>CM010616.1:8399239-9740661 GCA_003430845.1 Xanthoceras sorbifolium | reverse complement strand
CAGAATCGTATTGAACTAGGTTCTAAACGTAAGGGGATTGGTAATACTGATACTCATAATATTGATAAAAAGCTTAAGGCTATGACTAGTGTGACTACAAAAATCGGCAGATTCTGTTCAGCATACCTGCCGGACACAATGAGTCTACTATGTTGAAACGTGCAAGGTTTGGTTTGGGGAACTCTTGTATATTGGCTTCTTAGCGCTGTGTTATTCGTTCCACTTCCTCTAGTCTTATTTTTTTGTCCGAAGCTATTTTAAATAATAAAGTCGATTTCATTAAAGCTCAAATTGGGTTTCATAATTGGTTTGTTGTTGGAAAAATTTGTCGAAATGGTGGCTTAATGTTGCTTTGGGCAGATGATTGGGATGTTCGTATTCAGTCTTTTTCTATTGGACATATTGATACTTTTGTTTGTATCTTCAGAGGCCGGTCCTTGGCGCTTCACAGGTATTTATGGCAATCCTAAACGTCACTTGCGACGTTTTTCTTGGCATTTTCTCAGACGATTACATTCTCTTCACTCTTTAGCATGGATATGTGCTGATGATAATGAGGTTATTCCGTTGATGAAAAGTTTAGGGGTAGAGAAAGGTCCTTGCGTGTTATGCTTAATTTTCGTGATGTTATTGCGGACTGTGCCTTTCGGATTTGGATTTTATTGGTGCGAAATTCACTTGGAATAATAACAAAGCAGGCACTGATAATGTGCAGGAACGGTTAGATAGAGTTCTAGTTAACCGGATTGGGGTGCTCTTTTTCCGCGTGCTAGAGTATCTCACTTTTACTATACAACTCTAATCATAGGCCGCTTTTAGTTTCCTTGCTAGGAAAGGACATGTCTTCTCGAAATTTTAGACGGCTCAGGCATTTCTTTTTTGAACCGCTTTGGATTCAGGACTCTGATTCAGCAATATTGTTGGTTCTTCCTGGAGTAATTCTGGATAACAGATTTTTTCTATTTTATCTCTTAAAGCTAGACTTTCGAATTCTGCCTCTGCTCTTGCTTCTTGGAGTAGTTCCAAGTTTGGATCAATTCCAAGGCACCTGATTAAAATAAAAGAGGAAGTTGATGATCTTTATGCAGCACCACAATTTGTTTCTTCTTGTATCAAATCTCTTGAGGCATAATTTGAGTTGTTTCAATCTCGTCAAGAGTTGTATTGGCAGAATCGATCCCGTGCTGATTGGCTTATGGCTGGGGACGGTAATACAAATTATTTTCATTCTAAAGCTACTTTACATGCAGACGAAAAAAATGAGATTTTTTTCTCTTATAGCAGAGGATGGTATAGTTGTAGAAGACAGGGCAGGTATTGTGCATGAGGCCTCATCTTATTTTGCGAATCTTTTTTCAACTTCTGGTCCTTGATGCAGCTACTCAGTTTATTGTAGCTAAGCTCTTTTGAATACAAGCAGCGGCTGGATCGCAATTTTATTACTGTTGAAGTCAAGAGTGCCTTGTTTGACATGTATCCTACAAAGGCTCCTGGACCAATGGTTTTCATGCTTTATATTTTCAGAAACAGCGGACTGTGGTAGGGCCAGACGTGTCGTGTGCTTCTCTTTCGATTCTCAATGATGGTGCTTCTATGAAGGATATAAATTCTACTCATGTGGTTTTGATTCCGAAAAAACCTGAAAAAATAGCAGATTATTGACCCATTAGTTTCAGTAATGAAGTCTATAAAATTGTTTATAAAACTTTGGCAGATCGTTTAAAGTTCCATCTCTCAGATTTGATTTCAGATCTCCAGAGCGCTTTGGTTCGGGTCGTTTGATCTCCGATAATACTATTATTGCTTTTGAGCTTCTTAATACAGTTCACAGGAAGTCCGCCGGGGGGGTCGGGGGAGAGAAGTTTGATGGCTCTGAAGTTGGATATAAACAAGGCGTATGATGGAGTTAAATGGAGCTTTTTGATTACTGTCTTGCGAAAACTTGGGTTTTCTGATAAATAGACCTCACTTGTTTTGGAATGTTTATCTTCAATTTTCTACTCTTTTATCATTAAACGGCACTCCAGCGTGGGATTCAGCAAGGTTGCACTTTATTTCCGTACCTTTTTCTTTTTTTGTATGGAAGCTTTTTCTTCCCTGTTGGTTGCTGCAAACTCTTATGGTAGTTTCAAAGGTGTGAAGAGTTCTCGTGCTTGCCCATCTATTGATCATCTTATGTTTGCCGATGATACCCTTCATTTGTGGAGCAAACTTTTCAAGTTGTGAGGTTCTTAAGCATATCCTTATGATTTTTGAAAAGGGCCCAGGTTTATTTTGAAAAGAGTGCTGTTACTTTTAGTCCTAATATTGTGGAGACTTTAAAACAAGCAATTGTTCGAAAGCTTGGGCTTACACATGTCAAAACTCATGACCGGTACCTGGGATTACCAACTGTCTGTTGGGAAAAAGTAAAAGAAAGACGTTTGCTTTTATTAAAGAAAAGTTTAAACGGAAGATTGGGATTTGGCGTGGCTCTCTTTTTTCAGCAGGAGGAAAAGAGGTTCTTTAAAGGCAGTGGCAAGTGGCTCAATCTTTTCCGACTTATGCTATGATTGTTTTTCGATTGCCTTATTCTTTTTTCAGGAACTTGAATCTCTTATGGCAAATTCTGGTGGAGGTCTTCTGATTCTCAAAGGAAAATACATTGGGTAACTTGGCAGAATTTGCCAAATATTGTGGATTGACTTTTGAAGAAAGAAAATTAATTGGTTTGATTTGTCAAAAAGATGATTGAAAAAAAATATAAAAGGTGCCAAAATTGTTGAATGAGTTGGTGCATGCGCGCCGAAAGCAATCACCTGTGCCAAATTTTTCCTCTCCTCATTTGCCTATAAATAGGCTTGTATTAAGCAAACATAGAACACACAGAGTGAGTGAAAAATTAGAGAGAAGAAAAAGAGAAAGAAAAGAGAGTTTTTTTTGTGAGAATAAAATTGCTGTGAGAAAATTTTGGGGGTGTGAATTATTGTAAGGGGTATTGTGAGTTATCCTCTTAGGGTATTAGAATGTGATCTCTAATTGTGTACACATTATAAAATTTTCTGATTTAGTGGAATCGCTCCTCTTGGTCTGTGGATGTAGACTTATATTTTAGTCGAACCACGTAAATTTTTGTGTCATTTATTTTCTGCTATTTTAATTTTGTCGTCTATTTTAAATACATGTACTATCCGATCCTGCTCCAAGCTCAACAAACTGGTATCAGAGCTTCCGGTCGTGTTCCAGGCTGCTAGAAAATTCTTAGTATGCTCTGTGGTTGCAGTCTTCCACATCAGAAAAGAATTGTTCTTGAAATTTGTTGATTTTATGCTGTGGTGTGGAAAGTACATGTCTAGGAAAAGTTCTGGCTAAGGAAAGACTTGGTACTTAAGTGTGTCCATTATGACCCACCTCTCTTTCCTGGGAACTTACCTGGGGTACTGTTCACGTCTACATACACTATTCAGTATACGGTTACTAGTTAATAGTGTATCGCCTGGTGGGCCCTACACGGAATAGTACCACGGTGAATAGTAAGTTGGTGGGCCCCACGCCGAATAGTGCCAAATGGTGAATAGTACATTTATTTTGTTCCTATCCTTGTTAAAATTAAGGATGTCGACGGCAAAATTTGAAGTCGTGAAATTTGATCGAAAGATTAATTTTACTTTGTGGCAAGTTCGGATGCGTGCTGTTCTTGTTCAAAGTGGAGTTCAGAAAGCTTTGAAAGGTGTTAAACCAGCTGATATGAAAGATGCAGATTGGGAGGACATCGATGAAAAGGCCCGTTCCGCTATTCAGTTATCTCTCTCTGATGAAGTTTTACGTGAGGTCATTTCTGAAAAGACCACAAAGGCGTTGTGAGAGAAACTTGAATCTCTCTATTTGAAAAAGACCCTCACAAATAAACTTTACAAGAAGCAGTGTTTATATTCACTCCGCATGAGTGAAGGTACATCTCTTGGTTCTCATATTGATGAGTTTGAATCTCTCATCATGGATTTGCAAAATCTTGATGTCAATATAAAAGACGAAGATCAGGCGCTGCTGTTGCTGTGTTCGCTACCTTCCTCATATAGACATTTTAGAGAAACTATGTTATATGGAAAAGACACAATTTCTTTGAAGGATGTCAAAACAGCTTTGGAGACTAAAGAGAAAATTGACCATGATATCACTAGGCAACCTTCTAATAGTCAGGCACAAGGTCTATATGCGAGAGGAAGACCTGAACAAAGGGGAAGATCACAAGATCGAGGCAAAAGCAAGTCAAAACACAGATCAAAATCTAGAGGCAGAGATGTCGTATGCTGGTACTGTAAAGAACCAGGTCATGTTCGTAGCAAATGTAACAAGCTACAAAAGAAAAGAGAAAATAAAGTCACTCCACAAAATGAAGAGACCGCCCAAGCTAGTGTTGCTGAAGAAAGAGAAAACGTTGATGTTCTATTCGTGACAGAAGATCGATTCAATTCCGATAATGAATGGATTATGGATATGGGTTGCTCTTATCATATGTGTCCAAACCGGGATTGGTTTTCGACATATGAATCCATTGATGGAGGTATTGTTTTGATGGGAAATAATGGTCAATGCAAAACTGTTGGCATAGGAACAATTCGTATCCGAATGCACGATGGCATTGTAAGAACATTGTCTGATGTGAGACATGTTCCAGACCTAAGGAAGAATCTTATCTCTCTTGGCACTCTTGATTCAAATGGGTGCAAGTTTTCAGCTGAAGGTGGAGTACTAAGAGTTAGCAAAGGTGCATTGATCGTGATGAAGGCTAAGAAAACTGGTAGCCTTTATATATTGCAAGGTTCCACTATTACAAGCTTTGCAGTTATTTCAGAATCATCCATGCCTGTTTCAGAAGTTACAAAATTATAGCATATGAGGCTCGGGCACATGAGTGAAAAACGTCTAACCCTGCTAAGCAAGCGAGGACTTTTGTGTGGCCAAAGTACCGATAAAATGGACTTCTGTGAGCACTGTGTGTTTGGAAAACAGAAGAGGCTAAGCTTTGGTACTGGAATTCATAGAACCAAAGGGACATTGGATTATATTCACTCTGATTTATGGGGCCCATTGCCGGTTCCATCAAAAGGAGGAGCTCGATATTTATTGATGATTTTTCAAGAAAGGTCTAGGTGTTTTTCTTGAAGAACAAAAATGATGTTCTTGACACTTTCAAAAGGTGGAAAACTCTGATCGAGAAGTAGACAGGAAAGCAAATCAAAAGACTCCGAACTGACAATTGTTTGGAATTTTGCAGTGGAGATTTTAACAGATTTTGTGAAGACGAAGGGATTGTCAGACATCGTACAGTAGTTAAAACTCCTCAGCATAATGGTATTGCTAAACGCATGAATATGACTCTTTTGGAAAGGGCCCGGTGTATGCTTTCAAATGCTGGATTGTCCAAAGACTTTTGGCCTGAAGCAATTTCCACAGCTTGTTTCTTGGGAAATCGCTCACCATCTACAACAATCGAGTTCAAGACTCCTAAAGAGGTATGGTCTGGTAAACCTGCTGATTATTCAAATTTGAGAATATTTGGATGCCCTGTATATATGCATGTTAGTGAAGGGAAACTAGAACCGAGGGCAAAGAAATATATTTTTCTTGGCTATGCATCTAGGGTGAAAGGATATAGATTGTGGTATTTAGATCCTAAATCACCTAAATTTGTTATTAGTAGAGATGTTACTTTTGATGAATCTGCACTACTAACGCCGAAAAAGGAGTCTCCAGTTTCTTCTAATACAGATAAGATAGGTGGTGCATCGAAGCAGGTGGAGCTTGAAGTTCCGTGTCCACCATTGATGCCTCAAAATCCTAATATTTTAGAATCTCAATCAGAAGAGGAGATTGATGTTGAAGATGTGCCTCAAGAAGCAAGTCATAGCATTGCTGAAAGTAGACCACGAAGAGAAATAAGACCACCACAAAGATACACAGACTTTGTTGCATATGCTTTGACCATTAGAGAAGAGACAGACTCTGTTGGAGAACATGTCACATATTTTGATGCTATTTCTTCTGTTGATTCTGCAAAATGGTTAATTTCTATGTGTAAGAAATTGAATCACTTCACAAGAATGATATATAGGTACTTGTGAAACCGCTAGCTAAGCAGAGGATTGTAGACTGCAAATGGATCTTTAAAAGGAAAGAGGGAATTCCAGGAGTTGAGGATGCAAGGTATAAAGCACGGTTAGTAGCTGAAGGCTACAGTCAGGTACCAGGTGTGGATTTTAATGATATTTTCTCACCTGTTGTAAAGCACAGTTCTATTCGTGTCCTGCTTGCATTAGTTGCCATGCATGATTTAGAGTTAGAGCAATTGGATGTTAAAACAGCATTTTTGCATGATGAGCTGGAGGAACATATCTATATGCAACAGCCATAGGGTTTTATTGTTAAAGGTAAAGAAGACCATGTTTGCTTGCTGAAGAAATCATTGTATGGTTTGAAGCAGTCTCCAAGACAGTGGTATAAACGATTTGATTCGTTTATGATTGATAATGGATACTTAAGGAGCAACTATGATAGCTGTGTCTATTTTCGAAAGACTGATGATGGCTCATTTGTATATTTGCTTCTTTATGTTGATGACATGTTGATTGCAGCTAAGAACATGTTAGATATTGATGAGTTAAAGAAGCAGTTGAAAAATGAGTTCGAGATGAAGGATCTTGGTGCTGCGAATAAGATCATTGGCATGGAAATAAAGAGAAATCGAAAAGAAGGAAAATTATTCTTGACCCAGAGAGGATATATTGAGAAAGTTTTGGAGAGATTTGGCATGAAAAATGCTAAACCAGTATTTACTCCATTGGCCGCACACTTCAGATTGTCAGCAGCTTTATCACCGAAGATAAAAAGTGAAAAGAGGTATATAATTCGAGTTCCTTACTCCAGTGCAGTTGGTAGTATTATGTATGATATGGTTTGTACGCGTCCAGATATTTCACATGCAGTTAGTGTTGTTAGTAGATATATATCTTGTCCTGGGAAAGCACACTGGAATGCAGTAAAATGGATTCTGCGATATCTACGTGGAACTTCAGAAGCATGTCTGGAGTTCAGTCGGAGTAGCAGTTCTCTAGTCGGGTTTGTCGACTCTGATTATGCAGGTGTTCTTGACAAAAGGAGATCACTTATAGGATATGTATTCACTCTTGGTGGAAGTGCAGTTAGCTGGAAAGCTTCTTTGCAACCTGTTGTAGCGTTATCAACAACAGAGGCAAAATACATTGCTATTACAGAGGTGATAAAGGAAGCACTCTGGCTTCGAGGATTGTATGGGGCGCTTAGTTCTTGTTCCGATACCACTACTATTTTCTGTGATAGTCAAAGTGCAATTTATTTGACTAAAGATCATATGTTTCATGAAAGAACTAAGCATATTGATATCAAATTTCATTTTGTTCGAGATATCATTGCCCAAGGACAAGTTACTGTGAAGAAGATAAGTACTCATGATAATCCTGCAGATATGCTGACCAAATCTCTTCCAAATGTGAAGTTCAAACACTGCTTGAACTTGATTAGTATTTCAAACTACTGAAGTACTTTGCTAAGGTAGAGCGATACTGTTGTTGATCAAAGTTCAATCCAAGGTGGAGATTTGTCAAATATTGTGGATTGACTTTTGAAGAAAGAAAATTAATTGGTTTGATTTGTCAAAATGATGATTGAAGAAAAATATAAAAGGTGCAAAAATTGTTGAATGAGTTGGTGCATGCGCCGAAAACAATCACCTGTGCCAAATTTTTCCTCTCCTCATTTGCCTATAAATAGGCTTGTATTAAGCAAACATAGAACACACACAGAGTGAGTGAAAAATTAGAGAAAAGAAAAAGAGAGAGAAAACAGAGTTTTTTTGTGAAAATAAAATTGAGTGCAATGAGAAAATTTTGGGGTGTGAATTATTGTAAGGTGTATTGTGAGTTATCCTCTTAGGGTATTAGAGTGTGATCTCTAATTGTGTACACACCATAAAATTTTCTGATATAGTGGAATCGCTCCTCTTGGTCCGTGGATGTAGGCTTGTATTTTAGCCGAACCACGTAAATTCTTGTATCATTTATTTTCTGCTATTTTAATTTTGTCGTCTATTTTAAATACATGTACTATCCGATACTACTCCAAGCTCAACAGAATTAATGTCGTCCTAAGGAGATTAGCGGGCTTGGTTTCAAAAATTTCTCTGTAGAACCAAGCTCTCCTTGGAAAACAAGCATGTCGCCTACTTACTAGCCCCTGCCACTTTGCTCCATGTCATTTTGAAAGGAGATATTTTCCAAATACATATTTTTTATCTGGTAGTTTGAGCTCTTCCTCTTCTCAGATTTGGAGGAGTATACTATAGGTCATGATTGTAGGAAAACTGGTTTAAGAATACGCAACAGAATAAAAAGTTTACGGTTCAAAATTTTTTCCTTTTAAAGAATCTTGAACCTTGATTAATTAACATAATTATAAAAGATATTGTACATTTTTTCGTGATGATCGATATTGTGTCGAAATTGTTTTTTGCAAGATCTTACAATCTAATCACGAACGTGAATCACCTTAGAGTGTGGGCTCACTCTTCTTTGAATTGTATATTACCGAAGGATGAAGAAAATAAATCTTTTCCTTTGTTAGTCACAATAAAGACCTAAAGAACGTTTGGTCACTTTTGAATTCTCAATTTTTTCAATCAAGAAATCGAGTGAACCAAATTCAATGTTGTACACAAAACCTTTTGATGCAAAAGCTCGTTGTATACTATCGATACGAAATGTTCTTTTTTTTCTCTCTCTCTTGCTTGACCGAATTTCCTCACTTTTTCTCTTGAGTTTGGCCGAAATTTTCTTGCTTAATTCAAGCTCTGGCCGAACTCCTTTGGTTAGGGATTTTATGGCTTAACTGAATCCTCTTTTGAGAAGAATTTGTGCCTCATAGTCACAAGTGTGTAGTCAATTCTAAGTCATTGACTTATATTAAAATTTCTTTTCTTGTTTTTAGATTTAAATTTTATAATCTAAATACTAATAGGAATCTTATCTTGTGACTTATTATCACTTCCAATTTAATTAGATAAATATTAAATCATATATTTATCTACTTATTGAATAGAGTCATTAAAACTCATCATACTTCCAATAAAAGTATGATACTAAGAGTCATCTTTTAGTTGAATTTTTTTTAACTAATTAAATAATTAATTAATTATCATTTAATTAATTAAATTAATAAAATAAAAAACAAAACCTTAGACTAAATAAACAGTCATGCCACCCATATATATATATGGGTTTTTATAGGATATTATTATTCTCCCCCTTGTAGTTTAAGGTATTAGCCAAAATCTCCCCTCTAGTTTCATTTTTCTCCAAAATCCCCATTCTATTAAGTTATGTTAGGTTTTTAAATAAAATGACCATTTTACCCTTAAAATATTTATAATTTAATTAAAAAAATTTATAGTTTTTATGGATTCTATATTAAGATAAAATCTACTTTTTGGTTTGCCGGAAAGAGTTTTTTTTTTTTATGACTTCAAACATCGTTCCTACTTCTAATTATGTTCCTCCTTCCTCTTCTTCTACCCCCAATCAGCTTACTTCTTCTGTCTCTGCTACTTCTACTATAACCCGTACTACTTCTTCCAAAATTACTAATATTGTGGAATACGCCTATATTCCAGAAGACGCTCAGATTTCTGAAACAGATCTTCCCCTTGTTAGTCCTTACAATGTTTTCAAGAGAAACCACAGTTTTAACAGAACTATCCGGAAACTCATCAGTACTCCTAAACCTCCGGTCAAAGAGTATGTTCAATCCACTGGTCTTGACAACTGTCTAATCCCAGCTACTTCTCAAGAACAATATGTTGATATTGCCATTGATCCTGAGATGATCAAAAAATGGAGATAAGAAGGATATTCACACCTTTATCTTGGTGTTGTTCGTATCATCCTCACTCTCCATGGTCGCAAAGAATTACCTGTTATAGCTACGCTTGCTCTTCTCAACTCTATCTATTGCAAGTATGACCAAGCTGTTATTGATACTTCCATCACTACTCTCCATGCTGGCAGTTTCTACCTCACTTTTTACCCAAATTTCAATGTTCCCCTTGCTGAACCACAACTTTATAAGTTCTTGAAGATTCAACTCCAGATCTCTGGAATTTCTATGGTTGCTAGCTCTTATACGGCTACCTTACACCATCAGCTTGCATACAGACTTCAAGATCATGCCATTGATCTTTTTCTCCTTGGCACTTCCTCAGACACTCTCTTTATCACTGCTGAAAGAGAAGGTGAGGTTTCTACCATTACACAGATCCCCAGACAAATTACTCGAGATAAGCTTATTCAGCTTATGCCTTTAAAATGGGTCACCAATTACGAGAAGTTGTACACAGACACTTCTCCTGTTCAGGTTCAAGAACCAAACTTCACTAGACTTGAAGACGGTGCTGTTCGAACTACTTTTCAACCTGTCCAGACTTCCTCTGACCCAACTTCTCCAATTTTCCAATCCATGATGATCACCCCTGTCACCTTGAAGATGACATCCCCATTCACTCTTTTCATCACAATGGCTCTGTCACCTTTACAGACAAGATTAATGGACACTTTATTTGGGATGTTGATCCCAATATGTGTGATAAGGGTTATACTTGTCGTCAACACCACAAACCTTTATCTCTCTGTGCTCCTCCCACAAAGCCTCCTAAACCTGGAGATTCTTCATCTCCTTGGATTGGCATTCATAAAACCCATAAACCCTTAGACATTTATGTCGAAGCTCTCAGAATCCTAAAAGAAGAAGGCCTCCTTCCTGATCCTACATCTGAGTCCCTACCTGTCCCTTCTTCAGTCCCACAGACACTTCACCACCCTGAGCCTATTCCCTGTCATATGGCTTCCTCATACACTAATGATGATGATTTTCCTTCTTTGGAACGTCTTACAGACAGAGACAATAATATAGCCACTCATCCCTTTGTACAACCTTCTGAGGTTCTCCCTGATGGACGACAGAAACCCTGCTCTCAAACAGAAGAGGTTCTTAACTGGCAAACCAAAAATGCCAGGACCTAGAACAAGATTCTCAAAACTCTTGATTCAAAACTTGACAAAGTTCTAGACCATTCTGCTCACACAGCTGACAAACTTGCTGGTCTTGATTCTACACTTCGACAGTACTATCTTGACCTCCAAGACAGAATTGCCCAGATTGATTCTGAGTTAAGATTCTTGTTGAAGCAACAACGTTTTGGTCGTGAATTTGATCAAAAGGAGAAAGAGATTCAATCTTTAAAGACTGAAATGAAAAGAATGACCAAAGACCTTCTAAAGAAAAAGAAACCTATTTCTTCTTCACATGGTTACTCTTTCTTTGATTCTCCTCCATCACCTATGTGACCACCAGATCATTCATAGACATTCAAAATGGCTTCTGACACTTTCAGAAAACACCCCCTTCAAGATCCACCTACCCGATCCTCATCTAAGCAACCTTATGAAACCCCTGAACCACAGGATACAGGAAAACTTCCTTTTTCCTCCAAACCAAAATTTCCAAAGAAATCCTTGTCCATCTCTGAACCTAAATTTCTAGTTTTATCTTCCTCCACGGCTTCTATGTCTTCTGACTCAGATGAATCAGAGACTGCTAATATCAGTCGTCTTCTTATGGCAGACAGACCTTTTGCAGAAAGTTCTCGTTCCCATAGTAATGAGCCCATTGTGGAAGATGATCCTCCAAACTCTCCTTAGTATACTAATCTAAGACCCGAATTTCCTCCACAATCCTCTGATAAGGCTACCAATGGTCCCTGATTTTTCCTTGAGGGAAAAAATCCTGCAGAATGACGAGACAAACTACTGGAATTTGGTGCCTGGATTGATCTCCAATTGACCAAGTCAAACCGTACCCTTGAAGATATTATTCGAGAATTCTCATCCAGATTCACCGGTATGCTTCGAGATTGGTTTTAGTGTCTTGGAGAATACAGACAAATCCAGTTTGTTCGTCTTCCTACTGCTGCTCAAGTTCTTGATGTTATATATACCACTTTTATTGGAAATCCTCAACTTATTGAAGCAGATCAAACAAGAGTTCTTTGATCGCAAATGTTGCTCTCTCAAGTGCAAAGACCTGAATCACCATTACAAAAAGATGGCTGAAAGATTCTACATGCTTAATGGTTACAATGATGAATCCCTTACTCAGGTCTACATCAACTCTCTCCTTGATTAATTACATGCTGACCTACAGAGATAAATTACTGCAACTCATAAACCTCTTTCAAATATTACCTTGGGAGAAATTCATCAAATGGCTCTTGCTGCTTTCGAAAAGCTTTGAGATACACAGAAACTGATCTCTAAGATGATGTAGAATAAGAAAAAATTTGACAAAGTTTGTCAAAAGCCTCATCTTCAGATCAAATGCAAGCCTGATACGTGCTCTTGCCTACCAAGAAAAGGAAGTACTTCCTTCCTAAAGAAGGTCGTAAGAACCGCAGATTTAGATATTTTAGAAAAAAACAATGTAGAGGTTTTCAAAAATCCAATCGATGCTTTATCTATAAGAAGAAAGGACATTTTGCAAAACAATGTTCTCACAAGACAACACAATCTGCCATGATGATCCAACAGATTCAATCCTCAGAACCTTCTCTTGATCAAGATGCAGATGTTGAGTCTCTATACTTAGAACAATCTGAATTAGATCCTGATACTGCTTTTGCTCTTCCTGTTTCTAAGCCAAATTCAGTATCTTCCTCCTCAAATAATGACCCTGGTAATGATTCTGATTCTTCTTCTAAATCCCCTGTTTTCCACCTCCATCCAATCCATACAGATCCACCCATCTTATCTGGTCACCACATTCCAAGCCCATATGTTCAAGCCCAACTCTTACTGGATAAGTACGAAAAGCCCATCAATGTTATTGCTTACATTGATACTAGTGCATACAAATACATACTGGATCCTAAGGTCCTTCCCTCATAATATTGGACTCCACATACCCAACACTTCAAAGCAGCAATAAAGAATTGTTCACTACCAAACTTATCATAAAAAAAAGAATTGGTGTTAAGTTTTTCCCTGGTTGTGTCATTTGGTCCAAATTCCTTGGCAGGCTATTACCTGGTAAAGATTTACTTTTGGGATGGGATACATACTGTTTATTTGATAAACTCCGGATCCTTCCTACTGGACTCCGTTACAAAAGAGACTTCAAACCCTTCACTACAGATTCCAAAGTTTTTTCTATTCAGAATGGTCCTCCTTCTTTTGAACCATTCAAGTCCACTCTTTTGTCTCACTGTGCAGACAATCATAAGCAGTTTCAACATCCATATCCACTTTAGCATAATCCTGACTTCTTTATTAAGCTTCCCTTTAAGCTTAACGAAGATGTTAACCTAACCAAAGCCTCTCATCCTGGCATGTCTCCCTCAAATCTTCAACTGGCCAGACAAGAATGTGAAGCCCTTTTACAACAAGGTCTTATTGAGCCCACATCCTCTTCTTGGGCTTGTCAAGCCTTTTATGTTGAGAAAAGATCTGAAAAACTCCATGGAAAAAAGAGACTTGTTATTGACTATAAGCCTTTGAACCGATTCCTACAAGATGACAAGTTTCCTTTGCCCAAAACTTCTACCCTTTTGGTCCATTTAGCCAAGGCCCATTTGTTTTCTAAGTTCGATCTTAAAGGTGCTTTTTGGCAATTGGGTATCTATCCTCCTGACCGGCCCAAAACAGCTTTCTGCATTCCCAATGTCCAATACCAATGGAAAGTCTTACTCTTTGGGTTAAAAACTGCTCCTTCCCTTTTTCAAAAGGCCATAACCCATATCTTTCATCTAATCCTTCACAGTACCCTCATCTACATTGATGATATTCTACTGTTCAGTTCCACAGAAGCAGATCACAGATCTCTCCTCTCACAATTCTGTGACATCATTCAATAGTATGTCATAATGCTTTTTGAAAAGAAAAGCTTTATCGCCCAACAGGAAATTGATTTTTTGGGTATGCACATTTCACATGGCAGGTACTCTCCTGGCCCACATATTGTCCTCGAATTATTAAAATTTCCTGACACAAACCTTTCTCGTGAACAAATTCAACAATTTCTGGGAACAATCAATTATATCTGTGATTTCCTCTCACACGTGGCTCAATACACTTCACCCTTATCCAGCCTCCTGAAAAAGACACCTCCCTAGAGCCCAGTTTATACTGCAGCTGTCACCCATCTGAAAAAGCTAGCTCAACAGCCACCTCCATTATTCATTCCATCAAATGGTCTTTGCACACTCTAAACAGATGCATCTGACTGTCATTGGGGTGCCTTACTCCTTGAAGAAAGAGACAAGAAAAGATTCTACTGTGCTCATGCTAGTGGTTATTTCAAATCCTCTCAACAACATTACCATACCATTTACAAGGAGATTCGTGCTGTCAAATATGGAATTGAAAATTTTGATTTTTACCTCAAATGACACACGTTCAAAGTAGGAATGGAAAATTCATCATTTCAACGTGTTCTCGAATTCAAAACTAAGGTCCCTCCTGATCCTTTGCTGTTAAGACTTAAGTATTGGTTTGAGAGATATGATTTCCAAACTTCCCATATAAAAGGATCATAGAATATCACCCCAGATATGCTTTCCCGACCTCAACCTATTCACCTCCTCTCAAAAACCTCAATTATACCAGTTATCTACACCCTGTCTCCAGTTATGGCTGAACCTTCTGTTAATATCCTCAATCTCTCAGCCAAACGCCTGTTCTCTTTTCCACCAGATCTTACCTAATTATCTACTCCTTCTCCTTAACCTTCCTTACATGATATTCGCCATTTTGCATCCAGTCATTTCTATCGTTACCTCTATTTTCTCCATAATGAACATGACCCCCATCATGTGAATAGCCAGAATAAGCCATTCCTTACTCCTTTCCATCTTTGTCCTTATCACTTTACCCAAAATACCCTTTGGTATCTTTAGTGCCTCTCTGTTCTGTACTCGCATCCTGTTATTTTCCCCCTCATGTCCACTTATCAACATCTCCATGATCCCACCAATGATGACTCCCTTCTTTGGACTTTTCTTCAGTGGTTTAACCCTCTCTCCTGGTGGCGTAACAAAATCACTTCATTAATGGATTATCATAACATTTGGAAAATATATGATTTAAACAGTAATAAGCTGTCCAGTATTTTTATCTTTCACATGCCATATCTTTCTAATCCTGTCACAAAATTATTATGGTCTCTGAATCATGCATATAAGTATCAGACAGTTTATGATTTTGACATCCAGTGGCCACAATTCAAAGTTCCCCTGATCCAATTTTTATATGAGCTTAATCATATGGATCCAGATTACCCTGATGAAGTCTTCATTCTACCAGCAACATACTCTCCTCCTGGATATTTTCAAGATTCCCATGACTCTATAGAGCTTGACAAAGATTTTGACCCATATGCTTTACATCACTCTCAGCCTCTCCATGATCATAATGGTGGGCCATCCAGGCCCTGGTACAAATCTCTTTATGGAGATCTTGCTTCCAGTGATTCAGATTACGACAACAACAATCTGTCTCCTTCTCAAAATTCAATGTAATGCTCCACAGCTCTGCATCCACCAGCTCAGCAGATTCCCTCTAATCCAAAACTGCTTGTTTTTATTTTGTCTTCTTTTATTTGGAAAGTCACATGTGACCTTCCTTTTTCTTTATGTCTACTTTAGCATTTTTTTTAAAAGGTTATTTGTCTGTTTGTAATCATGTATTTTATTTTGTCTTATGTAATTATTGCTCTGTAATCCTTATCCTCTGATCCAGAGAGTTTGCTCTACCTTTATAAGGTTAGACCCTCTCCAGTTTGGGATTAAGAAACTACTTCCTTTATAAAATCTTTGAGAAATCAATAAACATATTTGCTTAAACACTTCTCTTCTTTCCTGAAAACCTGAAGTTTATTTTATTTTAACATGGAATCCTACTGAACTATTCTAGTATGCTCTGTGCTTGCCTCCAGTGGAGGATCCTGCACATCAGAACGGATACACAGTTTGATCCGATTGCTACGGTCCTTCTCACAGAGTAATGTCACCCGGTGCTCCGCCATAAGTCCCGTTTGAATTGATATAGGGCAACAGGAGTATGTCTCGAATCTGTGTTGAGGGCTTCCTAAAAAAAATTAAAAAAATCTAAATCTGATTGATCTCTACCGACCATCTTTAAATATGGATGGACCAAATCTAAAAAATTATATACAAAATATTAAACAAATCTTAAAAACCTTAAAATTTCATAACATAATTTTTTTATTAAAAAATTTCTATAATTGTTTATAAAAAAATTGTCTATAATTTTTTAAAATTTTTTTTAAAAAAATAATGTATCTGGTGCTTAACACCAGATCCACAGATCCATCTCTGGATCTGTAACAAAACTAAAAAAAAAGGTAAAAAAAAATTATACAGAGGGAGGAGGAGGCCGGAGTCTTATCAGTTTTAGCAGCTCCCACTTTACACCACCATGCCGCCGTCTCCAAAATCCAACCATAACATTCAGTCATCTCAAACAAACATTCAACCACAAATAAACTCTCAGCCAAACACAATAATAAACAAATAGTAAAAGAGAAGAGAGAAAAAAAAAGTTATTAAATAAAGAGTTTTGTTAGAGATGGTGAGAGAGTGGAAGAAGAAAAGAAAAAAATATAGAGATTAAGAGGGAGGGAGAGAGAGAGAGGAAGTAGAAAAGAAAAAAATAGAGAAAAAAGAGTGAGAGAAACGGTGAGAAAGTGGGAGAAGAAAGAGAAAAAAAAAATGAGATAGATGGGACGATGAGATAGTGGGAGGAAAAAGAGAAAAAAAAGTGAGCTTGATGGGATGAGGAGATAGTAAATTTTTTGTTATTATTTTAATTTTAAATATTAAATAAATTTTTATTTCATTTAAAAATATTTATTTTCTTTATTCATGTTCATTTATTAATTTACCCTTACTTATTTAACAGTCAAAATATTTTTTTTTGACGAAATCATAACGGTAGAAGGTATTTTGTCTATTTTATCAAACTAGAGGGAGATTTTGCAGAAAAATAAAATTAGAAGGAGAATTTTAAGTAATACCTTAACCTACAGGGGGGAGAATGATAATATCCCGGGTTTTTATTTGTTTTTCATTTATTAACTCCATTGGACTTTAATTAAAAGTCCACATGTAAACTAAACTCATTCTCTTATAAAAAAAAAATAAGTTCACATGCATAATTAATACATTAATATAAGAACAAATTGCAATGGAATACCCTGACGTTTGGTCATATTACAATAAAATTGCATTTTTCCTTAAACTACAACCAAGTATCTCGGATAATTATCAATTTAGATTTTTTAACTCAAATGGACCTTACCTTTTTCAAAATATATCAATTTAGTCTCTATAACTAAAATTTTGACGGTCAAACCTGACATAAAGTATAAATTGATCATCTTACCCTTTTTTATTAAATTAGCAAGACGATTTTACCCTCCAACTTTATATTTTAACAGTTTTACCTATTTGGATAGTCCAATAAAAAATTAATGTGTTATAAATACTTAATTTTTTTTAAAAAACACTTAAAAATAATTAAATAATAATAAATATTATAAATTAAAAATTTTGAAAATTTTAAAAATAACATCATTTATTAAAATAAAAATATAATATAATAATAAAATTACAATATATATATATTATTATTATATTATAAAAATAAAAATATAATAAAAAAATTGCAATATATATAATTTATTATGTATATATTTATTAAATTACTAAATTTTGAGTTTTATAAGTAATCATTGAATTTTATTTTAAATTACTAAATTTTGGGCTTGTCTACTGAAAATTTCATATGTCTTCCCTTGTGCGAATTGATGTCTAAGTTGTCAGCCTTTTAATCACCGTAGAGGGAAGGACCCTTTACCATCATTGCTGTCGATGAGGAAGTGCTCGCCAAATAAAATCCAGGAAAATCTTCAGGATCAATGTGAGCAACCTGCATATGTGAATAATCAATATTTAATGGTACAAGTTCTCGCCGAGCCGCATAAAGCATGAAACCATCCCTTTCAACTTCGTCAAAAATGATCTTATTGCGAAGGAACATCCATTTTCAAAGGAAATGCGAAAACAGGAAAAAAGCGAAGGGAGACAAAGAAACTCGCCCACAAAGCTAGAGAGATGGAAGCTCGAAAGGAAGACCGCGCTACCAAGCTTTGAAGACTCACAACTGTCAGACTTGAGGAAATCTTTGCCTTTGAGAAAAGAAGTGTTACCAGAAATAAAAAACTTAAACAGTTCATTGCGGGTGAGTATATATGAACCCCGCTGAGAAATCTCCAGACGTTGGTTCTAAAAAGATCGTGTGACCCAGGAAACGCCTTGGTTAGCCGAGCTAATGATAAGATGCATCGGGCTCTGAGGACGCATTGACCAAGACCAATAGGGAAACGCCACGTGTAAGCTTGGGCGAACTAGCCGACTTCACATTAAATTCGAATAGATTGGGATTCAAAAAATAAATGATTGCGAGTGACGTAACTCCATAGATAATGAAACAATTGGAAAGTGGAGAAACCAAACTCAATTCAAAATGCACTGTTTCATTTATAGGACGTTTTCTGCCCAAAACGTTTAACTTACATGACATCTTCTACCCAAAATGCATTGTTTTACTTACAATACATTTTCTGCCCGAAAAACACCGTTTCACTTACAAGATGCCTTTAGCCCAAAACAAACCGTTTTAGGTACAAAAAGAGGCAGACCTTCTAACATCATTTTCCATAGTAAATTTCTTTCAAAGGACAATAGTCTCTTCAGAAATTTAGGAGGTATTGTTGGAGATAATTTTTGTACGATGAAGTCGCCACGTCACTGAAAGACCAGTACGCTGACGTTTGGCCTTGGAACAACTCTCTAAGTCAGAGGCAACTTTGACTTTATTTCACCGCCGAGCATGTTTCAATGTTCTCAGTGAACATTAAATACATGTCAGCATAAGGTATGACACATTACTGATGTTCTCGGATAAAGCTAACTACATTGAATGCATATGACAACCTTTGCAGCATACTTAATCGGGTCCTGTACCTTATCAGCATAAGGAGGTTAGACACATTTAATGTCCATAAACAGTAGGTTATCGTTCAACCAATCATATTGTCACATCCTTGGACGGGCGCTCCGAGAATGTAGATATTTTACGTTTACAATACTATGTGGCTGACCAGACCTATAAACAACCTGAACATTTTTCAAATAGAAGAGAGTAAGAGGAATGTCTGGTTGACTATAAATAGGGTCATTGAAGAAGAAGTAAGTTATGCTATTTAATACAACTCACCAATTCTAAAACTCTCTGAATTAGTTCATTGATTTCTCTATAATATTTGAACTGATTTGATCGTTGGAGCATAATTGTCGGTACAAGTTCAACACTCCTTACCGATCTTTCTCTATTTTTAGATATCCACTCAGCAGCTCGCATTCGTTGGATTCTCACCCCAGTTGAGAACCTTCTCGCAGACCTTAAAGGTCGAAATAAAATATTATCAGCTCAATTAACCACCAAATCACCTTACGTGGTGCAGTTAACTATTATTGACCCCTGACCCATTTTATATCGTCAACAACATGTAAAGTCTTCTCTTGCCTCTACCTGCTCCTTCATGGTATCCTCTCCTTTTACAGCATCTAAAGCTTAATGTTGATGTCGTATTTGGCTTTGATGGTTCTATTGGTGTGGGGGCTATTCTTCGGGATTCTTTGGGGTATGTTAAAGGCGCTTTAACTCTTCCTCGGCTGGGTTCTTTCACTTTTGAGGCGGGTGAAATTTTTGCTATTAGAAAAGCCCTCATTGTAGCTCAACAAACTAATATCTCTCTCAATTATGTGGGAAGTGATTCTTTAGTAGCAATTAGAGATATCAGGAATAATTTTCCTTTTACTGTTGAAGGGCCTTTGGTGAATGATGTTCTTAATATCTTTTCGATTTTGGGTGGCCTCTCTTTTGATTTTGTTTCCAGAGAGGGCAATAAAGTTTCTCCCGTCTCAAGTATGCTATTTCATTAGGTGGGGACGGAATTTGTGTTGATGTTCGACCATTTTTTATTCAACATATTAATAATATTAGTTTATATTCTGTTTAAAAAAAAACTAATATGTTATTATTGGACGGTCACTTGACCAAAGCGGGAGTGAGGCAGGAGGGATAGATTTTAATTTTGAAAGTGGGGCCCGAGGAGGACATTCCTTTCGATTTAAATTAAATTAAAACAAGTGGACGGACCATTTTTTTTAACTCTATAGAATCAAATAAATATAATAATTAATAATAATAAATATATGTAAGGTGGAGTAAAATAAAATAAAAGAATTTAAAGAAATCATCCGTCTGCTTACACATTTCAGACAAGTCTCACCAGTGTTAGATTTCATAATTTAATGCGCACACATACACACACGACACACCTCACCTCTTCTCTCTTCTCTCTTCTCTCTTCTCTCTCTCTCTCTTGCTCTCTCTGTCACTCTCTGATTGTTCAACTGTTTCAAACTTTAACACTTCGAGAACAAGTAACATATATACTAAAAAGTCAAATCCTTCGTCTGTCACAAGAAAAAGAGTGTGGAGAGAGGGGCAGAGTGGGAGTGAAAAATTTAAGTTTATGATGATGGAGCATTGGATTCTTGTTTAACAAGAGAAAATCCAAGGGGACATTTTTTTTTTCTCTCATTTGTTGAATTGTAGAGATGCATAGTCAAGTTGGCTTCTTGTGGGCTCAGTCAATGCTTTTTATCATGAAAAGGTACTATTTTTTTTTAGCTTCTTTTGATCTCATTTGATCACTGGTCTTTTTCCTTAATGATGTTGTAATGGGGCTGTTTTACTTTCTGTCAACTTTTCACTTCAAATGATGATGCTTTTTACTGATTTGTGGTTAATTTCTCTGAATTTACCTGGGTTTAGCTGGATTTTGTCTTGGGGTTTTTCTTGGGAGCTATTTGGGTGTTTTAGTTTTGGCTTTTCGAGTTTAATGTCTCTTAAATTATTGTTTTTGCTTTCTTAGGGTAGCAAGGTTAAATTCACTCTTAGTGAGGAGGTAGTGGTTATTCAATCTTGTTGACCTAGATTTTGGTAGTTAGGCATTTTGGTTTTCTTCATGATCTAATAAGAATTCAGTATGGTTAACTTGTGTCTGTGGTTATGTTGTTGAAGTTTTTCTAGAGGGTTTCTGATTTTGTATGTTTGTTATTGAAGCTCTTTTAGGAGAATTTCAAGTGTAATAAAAGATAATGAGAATTAAGAGTTGGATCGACAAGCAGAAATTAGACATTCAAGCAAGGTTCAGGAAGATGATAAAATGCATTTGTTCAGGGGAGCAGTTAAGAGTAGATGAATTAATTGCTTCATCGGAGTCCCTGGCTACTCGGGACTATTCAGCAAGTGGATATTCATCTCGAGCTGGCGAGATGGACTCAAAGCTTGAAAATAGCAACATTGAAGAAGCAGAGTCTTCTCTACGTGAAAGTGGTTACCTGAACTATGAGGTTGGTTGCATCTAAGTTTTGCCATTTTCTTGCATTTTATTTTTTTTTGGTTTTGCTCTTGTACCTGAATTATATTTTAGAAGTATCTATACTAGATGAATGAATTAGAACTATGACATCCTAATATCGCGCTGTGGTTTGTTTATGTGATTTGAGGACATTTTCTTGAATGAGTGCTTTTATATTGGATACAAATTTCGCAATGCCTTAACATGTACCTTTTCTTGATAGTGACAGAATCCCAAAAGGGGTATCTTGTTTCCAGTAAATATTCTTTTTTTGGTTGGGTCTTTGCGGATGATTAGTGTGAGGATAGTATATTGTATCAGATGGTTAGTTACTTTATCTTATTCGCTCTTTTATTCGTTATTGTTAAAAATACTTTGATTCTTTAAACTTTGCAAAGTAATAACTTTGATGCTAGTTTTTGTAGAATCATGAGTATTACTATGTTAATACTCAGCTAGAAACTTTACTGGCAAATCGAACTGTGGAAACACTGGTTTGACTTAAAAAATTCCCATGGGGCCTTCTACATGGAAAAGGAGATACAGTTGTACACTTGTATGTAAAAGTTTTGAGGGTTGTGGCTTCTTAATTTGTATAACATTGAACTTTTGGACAAAGTTGCTTGCATGGAGCATATATGTTACAGTAACTGACAAATTGTTGTCAACATCTAATGCAATACACATTAAATTTACTTGTTATGATTTATCTATCTTAAATAGAAAGTTTCGATTCTAGTTGTCTTACAGCCTCATCATTTGTTGTCGCTAATAGTTCACAAACTTTTTATGTTGAAATTGTGGGGATTTGGGATGGATTAAGTCACCATTCCAGTTGGTTCTCTCTTGCAATTGTATAGGTATAGAAAAGGTTACTATGGGAAAATTGTAAATGCAGCTTTTAGTTACCCTACATTTTAAAGAGGAAAAGAAGTGATCTCTAAAACACGGGTGTGAATTTAGTGATGCTATTTCGATATGATCTTATGAGAGTCCTTTCTTGCGCTCTCTTGCTTTTCCTTATAACGAAACGTCCATAATAAAATCACAGGGCTCATTGTTTGCGGGTCCCAGCTATGAAAGGATTATTTGGATAACCACAAGGTCAAGGGCATGGTTTCTGCAAGCAATGGGTTGCATTGATGCACCATTTCTGTTGTTGATTTAGTTATGGGTAAAGAGGCTTGTGGAGTTCCTTTTGCTTTATGGAAGTTCGTTCTCCTAATTATTTGTTAGCCCATTGGCAAAATTCCTTTGGCCACTTGCGAATCTAGTCCCTTTATAAATGAAGCAAGTCAATCCTGTTTTTGATTTGTGATAGGTCTGTTTATTTTCTGCAGCTTCCCTTTTCATGGTTTCTCAATACTATTGAGTTTTAGCACTTTACTCAATAGAGAAACTAAACATTGTAGGAGTTTTATTTTTAACGACACTGAAAAAAGCAGTCATGCTCGCTGCTACCGATATCGTTCATTAATATTATATAATATTGGCTTTTTTTTAATGTTCATTATTACATGCCATGCCAAAAAAAGTAGATAATACAATATTGAGATTCACATGGAGTTTGAATGTGTATATGATAGAATTTTACATATTTCTCTAAAGAAGGGTTATGTAACAGTATTGCTTAAACCTCGACTCTATTAAATATATGCTCTATTTAAACATTTATAATATTTTCTTTAAATTTCCGACAAATGACTTTGTCATATACGGTTTTGGTAGCGATAATGTTTCCTTGTTCTGCCACAACTTGTGATTTGGTTAAATATTATGTACTGTATTCACAACATGTCATTAAGCTAAGAGACCTTGATTTGTAGGAAGCTAGAGCATTATTGGGGAGGCTTGAGTTTCAAAAAGGAAACATAGAAGCTGCACTTCATGTGTTTGAAGGAATAGATGTTGCAGCTGTGACTTCTAAGATTAAAGCTACCCTTTCTAGACGATGTGAGCAAAACCGGCGCCATTCACAAAGCGATGCATTCCCACCCATGTCTATGCATGCTGTTACTTTACTCCTTGAAGCAATTTTTCTTAAAGCAAAATCATTGCAAGGTCTTGGAAGATATGAAGGTACGTTGTTCATCTTACTTTCCCTTCCCATCAATATCATGATCTGTCCATAATTTTTTTCCCTTTTGGCTATTATTCACCTTGCCTAATATGTATCAATAGAATTGTGATGGGTGTGACAACTGGTTTGTGCTTCTACACTATACAAAGTTTTTTGAAGTATACAAGTAGAAATCTTCTCATCATGTTTATTCACCAGTTATATATGTTTTGTGATCATCAGTTAGCACGAATTACTTTCTGTGAATTTTTTGCATGACAAGTTTTCATGTGCTACTTGCTCTCTTGCACTTTCCACCTCTCCCTCCCTCATCAGTAGATAACCCATATGACGAAACAAAATTTTTTTCGAAATAATAGCATTCTTAACCAAAACCATTAATGATCATTACTGCATGCCTAATTTTTTTTCTTGGCCTATTTTTCAGAGGCAGCTCAATCATGCAAAGTTATTTTAGATACTGTTGAAAATGCATTACCAGAAGGCCTGCCTGAAATCTATTCTGGAGATTGTAAATTACAAGAGACTCTAAACAAAGCCGTTGAATTGCTACCTGAACTATGGAAAATTGCCGGAGCTCCCCAGGAAACTATTTTGTCATACCGTCGGGCCCTCCTATATTATTGGAATCTTGATGAAGACACCACGGCGAAAATAGAAAAGGAGTTTGCAGTGTTTCTTTTGTACAGTGGCACTGATGCATGCCCTCCAACCCTACGTTCACAGATGGAAGGCTCTTTTGTGCCAAGAAACAATATAGAAGAGGCTGTTCTCTTGCTACTAATTCTACTGAGAAAATTTATTCTCAGAAGAATTGGATGGGACCCATCGATCCTGGATCATCTTTCGTTTGCCCTATCTGTTTCAGGGGAATTGTGGGCTTTGGCCTATCAGATTGAAGAGTTGCTTCCTGGGGTCTTGGAAAGAAAAGAAAGATATTGCATGCTATCTCTTTGTTACTATGGAGAAGGTGAGCACATGGTTGCTTTGAATCTTCTGAGGAACTTGTTAAATAACAGAGAAAATCCAGATTGCGTGCTGGAATTATTGCTGGCCTCAAAGATTTGTGTGGAGAATATGATATGCATACAAGAGGGAATGACTTATGCTCGCAAAGCACTTTCTGAATTACATGGGAGATGTGACCAGATGGCTAGCCTTGCAAACTGCTTACTGGGTGTTCTATTGTCAGCTCAATCCAGATTAGTTGTTTCTGATTCTGAGAGGATTTTGAAGCAGTCTGAGGCACTTCAGGTACTGGGAACTGCTGAGAAAATGATGAGAGAAAGAGATCCTTATATTGTATTCCATCTTTGTCTAGAAAATGCTGAGCAGAGGAAGTTGGATATTGCACTTTATTATGCAAAACAGTTGTTGAAACTTGAGGCTGGGTCTAATGTGAAAGGGTTTATCCTTTTGGCTCGAATATTATCAGCTCAAAAACGGTTTGTTGATGCAGAGGTTGTAATTAATGCTGCTCTAGATCAGACTGGAAAATGGGACCAAGGAGAACTCTTGCGAACTAAAGCTAAACTCCAAATTGCACAGGGCCGACTAAAAAACGGCATAGAAACATATACACTTCTTCTTGCCGTTCTCCAAGTTCAGATGAAAAGCTTCAGTGCTGGGAAGAAGCTTCTAAAGGTATATTATTGTGACCTTTATGATCATATTAGCAATTCATTCTGCTAGTTAGCATGTTTAAAATTGTGTGTAGCTGCCAGCTTGTGCAGAGTAAGACATCTTTCCTTAACAATAAAGTGAAGACCATTGGACTGAAAATAATTTGTTAAAACATCTATCAATTGCAGCACCTCTTTGTCACCAGAATGGTAATGTCATGTCTCTTCTATTTTTATCCTACAACTTTGGTGCCAAAACAGAGCGAAGGCCACCGGCTCGCAGGTCCTTCACATTGGATCTGTATACAAAATCAAGCTGGAAAGATGAGAATTAGCCATTTAAACAGTTTGTATAATCAAACTAAACATTTGACATAAATTGAGTGCAGTACCAACTTTTAGTAGCTGTGATTTTTTGAAATCATTGAGATGTCATAAGGGACCTACCTTACGGTAAACTCCAATTCTTTTTTCATTCTCTTGCAATGTAATAAATACATATTGAAAATTGAGGTCATAATAGACTGCTATATTTTCAAGTGATGGAGAGAAACATGCAAGCGCATCTCTTACTTTTGTTTGAAGTTTCACATATAAATGCGAGAGGATTAATGTTAAAGCTTAGCTGGAACTCTGCTAATGATTAGTACTCGAAAGCCTAATTGCAGATTAATACTTTCTTCATTTTGTACTCTTATAGAATAGGGGAAACCATGATAGAAGTTTGGAGATGGAAACATGGCTCGATCTTGCTAATGTGTATATAAGCTTATCCCAGTGGCGAGATGCTGAGGTCTGTCTTTCAAAATCTAAGGCTATCAATTCTTATTCTGCTTCTGGATTTCACTCTGCAGGTATAAAGACGTTTCTTTTACACTTTATGGATTTTGCATTTGTAATTCTTTTCTTTACTGTTTATATGGCTTTTAATTACAACCTACTCGGATATTCCTTACACCTAAATTCTCTGTTCTTCAGAAATCATGCTTTATTTCTTTTTCTTCGTTTCGAAAATGCCTGTATGATTACCAACAAATTAAGCAATGATTATTACAACCACTTCTAGTGCTCTTTTCCTTACGTTGTACATCGTATAGATATTTGAAGTGAGAGTTACCATCCTTGCAATTTAGCTTTAACAGAACACTTTGAGCTACAAAACTGAGCTGTTTTTTCGCTACTGGAAAGTTACAGGGAAGTGTTTGGCTATTGGCTTCTTCAGAGAATGGCTTGCTTAGCTTTGAAGTTCTATATTGAAGATTTTTTGAGCTGGCTAGCAGTGATTTAAATTCTGTCTAGTCTACATGACTTATTCAAAACCTTGGAGAATTTTGCAGGTTTACTTCATGAAGGAAAGGGCCTCCACCGTGAAGCTCTTATATCGTTCAGGAAGGCATTAGATGTTGATTCGGCTCACGTCCCAAGCTTGATATCCGTTGCCCGTGTCCTCAGACAGATCGGTGGTGAATCAGTGGTGACCGCAAGAAGCTTTATCACTGATGCACTTCGAATTGACTCTAAAAATCCTTCAGCTTGGTACAATCTTGGGCTGCTATACAAAGCTGATGTCACTGCACCCCTGCAAGAGGCTGTTGAATGCTTTGAGGCTGCTGCCCTTCTTGAAGAGTCTGCGCCGGTTGAACCCTTTAGATGACCCTCTCTTCTTAAACATTTCTCCATGTAAGGTTGTATGTGAATGTAAATTCCTTATTGGAAGTGTCTATTTCAACAAGACTTAGACGAATGTAGTTTGATGATGAAAAGAAAAAGAAAAGGTATTTTGTTGTGATTTTCCTTTGTTCCGTAAGTGAAAATCTGTAATTGAATTTTAATTTAAGGTCTACAAAAATAAAAATAAAAATACACTCAAGAAAACAGTAAGTGTAACATCTTGATTTTCGGAGAAAAAATAATAAATAAGAATAATTATAGTTTAAGAAAAATTGTCTTATTCTAGCAAACAATAAAATGAAATGGTAAATAATAATTAAATATGAATAATGATAGTTTAAAGAAAATTGTAGTAAATAATAAAAAGAAAAGGTAAGTAATATTATAATTATATTTGGTATTAAATATATATATGAGGTAAAAGAGAGAAATATTTATGGAGGAAAAATTAAAGGGTAATTATTAATTTGATTATTAATTTTTGAAGAATTATTAATTTTTTTAATGCAGTTTCGTTTATTGGTATCTGTGGGTTCTAACTTTATAAAAATATATCAATTTGGTCATTCTGTGAGTTAACCGTTAATCAAATTTAACGGTTTCAAGGATATTTTTATCAATAAACTTACCAATGAGTCAACAATAATTTTTTTTGGTGAAATGACATATCTACTTCTAATTAAAAATTAAAAATAAATTAAATTAAAAAAATTAAAATTTTAAAAAATTATTATTTTTAAATATTTTCTAAAAAAATTTAAAAAATTTTAATTTTATTTTTAAAAATTTAAAAATATAAATTTTTATTTTATATTTATATTTTTTTAAAATTTAAAAATATAAAATATTTGATTTTCACTTTTCATTTTAAAAAAATATTTTAAATATTATTTTATAAATATTAATATAAAATTATCATATTACTCTTATAATTGAAGTTAAAATTATAATTTTGACTCATTTAAATAGAATCAAGGGCAAATAAGTCTTTTTTCCAATTTTGTGAGGTTTGACATTAGAAAATTAATCAAAAGGATCAGAATGATATATTTTTATAAAGTTATGGCCCAATAATATCAATAAATAAAAATGAGTTAAAAATTAATAATTCCTCAAAAATTAAGAACTAAATTGATAATTACCCTAAATAAAAAGTGCAAATATTATTGTTAAAATTTCCTTTGTAATACGATTCTTATGGGAGCTCGGGTTTTAGTTTTATATATAAGGGATATAATTATTTTTCACCCTGTGTTTTAACATATTCTTCATTTTTAACCCTCTTATTTTTTTTTCTCTTTTACACCCTGATGTTACTTTACTGTTAGAAAAGTGAATAAAGTGAATTTGACACATGCAGACAGATAAAAGACTATTTTGCCCCTTATTCAGTTATCAAATTTTAAAAAAAAAACAATTGTATCCCCAAAAAAATCAACTTGGCAAACAAAAAACTGTTATAAAACTGTCTGCCTTTTGCAGAATCTTGATTTTGCATTCAGTAGCCACATTCCAAAAATATATCAAAAACACACTATTGTTTTATCATAAAGGTTTAAAAAAAAAAAAATCAAACACAGCTGCCAAAGAAAAACATCAATTACATCTCAATAATTACATCCCTTAAATCAAGTGTTCATCAGATACCAAACAATTATATACATCCATCAAAACTGTATTCAATAACAATAGAATATGAATTACATAAACATCATAAGCAAAAAAAGCAAGATAAAGAACAACAAAAATAGTTCATCCTTCTAGTAACATCAACAAAATCAAGTGTTCATCATCATGTAAATACATTGAAATATGCTAACAACATGAACAAATTAATTCATACTATACCCCTAATTGCAAGTTCAATAACAAAAAATAAAAACAGCAAAACCAGTATCACTTCCATTAGAATTAATGCTGGGTCACTTGTGACTGCGATTGTGTTTGAGTTGGAGGTCCTGACTAGGATTGGGAAGTTGAGGCACCAGCAACATCTGTCTCTCTTGTTCTCTGTCAATGAAAAAGATAGGTTAGGTATCTTTATATATATATATATATATATATATATATATATATATATATATATATAAACTTAAAATTTTAGAACTTTCAAAGGTCCATACCCGTTTCTTTCTTCCAAACACTGGTCCATTTCTGTATGTTCTTTTATTATGCCCAGGTTGTCCACATTTCTTGTATACAACACTCCCCAAATTTCTTTCCTTAGGTTTCTCACCAGGTTCCTTTCTCCTTCTAAACTTAGGTCTACCAGGTTTTGGTCTAAATGGTGGTGGAATAAAAGGTATTTTATTAAGATTAGGCCAAACACATATGTTTGGAACTGGATGAATTATGGTACTATATATGTGTGAAAATACAGTTTTGGGTGAACATGTAACATCCCGGATTTCGGGAAATAAATTTTTGATATATGTGAAATATGTGAAAATAAATTTTTACTATTTGAGGGGGTGTAAAGGTAATTAAATGTATGTTTATTTTATGATTTCCAGCGGACCGGATTGAATAGTGAAAAATGAAAAAGTGAAAACTGAACCAGAGAGCATCGCGACCTGGTCACCGCGACCACAAGTCGCGATGGCTCGCTCGCGGTGAAAAACGTAAAATCTGGCAGTGAGTACCGCGACCAGTCACCGCGACCATAAGTCGCGATGGCTTGCTCGCGATGAAAATGGCAAAACCTGGCAGTGAGCAACGCGACCAGCCACCGCGACCACAGGTCGCGATGGACTGCTCGCGATGATATTGTCAAAAACAGGCAGAGAGCAACGCGACCATTCGCGCGACCAGGGCGCGCTCGCGACGAAGGCGGTGCGCGCACTCCAGTGAGCACCGCGACCTGGTGCCGCGACCACAGGTCGCGACGGCGGTCGTGGTAGCGAAAAAAATATAAAAAAAAGAAGTGGCTTCTCGAAGAAGCCAGAAATCATCACAGAACAGAGAGAGAGAGAAAAGAGCGAGAAAAAGAAAGAAGAAGAAGAAGAAGAAGAAGAAAGAAAGAGAAGGGAAAGGAAGGGAAAACAAAATCGTCGAACCGAGATTCTCGAACGAAAAGACGGTACCGAGGTTGGTGTACTTTTGTTTCGAAATCTTTACGAAAAACATTTCATTATCGTTTATGTTATTGTTTTCGTTTTCGTTTCTTGTTTTCGTTTCGATTTCGTTAAATGTGTTCGATTTCGATTTCATTAAATGTTTTCGATTTCGATTTCGTTAAATATTTTCGATTTCGATTTTTGATGTGTAAAAATTGATGATTGATATACTTATGGTTGATTTCGGAAAGATTTTATACTAGATCGTAATTGTTTGTGGTTCAAATATTTCGATTTCGTATTAAATAGTTGATTTCGATATTTATATGATTATTGTTGATGCGTTTGAAGAATATCGTGTAAAATTTTAGATTGACTGAGTAAATATTGATTTGTAACTGATTGTGAAAATCGTTTATCGAAACGGCCCTAGGATACGTAGACATAGAAATGGATATAGGAGGTTGGTATACCAGCTAGGTTTTATTGAGCAGTACTGCGCCGATATTGATTGATTGATATTGATGATATTGATGTACCTCCTCTTGGATTCGTCCAGAGGCTGGGAGATACGTACCTCCTCAGGATTCGTCTTGGGGGTTGGGAGTTAATGTACCTTCCCAAGGATTCGTTCCTGGGATAGGGAGCTATGTACCTCTCTAGGTTCCGTACCCACGGTCCTAGAGTTGGGAGACACGTACCTCCTCAGAATTCGTTCTGGGGGTTGGGAGCTTGACCCATATTCCAGTCCGTATATGTTTAGTATTCTAGCGGGCCAGAATTGATTGAAATTGAAAAGTGTATTGAATGTTTTTATTGATCGAAAATTATATATGGACCTCATTATTGAAGTTCGAGTGCTTGAAATTATTATATACTTTGATTCTGAAATTTAATTGTTTTAAACATGATTTGAATTGACATATATATATTGTGATTTATTTATTATTAAAAGTTATATATGTTTCCATATTGAGATTTTAGTACACCCACTAAGCTTTATGCTTAGCGCGTTAGTTTTTGTGTCTAACGCGTAGGTACCAAGAATCCGGACGAAGGTAAAGACTGAAGAACTGGAAGAATTGCAGACCGAGTCACAGGATTGTACAGTTGGGTAGCGATATTTTTGTTATGTATATATATTCTGAAAGCATGCATATACAGGGAATTGTAAATATGTTTTGTAATATGTTTTTAATTAATTACTTTACGATTTCTGAATGTCTGTATGTATATATATATATAAAAGTTTGAACGGTTTTATTTTATAAATTGTGATTGATAAGTCGCACTAAACGGCAGAGTGCGCAATTGTTTGAAATTGTTATTGAAGTGTTATTGAAATTGGTATTGAATTGATTTTGTAAAAACAGGTTTTGGAAAGTCCGAAAAACAAACGGTACTCTGCCGGATTTCTGTAAAAAGTTTATTGTATTGAATGGGTTCACTCTGAAAAAGAATTTCTAAACTGTTTATTTAGTGTTATGGGCTCACTTGAAAAGGATTTCTAAATTTATTTATGGGCTCACAAGGATTTTAAAAATGAAAAATTGAAGTTTAGCAAAGTTTTGAAAGATCGGGTAGCGCGCCCCGGGTCGGTCCGGCCGGGTCGGGTCGGGGGGTGCTACAGAACATACTCAACAATTTTCCTTGTCACTCTATCTCTACCAGCATAATGGCCAATAACAGCCATTACATAACAACATGGAATCCCACTGACCTGCCGCCCACCACACTCATATGTGACCTGATTTATTTTCACTATATAAGTTTTTCTCTTACCCAACAATTCATACTCATCATTGCTTGCACTAAGCATTCCTAGTATCCTACTCTCTTTACTTGCAATCAGAATTTTTTTTTTTTTTTTTTTTTTACACAAATGGTGGTATTTCTGTTTTCCAGCCAAGACACTCTTTTTTCCTCTATTGAAATCTTTTTATAACCATCCTTCTAATAAATTCCAGCAATTCTAACAATTTTTTAGCCTTATGATCTCCTTGTATGCTATTGAATGACTCAAGTCATACTATTGGTGACATGGTCACATTTAATTAATTGGCCAAATGTATGCCTAGACCAGTGTATGAGATCAATTTTATCTAGCCATATTTTTACATCTATGTCAACCCTCCCCATTTCAGCCATGGTATTATTGAACTCAAATAAATTACTACTCCTTATACACTTCCAAAATAAATTTTTCAACTTTTGGTCTGAGTGTTTGAGTCTATAGTTGGCATATATATGTATGTCTTGCAAAAACTTGTCCAAAAGTAATGGATATGTTCATAAAAGTATAGTTGAAAGCAATATATAGTACAATTATTTACAGTAAAATAAAGGTAGTATTTTCCCTCGTAGTGGCAAAGGGAAACTGCAGGTCCAATACATTCAGCACTCCATTCTATCTGTCACTCATAAGCACAGTGGGTTCTCTGTTGGGTACTTCAAGTAGTCATGTAAAAAACCAGCCCCAACTTAGCAGTGTTTTTGCTTCACAAATGCGAACAGTAAGTGGATATACTCCACTGTTTGTATCTAAAGCAACAGTAGCTAATAACACACCTCCAACTGGCCCTTTTAAGTGACAGCCATTTAAACCAATAAATGGTCTGTACCCCCCAAGAAACCCATGCTCTTAAGCATGAAAACTCATAAAAAACCTCTTAAAGGTAGGCTCGGGCTGCTGTATTCTAATGTATGTAACTGATCCTAGATTGCTTTGTTGCACCATAAAAGCATAGCCCCTCAAAGTCCTTAAAACACTCAGAATGATCTCTACCTAACTTATCTAATGCTCTTCTTTTTGCCTTATACAACCTACTAACATCAACATTTACCCTATACTTATCCTTCAGCAAATCTACTATAACACCATAAGTATGTTACATTACGAAATCAACATGTACTATCATGGATTGATGTAAAGAGATAAAAAACAAGCTATTGTGAAGGTAATCAAAAAAAAAAAAAAAAACTATTGCATTGCCATATAATAGTTTTGTTGTTTCATATTTTCCTTTTAAAGTGCAGAACTTTAACTTTACTCCATTTAAACAAAACAAAAATCAACATTTTCCAAACGTGGTCTTTTTTTGTCTTCTCGTCTATTTGGAGATGAAAGTAAAGCAGAAGGATGATAAATAATCAAGCACAATATTTACTCCTTTTATTGATTCTGATGAAAACCGTGTTAGGAGAAGCGAGAGACTGAAACGTGACGTGAACAATGACGTGAATAGTGACGTAAATAGTTCGTGTCCCAATCAGTTTCCTATTTTTTAGGCTTTTGACTTTATCTTAATTTCTTATTCTAGTTTAGTTTAATTACTATTTGTTTTAGGAGTTTTATTCCTTTTAGTATTTTGTTTTCTTATTCCTTTTATTAGGAGGATTCTATCTCTTATATATAGCTTATTATTATTAGGATTGTACGTTATCAGATTTATCAAAGTATTATTCAATTTTCTCTATCTTTTGGCTAAATAACCATAGACAATATTTCGGCTTTTCTTAAGCATTATACTTAGGATTGGCTTGGGCTAGGGCAAATGCTAAATAACCTGCATTTTAGAGAATTGGGAATCCCTAAATAAGGTGACCTAATTCAAAATCTATCATGTGTGTGCGTTACTTACTTCGCAAGTTAGGGTTTGTTATTGGATCTAGACCTAGGTCCTCAACAATTTGGTGCTTTCATTGAGAGAATTATCAAGATATCAACCAGCGAGAATGATCAACCATCGTCGTCCAATCAATCCAACAGAGTCGGCTTTGAAACCATAGAGACCGACATAAGGGACATGTGAACGGAAATGACCAGGCTATCTACAACCGTGAGACTTATGCTAGCCAGGTTAAAGATAATCCATCCGGCAAGAGGAGTTGATCTAGGGGTTGAAGAAGAAGTTATACAAGGGGACAGACGAAGTTATGGGGAAAGGCCACCACGGGCTAATCCATTATATGAGTCGGACGATAAAAGCAATCAAAGAGATAGAGCTCCGGCTCATTATAGACATGGAGGACGAGTGGAACGAGGAGACCGAGTAGCCAAAAGGTGGATCGAACCAAATCAAAGGAGGCAGAGACCGGGGTCGGTAGAGGACCCGAAAGGGATGGGTCGAGTAGTGAAGACGAAATTCGAAGGGACAACCGGAGGAACTATAGAGGAAACCCAAACCAGGAGAGACCCAGAAATCGACAATTTGAAGATAATGACTATGAGGCCGGCCGGCGAGGGAACCAAGGGCCAAGGAAAACAAAGATCGAATTTCCACACTTTAGTGGAGAGGACCCATACGAGTGGTTGGAGAAAGACAACCGTTACTTCCGAGTATATGAGATTAGCCGGGTAGACAAAGTAGACATTGCGAGCATGTATTTTGATGGGCAGGCTAATAGTTGGTGGAGATGGTTGAAGGACCAGTATGAACATGATCGACAGAGATTGGGATGGATAGCCTTCGAACAAGAATTTCTAGATCAATGTGGGCCATTACTGGTAACCGATCACCATTAGCAACTTGCAAAACTCCGCCAAGAAGGTAAAATGCAGAATTATATTAATGAGTTTAGGCGTTTGCAGACCATAACCAAGGACTGGACAGAAACTCACTTGATTGGGATGTTCACGGAGGGCCTAAAACCGAGGTTAGCTAAAGAGGTGAAACTGAAACAGCCAACAACTCTTCGAGAAGCAATGCGAACGGCAGAGATTCTGGAGGAGGGACCCGGTGAGAGGAGGTCTTACAAAGAAAACACGAGGAGCAAGTTCTCCAAATCCTTGCAACCCGGGAATTCTTGGAAAGGCAATGCCGAGGAAGGAAGCAGTTCAAAGACCAGATCCAATAAGATGAAAAAACTATCCCGAGAAGAGGTACAAGACTACATCAAAAGGGGCTATGTTTCAAATGCAGAGAAAAATGGGTGAAGGGTCACCAATGTAAAAACGGCAAGCTTCTCATGGTTATAGGTTCAGACGAGTCAGAGTCTGAAACCAAAAAGGAAGATGAGACATCTAGTGACGAAGATGAGCTAAGGGTAGCCGAGTCAAGTGAAGAAAAGGAAATGGCAGAGCTGTCTCTCAATGCAATCTCGGGGACTCCAAGACCATCGACTATGAGGCTAATGGCATGGATAGGGAGTTCTGAGGTTTCCTTACTTGTTGATTCCGGATCATCTCACAATTTCATTAACATGAATACCGTGAAGAAACTAGGGATGAAAGGTACAGCCATAGAAGCATTTGATGTGAGAGTAGCCAACGGTGAACGATTGAAATGCGATGAGGTACATCTAAATGTAAAGATGAATGTGCAGGGCGTGCGAATAGTGGCCAAGCTATATGTTTTGGCACTTGCTGGGCTAGATGTGGTCTTAAGGAACGCATGGTTGAAGAGTGTCGGGGAAGTAGTGACCAACTACGAGACTATGACCATGAAGTTCAAGTTGGGAGGCAAAAAGAGGTCCTAGACTGCAACCTCATCCAAAGAAATCAAAGATTGTGAAGCGCACGTGATGGAGCGACTTTGCAAAGGGGGTGCCCAATGTTTTTCCATCATTAATACCAACGATGGCCAAGCAACGGGAACTAAATTTGAGCAGATGGAGGTTATAAAGGAAGAGATGCTGGGACTACCTGAAGAAGTCCGCAGTTTATTAGCCCGTCACCTGCGAGTACTGGAGGTACCGACGACTTTACCACTGGCTAGAAACTTTGACCATTGCATTACCCTAAAGGATGAGTCAAAGCCTGTCAATGTGCCCCCATACAGGTATGCTTACTTCCAGAAAAGCGAGATAGAGAAGCAAGTGGGGGAAATGCTAAAGAGTGGGCTGATTAGACAGAGTACAAGTCCGTTTTCATTACCGATCTTGTTGGTCAGGAAGAAAGATGGCACATGGCTATTCTACACAGATTACAGGGCCTTGAATGAAGCTACGGTAAAAGATAGGTTCCCTATACCGACGGTAGATGAGATGTTAGACGAATTACATGGCGCTAGTGTCTTCACCAAGCTCGATCTAAGGGCGGGTTATCATCAAATCCGCATGAGAGAGGAGGATGTACACAAGACTGCTTTTAGGACTCACTCAGGACTCTATGAGTACCTCGTCATGCCATTTGGGTTGTGTAATGCCCCCTCGACTTTTCAAGCAGCCATGAATGAGATCTTTCGACCACACCTAAGGAGGTTTGTGCTAGTTTTCTTCGATGACATTCTAATCTATTCAAAGTCGATGGAAGAACATTTATCTCACTTGGAGATAGTGTTGGAGATCCTTAGCCATCATCAGTTCTACATTAAAATGTCCAAGTGCGAATTCGTCAAGGATGAACTAGAGTATCTGGGGCACTTCATCTCAGAAAAGGGGGTGAAGGTGGATACGTGAAAGGTAGAAGCCATGGTAGATTGGCCCTTACCAAAAGATGTGTCAGCACTGCGAGGGTTTCTAGGGTTGACAGGTTATTACAGGAGATTTGTCAAACACTATAGGTTGATAGCTAGGCCATTGACCAACATGCTAAAAAAAGACAACTTTGAGTGGACCGATGAGGCCAAGCTTGCTTTTGAGAACCTGAAGAGAGCAATGACACAAACGCCCGTGCTAGCATTGCCTGACTTCAACAAAACCTTTGAGGTCTACACCGACGCTAGTGGGAAAGGTATAGGAGCAGTTTTGGTACAAGACAATAGACCACTGGCGTTCATATCTCAAGCTTTGGGACCTATGAAAAAAGCTTGGAGTACTTATGCCCGAGAAATGCTAGCAGTGATCCATGCGGTGAAAGTGTGAAGACCATACCTGATGGGGAGAAAATTCACCATTGTTACCGATCAACAGGCGTTGAGACACCTATTGCAGCAAAAGATAGTAACGTCCGAGCAATAAAAGTTTATGGTGAAACTACTCGGATTCGAGTATGATATTGTCTACCAACCAGGAAAAGAAAACAAGGTAGCTGATGCGCTTTCCCGAAAAGAAGGTAGTCCAATGATGTGGACCGTGTATGAGGAAGAAAGCCTAGGGCTAGCAGCATTAAGTGGGGCAGAGTGGAAAATATGGGATAAAATCTGTGAGGCCGTGAAGATGGATGCCAAGACCCAGGAGATTTGCCAGAAAATGGAGAATAAAGATGAGGGGGTCGAGAGATACAAGATAAACAACGGTCTAGTATACTATAAATCCTATCTGTATGTGTCTGATGTGCCAGGATTAAGACATGAGATCCTTGCTCACTTCCATGAAAGCAAAGAGGGTGGTCATTCGGGTTGGCTAAGGACATACATAAAGATCAAACACTTTTTCTACTGGGAAAGGCTCAAGAGTGAAGTGAAGAAAAAAGTAATGGAGTGTGATACATGTCAAAAGGTCAAGTATGACTCACGGCGACCAATGGGACTACTACAACCTCTACCCATTCCTGAGAGGATTTGGAAAGATTTGACTATTAACTTCATCGAAGGGCTGCCAAGTAGCAGGGGATTCAAGGCAATCTTGGTGGTGGTGGACAGGTTAAGTAAAGGTGCTCACTTCATTCCATTAAAGCATCCTTTTACAGCTAGTATTGTAGCTAATTCTTTCATTGATAATATGGTTAAACTCCACGGTTTCCCTCGAACCATTGTTACTGACAGGGGACAATTGTTCAAGAGTTCTTTTTGGAAAGAGTTATTTAAACTGCAGGGTACCAAGCTTAAGGCAAGTTCATCCTATCATCCGCAGACCAATGGACAGACAGAAGTGGTGAACCGTACTCTAGAGCAATATCTGAGGTGTTACTGCCACCATGAGCAAGCAACTTGGAAGGACTACATTCCATGGGCAGAATATTGGTAATTTTGGTGGTGGTGGACAGGTTAAGTAAGGGTGCTCACTTCATTCCATTAAAGCATCCTTTTACAGCTAGTAGTGTAGCTAATTCTTTCATTGATAATGTGGTTAAACTCCACGGTTTCCCTCGAACCATTGTTACTGACAGGGGACAATTGTTCATGAGTTCTTTTTGGAAAGAGTTATTTAAACTGCAGGTACCAAGCTTAAGGCAAGTTCATCCTATCATTCGTAGACCGATGGACAGACAGAAGTGGTGAACCGTACTCTAGAGCAATATCTGAGGTGTTACTGCCACCATGAGCAAGCAACTTGGAAGGACTACATTCCATGGGCAGAATATTGGTACAACACAACTCACCATGCTGCAATCAACATGAGTCCCTACGAGGTAATTTATGGTAGGACACCACCAGGGCCGAGCACTTATGAGATTAGGACGGCGGCCAATGATGAAGTAGAAAGAGAGTTAATAATTCGAGACGAAATTATGGCCAAACTAAAAGAAGAATTGGAGAGAGCTCAAGCAAGAATGAAGAAGTACTATGACCAAAATCATAGGGACGTGTCATTTGAACCAGGTGACTTGGTGTATCTCAAGCTTCAACCATATCGGCAGAAATCCTTGAAGAAGAGGTTCAATGTTAAGTTGTCACAGCGGTACTATGGGCCTATTAAAGTGCTAGAGCGCATTGGAGAAGTTGCATATCGATTGGAGTTACCACCAAACTCACGACTACATCCAGTTTTTCATGTTTCATCATTGAAGAAAAAAGTGGGAAGCCCAGACTTGATTGCGGAGGATTTGCCGTCATTCGATAACGAAGGAAGAATGGTGCTGAAGCCAAAAGAGGCGCTACAATATAGGCATTAGCAACGCAACCGTCCAAAAGAAAAGGTTTGGCAGGTGTTAATACAATGGAGAGGCCTTCCCAGGGATGAGGCGACTTGGGAAGATTATGATGACATGGTTTCAAAGTTCCTAGAATTTTCCCTTGTGGGCAAGGGCATACTTAAAGAGGGGGGGATTGATGAAGACCGTGTTAGGAGAAGCGAGAGACTGAGACGTGACGTGAACAGTGACGTGAATAGTGACGTAAACAGTTCATGTCCCAATCAGTTTCCTATTTTATTTCCTATTTTTTAGGCTTTTGACTTTATCTTAATTTCCTATTCTAGTTTAGTTTAATTACTATTTATTTTAGTAGTTTTATTCCTTTTAGTATTTTGTTTTTCTATTCCTTTTATTAGGAGGATTCTATCTCCTATATATAGCTTATTATCATTAGGGTTGTAAGTTATCAGATTTATCAAAGTATTATTCAATTTTCTCTATCTTTTGGTTAAACAACCATAGACAATATTTCGGCTTTTCTTGAGCATTATACTTAGGATTGCCTTGGGTTAGGGTAAAGGCTAAATAACCTGCGTTCTAGAGAATTGGGAATCCCTAAATAAGGTGACCTAATTCAAAATCTATTGTGTGCGTGCGTTACTTGCTTCGCAAGTTAGGGTTTGTTGTTGGATCTAGACCTAGGTCCTCAACAGATTCCTATGACATTTGCTTAAACTTTAATTACTTAAAGATATCTATGTATATGTATATACATTAGTTACTTACTTAAAGATATTTATGTACATGTATATTCATTAGTTACTTTTAAAACATGCACCTAAATCCTAAATCCAAAATTTCAGCATGTACACACAGATATCTAAGTATCAGTACTTGAAGATGAGATGTCGGAGTTAGCTGTCCAAAGTTAACTAACTTCTTCGTAGAATATGCACTGTGACCAATAGTCTGGAAAACCATATAGAAAACACCATAATACAGATTAGACAGTACCAAATAGAATTACAGAATAGTCAATTGATATTCCATCAATGAAGAAAACAAAATTAACAAAAATTATCGAACCAATCAAACAACAGTATATATAGAAATTGTTCGACAATATTTAGTTCTCAAATGGTTATTGGTTGTCCCTGTTAACTATAGTATTAATATATTGGTTAAACCTACTGTTGAGAATATAAATTCTGTATATTGATTGTAAGAACAATGTACAATAGAGGAGACCATATATAGGCGATGTACAGGAAATGGACTAAGCCCAATGGGCTAATACAGGACTAAGCCCAATGGGCTAATACAGGACTAAGGCCAATGGGCTAATACTAAACTAAAGTTATATACTAACATCCCCCCTCAAACTCGAGGTGGCAATGAGGAAGCCAACTGGAGTTTGGATATAAGATCTCGAAGACGACCAGGCGGGTGAGACTTGGTGAAAGTATCAGCAGGCTGGTCAGCAGAGGAGATGGAGAACAACTTTAGAATGCCTTTCTTGAGATGCTGACGAGTGATGTGGCAGTCGATCTCAATGTGTTTGGTGCGTTCATGGAAGACATCATTATGAGCAATGTAGATAGCACTACGATTGTCACAATAAATAGGAGTAGCAGTGGGCTGTGGAGCATCCATGTCAGCCAAGAGCCAACGAAGCCAGATAAGTTCGCAGGTGGTGCCAGCAAGGGCACGATACTCAGCCTCGGTACTGGAACGGGAAACAACATCCTGCTTTTTACTACGCCATGAGACAAGAGAAGTACCCAACATGAAACAGAAACCTGTGATAGAACACCGATCAGTCGGATCACCTGCCCAATCCGCATCTGAATAAGCATGGAGCTCGAGAGAAGACCGAGAGGAGTAGTGTAGACCATGATAAAGAGTGCCCTTGACATATCGAAGAATCCGAATAACGGCAGCATAATGGACAGAACGAGGGGCATCCATGAACTTACTAACCATACCTACAGCATGCGAAATATCTGGACGCGTAACAGTGAGATAGATCAGACTACCAACCAACTGACGATAGCGAGTAGCATCAGATATAGGTTCACCATCCAAGGGAGTGAGCTTAGCATTGTATTCTAAGGGAGTGGAAACAGTCTTATTGTCGGTGATACCGGCCTTAGTGAGAAGATCAGAAGCATATTTAGCTTGAGAAAGATAGTATCCATCGAAGGATGAGGTAACTTCAAGCCCAAGAAAATAACTGAGAGTGCCCAGATCTTTCATCTCAAAATGCTGACTAAGGAAGCGCTGAAGAGAGCGGATACCTGCAGAATCATCTCCAGTAATAATCATATCATCAACATAAAGAAGAATAAGAGTGATACCAGCAGAAGATCGTCGGATGAAGAGAGCAGTGTCATGAGGACTCGAAGTGAAACCCTGCTGAGCAACAACTGAGCTAAATTTTTCAAACCAAGCTCGAGGAGCCTGCTTGAGGCCATAAAGAGCACGACGAAGACAACAAACTTGTCTGCCGGAGTGTGGATAGCCAGGGGGTGGTTGCATGTACACTTTTTCTTGAAGATCTCCATTTAGAAAAGCATTCTTCACATCCATTTGATAAAGAGGCCAACGGCGAACAGCAGCCACAGCAATAAGACATCTGACAGATGTAAGGCGAGCAACAGGAGCAAAAGTTTCCTCATAGTCAATGCCATATTCCTGAGTAAAGCCTCTGGCAACTAGGCGAGCCTTGTATCGTTCAACAGATCCATCGGCCTTGGTCTTGATCTTGTAAATCCATCGACAACCTACTACAGACTGACCAGGAGGCAAGTCAACCATATCCCAAGTGTGATTCTTTTGAAGGGCATCTAGTTCTTCATGCATAGCTTGCTGCCAAAGAGGGTCAGTATGAGCCTCACGATATGTGAGAGGTTCATAGAGGGTGGCAAGAGCAAAAGAGCAGTGATAATCAGAGAGATGGGGGGGAGGAATGCTTACCCGAGTGGAACGACGGAGTTCAGGATCAACAAGAGACTCAGGAGACTCAGGAGAGGGTGGTGCCACAGGATCCAAGACAGGCAGGTCAGATGCCGGGGAGAGAGCCGGAGATGAGTCGTCTGGAGAGGCAGCCGATGACGAAGAATCCTTCACAAGTTCAGGATAGAGAGGGATAAAAAGATCAGTAAAAATGGGAGACTCGGAGGAAGATGACGTGGGAAGCTGTTGAAGACTCGTGAAAGTACGATGTTCCCAAAACTCAACATGACGAGAGACACGAAGACGATGAGAAATAGGATCATAGCAGCGAAACCCCTTTTGAGATACACCATAACCAAGAAAACAACAGAGACGAGCACGAGGCTGGAGTTTTGTGCGTTCATGAGGAGGAAGAGAGACAAAGCAAACACAACCAAAAACCCGAAGAGAGGAGTAGTCAGGAGATTGACCATAGAGAAGCTCAAATGGTGATTTGTTATGTATGGTTGGTGAAGGAATACGATTAATGGTGTACACAGCAGTGAGTGCGGCCTCACCCCAAAAGCGCTCAGGAAGAGAGGCAGAAATGAGAAGGGTGCGGACAACATCAAGAATGTGACGATGTTTTCGTTCTGCACGACCATTTTGTTGAGATGTGTAAGGACAGGATCGTTGAGTAAGGGTCCCATGACTATCTAAAAAGGATAGGAAAGATTTATCATTATATTCTTGAGCATTATCTGATCGAAAGACTTTGACGGTGCGATTGAACTGTGTTTGAATCATTTTATGAAATGTTTGGTAAATGGACACAAGTTCAGACCTATGATGAAGCAGATAAATCCAAGTATATCGAGAAAAATCATCCACAAATATGACAAAATATCTAGACCCCCCCTCAGTAGGAACAGGGGCAGGACCCCATATATCAGAATGTATAAGATCAAAAGGTGCCGAAGAAAATGAGACACTATTACTAAAGGGCAATTTTGTTTGCTTACCAAAATGACAGGAAGGGCAATCAAATTTTTGAAACTGAATTGAACCTAAATGACCTTGAGAAGCTAAAAACTGAAGACGAGATAAGGATGGATGACCAAGACGAGCATGCCATAGATCAGGTGATGGGGTGGCAATGGTAGCAGCGGCCGAAGCAACTTGTGAAGGGATCTTCAAGTCATAAACCTCAAACATACGACCAACCTTACGGCCTGTCCCAAGCACTTGACCCATCCGGGGATCCTGCACATACACACCATGATTAGTAAAGAGAATATCTATGCCTAATTCACAAAGTTGACCAACAGAAAGCAAATTGAGAGACAACTTTGGGATATGATAAGTGTCACTAAGAGATAAACCAGAAGAGGAAATTTTTCCTTTATGACTAACAGGCATAGGAGTTCCATCAGCAGTGTAAATAGTGATAGGATGTTCTAAAGACGCCTTATCAGAAAATTGGGATTCATCAGGAGTCATATGGTTACAACATGCAGTATCAAAAAACCAAGGTTGTTTACCTGAGGTGACAGAAAGGGCAGTGGAAGTTCGAGATAAAACCTGTTGAAGTACTGCCTCAATATCTGCCGTAGTAAGTGAGGAAGCCAAAGATGGACCTGTAAGAGCCAATGGAGCTGGAGGACATACAGCAGCTGCCTGAGGAAAAGAAGGTATATTCCGCTTTTGCAAAAATTTCTGTAGTTTGCGACAAACTGAGATGTCATGGCCTCTAGCACGGCAAAACTTGCAGCGAGTACCTTTGGAAGACTGAGAGGTGAGTCGCCCAGAGTTTATTTGCGGAGGAGCAGTGAATGTGGCAATAGGAGGCTGTGGAGATGGTGTAGCCAATACATGATCAGAAGATGACATGTGATGAGTAGGCCGACGGTTCTCCTTAGAAATGAACTCCTTGACTGTCTCTTGGCGAATGTTGATAGGACGAATGATATTTCGTTCGTTTTGTTGCACCATAATGAAGAATGGCGACCTCAACTGGAGAAACGGAGCTCAAAATGAGAATCTATGCGAAAAACTGAGCAAGATAGTTTTTTTTTTTTTTTTGCTGACGAGGCAGTGGCGCTGACGTGGCAGTAGGGCTGATGTGGCAGTGGCGCTGATGTGGCAATAGGGCTGACGTGGCAGGGTAAAAATAATAATTTTACCAATCTGAGGGGTCAAATGGTAATTTACCAAACTAAACCAATTTCAAATGAAATTGTTGAAATTGGCAGCCGCACCATTTTACCTCTGTTTCAAAGGTCCAAGCTCTGGTTTGAAGGTGGCAGCGGCACAACTTCGACGATGACGCGGCTGTGTGGCTCCAAACGGCGATGAGGAGCCGCGAAAGGGAGCAGCAGCTGCAGCGGAGCGGTGTTGGCGTGCGGCGCGCGGCACAACTTCGACGATGACGCGGCTGTGTGGCTCCAAACGGCGATGAGGAGCCGCGAAAGGGAGCAGCAGCTGCAGCGGAGCGGTGTTGGCATGCGGCGCAGCTCCGACGGCGTCGTTTGCGGTGTGCAAGGCAGAGTCGACGCCGTGGAACGAAGAAAGCAGCAGAACCAGGTGCAGCAGCGGCGAAGGAAGCAGCGGAACCGGTGAACGAAGAAAGAGCAGCAGCGGCGAACTCGAAGCAGCAGCAGCAGGTTGGCGAGAAAGGTCGCGAATCTGGGCAGCGAGCGGATCTGGTGGATCGAGCGGCTGGTTGGCGTCGAAGACGCTGTGCTGCTGCTGGTTGATTCTTACAGCGAGCGGATCTGGGCAGCGAGCGGCTGTGCTGGTGGATCGAGCAAGCAGCGGTGCTGGTGGATCCGCGTAGACGAAGGTCTGTGGGTGACGGCGGTCACTCTCTTCTGACAGTGAGTACTGGACGAAGACGAGGGCAGCGGAATATTCGCCGGAAATCCACAATAACCAGAAAATCAAAAACAAAGCTCTGATACCATGTTGAGAATATAAATTCTGTATATTGATTGTAAGAACAATGTACAATAGAGGAGACCATATATAGGCGATGTACAGGAAATGGACTAAGCCCAATGGGCTAATACAGGACTAAGCCCAATGGGCTAATACAGGACTAAGCCCAATGGGCTAATACTAAACTAAAGTTATATACTAACACCTACTACTCATTCTTTAGGTATCTATAATTTATTAACTTAAAAGTTATCAGCTTCCAGTGAAGTCATCGTAAGAAAATGTAAAACAAATTCAAAAAAGTTAACCACTGGACTTGACACAGTAAATCAGATAAAATCCAAATTTTCCAATAGATATGATCTTTAGTGTTCATAAAAATCTAATAGATAAATGAACTTTAAATAAAAGGTTGCTCGAATATGTTTGAGTAACAATAGTGCCAAAGAACATGTAACTAGAAAACATATAATGTACCAACCAGGTCATCTAAAGAAAAAAATGAAATAAAAATTGGAAAACATCTCTGATAGCATGCAATATACATCAACATTCAGTAACACACAAATATGCATCATCATCATATATATATATATAATACTTATTCTGCAATATATAAAGAATAAACCTAACATAAGCCCTAACCCGAATATATCTGAATATAAAAAAAAAATCAAAATATTGCAGTTATAACACTCATAATGCATGTATAACATTATAAACAAGTTCAAAACACAGTCAATTGAGCATTTTGGCTTTGATTTCAAAAAGCCCCAATTTTTTTAAAAACAGAAACCCTAAAAATCTTGCTAAATCATATAATCAACCACAAAAACCTTTTGCAAGCATCAAACCATGAAAAATAACTCAGAATAGAAAAGGTTAGAACGAAAACACTAACCTCTTGGCCAAAGTCTTTTACTACTCCCTTTTCACTCCTCGTTGCTTTGAATATCACGTTTTCGTGATGAATAAACATTCACGCAATAGCCAAAACTTCCACCTAACTGTCTTCTATCTTCGGTCTAAGAATAATGATAAGTTGCTATGGTTTTTTTTGGCGCAAAAATGAAGATGAAAAGCCAGGAGAGAAATGGAAGAAAATGAGAAAATGGTTTAAATGGTAGGGATTAGACCAGGAAAGCTTTTTCTTTCCATTTTGTGGTCCACAACTAAGGTGGTGACGTGGCTAATTGTGGATCATTCATGGATTCATCGAATCCATTAAAATGATTTTAAATTCTTTATTTTATTATGAAAACTTAAAATTACAGTAATACCCTTAAAAAATGTATTCTGATAACATAAAATTACAACCTTATCGTTAACAATTAAGGGTAAATCATTTAAATCAAATGTTAACCTAACGGGAGGGATATTATGATTATTTCATCAAACAATAGGGTGTAAAAGAGAAAAAAAAAACAAGAGGGGAAAAATGAAAAATATATTAAAATATAGGGTGGAAAATTATTATACCCCTATATATAAATATTTCAAACACAGTGTCACCTAAGGAAAAAAAATCATTAGACTGTTAAAAAGAAAAAAAGATAAGGAAACAATCGTTAGGCTGTAGGTTGTTTCTATGTGCTAATATGCTGTTTATTTTGTCTATTATTACAAGTTTATCATGTTTTAGTTTATATAAATGTTAGGTTGTCGTTTATGTGTTGTTAACCGATATGTTTTAAGATGGATTCCTTAGAATTTTACATAGAATAGCGAAATATACAAATATATTTTGATGTTTTACTAAGTTGTATTTTTTTAAAAAAAAATTATTGATGAAAATAGAGATCTTTAACATTGATTTAAAGTTTGTTTTGCATAAAAATATTATGCATACATAAGATTGATTTAATGTTTATTTTGCATAAAAATAGTGACCTTTATGATGGTATTATCATTGAAAAGTTTTTTTTATTTTTGTCTCTTTTTTTTCTCTTGAGGGACTGTCTTACTTTTCATTTCCATTTGGGTTTTATAGAATCTGGTAATAGCACTTTTAACCTTTTGTAATATTTTGATTTCAAATAGATATTATTGTTTTCCTTTTATAAAACAATATTTATTCTCATCAATAATTTGGAAAGAATAATTCTTCAGTTTTTGAATTTTTGAACTGTTTTTGCAAAAATTTATGTTGTGTACATATAATTAATGATCATCGATCATATATATACATCTAATAAGCCTTGTATTTAACATAGTTTATTAAAATATAAATAATACATATTTTAAGATTTGGACTTGAATTAATTCAAAATTTGAAAATTACTAAAAACTAACAGCTCAAAGGAAACGAATTACAATAAATAATCCACCAAAATAATATGAAATTTAATAAAATTTAGACATTCGATTCAGGACTGAAACGGTTTTCTAATTTTCGGAAGGAATAATTTATTAAATGGAAATTAAGGTTTTTTTTTTTTTTGAAAAATAAGTAACTTGTTACTCGCAGGCAATTAAGGAAAATAAAAATTACAGTAATAAAATTTTTAAACCCTAAAAATCTATAATATTAAATCACAATTGCTGCTAATCATGTTGGTGCGTTGTTTCCATCTACATTTTGAAGTTGATTGGTAAACTTCATCTATTTAAGGTTCTTGGAATTACAGTAACTTGCTATGCAAGGAACTTGCTTCTGAAGCACAAAACAAACTTATATTTTTATTTTTATTTTTCTAAATTATATTTAATTCAAGTGGCTCATGTGAAAACAAATTTCATAGTTGTTGTTTTTGGTTATATGGATTTTGAAAAATATAGATAGAAGTTCACATATATGCAAACACTACATTAGCACTTTGTAACGTTTACTTTAATAAAATGTTGAGTGGATGGGATTGCAGAGCTTGCAGTTGGGAATATTGTTAGGCAAGTATTGCACATTATCAGGAAGAAGGATTTTCAACCTATGACAAACGCTTTTGGAGGTTTGAAATTATTAGTTGAAGCCAATGGTGAAGAGATATTTGAGGAAGAAAATCAGCAAATTTCATCTACTACTACTGCTGTAGATGGTAGATTCTTATTGCGTCTATCATTGTTGCATGTCCTTCTCGACCAGTTGCCTGATTCTGCAACAGCCTGCCAGACTTCTGCTTCAGAGAATATTTCTGAAGGAAAAGGCAAATGTAGGTTACCTACCATAGTGGATTTCTCTTCACAGTTAATGTAATTGTATTTTTTTTTCTTTCCATCTAATTGATAGCTTGCTACCTTTATACATAGTAGAATTACAATATTAAAATGTATTAGATATAAATTTGATAGGTAAATCTGTGAACTAGGGTTTATGCCTAAGAATATTTATCTTCTTACTATTTTTTATATGGACAGCAGCATAGAAACGTGCAAGGAACTGGAAATTAAAGCATGACGTGATAAAGGCAGTCAATGAACTCATTGAAGATCTAAATACTTGCCATGAATCGATTGCAGAACAAGCTGTGGAGCTTATTCATCATAAGTAATAATGTATTAATTACCACTCTGTCTTTTAGTTTCTGCATAGAGTAGAACTGACCAGAATTTACTCTAGTAGTGAAGTCCTTTTAGAAGCAGTTAATGTTCTACAACTGTATTTGTATGCATGATCATATCAATCTTCAATAATTCTATAGGATTCGCTTTATGTCAATCAATGCAAGCTTAACTAATTAGCACTCCTGGTATTTCTATAATTTATACTTCAGATACACGACACTACAGCTGATTAATAGAATTTAATCAATTCCATTGTTCATTCAAGAAAGCATGTCAATTTCATTGTTCATTCAATCATGATTCCATATCTCCTCAATGTCTACTTACTGCATTGCTCATTGTTTCAGTAATTTTGACTAGTTAATGACGGTTCCGGTTAAAAACCAGTTCCGGAACCGAAAACCGGAACCGGGACCCAAGGTCCCGGTTCCGGTTGGCTTGAACAAGTGAACCGGAACCGCCGGTTCAAGGAACCGCCCGGTTCCGACGGTTCCGATTCCTAACGGTTTTTAATTTTTTTTTTAATTTGTAAAAATATAAATATAAATTAAAAAAAAATTTAAATGTGTGTGGCCGTTGGCCAACGGCTACACACAGTATGTCAGGCTGCTGCTGCCAGGTGGCAGCAGCCTGACCACCCAAGGAGCCATTGTTCAATGGCTCCTTGGGTGTAAAATTACATTTTAGACCCTTACAAAATTAAATTTGGGCCCCTAAATTTTAAAAAATATTATTTTTTTCCAATCCAAAAAACTATATAAACCCCACTCATCTTCAATTCAATTCACACCATTTTCTCTCAATCTCATTCTCTCATTCTCTTAATATTTCTCTCATTCTCTCAATTTTTATCTAATTCTCTCAAAGTTTCATTTAGTTATTGTATTAATCTTGTTCTTGTTTTTCAATACTGCAATTTTTTTCGTTATTTATTTAAATTGTATTTTTTTACCATTATAAATTTATAATGGTATCACAATCAAAGCCGTCTATTTCTGGAGGCCGACGATCCATTTCCAGAAGGTCCGTTTCCGGTAGAGACATTGAGCAACTACCATATTTAAATGCTGGAGAAGTACAAAGTCACCGTATCGCTGGTCCAGAATCAAATTTTGATAAGTACCTACAACATAGACAATTTGAGGAGGTAATATTTGGTAATGATACTCCTCCTAATTTTACTCTTCAATATTATCATCCCCATCTCTCTGGGTCTGGGGCCCCTGGTCCCTCTTTTGAAAACCCTCCCCCTCCCCCCCAAGTGAAACCGTACAAGGTCCACAGCCAGATTTGATAAAGTACAAATCTGAACTTTTTAAAGTTCATATGAGGAGGGTGGAAAAGGAATTGGGGGAAGTTGTGGTCACTTGCAACTATTACAACAAAGAGTTTAAGTGGAACAAATCCGGAGGGTACGGGACGTACTGGAAGCACATCAACACCAAGCATACAGTCGAAGCTGAGCATGAGCGTAGCCGAGGACAATACCAAATTTCCAGGTATACATCTCCTAACCATCCTTTATTTAAATATAGTGATGCAAATAATAGGGAACAACTAGCAAGAATGGTAGCGACTGAACATCTTCCTTTTAGTTTTGGCGAAAAAACTGGTTTTTTAAAATATTGTCATAATGCTTTAAATCCCACTGCATGTAGAGTACCTAGGACCACATTAAAACGTACCATGTGTGACATTTATAAAAAAGAAAAAAAAAGCATTAGTTAGATATTTTCAAAATTATATGGGTCGTGGGTCTGTTTGTGCCGATATCTGGAGTGATCATTGGCAAAAACATTCATACTTAGGACTTACTTGCCATTATGTTGATCAATCATGGGAATTGCAAAAACGAATTCTTGCATTTAGAGTTTTTGACGACACCCATACTGCCGATAATATTTACAAATTAATGAAAATTATTTTTGAAGAATATTGTATTAAAAGTAAAAATTTTGCAATTGGTTTTGATAATGCTGCAAACAATACTGCTGCCGTTCCACAATTAATTCAATTGTGTCAACCCTACTCTGGCGGCAGATTTTTTCATCAAAGATGTGTTTCCCATGTTTTAAATATATGTGTACAACATGGTTTGCAAACACTTCAAGAATGGATTACACCAATTAGGGATGCCCTTTACTTTTTGTGGAAATATCCTAGCAATATGAAACAATGGGCTAGGTATTGTAAATCTAACGGGAAACATCAAATTAGGTTTTCCCGTGATGTTCCAACTCGTTGGAACTCCACATATAAATTGCTTTGTAAAAGCTATGATTATAGAGAATTATTAGTTAGATTTATGCAGCATAATGTTAGTAGCGTTAATTTGTATGCTCATCATTGGGATGTTTGTACTAAAATTTGCATGCTTTTAAAAGTTTTTCATGATGAAACCACTGCTTTATCCGGTATATATTATCCACCTTCACATTTATTTTTATGTGAAGCCATTAATATTGTAGATGCACTTAATGAATGTGCACAAGTAATAGAACTATATGCATGTGTTGCTGCAATGAGAGATAGATGTTAAGTTATTATAGGGGCATTCCTTCGATTTATACTGTTGCTTTAGTTTTTGACCCTAGGTGTAAATTTGATAGTTTATATGAATATTTAACACTTTATTATCAATCTCTAGGGCTACACAACGTAGATATTAGTGCTTTATATAATAATATTAGACAATTATTTTATTCATTGTATGACGAATACCGTTCTGTATACAGTCCCTCGCTGAACATTAATGTTAAGCAACCGACTGCAAGCGGAAGTAGTCATTCTCGTTCTCGCTTTCCCTCATTAAGGAAGTTAGGGTCAAGTGTGTTGTCCAAAAAATCAAGGGCACATGAGAGTTCTTCATCTTCATCAACCTATGTTTCAGAGGTTGATCTTTACGTAAACACCTCTTTTGAGTTTTTGGACAGCGAAGACTTTAACATCCTACATTGGTAGAGGGAACACGAAACTAACTTTCCAATTTTGGCCCTCATTGCCAAGCAAATTTTTGGAACCCATGTCTCGACCGTGGCAGTCAAACAGGAATTTAGTGCAGGTGGCAATGTTCTCGACGAGAGACGGGCATTGCTCAGTCCTGACTCAATACAGATTCAGGTCTGTGTTGACGACTGGACCAAGGCCTCATACCGGCAGCAAGAATTGGATCTCGTATCCGACGATAATGACTTTTTCGACACCAACGATGATACAACGGCTACCGAAGGAACAAGCGACGATTGATCACCTCCGGAACATAACAGGTAAAAGAACTACGTGGGCTTTGATTCCTCCTAGAGGATACGTAGGCAGCTTAATTGAGGTAAAATTAAGTGCAAGCCCTAATTTCTTATTTATTTTTTTAATTTTTTTTAATTTTATAGTTTTATTATTTATGATATTATTATTATCGTAATAAATTTCTTGTTGAAGTTGAACAAATGAACCATTTTATTTATACATTTAAATTTTTTTATTAATTAATTTATAAATTTTAATTTTATTTAATTTTTGTAATTTTTTTTTATTTTTCCGGAACCGGCGATTCAACAGGTGGTTGAACCGCCGGTTCCAAAGAATCGGGGAGGAACCGGAACCGGCGGTTCCGACAGGAACCGAAACCGGAACCTCCTCGGTCCCGGTTCCGGTTGCTTAAAATATTGAACCGGAACCGGCGGTTCCAAAATCGGAACCGCTGGTTCCGGAACCTTGGCCATGACTAATTCCAATACAATTATTTTAGGCAAAGAATATATATACAGCTAATACAACTAATACACTAATTGCTGATAATATATCTTAGGAAAGAATATATATATATATATATATATATATATATATATATATATATATATATATATATATATATATACACAGCTAATACATTGATTATGGTAAAGGAAATCTCATCCACAATATCTGCTACTGATATCCCCCCTCAAATTGATGTTGGGCGATCTGAAAGCATCAATTTGTTAACAAGAAATTGATGTCGGTGACTGGAGAGAGCCTTAGTAAACACATCCACAGTCTAAAGCTCGGTAGTGATATGTGGTAGATAGATGACATGTGCATCATATGCTTCACGAATATGACAATCTACTTCAATGTGTTTTGTAGCTTATGAAATACTGGGTTAGTCGCAATTTGAATAGCACTAGTATTATCAGCATGAAGTGAAGTAGGCTAAATTTGGGGAAACCTAAGCTTAACCAACAGCTCTCGAAGCCAAACAATCTCAGAACATGCAGAGGACATAGCGCGATACTCAGACTCAGTGAAGGACTTCGATAGTCGATCTTGCTTTTTGCTTTTCGAAGAAATAAGATAGGTACTGAGAAACATGCACCAATCAGTAATTAAACGTCGAGTATCAGAATAGCCAGCCCAATCAGCATTACTATATGCAAAAGATGAATCGAGGAGTCCACGGGAAAGAACAGGCCTCAGGCAGAAGTGCCTTGCAAATAGCAAATGATACGACGTACAGCTGCTAAGTGGAGGTGCCTGCATAAACTGACTAACTTGTTGAACATCAAAGGAAATATCAGGCCGCGTAATAGTTAGATAGTTTAGGCTCCCTACCAACCGTCTATATAAAGAAGGATCAGAGAGAAAATCACCCTCATCATAACGATATTTAACATTCACTTCCAAGGGGGTATCGACAGAATGACCATCTTGAAGACCAGCCAAAGTAATTAGCTCTTGGGTATATTTATGTTGATGTAAAAAAAATACCAGTTGAGGTAGAGAACATTTCAAGGCCTAAAAAATACTGTAAAGGACCCAAGTCTTTTATATGAAAAGCACCTTGAAGGCGCTCCAGAAGCTGAGAAATCAATTCAGAGTCAATCCCTGTAATAACAATATCATCAACTTATACCAGAAGAAAGACAATTCCCTTAGGAGTTTTGTAAAGGAACAAAGAGGAATCATACTGACTTTGGACAAAAGATAAGCTAAGAAGCGTAGCACAAAACTTGTCGAACCAGGCACATGGAGCCTGTTTTAAACCATAGAGTGACCGCTTTAGCTTACAAACATCAGAAGAGAGTGTAGAAAACAACCCGGATGATGGAGTCATATAAATATCTTCCTTAAGATCTCCGTGCAAAAAGGCGTTCTTAATATCCATCTGTTGTAATGACCACCCCTTGGAAGCAGCAATAGCTAGAACCAATTGCACCATCGTCATATTTGCTACATGAGCAAATGTCTCCTCATAATCTATCCCATACTCCTGTCTGTTACCGAGTGCCACCAACCTTGTCTTATATCTGTCAAGTGAGCCATCAGATCGCAGCTTAATGGAATATACCCATTTACAACCAATGGGCTTAACACCAGTGGGACAAGGAACAATATCCCAAATATGATTCTCCTGAAGAGCTTAAAGTTTATCTTGCATAGCTTTTGCCCAACATGCATGTTTAGCTGCTTGAGAATAAAAGGTAGGAATTGTAGTATCAGATAAAGTAGCGGAGAAACCATACCTATCCGGAGGACGACTGATACGATTAGTTCTCCGAGAAACCACCTGAGCTTGCAACGGATCAGGGTCGGGAAGGATTTGTAATTATAGGGGCCGTCATCGTTGATATACAACACCAGGTTTAAAATGCTCAATTGGTGAAAAGATGTCATCAAAGTGAGGAAGAAGAACACCGTCAGAAGTAGAAACATGTTGCTGAAAATAGTACTCATGTTCAAAGAAAATCACATTTCTATAAACACTTAGGCGATTAGCAACAACATCATAACACAAAAACCCCTTTTGAGCAGTACTGTAACCCATAAAAGCATACCGTACCGATTGAGCTGTAAGCTTGTGACGCTCATGAGAAGACAAGTGAACAAAGCAAACACATCCAAATGTGTGCAGCGTATGATAATCAGGATACATACTAAAAAGCCAATAGTAAGGAGAATCAAAATTCAATTGTTGAGAAGGCAGACGATCAATTAAATAGACTGCTATAGACAAAGCTTCCACCTAAATTTTAGATGGAACTGAAGACTCCAAGAGCAATGTTCGAACCATATCCAACAAGTGACGGTTTTTACGTTCAGCCACCCCATTCTGTTGAGGGGTATAAGGACATGATTGATGAGATACAATACATTTTTGTTGCAAGAAGGCTCGAAAGTCATGCGACATATATTTCCCACCATTATCAGACCGTAAAACTTTAATACATGTGAAAAATTGTGTCTTAATATAAGCCATAAAAGTTCGAAAAGCAGTGAATACCTCAGCTTTGGAGTGCAGAAAATATATTCATGTAAAGCAACTATAGTCATCAATGAACATCACAAAATATTTATACTGCGCATGTGAAATTACATGAGTAATACCCCAAACATCACTATGTATTATTGCAAAACAATATCAGCACGACCACCATAAGTAGGAAAAGGCAAAGTTTTACTTTTCCCTAATTTACAAATAGAACAATCAAAAGGCAATTTATGAGTAGAATACGAAGCTTTACTACCAAGGAAACCACGCTGCATCAAATTATTAAAAATAACATTATTTGGATGGCCTAATCGTCTATGCCAAACTTCAGCCTTATTTTCGACAATAGTAGAAGTTAAAGACAAAGTTCCAGGAATAGTAAATTGCAATGGAAATAATCTGCCCACTTTAGGCCCCCTCGTGATCACCTTCCCCGACACCTGATCCTGCACAAGACAACCACCACGAGAGAAATGTACATCACGGTTATTATCCACCATTTGACCAACAGAAATTAAACTAGTAGACAACCCAGGAGAGAAAAACACATTACGAAAAGAAGGTTCAATATCACTAATGGCTATAATTGGAAGGTTACTGTAATTAGCAATCTGAATATTTTGTACACTAGTATACTTCCGAAGATTTTGTAACAATTCAGGGGAGCTGTTCATATGATTCGATGCTCTAGAATCAACAAACCAAGGAGAAGAAACAGTCTTACCTTGGCCTTGAAATCCAAAAGCAGAAAATGCTGAGATAATCATAGGTTGTACCATTTCTGGAGTAACAAGAGACTGATTAGTGCTTGGAACAGCAGTTAGAGGCGTAGCAATTGGAGTTGTTGCACAAGTAATGTCTGGAACAGCAGCTTGAAAAGCTTGAACTCGCCGGTTTTCTGGACATGGGGGATATTCCTTGATAATGTGTCCATTCTGCTTACAGTAATTGTAGAATTTCTTACCACAATTACGAGCAATATGTATGTACTCCTCGCAACTGTAGCACTGCATTTGTCCCTTTCCTCGGTTCCTCCCTTGAGCAGCATAAGCCACATTAACCACCTCAGATGTCTCCCTAGACGCACCTATAACAGCTTGTTCCTTACGCAATAATTCACCAAGACATATATCCAAAGATGGAACTGGATCTCTATTCAGCAATCCAGCCCGAGCAACTTCAAATTCTGGTCTCAGTTTCATCAAAAACTGATCACGCCAACTAACTTCATGAACTGCTTGAAGGCTAGCTAAAGCAATAATACCAAAATATTCACTCCACAGATTAAGAAATCTAGAATAATACTGCTCAATAGAGAGATTACCTTGGCCGAAGTTACTCATCTCAAGTTCCAGTTGAAATCGTCAAGCAGTATTATCTTGATGGTATATGCGCTTTAGATAATCCCACATCTCTTTAGCAGTACCAAAAGAATGTAAATTGTTCATCATATAAGCTTCAATAGATCCTAAGATCCAAGAGATAACTCGAGTATCCTTTGTCTCCCATTGGCTACGTCCTTCATCATCTGCAGGGGCAAGAGAAGATCCATCAATGTGACCCCAAAGCTCCTTCCCTTTCAGAAACATCTTGAATTGAAACTCCCATGTTGCATAATTCTTTCCTGTAAATTTGATAGCCAAGGTCTCTGTAGAAATTCTTCCAAACAAATTCTCCGTAGACATTCTTCTAAAGAAATCTCAATGCAAGGCTGTCAACTACAAGTTGGTTGACCAAAAAAAAATCTTAAAGCAAAAAAAAACAGAAGAAAAATCGAAAGGAAATTAAAGATTCAGCTCTGATACCATGACAATTTTTGAGTGAATGACTGAATGCCCTCTTCTTGAGGATCCTTTCCATTAAATAAGAATTCCAGTACAACTATTTTAGGCAAGAAAATACATACAGCTAATACAACTAATACACTAACTGTTGATAATATATCTTAGGAAAGAATATATATATATATATATATATATATATATATATATATCTAATACATTGATTATGGTAAAGGAAATCTCATCCATAATATATGCTACTGATAAAAAAAAAAAAAGATCTTTCCATGTCTTTATTGCCGAGGGTGCTCCAAAGTATGTACATACCACTAATCAAACTTCCCCTTTTTATAGCTTGGATATAATGTTGGCTCCTTTATTTTTAATAATTTCTTGCTCTTTCTCATTGATTAGGTATCAAGGTCATGTCCTTGCAAAGGAGTTGAGTGCAAAAGGTTTAAAAACGACAGTTATCACTGATTCAGCAGTTTTCGCCATCATTTCTCGAGTGAACATGGTAATTATCAACTTTGATTGCTTTTCGGCTTAATTTATTAAGACTCATCTCTTTGCTTGATGCAAATTGTTATTATTATAAATCCAACTATAGCTATTGGCCATTTTACAATAAACTTATAGAACAAAGTGAGAAGATGCATTTTTAAAAATTCATATCTTCTCAGCATCATGTTTTTCTGAAGATTGATAATTCATTGTAGTTGTTTCTTTGGGGTGGCCAACTGAGATCTGGCTTTTAATTTGGTGAATGCATGGTATTTTAACTTGTGAGAAACAATATGATCCTACCTTTTATACTCTTTAACATATCGCTGAATATATAGGAGTGTTTCAATAATAGTCATATGATGTTCTGATGTTTCTTTATTTTCTTCACAGAGGAGCATACAATCCCTCTTACATCTACCGGCTCATTGCTGATTCCTGATGATTTTGAGTCCACAGAAACCTGCCTCTCTTGAAAGTGAGTTTTCTTGTTCTATTGTGGTTTTTTTGTTTAATTATCGTAGTATTTGCATTTGCATGTGGTTATAAGGATCGGAGCTTTTTTTTTTTTTTAGTTATAATTTTTGGCACAAGCATTGCTTTTAAGTTTGTAGACACTTAAACTTTCAATTAAAATCTAGAAAGTAAAAGATAATTCTTTTTGGCTGTACATTTCTTCTTGATTTGGTGGTTCCAGAATTGATAAAACATGCGTTCTCGAAGTCACTTTTGGCAAGTCTGATTCTTGCCCAGTTAACTAATGTGATCAATGAAGCAATGAAGACATGGACATTGTAGTGCGAGTGCTAGGACAAAAGTGATGTATGTAAATAATAGGGCGAATTGCAATGAAGTACCATGACGTTTGGTCATATTGCAACGAAATCATGAATTTAACCTTAATTATACTTTAGTACTCTACCATCAGTTGATCCAATCAAACATAACGGTTTGACCATGATTTATGCGTGAAATGTCATAACCACCGTTGCTTAAAAAATTAAATAAAAAAAATTAAAATGGATCCCCATTGTTCATAAAAGATTAATGAACGGTGGAGATTCATTTAATTTTTTTACAAATATTAACAATTTGTTTATTTATTTTTAAAAAAAAATTAAGGTGAAAATAACTATATTACCCTTTGATTATTGGTTGACCGTCAACTCTAACAGTTAACCAATTAATCAAGAATACAAATATGTAATAAAGGGTAAACTCACAATTTCATTGCAATATAGCTAAATATTAAGGTATTTTATTACAATTTGCCCTAAATAATATGTTATGATAAAGGAGCCTCTTGAAATTTATTTTCATTTTCCCGTCTCTGCAGGCATAGCTGAGGGAGGTGATAGTAGATATAGAGAATGAGAAGACTTTTTAGGTAAAACGAATAGTCTTAGGATTCTAGTTTATATTGGGTCAGTGGTCATTACTTGATGTAGCAAAGACAAGAAAATTCAATTGCTGTTTGTGTTAACCAAACAGACAAACACACAGTTAAGTTGGCACCGATTTAGGCCAAGTGAATCCCTTCTGTTCATGGTTGGGGATACAGCTTCATGGAGTGTATAGTTCCTGTGCAATTTCATATTTTTTATACTGCACATAAACGTTCAATTCTCTAGTAGCCTAGTAATACTGATAACAATATATATTTTTTGTTATAATCACACTGCGAGCTTACAATTTTGATTTCATATCAGCTTTTTAGTTCACATTACTTCGATCCATATGAAAATTATGCCACAAAGTAGGCTGTTTCCAACTCGTCTTTGCGATAATAGTTGACGCTTCCTTTCTGTTTCAGCTTTGCATTAGATATGCAGCATGCCTCTGATCTAAAGGTTGTTGTCCATGCCTAGTTTGCCCCATCCAATTCAGATCAATTCATTTCTATAGAAACTTCACAATCTGAAATTTTTAGAGGGTGATTCTTCATTGTTTTTCTTTGAACAAATTCGGTTGAATCAAATCCCATAAAAATTTAGTTTGACGAATTATATCTTGAATATTTTGCTTATGCCTCCCCGGTGCATCATACCAGAAGGCTGTATCTAATGCAATGCAACCTATTTTAATGCTTTGGCTGAGCTGAAAATAATATTTATGTAAAACAACAGAAATGGAATTTGCCTTTTCTCCAGACCAAAAGAAAATGAGTAGCTTTTGATCCTGATTAACTAGAATTTTTCCTTGGCAAACTGCAAGCTCCTGAGCCCCATAAAATGAATTTGTAGTCCAGTCAATGTCACAGAGAAACAAAATGAACTTTCAGATCCTATATGATGTATTGAAAATGAAGTTATCACTTCTTGTGAATTTTAAGACAATCACTATTCAGAATGCAAACTGCTTAGTTTTGAAAAAGCATAAGAGCAATTATATTAGTGTAATGTTGTTTTCTCTTTTGTGATTTCTCATTTTTTTGCAAACTTGGTTTCTGAATAATGCTTATAAAGGCACATGTTCATATAATATAATGCTGATAAGGCACGGATAAAAAGAATTGCAATAACATGCAAACAATGAATTCACAAAACCGATAGGCTTTTAATGATTAATATTGCATTTGAACAGAACAAGTTAAAGAAATGTAGAGCAACAAAAAAAAATGTAAGAAGCGGAAGACAAGCTTTACCAACTACTGAAGGTAAAATAGTTAGACCGTAAATCACTCCTTGCGAAGATCTATGCCAGCCTTCTTAGCAACGGCATCCAATCCATTCTTCTCTATAGTCTTTAATGCCTTGGTTGACAATCGCAGCTTGACATAGCGCTTACCTGCTTCCCACCAAACCTTCTTATACTGAAGGTTCACAAACTGCAACTTCTTCGTCTTGTGGTTTGAGAAGGAAACTTTGTTGGCCCTGTTTGCTTTTTTCCCAGTGAAGGGACACACTCTACCTGTAAAGACAAATTAAAAATTGTGAACAACAATATATAGACCACTGATTGTTTTGATAGGGCAAATTTAATCATTTTGATGGTATGATGAAGAATCAGAAGCTAGATAAGCAAAGTTTACAGTCAGTGAAAATATAGATTCAATTCAAGTAACCATTAGTCCTCGTGCTAACCTACTAAAACATTTTCAAGGAAAATACCATTACATCCAAATAATAATTTATCTTAGAAGAAGAGAAGAAGAAACTATGTATGGACTATGATCATCAAACCAATTGTTACAACGTAATAAGATGCATCATAACCCAGTGTGTTAACACTGAATGCTACACATATTTGGCAAATATAATTGAAAAACGCGGCAACCATATCAATGTACTGTACCTTATATATGTATAAAAATTGCTTGTTTACCACCTACACAATTTCCCCCTCCTCACACTCGAAATAACAATCTTCTTCATTACCATTATCTAACTTCCAAAACCACCAAACTAGCACATATTATGTCATAAACAAAAAAGAAATGATAAATGACAAGTGCTTTCTACCACAAATAGTGAAATTCCAAAGGATATAGATACTAATCTGCTATCATTTGTTGAACAAAATTTCAGAAATTGGACCATGTACTGACCTTCACTGACTTATGTCTAGCAAGTTAAATTACAAAGCAAATGCTAATCTTAGGGCTAAAATTTCTAAATATTTATCATTTCATTCAAGTTAAGTGCGTGGTGCCTAATTGAGCTAAAAATGAATTTAAAAAACAAAGAAAAAGAAAACAAGAGAGATAAGAGTTTACGAGCAACAGGTTGAAGAGCGGGAGAGAAAGGAGAGGAAATGGGAATGGCCACGTCAGACGAATTGTAAGAAATTTTGATGCCGCATAATTGCGATGTAACGAAACCCAGTTCTGAAGAAAGTCCCTTGGTTTTCGGAGACAGTTTCGGTCGCCCAAAGCATATATTGGAACTGCTTCCTAACAACACTCCGGTTGTTGCCATTGTTGCCATTGTTTTCTATGTCTTTTTCTTTTGGGAGGACTAGAGAGTAGAGACTAGATAAAGTCTCTGGCTGGACACTGATATGATATCTTTTATGTCGTGTTATTTTGTTAGCAATGGCATGCTAAAAATGTTTCATACTTGGGCTGGATCATCTTCTTGGGCTCCAAATTCATATTAGGCCCATTAATGCAAGAAAAATGTTGATTGCAAGTATATTTCTTTTTAGGAAAAACATTAACATGCGCGGTAGTAGGATTGAAAAAGTTAATAAAAATGTTATATTATGGTTTTTTTTAACTATTATAATTAATTCAGAATTTAAGTAAAAAAACTTAACTCAAATTCATAACCTCTATGTTTTCGAAATACAGAAAGTTGTATAGTGATATATTAAAAGAATAAATAAAAACATTTTATTAAAATTTTGAATTATTAAAATATCCCTTACATGATCATTCAGAAATCTACTTTCAAAATATATGAGAATTCTCTTCACACATACCCCGCTATAAATGCTATAAATGTGAAAGAGAGGTGTGTATCATTTAACCAAAGTAAAATGTGGAAACGAAGAGTTATCTAAGCAAAAAAAAAATTAAAAAGAAAAACCAGAAAGAGCTTTTTTGTGAAATATAATCCAGATATTTGTTTAAAGAAAACTCCAAATGTTTTTCACAATTATTTCTTACAGAATATACTTTTATGGTGCAACCATATGAATAGCAGTTAATACAACACCACTTTGATTATGTTTCGAGTACCAATGAGTTACGATTAAATGGGCTCTGCGCAGAAAGTTTATACAAAGGAATGCATCGTAAAAACCCATCTCGCTTCCAGTTCTAAAGTTGATGTATATTGCTATGGAGGAGGCCTCCTCACTCAATTCTACATAAACGAAACTCCTCAGCGAAAATTTCCAAATCTTGAGCTATTCAAGTTGATATTCCTATAAAGGTCATGCTGGAAAGGATCAAAATTAGTGGAAACTACAAGGAATCGCTGCAGGAGGGTATGCCCACGAATTCTATCTCCAACTGATTTATTTTAGAAACTTAGCCTTGTAGAGACCAAGAGGAGCATACTCCACTGTCACAAAGCGATCATCAAATAGCCGTCCGTGCAGACAATGTGCTGCCATGCAGGAGGCTTCTGTTCTCCTATACTCCACAAAAACACTGCCTAACTCAAAAATGTGTGCAAGATTACCACCATCCTGCTCCTTCTCAACAGCAACTGTTTGTGTTTCCACACTACCATCCAATCTGGCAACAGGTTCCTGCGTGCTTCTATTGACTTCCTCAAAAGTCAACCCTTGTCCAGCAGATTTGTTATCTGAACTCATGTCTCTCGTTTGAATGATTCCAGGAACTTCATCATCATGACAGCATGAATCATCTTTTAAGGTCTTCGACTGCTCGAGGACTTGTTGGGAAAGTGTTACAGATAGGCTCTCTCGAGTCGAGTCTTCAACCACAGTTGTATCAAGCTTACCAAGTTGACCTGACTCATCCCCTACTACATCACCTGCTGGCTTAATATCACCAATGCTGTTGCTTTCCTTAACTTCATCAACTTCCTTGACTTCTTTGGCTCCCCTTGGAAACTCTGATCCATTAATTCTGCTTGACTGATGATCAATAACTTCTTTTAAGGTCTCTGCTATGTCATGACTGTCTTCGTACTTGACAACATTAATAGATTTGACAGAGCCAAACCTGCAGCATGGATGGATAAACTTAACTTCCATATTAAGTAACTGGTTTAAACAACCGAGGATAAAATAATATGGACAATGGTTCTTTCACAGACCTTGCACACTCTATCCGCACATCTTCAAGTACTTCTTCCAATTCCAGTTCAGACAAAGATGAAATGCCTTCTGGATTGAACTAATTAATATTGTAAGAAACAAAACACAAAAATGTAATAAATATTTTGATCAAATTAACCAAAATTCGGGAGAAAACAAACAATAGACAATTATCAAAGTAACCCCGTATGTAGCCTATAACATACCACATTTTTAATCTTCAGGACTTGAGTGGGCTTCTTAAGAAGTGGAATTGCATGCTCTGGGATCCCATAGAATGGAGAGTTTCCACTATTTTCCTAGAATGTGTTGTTTCTTTCTGTTAGTACACGTCTCACATGCAATGTAACAGGTAAACTAAGGAAAAAAATCAAATAAATTAGAGAAAATGTAAATAAAGTACCTTGGTTGATCCATCAGGTACAGCTTGAACTACAGTTACAATTTGCCCTCCCAACTTCATCCCATTCAAACCCGCACAAGCTTTGGAAGTAACCGATTGGTCCTCATACTGAGTTATACAACATCAACAAGTTGCCAGATGCTCAAGGTCAGAAAGAGAGAATTGATTCGCAAATATAAAATGACTGGAAGAAATCATGAAGAGATGGCATAAACATAAAAGAGAACTAGACTTTAATAGTTTCATATAATCAACAAAATCACCAATACATTAACTTAAGAGTAACAGCTGGAATTAATTTGGTTCTGAAGACTCCTTTGGAATATCATGCTAATTAGGGACTAAAAGCAAACCACATTTATATTGGTGGTTCCATAGAATGCTCGAAGCTTCTTAAACAGTAATCTTATATTTATTTAAACCCTCTAGAACTACAGCCTATTCTGCCTCTGAGCAGCTGCACATTAGCTCAGATGGCATAGCATTGCGCAGAAGGCTGGGCTAGGTCCTAGGTCTACAACTGGTTTAAGTCAGCCAATTGCCAAGCTAACAGATCGAGTCAATGTAGGTTGTTGACAGTCTCTCTAAGGAAGCCAATACTCTTCAAAAGAGAAAATTGATTTTCTACAGCAGATCAATGCAGAAAGTTAAACCTGATAATTAGTTCCCTCCAAATCCCTTTTGTACTCCAATTAGTAATAACTTTGGGTTGCATGATATACCACCAAGAAAAAAAAAAGGTGTGGTAGAAGCTGTACAAGCAATATCAAATGCTTTAATTTTCATACAATAAGGTGATTAAAAAGATTGACGAGGTTCAATCACTGATATAATTCTTAGGAAAATGTCAAGACGAAAACAAAAACATCAAATAAAACCGTACAAGGGAACTCCAAGCAGATTGACCTATCATTTAATTGTCAAAATGTTCATCCCAGGTAAGCATTGATCAAGTATATGCATTGCAATATACATTGCTGAACCATTTCAAATTATCTAATTATGTAGAGAAAATCACACTAAAGATTCGATTAGGTAATTACTAGTGAAAAGAATTATGAACTCCAGAGACAAAGGTGCACAAGCACACTGGCAATCATAATGGCTTTCCCTCCAAAAGAAAGAGAGTCGTCCAAATTGGAAAAAAGAAGTGACAACCTGATATATCACTTACAGGAAGGGAATCTCAGAAACAAATGCAACACAGCAGAACAAATTTGCTTTATTACCTCTAGGAAAGCATACGGTTCGTCATGATCCTCATTGATCTCAAGATGATATGACTTTAAGGGTCCAAAAGAAGAAGCAATCTCCATAACCTGAAAAATTGGAATCAGAGAGGGGAGGGAAGAGAGATGAGCAGGAACATAAGAACAGTAAACATAATTATGAAGGAAATAAGGCTAGCAAGTATATAAAACTTGAAATTATGTTACCATTTTAGATGAAACAGTCTTTGGAATACCGCCAATGAAAATCTGCACCAACAATCCATAAGGAAAAAAAAAAGATAAATACAAGATGCCAAATAAAACAAACTAGCAGTCTTGAAAAACTAACATAATTTGATTAAATTTTCTGTATTTTGGCCATCTTTCATTCCACTATCTTGGCTAATATATGTCTCCATAAAAAGGCACATTATATATTCTTTTTAGTCATTATTATTTTTGAGGAGGATTTATTCAATTACAGTCAGGGCCCCTAGAATACGGAGCTCCTGGGGCTTTCTATTCCATATCTTTCTGTCCCTCCTCCCTCGTGTTCATTAACTCGACCATTATGTGCCTCCCAGAAAGAAATTTTGCTTGGATGGTGCCAGCAGAGTTTCTCTACCAGATATACCTTTTCAGGATGTGAACATTATAAGTTTTTCTTCATTTTTTTTTGTTTAAAGAAACAAAGGCATAAAGCTACCTCATAAAATACCATTAAGTATCCAAAGACTGATCTAAACAGTAAAAAAAGAATCAGTTTAATGAACTTAGCTCTTCTTTAATGGCAAAGGTGTACCATAAAGACATACAATCTAACCAACAATTACAGGAGTACATAAAAACAGTTAGTGGTATGAAAAATTTTAGGAACTACAATCATGTAAATACAGTAAATTGGGCCCATCATTGTAGCAGAGGCTTAGGGTTAAAATGAAGATGTTGCTTCACACCTATTATATGTTGCTTCACATGCATACCTTGTGAGGTGAATCCTTCACAATATCACTTATTGCACCAACTGCAGCCACTGATTTCTTTGCTTCACCACACTGCATGAAAATAGCAACTGTCTGAAAACCTGCTACATGGATAGTAACCACAATATACCTCAGAAACAGCAAAGCAGCAATAAAAAGAACTAGCTGAATGAAATGCTTTTATTATGATATAGAAAAACTAAAAGAGAGAACAGAATAACATGCTTATTAATGGAGCTTTAAAAAGCGAGGAACGATGCAGCAAAATTGCAAATGTAAGCAGAATACACTTATGTTCAAGAACATCAAACAGTAAAATATTTTGGTCTCACAATACCGGCGACAAATAATTAAATCTAAAGAGACAAAAGATGAGGCAAGATTTCCAAATTCTGTGCATGCTAATTGTTTACTCTGTACTTCCTCAGCTCATTATAGAAAACTCTCTTCCTACATATATCAGTGTGTGCCCAACAAACATAAGAAAAGCTCAGTAAGTCATTTAAGATTATTGACGGATATTTGAAAAGAGGGATATGAGGCAGCAAAAATTGTAAAATGTAAGCAGAATACTCTTATATTTAAGAGCATCAAACATTAAAATATTATGGTCTCACAATACAGGTGACAAATAATTAAATGGTATTTGTAAAGAGACAAAAGGCGAGGCATCATGTCCAAATTCTGTGCATGCTAATCTTTTACTCCGTACTTTCTCAGCTCATTACAGAAAATACTATTTTTATGTATCAGTGTGTACCCAACAAACATAAAAAATAAAAAAAATAAAAAAAACTCAGTATGTCATTTAAGATTATTAATTTCTAAATATAAAGAACAAGCAACTTCAAGAGCACTGTATATAATGACACATTTTCACCTGAATAAAACACAAATACAGAAAACAAAAAATTCAGAACTGAACAAGCTTAAACCTTTTAGATCATTTCCCACTGATGCAAGGATTGGTCAATTGATAATCCATTTAGCTACAAGCCTAAAATTGTTTAATGTGATACATTCTCAACTGCTAAAATAGTGAACAAATAGCTAATTTCAAATAAACACTACTATCAGATGTAACACCTCTATCTACATTCACCATCAGGTTATTATGTCATAAATCAATACTACCCTGCGCAGATATAACTGTGAACCTCTTTGAGAAATTTACTCATGCATACAGCATCACTTCTTTATAAATATTTTTTGAAAAGCTAGCTACTGCTTAGCATAAGGCTTCTGCAATCTCACTTGGGAGACATGTGACTTGTTTTAGTAAGCGTGAACATAGGAGCAAGGCGAACCGAGACGCCAAGATCTTCTTGGGGCATAGGCACAAGGCGAGGCGCGCGCCTGATCGAAGCGAGCCGCACATTTTTTTAAAAAGATGCCTAATAGCTTTTATACAAATTTCCCAATGAGAATAATTCGTAATTGTTGTATTAACCTAATTTACATATAAATTTCAAGTCATTTTGCTAAATGACATAAAAGAAACTATAAATAAGTAAATAACACGGCATAATTCATAAAACAACTAACATTCAATCATCACATTAATAGCAAAATAGCAAACACATTAAAAAAAAAATCCAAAGATGTTCAAATTAGTTTCTAGCTCTCCCAATCCATATCAAACTCACTTGGTTATGTTCTAATTGTATTTCAATTTGTCTGTAAACTTGTAATCTCAGTTAGAGTTTCATGTGTGGTGTTGGATTGTGAAGCCTGAATCAATAATGCTATGCTACGCAGACGCAACACAGGGTCGAGAGCTCAACTATGTCTTGTCATTTCACATACTATTTATACAACTGTATATTTCGTTTAGGGTTTTAAACCTGCTATTTCATTATTATTTTTTCAAAAAAATAAATTAAATTACATTGAGGCACGCCTCAGCTGCGCCAGCCATGCCTGAGGCACAGGCATGGCGCCTAGGCGCACTTTTAATAAGACTGAGAGTGAAGACATTTGTACAAAGAACAACACTTTGTCAATGATTTTGTGTCATAGATGAACTAATTAGCTTGATAGTTCAATCTATTTGTTGTGAATTCACTTTGAATAATAAAACTAGAGTGCAAGCATACTAAGCTAGAATTTGCATGTCATTTGTTGTCGGTTAATTTTAAGTACTGCAACTAGAGGGAAAAAAAAACTAAGCTAGGACAACAGTACTGATAAATAATTGGTAAACAAAAGGAAGGCCAAAAGATTTAATTATAATACATGGCCTACAAAATACAAGAAAAAAGAAGAGTCGCAAAACAATGTGGTATGCCTGAAGTATTCACCCGGCTTGCCCAACGACAAGGATAATGCTTTGTTAATTCCAAATTTAGGATGGCTTCAATATGTGTATCTTAAATCTGTTAACATTGTTGAAGAACTTAACCAATTACAATGTTAAACTAAACAATCAAAAGAAAATAATCATACGAGTAAATTACGAACCAGTAAATGTTCCCTCTCCAGATCTTGTTGATCCCTTCAATTACCATTTTTTTGCTTTTAATGTTTGTTTCGTAAGGTGCGCAATGTTGTATAAAGCAGACCCTAGAACGCAGGAATGGCTTAATAATGTAAGTTGTGACTCATGACAAGAAATCTATTCACACACAGGATGTAATTCTACAAAAATGAAAAAAATAAAGAGATGCTATGGAGGGAGATCAACTTTAACAAAAGCAGGCGGAACCACATGTTAGTGTCACCAGGAGAAATTATCAGAACAAGAAAGTCATCGGTCTTATCGGTTAAGCAAGTACTGGACTATAAAGTCTACCACCCCAGTAAAATTCAGACTACAGCTGAATGGCACACAAAATCCAAAACATCTAGCAATTCAAAAGTTAAACATCAAATGGAGGAGATACCATAACACAGATTGTCAGAAACAGTTATGGTTGAATAGCCTAGATCAATGACCCAAAAACAGTGCTACAAAAATAAGCTTAAAGTGCATCAAACTTGTCACTGCACCTGGGGATCTTCTTATTTAGGAGACAGCTTCATCACCATCCTGAACGTGAATTACGACACACCCAACATAAACACCCTATTTAAGAGGTTCCAACATGCTAGTCAGACAATATCTCACGTAACAGAACAAAAAGATCAATCTATGTGCAGCAGAAAGCTTTTAAGCTTTTAAGCTTTTAAAATTTTAAGATGTAAGAGAGGCAGATTTCCAATCAACAAAAAGAGTTTCAACTTTCAAAATGCCAAAGTTGTCATTTCATAACGAGAAGAAGACCTGCAAGAGGGCATGGAATCTGGGCTTGATGTTTATGATTGACTGGAAAGTAACTTTCGAGACCCGATTAGTAGTCAAAGATGAAAGTAACTTTCCACAACTCAATGGACTTGCATTCTAATAATAATAATGTAAATTTGACACAGAAAATTCACATCTTATTTAAACTCCCATTTGTAAATTTACATTAGAGGTTGAAGCAGAAGACAGGAAAAGAACCATCAACAATTGTGGCATCACATTCTCCATTAAAACCGACCTAATCAAAAACAAATTTATTATAATCTCAATTGTACTCAAATAATATGATTACTAATAAAATTTAACGAACGGTCCATTTGAAGTTCACACCTCAAAGAAACTGACTTAATCAAGACCATAGAAAAGACTACTGCCACTTGCACACAGAACTAAGGAAAAAGTTACCAAAGCAAATGTTAAAACCCATTTTCTAATTGACAATTGTGTAAGATGATTAAAAATTAACTGTTCAACATTATTTGACCAATGTCATTTGCAGTTAGATTGAGTTAACAACTCCACATTCTAATTTAAAAAAACATCCCTTCAGATTTTCTAGAAGCTCAGTATACAAAATCCTTGTACATAGGATATACAATATATGACACTTTACTAAACAAAAAGGAAAGATGCATTATATGATCCTGCAACACTCATGCATTGAACACACAGATGAGGTCCCAACTATCATTTTAAGGAGACTGTACTCAGGAGTCAGGAGGTATTGTCTAGCCACTGCAGGCAAGTCTATCTAACTCAGGCAGTCAGGCTAAAAATAAATTTATTTAGAGAATTTAAAGCCTTGCGACAACCCATACCAGCTCATGTGACTTAGCTTGGGCATGGTTTTGGCAATCACAGAGCCCAGCCCTTAATCAGAGGTAAGCTTGGCTTTTACCCATTTGAAATTAGCTTAGGTAAAGGACCATACCTCATGGTGTCAGCAACAGTCCTATTCAACTACCACAAACACCCATAAGGCATATTATGCATGCTCAGGAAACCAACTTCAGCTTGATCAGTGTCTCAGATGAGAAAAAAACTACTGAAGTTCTTTTTCACATAATAAACAATAAAAAAAAGCAATTACATCATAACATGTATATGTGAAATCAACAAATTATGAGTAATTAACAGATAACCAGGAAGCAAATTTTGACAAGCTTCAATCCATTTCTAAAAATCTAAGCCACTCTGCATATCTTTATACGTGATAAACACATCAAATAACAACCATACATCATAAACTGAATTAATTTAAAAAAGCAAAACAGAAAAAAATAAAGTATGGAAAAAATAAAAAAATGATGAGTAATAAAATTGATAAGATTGCTATTCTTACTGCCACATCAATAAAGTCTTTTGGGCGCCTGATTCTGAGAATGCAGCCAGAAAAGGAACAACCATCACAAGAAAGAGCTGCTGAAGCATCCTCAGGTGTAAGAAATTCCACAAGAGCTTGGCCTTTCTCTTTCTGGATCTGCAGAAAAAAGTTATAATAAGACGTGCAAAGCAGCACAATGTTCTAATATGCAGGACAAAAACAAAATGTATCTCACTGAATAAGACATTTGAGACTTACAGTACAGCTAATACATGGTAGGGATCCATGGACATAATTAGCCGCCGAAGAGAGCAAATTGTTATTAAGAAATTCTATCACAGCTTTCTCAGAGGCTGAAGCTGGAACATTTTCTACATAAAGTCTCCTCATAGGCCGGTTAGCTTGTGTTAGCTGAACAGAGCCGATGGAGACATTTTGCTTTGTCGAAGCACCATATGAAACCCCAGCGAGAGGATTCACCGCAGTTGAAGCAATAGGAGTGGAGCTGACCACTTCAAGTACATTCACTGAAGCAGTTTGGTTTGATGTCTGGGTATTTGAGGGAACAGAACTAGCAAAATTGCCGTCTTTTTCCACAGGTGCAACATCCCACTTAGCACTTTTCTTCTCTGGTGAACGGTTAATTGGAGGAGGAGTCTTAACAGCAGCCTCAGATTTTCTCTTCCTTGGTGAATAGCCACCAAGGCCACTCATGGATCCACTATGCCGCCTATATTGACCACTTGAACCGTTACTGGTTACTCTGCTCCTGTCAATATCAGAATGCTGCCTTCCAGACTTGCCTTTAAAAGATTGTGAAGACAGATCTTCGTGCTCTCGCCCATAATGTGATGTACGTTTGTGCGCCCTAGGTGAGAGAGAGATAGACCTTCTGTTTCTGTCCTCACGCTCTCGACTCCTTGATCGCCTCCTTTTCAGCTTTGGTTCCCCATAACGGTACTTTGGAGATTCTTTTCTTTCCTTTCTCTCTGAAATTTCTAACTCACGCCCTTTACCGAGATCATGTTTCTTTGCATCACTCTTATCTCTATTTCTTTCACCTTCTTCATTTCGATATTTTCTCTTGCTTTCTCTTTCAGACTTCTCCCCAGTTCTGTCAACATGTCTCTCCTTACCTGTTGAATCTCTTGAATGCTTCTTTGCAGCTTGATCTTCAACATCATAACTTGACTGCTCGTAATTTTTCCCCCTGCCATGATCTTGTTTCTCAACCTTGCCTTTAGCCTTAGAGAACAGTTCTTCCTTCATATCAGTTTTCAAGTTGATTTCTGACCCATGACTTTCTCTACCAGTTTGTTTAGCTAGACTCCCATCCTTTAATCTGATTTCTGATTCACGGCTTTCTCTATGTTTAGCTTTAGCCAAATTTTCATCCTTAAATTTGATCTCCGTGTCATATCTTTGTCTATCCTTCTGTCTTGCTGAATCACCATCCTTTGTGAGAGCTTTATCTTTTTTCTTCCTGGAATATACCTTTAAGAATTCCTTTGACAATTGCTTTGCAACATCAGGGGAAGAATCTTTCTTGTGCCTATGATGCTTTTCAGATTTGTGGTGATCAGAAACATTATCAATAGCACTATCCCCTAATATATTCCCCAAGTCTTTAGCTCCCTCTTCAACAATTTCAGATAAATTTTTATTTTTTCTTCTAATCATTATCTCATCAAAGCTGAGAGGCCTTGTCCGAGCAGCAGTTCCTTGATCGGAGTTCTCTAAGGAATGTTCACCACTTTTTGCATACTTTTCTTTCTTTTGATCAGATCTGCTCATCTTGCTCAGTGCAACACTATCTACACTAGAGAACGGAAAGCATTAATGACAATCATGAAGAAAGATAGTTGAACGAGGATATTTCTACAAGAAACTTGATTGTTATTCAGACCGCCTCAGTCAAAATATCAATGCACCCCAAAAACAAAGAGAAACATGCATTTGATTCAGTATAAAGCAGTACTGCCTCTAGAAATCCAATAATAAAGAAAATTGTCAAAGCAATATAGTCGAAGCAACTGACAGGAAATTGGGAGAAAGAAAGGGTTTAAGAAGCTTCAACACGAATGTCAATTTTAAAATGAAAGCACAATAGCATTTCTTTTTAATATCAGTTTTCTTCTGTACAGGGAGAGTAATATCAATATTATATGGAAATTTCAAACTCCATTTGACACTAGATATTATAACCTACATTGCCAATGACATGCTAAATTCATGAGAACTTCCAAAAGCAAATTAGCATACAAGAAAGGCTATCGATAACTCATACAGGACAACAGCAAAGTAATGAGTAGAAATATAATGATAAATACTCAATCTTCAACTTCAATTCTTCACCACCAAGGCAAACAGAAAGAAAAAGAAAGGAATTCCAAAACCCTAAAAGCAATCCCAAGTGATAGGCATATACAATATAATACAAACACATAAGAAGTTGAAGAGTGTGAGTACCTTACAAGTTACAGCGGAGAGAAATGCAAGAGAAATACAAGTCGAAAAGAGAAGAGAATGATAATATCGTTATCCCCTGCGAACCTGCGACTGCGACGCATTTTTGTTATGTTTATGTTTTATACCCTCTGCTGACCTACAATTTCATGTCTTAGATTAGAACATCTATCGCCAAATTCTATTAAAAACATAACCAAAATCAGTTTGCTCTAAGCTACGGTGATTTCTTCGAGATTATTTATCACTTCTTATAATAGTATTAATTATCTAATATGTTTCAAAAAAAAAAAAAGTATTAATTATCTAATAAATATGTTTTGAGATTTAATTAGGTGTATTAATATGGATGCTCAATGTGGATAGGTGAAAAAAATATTCATTCAAACTGATAATGATGGTATATAAAAAAATAAAAATTACATGTATTGCACTGAAGATCTTTCACCTTTAAAATTACATGTATTTCACCTTTAAAATTATCGTTATCCCCTGACCCAATCCGCTCAGATCGAATCAGGAAGCGCTACCATATAGTGAAATCTCTACTTCACTTTTATAAAACCATGCTTTTACAATTAAAACATAAACTTTAATAATGACCCAATAAAATTTCTAAAAATTTCGCCATAGTTTTCTCTGTTTTTCTGACTTTTCAAAACCTGTTTTCAGTAAAATCAACGTTTCGAATTTATCATATCACTTTTGCGTGCCCTTCCAAATTTAGTGCGACTTTCCAAATATTTCATACAAACTATTTAATCAAAATCAATTCAAAAGTGATAAAATCTATAATTCCGTAAAACATAAATATTTATAGAAAATATGTAAAAACAACACAACTTTTACAAATATTTACAAAAGTCTTCTGTATATGCATGCTAATAAAAAACATATAAATTGACATAAAAAGACTACCCAAAAGCTCAGGAATGATGTAACTCTGATCCCTACTCCTGCAGATTCAATTCTTCACTTCTTTATCAACTCTTGAATCTTCTTTACCTACGCGCGATAAAAATCAACGCACTAAGCATATTGGTTAGTGGGTGTACACAAAACTGAATTTTTACAAATATACTATAATAACATTTTAATCGATTAATCAGAAATATAAATAACAAATAAATGTTCAAATATAGGGCTCAATTCAATTCATACCAAAATAAAAATCATATCAATCTCAACTGCTAACATTTTCCTTTTTCTTTCATGCATTCTTTCTGAACCGCTCCACCTGGTCCACCTGGAAACCTTAAAAATATACATACATTTAATTACATTTTCCACCCCTCAAATCATAAATACCATATTCACATACTCAAAATTAATTCAACCATACTTTTCATATTTATTTGAAATTAAGGATGTTACAGTTTTTCTACTACCTGCTGAATTAAATTTGGCTTGCATCTCAACTCAGCTACCAAGGCATTGTCTGTATTCAACTGTAACTGGACATTCATAGCTTTTAGGGCGAATAATGCTTTTCTGCTCAGAGCATATGCTACTACATTAGCTTTCTCTGGATGGTAGTCAATCACACAGTCATAGTCTTTAATCAATTTCATCCATCGTCTCTGTCTCAGATTGAGCTCTCTTTGAGTAAGCAGATACTTCAAACTCTTGTGATCTGTATATATGTAACATTTTTCACCATACAGATAATGCCTCCATATCTTTAGGGCAAATACAATGGCTGCAAGTTCCAGATCATGTATAGGATATTTTTGTTTATGAGTTTTCAGCTGTCTGGACGTATATGCAACCACTTTGCCTTCCTGCATCAGCACACAACCCAAATCATTGTGTGACTGTATATCACAAAGTCTTTACCTGAAACCGACTGAATCAGGATTGGAGCCTCTACTAGCATTGTCTTCAGTTTGTCAAATGCTACCTGTCACCTGTCATTCAACTCAAATCTGACATTTTTGTGCAGTAGCTTGGTCAACGGACTTGCTATGGATGAGAATCCCTTCACAAACCGTCGATAATAACTGGCCAAGCCTAAGAAACTTCTGATCTCTGTTACATTCTTTGGAGGCTTCCAGTCCATAATTGCTTCAATCTTTTTAGAATCTGCCTTAATGCCATCTGCTGACACAATATGGCCCAAAAATGCAATCTCAGCCAACCAGAACTCACATTTACTCAGTTTATCATATAGTTGCTTCTCCCTCAGAATCTGTAATACCACTCTGAGGTGTTTGTCATGGTCCTTTGTCGTCTGTGAGTATACCAGGATATCATCATTGAACACAACCACAAACTGATACAGGTACGATCGGAATATCCGGTTCATTAGATCCATAAAAGCTGCAGGTGCATTTGTCAGCCCAAATGGCATCACTACAAACTCATAGTGCCCATACCGTGTTCTGAATGCTGTTTTCGGTATATCAGAATCTTTTACCCTCAGTTGATGATACTATGATCTGAGATCAATGTTCGAGAAGACGGTAACTCCTCTCAGCTGATCAAATAAGTCATCGATTCTAGGCAACGGATATTTATTCTTAACAGTAAGTTTATTCAGCCCTTTAATCGATGCACAATCTCAGTAACCCATCCTTCTTTTTCACAAATAGCACTGGAGCTCCCCACGGGGATACACTAGGTCTGATAAATCCTCTATCCAGCAATTCTTGTAACTGTATCTTCAGTTCTTTCAGCTCTGCTGGCGCCATTCTATAAGGAGCAATTGATACAGGTGCAGTACCTGGTACCACGTCAATCACGAATTCAACTTCTCTCTCCGGTGGTAAACCAGGAAGTTCCTCCGAAAACACTTCCGAAAAATCACATACGGTAGGTATATTCTGAAAACTAGAATCAACCATCCGTGAATCAACCACATATACTAAATAAGCTTCACACATTTTTCTGGCAATAGTAGCTGAAATAACATTGGAAAGATAATCCTTCATTTCGCCTACCATCAATACCTCTATACCCTCTGCTAGCCTAAGCATTACTCGCTTCAAACTACAATCAATCATAACCTGGTGTCTGGATAACCAATCTATGCCCAAAATTACATCGAAGTCATGGAATGGCAATTCCATCAAATCACCTGGAAATTCGTACCCCTGAATTCTAATAGGACAATCTCTGTAAACCCTATTCACGATCACACTGTGACCTAAAGGATTACTCACCACTACATCATACTTAGTAGATTCAGTTTTCAAGTTTTTATTTCTCAGCATGGCATCACATATGTATAAATGTGTGGATCTGGGGCCTATCAATGCAATTGCAGTAGTATAAAAAATAGAAACCGTACCAGTAATCACATCTGGTGCATCTCTATCCTCCTGAGCCCTAACAGCATAAGCTCGAGCTGGGGCCCGACTATCCTGTCTCCCTGTAGACTCTACTGCCCCTCATTGCCTACTAGCCTCTGTCCCTATCTAACTGGGTCTCCTCCCTTTGGAAACAGTGGGAGCTGATCTCTCTGATGGCATAGCAGAAGCAGTTTGTTTCTTCGGACAATCCCTCTAAAAATGATCGCGAGACCCACATCTGAAATAGGCTCCGATCAATTTCCAACACTCTCCCGGATGTCTCCTCCCACAATGCTCACAAAGTGCTAAGGCTGGTCCCCTAGCTGTACTTCCAGGAGCACTAGCCACTAATGTAGTTGACTGTCCTGGTCTGGCTGTGAATGGAGGTCTCTGTGGCTGCCTCTGCCCACTAGACTGCAGTCCCTTAAACTTTTTACTCTGTGGCTGATATAAACTAGACTGCCCTGATCCTCTTCTCTGTTGACTTCTGTCTCGTCTGGCTTGTTCTTCTTTCTTGACTCTTTTAATATTCAGGGCTGCTGAAACTAGTCTAGTAAAATCTTCAAATTCTAGCGCGGCGACCTGTAGGCGAATATAATCATTTAGTCTATCTACAAATCTCCGACATCTATCTGCCTCTGTGGCCACCATATCTCTAGCATATTTACTCAACTTGACAAATTCTCTTTCATATTCAGTCACTGTCATCTGTCTTTGCTTCAGGTTGATAAATTATCTCTTCATATTATCTAAGTAGATACGACCGACATACTTTCTTCTAAATTCTCTCTGGAAAAACTCCCAAGTTCTCTCTTCCGGCCGCACTGTCTGTATCATAGAGGTCCACCATTGGTAGGCATCCTCCTGTAGTAAGGATACTGCACACTCTAAACTCTCTTCAGGTGTGCAATGCATCTGCTGCAATATTCTCTCTATCCGCTCAAACTAGTATTCTGCAGCGCATGCATCCTCATCTTTTCTACCATGGAAGTCTGTCGGTCTGTATTTGGCCAGTCGTTCTATTGCTGACCTCCGTGGCGCTGCTCTTGCCACGTTCTAAAAGAATTTAGCCATTTGTTGCATAAATGTCGGCTGACCCTGAACTTCTGGTCCAACCGCCCTCGGACTTACAGATTCTCTGGATGCTCCCCCAGCCACACTGGCAAGACTTTCAGGTCTATTTCTATTTCCACTTCCTTCCATTTCTTTTTATCCTATATAAGACATAATGGAGGTTCTACAGGTTAGAGTCACATCTTCCAATTTTTTTTTTTTTATACAATGCATGCATATACAAAATATGTTTTTCAGGTCTAGGAACGCCTAAATCATTGCTCTGATATTAAAAATTGTACCACCCTCTAACCTAATCTGCTCAGACCGAATCAGGAAGTGCTACCATATACTAAAATCTCTACTTCACTTTTATAAAACCATGCTTTTACAATTAAAACGTAAACTTTAATAATGACCCAATAAAATTTTTGAAAATTTCGCCAGAGTTTCCTCTATTTTTCTAACTTTCCAAAACCTGTTTTCAGTAAAATCATAAAATCAACGCTTCGAATTTATCATATCACTTTTGCGCACCCTTCCAAATTTAGTGCGACTTTCCAAACATTTTATACAAACTATTTAATCAAAATCAGTTCAAAAGTGATAAAATCCATAATTCCGTAAAACAAAAATATTCATAGAAAATATGTAAAAACAATACAACTTTTACAAATATTTACAAAATCCTTCTGTATATGCATGCTAATCAAAAACATATAAATTGACATAAAAAGACTACCCAAAAGCTCAGGAATGATGTGACTCTGATCCCTACTCTTGCAGATTCAATTCTTCACTTCTTTATCAACTCTGGAATCTTCTTTACCTACGAGCGACAAAAATCAACGCGCTAAGCATATTGTTTAGTGGGTGTACACAAAACTGAATTTTTACAAATATACTATAATAACATTTTAATCGATTAATCAAAAATATAAATAACAAATAAATGTTCAAATACGGGGCTCAATTCAATTCATAATAAAATAAAAATCATATCAATCTCAAATATTTTCATATCATATTTCAATTTCTATTTCGAGCTCCTGATACACATAACATATATTACAGGACTAAATTACGGGTTGTTCGACACCGAACACTCGGTGCCTTCCCGCCGAACCCATTTCGACATCGGACACTCGGTGCTTACCTGTCGGAAATATATCATATCAACTCCCTACTCTAGGACCAGCACTTAGGGCCTGTATTATCCATAGGGTGGTACATCACAATATTTCGGGTGCAGTACTGCTATATAATTCAATTGACATGTCAACCTCCTATATCCGTATCTATGTTCATATATATCAAAGCCATTTTACAATACCATGCCTCAAAGTCAATATCAACACATTTTATTTCTTTCAGAATCAACAAATTCAATTTTCAAATCATTCAATTTCGATTTCGAAATTTCAATTCCGAAATACAATTTCACAAATCACTTTCTTATATTCAAATTTAACTTTCAAATATTTTAAATCCATAAATATATTTTTGAAATCCAAATTTCATTAATAATCATATATAAAAAAAATAGACAAAATCATATACGAATATATTTCTCAAATAAATAATCACATCAAATCAATCCAAAAATATATTCAAGTATATTTCTGAAACCAATATTCACATCAAATCAATTCAAAATCATATTCGATTATATTTCACAAACCAATATTAAATCAAAATGGCTCAAAATCATTTTTCGATACATTTCACAAACATTATATAATCAAAATCACCTTCAACTATATTTCTTATAACAATATTAAAATCAAAACGTATTAAAATCAACTCATAATATTATTCACAATCAATATTTCAGATATAAACTATATTTTAAGAATACGTAATTCAAATCATTCCAAAATCAATTTCAAACTATAAACTATAATCAATATAATTCAAATAATTCAATATTAATAAAATTCAATCAATCCGAAATATTCTAGAAAACTGAAAATTCGAAAATTAGTGTACACCGAACCTAGATAATTTCCCAACACTTATTTTTCCTTTTTTGCTTTCTTTCTTCCTCTTCTTTTCCTCCTTTCTTTCTTCCTCTTCTTTCTTTCTCCTTCCTTCGCCAAACTTACTTAGTTTCTGGTTTTTTTTTTTTTGTTTTGGTTTTGCTCTTTTTTTTTTTTTTTTTTTTTTGACTTTGGTTTATATATATATATCATCAATTGCAATTTGCTCCCTTGAACTTTCTAAAATCTTAAAATGGCAACAACTTCACAATTAATTACATGTGATTTACCAATCATCCTTGAATTATCAAACTAACCCACCAATCACATTCTATCTCAATAATATTCCAAAAGTATTCCACACTTATCCAATCACCAAATTGACTTCACCAATATTCAATTGGACCCATTATGATTCAAATGCACCATGAAAATAATATCTCTAATGGGATTTAACTCGGTTAAAATCACTATTCGTTTATACACTATACATCGAATATATATACTTTCCACCAAGTTAAATCACATACTTGACTGTTGCATACTTAATAATAATTAATAATAATACTTTTCATAATTATGAAAAATTAGGGACGGTACAATTTGCCCCTCAAACAAAAACTTACCTTCAACATATTTTAATTAATTAAGGGCAAATTGTAATAAGATACCCTGACATTTGGTCATATTGCAATGAAATTGTACTTTTGCTTAAACTACAATGGAGTACCCTGAATAATTATCAATTTGGTCCCTAATATATTTTAAAATATCACTTTTTGATCTATTATTATCTTTTCAACTCATTTGGTCCCTAACTTTTTAAAATACATTAATATAATCTTTATGACTAAAAACTTTTGACGATCAAATCTGATATAAAGTATAAATTGATAATTTTATATTTTTATTAAAGTATTAAATTAGAATGATACTTTTACCCTTTAAATTTTTAACAATTTTCATATTTTACACTCTAATAAAAATTGATATACATTATAAAAATTTAATTTTTTTAAAAACACTTAAAAAAGATTAAATAAAATAATTAAATTTATTAAAAAATAATTAAATTTATTAAAAATAAAAATAAAAATACTATAAAAATTTGGCCTAATTTTACATTTGAACAATTTAATCTTTTAGATAATTCAATAAGAAATTATTATTTATTATAAAATTTAGGACAAATTGCAATAAGATACCCTGACATTTGGTCATATTGCAATGAGATTGCACTTTTATTTAAACTACAATGGAGTACCTCGGATAATTCTCAATTGGTCCCTAATGTATTATAAAATATCACTTTTTGATCCAATTTTATTTTTTTAACTCATATAGTCCCTAACTTTTTTAAAATACATTAATTTAATGTCTATGACCAAAATTTTGACAGTCAAACCTAATATAAAGTATAAACTGATCATTATATATTTTTATTAAATTATTAAATTAGAATGATACTTTACCATTTAATTTTTTAATAACTTTATTTATTTCGATAGTCCAATAAAATATTAATATACGTTATAAAAGTTTAATTTTTTAAAAAACACATATAATAATTAAATAATAAAATAAACATGATAAAATTTATTGAAAATAAAAACTAAAATAAATTTAAAAATTTAAAATCTTAAAAATAATATAATTTCTTAAAAATAAAATAAAATTTAAAATTGAATAATTATAAAACTCAAAATTTAGTAATCTAATACCCCCCCACACACACATACATACATACATATATATTTAATAAATTTATATATATAACGGTTTTATTATTATATTTTTGATCTTATAATATAATAATAAATGCATGTATATATATATATATTGTAATTCTATTATAAAATATATATATATATATATAATGTATATATACTATATAATATAATCTAAAATATGTATATATGATATTTTTAACATTTTAATTTTTTTTTTTGTTAAATTTGGAGTTTTATAAGTATTTAATCTTGAATTTTATTTTTATTTTAATAAATGGCGTTACTTTTAAATATTTTAAATTTTTAATAAATTTTATCATATTTATTTTTTATTTAATCATTTTTAAGTACTTCAAAAATAATATAAATTTTATAATAAATAATAATTTCTTATTGAGTTATCTAAAAGATTAAATTGTTTAAATGTAAAAATAGGTCAAATTTTTATAGTATTTTTATTTTTATTTTTAATAAATTTAATTATATTTATTTTTAATAAATTTAATTATTTTATTTAATCTTTTTTAAGTGTTTTTAAAAAAATTAAATTTTTATAACGTATATCAATTTTTATTAGACTGTGAAATATGAAAATTGTTAAAAATTTAAAGGGTAAAAGTATCATTCTAATTTAATAAAAAATATAAAATTATCAATTTATACTTTATATCAGATTTGATCGTCAAAAGTTGTTAGTCATAATGATTAAATTAATGTATTTTAAAAAGTTAGGGACCAAATGAGTTGAAAAGATAATAATAGATCAAAACGTGATATTTTAAAATATATTAGGGACTAAATTGGTAATTATTCAGGGTACTCCATTGTAGTTTAAGTAAAAGTGCAATCTCATTGTAATATGACCAAATGTCAGGGTATCTTATTGCAATTTGCCCTAAAATTTATATTATTTTAAAGTACTTAAAAATGATTAAATAAAAAATAAATATGATAAAGTTTCTTAAAAATTAAAAATATTTAAAAGTAATGTCATTTATTAAAATAAAAATAAAATTCAAGATTAAATACTTATAAAACTCCAAGTTTAACAAAAAAAAAATTAAAATGTTAAAAATATTATATATATATATATTTTAGAGTATATTATATAGTATATATACATTATATATATATATAAATTTATTAAATATATATATATATATATATATATATATATATATATGTGTGTGTGTGTGGGGGGGGGGGGGGGGGGGGGGGGGGGGGGGGGGGGAGTTATTAGATTACTAAATTTTAAGTTTTATAATTATTTATTCTTAAATTTTATTTTATTGCAATATGACCAAATATCAGGTATCTTATTGTAGTTTGCCCTTTAATTAATCGTCAATTTAAGAGTTTGAAAAACTCTCTCATTGGGTTAGAAAGGGAAAGATGCTAAAAAAATTGACTTGGTAACGGACGGATGCTTCGAAATTTGAACGCGCTTAGCGCGTAGGCAAGTGAGAGGAGAGTGGTAGAGAGTTGCATCCACGCGCCCCTAATGTCTCTGTTAGTTCAAAGAGAGCTTCAACAGACACTGAAGAGGTCGATGGAGCAGTAAGGAATCCAGTAGGTGGAAGCTTCAAGTCGAAGCTCTTAAACATGGCAAGTCCTAGTAAGTGGTCAGGATTTGGAGTGACGAAAGGAAAATTGAAGATAGGAGAGGGAGATATCACGATTTTAGAGAGAACCAATGGACCAGCCATGAAGTTGTCTGAACAGCTGAAGCATCGTCTGTGTAAACCATGGGCAAATACCTTGATTTTGAAAATTATGGGTAGACCCCATACTTTTAACTTCACGCTCCCGAAATTGAAACAGAAGTGGTTACTGATTGGTAACTAACAACTTACAGATTTGGAGGATGGCTAATTTGTTGCCCGCTTTCAAATGCAAGTAGTTCTGGAAGTTGTTCTTAGAGGAAGGCCCTGAGTGATTGCTAACCGGTACTTAGTGGTGCAAAAATGGAGCCCAATTTCGTTACAGGAGAGGAAGATATTAAGTGCATCTGGATTAAACTATCGAGAATACTAATGGAATGGATGGACTCTGAACTGCTTTGGAGCAATGGAGGCATGTTGGGGCTACTTACAAGGTTGATCCCATAACTGAGAATTAGACAAGAGGAAGGTATGCTAGAATATGTGTTGAGATTGACATATCTAAGCCTTTAGTTGGTTCTCTGAATGTGGAGGATCGATCTATCAAAGTGGAGTATGAAAATTTAGGCCTAATATGTTTTAAGTGTGGAAGGTATAGCCACAGTAAAGACAATTGTAAGGAATGAATGGGTGAGGAGCATGAGAAGGTTCATAGGAGTGAGACTGAGAGTGGTAAAGAGGTCAGGAAGGATAGTGCTTTTGGTCCCTGGATATTGGTGTCGTATGACAGATGTGGTAGGAATAAGTATGGAGAAAGTGTTACTAAAAGGTACAACGAGTATGCTGGTTATGTGAACAAGGTTAATTATGGGTTTAACAATCATGGTGGGAATCCCAGTCATAATGGGCAAGTGGAGAAAATAAGCTCGGGTTTTGAGTATGGCAAGAGTAGCTTAGTGAAGGATAATAGTATGAATAATATGGGTGTTCGAGGTATCAGTGGTGTTAATAACCAGGAGGGTACTAGTAGAGGTGGGGGTTCAAGGTTTGAAATCCTTGAGGATGTGATGGGGGAGTCTGAAGGGGGTAGTGCTTTGAACCAAAACAATTTGAAGAGTGATCTTGTTGGCGGGTTCTCAATGATGTTACTAATAGGGTTGGGAAAAATAAAAAATTGTTGTTAGCAAAGGGAAACCTAATGCTAAGGGGAAGACTAAAGGCATCACTTTTGATAAGAGGAAGAGTACCAAAGAGGGGACTAATGGTGAGGATAAGATTGGTCGTGGAGGGTATAGAAAAGGGAAGAAGGGTTCAGCTTAGAAAAAATTCAATAATAGAGGTTGAGCAGGGTGATTTTTCAGATGATGAGCTTGAGGATTTTGGTACAATTTGCCAGCTACATCAAGATGTTTTGGCCTTCACAGATGCTCAGAAACATGATAGTGTTATCCTAGAAGCAGATGTTCCTATGTTCCAAACAATTGGTGTGAATATGAAGGATAAATATGATGGTTCCTACCAGAAGATTGCTGTGCAGAATGCTGTTTTCGAAGATGTTGCCTCCAAGCTTCAAGAGGCCGCGCTGATTTCCTTGGAATAGGCTGCTTTTCTAGATTTGGTTTTTCATTTTTATCAAATGATTTATGTTTGGAATGTTAAAGGAGAGGGAAGAAAATCTTTCCTAAAACTGTTAGTGACTTGAGAAATTTCTACAAATTTGATATGTTTGCGGTATTAGGGCCTTGTATTAGTAGTGATAGAGCTGGTAGAGTTATTAAAAGTCTAGGTTTCTCTGATTATCAATTGGTTGAGGCTGAGGGTTATTCGGGTGGTATTTGGCTGTTGTGGAATAGTAACAGCGTCAAACTCCAGGTTATTGCATGTTCCTATCAAAGTATTACTGCTTTAGTTGCTGATTACAAGAGATGTTGGGTCCTTACAGTGGTTTATGTTAATCCCAGTGTTAGTGTTAGAAAGAAGTTGTGAAGGTATCTAAGTGCTATTGGGCCTGTATCGAAGGCCATTGGGTGGTTGTTGATGATTTCAATGAAATCACTAGTTACTCGGAAAAAAGAGGAGAGAGATATAGCTTAACCAAAAGTGGTTTTGGGGATTGGATTAATGATAATGAACTTGTTGATATAGGTTTTGTAGGTCAAAATTTTACATGGACGGCTAAAAGATATAATCAAGACAGTATTTGGGTTCACTTAGATAGAGGTTTATGCTCTATGAAGTGAAGGCTTAGATATAACAAGGAATTTATTAAACACCTTCCGAGTGTGAATTCTGATTATTGCCCGCTTCTCCTTTAGCCCTACAGTATTCTCATCCCTGATCCTTGTCTTAAACCGTTCAGATTTGAGGCAATGTGGTTTCAGCAAAAAAATTTTGAAGGAGTTATCTCTGCAAACTGGAGAGACAGTAGGAGTGTAGATGAAAATATTAAAAGGTTGGCTGATTTACTTATTGTATTGAATAAAAAAGAGTTTGAAAATATTTTAATAAAATAAAAAAAAGATTCTTGCCAGGATCCAGAGGGTGCAAACTAAAGGGTTATAGGTACCACCTTGATGTGCTTGAGTAAAAATTGAGAGTTAGTTAAAATAGTATTATTGATTAGGAAGAAATATTTTGGTTACAGAAATCTAGAAATAATAGGTTGAGGAAAAGGGATAGAAACATCAAATTTTTCCATCTTTCTACTCTTATCAGGAGGAGACATAATAAACTTGAGGGGATTGAGATGCTAATTATGTGCGGGTTAGTAATAAGGATAATATGAAGAATATTGCTATGAGTTATTTCCTAAAGTTGTTTATTAGGAATGTTAGCAGGGTTAATTTTGACATTATGTCTTCTTTGTTTCCTCCTATTACTGATAATGAAAGGAACATTCTAAATTTGCGGATTAAGGAGGAAGAGGTTAAGAGCAACCTCTTTGGCATTGGAGGTCTAGAGGCTCCCGGGTCTGACGGGTTTCTTGCAATTTTCTTTTATAGAAAATGGGAGATACATAAGTAGGATTTGATTCAGATGGTAGTGGAAAGCTTTCAAAAGGGGGCTATCCCTGAAGATATCAATCAAACCTTGATCACCTTAATTTCCAAAGTCCCTAGCCCTATAGACATGACACAACTTCGGCCAATAAGCATTTGCAACACTATTTATAAAGTTATTAGTAAAATTGTTGTTCAAAGGTTGAGGCCTCTCCTCCTTAGTCATATTAGCCCTAACCAAGTGGTTTTTGTGCCAGGGGAGACAGATCCAAGACAATATAGTGATACCCCAAGAAGCTCTCCACAAAATGAAAGTGATCAAGGGTAATAGGAGTTTTTTGGCTTAGAAGATAGACCTTGCTAAAGTCTACGATAGAATGTAATGGGACATTTTATGCAAAGTCTTGGATGAGGTAGGAATAGATGGCACGTTGAAAATCTGGTTATGAGTTGTGTCACTAGTGTGAGTTATAGAGTTGTGAAAATCTGGTTATGAGTTGTGTCACTAGTGTGAGTTACAGAGTTGTTCTTAATGGTGAAGCTTCGATTTCGTTTAAGCCGCGCTATGGGTTAAGACAAGGGGATCCGCTATCTCCGTACCTTTTTGTTTTGTGTATGAAGAAGTTGTCACATCTCATCAATTAGAAGCTTGCTGAGGGTAAGTGGAAGCCGATCAGAGTTTCCGCAGGGAGGGGGGGCCTGCTATCTCGCATTTGTTTTTCGCGGATGATCTGAGATCCTGTTTGGCCAGGCTAAACTTAAGCAGGTTGAGATTATGAAAGAGTATATGGACTATTTTTGTGAGGTCTCTGGCCAACGAGTTAGTTTTTCTAAGTCTATGGTCTTTGTCTCCAATAATGTTAAAGGCTCCTATACTAGAGAAATTGCTTCTAAGTGTGGCTCTCCTCTTACTAATAATCTGGGAAGGTGTCTTGGAGTGCCTCTTATATATAGTAGAATTAATAAACATACTTACAAAGATATTTTGGACAAGAAGCAACAAAAATTGGCATCTTGGAAGTGTGCTAATCTTACGTTTCCTAGAAGGATGGTTCTTGTTAATGTTGTTGCACGGCTCTTCCAGTTTTTGTCATGCAATCCATTAAACTGCCGTTGGAGATGTGTAATAGTTGGACAAACTCAACAGAGATTTTTTATGGAGGCGTAATAATGGTAAGAATTCAGTGCACTCTGTTAAATAGGAAACTGTGTGTCTTCCCAAAATGGCTGGTGGGGTAGAGGTTTTTAAATATAAGAAGTTAGAATTAGTCTCTTCTTGCCAAAGCTACTTGGACGTTGTTTCAAAGGGATGATAGTCTTTGGAGTAAAGTTCTGCACTCGAAGTACATCAGGGAAGGTAACTTGCTTGATATATGCTATAGTAGAGTGGCTGGTTGTTCTAGTACGTGAAGAAGCATCTTTTATGGGGCTGAATTTTTCTCGAAGGGTATCAATTGAAGGGATTGGAATTGCTGACAGTATTCGATTCTGGTTAGATATCTGGGTTCTAGGTTTTTGGGAGGTTGTTGGATTATGCTTTATTTAACATAAGTGAGGAAATTTTAATGTTAAAGTCAGCAGTTTCTTAAGGGAGGGGGACTGAGATTTTAACAAACTGAAAGTTGTTGTTCCATGGGATATTATTCACAAAATAGATAGTATGTATGTGAACAGGGATGGGGATGTGACTAATAGATGTATATGGAGTCTCTCGAATAATGGTGATTTTTCGGTTAATTCAGTTTATTTGGCTAAGTTGGGTATTTTTGTGGATCATGATTGGAAGTGGAGATTTATATGAAGGTTAAATATCCCTCCTAAAATTAAGTGTTTTTTGTGGGTACTGATTCATGGTAAAACTCTTACTAATCTGCAGAGATTTACTTAAGGGATGACTGGGGATTCTTCTTGTCCACGCTGGGGGGACCCTGTTGAGGATATTAAGCATCTTTTCAGGGGCTGGCAGGACTCCAGGACTGTTTGGTAGGACTGCTATAAGGGTATTACCCTGTTGCCCTCGTTTTCTGCTGATTAGGATGTATGGCTCTCTCATCTGCTAGGTAGTAAATGTGTGGCTGTCAGATTTGTGTTTATCCTTTGGTGTATTTGAAAGAGGAGATGTAACAGGGCTTTTGATGCTGAATTCAGTCTTCCCCGTTAGCCTCATATTGTCATATTCATTGATGCCAATGATTGGCTGCAAGCTAGTGGTAAAAGTGAGAATGTTGCTGCTATTGTTTTCAATTTGATTGCTTGGAAACCTCCTCTTACTGGATGGATTAAACTTAATGTTGATGGTAGTAGGAGTTGTGATTTGGGATACATTGCTACTGGTGGTGTTTTGCGTGATGCCAACAAGTTGTGGCTGGGTGGGTTTGCTGTGAACAGGGGCCTGGGCAATGTGATTGATGTTGAGTTTTTGTAGGGTGCTTTAGAAGAGCTTCAGCTTGCTTGGAGGTCTGGGTGGGTTTAGAAAGGTCTTGGTATTGTCTAATTCTCATATTGATGTGCACTTCCTTCTTAAAGGGATGAATTTGAATCACCCTCATTTTAATCTGGTTACCAATTGCAGGGCTTTGTTGAATAAAGGCTGGATGTGCAGTATTTAGCATGTGCATAAAGAGGCTAATTCCCTTGCTAATGGGTTAGCTCGTTTGGGTCATACCCTAGAGCTCTGGATTGTGTGCTTTGAGGAGCCTCCAGGCTCGGTGCTGAACATTTACCTATATGAGATTAGAGGCTTGCCTAGTGTTATGAGGCAGTTTTCTAGTGCTTGGTTTGCTATTTCTATTGTTGGGCGTTTAGCCCTCCATTTGTTTTGAATTTCAATTGTTCAAGTAAAATCAAGCATTATACTTCCATCAAATGAGTTGCTATGATATCTTGAATTGATTTTGGGTTTCTCATGATTTTTTATCTGTACAATAAACTTTAATTAATGGGACTACTAATATTAATATATGGGCAAAGTGAAATTAAGCAACCCCAGAAAGTCTGTGTCTTAATTCTGCAATTACGCCACATAAACTTCGCAAATCAAACAGTTTTACAATCATTACACACCATAAACCTTCCAGCAAGTAGCAGCCATTAAGTCACGTAAAATATTAGTACTTGCAAGTGTCAAGTTCCACAGGAGACAAATACTTCTGAGTTCAACTGCTTAATAGGCATGCATTATCTAACAAAGGTAAATAAGACTTTCAACTCTATTAAATTCATTAAGCGAAGCTACCATCTCTTCCTTCCAAGGTCACTATACAGCCCGCTTGCTCTTCTCTGCCATGTTTCACCGCATGTTTTCTCTACGACGCACATATCGGGTTCTGTCATTATATCTTGGTCTGTCTTGAGCTCTCTGGGGCTGTGGATCCACCCTCCTCTGTCTTTCAGGAGATCTCTGAACTATCTCTCCATTCACAAACAATTCAGCTGAAAGAAAACAAGTATGCGAACTTAAAACAATCGTAACTACAAAACATAAAGCATTAAGAAATTAGCACATCATGGTCTTACTTTAAGAAGAGGGATACAACAAATTTAGACCCAACAAAGAATGGCAAGCATCAATTGCACATTATATATGGAAAGCTTAAGGACAGAACATTTCCGGACTAAATGAAGACCACTTGAAAACTTGTAACTGTCAGTTTACATATTGAACCTCCACAAAAAAGTTTACCACATAAAAATCTAAGAATAGAATAAATTGTAAGCCAGAAACAATATATGCAAAGTTATATATAGCATCTCCAATGATTCTGAGACTCCAAAAGAGATTCATGAACAGGTAATGAGAAAAATTTTAGCTTCGCCAAGATAGGCTCATGCACTCATGCACCATACCGAAACCATTTGGCACTTGTACATTGTGACATTTACTAATTGAACAAAAATAGCAATTTTGATGCAATAACAAATCTATAGAGGTACTACATTATTAATCTGAAATAAACAAACACAAAACTATATGTACTATCCCCAATGATTCTGAAACTACATAGTATACAGCACAAAACAGGTAATGAGAGAACTTTGATGTGAGTCCATTAGCAATCAAAGCTTGACACTGCCTGTTTGAGGCTATTAGCTTTGCCAAGATGGACTCATGCACCCTACTGAAAACATTTGGAAACTTGTACACTGACATTTACTAATTGAGCATAAATAAGAATTTTGTTGCAATAAGAAATCTATAAAATGTACCAAATTATTAATCAGAAATAAACATTAACAAAACTTGATGTATTATCTCCAATGATTCTGAAACTTCATAGTGTAGCAGCACGGAACTTTGATGAGAACTTTGATTAGCATTCAAAGCTATGATGAGAGTTCATTAGCATTCAAAGCTATGCACTGCCCAACTTGAGGCTATTAGCTTTGCCGAGATGGACTAAGGAAGAGAAACAATATAACCTAGTCCTTGTATGTTATCCATCAAGGACTAGCACTGCAATTCTCAAAATAGATTCTTTTTCCTTAACATGCAATGCACAATTAGTGATAACTACTCTGATTCCATAATTATAAGAAATAAAAAAAAATAAATAGTATCAATGAAACTACATGTACCATCTACAATGATTTTGAAACTCCATAGCGTAGAAGGACAAAACAGGTAATGAGAAAATTTTCATGCAAGTCCATTAGCATTAAAAGCTAGGCATCACCAAATTGAGGCTACTAGTTTTGCCAAGATGGACTGGGGATGGAAAAGTAACAATATAAAACTAGTCACCTTATAGTTTCACATTGAGGATTACCACTACAATCCTTAAAATAGACTTTTTCCCAACCTTGCATGTTATTCATGGAGCAATTCTCACAATATACTTTCTTCCCCAACAACATATAATGCAACATAAATAAATAAAACTTCAATTCCATCAATGACAAGAATTTATAACAGTAGCTTCATTATCAACTCATCTTACTAGACTAAATAACACTACATGATAAGGTGTTTACAGAGGAAGGTGGAGAGACATGCCCAGACCAAATGTAACTGCGTATAATCCAAAACACCATAGTATAATGTTCCTCTCCACTGATCTGCAGCCTCACAAAATATCAGCGCAGAACAATCGAGAGAGACATTTGATTTAAGTCCATTAGCATTCAAAGCTAAACATCATCTGATAAGACTAATTAGCTTTGCCAAGATGGACTTCGAAAAGTCACTTGTGATTAAGAATTTGGACAAATCATAATGATTGATGTATCATTTCATTTGAACCGTCAGCATGTCTTTGTTGCATCTCAGATAGCATTCCATCAAGCACAAACATGAACAGAGCTTCGACTAGAAAAAATCTATAAGCTCATAATACTTCCATAAAGTTCAATCCAACAGTAACCACGTGCACAAAAATGTTACATGACACTTTTCAGTTGGATTTCCCTCCTTAATAATTTCTATTTCCTCAGTTCAAATATTTTAAACACGAAAATTTGTAAAGCAGAAAATGTGTGAACCGAAATGTCTTACCACCATAATCTTTGTTTTCGGGATCAACATAGGAATCCGGAAGCACAAACAGCACACCAGGCAAGCCTGTTAACAAACAAACTCAATACATTAACCAAATATAAGGTTTGATAATTTTAAAAACCAATCAATATATTTGAGCAATTGAAAACCGACCTTCTAGCTTAAACGAGGTCTCCTCATCAATCTCACAGCCAAACCCAAAGTACCTCTCACACGAAACATTGTAGATTTTCTTCTTTGCTTCCTCTTCACTGATAAACAAGAAAACAATAATAATAATAATAATAATAAATTAAAGAAACTCGTTCTTGATAATAGTAAGAAATGATCAACCAATTAATTTAATTGTTCTACCTGCCAAGAACTTTAGCTAGGGTTTGAACATAACAGTCAATCATCTGCTGTTTATTCGCGCCCTCACCGCCGGGTTTGTCCATCACAATCAGCCAATGCTCGTAATCGCAACCCGGGAACAGCGGAGCCATTTCCGTGGGCGGCCGGTCGCTGAAATTCGAGCCGGAGTTGAGGGGCGAGTAGGCCGCGCCTCCAGAGCGGTTGACACGGCACCGGACAGCGGCAAACCGGGCCGCGGGTGAGAGCGGTCGGACGGCGTGAGAGAGAGGAGCGACGGCTCGGCGGCTGAAGAGGAGAGAGGGTAGAGGAGGAGGAGCGGTGATGGTGGTTGTGGTGGAGCTGGAAGAGAAGAGGCGTTTGGAGAAGAGGAGAGTGAGTCTGGAGTGGCGCGTGGAGAGAGAAGTCATGGAGCGTGTTAGGGTTTGAGCCATTGCTGGTTCCAGAGATAGTGAGAGAAGAGGGCTTTGGAGAGTAGATGAGGCGTTGGGGTTTTGGGATATGGGGATTGTTTACTCTTTTTTCTTTTATTTATTTATTTAACATTTATTTTGTCTTCTACGATTCTTTGGGCTTGGGCTGGAAACGCGAACCACAATCAACTTTCTTTCGGTTTTTCTTTTTCTAGGTTTTGCAATTTTTTCCTTCAACTTTCAACTTATACACTCTTTGGAATGCTAAGGGAAAATTATAAATTACCAAAAAAAAAAAAAAAAAAACTTTAATTTTCGTAATTCAACATGCGTGGAGGAATACCCAGTCAATTTTGATTTTTCATACACTTTTTCCTTTCTTTTCTTGAGATAAAATCACAATTTTGATACACTCTACTTAAAAGCATCATATACATGATCAGTTATATAATTATAACGCATTATGTGTCACTTTCCAGGAAATTACCAGTTAGTTACTCATACTCCAAACAGCAGTCGTCTCCATTCAATTTTCACGCGCATTAGACACAGCCTGGCGTCTCAAATCAAACGTTTTATCAATCTTTGATAGAAAACAGAAGAGGAAATATATAATTTGAAGAAGAAGAAAGTATGGATAGCGACGGCGTTTCATGGCTGAGAGGCCCGATCCTCGGCAAGGGAGCTTTCGGGTCAGTTTTCTTGGCGACTTTAAGACACCCAAAATCAAGAACGAAGACCAGCTTCTTCCCGCCAAAAATGGCAGTCAAATCGGCCGAGTTCTCCGCCTCCGGTTCTCTCCAGAAAGAGAAAGAGATTCTCAGCAACCTTCGCGGTTGTCCTTGCGTCGTCCAGTGTTTGGGAGAAGAGACCACTTTCGGCAGAAACGGAGAGATGGCTTACAACGTCCTGTTGGAGTACGCCTCCGGCGGGACCCTGGCGGATTCCATCAAGAAATCGAACGGTGTCGGGCTGCCGGAACGTGAAGTGCGGCGCTACACCAGGTGTGTTCTGGAAGGGCTTTGTCATGTTCATGATTGTGGTTACGTACACTGTGATTTGAAACCGGACAACATTCTTCTTGTGCCCGGTAAAAGAGGCGGTGGGTTTGTGGCCAAGCTTGGTGATTTTGGGTTGGCGAAGAGAGGGAGACAGAGCAAGAGACACAAGCTGTTATTGTCTTCTTATTTGAGAGGGACCACGATGTATTTGGCACCGGAAACTGTGGTTGATCATGTACAAGAATTTCCCTCGGATGTTTGGTCTCTTGGGTGTGTTGTTCTTGAAATGCTGACTGGCAAGAAACCATGGAACTTTAAACAGAATATCAACAGCAAACAAGTCTTGGATATGATTTCCAATGAGAACGCGTTGCCTGAAATTCCAAGTTGGATTTCCAGAGAAGGGAGAGACTTCTTGAAGGGATGTTTGGTGAGGAAGCCTGGGATGAGATGGAGCACTGACATCATGTTGAATCATCCGTTTGTGCAAGGATTAGATGCTGCAGAATTTGAGGAGGCTTCGGATGGAACATCAGAAGAATCACTCTCTTATGATTCTGAGTTCAGTTCAGAATATTCAAGTTCTATATCAGAAGAAGACGAGGAGGCAGAAGAAGAAGGTTTCGTTTGTGTTGCAGACACAGTGGAAGATGATGGCTTGTTTGAAGCACTAACACAAGCTTCTTCAAGTCCAACAATGGAAGAAGATGGCTTGTTTCAAGCACTAACACAAGCTTCTTCAATTCCAACAATGGAAGAAGATGGCTTGTTTCAAGCACCAACACCAGCTTCTTCAAGGCCAACAATGCACGAGCCTTCTGTCATCGTCATTCCTGCTGATGCCTGATGGAATTTTTTCATGTACAGAGAATCTGATTTTTTTCAATGACACGGGAGTAGGAATTTTTTGACTTTTATGATTGTTTGAGGAAGAGAGGTCAGAAACCGGAAAAGTGATTAATACATGAAATTTTGTAGTTTAACTATAAGGATTGTGTTTTTCTTTATATGATTAATAAATTTGTATTCTTTCTTTACGATTCAATGTTTGTATATCTTTCTATCAATTATATCGTTAGAAAGAGCATAAATTAGAGTGTCAGTACTTTTGCATAGACAGCAGCAATCTCCGAATAATCACTTGATATATGAATTATAGAAATATGTAACATGTATCTTATTAACAATCTTAGAAAACGAAAATTTATACCATTTATTTATAGCTTTATTTAGTTCCATGATGTCAGGAGGCATACAAATACATGTAACTGGATGAAATTTATTGAGACAGCAAGGGATAATAAGTTTATAGAACCTACAGAAGCAACAGTATTATCCACTTCACTTCTGTTGGAGTCTTGAAACCATATGCTCTGATTTCTGAAAGGAGATAAAAAGATAACTTTTAGTGTGTTAATTAATTAACTTTGCTAGAGCAAAAATATGAAGCAAATAAATTTTCTATACAAAATTAGTAGGTTTAAGCGGTCAGACAGCTAGAGGAGAATATTCAAAACGTAAATCATCAGCATAAAGATGCAGTTGCAGAGTTCTTCAACAATTGAGTAATTATTGTAAGATGTGACTAGAAATCTCTCCCTATCAACTACCTCCCCGACCCAGTCAATTTTGGAGCACAAGGAAAGCCCCCAGATATAAGTTAGTGCCTCGTTGGACAAACAGTTCTTTTTAAGATGTTTAAGAACCAAAAAAAGGTTGTAGGCAGTTTGAACAAGGCCAGCCTAGTGTGTAGACCTCGGATTTCGTTTAAAGAAAGAAGTCAATAAAGCAACAAAATTCTACTAGGCACACCACCAGAAAACTGTTCAAATTAGCAAACTTTTTTTTTTTGAGCAGACTATTACATATGGCTGAATTAAGATACTATAACTGCAAGGTTTAGTTTGCACACTGGCACTTGTTGAATCAAGTTCAACAATAGACAATTTATCTGAGTGAAACATTGAAGATTGAACATCAAAGCCACCGCAGTTACATCTACACTTGCCTAATTTTCGAACACTTTCACTTATATTTTTTAAAGGAAATAGAATACAATTAGGGAAGCTTCAATCCATGATTCCTATAGTAAAGCATTAAAGACAACTAACCTGCTCACTGTAAGGCAAATACTTCCCATCAAATGTAACGACTACGCGATCTTTCCCATCCACACCTTTAGCTTTGTCAACGGAGCAGTAGAAGTCTATAGCTGACATACTGAGCAACAAAAAGACACAAACAAAATATCAATGACTTCTTCAATTTATTAATAGAAGTATTTAATGTCAGTTTTGGCTAGGATTAGCATGATTTTCAGAAGTCCATTCTCAATGCTAATATGCCTTCAATCATTCTAAATTGCAAAAGGTGGAAACCTCTTAATGACTTGCCTCACATTATCATGCATTGATGCCAGCTTTACGACCTGAATACATAAATTTCTCGTCTCTATATTTTCTTCCTTGTGTACAAGAACCTAAAGTTAATTTCCAAAACTTAAATGGAATAAGATGAAGTTTAAAACTGCTAAGTTTCCCACTCTATTACCTCATCTCTACGAAAAAGTTTCAATCTCAATTCTCAATACATTGTCTATGTGCTAATAAAAGTCTCAAGAGAGGAGGTTCAAATTGTCTATGTACTAATAATAAGTCTAAATAATGAAAAAATAAGTTCCCTACAAAACATTATATAAAAGCCTTGCCCTATTGTAATTTAGCTACCCAATTATCTGATTTTGCATTAAAAAAAAGAAGCAACATCTCCACTATAATTAAAGCTTCCGTTTTGATCTGCCACTTAATCAACAATTGTGAAATTTGATACTCTAATATAGAAACTACAAATGTTGCTAGTTAACTACCTTCAACAATGATTGCTATTTTAAATTTTAAATTTTCAATTGAAATAAAACCTCAATTTGTTCAAGCAATGATTGAGCATGAACACTTGTCAGCAACATAATTGTAGATATTAGAAGTGAGAAATTAAAGAGAGACTACCTACAAAAAAAATCAGAACACTTACATGCCGTCACCGAATTCCTCGTTAATAATCTCCTTAATGCTCTCACCGAAATGCATAACCGCTTCATTTAACCTATAAAACCGTAAAAAAAAATTTAAAGAAAATATAAAAAAAACAAAAAACAAATTGAAGAATGAGGCAGAGAGATTGAAGAGCCGAGGGACCTGTAGACAGTGGGTTCCTGAATCAAGTTGGGGTCATAAGACCTCGTAGGTGGTATCATCATCTCGTAAATAAGCTCATCGGGAAGCTGAGGCAGTGCCGCCCGCAGTTTGGCGGCGGTGTCGGGCTTGAGCTGTGCTTGGCGTCTGAGTAGCTGCGCCACGTAGACATTTGTCAGGCCGGTCTCTTCTGCTATCTGACTATACGACTTCCCGGATTTGCGTTTCACTGATAGTAGAAGATTAGCTATGCTTGATTTGCTCGACTCCTCCATTTCCACTACTTCTAACGAAAATGGACAACCAGGTTGATTTTTACTTTTTCTTTGCTTTTAGTTTCGTGTGGATTTTTTTTTTTTTTTTTTTTTTTTTTTTTGTGTTTTTTCTTTAGTAGAGACAGAGAGACAAAAAAATGGCTAACCAGTATCAAAAAAAAAAAATGGCTAACCGGCACGTGACTGTACATCTCATCTTTGCAGCTGACACGTGTCTAAATAATCTACATGGGGTCCCGTAATCACGGTTGGTCACTTTTCTTTTTTAAATGAAAAATTTTCCCTAAGTTTTGTCTTTTTCAATATTATTCTGTGATAATTTAGTAAATAATTAATACTAATAATAATTTAATGAGATATTATTAAAATCCCCTCTAGTTTGATATATTCGTCAAAATTTTCCTTATAATTTTAATTTTAGCTAAAATTCCCCTTATAATTTTATTTTATATACAAAATCCCCCATAACATTAACTTTTCTATTAAATAGGTGTAAGTGCCGTTAGTGGTTAAGGGTAATGAGGTAATTGCACAAGATATTCAAGAATGAAAATCATGTGGCATGAGCAAAAAAGTAAATTACAATGAATGAATTTAATATTTATTATATAAATAAAAAGTAATAAAATAATTGATTTTAAAAAAATAAAAAATCAAAAAGGTATGGATGTGGTGGAGCCATATCATCAAGTGTTAATGGAGAAAATAAAAAAAGACACCAAGGACCAGAGCGCGGTCCCTTATCATTCAGAACAAAACAAAGAACAAAAAAAAAAAGAACCTTCTACCATTTTCGTCTCTCTCTCTACTCTCTGGTTCCTCCATCTCCTCGCGCTAAAAAAAATCCAAGGACGGCCTTCGACTGAGACGTGAAGGTGCCATTAGTAGTTCTGGTAGACTTGAAGCAGTCTTGAAGCGTAGCTATCATCGTGGCGATTGGTTTATTATTGAAGAAAAGGAGTTTTGGTAGTTGTTATCGTTGTTGAAACTCAAAGGTTAGTTATGGTTTCAATCTGTAGTTTATTACTTCTTTTATTGATTTTTATCTCTTATTGTTGTTACTTTTCCTTTGTTGTTCATATATTGGAATAATTAGGGTTTTGTAAAAATTAATTTGTGGCTTTTTTTATTAGAAGTATGAATTGACTAATCAAGTGTGTAAATATATTTTTGATGCGTACTAGATATGAAAATAGTCTGGTTTGCTGTGATTTTGTTTGCAAATTTTTTTTTTTCGAAGAGAAGGGTAAGGGTTTTTGTATTACATGCTTACTAGTTTTTAGTGTTTTTGTTTGGTAGAAACAACTGACGTATAACTTTTGAATTACCTGCATGCTTGTGTATTTACATTCGTTTATTCATGGTTGTTTACAAATATATAACTATTTATATTCATGACTGTTTGTAAATATATACCTGTACTTGTTTGCAAATATATACATGGGACAGCAATTTATTCATTTTTAAACTGCATGTTAACTTCTTCTTCTTTTTTTTTTTTTTTTTGTTGTATTGGCAACTGTTACTAGATAAAAAACTTTTAACTTCTACCTGATCATATTTAGATGTTTCAGACTTAGATTTGTCTCGATAATTCCAAAAACAAAAATGCTAAACAATTGATCAATATTGTTTATTTACCTAACCAATTGCTATTTTTGTGTGCCTTGTATAATTGTTTGGGTTTTCAATATAATTAATGTCGTTAATATGTCTATATTTTATAGGTTTAATTGTGAAGTTACATGGATTTGTTTGAGATTGTAGTACAATATGGGACCAATGTGTTAGAGCTTGGTCATTGTGATGTTGATCACATCAGCATGATCACTCTACTACATGCCATATATGAGTCTTATATTGTCAATAATAAAGTCCAAATTGCAGATTATGACATATGGGTTGTATTGCCATGGTGTAGTGAAAAAATAGAAGTTATTAGTGCTAATCAGTTGATGGGTACATTTAGGATGTTTAGTGATCATTCTTGTACAAGGATTGTCTTTGAAATAGATAACAAACCTTATATACCACTTCTACCCGTGGGTTCAACTTGCAATCCCAATGCAGAACTTGGACAGTTGGTATATGGGGATGATCTAGGTGACAATATACTAAACTATTTAGGTGATAATGAGGATGGGGTTAGAGTAGGAGATGAGACAAGTGAGGATGAAGAGAGTGTAGGTGATAAGGTTGAAAGAAATCACGATGAGTTTATAGTAGGTGATGGGGTTGAGAGAAATGAGGAGGGTGATGACAATGAGATAGTAGGCGATATAAATGAACTAGAAACAATGACAATCTACAATTATTTGAGGGATATCAATCCAAGGAAGATGATGAGTTTATTAGTGACTCAGACACTGAACTGCCAGAAGCTAAAATAGCTAAACTTGTTCAAGATAACCCTTTTAAGCAAATGATAAGTGGTGAAATACAGTTTAGGGTTGGGCAAACACACGATAGTGTCTACACTTTAAGGGAAATATTGAGGGAATATGCAATTCAAGAGGGAATAAGTTTATATAGAATAAAAAATGATAAAGATAGATTAACTTATACTTGCAAAGGGGATGGTTGTCCTTGGAGACTTCATGCATCATGCATGATTGATGGGGTTACTATGATGGTTAGGACATACAATGATAGTCATGAGTGCACTAGAGTTTATAAAAATGAGGAGGCAAAGGTGAAATGGATTGCAAACAAGTTTGAATGGCTTGTGAAGTACAATCCTGACATCAAGGTAGGTGTCATTGCTGGTTTGTTAAGAGACAAGTTTAAGGTGAATGTAGATATTCAAAGATTGTACAAAGCCAAGAGAAGAGCGTTGGATGGGTTGGGAAAAGAACATAATGAATGTTTTAGGTACTTTAGGAAGTATGCATACATGGTAGGGCAATGCAATCCAAGTTCAGCTGCATACATCAGGACATAACAACTTGAGACAACCTTCCAATGATTTTTTCTATACTTTGAAGCTCAGAAAAAAGGTTTCTTAGAGAGCTGTAGACCTTTCATCGGTCTGGATAACTGTCATTTGAAGGGATCATACAAAGGAGTCTTATTGTCTGCCATTGTCTTGGATGCAAACAGTGGTCTATATCCCTTGGCATTTTGTATATGTGAAGGGGAAACACTACAAAGCTGAACATGGTTTTTGAAGAAGCTGTCAGATTTTTTGAAGTACCCAACAGACAAGCCACTGTGCTTCATGAGTGACAGGCAAAAAGGAGTCGTCAGTGCTTTGAAGACCATATGGCCTAATGCTGGAACAAGGTTCATTCTTAAACTACATGTATTTTGTTTTTAAATTAATTTGATTTATTAAACATGCTGCAGGAGGTCTTTTATTGTGTATTATTAAACATACTGTTAAAGGTCTGTTATTATGTAATATTAAACTTACTGCTGCAGTTTTTTATATTTGATAATTAATTAAACATGCTGCTGTTAAAAGTCTGTTATTATATAATATTAAATATACTGCTGCAGTTTTTTATATTTGATAATTAATTAAACATGCTGTTGTTAAAAGTTTGTTATTATGTAATATTAAACATACTGCTGCAGTTTTTTATATTTGATAATTAATTAAACATACCGCTGTTAAAAGTTTGTTATTATGTAATATTAAACATGCAGTTTTTTATGTATTCAATTGAATTTAATTGCTGCAGGTTTTGTACTAGGCACATTTATGCAAACTTTAGGCTGAAATACAATGGCCATAAATTGAAAAACCTATTTTGGAAGGCTAGTAGAAGCTCTGATGTATACAATTTTAGGGTAGCCATGACTGAAATAGAAAATATAAATAAGGAAGCAAGGGTATGGTTAGAAAAAATAGAACTCAAGCATTCGTATTAGAAAAAATAGAACTCAAGCATTCGTCTAGGCACTCATTTGACTGCGTTATTAAATGTGATCATATCACTAATAACATGATGGAATTATTTAATAGCATGTTGGGAGACCATAGGGCTAGAACATATTTACAGCTGTTGGAGTACATTAGGAGAATGATCATGAGACGATTTCAACAGAGAATGGAGGACTGTGTAAACTGGAAATCTGATCTACCCCCAACTGTTAACTCAAAGATTTTAAAAGCTAGTAAAGAAAGTAGAATTTTAAGGATGCTAAGTGTAGGAAATGGGAAATATGAGCTGTTGGGTGAAACTAGGGCATATGTGGCTAAGTTACACTTAAAAACTTGTAAGTGTGGTGCATGGCAGATTAGTGAGGTGCCATGAAATCATGTTATGGCTGGTATAAGCCACATATTTGGAGTCAATAGAATTAGAGACAAAGTCGTTGAATTTGTTGACCTTAGTTTGTCAAAAACTGCATTTATCAAGACATATGGCAGCATTATTCATCCCATTCCAGACCAGTGTGTGTGGCCAGAAGTTGATGCAGTGCCACTTATTCCTCCACCACTAAAAAGGAAGCAAGATAGACCGAAGCTGCAGAGGAAGAGGGAGCAGAATGAGAAGCCTAAAGAAACAAGATCTGATAGTGTGATCTGTAAAATCTGCAAGAAAGCTGGACACACAAGAGAACATGCAGTGGAGGTGCCAAACGGTCTGGAAAAAAGGTATGCTCACTGGTTTTAAAAATTCTGGTTTAAGAAAAATTCAGTTTTATGTTATACCATTTTTTTTTCTTACAAGGTACGATCAAATAGCGACAATGTCTCATCGTCACAGCCACGTTTACAGCTTCATGTTTCACCTTCTCAATCTCAATCACAATTGACAGGAGAGTGATGGTTATCATGCACATTTGGTGATACTTTTATTTGTATTGTGTTGTTATTTGTTAGGAGGCATAAATTTTTGGGCATATGAACATACTGCTGTTATACAAACACATGTTTGTTTTTATTTTGTTTTTGTATTTCTAGTTGATGCAACAACACTTAACTTTCTCCTCTTGATGTTTTCCATAGAATGATGAACAACAATATTTTATGGATATTTGTAATAGCAATATTTTGTTGAGAATATTATTAGTGATGAATATTAATATTTTATTGAATGGTGTTATTTTTTTTTTATTATTATTTAGAACTGATTCATTAGTGTTAGTTAAAGGACTTAAAGTTGAGATTTCTATTGGTGTCTTTTAATTTATTTTAGAATTTGTTTTTATAATGTTTTTAGTTTTTAGGAGGAAATGAAATGGAAGGACGTTAGGGAGAGATATTGAGGGAAATGAAAGAGGAAGTTAGGAAGTGGGGTTTTAGTAGAATAAAATAGTTATGCATGTGTGTCATATTTTAAGGGCAATATTGTCTTTTTACAGTATGTTCAACAAGTTAGGGGCAACAATGTTATTTTAGTCTCATTTTATGTCAGAATCTACTCATTTAACAGAAAAGTTAAAGTCAAAGGGGATTTTGTATATAAAATGAAACTATAGGAGGAATTTTGGTTAAAAAATGAAACTACATAGGGGATTTTGGCGAATATATCAAATTAGAGGGGGAATTTTAATAATATCCCTAATTTAATTAATGTCTAATATGGTTTGGTGGTTAAGATGATCATTTAGCCTAATAATGGTCCAGATTTGAGTCCACGCCATTACAGGTGGCATACCAAGCCAACTCTTTCCTCAGCTGATGCCAACATATGCCTCTGTTGGACTAAAATGTAGCACCCCCCGACCCGACCCGGCCGGACCGAACCGGGGTGCGCTACTCTCACTTTCAAACTTTTCAAAACTAGTTTTATACGTTTCAAAAATCATTGTGAGCCCATAACAATAAATAAACTTTTCTCGAAAATTCCGGCAGAGTGCCGTTTATTTTTCGGACTTTCCAAAACCCTGCTTTTACACAAAACAATTCCAATACAATTTCCAACAACACTTCTATACGATTTCAAACAGTTGCGCACTCTGCCGTTTAGTGCGACTTATCAAAATAGTTTCTAAAATAAAATAAATCGAACTTAAACATTTACAATCATTTTAATAATAAAATACATAAGTCATAAACTAGTTAATTACAAAACATTTTACAAAACATATTTACAAATTCCCTGTATATGCATGCTTTCAGAATATATATACACATAACAAAAATATAGCTACCCAACTGTACAATCTCTGTGACTTGGTCTACAACTCGTTCTTCCTTCAGTCCTTAGGTTCTTCTGGATTCCTGGTACCTACGCGTTAGACACAAAACTAACGCGCTAAGCATAAAGCTTAGTGGGTGTACTAAAATCTCAAATAAGTAAACTACAATATAATTATTCTTTAAAGAAGCAATAAACCACAATATAAATTTCATTTCTAAATCAATTTTCAAAACAATTAAATGTCAAAATCAAAGCATTAAACAATTTTAATCACTTGAAATTCTATAATGAAATCAACATATGAATTCGATCCATCAAATAATTCGGTTCATTTTCAATTCAAATCACTTCTGGCCCACTAGAATACTAAACATATACGGACTGGAATATGGGTCAAGCTCCCAACCCCCAGGACGAATCCTGAGGAGGTACGTGTCTCCCAACTCTAGGACCGTGGGTACGAAACCTAGAGAGGTACATAACTCCCTATCCCAGGAACGAATCCTTAGGAAGGTACATTAACTCCCAACCCCCGGGACGAATCCCGAGGAGGTACGTATCTCCCAGCCTCTGGACGAATCCAAGAGGAGGTACATCAGAATCATCAATATCAATCAATCAGTATCGGCGCAGTACTGCTCAGTAAAACCCAGCTGGTATACCAACCTCCTATATCCATTTCTATGTCTACGTATCCTAGGGCCGTTTCCGATAAACCAAATCCACAATCAATTTCGTAATAACTACTCAATAACTGATAATCACTCATTAATCATATAAGTCAAGTAATAAACTTCGAGAAACATGAACAATAGTTATATACAAGTCGGAATCAACTTATTTAAAACGAAATCGAAATATTCGAACCACAAACAAATGCGATCTAATTTAAAATCTTTCCATATTCAACCAAAAGTATATCAATCATAAAGTTTTACACATAAAGTAAGCACTTCTCATACGAAACTCGAAATCGAAAACAAAAACGAAAACGAAAACGAAAAACGAAAACGAAACAATAACGAAAGACTTTTCGTAACGATTCCGAAAACAAAAGTACACCAACCTCGGTACCGTTTTTCGTTCGAGAAATCCGCGTTTTTACGATTTCGTTTCCTTCCCTTTTCTTTCTCTTCTCCTTCTTTCTTCTTCTCTATTTTTCTTTTCTTTTCTTTCTTCTTTTTCTTCTCTTTTCTCTCTTTTCTCGGCTCTTTCTCTCTCTTTCTCACTGTCTCTCCTTTTCTCTCGCTTCTGCGAGAAGTTTCTATTTTTTTATATTTTTTTCGCTATCGCGACCTGTGGTCGCGGCACCAGGTCGCGATGCTCACTGGAATGCGCGCACCGCCTTCCTCGCGAGCGCGCCTTGGTCGCGCGAGTGGTCGCGCTGCTCTCTGCCCATTTTTGACACTTTCATCGCGAGCAGTCCATCGCGACCTGTGGTCGCGGTGGCTGGTCGCGATGCTCACTGCCAGATTTTTCCATTTCTATCGCGAGCGAGCTATCGCGACCTGTGGTCGCGGTGACCAGGTCGCGATACTCACTGGTCCAGTTTTCAATTTTTATTTTTCATATTTTTCACTATTCAATCCGGTCCGCTGGAAATCATAAAATAAACATACATCTAATTACATTTACACCCCCTCAAATAGTAAAATTTTATTTTCACATATTTCACATATATCAAAAATTCATTACCCGAAATCCGGGATGTTACAATTCTTTAGGAGACAGATTCATTGTCGTTAAATTGTGTGGCAACGTGAGCCTTCTATCGAATCAGAAGATTAATAACTAGATGGAATTTACAATATTTGGGATCCTAAAAGCATTTCAGGTGGATTGAAACGAAAATTAACCTTAGCTGTCGTCCTGTAAAGAGTAGAGTAATCAGATCTTACTTAGGCCACCGAGGAAGTCAACTTAGACGAATCACGATCTGGTCCCCTGGTTCAACATTCGCTTAATCCACTCATGATAGTTCTACTAATATCGGTGCTGAATTTAGTTCACTTATCACCTATTATGTGAGTTTAATGGTAATATTATAAGTTAGAATCTAAGTGAAATGTAAAGATGTAATATCTAGTATTAGACTTTTAAAAATGTCACTTTATAGTTTTAATTTAGAATACACAATGGAGAGTTAAACTCAAGTTTACAATTAGAAATATAGTTTTTTTGATTGTGTGTAAATATTTATTTTCTAAATTTTAAATGGGGTTTTAGCAATTCCCCTTTGCTTTTATTATTGTATCTTTGTTTAATACTATGTGAAGTATGATGATATTTTCTAAAACTGGAAATCTTCATTCCAAAAGAAAGAACTACAAAACACCTGCTGCATAGCAGAAACAAAGTACTCCATAAATGAAGGAAAATCCTCCATTCAGATAGACTCCAAAGGAGAAGAAAAAGCCAACTTAGCAAGAGAATATGCAACCATATTGGTGGTCTTATTACTAAAAGCAATCCCACAAACACCAGAGAGCTTTAAAAACTTAATAATCTCCAAAATATAAAGAATAAAAGACCAATCTCAGAGCAAAGAGAAATATTATAATTAACTAAATTAACCAAAGAGAGTGCGTTAGAATCCAAGCAAACCAGAGAGAGACCAGCATCCACAACAAGAGATAGAGTGTAACATCCCTAATTTTAAATAATTAATTTTGAGTATGTGAATACAATAATTATAATTTGAAGGGTATAAAATATAATTTTGAGTATGTGAATACAATATTTAGATTTTCAAATGGACCAATTTGAACGGTCGAAAAACAATGCACGAAGAGAAGGGTGAAAAACTGGGCAGTGAGTATCGCGACTGGTCACCGCGACTAGGGCTCGCGATGAGCAGCTCGCGGTGAAAATGGTGATTTTAGGCAGTGAGCACCACGACTAGTCACCGCGACCACAGATCGCGCTGAGAAGCTCGCGGCGAAAATATCGAATTTGGACAGTGAGCATGGCGACCAACGTCGAGACCAGGTATCGCAATGGTTGATCGCGATGAAAGCGGTGAAATCACTCCAGTGAGCAACGCGACCAGGTGGCGTGACCACAGGTCGCGATGACCGAAATTTTATAAAAAAAATAAAGGTCGGTGAAAGCTTCACAAGGAAGCAATCCAGAAAACAGAAAAGAGAAAGAGATAGAACGGAAGAGGAGAAGAAAGAAAGAAAAAGAGAAAGAAAAGAGAGAGAAAGGAAGAGAGGTGAAGAAGACGAAGAAGAAGAAGAAGAAGAATAAGAGAAAAGGAAAAAGAAGAAAGGAAGAAAGAAAAGGAAAAGAGGAGGGAGAAAGGAAAAAGAAAAAAGGAAAATCCAGAAAAAAAACTGTCGGAAAACAGTATCCAGGTTGGTGTACACTCGTTTTTGAAATCATTTTCGCTATGTGTTTTTGATTTAGTGGGTTTGGAAACATATTTATGGATTTCATATACTCGTATTTTATTTTTCGTACATTGTTGGAATTGTTTGTGGAATATTTTGATATAGTGTCAATGAAATCGTATGTTTTCAAAACCTGATTTATGAATATAATTTTACGAATATTGTTTGGTTTTCTAATTATTGATTTTGATTGAAACTTACATTCGTTGTTTCTCGAAATAAATGAACTAATTTGATACCTGAATTATGGCCCTGATATATGTATAGGAAAATATGGATATAGGAGATTGACATGTCAATTGAGTATATGTAGCAGTACTGCACCGATACTTCTGATGATTATGATGAGGATTCTACGGATACCATTTCCTTTGAAATGGGAAACCGACTGTGAAATACGGATACCATTTCATTCTGAAATGGGAAACCGACTGTGAAAAAAAAAATACGGATACCATTTCATTCTGAAATGGAAAACCGACTGTTTATATAGGGATACCATTTCATATGAGATGGGAAACCCAACTGTAAAGCCCGTAATCCAGTCCTGTAAACCCTATTATGGATATCAGGGGCCCAATTAAGAACTGAAAGCCAGAAAATGATGTGAAAATAAAGAAATGTTATTGAGATTGAAACCTAGGAATTTTTGAAATACTTTACTTTACATAGTTTCAGTAATTGAAATATAATGTTTGTTTTATATATATATATATATCTGAAATTCTGAATTTGAGATTTATTGTTTTACATTACATTGAAATTTATTTTAGTGTACACCCACTAAGCAATATGCTTAGCGCGTTGATGTTTATCACGCATAGATAACAGAGATACCAAAGAAGGAAAAGACTGAAGAGTTGATAGCTGCAGACGGAGGAACAGAGTCACCATACTTTTGGGTATATATATACATATATATACATATATATATACATTGTTGTATAATATAGTCAGATACGCATGCATATACAGAAATTTTGTAATTGTGTTATATATATGTTTTGGTAAATAAGTGTTTTATGGTTTCTGTTTTATGATTTGTAAATAATTGTTTTATGGTTTATGTTTTTATTTCAAGGGTTTGTGTTTTATTTGAAAATATTTGGGAAGTCACACTAAACGGCAGAGTGCGCATTTGATTGAGAAAGAGATTTGAAGTGTTGATTTTTATATTATTTGAGTTTTTATTTGAAACAGGATTTTTGGTAAATCATAAAAACAGAGGAAACTCTGTCGAAATTTTGAAAATAAATTTCGATGGACTCACTAGAAAAGCATTTTAAAAATATAATTTATTTGATTTTCAATGGTTTGCAAATTATAAAGTAAGTTAAGAAAAGTTTTGAAAATCCAGTAGCGCTCCCTGGGTTGATCCAGACGAGTCGGGTCAGGGGTGTTATAGAGAGAGAGAGAGAGAGAGAGAGAGAGAGAGAGAGAAAAAGCATACAACATTGCTTCAGCTTTTGCCAGTAGAGGAGACAGACCAAAACCGCCCAGCTTTGAACCAGTAAGGAGGACCAAGCCAGAACAGTCTCTAATGACCACACCTAAACCAGCAAAATCAACATTGGAGAACACCAATGCATCCATATTGATTTTGAAGCAGCCAGAAGAAGGAGGTCACCAAGAACGCAAGCTGCTCGAAGCCGTGCTGACCCGCTTAGAACAGACTTCAATAGCCTGGAAATTGCACAGGAACAAGCTCGACCACCAAAAACATCTTCGGCCAGAACAGATTAGGTTCAATGGACTAACAAACTTCTAGAGAACCAAACTCTCCATACAATAATACAAAGCAGCACAAACTCCTCCACTTTCAGTAGTGTAAATATTTGTTTGTATAATTTCATTTTCTCTTGAGGTCAATGAGGTGTAACTTTTTTTTTTTCGTTTCTTGAATTGCGTTTTTTTATTAACAATTACTTTTAAAAAAAAAAATAGAAACACGTTATATAGAGTAAAATGCAAATCAAGAGAAAAACAATTGTTATTTGTATTTTCAAATTGAAAAAGGATGGATTATATTACATTAAATATTTTACATTCAAGATTTAATCAATTTATGTACTTTTTTAACTGTTATATTATATGTAAATAAATGATTGAAGGTTGAAGTAAAAAATTATAAGTGGCAATTAACTTATTCATAAGCGCTTTTAGTTTATTCAATAAGTTCTGGTTTAAAAGTTATTTGGTAAACCTCATGGAAACAATTTATTGAAAAATCTGCCTAAAAGCTACAGCTAAAAGTCAAATCTCGTCCAACTCAACTTCAGTTTTTAACTTATTCATAATTTTTAATGAAATTTTTTTAGACCAAATTATCCCTCATCTTATATTAAAATTATAAAGAAAAAGGGGGAGCAAAAATCATTTTGGTCCCTAACTTTTCACGAATTATTACTTTTTGACCAATGTTTCACTTTTTAGCTCCCGTGGTCCCTAACTTTTCCAAAATCAATCAAATATAGTCCTTCTATTAATTTGCTATTAGTAAAAGTTAATTGGATAAGGGTTATTTTAGTCTTTTAATATAATAGGTACCAGATGATGACACGCGTATATAAATAAATAACTAATTAAATAATTTAAAAAATTAAAATAACCTATAACATCCGTAATTTTTATTAATTATGAAAAGTGCCCATAATTGTTGTTAAGTATGTGAAAATAATGTAATGGGTTTATTTGGATTAATTTTTAGGTATACAAGTGGACCAGGTGGAACAGTCCAGAAAGAATGCATGAAGGAAAAAGCTGGAAGTGAGCACCGCGACCACAGATCGCGATGAGCAGCTCGCGGTGAAAATAATGATTTTGGGCAGTGAGCACCGCTACTAGCTACCGCGACCAGGGATCGCGATTAGTAGTTCGCGGTGAAAATGCTGATTTTAGGGCAGTGAACATCGCCACCAACATCGTGACCAGACACCGCGAGGGCTGATCGCGATGAATGATGTAAAAACACTCCAATGAGCACCGCGACCAGGTGGCGCGACCACAGGTCGCGAGGAGCTGTCGCGATGACTAAAATTTTATATAAAAAAAAAAAAGATGGCGGTGGGAAGTTTCACGAAGAAGTAAGAGAAAACAGAAATAGAGAAAGATAGACCGGGAGAAAGAAAAAAAGAGAAAAAGAAGAAGAAGAAGAAGAGAGAGAAAGGAAGAAAAAAAAGAGAAGAGAAAGAAGAAGAAAGGAGAAAGAGAAGGAAAAGAGGAGGGAGAAAGAGAAAAGAAGATAGGAGAAGAAAAAAGAAAATCAAGAAAAGAAAAATTCGTAAAAACGGTATCCAGGTTGATGTACACTCATTTCTGAAATCTTTACGAATTTAATATGTATTTTGATTCAAATCTGAGGTTTTTGAATATTTTGGTGGATATATGTTCATATGTTTCTTTATTTGAATATTTTGATTTAATCGTATTTCGATTATCACGATTATGTTGAAATAAATGATTACAGAATATTGTATGAAATAATCGTATAATTTCTAAGTCAAATACACTAATATTGTTTGAAAATTATATTTGTTGACTTTAATTTAGATTTGTAAATTACAGTTGTTGATTTTGAAATAAATACAATGAATTGATATGAAAATTGGAAAATTTTGGTATTGAAACGGCCCTAGAATACTTGAACATAGAAAACGGATATAGGAGGTTGGTATACCAGCTGGGTTATTTCAGCAGTACTGCACCGATATTGATATTGATCTTGATATTACGTACCTCCCTAAGGATTCGTTCTGGGGTAGGGAGTTATGATATTGATATTATGTACCTCCCTGAGGATACCGAGTACCCGGTCCTGGGGTAGGGAGTTATACGTACCACCCTTGGATGGAACAGGCCCCAAATGCCGATCCTAGGGTTGGGAGTTATGTTCGACGGGCAGCCACTGAGTGGTCGATGTCGAACGGCCCATATTCCAGTCCATAAAAATTATGTTGAGTATACCAAAGGGCCAGGATTGAAATAAATTGAATAAAGTGTTTATAAACGAATTTAGAAATTGATTTTGTATGATTTATTTCATTGATTGAGTTGAACAATGATATGTTTTTATATGATATTTTTATGAAATTTTATTTTGAAATTTATTTTGTGATTTCAATAAATAAGTTTAGTGTACACCCACTAAGCGATATGTTTAGCGCGTTGATTTTATCACGCGTACGTAACAGAGATTCCAGTGGAGAAAAAGACTAAATAGGAGATAGCTGCAGACTGAGATTCAGAGTCACCATACTTTTGGGTAGTTATATTTAAAATTTATTTGTATATCATTCAGTTAAGCGTGCATCTACAGAAGTTTGTAAATTTGTCATATATATAAGTTTTGTAAATATTTGTTTAATGGTTTATGTTTTTTTTCAAAAGTTTGTAAATATTGATTATATATTGTTTCATTTGGAAATGTTTGGAAAGTCGCACTATACGGCAGAGTGCGCATATGATTGAAAAGTGGCTTTAGAAGTGCTGATATTATACTATTTACGTTTTTGTTGAAAACAGGATTTCTGGAAAGTCGGAAAAACAGAGGAAACTTTGGAAAAAAAAAATTTCTAATAGTTTTGATGCGCTCACTATAAAGATTTTAAAAATGCAAGTTATTTGGTTCTTTTTCAAAGATTTCAATTTACAAACAGAATTTAGAAAAGTTTGAAAACCAGGTAACGCTCCTTGGATCGATCCAGGCTGGTCGGGTCAGGGGGTGTTACATTTTTAGGGGTATCAGAGCGCGGTTTAAGCGTTTCTGGACCAAAACAGTAATATTTTGTATATACATACATTGTACAAAGACACCTATAGGAGTGTGTGACTCTAATCTGCAGACCTTTCTTCTGTCTTATATAGAATAAAAAGAAATGGAAGGAAGTGTAGATAGACCTAAAAGTCTCGCCAGTGTAGCTGGGGGAGCATCTAGAGAATCCGTAAGCCCAAGAACGGCTGGACTAGAAGTTCAGGATCAGCAGATATTTATGCAACAAATGGCTTAATTCTTTCAGAACGTGGCCAGAGCAGCGCCACCAAGGTCAGCAATTGCACGCTTGGCCAAGTACAGATCGACTGATTTCCATGGCAGAAAAGATGAGGATACATCTGCCGCAGAATACTGGTTTGAGCGGACAGACAGAATATTACAGCAGATGCATTGCACACCTGAAGAGAGTTTAAAGTGTGCAGTATCTTTATTGCAGGAGGATGTCTACCAATGGTGGACCTCCATTATACAGACTGTGCGGCCAAAAAAGAGAACGTGGGAGTTTTTCCAGAGGGAATTTCGAAGAAAATATATCGGTCGTATTTATCTGGATAATATGAAGAGAGAATTTACCAACCTGAAGCAGAGACAAATGACAGTGACAGAGTACGAAAGAGAGTTTGTCAGGTTGAGTAAATATACTCGAGATATAATGGCTACCAAGGCGGACAGGTGTAGGAGATTTGAAGATGAACTGAATGATTATATCCGCCTACAGGTTGCTACATTTGAATTTGAAGATTTTACCAGACTTGTCTCAGCAGCCTTGAATGTGGAAGAAATCAAGAAAGAAGAGCAGATCAGACGAGACAGAAGTCAACAGAGAAGAGGATCAGGGCAATCGAGTTCATATCAGCCACAGAGTAAAAAATTTAAGGGACCGCAGTCTAGTGGTCCGATGCAGTCACAGAGACCCATACCCACAGCTAAACCGGGTCAGTCTACAATATCAATAGCCAGTACCCCTGGGAATGCAACTAGGGGAACAGCCCCGGTACTGTGTGAGCATTGCGGAAGAAGACATCCTGGGGAATACTGGAGGATCACATGAGCCTGTTTGAGATGTGGATCCCGTGATCATTTTCAGAAGGATTGCCCATAGTTTAGAGCTATCCTTGTTCAGCAATCAGAGAGACCAGCTCCTATAACTTCCAGAGGTAGGAGGCCCAGTCAGACAGGAACTGAAGGTGGTAGCCACAAAGGGATGTCAGAATCAGTGGCAAGACCAGATAGTCGTACCCCTGCACGAGCCTATGGTATTAGGGCTCAGGAAGACAAGGATGCGCCAGATGTAATTGCTGGTACTATTTCTATCTTTGACACTACAGCTATTGCATTGATAGATCCAGGTTCTACTCATTCCTATATATGTGATGCATTGTTGAAACAACGAAATTTGAAAACTGAACCTACTAAGTATGAAGTATTAGTCAGCAATCCGATAGGCCAAAGTGTAGTTGTGAACCGTGTGTACAAAAATTGTCCTATTCGGATTCAGGAGTATGACTTTTCAGGTGATTTAATGGAGTTGTCATTCCATGAGTTTAATGTTATTCTAGGCATAGATTGGCTGTCCAGACACAGGGTGGTGATTGACTGCAATTTGAAACGAGTAACACTCAGAATAGTCGATGGTACAGAAGCCACATTAGTGGGTGATAGGAGGGATTTTCTCTCCAATGTTATTTCAGCCACTATAGCCTGTAAACTGATTAGAAATGGTTGTGAAGCTTATTTGGCACAAGTAGTTGATTCTAAAAAGGTTGATTCTACAATTCAGAATATACCCACTGTGTGTGATTTTGCAGACGTATATCCAGAGAAACTTCCTGGTTTACCACCTCAGAGAGAAGTGGAGTTTGTGATTGATGTGGTAACAGGTACTATACCAGTATCCATAGCTACTTACAGAATGGCACCAGCAAAACTGAAAGAACCGAAGATACAATTACAAGAATTGTTAGATAAGGGCTTCATCAGACCCAGTGTATCCCCGTGGGGAGCTCCAATATTATTTGTGAAAAAGAAAGATGGGTCACTGAGATTGTGCATCGATTATAGGCAGCTGAATAAACTTATTGTCAAGAATAAATATCTGTTGCCTAGAATCGATGACTTGTTTGATTAGCTGAGAGGAGCTTGTGTCTTATCAAAGATAGATCTCAGATCGGAGTATCATCAATTGAGAATAAAAGATTCTGATATTTCAAAAACCGCATTCAGAACAAGGTATGGACACTATGAGTTTGTAGTGATGTCATTTGGGCTGACAAATGCACCTGCAGCCTTTATGGATCTGACGAACCGGATATTCCGACCATACCTGGATCAGTTTGTGGTTGTATTTATTGATGATATCATAGTATACTCACAGACGACCGAGGACCATGACAGGCACCTCAGAGTAGTATTGCAGATTTTGAGGGAGAAGCAACTGTATGGTAAATTGAGTAAGTGTGAGTTTTGGTTGGCTGAGATTGCATTTCTGGGCCACATTGTGTCAACAGAGGGTATTAAGGCAGATCCTAAAAAGATTGAAGCAATTGTGGAATGGAAGCCTCAAAGGAATGTTGCTGAAGTAAGAAATTTCTTAGGCTTGGCAGGTTATTATCGACGGTTTGTGAAGGGATTCTTATCCATAGCAAGTCCGTTGACTAAACTACTGCATAAAAATGTCAGATTTAACTGGACTGACAAATGTCGGGCAGCTTTTGACAGATTGAAGATGATGCTAGTTGAGGCTCCAGTCCTAATTCAGCCAGTCTCAAATAAAGATTTTGTGATCTACAGTGATGCCTCACACCATGGTTTAGGTTGTGTACTGATGCAGGAAGGCAAGGTGGTTGCATATGCGTCCAGACAGCTGAAAACTCATGAACAGAACTATCCGATACATGATCTGGAACTTGCAGCCATTGTATTTGCCTTGAAAATATGGAGGCATTACTTATATGGTGAGAAATGCTACATATACACAGATCACAAGAGTCTGAAGTATCTGCCTACTCAAAGAGAGCTTAATCTGATACAGAGACGATGGATGGAATTAATCAAAAACTATGATTGTGTGATTGACTACCATCCAGGAAAGGCGAATGTGGTAGCAGATGCTTTGAGCAGAAAAGTATTATTCGCCCTAAAAGCTATGAATGTGCAATTACAGTTGAATCCAGACAATGCATTGGTAACTGAATTGAGATGTAGACCAAGTTTAAATCAGCAGATAGTAGAAAAACAGAAGCAGGATGATAAAATTCAGGTGATCTGTGGACAGATCCCAGAGGGGAAGCATTCGGATTTCACAATAAAAAATGATGGTATTGTGTGTTACAAAGACAGGATTTGCATTCCAGATGATGAAGAATTGAAAAAGATGATCCTGACAGAGGCACACAATAGTCCGTATTCGATGCACCCAGGTAACACAAAGATGTATAGAAATTTGAAGACTCAGTATTGGTGGTCTGGGATGAAGAAAGATGTGGTGAATTTCGTGAATAAGTGCATAACCTGTCAACAGGTGAAAGCTAAACACCAGGTTCCATCAGGATTGTTACAGCCAATATCAATACCTGAATGGAAATGGGATCGTATCACGATGGACTTTGTTACAGGATTACCACTCATCCAGAGTAAATATGATGCTATATGGGTAATAGTAGACCGACTGACGAAGTCAGCACATTTTCTACCTGTTAGAACTGACTATTTACTGGATCGACTGGCAGGATTGTATATAAAAGAAATAGTCAGATTGCATGGAGTACCTGCATCAATAATATCAGATACAGACCCGAAGTTTACATCCAGATTTTGGAAGAAGTTTCAAGAAGCTTTGGGTACTCGATTGAGTTTCAATACAGCCTTTCATCCGTAGACAGACGGACAATCAGAAAGAGTAATTCATGTGCTAGAAGATATGCTCAGGAGTTGTGTAATTGATTTCGAAAGGAGTTGGGCTGATCACCTCCCATTGATTGAGTTTGCATACAATAACAGTTACCAATCGAGTATAGCTATGGCACCATATGAAGCACAGTACGGAAGAAAATGCAGGACACTAGTATGCTAGACAGAGTTGGGTGAAGGCAGGTTAGTAGGCCCAGATTTGATCGACAAACTGAGGAGAAGGTGAAGATTATCAAAGAAAGACTGAAAGTTGCATCTGACCGACAGAAATCGTATGCAGACCTGAAAAGAAAGGAGATAGAATATGAAGTCGATGAAAAAGTTTTCCTTAAAGTATCTCCATGGAAGAAAGTGCTCAGATTTGGCAGAAAATGGAAATTAAGTCCTAGGTTTATTGGCCCATATGAAATCATTGAACGTGTGGGATCAGTAGCCTACAGACGTGCTTTACCTCCTGAACTAGAGAAGATTCATAATGTCTTCCATGTGTCCATGCTGAGGAGATACAGATCTGATCCTTCCGACAGAGTCGAGGCTGAAAGTATTGAAATACGGCCAGACCTGACATACGAAAAGGAACCAGTGCAAAATCTTGATAGGGAGATTAAAGAACTGCGAAATAAAAGAGTTTCACTAGTGAAAGTCCTCTGGAGGAATCATAATGTAGAAGAGGCTACCTGAGAAAGCGAAGAAATCATGAGGCAACAGTATCCTCAACTGTTCGACTGAGGTAAAATTTTGAGGACGAAATTTCTTAAGACGGGAATAATTGTAACATCCATAATTTTCATTAATTATTAAAAGTGCTCATAATTGTTGTTAAGTATGTGAAAATAATGTAATGGGTTTATTTGGATTAATTTTTAGGTATATAAGTAGACCAGGTGGAACGGTCCAGAAAGAATGCATGAAGGAAAAAGCTGGCAGTGAGCACCGCGACCACAGATTACGATGAGCAGCTTGCGGTGAAAATAATGATTTTTGGCAGTGAGTCCCGCGACCAGGGATCACGATGAGCAGTTCGCAGTGAAAATGCTGATTTTGGGCAGTGAGCATCGCGACCAGACACTGCGATGGCTGATCGCGATGAAGGCGGTAAAAACACTCCAGTGAGCACCACGATCAGGTAGCGCGACCACAGGTCGCGAGGAGCGGTCGTAATAACCAAAATTTTATAAATAAAAAAAATAGATGGCAGAGGGAAGCTTCACGAAGAAGCAAGTGAAAACAGAAATAGAGAGAGATAGAGTGGGAGAAAGAAAAAAAGAGGAAAAGAAAAAGAAGAAGAGAGAGAAAGGAAGAAGATTAAGAGAAGAGGAAGAAGAAGAAAGAAAGAAGAAAGAAGAAGGAGAAGAAAAAGAGGAGGGAGAAAGAGAAAAGAAGATAGGAGAAGGAAAAAGAAAATCTATAAAAGAAAAATTCGTAAAAACGGTATCCAGATTGGTATACACTCATTTCTGAAATCTTTACGAATTTAATATGTGTTTTGATTCGAATCTAAGGTTTTTGAATATTTTGGTGGATATATGTTCATATGTTTCTTTATTTGAATATTTTGATTTAATCGTATTTCGATTATCACGATTATGTTGAAATAAATGATTATAGAATATTGTATGAAATAATCGTATAATTTCTAAGAAGTCAAATACACTAATATTGTTTGAAAATTATATTTGTTGACTTTAATTTAGATTTGTAAATTACAGTTATTGATTTTGAAATAAATACAATAAATTGATATGAAAATTGAAAAATTTTGGTATTGAAACGGCCCTAGGATACTTGAACATAGAAAACAGATATAGGAGGTTGGTATACCAGCTGGGTTATTTCAGCAGTACTGCACCGATATTGATATTGATCTTGATATTACGTACCTCCCTAAGGATTCGTTCTGGGGTATGGAGTTATGATATTGATATTATGTACCTCCCTGAGGATACCGAGTACCCGGTCCTGGGGTAGGGAGTTATACGTACCACCCTTAGATGGAACAGGCCCCAAGTACCGGTCCTAGGGTTAGGAGTTATGTTCGACGGGCAGCCACCGAGTGGTCGATGTTGAACCGCCCATATTCCAGTCCATAAAAATTATGTTAAGTATACCAAAGGGCCAGGATTGAAATGAATTGAATAAAGTGTTTATAAACGAATTTAGAAATTGATTTCGTATGATTTATTTCATTGATTGAGTTGAACAATTATATGTTTTTAAATGATATTTTTATAACATTTTATTTTGAAATTTATTTTGTGATTTCGATAAATAAGTTTAGTGTACACCCACTAAGCGATATGCTTAGCGCGTTGATTTTATCACGCGTAGGTAACAGAGATACCAGTTGAGAAAAAGACTAAAGAGGAGATAGCTGCAGACTGAGGTTCAGAGTCACCATACTTTTTGGTAGTTATATTTAAACTTTATTTGTATATCATTCAGTTAAGCGTGCATCTACAGAAGTTTGTAAATTTGTCATATATATAAGTTTTGTAAATATTTGTTTAACGGTTTATGTTTTTTTTCAAAAGTTTGTAAATATTTATTATATATTGTTTCATTTAGAAATGTTTGGAAAGTCGCACTATACGGCAGAGTGCGCATATGATTGAGAAATAGCTTTAGAAGTGCTGATATTATACTATTTGCGTTTTTGTTGAAAACAGGATTTCTGGAAAGTTAGAAAAACAGAGGAAATTCTGGCCAAAAAAAAAAAATTCAAATAGTTTTGATAGACTCACTATAAAGGATTTTAAAAATGCAAGTTATTTGGTTTTTTTTCAAAGATTTCAATTTATATAAATAGAATTTAGAAAAGTTTGAAAATCAGGTAGCGCTCCTTGGATCGATCCAGGCGAGTCGGGTCAGGAGGTGTTACATAATCTATCAAAATCCTTGACTTAACTCTATCCTTTTATTAGAAAATCTATTTCAAACAAAGTCAAACAGCCCCCACACCAGACCCATGCCCTTTCATATTTGCACAGCCCCACACCAACTCGTCACAGCAACTGTTGCCCCACACCAGCCCGTCACAGCAACTGTTGTCATTCCACTTAGCATCATCAACTCCAGTTGTACAGTCTGGATGTCTCTTCGGGATGAACCCCGACGACAAACGAAGCGAAACCAAAGATCACAGTAGACTCATGACCATTCACGTTCCATCGACCTCCACTATGGCCATAGTAGTTCCAACTTAGCAATGCGGACTCCAATCGACTGTATCTCCGGCAGAGAAGAAGCGTGACGACTAACGATGAGGACGAACCCTTTGAAGCCCGACCAAGTATGGGTTTTTTGTTTGGATTTTTTTAAAAAAAAAAAAATTTGTGGTTTTGCATGGGTATGGTGGATTGTTTGAGAAATATTTATTTTCAAGTCTGATTTTTGTTAAAGGGATAATTGGAGTTAAGGGTTTATGTATACTGTGTGGAAAAATTTAATTTTTTTTGCCTTTTTTTTTTTTTGGGTTTTGCATACTGATGGTATAGTGTTTGTCAACTTAAGTTTGTATTGCATGAATATTTTTTATTTTTTTTATGCTGTTCGTTTTCGTATTGCATGATTTTTTTTTTTTCGTGTTTCAATTTTTTCTTTGGCTGTTTTTTTTCATCTGTAAACTGAGTACTGTTGTTGTTCATTTGTAGTTGCTATGTAATGGTATTTTTTTTGCTGTTCGTTTTCTTATTGCATTATTTTTTTTTTCTGCTTTCATATTGCATTTTTGTTTTGGCTGTTCGCTGTAAACTATGTACTGTTGCTGTTCGTTTATATTTGTTGCATACTTTTTTTTTTCTGTTCATTTTTGTATTGCAGGATTTTTTTTTTTTTTCGTATTTCAATTTTTTTTTTCTGTTCGTTTTCATCTGTTACTATTTGTTTGTATTTGCTGCGTTATTTTTTTTTTTTGGTTCGATTTTGTATTGCGTGAATTTTTTTTCTGTTTTCATGTTGCATTTTTGTTTTGCATGTTCGTTTTCATATGTAAACTACGTACTATTGCTGTTAGTTTGTATTTGTTGCATAATATTTTTTTTCCGTTCCATTTTGTATTTGATTTTTTTTATTGCATTTTTGTTTTGGCTGTTCGTTTTCATCTGTAAACTGCGTATTGTTTCTTTTATCTATAAACTGTGATTATTATGCCAAATAAATGATCTACTTCCAAAGGAAAATCAGTTGCATTAAAAAACAAACCAACTGCTGCAGCAACAGAGAGCAGGTAATATAAATAATCTGGTAATTTGGATTCATTACATTATTTTTGGATTACATCAATTAACTTGCATGCAATATTTTTTTAATGCAGTACACATACTCATATTGGGACTCCATCAGTTGAACATAATAATTCTCAGCATCATATAGGTTTATCAAGAAATATTGTTGAAAAGTCTTCCCATATAGATTCCAACTCACAACCTCAATCATGAAATATATTATTTTTAATGATAGTAGTTTTTTAATAGTTTATGACTTTAATTAGAACGATGACATCTTAATATTTTGTTGAAAAACTTTATTTTGTTGGGAAACAGACATGTGTAACTTTGTAAGTCTGGTGGTATACATGCTGGTGCTGGTGGTATGACATGTTAATATTTTGTTGAAATTTTTTTTTTCTTTTTGGAAACAGGCAATATCGATCTGTTGATATACATGCTAGCACTTTGTTTGTGATATGTACTTTAATTGGACGATTGAAGTATATAATTAATTATTTTGTGGACAGGGTATTTGTATTTAAGTTGATGATTGCTATAGCATATATTTTTGTAGATGTTTTTGAGGAAACATTTTTATTTGCACATGTGTTTATTTTCCTTAAATTATATCTTCTGAGTGTTGTTAAGAAAATAACTCATTTATACAATTTTTTTTATTTCAGAATAACACAGACAAACCAATAAAGCATGATTTTTTATAAATAAAACTAGGTTTAGTAAAAAAAAATATTTTTTTTTTACAGGTGATTATCTCACAAGTAATGTAACAAATATATCTTCCCAAAAAAAATATAAAAAAATTTAATAAATATATACAAAACAAATGCAACACTTTTCAATGCCAAGCAATACTATTAATTTTTTTATTAATAGGGTTAAATTCATAATTTTACTTATATTTAAAAAATTGGTTGACTTTATTATCTTATTAAATGAGGGTATTTTAGTTATTATATATTTTAAGTAAACTTGTAATTTTTCCAACTTGAACAGGTAATATTGTAATTTTATGACTTACAAAGTAGTCAAAGGTAAAGTGGACAATCTGTAACTTCTGTTAGGATTAATTGTTAAAACTTTGGTCAGAGAGACTATTTTAATTGATTTTGGAAAAATTAGAAACCACAGGAGCAAAAAACTAAAATATCGATCAAAAAGTTATAATTCGTGAAAAGTTAAAAATCAAAAAGTAATAATTTTTGCCCCAAAAAAAACTAGCCCTAAACATTATTGTTGATTTTTTTTTTATCTTCAATATTTTTAAACAAGAAAATAAATAATAAATAATTAAACCAAACCAATTTTTTTATCTTCAATATTTGAAAAAAAAATAAAAGTCTTATTAATATTTATTTTGTTATCAAAAAATTAGTTTTATAATTAATGTTATAATATAATTAATAAATTTAATTAAATTTATTTTCATATTAGAATTAAAGTAAAAACATTTAAATATGTTTACTGTACATAAATAGAATTTCCATTAATAAATAAAATAAATTAATTTTAGTACCATGTCAATTTTGATAATTTTATATTTCATTATAGTTCAGGTATATAATTTACCAAACACTTTAATATAATTTTTTCAACTCTCAGTACTTTTAAAAATACATCAGTAACTTTTTCTAAAAATACAACTACAGTTATTATATAAAAAAGATACAACTCCCATAATCAAGGAAAATCAGTAGTTTCGACGAAATAGGGTTCTCCATGATTCTTCTTTGCTACATGTTGATGAAGTGGTTTCTTGGGCTCGGTTGTATCTGAAGGACTACCATGCAGCTAATGCTCAAGCGGTGAATTCTCAGCAGCTGTCGTCGCGCTCTGTGAAGTGGTGGCCACCTAATGCTGGTATTGCGAAGGTAAATTCTGATGCCGCTATCAACTCTTCTAATAACCTGGTTGGATTCAACCTGGTGGTGAGGGATCACCTGGGTCGCGTTCTTGGTTCTTCTTGGCAAAAAGTGGAAGCTTCTTTTTCTCCTTCACTCGCATAAGCATAAGCTTTACTTCGTGGTATTATTATTTTTGCTTCAAAGCTTGGTGTTACTCCTAGTGTGTTTGAATCAGATGCTGCAGCTGTTGTGAGCCTTATTAGTAGTAGTTTAATTTTGAGCTTTGAGATTGGTATTGTTACTTTGGATATTAAGGAGCAGCTTAGTGTTTTTCTTGATGTCATTGTTGCTTTTGTTCCTCGTTTAGCTAACTCTGTAGCTCATGGTCTGACTAAACTTGTTTTGGTTTCTAGTTTTGATTGTTCTCTTATTGATGAGTTTTCTCTTTGTGTGAAGTTATGTGTTCTAACAAATTTGCTTGGATAGTTGAGTTTTTCCCTTCGGAGCTTTAATATATTCTTCTTTTTAAAAAAAAAAAAAAAAGGAAAATCAATAGTTGTGCTGGGAGTCTTCCAAAAATTATTAATAATAATAATAATAATCATGTAGTCAGATTTGATTATGTATGTTTGAAATGTTTATAGAATCAAGTGGTAAGCCCAATAGGGTGAGTTATGGGCTTGTAGCTGAGCCCATGGAAAAAATTTTCATGAGACAATATGAGCAAGACAATTTGATAATAATGTAGAAGAAGATCAAAAATGGAATCAAATCAATCTAGAGTAGGGACCAACCTAACCCAGAAGTTGACAGCAGGAATCATGTGTATTATGGTACCAAACAAATAATGTAACTCCATACACCTTTTTTTCACATCCCCAAACGCTTTATAATAGTGATAGCAGAACGAGGACAAGCCAGGGAGCCAATCTCAATGAACAACAAAAACAAAGTACGCTATATTGTCGTTACCTTCTTTTCTACGAATATTCTGTCTTAATTCAAGTAGTGTGTACATTTTCTTTCATATTTATAACCCAGTAAGCATTTTACCTAGCACATGTCCGAGTGCGACGGATACTTTCCCCGTCGAACATGTTAGAATTCAAAAACTATATATATTTTTCATAGCTGTTCTTGGATTACATGAATCAAAGGTCAAAAGGTCAATATGGTTCATTTGAAAATGAAAGACCATTAAAGCTTCATGTTTGTGCTTTTCACATGCTTGAGAAATAATTTAAAGGCCCCCCACCCCACCCTTTTTTTTTTTTTTTTTAATTTGTCGTATTGATTGTGTTATTACATCTGGCAGTTATATATTATATTTTGGTAGAATAAGAAGAAGAGTACAGGGTATTACATTTTTCAAAGATTGAATGATTAAATGAGTTTTATATCTTATTTGTGGTTTGTTAATTTCTTATTATGTGTCTTTATCATTATCTAACTTGAATTGAAATTTGGGAATGCCTCTATCTGGCCGATACTAATACATTAATCGGATATTGATATTGATCATTTTCATATATAATAATACTTTCAATGTATTGATCATACAAGTCAAAAAATAAATAAAAATAAAATGTCCATTTTTATATATAAATAAATTAAAATTCTATTTTTTTTAGTGTATATACTTGTAAAACAAATAAAAAAAAATCATATTTTCTTGAAATTTTTTCTTTTAATTATTTGTGATGATATTTTTAAAGTTTTAAAATTTCTTGGATCGTGATATATAATACTTACCTTTTTACAAGTCAACGGACAAGCCAAATTAAACTTGTGAAGGGTCCATATCAATTATTGAACCGATCAACACGATATTCTTCTCGCTCGACCCCATTAAAGACTTCAAAACAAACTGACAAAACCTTCCAACTCCACTATACACACTTGTCAGTTGGGTCATTAAAGTCTTGTAACTTTTTTATTTATTTTTTATTTTTAAAATACCATGCTCTGTTTTTTCACTATCATATTAAGTACAATTATTTCAATTAAATCAAAGGGAATTTTTCTTAAATATCCCTCTGAAACGGTGAAAATTGAATTTAACCACGGATATAAATATGATTACTTTTAACAAAAATGAGAAATGAAATGTCCTAAATATCCCCTATCTTTTATAAGATTTCATGTAGTATTAAAGTTAATTTCATGATTTTTTTTTATTTTAAAAAATGACGAATTTCGATTCCGATATTTGATTTTCTCAAGTAATTAAATAATATTAAAAAAATCGACATAAAATATATAATGTTTCAAAGTAAATAAATGAATTTTACTAGTAAAAGTTCTACACACTTGGGCCAATATTATTAAAATTCAAATAATTTTTTAAAAAATTTCGAAATTCTCAAAGTTTTCACAATGCTATGAGATGAAACTATTTTTTTTATATATATTTTTATGTGTATACAAATTTGGTTATTAATGACTAAAAAATTAGTATTAGAAAAGGGAGATTTGAAAAGCAAGACACAAAAGAAGTGTCTCTTTAGACAAATTTTTCTACTGGCCTAAAAAATTTTTAATCCAAGAGACTTTTTTCAAGTTTTCTTTGTGTAGTTTAATTATCACTTCAGTACTAGAGTTTTTAAATAATTAAAAAAATTATTTTATGTCTGTAGGGAAAAGTTTAATTTTAATTTTTTTCAAAAAGTTCTTTTTGAATTTTTTTTTTTAAAAAAATACAACGTCAAGAGTATTTTTATGATATTTTTTTAATATATTATCTCTTTCTAAATAAAAGCTTAACTATACCTATTCAACCATAATTCTTTTGTGTTCTTTTTAATATATTAACTATAAAAAGTTTTCAAAATCAAAACAACCAAGTGATTTATATGATCAGAAGAGTTTTTTTAAATTCAAAATTAAACATCAATAATTTTTCTCTAAAAGCTCTGATTGTAAAAGTTTTACCTCTCTTCGGCTATGTTTGGAAAATTTTCTTCAGGTAGAGCTTTTTTTGTTAATTTTTGAATAAGTTTTCACACTAGATTAGTAACAATCAAACTTATGATGTGATTAAAAATAAATTTCTTAAAACTTATATGATCAAAATTGACAATCTCCACTAAATCAAAAGTAGCTCAATATGTCATAGTTATACAAATGATCGGTGTATGTACTAATTACTATAAATGAAATGGTATTCACCCGCTAGTATAACATGTTCATCTAATGGAATTCGACATAACATGGCATGGTTTATTATTATTATTATTATTAAATAATTATAAATCTTATTGTTAAATTATCTCAAGACTCGCACATTCACTTATAGTAAAGTTATTAGTGCACCTCCCTCCCGCCTCATTGATGAAGGTTTAATTTTTACCATTCATATTTACCGGTATACAAAGATGCTATAATAAAAAATTATACCCCTTAAAAAAAAAAAAACTATCTCAAGTCTCAACTACGTAATCATGATATAATCAAATATAATAAAATTAATAAAAAAACTAAAAGATTCGTGGACACGTTGAAAAGAAAAAAAGAAGAAGACATGCATAATAGAATCCAGCATGAATATACAAAGTTGACTATTTTTGTTTTGTTTTTTTATTTGTTTGAATTACATACAAAGTTGACTATAAAACTTAATAAAAAGGGGCTGTATTATATGATTATATGTCCACCTAAAAGGGCGGCTTTGGTAGTTTGGTTCAATTCCAACTTAAACTTGTAATGATAAAATTGGTGTCTCTGTAGATTTATAATGTGAACCTCCTTTTCTTTGAAAAATTGAACATGTAAATAAATAAATATAAATAACAGGGGTTTTGTTATGGTCCCATGATGAGGACCATTGTTTGTACATATCATGTGTTTGTTTTAATGAAAATGTGTGTTTTTAAATGTTTGTTTTAATGTGAATATGTTTTTTTTTTTTAAAAAAAAAAAGAAATTATATTCATACGCCACAAGGGCTTGGAAAACACACTACATTAAACTTCGAAAGCTTTCTCAGCCAAGGAGGGAAAAAAATTAATCCAAATAGTGGAGATGTTATCTCCTAAAATTCACTTAGAAATATTATGTCCAACCATAATACAGTTTCTAGAAATATAAGAAACAGAGACAATGTCACAACCACTACATACAACATCAATTTCATGGATGATATTTGCCCAGATCACACCTGGTGGAGGATTCACCTTTACATAATTTCACCACATTCAATGCGTCATATATATTGAATATGTTACAGTTGGTACTATACTTTTATAAAATAAATATTAAATTTGTATATAAGAGGTTTATCAGGATTTATTGAGAGCAAGTACTATATGTGCGGTTTAAATATTTTACTCCAACAATACTGACCGAGGAGTAATATATCCACACAGGGGTGACCACTAAAAATTTGTATATAAGAGGAGTAATGATCCTGGATTTTACTATAATAGATGGAGTGCCCACTAAAAATTTTGAATTGTAAATTACTAAGACTTTACAAATAAAAGAGCAACCTAATAGTACTTGTGACAAGATGAGGTTGACTTAGTAGTTTGCTCCCCACATTTACACTTTGAAATTATAAGTTCAAGTCGTGTTCCCCAACAAAAATCAGTACCTGTGAAATTGTACACATCACTTAATAGGACGATTGGTCGAAGCTGAACTTAAATGAGGGAAATTTATTAGCTCATTAACTGGCTCCAGCTGCATTGAAGAAAGGTTCATTAAAATGTTTCTGAAAATTTGAATAAGGCCTCTTCTTTCAAACTTGGCGGCTGTTAACAGCCTAACATGTTCACATCTCTTCTTGTGCCTGTGAGATCATGAATTAGTTTTAAGTCCCTAAAAGTTTGTGTTTGCTTGAGTGAAAATGGAAATAAGAGGTCCAGAGATTACTTATTTTGTATAAATCTCTTAAAGGTTATTTAATTTAATATGTTTCTTAGTAAATGGGGGATGAACATAACATCAGGTGTGCGTGAAAATAAAAATATAAAAGGGTTATGTTTGGTCGCTACAATAATACTATACTTATGAATTTTAATATTATGATTATGGCTTATGAGGTCTTATATGCTATAATTACGGAGTTCATAAATATATTACAATGGTTTCATTAATACAGTGATGTTTAATTATGTACTTAGGAAAAAAAAATCATTACAATGCTTTCATTGTGTTATCACATAACAAATAAGCTATTGCACTATATTTAGTTAATATTTATCTTTTAGTATGTCCTTATGTCGGAAATCGGTTTATTTATTCGTGAGATTAACTCTTTTTTGGAGAACCATTGTTTAAATGGGATTTATTATAGGAACACAAATATGGTGACTCATAGTTTTGCTAGTTTGACTATTTATCTGGGGTTTGATTCGATTTGATAAGAATCTTTCCTCCTTCTGTGGAGTGTGGAGGTTATTCTTCTAGCTTGTTGTCGAACTCCGGTGTAATTCTCCTCCTTTAATGGATTTGTTTTTTATTTTAAAAAATAAAAATAAAATAAAATAAAAAGAGATTTATTTTCCAGTGGTATTGCACCTAGAAGCCAGCGAAGCCAAGTCGCTGTTTGCAAGTCAAAATCGGAGAGTGGAGAGTCTATAGTGGAGTGTGAAATGACCTGCGAGAGATTCTGATTCAGTGATCGAGTTGTTGTACTGGTAATATCTAAACGGGTTTTTTAAGCACAAAATAAAAAGCATGGATGGTGTGTGTGAATCTCCATCAAATTTTGGTCAATCAGAGAATTACAACTAAAAGATTCTTTGATTTCTTGGTATCAAGTAGAATGCCCCCCCCCACTATCTCATCCAATCGGACGGATAAGAATGCGTTTGGGAAAAGTAAACATTCAAGATAATACCTAAAATACCCTTAATTTTGACGCTACATAATGAAAGCAATAATTATGGTGAAATATCACATCCAAAATTCAAAATACCACATTATTGTAACTTTGAATAACGTGTTTAATACTTTTTTTTTAAAAAAACGAATAATGTGTTTAATAAATTCCATCCTTTATTTAATTGCGGAAAGTACACCACCCAAAGTGGGTATTTTTGTTTATTATTTCTTTTTAAAGATTCGGAGCAAAAGTAAAAAGAAGACAGAAGAAAGAGAAAACAATATATCAAAATTCTATGGTGTTCTAATAAGTCTTCCAACCTTTTTGTGAAAGATGTTCCAAATTTGATGTTTGACTGTTACACATTCACATGTGAGAATCATTTTTCTATATGTAACAAATTTTTTTTTTTTTTTTTTGGGGACAATTATTAAATAAATTATGGACATTTTATTAGATTTTAAATAGTTTAGATTTTTATTCCTTAAGTTACGCCGTTTTAGTCTCTAAATTAATATATATATAATATTTTATTGTTGATTTGACTGTAATTTAATATTAAAAGATAATACTAATTTAAATAATACAAAAATAAAAATAAAGGGAGGAACAAGAGATTGCTAGATGTCCTCTCATGTCAGTCAATTTCCTCATATAGTCGTATGGAGGAGATTATTGGAAAAGCTCTCCAAGCCCACCTCCACTAAAGGTGGATTTTTTTAAAAAAAAAATTTCTTAAATTTTTATAATTATTTTCTTGTTATATAAAATAATTTTTATTTTTATTTTGTTTTAAAATATTTAATTTTGTTTATATAAGTTTAAAAAGTTTAAAATACTAACTCACCATTAAATTGTACTAACGAAAATTTAAGTGAAAGACTAAAATTTAAAATGTAGAACTTAAAACAGATATTTGATCATTTAACTTGTGTTGTTTGAATCTCTACTCAGTTGGGATGGTTCACGTTAAATGTTGGGCATTGCTGACTTGAAGGCTATGGTGCGCAATGAGATTAGTCTGGTGATGTTGGCTTGCGCTAAGCGTATCCCCACTCCTATGTCTGCTGAGCAAGCTGAAGCTGAAGCTTTGTTGCTTGGGATTAATCTTGCTGTGGAAGCTGGGCTGAAATTACTTATTGTTGAGTCAGATGCTTTGGGAGTTGTCAAGTTAGTCAAGTCTAGATCAATGCCATGTTCAGATTGTTTATTGCTAATATTCTTGATGCTATTGATATACGTGATGCTTTTGATGATGTTGCTCACTTTCTTGCTAAACTTAGTAGCTTTAAGGAAGGTTTTTATATTTGGATGGAGGAAGTTTTTCCTTGTTAATATTGTATTAGATGATTACCATCTTGGTTAAGTTCTATACATTGGTTTCTTTTTCTCAAAAAGAAAAAAAAAAAGATACGGACCGATTTGGTAAGTTTTACAAAAGTTACAAACTAATTGAATTTTAATTTTAGAAAAAAAGTTAAGAAATTATTTAATAAATTTATTTTTGTTAGTAAAAGTTCTACGAGGGTGCGTTTAATAAACGAGATTGAATTGAACTATTTTTATAGGATAAAATATGGTATAATTAAATTAGATTAGATTTGATTAAATTAGTATTATCATGTGTTTGGTGTAGTATGGATTAGACTAAAAATAATATTGTCTCTTATTTGGTGTAGTATGAGATTGGATAATATTATATTGAATTAGATATAAAATCAAATTGAATTAGATTAGTTTTTACTAAAAAAAATTATTTAAAATAAATATAAATAAATATAGTATTTTAAATTATTATATTATTTATATTATATAAATATAAAATATTAATTAATTAAATATTAAAAATATAAAACAATAAATAAGTTCAAAGGATTGCAAAAGCACGTACTATTATCTCTCGTGCGTTGTTTGGTGTAATATAAAATTGTAAATAATATAGAGATTAAATTTTTAAAGTAAAAATAAAATCATTCAAAAAATTTTAAGAAATTTATATTATTTAAATTGAATTTGGTTAAAATTTATTTTTTAAATAAAATAAAATATTTAAATATTTAAATATTACAAAATAATATTGATTTTTATTGATATTAAAAAATATATTTTAAAAATAATTTTGATAAAATATGTTAAATAAATATAATATTTTATATAAAAATATGTAAATAATAAATAAAAAAGTGTAAAAAAAAAGAAATAATCACATAAATTAGAAATCTAATTTATATAAAGATAAAAATTTATTTTTATTTATTTAATGGTTATTTAAATTTATTTAATGAAAAATTTAATCTCAAAAGCATGAGACTAATTAAAAGTGGGACTAAATAATCTCATTGGCATGTGACTATTTAAAAGTGAGATTAAATAATGAGTGAAATTCATTTTGATCCCTATTTTTTTTAAAATTATTACTTTTTAACCGATATTTTATTTTTGATTTACGTAATTCCTAACTTATTAAAAATTCATCATTTTAGTTATTTTAACTAAATTTTTAACAGTTAAAAAAAACACGACAGAATATGCACATTGATCATTTTGCCCTTAACTTTAAATGATTAAATAAAAAATACGATTTTACCCTTTAATTTTTAAAATTAAATTAACCTTAACTTATACATCTAATAAGAATTTAACATGTGTGAATACAAGTTTTTTTATAAAATACAAAAAATTTATAAAAAAGTCCTTAAATATTAAAAATACATAAATAAGTTAATTAATACCAAAATAAAAAACCTTTAAAAAAAAATATAAGAATAACTAATTTATAAAATTTTGATAATTCAAAATAACACTTATAAAAATAAATTTTATATATGAAAATAAATTATTAAAGTAATAAAAAAATTTAATTTTTTTTAAAAGTATCAAGAGAGGAGGTATCATTATTTTTTAAAAAAAATATAAAATTTTAATTATTATTTTTAAAAATAAAATAAATTATTAAAAATAATTTTTATTTAGTTTTAAAAATTATTTATTTCTATTTTTAAAATTTTAAATTTTTATTATTTTACTTATTTTTTAATCTTAATTTTTATTTTTTTGTCCCTAATACTATTAAATTTGATTAACATTGACTAACATAACAACTAAATTAATAAATTTTTAAAAAGTTAAGGACCACGTAAGTTAAAAAAAATATTAATTAAAAAGTAATAATTCAAAAAAAATTAGGAACCAAAATCATTTTTACCTTTAAGTAATCTTATCCTATCATATTCATCAAAGATTACGACTGAATTCACTTAAAATAGTACAATCCTAATCTTACTCCTCTACACCAAACATGGTTTATAAAGACTTGTCACCTAGATCAAAAGCAAAGTGGTGATGTGGGCCACTCGAATGTTAACTTTACTCTCGTTTCAAAAAAGGAAAAAAAATATTAACTTAACTATTATAAATAGACGAGATTGTCTCCCTAATTAATCATGTGACACGTGTAATTATTTAGTAAATATCGTCTATTTTTTTTAAGGTCCAATTATATATAAAGTTTCCTTAAAAAAAAAATTATATATAAAGTTAATTTTTAAATTTATTAATAAAATTTTTTCTTAAGTTAATTTTTAACTAATTCTTTAAATTTTTAATAAATATTTTCTTTAATTAACTATTATATTTAACTAAATTTTTATAAAATATTTATTAATAAATAATAAAATTAATTTTATTTGTAGTTAAAATCTTGAAAAAGATACATGTAATTAGTTCAAATGGTTATTCTTTTGTTTTTAAGTAAAAGTACAAAATTGCCCTCGTTGAATCATTGGACATATGGTGTGGGTCCTTTTGCAACTGCAGCCATCCAATCTTCTTAGCCCACAAAACCCACTTGGCGCCGTTGGCGGTTCAAGTCCGCTGAAGATGACATCTCGTCGCCAACCACCACCTACAATGATTTTGAAACCTGATCTCGTGACCATACTGTTGCTCGTCAATGGTCGGACTATAATTGGAGAAGATATTACCCAATTATAAAACTAGGCAATTTCCTATTTTTTTTTAGTTGGATACTAATGTCAGGAGTTTACGTCATTTGAACGAGATTAACTATTATAAATATCGTTTAAAAAGTAATTAATACTATAAAAATTTTTTTTTTCCACAATTTATCAATTTATTAATAAATATAAAATTTGAACCCCTATCATAAATGTAAAACGAGAATTAAAAAAAAATTGTAAACATGTCACCTAATTATGAAATTAAGTGGCCAACAGTGCTCAGCAAAGCTCATGAAGAGATAATTACTTCCACCAAAAAGAGAAAATTTTTATATTTAAAAAAAATAAAAAAGATACATAATTTCAACATATCTCGGTGCACCCTTAATTCGCGCAGTATCAAATTTAAAAAAAAAAAAAAAAATTTAGGTACACTTCTAAAAATGTGTTGATTACAGTATCTAGGATGAAAAATTTATTTGTAGTTAGTTATAAAATAAAGTATAGCTTGGACTAATAATTAGGTTTGAAGCTAGAACCAATTATTGAAGAAAAATATAATACAATATCATGCATACTCTTATCTTGAGCGTGATCAACCAAATCAAACCAAAACCAACTAGACAATAAAATAATTCTGAATTCTGATAATATCTAGCCTAATTAACCATGACTGGTTAATTAGTTAGGTTTGAACCTTCAACCAAATTGAAGAAAAATATTATACTCATCGTGGGTTGAATCCGTGATTAAGCTAAAATCCTAACTTAATTAAACATTGATTAGTCAAAGAACTAGTTAAGAAATAATCATTTTCCTACAAGAAAAGGAAAAAAGAGAGACGATATTATCTACGCAAGAAGAATCCCTACCATATGGATGATCCATGCATGGTCAATCGAGCTGTTTTTTTCCTTTTTTTTTAATAGAAGGAATCAATCAATCACGCTATATATATGTTAGTTTAAACGGAAGAAGTTATTTTGAATAATTTGGTCATATTTATGTTTATAGTTTCTTGGAAAGACGTGGAGTTGAGGGTCCTGTCGTTTTGTAGCTTGCTTAGAGGAAACTAATGCTGGTATGATATACGTAAGTGATCCAACATGGAGTGAGTGAAGTGTACATCAATGGCCTTTTCGTCGTTATATATATAAAATCATCAACAAAATATGCAATGTGCATGAGCAGAATTCTCATGTAGAGTTGGCTGACATGGCTCTCAGTAGCAGCTCCCACGTACGTAACACTAGCTGATGTGTCTTACACTGTGTGGTTGTGCTGCATTAGGGGGTTGTTGATCACCTACACGTTCGACCAAAGTGTTTGATGTAAATGTCTAGGTGTTAGATGAAATCCTGAATGAAGAACATATGCTGATAAGCTAGAATCTGTTGTTTTGGACACTGATGCTGGACACTGATGCTTGATGCTGATCAGCTGGATTATTATGATTAACAAGCTCACATACTCTAACACCAAGAATTTTTTGTAGAAGAGGAAATTTAGTTTGTGTTTTTATGATTAGTTTTTTTCTTTGGCTAAAATAAACATAACCATCCATATTTTTTTTTATTTTTTATTTTTTGAATTGTATAAGATTAATTATAAGGCTACCGAGACCTATCGAGATTAATAATATATGTACGGTCCGAATATCTACTTTTATAATTTTAAGATATTTACTCCCATAATATGATGAGAAAACTCTCCACATGTGCAAGTATATACGCACGCCGCATAGTGAGATTTGAACTCCTACCACTAAGATCTATGGGAGAAGTATTAATTACATAAACTATGAATAGATGTACTGTGATCAATTATTTAAAGGCTGAAAAAATAATTTCATAGAAAATCATTAAATACCAAGAAGCAGAGTAAAAATAAACTAAAACCAAATTTAAATTAAAAGAGACTATATCTTAAAATTTTAAAATATTAAATCATGAAGATTCGATCAAGAATCAAGATAAATTGTTTGGTTGTTAGCATAATTGACATGTATTTTTTTTTTTTTTGTTTTTATTGAATGTGAGATAAAATAAATAAATTATTTAGTTATCATTAAAAAACTAAATAATCAATAACTAAATTCATCAAAAAGTTTAATTTTTATAATGTTAGAATAAATATTTACATCATATCCGTGTTAGTAGTAGAGTGATTGAACAACTTTAATCTTAAATCGTTAAATCGTAAAATGTTAGAGACTTTTAAAAGTAAATAAATGTTTACATATTTTTAAATAAAATATTTCTATACTTTTTCTTTTTTCTTCCAAACTATATGGGGCCATTGAGTGTCGAAGACTTTTCTTTAGCAAGAAAGTTGAGAATAGGACTTCTTTTTTTTTTTTTTTTTGAAAGAATGAGAATAGGACTTTTAGTACGTTTGATTTAATAACGTTGGATTAAATATTCATATCACAGAGCTCTCATTGGTCACAATTCCTTTTCACTTCAAAAAACATAAATTTTCTTACAAAAATTATACATATATATATATATATATTTATTTATTTATTTGGCTATTTTTAAATATTTTATCGTTGGGCAATGGTTTTCCAAACAAAAATTCATGTCTCCATTTTTTATATATTATTAAGTGGAATCATATTGAAGCGCTTTTCCTATATATAGGGGGGGTGGAAGTGTAGACATCTACTCGTAGTAAAGCTATAAACGAGAAAAGAGAAGTAAAAAAGAAAAAAGAAAAAAACCAAACTCTCCCTCGTACTGCAAGAGTTATGGGTGTTGAAGAAGGTATCATCGATGATTATACTCAGGATGGCACTGTGGATCTCAAAGGAAACCCAGTTCGTAGATCCAAGAGAGGTGGATGGAGGGCTTGTTCCTTTGTTGTTGGTATTTCTCTCTCTCTCTCTCTCTCACACACATCCTCTATATCTGTCAGTCTCTTTCTCTGTGCCTGTCTCTGTTTATTCACGGGCACTGAGCTAGCTGTTTGTTAATGGCATGACAGTCCATTCTTGTGTCTTGACTCTGAAGTTGCTTTTCTTCTTCTAATGGACAAGAAGTCTGGTCACTAATTGACTCACTATACAGTCTATTATTGCATAACATTTAGGAGTAAATTTGACTCTAAAATCTGTTATGGTTCCATTTCTATAAGTGTTTGCTCTTTCAACTACAATATCTCTTGTTTTACAAACTTTGATGACTTACATAAATAATTAAGCTTCAAAATGGGTTATGAACTAATTTCTACGTTAACAAAGAAATTAGTGACCAGACGTAACCAGAGACCCAACCTCCAGCCACCCTCTGCCACCTGTTTCAATACAAACTAATCAAAAACATGTCTTGTATAATTAAGTAAGTTGCTGTTAATTAACTCTTTCTAGAACCCAAAGTGAGTTTTCAACAGTAGAAATAAGTTCACAAAAAATTCCAAGCAGGGACCCAATTTTTATAGACGGTTGTCATTAAAGTGGCCCTCCAAAAAAAAAAAATATCTCTCTAGTCAATCAAAAGTTACCGACTTAGGAGTCGCCAGTGGCAGCTGATTCTGTCGATTTTCCAATTAACAAAAGAAGGAAAAATAAATATTTTGTGCATATAAATTTTAATAATATAATTTGTGTTGAGATTAACATGTGACTTAGTTTAGTTATATTTGTTTCATTGTACAGTATATGAGGTGTTTGAACGTATGGCGTATTATGGTATATCATCGAATCTGGTACTGTATTTGACAAACAAGCTCCATCAGGGGACTGTCAAGTCTTCTAACAATGTCACCAACTGGGTTGGCACCATCTGGGTCACCCCCGTCCTGGGCGCCTATGTCGCCGACGCTCATCTGGGCCGTTACTGGACCTTCATCATCGCTTCCCTTATTTACCTCTCGGTACGTGTATATGTATACGTTCATACACGTATATGCCTTATACTGACTTAAAACAAATCGATAATTCTATCATTGTGAGCCATGATTATATTTTTATAGCTAGCATACTAATTAAATATGACCCACGATATTGAATTCTATAAAGCTCTGACGTATGATATAATTACCACCTACCACTTGATGTGATATTTTAATAGGCGTACGTATTGCCATATTATTTTGTTTAGAGGAATAGCATGATATTTTATGGTTTTAATGAAGTTGGATGGTGTGTATATATATAAATATATATATATATATAGAGAGAGAGAGGAAGTTGGATGGTGTATATATATAGAGAGAGAGAGAGGAAGTTGGATGGTGTATATATATATATATATATATATATAGAGAGAGAGAGAGAGAGAGAGTGAGAGAGAGGTGTCTGGATAAGATGAGATAATTCTAAATCTGCGTGTGGATATATAAATAGTACTTGTATGAATGTTAATTTGACTGAGAATTTCTGTTTTATAAGGCAGAAGTAGGAAGATGTCGTGGTCACTATAGTCTATAGATAAGATTATGAGTTATGACTAGTAAGTCTCTGATGTATGGTTTTTTTATTAATATGAGAAACATAACAATTAACAGGTGGTTCCGTGGACCACAGTTTTCAAGAAGTTCTAGTCTGCGGTTGGCTTTATAAGTCCAACCATCCATTTCTTTTAATTACTGAAATTACAGAAGAAGTGGGTTGTTCACTTGTTTGTCAACATATCAGTAAATCAACATTGAACTGTTGAATTTTAATTGATTCTTTTCAATAGTCAAGCTACTATGTAGGTTTGCCTTTTTTTAAATTTTATATTATGTATATGACTAAAGATTTTAATGGAAGTTATTAATTATAATACAGGGGATGTGTCTACTAACTCTAGCAGTATCAGTACCTTCCCTAAAACCACCTCCTTGCAAACAAGCTAATGTTGCAGACTGTGAGAAGGCCTCAACCTTACAGTTGGCGGTCTTTTTTGGTGCACTCTACATACTGGCTGTGGGAACCGGTGGAACCAAACCAAACATCTCCACGATCGGGGCTGACCAATTTGATGATTTCGAGCCAAAGGAGAAGATTCAGAAGCTATCCTTCTTCAATTGGTGGATGTTCAGCATTTTCTTTGGTACACTCTTCGCCAACACAGTTCTTGTTTACATACAAGACAATGTGGGTTGGACCCTGGGATACGCGCTTCCGACACTCGGGCTCTTGGTATCCATTGGGATTTTCGTGGCTGGCACACCCTTCTACAGGCACAGGGTGCCTGCAGGGAGTCCTTTTACAAGGATGGCAAAGGTCATAGTTGCTGCCATTAGGAAATGGAAGGTGACTCTCCCTAGTGACCCTAAACAACTCTATGAGCTTGACTTGGAACATTATGCAAAGAAAGGAAAATACAGGATAGAATCCACTCCAGGCTTGAGGTCTGTTTTGATGGGGTTTTTACTTGGCTATCTAATATTAGCTAGGCCTTTGCTTTCTTTTTGATTATAACTTGATGTTTGTTCATGAATGCAGGTTCCTTAACAAAGCTTCTGTGAAAACAGGTTCAACTGATCCATGGATGCTATGCTCAGTTACCCAAGTAGAGGAAACTAAACAAATGTTAAGAATGATCCCAATCTTGATTGCCACCTTTGTTCCAAGCACCATGGTTGCTCAGATAAACACCCTTTTTGTGAAGCAAGGCACTACCCTTGATAGACACATTGGCAACTTCAAGATCCCCCCTGCAAGTTTAGCTGGATTTGTGACATTGTCATTGCTTGTTTGTGTTGTCTTATATGACCGGGTCTTTGTCAAGGTTATCCGAAAATGGACTAAAAATCCTAGAGGCATCACTCTCCTTCAAAGAATGGGAATTGGTCTTGTTTTTCATATTTGTATCATGGTAGTTGCTTCTCTAACAGAGAGATATCGGCTCAGTGTGGCCAAGAAACATGGTGTAGTTGCAAATGGAGGACAAGTTCCTTTAAGCATATTCGTTTTACTTCCCCAATTCATTCTTATGGGAACGGCTGATGCGTTTATGGAAGTATCTAAAATTGAGTTCTTCTATGACCAGGCACCAGAAAGCATGAAGAGCCTTGGAACTGCTTATTCAGCGGTTACTTTAGGAGTTGGGAATTTCATTAGTAGTTTTCTTCTTTCAACAGTTTCTCGCATCACTGAGGAGCATGGTCGAGGATGGATTCTGAACAACCTAAATGCCTCTCATTTGGACTACTACTATGCGTTTTTTGCAATATTGAACTTCTTGAACTTTATCTTCTTCTTGGTTGTGATAAAGTTCTATGTGTACAAGGCCGAAGTTTCAAATTCACTGCACGTACTTACAGAAGAATTGAAGGAGATGAGACTAAGGGCAGATGAACAAGAAGCTTCCAAGACCAGGATATAGGTCGAAAAGCATGTCAGAGCTTCAGTTGATGGATTTATGTGGGAGTGTTAATAGTTTGCAAGCATGATTATAGTTTGATTTACTTCAGTCAAGTTACAATTATGTACCATAAGAAAAAGTAAGTCAAGAAAATGTAACGACTTGCTTGTTGAAACTTGAAACAGAAAAGCAACATAACCATATTTACAATAGTTGGTTTCATGTAATTGCCATGGTGACTCTGAAAACATTTTGAAAATCAGGTTGTGTCTGCTCAATGAATAAAAAAAAAAAAAAATCACATCAAGAAGAGAATTGCTCCGAGTTTTAGCAACAGAAAACAAATGCCAAAGGGTACAGGACTTATATATATATATATTAACACATAAAAGACAATTTTGAGGAAGATCTCCTCCAAGCACATACCAAGTGTTCACAATTTTAAGCATTGCAAATCATTTCATTGTGAAAACTTTCTAGGCCTTTGACAGCATAAATTAAAAAGAAGTAACTTGACCTGCACATTCATATTATGCAGTCTTGCCAATAAAACAATTATTCCCAGCACCACACTAAAATAAAGAATGCCTAGTGCTACAAAGAATCAAGACCAAAACTACTACAATGTTCTCTCCAACCCCCAGAAACATCTTCGTATAGAAATTTGAGTGATCCGTAACTTTTCGCGAATTATTACTTTTTGACCGATGTTTCACTTTTTAGTTTCCGTGGTCCCTAACTTTTTTAAAATTAATCAAAATAATTCTTCTGTTACTCTGGCATTAGTAAAAGTTAATTGGGTAAGGGTTATTTTAATCTTTTAATATAATAGTTACCAGACGATGACACACATGTATAAATAAATAACTAATAAAAAAATTAAATAATATTAAATAATTTAAAAAAATTAAAATAATCTATCAAAATCCTTAATTGAACTCTATCCATTTATTAGAAAATCTATTTCAAATAAAGTCAAACAGCCCCCACACCAGACCCATGGCCTTTCACATTCGCACAGCCCCACACCAGTCCGTCACAGTAACTGTTGTCATTCCACTTAGCACCATCGACTCCATTTGTACAGTCTGGTTGTCTCTTCGGGACAAACCTCAATGATGAACGAAGCGAAACCAAAGACCACAGCAGACCCACAACCATTCACGTTCCACAGACCTCCACCACGGCCATAGCAGTTCCAACTTAGCAGCGCCGACTCCAATCGACTGTATCTTTGGCGGCGACAAAACGTGACTACTAATGACGAGGACAAACCCGACTTCGAATCCCGACCAGGTATTGATTTTTTTGTTTGGATTTTTTTTTTAAAAAAATTGTATGGGTATGGTGGATTGTTTGAGAAATATTTATTTTCAAGCCTGATTTTTGTTGAAGGGGTATTTGGAGTTAAGGGTTTGTTAGGAAACTGTATGTGGAAGCAATATAATCGCAACTAAAGTAAAGATTTGAGAAAGGTGGAGAAGAACTGGAGACACAGTATTTACGTGGTAAAACCCCCAATTAATTTGAGGGAAACATCCACGGGCAAAGATAGAAAGACTTTATTAGACCCAAAAATAATTACAACCTCTCTCTAATTTTCTAGGAGAGAACAACCTTACAAGAGAAGAAAATACACTTAAGGGAGACGAGAAGACTTGATTTTGGGATGGTTTACAAATGAATGAGGGGGGCTATTTATAGGAAAATTTCGGGTACTATTCACCTGGTACTGTTCACGCGTACGGTACTGTTCACGTATACGGTCAACACTGTTGACGTCACTGCTTACGTCATGTTCACTGTGACGTCATTGCTTACGTCACTGTGACGTCATTGCTTACGTCACTGTGTGTACTGTAGCACTGGGTCAGCCCGATACTATTCATTCACCCGTACTATTCCTATTGGGTCAGCCCAATACTATTTGGGCTACTACCCACCCTTTTGGGCCTCATTTTGGGCCTGAAAAATTATCTTCACTATTTAACATTCTCCCACTTGAAGTCATTTTTCATGGTCCAAACATCCTTCTATTCTTTGCTCATACTCATGTTGCTTACGTTTCTGCTAGGCCGAATGAGGATCTACACCATATGAACTTGTCAGCATTGATTGGCTTGGTCATTGCATCTGCTAGAATCTTCTGCATATCCACATTACCTTCTTCCACTACTTCTCGAACAAAGTGATATTGAACTCCTATGTGCTTTGTCCTGGAATGAAAGGCTGGATTCCTTGCGATATGCAAGGCACTCTGACTGTCACAAAACAAAACAATCTTCTCCTGCTTGTGCCCGAGTTCCTCCAATAACCTTTGTATCCATATTGCTTCCTTACAAGCTTGTGTAGCCGCCATGTATTCTGCTTCCGTTGTAGATAAGGCCACAACAGTTTGTAATTTGGAAATCCAACTCACAGCTCCTCCTGCAATTGTAAACACATAGCCCGTAGTGGATTTTCTTTTATCGAGATCTCCTGCAAAATCTGAATCTACATAGCCCCTGACAGTAAAATCTGATCCTCCATAACATAATGCAACATCTGAGGTTCCTCTGATATATCTCAGAATCCTCTTCACATTATTCCAATGCTCTCTACCAGGATTCGCCATGTACCGACTGATTACTCCCACTGCTTGTGCAATGTCTGGTCTTGTACATATCATGGCGAACATTAAACTTCCCACTGCCGATGCATACGGTATTCGAGACATCTCCATCCTCTCTGCTTCATTGCTAGGACTCATACTTGAGGATAACTTGAAATTAATAGGAAGAGGGGTAGAAATTGGCTTACAATCTTGCATATTGAAGCGGCGCAAGATTTTATTGAGATAGTTTTTTTGGGAAAGCCAAATCTTCCTATTATTTCTATCTCGTTGAATTTGCATCCCTAGAATCTTGTTTGCTGGTCCCAAGTCCTTCATATCAAACTCCCTAGCCAACTGTGCCTTTAATTCTTGGACTCGATCTTTGTTGGGGCCTGCCACCAACATGTCGTCTACGTACAACAGCATTATGATGAAATCACCATCATCACCAAACCTCTTGTAATAAGTACAATGGTCTGAACTAAGTCTGTTGTACCCAAGGCTTATAATGAAGGAATCAAATCTCTTGTACCAACACCTCGGCGCCTGTTTGAGACCGTATAGAGATTTGTTCAACCTGCAAACCAAGTTCTCCTTGCCTGTTTCAGCAAAACCTTCTGGTTGAAGCATATAAATTTCTTCTTCAAGCTCTCCATGAAGAAATGCAGTTTTCACATCCAACTGCTCCAGATGTAAGTCAAACGTAGCACACATAGCTAGGACTATTCTGATTGTTGTAAGTCGAACAACTGGGGAAAATATCTCGTTAAAATCAATTCCTTCTTTCTGAGCATAGCCCTTTACCACCAATCTTGCACGATACCGTTCCACTTGATCATTGCTATCTCGCTTGATCTTGTAGACCCATTTATTACCAATGGCTTTTCTTCCATGTGGCAATGGTACCAGTTCCCAAGTCTTGTTCTTGTGTAGAGCTTCAATTTCTTCCTGCATTGCTGCCATCCACAGAGATGTATCTGAGCTACTCGTAGCTTCATGGAAAGTTGAGGGCTCTCCATCCTCCGTTAAAAGACAGTATGCAACATTGCTCTCAGTAACATACTCCGAATGCCAAGCTGGCGGCCTTCTCTCACGAGTTGGTCGGTGAACTTCTAGAGCCTCGGACTCGACTGGTTCTTGTACCTCGTGCTCTGGTGCTGCTTCAGTAGAAACTGGACTTTCTTGTACCGGATTATTTTCCACTTGTACTGTTGTAGTCTCTGAAGCCTCCTTCAATGTGCTATTATTTCCATCGTTTTGTAGTAGTTGATCTTCTACAAAGATCACATCCCTGCTGACAATAACCTTGCGGGTAGTGGGATCCCACAGGCGATACCCCTTTACTCCGTCAGCATACCCCAAGAATATACACCTCCTGGATTTCGGATCCAGCTTTGATCTTTCTTGGGCATTGTACATCACGTACGCAGGACATCCAAATGGATATAGATTTGAATAATCAGGCGGCTTACCAGTCCACATCTCCATCGGTGTTTTTAAATTGATTGCTGTTGATGGCGACCGATTTACCACATAACAGGCGGTTTTGGCTGCTTCAGCCCAAAATGAATTGGGTAGGTCTGCAGTCCTCAACATAGCTCTTATTCTTTCAGCAAGAGTTCTATTCATCCGCTCTGCCACTCCATTCTGTTGAGGAGTGTATGTGACAGTGAACTGCCTGTCTATTCCTTCATGCTTACAAAATGCAAGAAACTCGCCGTCTGTATATTCTCTTCCATTATCTGTCCTCAAACACTTGATCCTTTTTTCTGAATCAAGTTCTATCCGCGCTTTGAAGGCTTTAAATACTGCAAGCACGTCTGACTTTCTCTTGATCGGGTACACCCAGCATCTCCTGGAGTAATCATCAATAAATGTCACCATGTATTTTGCTCCTCCTAGAGATATATCCGGTGATTCCCAGACATCAGAATGAATCAAGTCTAGGATGCATTTGCTTCTAGCCGTACTGCTGCTGAACTTCAATCTATGCTGCTTGCTTGTAACACAGTGCTAACAAAAAGGTAGATTTACTGATTTGAGCCCAGGAAGCAGATTTCGATCGGATAGAATCTTCAAACCTCGTTCCGATATGTGGCCTAGTTTATGATGCCACAATATCGTTGATTCTTCTCCATGGTTGGTTGATGCAGAACATGAATCGGCTTCCTGAAGTGTTTCTCCTGTAAGCATGTATAGATTTGCACTGATCTTTTCTGCCTTCATAACCACAAGCGCGCCTCTGACAATTTTCATGATCCCATTTTCAATATGGGTCTTGCAACCAAGATCATCTAATTGTCCCAGAGACAATAGATTCTTCTTTAGGCCCTTCACATGTCGTACCTCCTGAATGGTGCGGACTGTACCATCGTGCATTTTTATCTTGATGGTACCAATACCAGCGATCTCCAAGGCATGATCATTACCCATAAATACAGATCCTCCAGAGATGGGTTCATATTTGTGGAACCATTCTCTTCGAGAGGTCATGTGCCAGGTGGCTGCTGAATCTAGAAGCCAGACATCAGCAAACCGTTTTCTGCCTTCACTAATAGTAGTGCCTTCGCTGTATAAAACTTCACCATCATCTGAGGTGCTTGCTACACATCCTTGAGAGCTTGATGACTCCGGAGCTCTGTTATCTCCACTCTTCTTCCTGTTCCAACACTCTGATCTGACATGCCCTTTTTTGCCACAATGGTAGCATTTGATACTCTTCTTACTTCTTGACTTTGATCTACCACGATTTTGACTCCCACTGGGGCCACGTTCCGTTGATCTCCCTCTCGTCATCGTCAAAGCTTCAGCTTGTTGTGAGCTTCCCAATTTGTCTTCTTTGTTTTTACGCCGACTTTCTTCTTCGAGAACTGCGGCTGCAACATCATCAAAGACTAGATATTCCACAAGTATATTGTTTGTGAGATTGATGATGAGTTGATCATACGAATCTGGTAGACTTTGAAGTAGAAGTTCGGCACGCTCATTTTCTTCTATTTTATGCCCCAACACTGTGAGTTGAGAAAATAGAGTATTTAAGGTGTTGATATGGTCAGTCATCGTTGAAGATTCTGCCATTCGAAGAGTATAGAGTCTCCTTTTCAAGAAGATTTTGTTGTGCAATGACTTGGCCTCATATAATTTTGTCAGAGTCTCCCAAATCTCCTTTGCTGTCTTCTTCTCTGCTATACTTGATAACACTCCATCAGCAAGTGCCAAATGCAGATTAGCAATTGCATTGCCATCCATTTCGTCCCACTTGCTATCATCAGTAATTTCTTTTGGTCTGTCTCCAATTGCTGCCAGGCAATTGTCTTTTACTAGTATTGCCCTCATCTTCATCTTCCACAGCGAGAAATTGCTTCCGTCGAACTTCTCAATCTTGAACTTTGTTGCCATAATGTTGATGATGACCTGCTTCTCACTTGGATCGTCTCACACTATTTCACCGTATAGTACCGTATACTGGAATAGTGACCGTAGTTATGAATAGTGCACCAGGTAAGTTCCCAGGAAAGAGAGGTGGGTCACAACGGACACTCTTAAGTACCAAGTCTTTCCTTAGCCAGACCTTTCCTAGACATGCACTTTCCACACCACCACACTTATTTCCAGCAACCACGAATACTACCGGAAGCTCTTAGTCAGTAAACTCAAGAACAATTCTTTTCTGATGTGGAAGATCAGACAGTGCTGCAACCACAGAGCATACTAAGAATTTACTAGAGATTCTGACACCTGCAACTCGGAATACAACCGGAAGCTCTGATACCACTGTTAGGAAACTGTATGTGGAAGCAATATAATCGCAACTAAAGTAAAGATTTGAGAAAGGTGGAGAAGAACTGGAGACACAGTATTTACGTGGTAAAACCCCCAATTAATTTGAGGGAAACATCCACGGGCAAAGATAGAAAGACTTTATTAGACCCAAAAATAATTACAACCTCTCTCTAATTTTCTAGGAGAGAACAACCTTACAAGAGAAGAAAATACACTTAAGGGAGAAGAGAAGACTTGATTTTGGGATGGTTTACAAATGAATGAGGGGGGTATTTATAGGAAAATTTCGGGTACTATTCACCTGGTACTGTTCACGCGTACGGTACTGTTCACGTATACGGTCAACACTGTTGACGTCACTGCTTACGTCATGTTCACTGTGACGTCATTGCTTACGTCACTGTGACGTCATTGCTTACGTCACTGTGTGTACTGTAGCACTGGGTCAGCCCGATACTATTCATTCACCCGTACTATTCCTATTGGGTCAGCCCAATACTATTTGGGCTACTACCCACCCTTTTGGGCCTGAAAAATTATCTTCACTATTTAACAGGGTTTATGTATACTGTGTGAAAAAATTTGCTTTTTTTTTAACTTTATTTTTTAGGGTTTTGCATACTGATGGTATAGTGTTTGTCAACTTAAGTTTGTATTGCATGAATTTTTTTTTTTTTTGGCTGTTCGTTTTCGTATTGCATGGTTTTTTTTTCGTGTTTCAATTTTTTTTTTTGGTTGTTCGTTTTCATCTGTAAACTGAGTACCGTTGTTGTTCGTTTGTATTTGTTGCGTAATGTTTTTCTTTTTTGCTGTTCATTTTCGTATTGCATTATTTTTTTTCTATTTTCGTATTGCATTTTTGTTTTGGCTGTTCGTTTTCATTTGTAAACTGCGTATTGTAGCTGTTCGTTTGTACTTGCTGCATACTTTTTTATTTTTTCTGTTCGTTTTCGTATTGCAGTATTTTTTTTTCGTATTTCAATTTTTTTTTGGCTGTTTGTTTTTGTTGGGAAAATTAACCTCCCCAAAACCTCCCTAGAAATATGCTAAATATCAGAAATTACAGAGAAATGAAATAGAAAATAATAACAATCACCACAACACAATAATTTACGTGGAAAACTCCAAAACCAGGAGAAAAACCACGGCCCTCATAAAGAAATTCACTATGTGATAAATTATTACAATCACACAGACTATTCTCTCAAGACTACCACACCAATACACTCACACTCTCTGAAAGCATAAAATAATTCACACCTCTCTACACTCTAAAATAAGAGAAACAAGAAAGGAATTTAATTAGAATTAAATACAATGCTTTAAGTGTATTTAATTGGTGCAATTAGAAACTAAGGACTTTGTCTCCTTATATAGCCTTAAGAAGCCTTGACATTTTGCTATTTTTCCAATGTGGGATTCATATCCCTTTTCTTCTCCTTTGTTTTCTTTATTTTGCCAATTTTCAACAAATCTCCACCTTGGCAAAATACAGGAAACCTCCGCCCTTCCGCCGCAACTTTCATGCAACCATTGTCTATACCGACAATCATAATTCTCAACCCAGAGAACTATCATACTCCACCATAAAAGTATACCACTTAGAATTAATCACCAATTCTAAGATTTCCACCTCGGCACATGTCGAACAAACTTGCTGAAATTTATGGTGCAACTCCCATGTTGGCTTTCCCCGGAAGTTCTTCAGCCATCGACATAATTCTACCACACACCTTGCATCAATACCGCCAACCAATGCCCGTGTGCAAACTTCCCACTAGTAGTGTCACATCCTTTTTCATAGCACCTAGTGATATGCTATAAGGATGTACATATCCTTCTCAAAGGATAAATTCAGTGTCTTCACAAGACACACTATTAGCTTGATTGTTGGAGCTACCTGCCGAACCTGCTCCACCGTTTTGACAATTTTTCTTAACGTGCCCAGATTGCCCACACGCCCAGCAAAATATTTTCTTCCTGGAGTTATTCTTCTTCCAATTGCTCCCATTGCTAGCTACCAATGCCGTGTCTTCTGATGAAGTACGACCTCCACCCTTCAGCCTTCTCTCCTCAGAAAGGAGTTTACCGGTAACTTCTGCAAAATTCAGAGTCTCCTTCCCATATACCAAAATAGGTTTCATATGTTCATAGGAAGATGGAAGAGACAATATAAGCCTTAATGCTTTATCTTCGTCTTCAATTTCAACTCCAATAGACTCCAGTTCAGAAACAATACCATTGAAAACACTCAGATGATCTGAGATTTTTGCACCTTCCTCCATACGCAGAGTATGAAACTGTTCTTTCAGGTACAACCGATTTGAGATGCCTTTTGCCTGATACAACCTTTCAAGTTTTTCCCAGAGTTCCTTGGCTGAATGTATTCCATGCACATTTGCAAGAACATTCTTGGCCAAACACAGACGAATCACACTTGCAGCTCTCAAATCCATTTCTTCCCAATCTTCATTGCTCATACTAGACTCACCTTTGCTGGATTCACCTTTGCCGGAATCTTTTAAAACAGAGCCTGATTTCTCCTTTAATATCTTGTGTAACCTAGATTGTATTAACACATCCTTGACTTGCACTTGCCACAAGCCAAAATTAATCTTTCCATCAAATTTCTCTACCTCAAACTTCAAAGAAGAAAATTTAGACATTCTAACCGTATACTGAAATAGTGCCCGTAGTTCGTGAACAGCACTCCAGGTAAGTTCCTAGGAAAGAGAGGTGGGTCACAATGGACACACTTAAATACCAAGTCTTTCCTAGCCAGAACCTTCCTTAGACAAGCACTTCCACAATACTACCACACTTAACTCCAGCAACCAAGAACAATTTAGACCAAGAACAATTCTTTTCTGATGTGGAAGATCAGACAATGCTGCAACCACAGAGCATACTAAGAATTTTCTAAAACCTCTGACACCTTAGCAACCAACCTAGGCTCTGATACCACTTGTTGGGAAAATTAACCTCCCCAAAACCTCCCTAGAAATATGCTAAATATCAGAAATTACAGAGAAATGAAATAGAAAATAATAACAATCACCACAACACAATAATTTACGTGGAAAACTCCAAAACCAGGAGAAAAACCACGGCCCTCAGAAAGAAATTCACTATGTGATAAATTATTACAATCACACAGACTATTCTCTCAAGACTACCACACCAATACACTCACACTCTCTCAAAGCATAAAATAATTCACACCTCTCTACACTCTAAAATAAGAGAAACAAGAAAGGAATTTAATTAGAATTAAATACAATGCTTTAAGTGTATTTAATTGGTGCAATTAGAAACTAAGGACTTGGTCTCCTTATATAGCCTTAAGAAGCCTTGACATTTTGCTATTTTTCCAATGTGGGATTCATATCCCTTTTCTTCTCTTTTGCTTTCTTTATTTTGCCAATTTTCAACAGTTTTCATCTGTTGCTATTAGTTTGTATTTGCTGCGTAATTTTTTTTTTTTTGCTGTTCGATTTTGTATTGCGTGAATTTTTTTTCTGTTTTCGTATTGCATTTTTGTTTTGCCTATTCGTTTTCATCTATAAATTACGTACTGTTGTTGTTAGTTTGCATTTGTTGCGTAATTTTTTTTCCGTTCCATTTTGTATTTAATTATTTTTTATTGCATTTTTTTCATCTGTAAATTGCGTACTGTTGTTGAGTACTGTTTCTTTTATCTGTAAACTGTGATTATTATGCCAAAAACAAGGATCTATTTCCAAAGGGAAATCAGTTGCATTAAAAAACAAATTAACTGCTGCAGCAACAAAGAGCAGGTTATATAAATAATCTAGTTATTTGGATTCATTACATTATTTTTGGATTACATCAATTAACTTGCATGCCATATTTGTTTAGTACAGTACACATTAGGACTCCATTAGTTGATCATAACAATTCTCAACATCATGTGGGTTTATCAAGAAATATTGTTGATAAGTATTCCTAGATAGGTTCCAACTCACAACCCCATTCATGAAATATATTATTTTTACGGGCTAATTGTAATAAAGTACCCTGATATTTGGCTATATTGCAATGAAATCGTGAGTTTACCTTAATTGCATGTGAGTACCCTTGACTAACTGGTTGACCGTTAGAGTTGACGCTCAACCGATAGTCAAAGGGTATTTTGGTCATTTTAACCTTAATTTATTTTTAAAAAATAAAAAAAAATTGTTATAAATTATAAAAAAAGTTAAATGAATCTCCACCGTCCATCAAAATTGATGGACGGTGGAGATTATATTGACAAAAAAAATTAAAAAAACTTAAAATTAAAATAAAAAAATAAAAAAAATTATATTTTTAGTGTTCTTGGTGTGGAGATCCAGACTGGTTCTCTACCGTCCATCAACATTAATGGACGGTGGAGATCTAATATGGATCTCCACACCAAGAACACAATTCAAAAAAAAAAAAAAAAAATTTCAGCAAGATCTGCTCCATCAACGGGAGCAGATTTGCTCCCATTGATGGAGCAGTTGCTCCGTCGCCGATGGAGCAATGACGGCGATGGAGCAGCTCCATCGCAGAAAAAAAAAAAAAAAAATTTTGGTTTGTTTGTAGATCTGCTCCATTGCCGATGGAGCAGTGATGGAGCGCTGCTCTATTGGCGACGGAGCAGCTCCATTGCAGTGATGGACTCTATCGCAGATGGAGCTGAAGCTCCATCTATGATGGGGCTGCTTCGTCGCCGATGGAGCAGCGCTTCATCACTGCTCCATCAACGGGAGCAGATCTGCTCCCGTTGATGGAGCAGATTTGCAACAAACCAAACCAATTTTTTTTTTTTTTTTTTTTTTTCTGTTTGGGTGAGTTCTTGGTGGTGGAGATCCATAGATCTAGATTGGAATCTGGATCTCCATCGTTCATCAATGTTGATGGACGGTGGAGATCCAATCTGGATCTTCACCAAGAACCCCAAAAACACTAAAAAAAAATTCAATATAAAATAAATTTTTTAACTTTTTTTAATTGTTTGTTTTTTTAATTTTTTTTTTTGGAAATGTTATTTCCACCATCCATCCATATGGATGGATGGTGGAGATCTATTTTGTAAAAAAAATAGTTTTTTTTTTATTTTTTTAATTTTTGTTTAATTTAATTTTTTAATTAGGGGTAGTTTTGTCATTTTTCCCATAAGTCAAAGTCAAACTGTTAAGTTTGACTGGGTCAACTGACGGTAGGGTACTAACATGCAATTAAGGCTAAACTCACGATTTCATTGCAATATAGCCAAATATCAAAGTACTTTATTGCAATTAGCCCTATTTTTACTGATAGTAGTTTTTGGATAGTTTATGACTTTAATTAGAATGATGTCAAGTGAATATTTTGTTGAAAAACTTTATTTTGTTTGGAAATAGACAAGTGTAAGTCTGGTGGTATACATACTGGTACTGCTGGTCCATGTTAATATTTTGTTGAATTTTTTTTTTCTTTTTGGAATTAGACAATGTCGGTCTGTTGGTATACATGTTGGCACTTAATTTGTGGCATGTACTTTAATTGGATGATTAAAATATATAATTAAATATTTTGTGGATTAGGTATTTGCATTTAAGTTGATAATTGCTGCAGCATGTTTTTTGTGGATGTTTTTGAGGAAACATTTTTATTTGTATATGTGTTTATTTTTCTTGAATTATAACTTCTGGGTGTTGTTAAGAAAACAACTCATTTGCACAATTTTTTATTTAAGAATAACACAGACAAGCAAATAAAACATGATTTTTTATAAATAAAACTAGGTTTAGTAAAAAAAATATTTTTTTCACAGGTGATTATTTTACAAGTAATGTAGCAAATATATCTTCCCAAAAAAATATAAAAAAAATTAACAAATATATACAAAAAAAATGCAACACTTTTTAATGCCCAGCAATACTATTAATTTTTTTTTATTAATGGGGGTAAATTTATAATTTAACTTATATTTAAAAAATTGGTTGACTTTATTATCTTATTAAATGAGGGTATTTTAGTCATTATATATTTTAGGTAAACTTGTAATTTTTCCAACTTGAACGGGTAATATTGTAATTTTATAACTTAACAAGTAGTCAAGGGTAAAGTGGATAGTCTGTAACTTATGTTAGGGTTGATTGTTAAAAATTTGGTCAGAGAGACTATTTTAATTAATTTTGAAAATGTTAGGGACCACGGGAGTTAAAAACTGAAATATCGATCAAAACGTAATAATTCGTAAAAAGTTGGGGACAAAAAAATAATAATTTGTGAAAAGTTAGGGACCAAAAAGTAATAATTTTTCCCAAAAAAAACTAACCTTAAACATTATTGTTAATATTTTTTTTATCATTAATATTTTTAAACAAAATAATAAATAATAAATAATTAAACCAAACCAATTTTTTTTTTATCTTCAATATTTGAAAAGAAAAATTTAAAATCTTATTAATATTTATTTTACTATCTAAAAATTAGTTTTATAATTAATGTTATAATATAATTAATAAATTTAATTAAATTTATTTTTATATTAGAATTAAAGTAAAAACATTTAAATATACTTAATGTACATAAACAGAATTTTCATTAACAAATAAAATAAATTAAATTTAGTATCATGTCAATTTTGATAATTTTATATTTCATTACAGTTCAGTTATATAGTTTACAAAGCACTTTAACATAACTTTTTCAACTCTCAATACTTTTAAAAATACAGTTTACTAAACACTCAGTAACTTTTTCTTAAAGCACAACTACATTTATTTTATAAAAAGATACAGCTCCCCTAATAAAGGAAAATCAGTAGTTTCAACGAAATAGGGTTCTCCACGATATTTCTTTGCTTTGTGTTGATGAAGTGGTTTCTTGGGCTCGGTTGTATTTGAAGGACTACCATGCAACTAATGCTCAAGTGGTGAATTCTCAGCAGCTGTCTTCACGCTCTGTGAAGTGGCGGCCGCCTGATGCTAGTGCGGTGAAAGTTAATTCTGATGACGCTATCAACTCTTCTAATAACCTGGTTGGATTCGGCCTGGTAGTGAGGGATCACTTGGGTCACGTTCTTGGTTCTTCTTGGCAAAAAGTGGAAGCTTCTTTTTCTCCTCTAGTCGCAGAAGCTTCAGCTTTACGTCATGGTATTATTTTTGCTTTAGAGCTTGGCATTACTCTTAGTGTGTTTGAATAAGATGTCGCAGCTGTTGTGAGCCTTATTAATAGTAGTTTAATTTTGAGCTCTGAGATTGATATTGTTATTTTGGATATTAAGGAGAGGCTTAGTGTTTTTTCCTGATGTCATTGTTGCTTTTGTTTCTCATTTAGCTAACTCTGTGACCCATGGTCTGATTAAACTTACTTTGGTTTCTAGTTCAGATTGTTCTCTTGTTGATGAGTTTCCTCCCTATAGGGAGTCGTGCGCCCTGATAGATTTATTTGGATAGTTGATTTTTTCCCTTTGGGGCTTTAATATATTTTTCTTTTAAAAAAAAAAATAAATAAATAAAGGAAAATCAGTATTTGTGCTGGAAGTCTTCCAAAAATTAATAATAATAATAATAATGTAGTCAGATTTGATGATGTATGTTTGAAATGTTTATAGAATCCAAAGTTGAGTTAAAGTGGTAAGCCCAATAGGGTGAGTTATGGGCTTGTATCTGAGCCCATGGAAAAATTTTCCATGAGACAATTTGATAATGTAGAAGAAGATCAAAAATGGAATCAAATCAATCTAGAGTAGGGACCAACCTAACACAGAAGTTGACAGGAGGAATCATGCGAATCATTGTACCAAACAAATAATGTAACTCCATACACCTTTTTTTAACATCCCAAACGCACTATAATAGTGATAGCAGAAAGAGGACAAGCCATGGAGTCAATCTCAATGAACAACAAATACAAAGCAAGCTATATTGTCGTTACCTTCTTTTTTACAAATATTCTTTCTTAATTTAAGTAGTGTGTACATATTCTTTCATATTTGTAACTCAGTAAGTATTCTACCTAGCACAGGTCTGAGTCCGACGGACACTTTCCCCGTCGAACATGTTAGACTTCAAAAACTATATATATTTTTCATAGCTGTTCTTGGATTACATGAATCAAAGGTCAATATGGTTCCTTTGAAAATGAAAGACCATTAAAGCTTCATGTTTGTGCTTTTCACATGCTTGAGAAATAATTTAAAGCCCCCTTTTTTTTTCTTTTTTTTTTTTAATTTGTCGTATTGATTGTGCTATTACATCTGGCAGTTATATATTACATCTGGCAGTTATATGTTAAACTTGTGAAGGGTCCATATCAATTATTGAACCGATCAACACGATATTCTTCTCGCTCGACCCCATTAAAGACTTCAAAACAAACTGACAAAACCTTCCAACTCCACTATACACACTTGTCAGTTGGGTCATTAAAGTCTTGTAACTTTTTTATTTATTTTTTATTTTTAAAATACCATGCTCTGTTTTTTCACTATCATATTAAGTACAATTATTTCAATTAAATCAAAGGGAATTTTTCTTAAATATCCCTCTGAAATGGTGAAAATTGAATTTAACCACGGATATAAATATGATTACTTTTAACAAAAATGAGAAATGAAATGTCCTAAATATCCCCTATCTTTTATAAGATTTCATGTAGTATTAAATTTTTTTTCATGATTTCTTATTTTAAAAAATGACGAATTTCGATTCTGATATTTGATTTTCCCAAGTACTTAAATAATATTAAAAAAACCAACATAAACTATATGATGTTTGAAAGTAAATAAACGGATTTAAGTAAAAGTTCTGCACACTTAGGCTAATATTATTAAGATTCAAATAATTTTTTTAAAAATTTCGAAATTCTCAAAAGTTTTCACAATGCTATGAGATGAAACTATTTTTTATTTTTTATTTATCTTTTTATGTGTATACAAATCTGGTTATTAATGACTGAAAACTTAGTGTTAGTAAAGGGAGATTTGAAAACAGAGAAACAAAAGAAGTCTCTTTAGAAAAAAAAAATTTTACTGGCCAAAAAAAAAAAAAATTTAATCCAAGGGGTTTTTTTCAAGTTTTCTTTGTGTAGTTTGTTGTAGAATTTTTGAATGATTAAAAAAATTATTTTATGTTTATATGGAAAAATTTAATTTTAGCCTTTTTCTAAAAATTTCTTTTTGAACTTTTTTTTTTAATAAAAACTGACAACGTCAAAAGTATTTTTATGATATTTTTTCAATATATTATTTTTTTCCAAATAAAAACTTAACTAAACCTATTCAACCATGATTCTTTTATGTTTTTTTTTTAATATATTAACTATAAAAAAGTTTTCAAAATTAAAACAACCAAGCGATTTACATGATTAAAAGAGATTTTAATTTAAAATTAAACATCAATAATTTTTCTCTAAAAGTTCTGCTTGTAAAAGTTTTACCTCTTTCGGCTATTTTTAGAAAAAAAATTTCAAGTAGAGCTTTTTTTAGTGATAGTGTAAGAAGATGTAAATTATGCTAGGAGATATTTTATTAATTTTTGAATAAATTTTCACACTAGATTAGTAACAATCAAACTTATGATGTGATTAAAATTAATTTCTTAAAACTTATAAGATCAAAATTGACAATTTTCACTAAATCAAAAGTAGCTCAATATGTCATTGTCACTTACACTATAAATGAAATGGTATTCACTCACTAGTAAATAAGATAAAAATCAAAAACCCTTCATGAAGCAATTAAAATAATCCATATCTCTAAACCCTTCGTGAAGCAATTAAAATATGGGGGGGGGGGGGGGGGGGGGGGGCAGATTAAATAAGATAAAAATAAAAAATTCTTCATGAAGCAATTAAAATATATGGGGGTGGGAAGAAAAGGAAGGAACAGATTAACTAAGATAAAAAATAAAAACCCTTCATGAAGCAATTAAAATAGGGGGGAGGGGGAAGGAACATATTAAATAAGATAAAATTAAAATATATGGAGGTGGGGGGAAGAAGGATGGAACATATTAAATAAGATTTAAAATCATTTCATAAAGCAATTAAAATATTTAGGGGGGGGGGGGAGATTAAATAAGATAAAAATTAAAAATCCTTAATGCAGCAATTAAAATATATGGGGTGGGGGGAAGAAGGATGGAACATATTAAATAAGATTAAAAGCAAAAACCCTTCATAAAGCAATTAAAATATTTAGGGGGGGGGGGGGGGGGGGGGGGGATTAAATAAGATAAAAATAAAAAATTCTTCATGAAGTAATTAAAATATATGGGAGTGGGGAGAAAAAGGAAGGAACAGATTAACTAAGATAAAAAATAAAAACCTTTCATGGAGCAATTAAAATAGGGGGGAGGGGGGAGGAACAGAGTAAATAAGATAAAATTTAAAAATCCTTCATGAAGCAATTAAAATATATGGGGGTGGGGGGAAGAAGGATGGAACATATTAAATAAGATTTAAAATCATTTCATAAAGCAATTAAAATATTTAGGGGTGGGGGGGGGGGGGGGTTAAATAAGATAAAAATTAAAAATCCTTAATGAAGCAATTAAAATATATGGGGGTGGGGGAAGAAGGATGGAACATACTAAATAAGATTAAAAGCAAAAACCCTTCATAAAGCAATTAAAATATTTAGGGAGGGTGGGAGGGGGGGATTAAATAAGATAAAAATAAAAAACCCTTCATGAAGCAATTAAAATAATCCATATCTCTAATCTCCTCTGTTTCTTGTCAAACATCAACATTATTCTTGAGCAACAACCCTCACTATTGACTCTCTGGGGGGGAAGGAAGGAACAGATTAACAGATTAAATAAGATAAAAATAAAAAACCCTTCATGAAGCAATTAAAATAATCCATATCTCTAATCTCCTCTGTTACTCGCTAAATAACATATTAGATAAGATTAAAAACAAAAACACTTCATAAAACAATTAAAATCTGGGGAGGAGGCACAGATTAAATAAGATAAAAATAAAAATTCTTCATGAAGCAATTAAAATATATGGGGGTGGGGAGAAAAAGGAAGGAACAGATTAACTAAGATAAAAAACAAAAACCCTTCATGAAGCAATTAAAATAGGGGGGGAAGGGGGAGGAACAGATTAAATAAGATAAAAAATTAAATCCTTCATGAAGCAATTAAAATATATGGGGGTGGGGGGAAGAAGGATGGAACATCTTAAATAAGATTAAAAGCAAAAACCCTTCATAAAGGGGGGGGGGATTGTGAACAAATTAAATAAGGGGGGGGGGGGATGAACAGATTAAATAAGATAAAAAGCAAAAACCTTTTATGAAGTAATTAAAATAATCCAATTGTCTTTTTATGGTTTATGCACTCAAAACTAAAGAAAATAGTTAAACACTAAAATTCAATTTTTATAGTAGAGAATCTTATATGTGTAACTACTAAATTAAGCTATTATATAGGGGAATAAGGCGTGACTATACTACTTGGTATTGTCATGGTGAAGATGAGTATAATCATATGGGCAATGATGGTAATAGTAATACCAATGGGGATGAAGATGGTGATCCTCATGACATTCATCTATACGATATGCATGACTTGATAAAAGAAGTATGTCCTCAAGATCCTAATGCTGATGCACAAAATTTTTACGATTTACTTGCAGAATCTGAACAACCTTTATATCCAAATTGTGAAAAATATTCTAATTTATCATTTGTTGTCAAGTTGATGCACATCAAATGCATTAATGGATGGAGCAACAAATCCTTTATTATGTTGTTAGAATTCTTAAAAGATGCATTTCCTATGTGTGACAAATTGCCCACTTCTAACTACGATACAAAGAAGATGGTAAGAGATCTTGGTCTTCATTATGTGAAAATTGATGCTTGTAAAAATGATTGTATTCTTTACTATAAAGAATATGCCAAAGCATCATAATGTCCAATTTGTGAACTTCCAAGATGGATGCAAACAAGAAAAGTTGGCAATAACAAAGCTAAAAAAGTTCCATGGAAGGTATTACGTTATTTTCCAATCACTCCAAGACTTCAAAGGTTGTTTATGTCATCTAAGACTGCTGCAGATATGAGATGGCATTTTGAAAATCGAATTAAAGATGGACTGTTAAGGTATTCTGCTAATAGAGATTCATAGAAGAACTTTGATGAAACTTATGTTTCTTTTGCGACTGATCCTTGAAATGTACGATTGGGTCTAGCAATTGATGGGTCTAATCCGTTTAGAAATGTGAATATTGGACATAGTACTTGGCCTGTTCTTTTATTTCCATATAACCTTTCTCCTTGGATGTGTATGAAAGATGCATATACATTTATATCTTTAATAATTCCAGGTCTAAAGGGGCCCGGTAATGACATTGATGTATATTTAAGAACACTGATTGATGAATTAAATAAGTTATGGGTAAATGGAGTGAATACATTTGATGTCTCAACTGGTCAAAACTTTCAAATGAAGGCTGCAATTACATGGACTACAAATGACTTTTCTGCATATGCTAATCTATCCGGTTGGAGTACAAAAGGAAAGCTTGCTTGTCCATGTTGCACTACGAATACTGCCTATCGTCGTTTCACTCATGGTTCAAAAACTTGCTATATAGGTCATCACAGATTTTTACCAGTGGATCATAAATGGCGGAAACAAAGAAGACAATTTGACGGTAAAAAGGAGAATAAAGATGCTCCAACGCTACCATCTGGTGATGATGTCTTTAATGAGCTTGAAAGTTTAGCTGCAATAACATTTAACAAGGGTGTTAAAAGGAAAAAAATAGCTGGATTTGGAAAAGAGCATAACTGGACAAAACTTAGTATCTTTTTTTCAGTTACCTTATTGGAGAACACTTATATTGTGCTATAATTTGGATGTCATGCACATAGAAAAAAATGTTTGTGATAATGTGTTTGGCGCTGTGTTTAATCTTGATGGTAAAACAAAAGATTCTTTAAATGCTCGTCTTGACCTTCAAGTAATAGGTGTAAGAACTGCTCTTCACCCAATTGAAAGTGATGGAAAAACGGTGTTGCCTACTGCTTGTTACACAATCACAAATGAGGAGAAGAAAAGAATTTGTGAATGGTTGGTAAATTGGAAAGTGCCTGATGGATATTCAGCTAATTTGTCTCGATGTGTAAATGTGGGGGAGAGTAAGATTAATGCCATGAAGGATTTTCAAAGGATTATGTGCCAAAGTGTTAAAGACAAACGACTTGAACAAATTTCAAAATCAAATTCCTCTAACTCTTTGTAAGTTAGAGCGAATATTTCCTCCGGCTTTTTTGCTATCATGATTCACCTTCCAATTCATTTAGCTTGGGAGGCTAAAGTTGTTAGCCCTGTACAATATAGATGGATGTATACAGTTGAAAGGTAAATTTCTTCTATTGAAATTTATTTAAATAATATTAGTAGAAGATTTAATGACCTTATATGAAATCTTTTACTAGGTACCTGCGTAAGCTAAAGGGATATATTCGTAATAAGGCTCAACTAGAAGGGTCTATTGCTGAAGGATATTTAATTGATGAGTGTTTGACTTTTTGTTCTTGATATATTGTTGGAATAGAAACAAAGTTTAACAGAACTGAGAGAAATTATGATGGAGGGCAATCCTCTGGTAGTACATTATCCATATTCTCAACACTTGGTTGACTTTTTGGAAAATCAAAAGTGAAAGAGCTGAATTTTGGTCTTCATAATGCAACAATGCTTTATGTAATGTAGAATTGTGATGAATCGACTTCTTTTATTCAGTAATGCTTTCCTTTAAGTATTTATTAACTTTATTTATAGTTTTAGTAAAATTATAGCATATAGTAAATCAGTTTTCTGCACAGGGAACACAAGAATTTTGTTACAAATTTTAGTGTTACAGATGTGGAGCAGGTGTATAGAGAAGAGTTTTCAAGGTGGTTCAAAGATTGGGTGAGCATACTACAAGAACTTAGAAATAAATACTCCTAAACATTAATTTTTATTTAATAATTGTTTATTTTTATTCTTTGTGCATAGATCAATCAACTTTATAGAGATAGACAAATTGACAAGCACATGTTTTCTTTAGGCTGCTGGCCAGAGAGGCGTGCCGTATATTATCCTGATTATAATATAAATGGGTTTAGGTTTCACACAATGCAACGTGATGAGACAAAAAAAACCCAAAATAATGGAGTTATGGTATACGGAGAACATCAAAGTGGGGTGCCTTATTATGGAATATTAAAAGATATAATTGAGTTGTGTTATACTGAAGGGAATAGAGTTGTGTTATTCAATTGTGAGTGGTTTGATACTGCTAGGGAAGGAATCGGTTTTAAGAAAGATCGTTATGGTAATATTTTTTTGAATACCACAAGAAGATTAAATACTCAAGAGCCTTTCATATTAGCATCCCAAGCAATTCAAGTTTTTTATGTGAAGGGGACAAAAGATCCCACATGGAGTGCAGTAATTGATGTTCAACTCAGAAATCTCTATGAAATGTCCACGAGTGAAGGAGATCCATATTAAGAAGATGATATGCAATTTAGTAACACAAATGGTATAGCTCGTTTGCTTGAGCCTTTTTCTTTAGCTTTCTTTTTTTTCCATTGGGATACTAGTTTAGATTTTATTTTTGTCTTGTTTAATTAATTGGTGGACAAGTGTCTTATATTATTTGATGATTTAAAATCATTTTCACATATAATTGGTATGAATATTTAACTTGTACATGTGGTTGATTTAAATATAGTTCTCTTTCTATTTTTACTTCATTGAATGTCATTCATTACATGCTCATTTTTTCTTGGAAGATAGTTCACATTCTTAAAATTTGTATTGAAATTAATTAATGGCTTGCCCTGTTTCAGATAATGAAGGGTAAGACTCAGAAAAAGGCTGCTGGAGTACTTCCCCATCAATCACGGAAGACAAGTGCAAAAGCTCCATTTCATACTTCACCATCTTTAAGTTCGAACGAGGACGCTCCACCTTCTAATCCACAGTCTGTAGCTTTAACTACACAAACTCCACCTTCCAATGTAGAACTTGAAGTTCCTACAGGTAGAGAACTTGATATTTTAATATATTAGTTGAAAAAAAAAAAAAAATACAAGTATGACATCTTTTAAACTTGAATGTGCTAGGTTCAAGTGCCGAAACTCATAGTTTAGAGTCTGAAGTTGGTGCAGGTAATGATTATGGTCAATTTCTAAATATGAAGTACCACTCATTTAAAATGATGCATTTTTACTTGGAATGTGTATTAGATTCAAGTGTTGGTAAAAGAAAAAGCAGAGGAAAAGCAAAAGGTACTATTATTTCACATGACTTAGAAGTGAAAATTTATTAAGGAAGATAATTGCAATCTTAATTCTACCTTTAATTTTTTTTTTTCATTTCTCTCACGTTTTGCATATCAGTCTCTTATATAAGGCTGCTGCTTGTGTTTTATTATCTAGTTCTTATATGAATACACATTGTAGTACACTTAGAATTATTAGTTTTATATATTTATTTGTGTGTAAAAGAAATTATTCATATCTATTTATTCAAGGGATTTATTAAGGTTGATAAAAAAAAAATAAGATTACTGGTTTTATAACACATATCATGTTTTAAATGTATGTTTACTTGTAAGTATAACTTATTTAAAGATGTACGTTTATTTGTCAGGATAATCACACCTCAAGTGGTTAGGCAAATTTCTATCATCTTCTTCCAATGTCTAACAGGACCCTGGATAACATTTACTGAATATCCAGAGGAAGAATTTGAAATATTATTTGCACGCTTCAAAGAGGCTCAATTTACTTATACTTGTTCAGAAGATGAGCTTAAGGATGCATTTTACAGAGTTGTTAAAAATGGGTACTCAAAGTGGATGTTTCAATTGAGATTACCAGTTTTTAAGAAGTATGTATCTGTCGAAGACCACATGGCACATTATCCAGATAATATACCTCCACTTGTATGGAACAAAATGGTTCGAAAATGGATGAAGAAAGAGTGGCAAGTATAATATGACTAATTAGAAACAAATGATAATAATAATAATATCATTATTATTATCGATAATGTTGTTATGTCTTTGGTTAATTAATAAATGTTGAAATAATATATGTAGGACAAAAGCAAAAGAAACAAGGACAATAGTAAAACTGTGGATATGTATCATACCACATGTTCAATTCCAATGGCAAAATATAAAAGTGAAGAGGTAATGGTAGATAATAGTTAGATGTAATTAAATATTCTATTACGTTTTCCTCTTATTCTTCTTGATTTAGTTAACTAATTTAGTTAATAATACTTGATGACTTGTGTTGACCTGAAAAATATTAACATTTGTCTCATTTTCTTTTTTATGGCTGTAGATGGACAAAACTGGAAAAGAGCCAAGTCCAATTGAGTGTTTCAAAAACTTTCATGTGAGGAAACATAGCACTGAAGTTTGGACACACGAGAAGACAAAACAACTATATGTATGTATAACTGTACAAATATGTATGTATAACTTTACAAATATGTAAAATTGTTAATTTTTTGAAAAATAATTACAAATTTATCATCTTAATATAGGAACAAATGGAAGCTAGTAAAACAAATGCTATAAAAGTAGGCTGTGAAGTGGATGAGTGGAATATATATAGGGAAACTGTTGGAAAACCATCACATGGTCACATTCTTGGTTTTGGTGTAGGGTCAAAGCTAAAGAGATCTATGGCTCGTCGAATGATGAAAGTAGTAAGCATGCTCGTGTTGACAAACAAGAAGAACTAGAGTTGAAGATCAAAAGTTTGACTGAAGAGTTACAAGAACTACGAGGGTTAGTAAGTTCTATGATATCTAACTCAGATACACAAAGACCACATGCTACGGTATGATTTTGTTTTGATTCAATATTATATTTTGATATAAAAGTCATTTTGTGTGAGTGTGTGTATTACATACAATACTCTATGATTTATTTTAGCCTCATATTTAATGTTTATCATATGACTTTGGTAATGATAATTTGATGTTTTATCTACTGATCGGTTGTTGTTTGGTATCAAAATATATCAAAAGATTTAATAGGTTTTGTGTCATTTGAGACCTTTTTTTTTCTCCGTAACATGCTATTTTCATTTACACATACATTGTACATTATTATTTTGTTTGCACTAGTAAAATAAAGTAATTATTATTTTTCTAGTTTACAATCTCTTTTAAGATATCATTTTTCTCAAAGATATACAAATGTTAGGTAAAGAATGAATTTATTATTCCTAGATTAAGGATCCTGATTTTTACTATAATAGATGGAGTGCCAATTAAAATTTTTGAATTGTGAATTGCTAAGACTTTACAAATAAATGAGCAACCTAATAGTACCTACGAGACAAGATGAGATTGGTCCAGTGGCTTGCTCCTCACACTTATATTCTTAAGATTGTGAGTTTAAATTGTGTCCCGAATTAAATCTCTTAAGGGTTATTTAATTTAATATGTTTCTTAGTAAATGGGAATGGACACAGGATCAAGTGTGCTTGAAAATAAAAATATAAAAGGGTTATGTTTAGTCACTACAATAATACTAGATTTGTAAATTTTAATGTTATAATTATAAAGTCTTATGCGCTATAATTATGGAGTTCATAAATATATTACATTTTGTATTTTTAAAGGTTAAAAATTGTGAAAATCAATGTTGTAGTTGAGTTTTTAAATATTAAAATTGACGTTGTGATTTCATAAATACAGTGATGTTCAATTATATACTTAGAAAAAAAAAAATCATTATAATGCTTTCATTGGTATGTCCCTATGTCGAAAATCGGTTTATTTATTTATTCGTGAGATTAATTCTTTATGAGAACCCATGTTTTAATGAGATTTATTATAGGAACACAAATATAGTGGCTCATAGTCTGACTAGTTTGGTTAGTTTGGCTATTTATCTAAGGTTTCATTCGATTTGATTAGAATCTTTCCTCCTTCTGTGGAGGTTATTCTTCTAGCTTGTTGTCGAACTCCGGTGTAATAATGTAATTCTCCTCTTTTAATGGATTTGTTTTTTATTTAAAAAAACCTGACAAATAAAATAAAAAGAGGTTTATTTTCCAGTGGTATTGCACCTAGAAGCCAGCGAAGCCAGGTCGCTGTTTACAAGTCAAAATCGGAGAGTGGAGAGTCTATAGTGGAGTGTGAAAATGACCTGCGAGATGATCGAGTCGTTGTATTGGTAATATCTAAACGGGTATTTTAGGCACAAAATAAAAAGCATGGATGGTGTGTGTGAATCTCCATCAAATTTTGGTCAATCTGAGAATTACAACTAAAAAATTCTTTGATTTTCTTGGTAAAGTAGAATGGCCCCCCACTATCTCATCCAATCGGACGGATAAGAATGCGTTTGGGAAAAGTAAACATTCAAATAATACCTAAAATACCCTTAATTTTGACACTATATAATGAAAGCAATAATTATGGTGAAATATCACATCCAAAATTCAAAATACCCCATTATTGTAAAATGTGGGATAAATAAATGTTTACATATTTTTAAATAAAATATTTCTATACTTTTTCTTTGAGCTAATTACACCCACACACCTGAAGTTTGGCTAACTACAGGTAGAATCAACTTTATCGTTTATTGACAATGACTCTCCCTACCGTTAGTTGACTTTCGTTAAATTTAACGGTTGACCAACTGTTATCCTTAAAATGATCAAAATACCCCTAAAACAATATTTTCTTTTTATTAAATAAAAAATTTTTTATAAATTTTTTAATTTTTTTTAAAAAATAAAAAATTAAAGTTTGAATGGTAGAGATCCAATCTCCAGATTGGATCTCCACAGTCCATCAAATTCCAAAAAAAAAAAGAGAAACTTGCTGCTGGATCTCCAGCGTGACGAACCCATCTGGGTTCGTCAACGACGGCGAACCCAGATTTAGCTATCAAAAAAAAAAAAATTCAAAGAATCCAGAAACTGGGTTCTTCGAAGAACCCAAAACTCTTCCAAAATATATATATATATATATATATATATATATTTTTTTTTTTTGAAGATCCATTTTTCAGATTGAATCTCAACCGTCCATCAATCTTGATGGACGGTTGAGATTCAATATGAAAAATAGATTTAAATTAATTATAATTAATTTTTATTTTTTATTAATTTTATTATTATTATTATTTTAATTTTTAATAATTTTATTATTTTATTTTAATTTTTTAATTTATTATTTAATAAAATAAAATAAAAATCTGAAAAGACAAAAATACCCCTGACACTGTTAAGTTTAACTAAAGTTAACTAACGGCAGGGGAGGTCATTATCAATAAACGATAAAGTTAATTTTATCTGTAGTTGGTCAAATTTCTGAGGGTGCGGGTGTAATTAGCTCCTTTTTCTTTTTTCTTCCAAACAATATGGGGCCATTAAGTGTCAAAGACTTTTCTTTAGCATGAAAGTTGAAAAGGAGAAAGTTGAGAATAGGACTTTTAGTACGTTTGATTTGATAACATTGGATTAAATATTCATATCACAGGGCTCTCATTAGTCACAATTCCTTTTCTTATAAATTTTTTTTTTATATATATATATATGCACATTATTAAGTGGAATCATATTGAAGCGCTTTTCCTATATATGGGGGGGGGGGGGGGGGGGGGGGCGAGTGTAGACAGCTACTTGTAGTAAAGCTATAAACGAGAAAAGAGAAGTAAAAAAGAAAAAAGAAAAGTAAAGCTATGAACGAGAAAAGAGAAGTAAAAAAGAAAAAAGACAGCTACTTGTAGTAAAGCTATAAACGAGAAAAGAGAAGTAAAAAAGAAAAAAGAAAAGTAAAGCTATGAACGAGAAAAGAGAAGTAAAAAAGAAAAAAAAAAAAAAAACCAAACTCTCCCTTCCCTCCCCCCCCCCCCTAACTGCAAGAGTTATGGGTGTTGAAGAAGGTATCATCGATGATTATACTTAGGATGGCACTTTGGATCTCAAAGGAAACCCCGTTCGTAGATCCAAGAGAGGTGGATGGAGGGCTTGTTCCTTTATTGTTGGTATTTCTCTCTCTCTCTCTCTCTCATCCTCTATATCTGTCAGTCTTTTTCTCTGTTTATTCACGGGCACTGAGCTAGCTGTTTGTTAATGTAGGGATGGCCCCGGTTCGGTTCGAACCGACCGGCGGTTTTTAATTGGAACTAAAGGTTCCGGTTAAAAATCGGTTCTGGAACTGAAAACCGGAACCGGGACCAAGATTCCGGTTCTGATTTTTTATTTTTTGGAATCGGAACCGCTGGTTCAAAACCGGCGAGGAACCGGAACCGGCGGTTTCGCCGGTTCCGGTTCCTTTTTTTTAAAAAAAAAATTGAAAAAAAAAAATTTGTTACTTGAAAGTAAAAAAAAAAAAGGAACCGCTAGTTCCGGTTTTGGTTCCGGAACCGGCGGTTTCATGCCGGTTCTAAGAACCGGTTGACCAACCGAACAGGCGAAGAACCGCCGGTTCAAAATCAGAACCGGGACCGGGACCTCCACCGTCCCGGTTCCGGTTAGCCAAAAAATGGAACCGGAACCGGCGGTTCCAAAATCGGAACCGCCGGTTCGGTTCCTTTGGCCATCTCTATGTTAATGGCATGACAGTCCATTCTTGTGTATTGACTCTGAAGTTGCTTTTCTTCTTCTAATGGACAAGAATTCTGGTCACTAATTGACTCACTATACAGTCTATTATTGCATAACATTTAGGAGTAAACTTGACTCTAAAATCTGTTATGGTTCCATTTCTATAAGTGTTTGCTCTTTCAACTACAATGTCTCTTGTTTTACAAACTTTGATGACTTACATAAATAATTAAGCTTCAAAATGGGTTAACTCACAATAAAATTTTATGGTGTGTACACAATTAGAGATCACACTCTAATACCTCAAGAGGATAACTCACATGTTAATAATGTAAAGTGAGGGAGAGACTGAATAGTCTGTATATTCATATGTCTAGAGCAATGTACAATAGAGAGCCTTATATAGGCTAGGTATGTGAGTAGTATAAGTAATGGGCTAAGCCCAATGGACTAGTTTAAGCTATACACTAACATCCCCCCTCAAGCTCGAGGTGGCAAGGAGGAAGCCAACTGGAGTTTGGATATAAGATCTCGAAGATGACCAGACAGATGAGACTTGGTGAAAGTATCAGCGGACTGGTCAGTAGAGGAGATGGAGAACAACTCGAGAATGCCTTTCTTGAGATGCTGGCGAGTGATGTGGCAGTCGATCTCAATGTGCTAAGTATGTTCATGGAAGATATCATTATGAGCAATGTATATAGCACTATGATTGTCACAATAAAGAGGAGTGGCAGTAGGCTATGGAGCATCCATGGCAGCCAAGAGCCAGCGAAGCCAGACAAGCTCGCAGGTGGTGTCGGTAAGGGCACGATACTCAGCCTCAGTACTAGAATGGGAAATAACATCCTACTTCTTGCTACGCCAGGAGACAAGAGAAGTACCCAACAAGAAACAGAAACCTGTGATAGATCATCGATCAGTCGGATCACCTACCCAATAAGCATCTAAATAAGCATGAAGCTCGAGAGAAGACCGAGAGGAGTAGTGTAGACCATGATAAAGTGTGCCCTTGACATATCGGAGAATCCGAAGAATGGCAGCATAGTGGACAGAACGAGGGGCATCCATGAACTTACTAACCATACCCACGGCATGTGAAATGTCCGGACGAGTAACTGTGAGATAGATCAGACTACCAACCAACTGACGATAGCGTGTAGCATCTGATATAGGTTCACCATCCAAGGGTGTGAGCTTTGCATTGTATTCCAAGAGAGTGGAAACAGTCTTATTGTCGGTGATACCGGCCTTGGTGAGAAGATCAGAAGCATATTTAGCTTGAAAAAGATAGTATCCATCGGAGGATGAGGTAATTTCAAGCCCAAGAAAATAACTGAGAGTGCCCAGATCTTTCATCTCAAAATGCTGACTAAGAAAGTGCTGAAGAGAGTGGATACTTGCATAATCATCTCTAGTAATAATCATATCATCAACATAAAGAAGAATAAGAGTGATACCAGCAAAAGATCGTTGGACAAAGAAAGCAGTGTCATGAGGACTCGAAGTGAAACCCTGCTGAGCAACAACTGAGCTAAACTTTTCAAACCAAGCTCAAGGAGCCTGCTTGAGGCCATAAAGAGCACAGCGAAAACGACAAACTTAACTGCCGGAGTGTGGATAGCCAGGGGGTGGTTGCATGTACACTTCTTTTTGGAGATCTCTATTTAGGAAAGTATTCTTTAAATCCATTTGATAAAGAGGCCAACGGTGAACCGCAGCCACAATAATGAGACATCTGACAGATGTAAGGCGAGCAACAGAAGCAAAAGTTTCCTCATAGTCAATGCTATACTCCTAAGTAAAGCCTTTAGCAACTAGGCGAGCTTTGTATCATTCAACAGATCCATCAGCCTTGGTTTTGATCTTGTAAATCCACCGACAACCTACTACAGACTGACCAGAAGGCAAATCAACCATATCCCAAGTGTGATTCTTATGAAGGGCGTTTAGTTCTTCATTCATAGCTTACTGCCAAAGAGGGTCAGTATGAGCCTCACGATAGGTGTGAGGTTCATATAGGGTGGTAAGAGCAAAATAACAGTGATAATTAGTGAGATAAGAAGGAGGAATGTTTACCCGAGTGGAACGATGAAGTTCAGGACCAAATGGAGACTCAGAAGAGGGTGGTGCCACAGGATCCAAGACAGGTGGATCAAATGCCGGGGAAAGAACCGGAGAGGAGTTGTTTAGAGAGGCAGCCAATGTTGAAGAATCCTCTACAAGTTCAGGATAAAGAGGGAGAACAAGATCAGTAAAAATGGGAGACTCGGAGGAAGAGGACGCAGGAAACTGCTGGAGACTAGTGAAAGGATAATGTTCCCAAAACTCAATATGACGGGAGACACGAAGACGATGAGAAATGGGATCATAGCAGCGAAACCCCTTTTCAGATATACCATAACCAAGAAAACAACAGAGATGAGCACGAGGCTGGAGCTTGGTGCGTTCATGAGGAGGAAGAGAGACAAAACAAGCACAACCAAAAACTCGAAGAGAGGAGTAGTCAGGGGATTAACCATAGAGAAGCTCAATGGTGATTTGTTGTATGTAGTTGGTAAAGGAATATGATTAATGGTATACACAGCAGTTAGTGCGGCCTCACCCTAAAAGCGCTCAAGAAGAGAGGCAGAAATGAGAAGGGTGTGGACAATATCAAGAATGTGACAATGTTTTCATTCTGCACGACCATTTTGTTGAGAGGTGTAAGGACAAGATCGCTGGATAAGGGTCCCATAACTGTTTAAAAATGATATAAAAGATTTATTGTTATATTCTCAAGCATTATCTGATCGAAAGACTTTAACGGTGCGATTGAACTGTGTTTGAATCATTTTATGAAATGTTTGGTAAATAGACACAAGTTTAGACCTATGATGAAGCAGATAAATCCAAGTATATCGAGAAAAAGCATCTATAAATATGACAAAATATCTAGATCCCTCTTCAGTAGGAATAGGTGCAGGACCCCAAATATCAGAATGTATAAGATCAAAAGGTGCTGAAGAAAACGAGGCACTATTATTAAAGGGCAATTTTGTTTGTTTACCAAAATGACAGGAAGTACAATCAAAATTTTGAAACTGAATTAAACCTAAATGAACTTGAGAGGCTAACAATTGGAGACGAGATAAGGATAGATGACCAAGGCGAGCATGCCATAAATTAGGTGAAGGGGTGGCAGTGGTAGCAGCTACCAAAGCAACTTGTAAAGAAATCTTCAAGTCATGAACCTCAAACATAAGACCAACCTTACGGCCTGTTCAAAGCACTTGACCCGTCTTGGGATCCTTCACATCTACACCGTGATTAGTAAATAGAAGATCTATGCCTAATTCACAAAGTTGACCAACAGAAAGCAAATTGAGAGATAACTTTGGAATATGAAAAGTGTCACTAAGAGATAAACAAGGAGAAGAGATTTTTCCTTTATGACTAACATGCATAGGAGTTCCATTGACAGTATAAATGGTGATAGGGTGTTCTAAGGGTGCCTTATCAGAAAATTGGGATTCATCAGGAGTCATATGGTTACAACATGCAGTATAAAAAAACCAAGGTTGTTTACCTGAGGTGACAGAAAGGGTAGTGGAAGTTCGAGATAAAACCTGTTGAATTACTGCCTCAATATCAGCCGTAGTAAGTGAGGAAGCCAAAGATGGACCTGTAAGAACCGATGGAGCTGAAGGACATACAACAGTTGCCTGAGGAAGAGAAGCTTTATTCTGCTTTTGCATAAATTTCTGCAGTTTGCGACAAACTGAGATGACATGACCTTTTGCACGACAAAACTCGTAGCGAGTACCTTTGGAAGACTGAGAGGTGGGACACTCAGAGTTTATGCACGGAGGAGCAGTGAGTGTAGCAATGGGAGGCTGTGGAGATGGTGTAGCCAATACATGATCAGAGGATGACATGTGATGAGTAGGCCGACGGTTCTCCTTAGAAATGAGCTCCTTGACTGCAGCATCAAGAGAAAGAGTAGGAGACCGGCTAAGTAGAGAGGCTCTGGTAGGCTCAAAATCCTCACGCAAACTCATCATAAAGTGCATAAATTGACGGCGATCCCGATATTTGACAAAGAGCTCAATGTCCTTAAAACACACTAGTGGAAGATCTGCAGTAGAGAGTTGTTCCCACAAAGTAGAAGTCTGAGAATAAAAATCAGAAATAGACTGACCTGCCTCTTGGCGCATTTGATAAAGCTTTGATTCAATGTGGAACTCCAAGCTTGAATCATTAGTGTAATTATAGCGATCGACCAGAAATTTTCAAGCAGCCGTAGCAGTCTCAAGACGAGGAAGGAGATTATGAATGGAGGGAATATATGTATTGATAAACCAAGACAAGATCTTACTTTGAATACTCTCTCAGTCTTCTAGGCGTTCTTCATAATCATCCACTGTAACAGTAGTCTTCGATGCATTTGCAGCAGTTGTGGCGCTGGATTTAGGATTGGGCACTGACTTAGGAATTGAACCAGTCACATATCTCCACAATTTATGACCCTTGAGAAAGACAGTCATATTCTGAGACCATGCATGATAGCTAGTAGGACCATTCAACATAATGGTGATAGAACGAATGATATCCCGTTCGTTTTGTTGAGCCATAATGAATTTAAAGACCTCAAATGAAGAAATGGAACCCAAAATCGGAATCTACGCGAAAAACTGAGCAAGACAAACTTGGTTGAAAATTTTTGACTACGGTCAATGGTCAATGGTCAACGGGTGACGTGGCAGTAGGGCTGACGTGGCAGGGTTAAAACCATAATTTACCAACCGAGGGATAAAACTGTAATTCGCCAACTGAGGGTGAAACTGTAATTTACTGCTCAATAAAATATAAACACCAACATAAACTGAGGCTTCAACTTCAAACCAGGTGAGCGACACACAATCGACGATAATATAGAGCCATAGTTCGCCGGAGAAGAAGAAGAAGATGCTGCTGCGGCACAGGTTTGATGGCAGCTTCGACTTCAAGCACGGGGAGCGGCGTACAATCGAAGGATGGCTCACCTGAGAAGAAGGAGAAGATGCAGGCCGAGAAAGAGAGCAGCGGTACCAGGGCGGCGAAACGACCAGCAGTGGAGCGACGAAGAAAACAGCGGCACTGGGGTGGCCAAGAAACCAGCGGCACCAGGGCGATGACAGTAAGGGATCTGTGACGATGTTGAGTAAGGGACCAGCGGTGACTGTGAGGGACTAGCGGTGACAGTAACTAAGTTTTTTTTTTTTTTTTTTGGATTTGATCAATAGAACCAGCAGCGGTAAAGAGACAGGGACTGTGGGTGATGTGGGTGACGGCGGTAACTTGCTTCTGACAGTGATTACTGGATAAAAGCGAGGGCAGCGGAAGAACGCCGGAGATGTCCACATGAACCAGAAAGTCAGAGAAACAGCTCTGATACCATGTTAATAATGTAAAGTGAGAGAGAGACTGAATAGTTTGTATATTCATATGTCTAGAACAATGTACAATAGAGAGCCTTATTGTAGCACCCCCCCGACCCGATCCGGCCGGACCGACCCGGGGAGCGCTACACGGACTTTCAAAACTTTCGAAATTCATTTTGTAAACAGAAAACCATATAAATTATAGTTTAAAAATTGTTTTCGAGTGAGCCCATTCAATACAAACTTTTTACGAAAATCCGGCAGAGTACCGTTTGTTTTTCGGACTTTCTAAAACCTGTTTTCCACAAATCAAATCAAATTCACATTTTCACAAACACTTCTATAACAATTTCAATCAGTTGCGCACTCTGCCGTTTAGTGCGACTTTCACAGATAGTTTATAAAATAAAATAAATCGAACTTAAACATTAACAATCATTTTGATAATAAAATACAGGAGTCATAAACTAGTTAATTACAAAACATTTTACAAAACATATTTACAAATTCCCTGTATATGCATGCTTTCAGAATATATATACACATAACGAAAATACAGCTACCCAACTGTACGATCTCTGTGACTCGGTCTGCAACTTGCTCTTCCTTCAGTCTCTAGCCTCCTCTGGATTCCTAGTACCTACGCGTTAGAAACAAACTAACGCGCTAAGCATAAAGCTTAGTGGGTGTACTAAAAACTCAATTAAATAAATCACAATATAAATATTTCAAAACAATTCCATTTCTATTGCATTTCAAAACAATTAAATTTCGAAAATCAAAGCATTAAACAATTCCAATTACTTTAATTTCAATAATGAAGTCGATAATGAATGCTATCAATAAAATCATTCGTTTCACTTTTCAATTTCAATCAATTCTGGCCCACTAGAATACTAAACATTCTACGGGGTTGCCCCGCAACAACAGTCACTGATATCACGTGATTGTCCGAGATTGCCCCGCAACAACAATCACTAATATCATCGCGATTGTCCGAGATTGCCCCGCAACAACAATCGCTAGTATCATTGTGATCGTCCGAGATTGCCCCGCAACAACGATCACTAAAATCGGTGTGATTGTCCGAGATTGCCCCGCAACAACAATCACACAATAATAACGGCGCAGTACTGCTCAGTAAAACCCAGCTGGTATACCAACCTCCTATATCCATTTCTATGTTTACGTATCCTAGGGCCGTTTCGGATAAACTATACTCACAGTAAATGTCGCAATAGTTAATCAATAACAATAATTATTCAATATACATCCAAATCACCTAGTATTCATCAAGAAACATAATCAATAGTTTACGAAAATCTCAATCAAATATTTTTAACGAAATCGAAATGTTCGAAAATACATTCGAAATATGATCTATCATAAAAGCGGTTCGAAATTAACCATAGATCTACCAATCATCAATTTTTACATATAAAATAAACACTTTTCATACGAATAATCGAAAACGAAATCTTCCAACGAAATCAAAAACGGAAACGGAAACAAAAACGAAAACGAAAACAATAACGGGAAACTTTTCGTAACGATTTCGAAAACAAACGTACACCTACCTCGGTACCGTTTTTCGTTCGACCAACCGCGGTTCCACGATTTCTTTCCCTTCTCTTTTTCCTTTCTCCTTCTTCCTCTTCTTCCTCTTTTTTCTTTTCTTTTCTTTCTTCTTCTTCTCTCTTCTTCTTCTTCTTTTTCTTCTCTCTTTTCTCTCCTTTTCTCTCTTTTTCTCGGTTCTTTCTCTCTCTGTTTTGTTTTCTCGCTTCTGCGAGAAGCTTCTATTTTTTTTATATTTTTTTCGCCATCGCGACCGCCGTCGCGACCTGTGGTTGCGGCACAAGGTCGCGATGCTCACTGGAGTGCGCGCACCGCCTTCCTCGCGAGCGCGCCTTGGTCGCGCGAGAGATCGCGATGCTCTCTGCCAACTTTGGCAATTTTATCGCGAGCAGTCCATCGCGACCTGTGGTCGCGGTGGCTGGTCGCGATACTCACTGCCTGATTTTGCCATTTTCATCGCGAGCGAGCTATCGCGACCTGTGGTCGCGGTGACCAGGTCGCGATACTCTCTGGTCCAGTTTTTCAATTTTCAGTTTTCATTTTTCACTATTCAATTCTGGTCGCGATACATTTAATTACATTTACACCCCCTCAAATAGTAAAATTTTATTTTCACAAATTTCACATATATCAAAAATTCATTACCCGAAATCCGGGATGTTACACTTATATAGGTTAGGTATGTGAGGAGTACAAGTAATGGGTTAAGCCCAATGGACTAGTCTAAGCTATACACTAACATCACAAACCCCTTACAATATTTCACACCCCAAAATTTTTTTCACAAAATTTTCTCTTTCTTTTCTCTCCCTTTCTTCTCTCTACTCTCTCTCAATTTTGTGTGTTTCATTCTTCTGATAACTTGCCTATATATAGGCAAATGGGAGAGGAAGCTGCCAAATATACTTTTGGCGCCATGTGCATCTTCTCATTTATATTTGACAAAATGATTTTGTCCTTTCAACTTACAATTGCTTTTCGGTGCACTATTTGCTTTTTGAAAAATCAATCCACTTTTGACAAATCTCCACCTTGGATAGAATTTTGATCAATAGCAGTATCGCTCCACCTTGGCAAAATATTTTAGTAGTTTGAAATACCAATCAAGTTTAAGCAGTACTTAAACTTGACACTTGGAAGAAATTTCGTCAGCATATCTGTAGGATTATTATGAGTACTTATCTTCTTCACGGCAACTCTTCCTTGGGCAATGATATCACGAACAAAATGGAATTTGACATCAATATGCTTAGTTCTTTCATGAAACATCTGGTCTTTAGTCAAATGAATTTCACTTTGACTATCATAGAAAATAGTAGTGGCATCGGAACAAGAATTAAGCTCCTCATACAATTCTCGAAGCCAGAGTGCTTTTTTTATCACCTCTGTAATAGCAATATATTCTACCTCTGTTGTTGATAACGCTACAATAGGTTGTAAAGAAGTTTTCCAGCTAACTGCACTTCCACCGAGAGTGAATACATATCTTGTAAGTGATCTCTTTTGTCAAGATCACCTGTATAATCAGAGTCGAAAAATCAGACTAGAGAACTGCTACTCCGACTGAACTCCAGATATGCTTCTGAAGTTCCACGTAGATATCGCAGAATCCATTTCACTGCATTCTAGTGTGCTTTCCCGGGACAAGACATATATCTACTAACAACACTAACTACATGTGAAATATCTGGACGCGTACAAACCATAACATACATAATACTACCAACTGCACTGGAGTAGGGAACTCGAGTCATATACCTCTTTTCGCTATCTGTCTTGGGTGATAAAGCTGTTGACAATCTGAAATGTGCAGCCAATGGCATTGATACTGGTTTAGTATTTTTCATGCCAAATCTTTTCAATACTTTCTCAATATATCCTCTTTGAGTCAAGAATAATTTTCCTTCTTTTCGATTTCTCTTTATTTCCATGCCAAGGATATTCTTAGCTGCTCCAAGTTCCTTTATCTCGAACTCATTTTTCAACTGCTTCTTTAACTCATCAATATCTGACATGTTCTTAGCAGCAATCAACTTGTCATCAACATAAAGGAGCAAATATACAAATGAGCTATCATCAGTCCTTCGAAAATAGACACAACTATCATAGTTGCTCCTTGAGTATCCATTACCAGTCATAAACGAATCAAATCGTTTATACCACTGTCTGGGAGACAGCTTCAAACCATACAATGATTTCTTCAACAAGCAAACATGATCTTCTTTACCTTCAACAATAAAACCCTGTGGCTGTTTCATATAGATCTGTTCCTCCAGTTCACCATGCAAAAATGCTGTTTTAACATTCAACTGCTCTAACTCTAAATCATGCATGTCAACTAATGCAAGCAAGACACGAATAGAACTGTGCTTTACACTAGGTGAGAAAATATCATTAAAATCGACACCTGGTGCCTGACTGTAGCCTTTTGCTACTAACCGTGCTTTATACCTTGCATCCTTAACTCTTGGAATTCCCTCTTTCCTTTTGAAGATCCATTTGTAGCCAACAATCCTCTGCTTAGCTGGTGGTTTCACAAGTACCTATGTATCATTCTTGTGAAGTGATTCAATTTCTTCCTGCAGAAAAATTAACCATTTTACAGAATCAACAGAGGAAATTGCATAAGAATATGTGACAGGTTTTCCCACAGAGTTTGTCTCTTCTTCAATGGTCAAAGCATATGCAACAAAGTCTGCGTATCTTTGTGGTGGTCTTATTTCTTTTCGTGGTCTACTTTCAGCAATGCTATAACTTGTCTCTTGAGGCACATCTTCAACATCAATCTTCTCTTCTGATTGAGAGTCTAAAATATTAGGATTTTGAGGCATCAATGGTGGACACAGAACTTCAAGCTTCACCTGCTTCAATGCACCACCTATCTTATCTGTATTAGAAGAAACTGGAGACTCCTTTTTCAGCATTAGTAGAGCAGATTCATCAAAAGTAATATCTCTACTAATAACAAATTTAGGTGATTTAGGATCTAAACACCACAATCTATATCCTTTCACCCCAGATGCACAGCCAAGAAAAATACATTTCTTTACTCTCGGTTCTAGTTTCCCTTCACTAACATGCATATATGCAGGGCATCCAAATATTCTCAAATTTGAATAATTAGCAGATTTACCAGACCATACCTCTTCAGGAGTCTTGAACTCGATTGCTGTAGTTACATCGGGCCCTTTTTAAAAGAGTCCTATTCATGCTTTCAGCAACACCATTCTGTTGAGGAGTTTTGACTACTGTACGATGTCTGATGATGCCTTCGTCTTCGCAAAATCTGTTAAAATCTCCACTGCAGAATTCCTAACCATTGTCAGTTCGGAGTCTTTTAATTTGCTTTCCTGTCTGCTTCTCGATCAGAGTTTTCCACCTTTTGAAAGTGTTAAGAATATAATTTTTGTTCTTTAGAAAAAACACCCAGACCTTCCTTGAAAAGTCATCAATGAAGGTCAATAAATATCGAGCTCCTCCTTTTGATGGAACTGGCGATGGGCCCCATAGATCAGAGTGAATATAATCCAACGTCCCTTTGGTTATATGAATTCCAGTACCAAAGCTTAGTCTCTTCTGTTTTCCAAACACACAGTGCTTACAGAAGTCCATTTTACTAGTACTTTGGCCACATAAAAGTCCTTGCTTGCTTAGCAGGGTTAGACCTTTTTCACTCATATGCCATAATTTTGTAACTTCTGAATCAGGCATAGATGATTCTAAAACAGCTGCAGAGCTTGTAATAGTGGAACCTTGCAGTATATAAAGGCTACCAGTTTTCTTAGCCTTCATCACGATCAATGCACCTTCGCTAACTCTTAGTACTCTACCTTCAGCTGAAAACTTGCACCCATTTAAATCAAGAGTGCCAAGAGAGATGAGATTCTTCCTCAGGTCTAGAACATATCTCACATCAGACAATGTTCTCACAATGCCATCGTGCATTCGGATAGGAATTGTTCCTATACCAACAGTTTTGCATTGGGCATTATTTCTCATCACAACAATACCTCCATCAATAGATTCATATGTCGAAAACCAATCCCGGTTAGAACACATATGATAGGAGCAACCAGTATCCATAATCCATTCATCATTGGAATTGAATCGATCTTCTGTCACGCACATAACATCAGCTCTTTTTTCAGCAGCACTAGCTTGGGTGATCTCTTCATTTTGTGGAGCGACCTTATTTTCTCTTTTATTTTGCAGTTTGTTACATTTGCTACGAATATGACCTGGTTCTTTACAGTACCAGAATATGACATCTCTGCCTCTAGATTTTTATCTGTGTTTTGACTTGCTTTTGCCTTGATCTTGTGATCTTCCCCTTTGTTCATGTCTTCCTCTCGGATATAGACCTTGTGCCGGACTATTAGAAGATTGCCTAGTGATATCATGGTCAATCTTCTCTTTAGTCTCCAAAGCAGTTTTGACATCCTTCAGAGAAATTGTGTCTTTTCCATATAACATAGTTTCTCTGAAATGTCTATATGAGGAAGGTAGCGAACACAGCAACATCAGCACCTGATCTTCGTCTTCTATATTGACATCAAGATTTTGCAAATTCATGATGAGAGATTCAAACTCATCAATATGAGAACCAAGAGATGTACCTTCACTCATGCGGAGTGAATATAAACACTGCTTCTTGTAAAGTTTATTTGTGAGGGGTTTTTTTTCAAATAAAGAGATTCCAATTTCTCCTACAACGCCTTTGCGGTCTTTTCAGAAATGACCTCACGTAAAACTTCATCAGAGAGAGATAACTGAATAGCGGAACGGGCCTTTTCATCGATGTCCTCCCAATTTGCATATTTCACATTAGCTAGTTTAACACCTGACATGCTCAAATGCATGGGAATAAATCCCAAGTGTAGGATTTGTCGAAGTAATAAAATTTCCGTGAGTACGGAGTCGAATCCACAAGGAAGTGGTGGTACTAATTCTAAAAACTAGAGATTAACTAATGCAATAAAATAAATTAATTGGTGTTGGAGATTTATGGAATTAAACTAAATTAACTAATTAGAACAATAAACTAATGCGAGACGAATTCAAATGGAAGAAAACGCTAGGTGGTCACACGGCCCCAATCTCGGATAAGAAAACATTGACTATTATGAAGCACGTTATTAACACGATAAGACTTTTACAACTAAGGTCACACCACATTGTATTGGTCCCGCAATGGTGTGTAAATTCAATTAAACACACTATGGGTCATAGAACGCATTTAATCAAAAACCTTCGTTAATAAAATACATACGTTAATTAAATAATTTCTTATTTAACAACCTATTATTGATTTTCAGAGTCAATTAAGTCCTATTGCAATTTCACGATGTCTTGCACAATCACAATACATATCTAATTAGTTTTTCATTAAGTAATCTCGCAATCTACTTTCGCAATCGCAACATATAAGAATCAAACATCAAAAGATACGATCAAATAATACTCCTGAATATTACAAATATATAGATACCAAATTGGTTTTAATCAAAGAACTTGCAATTGCGTTCGCAATCGCATTGAACAAGAATAAAAACACAATAAGATAACATAAATGTAACCTCAAAATCCATGTCATGCAATAACATATAATAAATATTACATAGTCAAATTAATCCGAATCCGTTCATGGTTCCTACACTCAACTACAAAATTAGACACTCATGCTTTCAAATAAATAAAAAGATAAGAATAGGGATGCAATACAACCCATTTGGGGATGTTGAGAATCGAACTCTGCCCGTTTCCGGTTTAGACTTCGTTTCCGTCGATATTCGTCTTTTCTTGATAAATTCTTGAAGCAATTCATGAAACCAATTTGTGTTGATGATTTGTGATGTTGGTTGATGTGTTTGATGATGAAAAGTAGGTGAAACCTTGCCTTGGACGCAGCTTGGGAGCTGCTGGAACCAACTTGGACGAACCCCCCACACGGCTGCTGCATTTATAAAGCTAGGGCGTTAGAATTTTTTAGCCACCGCGACCAGCGGTAGCGCCGATTGGTCACGTTGCCCACTGTTTCTGGTCCTGCTTCTTCATCGCGATGGACTCCACGCGAGCTGTGGTCGCCAAGCTTGCTAGCGATGCTCACTGGTCTGCTATGGTTCTTCACTTCTTCTTCACCGCGAGCAGCTGGATTGTGAGCCAAGGATCGCGGTGCAGCTCGCCATACTCCCTGGACCAAGCTGCATGTCTTCACCGCGAGCAAGATTCGGCGACAATGGGTCGCGGTGCAGCTCGCCATGCTCCCAGGACCAAGCTGATTTCTTCTGCACGCTGATCTGTTTTTATTCTTCAATTCTTTACGAAGCAGCTTGATTTCTTCATTTGCAAAGTGACAGATGCTGCTTCAATTCACCACGAGGTGAGCTGCTGCTCGCAGAAAATGGTTGAATCTTCCACGTGCAAGCTGCTGAATTTCATAGAGAATTGGCAAAAATAATGCATGCAAAAATAGTTGACATCACATGCAATCTTCAACGTTTTCTTCATTCTTCATGAATGCAACAGCTTTTGATTGGCTACTCTCCAAATGATCCATGGCCTTTCTCCCATTGATCCATGCAAGGTGGCTTCTCTCCATTTGGTCCCCGAATTGCCCGGTTTAGCCTCGATTTCACATATATTTGCATAATTGCACGGGAATCACCTAAAAGCTGCACAATGCCATAAAACACATCAAACGCACCAAAAATACAATCAAAAGAAATGGTCCAAGGGTCGTAGATATGTAATAATAATTGACCGATCAACACCTTTCAATGCTTTTTGAACTCCACTTTGAACAAGAACAGCACGTATCCGCACTTGCCATAAAGTGAAATTAATCTTTCAATCAAATTTCACGACTTCAAATTTTGCCGCCGACATCCTTAATTTCAACAAGGATAATAACAAAATAAATGTATTATTCACCGTTTGGCACTATTCGGTGTGGGGCCCACCAGCGCACTATTCACCATGGCACTATTCCGTGTAAGGCCTACCAAGCGATGCATATTCACCAGTAACCGTATACTGAATAGGGTACATAGTCGTGAACAATACGCCAGGTAAGTTCCCAGAAAAGAGAGGTGGGTCATAATAGACACGCTTAAGTACCAAGTCTTTCCTTAGCCAGAAATTTTCCTAGACATGTACTTTCCACACCACAGCACAAAATCAGCAAATCTCAAGAACAATTCTTTTTTGATGTGGAAGATTAGATAATGCTGCAACCACAGAGCATACTAAGAATTTTCTAGCAGCCTGGAACACAACCGGAAGCTCTGATATCAGTTTGTTATGCTTGGAGTAGTATCGGATAGTACATATATTTAAAATAGACGACAAAATTAAGTAGAAAATAAATGACACAAGAATTTACGTGGTTATGCTAAAATACAAACCTACATCCACGGACCAGGAGGAGCGATTCCACTATATCAGAAAATTTTATGGTGTGTACATAATTAGAGATCACACTCTAATACCCCAAGAGGATAACTCATAAAACCCCTTACAATATTTCACACCCCAAAAATTTTCTCACAAAATTTTCTTTTTCTTTTCTCTCCCTTTCTTCTCTCTATTCTCTCTCAATTTTGTGTGTTTCATTCTTATGATAACTTGTCTATATATAGGCAAATGGGAGAGGAAGCTGCCAAATATACTTTCGGCGCCATGTGCATCTTCTCATTTATATTTGACAAAATGATTTTGTTCTTTCAACTTGTAATTACTTTTCGGTGTATTATTTACTTTTTGAAAAATCAATCCACCTTTGACAACCTCTCTACTCAATCAAAAGTTACCAACTCAGGAGTTGCATGTGGCAGCTGATTCTGTCGATTTTCCAATTAACAAAAGAAGGAAAAATAAATATTTTGTGCATATAAATTTTAATAATATAATTTGTGTTGAGATTAACATTAACATGTGACTTAGTTTAGTTATATTTGTTTCATTGTACAGTATATGAGGTGTTTGAACGTATGGCGTATTATGGTATTTCATCGAATCTGGTACTGTATTTGACAAACAAGCTCCATCAGGGGACTGTCAAGTCTTCTAACAATGTCACCAACTGGGTTGGCACCATCTGGCTCACCCCCGTCCTGGGCGCCTATGTCGCCGACGCTCATCTCGGCCGTTACTGGACCATCATCATCGCTTCCCTTATTTACCTCTCGGTACGTGTATATGTATACATTCATACATGTATACGCCTTATACAGCATATGTTTGTAATGACAATGTTAAAAAAAAAAAAAAAAAAAAACTTAAAACAAATCGATAATTCTATCATTGTGAGCCATGATTATATTTTTATAGCTAGCATACTAATTAAATATGACCCACGATATTGAATTCTATAAAGCTCTGACGTATGATATAATTACCACCTACCACTTGATGTGATATTTTAATAGGCGTACGTATTGCCATATTATTTTGTTTAGAGGAATAGCATGATATTTTATGGTTTTAATGAAGTTGGATGGTGTGTATATATATAAATATATATATATATAGAGAGAGAGAGAGAGGAAGTTGGATGGTGTATATATATAGAGAGAGAGAGAGGAAGTTGGATGGTGTATATATATATATGTAGAGAGAGAGAGAGAGAGAGAAAGAGAGTGAGAGAGAGGTGTCTGAATAAGATGAGATAATTCTAAATCTGCGTGTGGATATATAAATACTACTTGTATGAATGTTAATTGGACTTGAGAATTTCTGTTTTATAAGGCAGAAGTAGGAAGATGTCGTGGTCAGTATAGTCTATAGATAAGATTATGAGTTATGACTAGTAAGTCTCTTATGTATGGTTTTTTTTATTAATATGAGAAACATAACAATTAACAGGTGGTTCCGTGGACCACAGTTTTCAAGAAGTTCTAGTCTGCGGTTGCCTTTAGAAGTCCAACCATCCATTTCTTTTAATTACTGAAATTACAGAAGAAGTGGGTTGTTCACTTGTTTGTCAACATATCAGTAAATCAAAATTGAACTGTTGAATTTTAATTGATTCTTTTCAATAGTCAAGCTACTATGTAGGTTTGCCTTTTTTTAAATTTTATATTATGTATATGACTAAAGATTTTAATGGAAGTTATTAATTATAATACAGGGGATGTGTCTACTAACACTAGCAGTATCAGTACCTTCCCTAAAACCACCTCCTTGCAAACAAGCTAATGTTGCAGACTGTGAGAAGGCCTCAACCTTACAGTTGGCGGTCTTTTTTGGTGCACTCTACATACTGGCTGTGGGAACCGGTGGAACCAAACCAAACATCTCCACGATCGGGGCTGACCAATTTGATGATTTCGAGCCAAAGGAGAAGATTCAGAAGCTATCCTTCTTCAATTGGTGGATGTTCAGCATTTTCTTTGGTACACTCTTCGCCAACACAGTTCTTGTTTACATACAAGACAATGTGGGTTGGACCCTGGGATACGCGCTTCCGACACTCGGGCTCTTGGTATCCATTGGGATTTTCGTGGCTGGCACACCCTTCTACAGGCACAGGGTGCCTGCAGGGAGTCCTTTTACAAGGATGGCAAAGGTCATAGTTGCTGCCATTAGGAAATGGAAGGTGACTCTCCCTAGTGACCCTAAACAACTCTATGAGCTTGACTTGGAACATTATGCAAAGAAAGGAAAATACAGGATAGAATCCACTCCAGGCTTGAGGTCTGTTTTGATGGGGTTTTTACTTGGCTATCTATTATTAGCTAGGCCTTTGCTTTCTTTTTGATTATAACTTGATGTTTGTTCATGAATGCAGGTTCCTTAACAAAGCTTCTGTGAAAACAGGTTCAACTGATCCATCGATGCTATGCTCAGTTACCCAAGTAGAGGAAACTAAACAAATGTTAAGAATGATCCCAATCCGGATTGCCACCTTTGTTCCAAGCACCATGGTTGCTCAGACAAACACCCTTTTTGTGAAGCAAGGCACTACCCTTGATAGACACATTGGCAACTTCAAGATTCCCCCTGCAAGTTTACCTGGATTTGTGACATTGTCATTTCTTGTTTGTGTTGTCTTATATGACCGGGTCTTTGTCAAGGTTATCCGAAAATGGACTAAAAATCCTAGAGGCATCACTCTCCTTCAAAGAATGGGAATTGGTCTTGTTTTTCATATTTGTATCATGGTAGTTGCTTCTCTAACAGAGAGATATCGGCTCAGTGTGGCCAAGAAACATGGTGTAGTTGAAAATGGAGGACAAGTTCCTTTAAGCATATTCGTTTTACTTCCCCAATTCATTCTTATGGGAACGGCTGATGCGTTTATGGAAGTATCTAAAATTGAGTTCTTCTATGACCAGGCACCAGAAAGCATGAATAGCCTTGGAACTGCTTATTCAGCGGTTACTTTAGGAGTAGGGAATTTCATTAGTAGTTTTCTTCTTTCAACAGTTTCTCGCATCACTGAGGAGCATGGTCGAGGATGGATTCTGAACAACCTAAATGCCTCTCATTTGGACTACTACTATGCGTTTTTCGCAATATTGAACTTCTTGAACTTTATCTTCTTCTTGGTTGTGATAAAGTTCTATGTGTACAAGGCCGAAGTTTCAAATTCCCTGCACGTACTCACAGAAGAATTGAAGGAGATGAGACTAAGGGCAGATGAACAAGAAGCGTCCAAGACCAGGATATAGGTCGAAAAGCATGTCAGCGCTTCAGTTGATGGAATTATGTGGGAGTGTTAAAAGTTTGCAAACATGATTATAGTTTGATTTACTTCAGTCAAGTTACAATTATGTACCATAAAGAAAAATTAAGTCAAGAAAATGTAATGACTTGCTTGTTGAAACTTGAAACAGAAAAGCAACATAATCATATTTACAATAGTTGGTTTCATGTAATTGCCATGGTGACTCTGAAAACATTTTGAAAATCAGGTTGTGTCTGCTCAATGAATAAAAAAAAAAAAAATCGCATCAAGAAGAGAATTGCTCCGAGTTTTAGCAACAGAAAACAAATGCCAAAGGGTACAGGACTTATATATATATTAACACATAAAAGACAACTTTGAGGAAGATCTCCTCCAAGCACATACCAAGTGTTCAAGTGTTCACAATTTTAAGCATTGCAAATCATTTCATTGTGAAAACTTTCTAGGCCTTTGACAGCATAAATAAAAACGAAGTAGGTTGACCTGCACATTCATATTATGCAGTCTTGCCAATAAAAAAATTATTCCCAGCACCACACTAAAATAAAGAACGCCTAGTGCTACAAAGAATCAAGACCAAAACTACTACAATGCTCTCTCCAACCCCCAGAAACATCTTCGTATAGAAATTTGAGTGAACCGAATTCGTATACAGTAGGTTCCCTCACATTTTCTTCAAGTTTCATGTTAGTTTACAGGAATGCTGATACTATAATGCACCACATATAATCCCTTTGCTTCAAATATACAACAGAAAGTATCATAATCTTCATCTCCTCTTTGCTAATTGGAACGATTTCTTCAAGAACAGATTTGCTGCTCGATCGTTTCTATGGCACAATACTCTCAATATTGTATTTGGATCTGCTCTATTCCACCTTCCTGTTGTTGGTGGCATAGGTAGCTTTTGCCCTGTACCCACAACTCCTAAACCGCTTGTTTCACAGGAAAGAATGCTGAAATCTTCTATTAGCTGTTCAGTTTGCTGCCCCATCAATGCTACCACTCCATCAACTGTCTCGGCCTCTCGGTCTACCACAGCTTCAGCTATCAATCCTTCCCCACATGTGCAAAATACCCTCTTCAAGCTGTCAAAATCCTCCTCAATCATCTCGTGATCAGAGCGATAAAAGACCCTAGTGGATCCCCCAGCAAGCAAAACCATAAGGTACGCTTCGAAAGCTGCTTTCATAACTTCCCTTATAGCTAACGCCTGAGCTCGGTCTGTGAGAATAGCACTCATAAGAGTAAGATTCTGCTTGAGAATTCGCAATGCAGGCCTGACTCGAGCATTGGCAACATCATAAACATAGAGGCTCTCATAGAATACAGAGTTTGAGTCAAGGAAGATGAGGCGATACGCAGCGACTTCTGATACATGTTGGCAGGCAGATTGAATAGCATTTATTGCATGTTCAAAGTAGGAAGTGGAAGTTCCATGACACCTATGGTTAGAGAAACGGCTGCGTGGTGAAGGAACAACTCTTGGAGAGAGGGATAGAGTTTTGTCAAGTGCATGGATGTGAGTGAGAAGATAATGCAAAGTATTGAGGCGGATGTAAAGACGTTGCGTTCCTCGGCTTGTAGAGGGGCGAGGATGGTGACCTTCATTTGGTCCATTGTGGTGCAACTCTTCTGCACTAACACTGCAAGGGGTGGCCTTTTTCCAGAGTTTAAAGAACTTTGAATCCCTGTTGCATCTGGTAAGAGGAGGAAGTGTAGGCAGATAGCTCTGTCTTGTTCCTGAAAAATGTATGATGACATGAGAAGACTATGGTTGAAAATGATTTAGATATGACTTGTAGAAAATGATTCTTACCACATGATCCCACAAAGGTAGTGTATTCTCTAAAGAGAAGTTGCAAACCATCAGCTAGATCGTGAACCAAATCATCACTGATTCCTATTGGAATTTCAAAGAAATCATCCACAGTTTCCTTAGCCAGTTTCATTAGCTCAACACCTGATTGAGCGTATGGCTCTGATTTGGACTTCGGATTCCATGTCTGCAATACAAATTGGGAACCGATTAATTAACATAACCAAAATAATGGCCTCATAAGGGCTTGAAAAAAAAATAGAAACATACTTCTGATTCTTTTGCTCTGTGATAGCAGTCTTTCCCTCTCAATATCCTCTCCTCAATCCATTGTCTCAAGAGCTTTAATATGATTGAGTCAACTTCATATGGAACCATTTCTCTGACAATACCCTTGCCTCCATCTTCACAGTCAGCAGAGTCTTCAACCACCATTTGAACCAAAACCTTTTCAAGCTTTCCAGCTCTCTGCAAGACCCCGACAATCTCACTGGTGAGTGTGGACGTCCCTGCCAGATACTGCTTCAAAACTGCTCCATAGCACTGGTGCAGAGTAACAGCCGCAACACCAGCTGCAATTGGGTGCCATCTCTTTAGTATAGGACTAAAACTTTCCCTCTCTCTCAAAGCCAAATCCTCTGTTTCTTTAGCCAATTGAAGCAGAGCTTCTGTTGCCCCCAACTCTTTCCCATCCACATTGTGGCTCTTGATAGTCCCACTCTCAATAATCTATCACAATCAACAAAAATGTTTTTAAATATCAACAAACCAACACTAACAAACTATAGATAAAGATAGCTCACAATTCACAAAGACCCACCTTTGTAAATGCATGTTTCACCGAAGAACGAATGTAGTGATCAACCCGATCCCCAGTTGAATCCACCACCACCTTCGTGTCCCCTTTATCCTTCCCTGCACCTTCAGTGATGGTAACATCTTCACCCAAAATCTTTGATGCCAACAAAGCTAGTGGTAGGAGGTTCTCAATCTGGCCAACTGTTCCTCTATGAAAATAGTCATGATAGTTTAGCAATCTCCTCTCTGCCCACCCTTGCATGGAAGCCAAGACCGACGACAACATCTTCACGTATGTGGCCTCTCTATCGAGCTTCTTAGCATCGTTGGCCAACTCCGCCAACATCGTATGCGCAGCGCAGAGAAGATCAGGCTCCGTCAGCGAGGTGACAACGTATTGTTGAAACAAAACCCACGTGAAACACACGTTGTGTATTGGCCTGTTGATTCCCAATGTCGTCCACGTCTTCTTCATCAGCTCCAGAAGCTCATCAACCTCGTCAAGAACCAATGTCTCGTCCCTGATGTCGAATATCGACTGGAGAAGCGCAATGTAGAGGTGGAGATTGAGAGGGAAGCCATCAGCCCAATGACACACGTCCGTGGCAGCCCCATTCGCGCTGCGCCATGACAAGGAAACCACACTGTTGCATAGAGACCTCATGGTGTCCGAGTTCTTTCCTGTGTCTATGGGTTTGGTTTCGCTGGCACGGACAATCTCACGTAGACGCATAGCAAATGAGTTCGATTTGTTGTCTAGTGGTATTGATGGGTGGAGAAGAAGCCCGGCTTCGAGTGTTTTGAGCTGCCGTTTTTGCCAGATATGGTACTCGTGAGCGTCATTAAATTCTGATGGTTTCAGGTGCCGAAGAAGCTCCAATGGCAAAATTATTGTCTCTGCTCGCCTACCCATCTGCTTATATCAATAATATGATTAATTATTTGTTCAAAGATTATGTTTTGAAACTAATTATCAGACATTAGTTAATGTCAATGACATCACTATATACCCAACAGTTGAAAATGATTCGAAAACGGCATTATTTTGGCATATTGAGATTTGAGATTGCTATTTCAATGCCATTATCAATTACTACCTTTCGACATCCGTGCAAAATAAGACGATTGATAAAATCATAAGATTGACGGTGAATACAAGGAAGCTACAGATCAAGAATTTAAAATTCAGTAATATCAAATTTTGTTGATGAGAATATCAAAGGTTAAGAAAAATAAAAATCGAATTCAGTTATGGATCGAAATTAATGTTGCAATCGTATTTTAAAAACTTTGGAGGTGTTGAAAAGTTGATGTATGCAAAGATTTTACCATGCAAAATGAAAAAGAATAAAAGGAAACACAGAAGAAACGTATATGAATCAGATGATATTAATAAAAATGGACTTACCTGGCCAACCAGAGTCCTCATGAGAGTCTTCCTCAGCCTATTATCACTCTGCTCCGTCACCTTCATCTGCTGCCTCATGATCTCCGCCGACGTCAGTGGCCTCCTTGGTCTTGACGGCGGCGGCATTGTAGAGAACGCCATGCCGGGGCTGCCGCTGCTGTGGGAATGGCCGTGGTGGCCTCCGCCGTGGGCATGTGCGTTGTTGGAGCCCGGCGAGGTGGGAGCCGAAGTCACCCCCATGCTAGACATCCTCCTAGAAGGCGATCTTTTCAACATCTTCAGGCCCAAAGCCCTCTTCACCCTACTAATAGGCGTCATCTGAACCACCCCGTTGACCCGCCCGCCCGGAGACCCAGGACTAGACCCGGTTCCGTTATCGCCAGAGCCACCGTGGTCGTGGGCGGAGTAGAAGGTGATAGCGTTGCGGCCACCGAAGCCTGGAGAGGAGCGGCAGGCGGTGAAGAAGACCTCGTAGGCAGCCTCACGGACATCGTCGGCTTCAATGCCGTCGAGCTTGCCGAAGGGCCAGGCGAGGTCGGAATCTGCGGTGGCGGGGCCGGCGATAGGGCCGGAAAGTAAGTCCCGGCGGGGTGGCTGGCCCATATTGGTGTTTAGAAAACAATGGCGGTCAAATGGTGTCTGGCGGGAGAGTGTAGGGAAAGAAGGAATGCATTTCTTTTAAGAGAGAGAGAGAGAGAAGAGAGAGAGAGAGACAAGTGCGAGTTTGTTAATTATGACAGCCTTATTGTGTTAAGAAACTGATTGGAGGTTGATGGCTCTGCTCTCCTTTCTTGTTGCGAATTAAACGACGAAGATACGGTCCACCATTTCCTATTCCGCCTATTTCTCTTCTTCTTTTCCTTTTAACATTATTATGTCTTTCCTGCCACCATTTTTATAAACCATGTTTTATTATCATTTTCAAGTTTCCATCTGCCATATTATTCGATAAAAAGGACAATTGTTGGTTATTGAATTTGTTTGGTTGTTTATTTATTGATCTTTAAACAAGAGATGTCACCGCACCAAGTTGTATTACATATCCGTGATCCGACTATCTATTCTTATGATTTAAAATATATAATCTATATAGAGATAAAACTCTCAACACATATTAATAAATACGTATGATTAGACTTGAAATTTTATCATTAAGCTGAATGAGAATATACAAATCACCTAATCTAGTATGGAAAAAAAAAAAAAAAACTTGAATGCATTTCCCACCATAATTTCTTCACTTGACAAATTTTACCACATAATAATATCATAGTGGGAGATGCACCATAAATTATGTGCATATAAGTTTCTCTCCTAGCACGGGATGGGCAATTCTATATTATGCTTTTGGCATTTACTAAAAATATGGCATTATAATCTACTGGAGATTCTTTTGTTTTGTCAAATATATATGAAATGCTTCTAGCTTGTTTGATCTTCTTCTCAGAAATCAGAATATTAAACTTATATAAGATATATGTTGCTATTGTATTTCCAATAGTTTAATTGCTTCTAGTTCATAATGAGACGAAACTGTTTATATGATTAGATACATTCATTTGGCTGAAGTGAAGTCTTTGTTTTATTTTATATTCCTACAAACAAAAGTTTATAATAATCTCTCTTTTATTTTTATTTTTTTTATTAATGTTTACACAAGCTTTCACTAATGTGGATGTAAACCTTTTTTTTTTCCCCTTAATATCAAAAATCTTCACCATTGAATGCAATCTAATTCTATTATTAAAATCAGTTGTTTTTTTTTTTAAAAAAAAATCTTTTATTGGAAAAATGCATATTTTAAGAAAAATAAAGACTTTCATACTTGAGAATATTAAACATAATACCCTGTATATAATTGTGTGCGAGTATTGTAGCTATACATAATAATAATGAGTAGAATAATATATAGTTCATACTCCCTTATGAGTATATAATAACTTAAACTAATTTTTTGTAGCATTTGTCCCTCTTACTCCATTATAGCCTTTATGTTATGTTGTGCTATAACAATCAAATTTACCATTTCCCAAAAAAAAAAAATGGGGTGTTGTCACCTGTAAAACTAATTACTACACCCACAATTATAATTTGAAAATAGTTGCTTTCAAAAAAGAAATGTCATTTTATTATAAGTACCCAAAATATACCGATAGTAGCCCTATAGAAAAAGTTTTTTGTTTATATAAATTAGATTTATACACACAATTGAACTATTTTCACTTTTTTTTGGTTAAATTTTGAAATCCTAGTCTTTACAATCTGCACCAAGAAAAGGACTACTTTGTTTCTTTTTCAATTTTTTAACTTCTGTTTTCATTAAATTACTATTGCCATTAGTAAAGACTAGTCTAAAACTTCATCACCCTATTTTCTCTCTAAGTTTTTGTAGGTTTTTTTTTTTTTTGAAATTGTATTGGATTCCTTCGGATTCTGGTTCAGTTGAATAATTGATTATTTTGATTGTATTTAATTAAATTATTTTAGGTTTATGTTTAGGACACCACAAAGGTGGTGAGTCCAAAATTCTGACCCTGATTTGACAAAAAAGAATGGATAAAAAAGAAAACTGTATTTATTTAACGGCTAATTATTAAAAATTAATTTATATTAATTTTGAAATTAAAATAAATATTTATAATTATTTTGAAATATAATTTAAATATTTTATTTTATTTAAATTTTAATTTAAAGAATTTTTTAACAAAATTTAATTTAAAGAATTTTTTAACAAATTTTAATTTAATTTTAAATGATTTTATTTTTATCAAAATTGAATTTAAATAATTTATTTTATTTGAAAATTAATTTAATATAATATTATTTTGACCAATCCTACAAGTTATAATTATTTTTTATCTAATCTTATACAACACTAAACGAGAGATAATATTATTTTTAGTCCAATCTTTATTGCACTAAATACAACATATTATTAATTTAATCTAATCTCATTCATTCCAATTCAGTTCAATCATATCATATAAAAATAGTCCAATTAAATTCCGCATATCAAATGCACCTTATGAGTACTGAGTACTGAACACACGTCGACAAGAACATTTTTCTTTTGTCCTTCACATTTTCGCAGGAGAGAGAAAAAACAATGTAGAAAAAGAAACAATAAATTTTAGAGAGAGAAATTAAAAATTAACTTGGTTTTATAAGGCATTGATGATTATGTTAGAGGTTCATTCTCCCCTCAAGACTTTAAGGAATTGATCAAATTTCGGCTAGTTATTTGAAATATGCATTAATAAAATTTACATGCTAATAAGAGAATGAAACTTCATTCTCCGAACAATTTGAGGTTTTTTTTTTTGAAAAGAAATTTTCATTCAAAGAAAGAAGGAAATACATCAAACTAGATAATTATCCAGAATCTAATCTGATTCTCCACAAAAGGATGATAATTTTCTAACCAAAAATTAGCATGAGTTAAAGATAAAGCTAATTTAGCAAGGCCATGAGCCATCGAATTAGCCTGACAAGAAGCGAAAACAATTTTGAAATCTCTATGGGTGTGTTTGATACATGGGACATGATAAGACAACGTGGGACAATATGTTCCTGTCTCATGTTTGGCGCGACATGGACGTGGGACAACGTAGAACAAAAAACTCAAAAACTTGTCCTACCTCAGACCCTCGAATAAGTAGTCCCATGACATGGGACAAGTCTGGAAATAACCCATATACCCTTAATTCTTTCAAAAATTACAATTAAACCTAGTATAAATTAAAATCCTAATCTATTTTTCTCACTTTCTCCTCTCATTTCTCTCTCTCTCTCTCTCTCTCTCTCTCTCTCTCTCTCTTTTCTTCTCCATTATTTTTTTCTCACAACCCTATTTTTCTCTTCTTTTCTTTCTCATTCTTCTCTCTCTCTTTTCTCATCCATTAATTTTTCTCACCCGCCCTCTCTCTTCTTTTCTTCCCCACTCGCCTCTCCCTCTCTCTCTCTATATATATATTTATCTATCTCTTTTCTCCTCTAGTCTATCTTCACCGGTTGTGTGTGGGTTGGTTTTGATTCCTTGTTTGGTTTGTGAGAAAGTGAAGAAAAATGAGAGAAAATAAGCTTCATTTAAGCCCACCTAACTTTGTTTTTGTTTTTATGACTTTTTGGTTTGATATTTCTTGTTTGGCTATTGAGAAATTGAAGCACATGAAGTAAAAATGAAGTATATGCTAATTTTTAATCTTTTTAGTCTCTAATTTTCATTTTTTCATTTCCCGCTGCAATTTCATTAAATGGAAATATGGTCTCAGTTTAGTTGCATAGGAAAAAAAGAAAATCAAGAAAGATAAAAGAAAGATGGAAGCATGGTCTCCATTTGATGGACTTCTATATATATATTTTTGGACTTATTTTTTTTTATGTACTTGTGGAGGAAGATGGACTGTGGACTCCACAATGTTTTTTAAAAAAAATTTCTATTTTTGATTTAATTATATTATTATTATATATAAAAATTATTTAATAAAAACATTCAAATTCTATTATCTCATGTCTCATTTATTACTAATATATTGTAACAAACATTAAACATGATAAGAAGGGTACTATGATCATTTAAACTTCTTGTACTGTCCTATCTCAATCAGTGTTCGAAAAGTCACCGAAGTCGGCCGCCTAGGCGCTAGGCGGCCGGCCGGCGAGGAGAGAATGGCCTAATCGGCCATTCTAGGCAGACGCCCGCCTAGAAAATGCTAGGCGGTAGCCTAGGCGGGCGAGTCGGTCTACGCGGCCGCCCAGCCGCGTAGAACGCGGCCGCCTAGGCGGCCGAGTTCCTCTCCGCGGCCGCCTGGCCGCGGAGAGGTTTTTTTTATGAAATTCCTCGCCAAAACGACGTCGCGGAGAGGTTTGGTTTTGTTTTCTGAATTTTGAAGGCCAAACGACGTCGTTTGGCTGTTTTAAAAAACAATGCCAAAACGACGTCGTTTTGGCATTGCTAAAAAATACAAAAAGGGCAGAAATGTTTTGGAGACAGCAGCTACACAAATCAAATTTTTTCACATTGCTTCTCACTTCTGCGGTTCTTCGGCAGCACACAACCCTCCATCATCATCAATTTTTTTTCCATTTTCAACCAATTTTCTTCATCAACAACCATCTCTAAGGTATGTTTCTTGTATATTTTACTATTTTTAAGAGTGATTGTTGTTAGAATGGTTAAATATATTATGCAATCTAAATGTTTGATAAAATATGTAGATGAATTTTTTTGTATAAAATTGTGAATATTTTTAATTTAGTCTTCATTAATAATTAATAATTAATATAATGTTATTATGAACATTTGAACTTGAAATGATAATTAAAAAAAAATTAAATTGTTATAAAGATTTAGGTTTTACTATTTTAGTATTTGTTGTAAATTGTAATTAATATTTAATTATTTATGTAGGAATTAGGAGATTTTTAAAATTTATAAATAGTTTAATTCTTCTATAGTTATATTATGGAATTAATATTAATGACTTAATGTATATATTAAATATTAATTTATAGATGATATAATATTTTATATTTGTAGTTTTGTATAGTTAAACTAGTTGTATTATGGTGGAATTAATATTAATGTATATATTAATTTATAGATGATTTAATATTTGTATAGTTGTAAATTGTAATGTTGTATAATTTTATTTATGTTATGACTTATGATTATGAATTATGATTAAATAAATCATAAATGTTTGTTAATTTTTCTAGGTTGTTATAAATATAATGGCGTCCTCGGCAGCCTTAGTGGACCAAACGGTCCAATCCACATCCGAATCAGTGCTTAAAAGAAGGTCGAATGATGTCGGATGGGAGTTTGGGGTGTTAATTGACCCAAAGAATTTGGACAGGGTCAAATGTATCTTATTTGGAAAAGTGATGTCCGGAGGAGCTTATAGAATAAAAGAACACATAGGCCAGATATCAGGAAATGTTGCAGTTTGTCCAAAAGCAACACCGGACGCGCAAGCCAAGTGTAGAAATGCCATTATGGAGACTAAAGGTAAGAAGAGGGGTAAGAAGAAAGAAGAGTTATTGTTGAGATCACAAATAAATGTGGTTGATACAACTGGGGAAGGAGATGCGTGGGAAGAATTAGGGGGGATGAGAGATCCCCAAACTCTTGGCCCCATGGATCGATTTGTATCATCCATCAATCCTGAAGCTTCATTGGGCAGTGGAACTAAGAGACAACAAAATATCAATGAAGCACTTTTTAAAAAAAGAACTCATAATGTGCACCAGTATGTGAGTAGATGGGTGTACGGAGCAGGGATTCCTTTCAATGCAACTGATAATGATGATTTCAAGCTGATGATGGAGGCGGTTGGTCAATTTGGACCGGCATACAAACCACCAACTCAGTACGAATTGAAGGAACCGTTGTTGAAGGAGGAGGTTCAGAGAACAAAAGAGTTACTGAAGAAGCAAGAAGAAGACTGGGCTTTGAATGGGTGCTCCATTATGACGGACGCTTGGTCCGATAGAAAAAGGAGGAGTATAATGAATTTGTGTGTCAATTGCTCGGAAGGAACCACTTTCCTTTCCTCTAAAGAGTCTTCAGATGAGGCACACACGGCTGATCTCATTTTTCAATATGTGGATAGGTGCATTGAACAAGTTGGACCGAAGAATGTCGTTCAAGTGGTCACAGATAATGCCACAAACAACATGGCAGCGGCGAAGTTACTCAAGGAGAAGAGACCTCAGATATTTTGGACGTCGTGTGCAACTCACACCATTAATCTCATGCTTGAAAGTATTGGTAAGCTCCAGAAGTTCAAAAAAACTATTGAGCAAGCCAAGAATTTTACCATATTCATCTATGCACACCATAAGACATTATCCTTAATGAGGTCTTTCACTAAAAAGAGGGACATAGTGAGGCCGGGAGTGACTAGATTTGCCTCTTCATTTTTAACATTGCAGAGTATGATGGAGAAAAAATCTCAATTGAAGGCAATGTTTTGTAGTGAACTATGGGATCAATGTAAATGGTCCAACACTACTAAGGGGCAAAAGGCATATGCTACTGTTATGAGTACGAGTTTCTGGAATGGTGTGACCACTTGCTTAAAGGTCTTTGCACCTTTGGTGAAGGTGCTTAGACTTGTTGATGGGGACAAAAAGCCAGCCATGGGTTTTGTATATGGAGAGCTACTGCAAGCAAAAGAAGACATCAAAGTAGCATTGAACAATGTTGACCGGAACTACAAGCCGATCATTGATATTATTGATGCAAGAATTAAGGGTCGGCTTGATAGTTCATTGCACTTGGCGGCCTATTTCCTCAACCCATACTACTGCTACAAAGACACCAGAATTAAAGATAAGGTTGATGTGAATGTTGCAATGTTTGAATGTGTGGAGGCTATTTATAGTACGGACAATTATCATATTCAAGATACAATTGCAAATACTGAAATTCGAAAGTACAAGATGAAGGAAGGAACTTTTCGGCTACAATTGGCGATCTCAGGATGTAAAAACAATACACAAGATTATGATCCAGGTACTATTTTTAAGTTGTAGTTGTAGTGCTTTACTTTTTTTCTTTTAATATTATGTTTTAAATCCTAAAAACTTGAAATATGTATCTTCGTGATTGCAGCTTCTTGGTGGTCTAACTATGGAGGTCAAACACCCAATTTGCAAGTCGTTGCTAAAAGAATCCTCAACTTGACTACGAGTTCCTCCGGATGTGAACGAAACTGGAGCACTTTTGAAGTAGTGAGTACACCACTACACTAGTTCACTGTAAATTTACAAATGAACTCTTAACTAACAGTTTATTATTGTGATATTGTCATTTTGATTTTGTAGATACATACAAAGAAAAGGAATAGACTAGATGTGAGTCGGTTGAATAATCTAGTCTATGTCCAATTCAATTCCAAGTTGAGGAACAAACAAAGAAGAGCAAAGGAAAAGGATGTGGATGTCCTTCTTGCTACGGATGCTGAAGCCACCAATGCACAGGAATGGATTGTTGAAGGTTGTGCTGATGATGAAGTAGAGCCCGGAACAGGGCTAACTTGGCAATTGGTAGACGAAGCAATCGGTGTTGATGAGATTCTACAACCCAGGAGGAGTTCAAGGGTGATAGAGGAGAGAGAATTTCATGAAGATGACTTTATATCAGAGGAAGAGGAGGAAGTAGAAAATGTTGATGTTGAATTTGAGTTCGATGGAGACCGTGTAATGGAAGAATACGGAGAAGAGGAGTTTGATCATGATGAATAGCTTAACTCTCATGTTTGGAATGCTTTATGTTTTATGTTCTACTTTAGAATGTTTTTGCCTTTTTGGAATGACTTGTTTGTTTGGAATGACTTAGTTTTATATTGTTTGGAATGTTTGGTGTTTGAAATGACTTATTTGTTTCGAATAATTTAATTTCATATTGTTTAGAAGTTATACAGGAAAATTTTTCAGGTGGTCAACGGTGCGGTCAACACGTTAACCGTTGACCGCCGAGGAACCGCCTAGGCGCCGATTAATTGGCGCCTAGCCGAAAAATCGCTAGGCGCTACCCCGCTGCCTAGCGATTTTTAGAACACTGATCTCAATCATAACAAATGTATAACATTACAGTACAAAGTTCTGTCACAGACATATCAAACACAATATGAAATAGTTGTCCTATCCTATCCTGTCCCGTCCTACCATTTCTTGTCCCGTCACGTACCAAACACACTCTATGTGCTTTAATGGAACGATATATATCAGAAATCACTACCCCAACATCAGAAAGAGGAGATGAACAATTGGCAATAATATTGACAACTGATAATGAATCATATTCAATCACGATTGGAGAAATACCCATCTCAGAAGCAAACTGAATTCCTCATGCGGGGACATACACAATTGCAAAGGTTGAGCCCCAGTAGCCAGAACTAAGCCATCCGCATCCCTACCAACAAAACCCAAACCAATACACAAATCAACTGAGTTGATAATAGCATCTGAGTTTATTTTGTACAACCCCGCAGGAGGTGGAGACCAACGAACAACAGCAGTTGAAGGGCGGGCAGCAATGAGGGAAAAAATAGTAGGACCAGTAGAAATATAAATAGAAGAGGAAGATGCAGAAATATTCATAGGCCACTTATTTGCAGCTTGATAATCAAATAAAAAACTAAAGGACCAAGACACAACTTCATCAACTGAGAAGACAGCCTGAGAATGCACAAAACGATTCCGTCGATACCAGATTCTCCAGAGAACAGTGCACAATTTCTCAAAATCTTCCAACTACAACGGTAACTTGCAACATAGAAGAAAATCAACAAAATTAGCTGAGCGTGGGAAAGAACCATTCTTCATAAAAGAACAAGCTAAACGAACAAAAGAAAGGCTATGACAGCCCCATAAGGCATGTAAAGTAGTCTTATAACGGTTTGAGCAAAAAAACCAGGAAGACTCAACATTGACATGTCGATGCTTCAGGTTTGCAAAGGTCGGTAGCCAATCATGATAGGCATGCCAAACAAACAATTTGAAGCTTTTGCTAGTGGTAGATTAACACATCAACCAGTAGACCTCATCAATGTTATTATTGGATTCTTTTTTTAACATAATTAAATACAATATACATGTTGGCATGCGCGTTCTGGATACAGATTCATAACTCCCCACTTCTTTGCATGACTTGAGAACAGAGGCGTAGCTAGAAACTTTTTACTGGATGGACTAATCTAAATTTAATTTTCTATTTAAAAGTCTTACTATTTTGTATGAAACAAATTTTTTTTTTTATAATAGTCAAATCTTGATGGTATGAGAGAATCTTCATTAATAATAAAAAATACACATAGTTAGGGGGGATATAATGAGCTTTACCCTTAAGTATCTACCATATGCAAGAAACACACCCAAAATAAAAAAGAAGCAAAAATAATATGCATGCAATGCAAATATAATAAAATATTACCGCAGTGGTGCTTTACGAGGTTTTAAAGTATAAAAAATATCTATTATCGATTCTAAATCAATAATATCAGTAAGTTTCCTCTCAATAGATAATTATACAATTTGTAAGAAATTCGTCATCCATCTTGTTCCGAAGAGATGATTTGACAAGTTTCATAGTTGAAACTACACGTTTTGTGCTGGCTGTGGAAATTGGAAGAATTAAAACTAAATGAATCAGTCTATATCAATCAAGAAAAATAATTGTGACTTTCTTGTTTCGACGAATCCTCGACATAAATAAGAAAGTAAAGACATATTCTGAAATTTTGGATGAATATGGACGTCATTATTAAAATGTTGTAATTGTCTCTTCAAAACCGGAAGCTCTCTTTCAGTGAAATCAATAGGATAAAACTTCTTAGTAAGACTACGTATATCATCAATGTTGAATGACTAAAAAATATTCGTAGGATCCAAAGCAAAAAACTAAGAGCAAAAAGTTTCATTGTTCGGTCTAGAAATCTTGTACCTAACTCCATCAACTGAAAATCAATTATAACATTGAATGTATTAAAATGGTAATAATCCTGAACTATAATATCATTTTGTTATTGACATGCATGACGTGTACCTTCCATGTAGCGAGCACTCATATCAGGCATATCAATTTCATGGTCTCCACAAAATGTTAATATTGTGCATAAAAAGCTATCCCAACCTTCTGCCTTAATTATTGAAAAAGTATTTTTGTACTTCTTACTAAATGTAATGCATTTAAGATGTCTTGAGATTTCGATTGCAATGCTTGACATAACTTACGAGTGATTCCCATAACTTCATTCATCAATTGCAAAATAAATACAAATTCAAAATTTCTTAATGCTTGTATTGCCCCTTTAGCTTATCCCCTTATACTGTTGCTAAGCCCATTCTTCATTGTGTTTTCAAGCACTGTACATGTTGCACCAAACATATCAATCAACCTATTAACTGAAGAATAGTGAGAGCTCCATCTTGTTGCTCTAGGTCATGATAAGATGCAAATTTGATTAGCTCTTGTACCAGTCTCAAGTTCTCCTGCTGCAATTTTAACTTCTCGGATGAATTTTAATTCAGAATGGCACTTTGGTGGAGCACCAATAAGATTAATTATAGAGTTTAACTTTGAAAAACAAAAGCCACACATCATGCACATCTTTAGAAGCCGCAACCAATGCTAATTGTAACCGATGCGCAAAGTAATGTACATAATAAATGTATGGACAATTATTGAGAAACAATGCTTGTATTCCATTCCAAGCACCACACATATTGCTAGGCCCATCATACCCTTGACCTCTCATATCTGTAATCTGAAGATCATATTAAGTAAGAACAACAATCATTTTTTGCTTAAGAGTTAAAGCTGCGGTGTCATCAACTCTAACAACATCAAATAAACGCTCTCGAATTATTCCATGACTATCAACAAACCTCAAAATAATAGCCATTTACTCTTGATTGGATTCATCAAGTGCTTCATCAACAAGAATACAAATTTGGCACTTCCAACTTCTTTTAAAAAAAATTTTCTCACTTCATTAGTAAGAATTTTTAGGATCTCCTTTTGAATATCTGGAGATGTATACTTTGAATTTCTAGAAGCATTGTCTAAACAAACTCTGCAAATATCTTCATTCATTGTTGTCAAATTTTTTATCATTTCAATAAAATTTTCACGATTGGATGAGGTATTTGATTCATCATGACCTTGAAATGCACATGCTTGCTTTGCAAGCCCTTTGATGGTCTCTATTGAAGTTTTGAGTCGTAACTGGTTCTCTAAGACTTATTGTGAACTTCTTACTTTCATCATATTGTCAATATGTCGAGATAGGTCTCTCAAATTTTTGCATTTCTGCAAATTAGCACCTTGTAGTGAATAAAATTATTTTTTTTCTCTTCATGGTGAACAAAAATACAATGGTCTCCACAATTAACCCTCTTCCAATTATTAAACCCATCAACAACAAATACCGGGAACCTTGGCGGGTTACTATAAAAAACGAAGCATTGAAAACAAAAAACTTTATCTTTTGCAGTTGAATACTCTAGCCAAGGGAATTTAGTTGTAACACCCCTGGACCCGACCCGGCTGGATCGACCCAGGGAGCGTTACCGGGTTTTTAAAACTTTCTTAATTCACTTTATAAATTGTAAACCATTGAAAATCAAATAAATTGAAATTTAAAAATGTTTTTCTAGTGAGCCCATCAAAATTTATTTTAAAAATTTCGGCAGAGTTTCCTCTATTTTTCTGATTTTCCAAAACCTGTTTTCAACAAAACGATTATAATACAATATAATTTCAACACTTATATATCAAATTCTCAAATCATTGTGCACTCTGCCGTTTAGTGCGACTTCCAAACATATTTAAATAAAACAGTTCACAAATCATTACTTACAACAAGATCAAAATGAAAAACAGAAATCATAAAACAGTTAATTACAAAATACAAACAAATATATATATATATATATATATAACACCTTTACATACTCCTGTATATGCATGCATAACTAACTATATTATACAGAAATATATGACTACCCAAATGTGGTGACTCTGGGTCTCTGTCTGCAACTCTCTCTTCAATCTTTTGCTTCCTCAGTATCCCTGTTACCTACGCGCGATAAAAACCGATGCGCTAAGCATATAGCTTAGTGGGTGTACACTAAACTTAATTATCAAAATCATAAATAACTTTCCATAATAAAAATCTCACAATATAATCGTATATAAACATGTTATTATTTAAATCAAACACAGAAATAAATCATATGAAATCGATTCAATATAAACAACTAAATTCAATTAATAATCCATACGAAACCAAATTATAAATTCTTTTATAATAATTTCTTTTCAAATCATTCTCAATTCTGGCCCTCTGGCATACTCAACATAATCCAGGACTGGAATATGGGTTGTGCGACCTCAGTCGCTGTCTGTGGAACATAACTCTCAACCCTAGGACGAATCCTGAGGGTGGTACGTATCTCCCTACTCTAGGACCGAATGTTCGGAACCTAGAGAGGTACATATCTCCCTATCCCAGGACGAATCCTTAGGAAGGTACGTGTCTCCCTACCCCAGGACGAATCCTTGAGGAGGTACGTGTCTCCCTACCGCTGGACGAATCCATGAGAAGGTACATAATATCACATCAATATCAATATCGGTGCAGTACTGCTAAATGAATCCAGCTGGTATCCCAACCTCCTATATCCATTTCTATGTCAAAGTATCCTAGGGCCGTTTCAATACAATATTTTCACATAACAACTGTAATTCATAAATCGAATTTAAACTCAACTAATATAAAAATTCAATCAATATTAGAAAATCATATATACATAATTTTATGGAAATTCGACGATTTGTTCATTCGATATTCAGAAACAATTGATTTCAACATATTCAACTAATCAAACTACGATTAAAACATAATATTCAATATACGATTAAATCGAAATGATTCAAATAGAAAAATAATATAAATATACAGTTACTAAATTATCCAAAAATCTCAAATTCAAACCAAAACACATAAAGATTTTAAAAATATGTGTACACCAACCTGGATACCGTTTCTACACCTTTTTCTTTCTCGGTTTTCTCTTTTTCCTTTCTCTTTCCCTTTTTCTCTTTCTTTTTCTCTTTCCTCCTCTTTTTCTTTTCTTTCTTCCTTTCTTCTTCTTCCTTTGCTCTTCTTCTTCTTCTTCTTTCTCTCTCTTTTCCTCTTTCTCTTTTTCTTTCTTTTTCTCTTTCTCTCTCGGTCTCTCTTTCTCTTTTCTGTGTGGCTTTTTCGTGAAGCTTCCACGACCAGCTTATTTTTTTTATAAACTTTCGGTTATCGCGACCGTCATCGCGACCTGTGGTCGTGCTACCAGGTCGCGTTGCTCACTGGAGTGATTTCCACCGCTTTCATTGTGATCACCTATCGCGGTACCATGGTCGCGTTGATGGTCGCATTGCTCACTGTCAGAATTTGACATTTTCACCGCGAGCTAGTCAGCGCGATCCCTGGTCGCGGTGCTCACTGCCAAAAATCACCATTTTTCACCGCGAGCGACTCATCGCGATCTCTGGTCTCGGTGAGTGGTCGCGGTACTCACTGCCCAGTTTTCACTCTTATCTTTATGCGTTATTTCTGGACCGCTCCATCTGGTCCACCTGAAAACCATAAAAATATACATACATTTAATTACGTTTTACACCTCTCAAATCATAAATTTTTTTATATCCACATATTCAAAATTAATTATTCGAAATTAGGTATGTTACATTAGTAAACCATGCATATTGAAATTGACGTTTTTGGTTTCCGTCATGTGTATTCTTATAGTCATCTAACTTTGGTTGGTATGGTCCCATGTCAATATATGCTCTTCGAATCTCATCTTGTTGATTAACATCATATATCCATATAGGTTTTCGCAATCCCGAGTCGCGTTCAAAAGAAACATCAACCTTTTCAAATTCAACCCTTTGAAATTTAGAAGAATATGACTCATCAAATTTTCATATACTAATAGGTGCATCGCTTAGTGATTGGTCTTCACTTTTATTAAGAAATGAACATATATTTTGTTACTTACTTGATTTAGACATTATAACCTACGATAAAAAATATATGATATAAATAAAAAATTAAAAAGAAAGAATAAGTTTCAAATCTTATTATAAAAAATTGATTTCAAGTCCAATAAAACATATAACAAATTGACAATAAAAAATAAAACATAAAAATCACCAAATTGAATAAACTTCACCTAACTATCATAATAAAAATTTTAAAAAAAATAAAGAAGTCCATATGATCATTTCACAATTTATAAATTCAATATAAAATAAAAATTTACAACTTTCTCCTGCCATAAACTACCACAAGTTGTATACAAACCAAATCATCAAAGTAATAATTTGTTCACAAAATTTTATAATATTAAATACTTGTAAAATAGAAAGGTAAGTCTTAATCACAAAATACAAAATCTAAATTACATATATTATAAATAATTAAATAAATAAAAATAAAATAAAAAATAATTACATTCGAAGCTTCAGATAGAGAGAAAAATAATATTTAATGGCTCAAGAGATGAGAAAAGTGAAAAGTTAGGGTTTGAAATTTAGGAAAGTGAAAATAAAAAAGTAGAAAGAAAAAGAGAGTTGCTGTCAAGAAAAAAAAATCGTGTTGGCTCGGCTGGTCAACGACTTACTGTGCAACAAGAAGAAAAAACAATGAGAAAAAAAAAATCCTTGTCGACTACAACAAAAAGAAAAAGTGATTAGAAAAAAAAATGTATGTGAGTGTGTTGGACCAACAAATAAAAGCAATGACAAAAAATTGTGTATCGATATATGTTGGGCCAACAATAACAAATAAAAGTAATGAAAAAAAATTATGTTGCAATGAATGTGGCCAACAAATAAAAGTAATGAAAAAGAAATATATATATTTTTTTAAAAAAAAAACTTGGCTGGGATGAAACCCAGTCAAGCCCATGGGTACCTCCGCCCCTGTTCGAGAAATTGGATTAATGTTGGGAGGACATATCAGTAAAGTCATTGAACTTGATTTAGGTGCTTCAGGAAACTGTGTTGGTAAGTTTATCTAGATTCGAGTGCTAGTTGATGTGTTACGTCCTCTGCGAATGGGCCTTCGCATTAAATTAGAAGGATTCAATGAAGAGCAGACACTATTATTACGTTACGATCGAATGCCGGAGTATAGTTTTGTCTTTGGTTTGGTGGGTCATCCTCTCCGAGAATGTCCGCACTTAACAGATGCTCAAGGGGTGGCGCTACTTAAAGATCACAAATTTGGATATTGATTATAACGTGCCATAGGTCCTTCTAAAGAACGGTTCCCACGATCTGGATGTCAAACGAGTCAGGGTGTTAGTCCGAACTCTACTGAAAATCTGAGCAAGGAGACTGGTATAAATGAAAATCCAATCAGTGTTGATAATAGGAAAACTAAATTCATTGAACCATCAGACAGGGTTACTACACCATCAACGGGGAAAGGAAAGAAGAAGATGGTCAATAAGCCAAGTAGGGATTTTTCTTTCCATGCAGGTGGCTAACGGTGGGAGGATTCTTCAGCCCTGCCATCAATCACAAAGGCGACAAAAAAGGAAATCTGAAAAACTGTTCCTATAAATTCTCTTCTTACTAGTATCTCGGCACAGGTTGTTGATTATGAGGTGGGATCTATAGTTACTGATCAACTTGAGGGTATATCTTGGAAATTGGTGCAATCTTATAGCACTGGTGCTGATTTATCAGGATGTCAGAAGGAGAATATTGAGTTAATAATGGTTGACAAATCATGAAAACCTAAAATGAAGGAACTCAATGCTAAACAAGTGGTATACTCTCAACAAAATAGTCAAAAGGGCTTTGTTTATACTCACAAATCTATTACTACACAATCGGTGTCACCAAAGTCTCATGCAACTTCATGCATTGATGTTAATAATCAATAATGTAAGAAGGCTACGTGGAAGTGTTTGGCACATCAACATGGCCATGTTATTTAAATTTCAGACGGTGGATTAAGGCCTAAAAAATGGAGTGCTAGTCCAGTTGAACCAGGAACTACTAATGGGGAAAAACGATCTCGAAATGAAATTAGTGATGATGTGACAATGGATGTATCAGCGGGACCTGGATGTCACCAAGCCTACCGGTCGCTTTGAAAATATTAAGTTAGAATGTTCGGGGAGTGTGAAATCCTTGAACATTCCAAGTTCTGCAAAAATACATGCAAGATTTTTCTCCCGATTTGGTTTTTCTTTCTAAAACTTTAGCTGCTAATTCTAATATTAATCGTATTCGGGTTCGTTTGGGTTTGCATGGTAATTTTTCGATTTCTAAAACAGGCTGAAAATGTGGTTTAAGCATTTTATGGTCAAGTAAGGTTTCTATTTCTATTCTCTCCTATTCAAATTTTCACATTGACGTTCAGGTTCAATCTCAAAATGTTGTCACTTGGCGTTTTACTAGTTTTTATGGTAACCTGGAAGCTTCTTAACGTCACCATGGTATTTGGATTTATGCCCTAAAGCTTGTATTTGTAAATGGTTAAAGACTTAATAAGAATTATTCAGTTTATCATTCTAGTTTAAAAACGTTTTATATTCAGTAATACATTCATATTGTGCAAGAACATCCTAGATTACAAGTTGTAATATGAGAATGAGTATATGAAGGTCATATACAAGAGGATTCATTTTGAGACATGCAATCTAAAGAGTCCATAGAGAGCAAACAAAGCTGGGTACTTTGTTTGTGATTGATCTAGTGCTGCAGTTCATTTTGTAATGTACGGTGGTCTTATCTTAGACCGCCCATGTAGTTGACATGAGAATGAAGGCACATTATATGATGAGATCATATAGAACCGGGCCACGATTTATATGAATTTCTCACCAATATCTGTTAGTAGATGAGATTCATATATATCGATAAACAATGGTTATTTATAAGTGATCTTAATCCTGAGTGTCTTATCGACTCCTTCAGGTTGGATCGAGACTTATGATTTAATATGAGTGAGGTCGATGTGAATCTCGACCAATATCTCCGTATCTTGGAGTTGCGGTTTGGCTTGTGGCTGGGAAGGTATGAACACAATAGTGGAATCCACTTTTTCTTGATTGAAGTAGATGAGTAGTTCCCTTAAGGGTTGATTCAGGGTTTAGACAATTATGAGGCCTCTCCTTTTTCTATGAGGAAGACAAGATTTAATTGTTCATTATAGAATCAACGGTTCTTAAAGGAATAAATATAACTAGAGGAGTATCACGGACATTATAACCCAGCTCTAGTTATGAACTATTTGTGGAGGATCACACTATATGAAAATAGCGATATCAATGGATACTGAGACTTCAGATTATATAAACGCGACTTCAGATTATAAGTATTAATATTATAATACTTAGTAATATTAATTAAAGAGTTTAATTAATATTACTAAGTATTATTGGAGGTTCAAGTCTTTAGGGATACCAAAATAAAAAAAATATTTAGAATCCTTGTAACATCCCGGATTTCGGGTAAGGAATTTTTGATATATGTGAAAATAAATTTTTACTATTTGAGGGGATGTAAATGTATTTATTTTATGATTTCCAGCGGACCGGCTTGAATAGTGAAAAATATGAAAAAATGAAAAAATGAAAAACTGAACCAGAGAGTATCGCGACCTGGTCACCGCGACCACAGGTCGCGATGGCTCGCTCGCGGTGAAAAACGCAAAAACCTGGCAGTGAGTACCGCGACCAGCCACCGCGACCACAGGTCGCGATGGACTGCTCGCGATGAAAGTGTCAAAAACGGGCAGAGAGCAGCGCGACCACTCGCGCGACCAAGGCGCGCTCGCGAGGAAGGCGGTGCGCGCACTCCAGTGAGTGTCGCGACCTGGTGCCGCGACCACAGGTCGCGACGACGGTCGCGGTAGCGAAAAAAATATAAAAAAAAGAAGTGGCTTCTCGAGGAAGCCAGAAATCATCACAAAACAGAGAGAGAGAGAAAAGAGCGAGAAAAAGAAAGAAGAAGAAGAAGAAGAAAGAAAGAGAAGAGAAAGGAAAGGAAAGGAAAACAAAATCGTCGAACCGAGATTCTCGAACGAAAAGACGGTACCGAGGTTGGTGTACGTTGTTTTTCGAAATCGTTACGAAAAGCATTTCGTTATCGTTTACGTTTTTGTTTTCGTTACGTTTCTCGTTTTCGTTTAGATTTCGATTTCGTTAATTGTTTCCGATTTCGATTTCGTTAATTGTTTTCGATTTTAATTTTGTTAAATGTTTTCGATTTGGATTTTCGATGTGTAAAAATTGATGATTGATATACTTATGGTTGATTATGGAAAGATTTTATACGAGATCGCATTTGTTTGTGTTTCGAATATTTCCGATTTCGTTTTAAACAGTTGATTTAGACTTGTATGTGAATATTGTTCATATTTCTTGAAGTTTATTATGTGATTTATATGACTATTGAATGATTATCGATTATTGAGTAATTGTTGCGAAATTGATTGTGAATTTGGTTTATCGAAACGGCCCTAGGATACGTAGACATAGAAATGGATATAGGAGGTTGGTATACCAGCTGGGTTTTATTGAGCAGTACTGCGCCGATAGTGATTGATTGATATTGATGATATTGATGTACCTCCTCTTGGATTCGTCCAGAGGCTGGGAGATACGTACCTCCTCGGGATTCGTCCCGGGGGTTGGGAGTTAATGTACCTTCCCAAGGATTCGTTCCTGGGATAGGGAGCTATGTACCTCTCTAGGTTCCGTACCCACAGTCCTAGAGTTGGGAGACACGTACCTCCTCAGAATTCGTTCTGGGGGTTGGGAGCTTGACCCATATTCCAGCCCTATTATGTTTAGTATTCTAGCGGGCCAGAATTGATTGGAATTGAAAAGTGTATTGAATGCTTTTATTGATCGAAAATTATATATTGACCTCATTATTGAAGTTCAAGTGCTTGAAATTATTATATACTTTGATTCTGCAATTTAATTGTTTTGAACATGATTTGAATTGATATATATATATTGTGATTTGTTATTATTAAAAGTTATATATGTTTCCATATTGAGATTTTAGTACACCCACTAAGTTTTATGCTTAGCGCGTTAGTTTTGTGTCTAACGCGTAGGTACCAGGAATCCGGACGAAGGTAAAGACTGAAGAACTGGAAGAATTGCAGACCGAGTCACAGGATTATACAGTTGGGTAGCGATATTTTTGTTATGTATATATATTCTGAAAGCATGCATATACAGGGAAATTGTAAATATGTTTTGTAATATGTTTTTAATTAATTATTTTACGATTTCTGAATGTCTGTATATATATATATAAAAGTTTGAATGGTTTTATTTTACAAATTGTGATTGATAAGTCGCACTAAACGGCAGAGTGCGCAATTGTTTGAAATTGTCATTGAAGTGTTATTGAAATTGGTATTGAATTGATTGTGTAAAAACAGGTTTTGGAAAGTCCGAAAAATAAACAGTACTCTGCCGGATTTTTATAAAAAGTTTAATTATTGTTATGGGCTCACTTGAAAAGGATTTCTAAACTGTTTTATGGGCTCACACTGATTTTTGAAATGTATAAAACTGATTTTGAAAAGTTTTGAAAAGAATTTGAAAGTCCGAGTAGCGCTTCCCGGGGTCGGTCTGGCCGGGTCGGGTCGGGGGGTGCTACAATCCTATTTGACCTGATCAAACTTAAACCCTAAAGACCTAGTATATAAGAGCTATTATACTAGAAAAATTGAGCTAACCACAAGTGAGAAACACAAGGAGAGTTTGGCCATAGCAAGAGAGAAAAAGAAAAAAAAAAATTTTTTACTCTCCCCTATTTTGCAGGATTCGGCCAGCCCTAGAGAAAAAGAAGTTCTCTGTTTATTTTTCACGTAACCTGACGTGCCCACACATGCGTTGTTAGACCGCGGGTCATAGCTCGGAAGATCTGGTGGTAGATCGAAGAATCGAAAAAGCAAAATCAAGAAAAATGTATGTAGTTACTCTATTTATTTTTCTACGTATAAACATAAACTCGTTCCTGATTAAAAAAGATTTTCAATATTAAAAGAAAATTTTTGAAACCCTTTTCGGCATGTTCTCGGATAATCAAACTTTTTTTAGTTTTCTCTTCACATGGCTGGACTTTACTTCGCCGTTTTGGCTCCCTTTCGTCTCTTCCTTGGTTATATAGCGAAGACTTCAATGAGATCCTCTATAACGATGAGAAGTTTACTAAAAATTATAGAGTTGGGGTCCCGTCGACGAATTCGCAATAAAGAGTTTATTAAAATTTGCCATGATAGATGGATTCCGTGCCTTACCACTTTTTGTATTTTTTTCTTCCCACCAGCTTGATGTTAATGCCACTGTCAGAAGTCTCTCTTCAGCTAGTGGAGCTTGGAACTCTTTCTTGATTTATGATGTTTTCCTCCCCGAGGATAGCCAAATCATCCTTTCCTTGCCGCTTCCTATCCTTGGCCGGAGAGACTCTCTTTGCTGGAGTTATGATAAAAATGGGTTCTTCTCTGCGAAGAGCGGCTACCGGGTGGCTCTTGCTCACTTCTCAAATCCAAAGCTCCTCTGGTTTAGATGAGTGGTGGAAGTTCTGTTGGAAGCTTCAGATACCTTCTAAAGTTAAGCTTTTTCTTTGGTGAGCTTGTAATATGTGGTTACCTTCCATGGAAGTTCTCTTTAATCTCTGAATTTCTTCAAATTTTGTTTGCCCTTTATGTCTCACTGGTAAGGAGTCTATTCTTCATGCTTTGTGAAGCTGTTGAAAGCTCTTTCCAGTCCTCAGTGGGTGCCATCTAGCCTTTGATATATGTTTTAAAAGGCACCATTCCTTCCTCAAGTTCATCATCTCTTACTTCTCCTAGTTTCTCTGTAAGGAATTTTAGGTTCTTGCCATTGTTTTATAGCAGGTTTGGTTTTGACAGAACCGAGCAATCCAAGACCAACATATAATGGATGCTATTGATATTGTTCATTGGGCAAATGTTCTTCTATGTGATTTCCATCTTGCTACTGTAAATGGCCCTGGCCTTTCCTCTACTCCAGCTTTCATTTCATATCCGGTTTGTTGGTCTCCTCCACTTGGTAATTGTTATAAATTAAATATTGATGGCTCGGTGCAGGTTGGCTTAGGTTTGGTTGGTTTGGGTGCTATCGTTCGATGGTTCGAGACACTTTAGGTCATGTTCTTCTTGCAGGGACTTGTAATGTTTTACCCTTCTTAGATGTTGCTTTTGCTGAAGCTAATGCTCTTAAGTTTGGTTTGATTTTGGCTAAGGAGGCTGGACTTTGGCCTCTTTAGGTTGAGTTTGATTGTCAAAGTGTTGTGAACAACATTGTGGCTAAGTGTATCCCTTATTCAGAGATTGATTTTGTGTTTGAAGATATTATGGCTCTCCTTGATGGTGGTCTTGTTGAATCTCTTTCTTTTGTTTCTCGTTTCGCAAATAAAGGAGCTCATTCTTTAGCTCATTTGGGTTATTCTATTTTTGGTTTTTTTGTTTGGTTAGAGGAGTATCCTCCCCTTCTATTACCTCTGTAATTTTAGATGGCTCCAGACCCTCTTTGGTTTAATAAAATCTTTCTCTTTTCAAAAAAAAAAAAAAATTATGAATTTGTAAGGTTTATAAAGTCAAAGAAAATTAAAAGAGCAGGTGTATTTTTTAGAGTTTCATAATTAAAACATAAATACGTTTTTTGAAACAATGTCTATGTTCTTCCCCTCTGATTTGAATTCAAAGAAAAATATAAATGGAATACTACTCAAGTTGATGAACTTAATAAATTCAAATTGTCAGATAAAACAAAATCCAAATTCTTATTAATTAAAATATATTTAATTAATCAACATGCGGCAATTACCTTGAATTTCGTTTCTTTTTGTTTTTAGGTGCTTTCGTGACAGACAATTGATGTTAAAAAAATCCAGAATCACTTGCTTAAAACAATAATATTGTTTCATTGATATGATGAACTGTAGATATTGGTCACGTACAAATTTGACAACATTTTGCTGTCACCAACCATGGAGAAGACAAATCTTACTTTCTTCCTTATATTGAAATAGGGTGGCTTATAGTTTTTTTATGGTCCTAAATTAAAATAAAATTTGTGGCCTTTTCAAGAGCTCTCGGCCAGAGGTCAAGACAGAGCTATTCATGTTAAGAATTGAACATTCAGTTTTATAGGAAAGGAAATGAAAGAACTTCTTAATTAAAATTAAAAATTCTATTGTATTATTGATGAGCCTAATAAATTATGAGATCTAGGGTTTAGAGAATTTTAACAAAAAAAAAAAAAAATGTTAAAGTGTTTATTAATATATTAGTGCTTCCAAAATTATTAGGCCTTGAGCGATTACCCTATTTTCCCTGGGTCAGCGCCGGCCCTGTATTCAAAGTAATATGTACCCATTTACAGCTTCTGATTTATAACTACATTATAAGTAGTTTGATATTACTGCAACATTCATAAAATGAGATTTCCATGGAAAACTATGAAAATACTATAATTTTTCAAGCATATTTATACGAGTTTATATTGTTTTTTTTTAGTTTTTTTTTATTTAACGTTTTATTCACCAGAAGATAAATTTTAAAATGACTTATTTTATTACTATGCAGTTGTCAGATTGCATCCATTGATAGATAAATACGATACATTGATATTTGACTTTCTACAAAGTTGGATTGCAATGTAAGCTTAAAAAAAAAAAAAATCAATTTACCTATTAAAAAAAATCCAAACTCCTATAAATTAAATATTAAGAATCGAAGTGAAAAAAAATCTAAATCCTGAAGCACGTGATAATCAACAAGTTGATGACTTGAAATTTGGTTTTCTGTTTAGGTGCTTCATGAAACATAGAAAATTAGCATCAACGAATAGATAGAAAACGATATGACTGAAATTTATAATATTTATAATTAATTAATTTTTTTTTATCAATTTCGTCAAACATATATATATATATATATATATATATTAATTATGTCAAGTAGCTCACAGCATGCAATTTCCATCTAAATCTTCCTAAATAATTTGCTTAGCTTAGCTGTCTATATATAGTTGACCTTATAAAAATATAAATAATATCCAGTTGTTTTTTTTAAAGGTACAATTGTAAGATTAACAATTGTCGAGACCTACCGAGATTAATTAGTAAACGCGTGGTTCAGATATTTACTCCCATAACGGGAGACATCTACTCTCACAATAAAGAGAGATAACTACCCACACATGCTGGTAAATATGCATGGTGAGACTTGAATCCTCACCTTTGATATAGAAGGGAGATGCACTAAACACTTGAACTATGAATGATTGTGTAATAATATCTAGTTGTTTGACCGATACAAAAAGACATTCTACAGACAAGCCCACAGAAATTGAGCTTAGACTAGACCCCAATACGCATACGTTTAACAGAAGAAGTATTTTAATTGATTGCTTCATTGTGTCATTCTTGTCGGTATAAATCTAATGATGTGATAAAAATTCTAATTTTATATCTCCATTTGTATCACAATTTATAATGAGTAAATTGATAAATTAATACAATATGATAATTTATTTCACTTATTATAAATAATACGGAATTAATTTACATTATAATAAGTTAAGATGATTAAGATTATTGAAATGTCAAACTAGGGTTGGCTGCTTTGAACAAAATATCATAATATAATGGAGGTGGCATTTATTTATTTTTTAATTTTATATGAAATCACTCAAATGGATAACAACGCAATCTCACTACGGCAAGCAATCAGAAAGGCAAATGTCAATAAATTAAAAAAAAATTGGATAACCACACTAATTTTCATGAAATATAACTATTTTGAGAATAAATATAATTAGATATCATGACTTGGGATCTCTTTATATATTATAGGGTATAACTTTCAGATTTAGAAAGTCTCTCTAATTGCCTTCTCTCTCTCTCTCTCGTCTCCGGGTAGGTCTCAAGCTATTATCTTCATCTGTTGATGACAATTCTCTTAATGGGGATTTTAGGATACACACACGTATATATATAGCAGGTTATTTGAATTTAAGAAAATGATTATACATGCATGCATGGAAGGAAAAGTGTTGAAAACGATCGACATTACCTTTTCTTCTTGTCCTTAATTTTTGGTTTGTTGTTTTCATTAGTAGTAAATACCTCTCTTTTAAAACACTCATTTTCTAGAGATTTTTTTTTTCTCTTGCTATTTATCTTTGTATCAGCTATCTTTCACGAGTTGACCTAATAGCGTTTTGAGTCAATGCAGGATAAGAATTTTGGAGGTTAATTTGAAGTTGAAAGCTGCCGGAAATTAAAGATGAGAGTGGCGGTGGTCGGTGCCGGAATGAGTGGACTGGTGGCAGCTCAAGTACTTGCAAAAGCAGGTGCCGAGGTTGTCCTTTATGAGAAGAAGGACACTCTCGGTGGCCATGCAAAGACGGTTACCTTTGATGGTGTTGATTTAGACCTTGGCTTCTTCAGCTTTCTCAACACGGTAAGTAATAGTTACTCTCATTTTTTGTGTTCATTTTAATTACGAGAATGTGAAATCTGTAATGTTAGAATCTAGAGTTCTAACTCTAATTTATATGTATATGACAATAGCATTAAAAAAAAATATATATAATATATAAATCTGTAATTTTAATATTTTATAAAAATTCTAACATATAAAATTAAAAGGAATTAATTAGAGAAGCAGAATCTATTGATTGTGGGCTCGTTTAGAAGTATAAATTGACGTAAACGAAGCTTTAGTTAGATTACATCATTAATTATTTAAAATTGCCTTATTGATCATTGAATATAAGTAAAATAATTATATGAGAAGGATTAGGAAATATAAGTTTTGATACAATATTTGACACAATTTAATAACCATTAGATCTATGAGATGTGGATGGCTAGACTTTAATGAATTTTTTTTTCCTCCTCTCTCCATCATTAATTTATTTTATTTTGTCTTTTCTCTTTCTAAGATTTTCTTTCCTAAATCATTTATGTTTTCCCTTATTAGTTACATTTTTATCTTCTCTAAATCCATTATCAAATATATCATTTTAATATATTTTGTAATTTTAAAAAATAAACAAATTAAAAAAAATACTAAATAGCTTTGTTTTTAATAATAATAATAACTACTCTTCTAATACATAAAGAATAATTAAAAACTAAAATATTCAAAATAAATTAAATGAAGATGGTCGATGGTCGATGGTCGATGGTCGATGGTCCTTGTGCAGAGAAAATATAAGAGGAGAAAATAAAACTTAAATGACAGAGAAGAGAAAATAGAAAAAGGTAAGAGAGGAAACAAAAATATTAGTGAGATAAATATTAATATGTCAAATTTAGGAAAGAAAATCTTAAGAAGAGGAGAGAGAAATAAAATAAATTAATGATGGAGAGAGGGGAGGGAAAGAATTAAAAGAAAAAAATTCATTAAATCCTAACCATCCACAACTCATGGATCCAATGATTATTAATCGTGTTAAATATTGTGTCAAAACTTATGTTTTCGGATCCTTCCTGATAATAATAATAATAATATATATATATATATATATATATATATATTATTTTGATCTCTCCGTGGGTCAATGTGTCAATGTTAGGAAATTTAATAATTCCAAAGGTATCTTTGTCTTAAAATACATTATCTTTGAAAATTTGTCAATTGTTCACATAAAAAAAAAAAAACAATGGTTCCATATCTTGATGGTTTTCGGATGGCATGACAGGTAGCATATCCAAATATGATGGAGTTGTTTGAGAGTCTTGGTATTGAAATGGAGATATCCGAGATGTCATTCTCGGTGAGCTTAGACAGAGGTCAAGGCTGTGAATGGGGTACCAGAAATGTATTATCCAGTTTGTTTGCACAGAAGAAGAATCTCCTCAATCCCTACTTTTGGCAACTGCTTCGAGAGTTAATCAAGTTCAAGAAGGATGCCATCAGGTACGTACTCAGCTGTAGAATATTTATAGGGAACATATATTTCAAGTAATGCTGTACAACCTGAACATAATTGGTAAATATATAATTCGACATCATTACCATAATATATATAGAGAGTAAAACCTCTATGAAGTGATACTCTATATAGAAATAACTTGATATATATCATAAAAAATTATGGTCCCAATTTGGCCCAATTATAAATAAGAATAAATTTCTTATTGTAATAAGTTATAATTTTTTTAGATCATGTCTTAATGAACTTGCTTTCACATAGTAATAATTATCTGTATATTGTAAAAAATATATGCTACGTTACGTTAAAAGTTTAAGATGAAATAAAATAATTTTTTTTAAGTTATTTGGGACAATAATTTATTCTTTAGAGTTTGTTCCATATCTTTAAATTTGCGGGTACATAATAACTCGCCATTATGAACAATTGCACTAAGGATAACTAAATCAAAATAATAATTTATAGGGCAAATTGCAATGGAGCACCCTAACATTTGGTTATATTACAATGAAATCGTGAGTTTAACTTTAATTACACATTAGTACCATTGACTAACTGGTTGACCGTTAAAGTTAACGGTCAACCAATAATCAAAGGTTAATATGTTCATTTTTGTTTTAGTTTTTTAAACATAAAATAAAAAATTTTTAAAAAAATTAAATGAATCTCCACCGTTCATTTAGATAGATGCACGGTGGACATTATATATTTTTTTAATTTTTTTAATTAATGTTAACTTTTTATATTTTAAGCAGGCGTATTTGTATCATTTTAAGTAAAATTCTTGGTCAAATTGTTACTTTTAACTGAGTCAACTAACGGTAGGGTACTAATGTGTAATTAAGGCTAAATTTATAATTTCATTGCAATATGACCAAATGTCAGGATACTTTATTACAATTCGCTCTAATTTTTATAACTACACCTCTATTAAGTTATAACCTCCTCATAATAATAAATATAGTTTGGTCCTAACATTATGACTATAGAGAAAATTTAATATATATATAAATGGTTTATGATCATAGAAGAGTATCAACCTTTGCTCAATAAAAAAACAGAGTTACAGGATAACCCATAAATGGTTGTATTGGACCATTTCCATGCTTGATATATATATAAAATCACAGGCATGGAAATGGTTGTATATATTATCCTAGAGTCAGGGCGTTATATGTAGGATTGGTAAATCAGCTCAAATGACTAGTATTTTGGATTCGATACTGAGTTCCTATCAAGCATGCCTTATAAGGAATTTGGTCCAATACAACCATTTATGGGTTATCCTGTAACTCTGTTTTTTTATTGAGCAAAGGTTGATACTCTTCTATGATCATAGACCATAAATAACGCAGTAATAATGAATTCTTTTTTTACTGTAATTTGACTCTTTTGTTTCTCGAAATGATTGACTAACTTTATTTTTTAAAATTGCAGTTATCTTGAAATGCTTGGGAACAACCCAGATATTGATCACTATGATACTTTGGAGCAATTTATAAAGTCACATGGCTATTCTGAATTATTTAAGAAGGCTTATCTTGTAAGATCGTTAAAACATTATACTGTGTTGTATGTCCTAGAGTTTTTGCAGTCCATTTTAGTGATTATTTTGTTTGTTACTTATTAGCAACAATGCCAATATTTTGCAATTTGTAGATTCCAGCATGTTGTTCAATATGGTCTTGCACTTCTGAACAAGTTATGGACTTTTCTGCTTCCTCTGTTCTTTCTTTTTGCCGCAATCATCATCTACTTCAGGTAATTAAATTCTGTTTTAATCAGGTAAAAATGGTATTCAATCAAGACGGCCCAAACATTTTATACACACACACGATCAAAGTGGTTTTTTTTTTTTTTCTATCTAATATGTTCTTTCATTTCTTGCATTTCCTGACTTTGTCTTGATTCTATGTGCAGCTCTTTGGCGGCCCACAATGTCTTATTGTCAGGCATTCACATAACTATGTCGATAAGGTGTTTTGTTTTTTTTTTTTTGTGTGTTTGCTTAGAACTACAAATTGTTTGTTCTTATATCGGCTTTTCTAAAGAGTGTTGATGCTAAGGTTTTATGTAAATGCAAGATAAATATAAATGTTCCATGCAATTGTTATTTGTTACTAAAAACAAATAAAAAATCCAGGTCAGGGAACAACTCGAGAGTTGGGGTTGTCAAATAAGAATTGGTTGTGAGGTGTATTCCGTTTCGTCAACTGATGAAGGTTAGTTGTTATTTGTTAAATTCATTATCGAGGTTTTTATACTTTAGGTGGAAGAAATTTATGGATAATATATGATTACAAATTTGCGACAGAAATATAGTAACCTTTGTATAATAACTTCAATTTTTACAATTATGCATCTGATGTCCTGCACATTTAAAGTTAGTCAATCATCATATAGTAGCTCCAAAAGTGAATAAATGCCAGAAATAACAATAACAGAACAAGAAATCTGAACCAGTGAAACCATATCTGTATAATGCTGCCTATGGACCCTGACTGTGAGGTGTATACTGTTGCAGGTTGCAATGTAGTATGTGGAGATGGTTCCCAAGAACTGTACAGTGGATGCATAATGGCTGTTGATGCACCAGATGCTTTGAAAATGCTAGGAAGCCAAGCAACTTTTGATGAAACCATAGTACTTGGTGCTTTCCAGTATGTCTACAGGTACTGTCTTGTCTTCCATAATATTTACCATTCTTCATTTTTCATCCGTTTAATGGTTCTGTCATGTATATATGAGATGGATAGTTAGGTTCTAGCTATACGCTTATACCTCTAGTAATCTATAAAATTAATATTAACTTTCTGTTGGCAGAGATATTTTTCTTCACCGTGATAAGAATTTTATGCCCCAAAACCCAACGGCGTGGAGTGCATGCAACTTTCTAGGAAGCCTAGGCAGTAAAGTATGTCTAACTTACTGGCTTAATGTACTTCAGGTTTGTAACCTATTCTCTACCGGTAAAATGAACTTGTGTCGATGAATTTTATTATTCTCTGCAATATGCGGGGCTCCTCACCTAGAGGATTTGCATTAACCTTTCTTTTTAGTTGAGCAAACAAAAACCTTGTGGATTTCTATTTATTTTTAATGCACTGAAATCGTACTTAAAAACATCAAAAGTGAAAGTCACTGACAGTAGTTAGTTAATTGGATAATACAAAGTTGGAAACTTGCACTGGGACAAGAAATTACAAAAGCCAATATTGCCAACTGTTGTTGGGACCCAAAACCATTGGCTACATTGTATTTGAGACACAGTGATCTAGGATTCTACTCTCTATAGAAGATGATTGCACCTCAAAAGTGTATATAGTCTCTTGTATTGCTATTGTTTCTAATGTGCCAAATTAATTTCTGCTTATTGAAATGCTATACAGTTATTCACTGTAATGCTTGACCTTGCAGAATATTGGTGAAACAAGTTTACCTTTTCTTGTAACACTCAATCCAGATCATACACCAAAACATACATTACTCAAATGGTCAATGGGCCATCTAGTCCCATCTGTCGCTGCAACAAAAGCTTCATTCGAGCTTGATCATATTCAAGGGAAGAGAGGAATTTGGTTTTGTGGAGCTTATCAAGGTGAGCATTTTTTTAGCACATGAAATAATAATAATAATAATAATAAAAATCTATTCAAGCATGTTAATTGAATTTAGAACATTTTCTTGAAATGCAGTCATAAGAATTGTACATTTTACAGATCATGTTAGTAATTTGTATTACTTGTATTTCAGGTTATGGTTGCCATGAGGATGGAGTAAAGGTTGCTACTAGTGCCTCTTATTTTGTGGCATTTGCTACTAATGTTGCTCAAATTATTACATTTTTTTTCATTTTTAATAATTCTTTTTATTGGTGATATGCACGGCTTACATGTGAGGTATGCTTCTCTGCAGTCGGGCTTGATCGCCGCCCATGGTTTACTTGGAAGAAGTACTTGTGCTATTTTGAGCAACCAAAGACAAATGGTACCTTCTCTGATGGAAACAGGGGCCCGGCTTTTTGTTGCTAGATTTCTTAGAAATTATATCAATACTGGCCATTTGATGTAAGTTCATTTTATATTTTCATATCAATTTCCTGTTTTTAGTTTCATATTCCTAACGCTGATTCAAACCTTGTTCATTAAAATTTAAAAACTGGTAGTTGCATCATAGCTAGCTTTGTCATTAACTATTCTTAATGATTCTTGGTTCATTTTAATTGTGTTTCCACTTTCCAAGTACCAAATCTCATCTACATACACATTGTCTCATTTTTGTACCATTTTTTGGATATCAGTTTCCTGGAGGAAGGCGGCACAATTTTTAACTTTGAGGGAGCTAGGAAAAGTTGTCGTCTGAAAACTATATTAAGAATTCACAATCCTGCATTTTACTGGAAGGTATACACACTTAATTTATGTTTAGTATCTTTTGATAGTGAACACATGCCACATGAATTTGAAATTAATACAGCACAAATTTTAAAGTTAAAGTGTAGCTGTACAGTGTGTGATTATATGTGAATTTTTATATAGGTGTTATTTGTATTTATAATACTTTGACCACCAATGATGACAACTAGAAATTGTTCAGGTTATGACAGAGGCTGATTTAGGCCTTGCAGATTCATACATCAACGGAGATTTTTCTTTTGTGGATAAAAATGAAGGTCTCCTAAATCTGTTTATGGTAAGACAACTGATTTTGTTGAAAAACCAATTGTTTTGTCAGTTCCGACTTAGAGAGAATTTTTTTTTCTTGTGAACTTATTTTTCAGATTTTCATTGCCAATAGCGACTTGGATCCTTCACGCTCAAAACAGAACCAGAAGAGGTACATGATTGTGACTGGTGGACACTTGGTATGTGATATTACTAATAATAAGTATTTCCTAAACTTTGACATCAAAATATTTTCCCTCTGTTCGATTCAGGGGTTGGTGGTCTCCAATGTTCTTCTCTGCTGGCATTGCATCTGCCAAATATTTCTTCCGTCATATCTCAAGGCGAAATACTCTTACACAAGCTCGCAGGAATATCTCTCGCCATTATGATTTGGTAATTTCTTTGACTACTAAATTACCTGGGCAATCGTAGAAAAAAAAGTCACATAGAAGCTAGTAAGTCCTACTGTCAGTATGTAATTTACTATGTCGACATGCATTTAGCAATGCGTACACAAATGCAACTGTATGTGTATGTGATTTTGTAAAAGCATGGCAAAAACAAATTCGTAAGTTTCAAATTTCTTCAAAAGAATTAGGAGTGATTAGGAAGAATTATAAGAAAACCTGAGAAACTTTCTATAAATGCAAAATGGAGTAGGCAAATAATGCTAAAAAATTATGAAGTAATCATAAACTCATCCTCCAATTTGGTATTTCTAACCGTTCATTTTTGGTTTTTTTGTTTTTTGTTTTTTTTTTTGTTTTAGAGCAATGAACTCTTTGCCCTGTTCTTGGACGACTCAATGACATACTCATGTGCATTATTTGAGGTTAGCAACCCATTCTTTTATGTTTTTACTTCATACAAAGAAAGATATCTGCTTTACTACTATATATTAATACTTCAATAAATATTCTATTTTGAGGCAAACTGACAAAACGTATTCTTTTTGCGCGTGAAATTATTTCATAGAGGGAAGATGAAGACTTGAAAGTTGCACAAATGAGAAAAATTTCTCTTCTGATCGAGAAGGTAAGTAAGTTTGCTCAAACTCGATAACTTTTTTAAATCTTGAATTTAGTTATTGCTTTATATATGCATTTTGTTTCAACTGATCATACAGGCAAGAATTAGTGAGAAAGATGAAGTTCTTGAGATTGGGTGTGGGTGGGGGACCTTAGCCATTGAAGTTGTCAAAAGAACTGGATGCAAATACACTGGCATTACTCTGTCCGTGGAGCAACTTAATTATGCACAAATCAAAGTGCAGGAAGCTGGCCTTCAGGTAACTATATTTTTTTTTCAATGGCATTCAGTGTTGTGTTGAATCATATTGAATAATCACTCATATGATTCACACATTGATGAAATTTAAAGAGCCTGCACTTGAGAATTTCTATATATGTATGTTTATACATTTTCTTGAAGTAGAATACGTTGCTTATAACCTGAACCTTTTCTACTATTAGGATCAAATCAGATTAATTCTCAGTGATTATCGTCAACTGCCTAAAACCAACAAGTATGACAGAATTATTTCTTGGTAAGTTATGTTTACCATATATGTCAAGTATAGTTATACATATATAAACATTATAGTCTGAATAATAAACAACATGTTTTTTAATGTCAATTTTTCCAGTGAGATGCTAGAAGCTGTTGGCCATGAATACATAGAGGAGTTTTTTAGTTGTTGTGAATCACTATTGGCTGAAGATGGGCTTCTTGTTCTACAGGTAATGTTAATATAGATAGGTGATGGAAGTAAGAAACTCAATTGAATTTAGGTTGGCTTGACTGCAATTTCAACTTCAACCTTTGGTGACGGTCATGTATCTTTTTTTTGTAAACATTTCAGTATATATCAGTACCGGATCAACATTATAATGAGCACAGACTAAGTCCAGGTTTTATAAAGGAATACATTTTCCCCGGCGGATGTTTACCATCATTACATAGGATAACAGCCGCCATGACTTCGGCCTCTAGACTATGGTATTATTGTTAGCTCTATTTATTATCTAGTGATCTTATGTTTCTTTCCAAAAATTAAAATTAAAATTTAAAAAATTATTTTTAATCTCACAACTATCCATCTCATAGATGAGTTATTGAGATCTAGGTTGAAAAATAAAAGAAAAAGAAATTGAAAGTGCAGATCCAAAACCCTATCCATGGATGGATCTCGACCGCCTCCCTGTTCAAGCAAGAGAGGTCTATCCATAGAGATATCCATGGATTGAGACTAATCCAAACTCCAAATTAGATTTGAATATATGTATATATATTAGACTGGATCGTCCATCAGATTTAATAGACGGTTCAAATTGAATATAAACATTTTCTCGTTTTCTTTTTTGTTTGAAATTGGTGCAGATCCAATTTACATTGTCTGAATAGTCAGGGCCGGAACGTGAAGAGAAAAATTGGAGGGGTCGGGCCTAAAATTCTAAATTTATTAATATATATAATTTATTGTTTATATTTAAATTAAATATATAAATTTTTAAATATATATATATTTTTTAAAAAATTATTGGGGGGGGGGGGGGGGGGGGGGGGGGGGGGGGTCTAGGGGTCCGTCCCTGTGGACGGTCCATATTGAATCTAAACTATTTTTATGAGATTATTGTAGATCAAATCTAAATTGTCCATCAGACGTGATAGATGGTCAAGATTGGATCTGATCAGTATTTTTTTTTTCCTTTATCAATCTCCATTTTTTAAAATTTTTTACAAATGTTTTACATGGTTATTAGAGTAACTAATTAATGTTTTACAAATGCAGTATGGAGGACGTGGAAAATATAGGAATCCATTACCACCAAACTCTGAGATGTTGGAGAAAAAATTTCCTGGAGAAAGAGAGGTAGGTTCTGGAAATGTTATATGAAAGATGTATTGAATTTAACTTGTCATGTGTTGATTCTCTCTCTCCCTTTTTCTTTTTCTTTTTTTTTTAAAAAAAAATGTAGATTGTAACAAATTTTGTCGATCTTATTTATTATTTTCAGCGAGGTTCTTGCTTTGGGTTTCAATGAAAAGTTCATTCGGACATGGGAATATTATTTTGATTATTGCGCTGCCGGTTTTAAGACTCGTACACTTGGAGATTATCAGGTAAATATATTCCAACTTGCTAGCCTAGGCGTGTATAAAGTCGGCATTTTAGAAATGTGTAGCAAGCTAGCTAGCTTATTTCTGTCGAAAATGCAAAGCAAACAATCAATTAGTTAGAGAAACTATACAAAATTTCACTGTCTTAATTAATTTTGTCGTTGTTCATAAATGAGCTATCATCTATTATAAAATTTGCAATTCAACTTATATTAATTGGAATGGTAACTTAAAAGTTTTTAATCATCATGTAGATTGTATTTTCACGTCCCGGCAACGCGGTTGCATTCAACAATCCATACAAAGGTTTTCCTTCATCATAATGATTCTGTTCTCTAAAGGAAGGCCATCCAAACTCGCTCAAATGGATTTGAAGTTTGGGTTTTGCTGCTCCAATTGGTGATTAGTACTAATGATACATAAAATAGCCCATGATATATCAAGCACAGGATTGAAAAGGAAAAAAGGCAATGAAGATTTCCGTCGTCAGAAATTTTGAAGAGTCATATAAGTATTTTTCTTTGTTGCTTGAACAGACAAATAATTATAGCTAATTGGGTTGATTTGCATTATATAATTATCCATTAATTAATCCACAATGTCAATCTTTTTAGTACTTTTCGTGGTAGCTTATATGCCTATAACTCTATCGACTTTGGTTACTTTGCTTACTGTTCAAGATTTGAAGACAGCAAAAAAATAAATAAATAAATAAAAACAAATTAAGCTTGTACACTACAGATGATACATAGATAATTGTTATTAGAGCTATGCTAAGCACAGTTGCTCTCTATAAGCGACACGTGTTGTCTCAACTGTATTTTCTTTTTTAAAATTTTTGTATATAATTTTTTTTTAATTTCTATATTTATACTTAACTTTTATAATTATTAAATTATTATTCTTATAAAATTTTTTTTAAAGATTATTATCAAAAACACTTTCAACGAATTTAAATACAAAGTTTAAGCAACACGTGTTGCTCATATAGAGCCATGCTAAGTACAGTCGCTCTCTATCAGCGACACGTGTAGCGTTAATTTTATTTTATTTTTTAAAAATTTCTGTGTATAATTTCCTTTTAATCCCTATATTTTTACTTAACTTTTATAATTATTAAATTATTATCCTTATAATAAAATTTTTAAGGGATATTATCGAAAACACTTTCAACGAATTTAAATACATCGTTTTACCCCTCACTGTTTCAGTATTTGCCAAAAACACTCCCACCATTACCTTTTCATCCAAATAAATAAATAAAAATAAATAAAATAATATATAACCAACTAGATAATCTAACTAGGATTGCATTAATAATGGCTTTTTTAGTTCGTGTGGTCCTTAACCAACTATTTGACAATTAACTATAATAAAAAATTTTAAAAAACGGTTTTATCTTTGAAGAATTTAATTAATAGAATTATAGTTTACCTTAAAATTAAAATATAACAAAATAAATAAATTTAATAAAATGGATAAAATAATATTAAGCTATATTTAAAAACTTAAATATGTAAAACATATTAACAAATTAAAATAAAATTATTTATTAAAGAAATTAATACTTAATAAAGTAAATAATAAAAAATATTAAAAACTATTAAAGAATTAAAATAAAATAAAATAAATAGAGAATTGGAAAAAAAAATAAAGGAATTATTTTTATTGAAATAATTATTTTATTTATTTTAATTCCCAATTTTATTTTATTTTATTTTTTACAATTTTTAATCTTTTTTATTCTTTTTTTTTGTAAATATTAGTTTTTTTAATAAAATAATTTAATTTGAATACTTTTTAATACGTTTTATATTTTTAAGTTTCTATAATTTAGTTCAATATTATTTTATTTTTATTTATTTATTTATATTATATTTTAATTGAAAATATTAGAGACCACACGAACTTAAAAAGAAACGTTAAGTAAAAAAGTGATATTTTATCAAACATTAGGGACTAAATTAAAGTTCTCCTAACGCTCAATAATGGAGACCTGATGTAACACTCCCTGATCCGACTCGACTGGATCGACCCAGGGAGCGCTACCGAATTCAAAACTTTTCTTCACTCACTTTATAATTGGAAAGCCATTGAAAATCAAATAAATTATAATTTAAAATCCTTTCTATAGTGAGCCTATCCAAAACTATTTTGAAAATTTTTTGTCAGAGTTTCCTTTATTTTTCTAACTTTCCAAAAATCCTGTTTTCAAAAAAAGTTCAAACAATATAATTTCAACACTTCAAAACCAAATTCTCCATTATATGCGCACTCTGCCATATAGTGCGACTTTCCAAACATTTTCAAATAAAACAATTTATAATTAATATTTACAACCTTTAAAACGTAAACCATTAAACAAATATTTACAAAACATATTTTATAACAAATTTACAAACTCTTGTGTATGCATGCATAACTAAATGATATATATATATATAGCTACCCAAAAAGTATGGTGACTCTGAGTCTTCAATCTGCAGCTACCTCCTCTCTAGTCTTTTTCTCCCTCTGTATCTCTGTTACCTACGCGTGATGAAATCAACGCGCTAAGCATATAGCTTAGTGGGTGTACACTAAACTTATATATTGAAATCACAAAATAAATTTCAAAATAAAAATGTGATATAATATAAAAATATATCATTATGTAACTCAATTAATGAAATAATCTTGTGAAACTCATTTCTAATTTCATTTATAAGCATTTTATTCAATTCATTTCATACCTGGCCCTTTGGTATACTCAATATAATTTTCTGGACTGGAATATGGGCTGAAATAACTCCCTACCTTAGGACCGGCACTGGGGGCCTGAACCATCCTTAGGGAGGTACATGATATCAATATCGGTGTGACGTCCACCTCCGGGATTCGCCTAAACTGGTCTATGCCAGGTTTGCCTTGCAAAGTCCAATAGTCACTAATAATAACAGTGCAGTACTGCTGAAATAACCCTGCTGGTATACCAACCTTCTATATCCGTTTTCTATGTTCAAGTATCCTAGGGCCGTATCAATACAAAATTTTCCAATTTTCCTATTAATTCATTTTATTCATTTCGAAATCAATAAACTTTCATTCGAAATTCTAGTTAAATTCAACAATAAAATTTTCAAATGATATTCGTAAGTCAACAATTTATTCTAGCATAATCGATATAAATCGAAAATCGAATTAACTCATAATATTCAAATAAAGAAAGATATAAACACATATGTTCATCAAAATATTCAAAAATCTCAGATTCGAATTAAAACTCATATTAAACTTGTAAAGATTTCAAAAATGTGTGTACACCAACCTGGATATCCTTTTTACGACTATTCTCTTTTGGATTTTTCCTTTTTCCTTTCTCTTTCTCCCTCCTCTTTTCCTTTTCTTTCTTCTTTCTTCCTCTTCCTTTCTCTCTTTTCTTCTTTTTCTTTTTCTTTTTTTCTTTCTTTTCTTTCTCCCGGTCTCTCTCTTTCTCTTTTTCTGTTTTTTCTTCTTCGTGAAGCTTCCCACCGCCATATATTTTTTTATAAAAATTTGGCCATCGCGACCTGTGGTCGCACCACCTGATCGTGTTGCTCACTGGAATGTTTTCATCGCTTTCATCGTGGTGTCTGATCGCGATGTTGGTCGCGTTGCTCACTGTCCAAAATCAACATTTTCACAGCGAGCTCCTCATCGCGATCCTTGGTCGCGGTGCTCACTGTCTCAAATTATCATTTTCACCGCGAGCTGCTCATCGCGATCCCTGGTTGCGGTGACTGATCGCGGTACTCACTGCTAACATTTTTCTTTTCTTTCATGCATTCTTTCTGGACCGCTCCACCTGGTCCACTTGAAAACCTTAAAAATATACATACATTTAATTACATTTTCTACCCCTTAAATCATAAATATCATATTCACATACTCAAAATTAATTCAACCATACTTTTCATATTTATTTGAAATTAGGGATGTTACACCTGACCTAGTCAAAACAGAAGTATGGAGAACAGACTTGGTCTCTATCAATGAAAATTAGACCTCCAGATGGACACAAGTTCTCCATTGTCTCTATAGAGATGATCTCAATCGTTAGAAATTAAAGTGAAAATCTCATCTCCACCTGTATTTTTTTTTCTAATGAATTAAAAAATTACATTTGGATTTTGATAGTTAAATTATTTTACTTAATTTTTAGATTTTAATTACTATTAATTTTTTTCTTATTTTAATTTTTAAATTTAATAATAATTAATTGTGATTTTATTTATATTTTACTATTAAAAATTTTATTATACGAATTAAATTAATATATTTATAATAATTTAATAATTATAAAAGTTAAGTATAAATATAGGGATTAAAAGAAAATTATACACAGAAATTTTTTTTTAAAAAAAAAACAAAGTTTAAGCAACACTTGTTGCTCATAGAGAGCAACTGCCAATCACAGCTTAGCATGGCTCATTGTTATTATTAGATTATGTTTTATGCAAACTCAACACGCGATCAATAAAATATAAATATTCCAATAGAGAAAAAGAGAATTGGAACACCAATCATTTAAGTGATTTTAATTACTATAGAAAACTCTGAAATATTCTTTCCTTATTATTATTATAATAACAATGAGATTTTTACAGGTTACAAAGAAATAACATCTGACGTAAAAATATAGAAATAAAATCACTATAAAAAAAATCTCACCACATGAAAAATTCCCCAAAACACTGGAACTTTTTTTTTTTCTAAGTATAAACACAATCCTAAATGCGGAATTAAACTTAATAAGGATCGAAGAAAATGCCCAAAAAACTTATCTCCCGCCATTGATGCATCTCACTACAATTTCACTATTTTCCTGTTGGTTTTGGTTCTTCCAAAACCCTGATGACTCGTGGCGTAACACTATATAATATTGAGTATCGAGTTTGGGGACCAAAATTATTTATATAGCCGAGCTTGGCCAAGGTTCCCATCAAACACTCAGTCAAGACTCGGTTCGACAGTTGCTACTTCGTGGGTTACATGGACCGTTTCATTAGGAGACGTGGACCACTTTATCAGGAGTCAGTTGTGCTCCTACAAAGAAGGAGCTGAATACTAAAAACTCGTTCAACATTCTCCCACTTGGTCCACACTTCTAACTTAATATTTTATTTTAAAACTATCAAAAATCTGTATCAAGTAACAAATACATAAATCAATGCGATAAGTCCTCTAAATAACGAGTATTATCTTCCATGTATTACTATGTATTTATTTCTTAAGTATTATACTTTATGTAGCAATAATTTCTTAATGAATAAACCCTATGTTTATTCTAGTCCTGCACAGATGAATTTCTGAAAATTAAATTAAGGTGCACGTAAATATGAGAAAAACATCATAATAATTAAGAGTTTCATTAAATAACATTGTCCATACAATGAAAAAACTACATAATGGAACCAAGTCTCATATTCACTACATGATCCTTGAATTTTAACAGTGGCATGCCCTTAGTCAAAGGATCAACGATCATCAACTCAGTGCTAACATGCTCAATGATCACTTTCTTTTCTTTTACCCGTTTAGTTATGGCTAAATACTTAATGTTGATGTGTTTATTTCGACTCCCATTTTTTTTGCTCTTAGTCATAAAAACAGCAGTTGAATTGTCACAATGTATTCTCAATAGGCTAGATATAGAATCCATAATTTTAAGCTCAGATATAAAACTTTTAAGCCATGCACCATGCGAAGTAGCCTCAAAACATGAAGCGAACTCGGCTTCCATAGTGGAAGTGGCAGTCAAGGTCTGCTTAGCACTCCTCCATAATACAGCTCTACCAGCCATCATAAAAATATAACCTGTTGTTGATTTGCGTGAATCAACATCGTCATCGAAGTCAAAATCTGAGTAGCCAATTACTTCCAGATTGTCCGTCCATCTATATATAATTATGTAATCTTTGGTTCCTTGAAGGTATCTCATTACTTTCTTTATAGGTCTCCAATGGTCTAAATCTGGATCACAATGATATCGTCCTAACATTCCCATAATAAATACAATATCAAGTCTTGTGTAGACTTAAGCATACATTAGGCTTCCGACAACAGAAGCATATATAATATTTTTCATTTATACCCTCTCAAGGTCGTTCTTCGGGTATTTGTTCAAATTGAACCTATCACCCTTCACAATGGGAGCAACATTTGGTAAACAATCCTTTATCTGAAATCTCTCTAAAACCATATTGATGTAGTTTTCATGAGACAGATTCAAGATACCTCGAAATTTATCTCTATGAATTTTAATGTCAATTACATAAGATGTCTCACTCGTGTCTTTCATATTAAAATTTTTAGAGAGAAATTGTTTCACCTCATGCAGCAAACCCTTATCATTGGTTGCTAGCAAAATGTCATCCACATATAAAACAAGAAAATAGAGTTTACTCCCACTGACCTTATGGTATATACATTGATCCATAATATTTTCTACAAGATCGAATGAAGAAATTATATTATGGAATTTTTAATACCGTCAACGGGATGCTTGATTTAAACTGTATATAGATTTTTTGAGCTTGCAAACCAATTGCTCACTATCACTAGAGGGGAATCCGTCTGGTTATTTCATGTAAACCTCCTCCTTTAGATCTCCATTAAGAAACGTCATTTTCATATCCATTTGTTGCAAATCCAAGTCAAAATGGGATATTAATGTCAAAATAACTCGTAATAAGTCTTTCATAGATACAGAAGATAAGGTCTCCGTGTAATCGATTCCTTCATTTTGAGTGAATCCCTTAGCAACGAGTCTTATCTTGTATCTCTTAACGTTGCCCAATGAGTCTTTCTTTGTCTTAAAGACTCATTTACAATCAATGGTTTTTGCACCATTAGGCAATTTAACAAGGTCTCAGATTCCGTTACTCTTCATGGAACTCATCTCATCAATCATGGCATTGTACCATAATTCTGATTCTTTACAACTCATGGCTTGTAAAAATGACTCGCGATCATTGTAACACCCCAAATTCGATATACAACGAACTAGGATCATACTCAGTCTAAATCCTTCAACTTACATATAAATAGATTAAAAACTGAAATCAAGATAAACTCCAAATAACATTTCCAATGGTTTAGCATTAAATGAAATGATTTAAACAAAACTCGATCCTTACAAATGTATCTCCACCAAATGAAAACTAATAGAAATATCTTTCAATAAAAACAAGTATGGAAAGTAAAGCTCTAACGATCAACCCTTCTACTGAAGCAACTCCAAGATACTAATTACTCATCATTCATATCACTGGTTCTACTCTGCAAAAATGGTGGTAACGAGAGGTAAGCCATTAACTCGGTAAGTAAATTCATGTATAGTATTTAATATCGAAAGAGTTACAATCATAATACTTAACATAGCATTTCAAAATATATAACAATAATTTATAGTGCTAAGATCAAAAACTATGTACATAAACTTTGATAATAAGTAACTCAGTTCATAAACATTTCAAAAGATATAAATACATTAAATACGTATCAAAATAATTAATTTGCTCATGTCCCATAGTATCATATCAAAGTGTCACAATTACCCGTGTGATGCGGTCATATCAGAGTATTATATTTACCCGTGTAACGCAGTAATATCAGAGTGTCACAATTACCTGTGTGACACGGTCATATCAGAGTGTTACATTTACCCGTGTAACGCGGTCATATCAGAGTATCACAATTACCCGTGTGACGCGGTCATATCAGAGTATTACATTTACCCGTGTAACGCGGTCATATCAGAGTATCACAATTACCCATGTGACGCGGTCATATCAGAGTGTTACATTTACCCATGTCACAATTACCTGTGTGACGCAGTCATATCAGAGTGTCACATTTACCCATGTGACGCGGTCATATCAGAGCGTCACAATTTCCTGTGTGACGCAAACATATCAGAAACAGAAACTACGGACAATGAGCCAAAACAATTTTTACAAATTCGGATATAATCAAATTAGTAAAGTTTTCATATCATAATAGCATTATACAGTATATTGGTCTATCGATCTTGAAAAATATGTTTCATAAAAATAAATTAATAAGTATCTGAATAGTTTTAACAAATCTTTATATTTTACATAAATCTCGAGCTTTTACAAAATAAGCTTTAATTCATATAATACTAAAACTAACTAGTTCAAAAACACTTTAAATAAACTCCTTATTGAAATAATTTTATTAAATATTTAATAAGTATAATAAGGTATAAAATAGTAATTTTTCAAAATACTATAATTTTATAATACAAAATATAAGCATTGCCATGAATGAATTTACTTATCTCGAACAAGCAAGAATCAACACAGTTGTATAAGGTCAAGAGTCACCCGCACCTATACAAGGTACAAATCGTAATATCGTCATAACCTCATCACCGCAAAAATTTCAATTGGACTAAATAACTTTACTAGGATTAAACTTAAAACTTGTCTAACTTTCAACACTGGCCATACTTCATTCAACTATTTTTAATTAATTCTATACATCTCCAAACTTCGTATAAATTTACAGGGCCAACCTAGATATGTAAAAAATGGTACAGTAAAATTTTAAAATTATTAACATACAAAAACATTTATTCCTTTCCGATTTTGTGAAACTGTCCAGTAAAGCCTACAACTGACCCGTGACTACTCTAAAAATTAAATATATTTTTGTACTCACCAAAACGTCACGAAATTTTACATGGTAACAATAGACACATGAACCTTTATAAAGAAAAATGTACAAAAGTTTCCGAATTGAATAACCATTCCAAACATTTTCGGAAACCTATTTTTTTTTTAGAAAAACAAAAATTCCAACATATCCTATCTTACTTCAAAAATACGTAAAAATTCAACTAACCAACCATTATCAATGGAACGAACATTAAATCGATCCTAAGGGTCTCTACTATCATTAATAAATCGTTTTCCATCAAAATACAACTTTATATACCATCAAAATAAAACTTATGTTAATTAATCAATAGAAAACAAAAACTACCGATACTAGGAATTCCTCAAACTAATTAACCTTGATTTCTTGTCGTTCTTCAATTACACTTCGGATTGACGGATTGAATAAGAAGAAAAACGATCGGCTGTTTGTTATTTTATTTTTCTTTTTCCTAGGAGGCACAATTATAATAAAGTGCTCATATATATCAACTCTCTAAACCCTAGTTCCCATATAGGAATCCTATCACAAAGGAAATTCTTATAATTATATTGCCTTTTTATTATTTATTCTTCATAAATGTTTCTTTATTTTATTTGATATATATATTTAATACTAAATATAATTTGATATTATTTACAATTCTTTTTATTGTTTCCAAATATAGGCAATTCCTTAAACCATTATTATTCCTATTTAACTATTTATTCTCCAAAAATCAGGATATTACAATCATTCTCGACTCCAATGTTGTAGTCAGATTCTTGCAGATACACAACATAATCACCAGGAATTGCTGACCCTTTAGTTCTAGTAGATCTTCTTAATGTCGCACTAACATCTTCTTGGGAAGTATGTGGTTCAACTTGTTGTTCAGAAGTCTTAGGTAACTCCTGAACAACCCGATCTACCGGAATGTTGTCAACAGTTTGTGGAACTTCAATGATTGGTTGTTCAACACCAGTTTGTACTTGAGGGGCACTGTGAACAATAGCAAATCTATCACTTGAAGTGGTTGAGATACTGAATGATCATTTTCAAAAACTGTGTTTCTGATTTGATTGCTCCTACTGATCAGGTCATATTCAAGAAATTTATTTCGTGATTCCTCAATTCTAGTGCATTGAGATGGACAATAAAATCTGTAACCCTTAGACCTTTCAGCATATACAATGAAATACCCACTAATGGTCATTAGATCCAGTTTCTTCTCTAGTAGATTATAAATTCTCACTTTAGACGGGCATTCCCAAACGCGTATATGTCGTAATCCCGGTTTCCAATATTTTCATAACTCAAATGGAGTTTTAGGAATAGCCTTGGTTGGAACCCGGTTTAATATATACAATGTTGTCATAAGTGTTTCAGCCTACAAAGATTTAGGAAGATTGGAGCTGCTAAGCATACTCCGCACCATATCTAACAATGTTCGGTTATACCATTCTAGCCCAGTAAACCAGACATGGTGTATTGGGCAACAATCTCATGCTCTTGAAGAAATCTCTCAAATGGGCTAGATGCTTGTACACTATCGGTGTATCTACTATAATAGTCTATACCTCTATCTGATCTCACGATCTTAATTTGCTACCCGCATTATTTCTCTACTTCAGCCTTAAAGATCTTAAAGGCATCTAATGCTTCGTTCTTGTTATAAAGCAAGTAGAGATACATATATCATGAGTAATCATCTATAAAAGAGATAAAATATTTCTGACCATGTGAGTCCATGTCTGGATTACATATATTAGTATGTATGATTTCTAATATGGTTGAACTCCTATTAGCACATTTTTTTGATTTATTGGTCCCCTTTCCCCTTATGCAGTCCACACAAGTCTTAAAATCAGTAAAATTCAGAGTACTAAGTATTCCATCATTTACTAATCTTTTAATTCTTTCTAGGAGACATGACCTAATCTCCGGTGCCATAATGTTGAGGAATCCTTATTAATAACACTTCTTTTAGTGCCAGTTTGAACATGCGTTGAATTATAAGTGGCATTATTTTGCAAATTAATGCAGCAAAGATCATCAGACAAAGTACCATTCCCAATACAATCAGATTTATAAAATAAATTGAAAGGTGTTTCTGAAAAATGAAAGGAATATACAAAAGGTACAAGTCTTAAAACTGAAATCAATTTTCTTGGAAAACTTGGAACATAAAACATCTTTTCTAATTCTATAACAAAGCCACTATTCAACGTTAAATAGCATGTCTCTATAGCCTTCACATGTGAGCTTATCTTATTTCCAGATAAGATGTTTTGCTCACTTCCCATTGGCTTTCTTAGGTTTTACAAACCCTGCAAGGAATTCGAAATGTGGATTGTTGATCCAGAATCAATCCATCATGTGTTAATATTTGCATTAACCATATTAGATTCATAACAAACAAACAAGATTTGATTACCTTTGTCCTTAAGCCATTTCTTAAATTTGACGTATTTCTTCTTCATGTGTCCCTTCTTTTTACAGAAGAAACACTTGAATTCCTTCTTAATATTAACTTGGGGAGGTATTTTACCTTTCCCTTTCTGATTAGCTTGAGTCTTGCTCGTTCCTCGCGTAGCTAGAATCGCACTCTCATCGAGCTCCATCACAAGCCTCAATTCTTCTTAACCACATATGGTCATTAATTTATTGATTGACCATTTATCATTATGTGTGTTGTACGGGATTTTGAATGGCTCATACTGTTGTGGGAGGGTGTTTAGGATATAGTGCACAAGGAAGGATTCAGACATATCAATCTCAAGTTTCTTTAATTGAGCCGCAATGTCCCTTATTTGCATGATGTGCTCGCGCACACCTTTGACACTAGTGAGCCTTATGGATGAAAACTTCATAATTAAAGTGCTTGCTAATGCCTTTTCTGAAGTGACAAATGACTCATCAATACTCTTTAGCAAGTCTCGAACATTTTCCTACTGATCCACAAAACCACGAATACCATCAAAGATTTTGGTCTTAATGAACATCATACTGAGGCGATTTAATCGCTCTTATCTTTCATAAAGCGCAATGTCCGCTGCAGAGCTGGTATCCATAATTGCAAGTGGTTCATCTTTCCTAATAGTATAGTCAATGTCCATCCACCCTAAGTGAAAGAGAATTCTCTCCTTCCATACTTTATAGTTATCACCCTTTAATTCGGGAATATCACATTGGATATCAGAAAAATTTACAGGTTGTGAAGCTGCATAAAATTAAAGTTTATATGCTTATGTTAAAAATTGAGGCCTAAAATAAAAATTCATGTTTTACCAACGTAAATTATGCTAAAAAATGAATCTATAGACATAAAAATTGCTTATGGGCTAAAATTTTAATTCAATAAGATTCATTATTCTTTATAATATAATTTATCAAATTATTTATTTACTACATAATTCTTAAGGGTACATTACGATTATAATTTGATATTTTCTATCTTTGATTAAACTTTATGATAAAGCGGTCAAATTATTTACTTAATTCCTAATTTTTGTGTAAGTTACGAATAACTTGATATTTTATCCTAACTAATTATCTAAATATAATAAAATTTCCCGTGGGATAAAGGTAATTTTTGTAAAACTGACATAAGTAAGGGGCCTTTTTACAAATCTGGCACAAAAATTCTATTTCAAAACGACATGAAATGCTGTGTTTTGAAAATCAGTTCGTCTTCAATCTTCAATCGGGTCATACAGAACCGGTTCCAACCTGTGGACCAAAAACCAAAATTCGGTTGTGAAACACTATTCTGATGGCCAAAAACATCGTTTTCAATTAAAATTTTTTTAAAAAATCAATATCTTAGGGATTTCTAATAATATTTTGCATTAAAAGCAACCAAAAAACAAACTTCAATATTTTGAAATTTTCGACCATTAAACAATGATGAATAGAGCAATTCACAAACACACCAAGGCAGAGATTTAAACATGCTCTAATACAAAATATAAGCATAAATACAATTCTAAATGTGGAATTAAACTTAATAAGGATTGAAAATTGAAAAATGTCTCGCAAACTTACCTTATGTCATTGATGCAATCTCATTGTTTTCTTGCAGGTTTGGTTCTTCCATGACTCTGATAACTCGAAGTTGATGGTGTAACACTGTAGAACCAAAATTATTTATATAGCCGAGCTTGGCCGAGGTTCCCATCAAACACTCGGCCAAGACTCGGTTTGATAGTTGCTACTTCGTGAGTTACATGGACCGCTTCATTAGGAGACGTGGACCACTTCATTAGGAGTCAATTGTGCTCCTACAAAGAAGAAGCTAAAGACTGAAGACTTGTTCAATATTTTTGACTTGGAGGAGGGAGATTGAAATTATGGATCTTAGTTTCGTTGAGAGGTGTGGTTGTCACCAGATTCTGCCTACAACCACTAAAACATTGGAATTTAATGCTTGAAAAAGATTCTAAATGGCTGGAGAAATCAATTGATCCAACTTTATCCCATGGAAAATCATTTTGTACACAACAGATTAGTAAACAGTAGCATGGCTAGGCAAGCAATTTCGACAAAGTTTATAAGATTTTGTCTGGTGAAGTATTCCACTGCTGTAAATTCAGTTTCTTCATTAACCTTTTTAATTTATTTCAAGTTACTTGAAAGAGATGATTGCAAAAGATCAGCTGACACTTTTGGGTTGGGTTTGTTCAACTCAATATCTCTAATAACTAAAATAAAAACGAGTGTAGGATATTTGCACCTCTTAGAAATTAAAGGCATAGTACTGGAGATCTCATCCATCTCTCCATCACCAAGCTGGGTCTCCATATACGATGGAGATCCAGAGATTTGGGTGAAGATTATTTCCACCATTTGTTATTTTTTTCCTTTTTTTTTTTTTTATGTTTTTCTATTTTTTTAATTCGATTTACATCTTCCTTTCAAAATTTTAATTTTTTTTTACTAAATGTTTTATTTAAAAATTCCAATTTGTTATATTTTTTGAATTTTAATATTTTTGAAGGTCAAAAATGTAAAAATAAGATCTAATGACTTGTTAAGAGTAATTAGGTTATTTAATGACTCTAACATGATTAATTGTTAGATGTAACCGGAGTTGACCAATGTGAGGGGACACATTTGTAAATAAAGTTAAAAGTAATTTTCATTTGAAGAAAATATGAGTTACGGTGTTATCTGCTTTTTTATTTTAATGAGTAATGTTAAATTGTCTAAAAAAATTATCTAAATTTATGTATAAATAATATGATATGTGAGTTATTAAAACTACATCACAATAATTTATACTGTGTTGACAACTCACATGCCACATATTTTAGATATGAATTTGAGCAAATATTTTGAGCAACCTATATAGCATTACTCTTTTTTAATATTTAACACTTTCAAATCGAATTTGTGCATCATATTCATTAATACTGATATGACAAACAATATATACTCTAAGACTTTCATTGATTAATATATAAAATGGGATAATATTCGGATAAAATTTATTTTGATCCCTAATTTTATCTAATTATTATTTGTTAATCAATATTTCTTTTTTTAATTCGTGTGGTTCTTAAAATTTTAAAAATACATCATTTTAGTTATTCTGATTAAATTTTTAATAGTCAAACATGACAGAATATGCACATAGGACATTTTACCCTTAACTTTAAATAATTAAGTTAAAAATATGATTTTACTCTTTATTTTTTAAAATTTTAACAAATTAATCATCACTTGTACATTCAATAAGAATCTAATATGTGTTAAAAAAAATTAAAATTACAAAATAGACAAAATTTATATAAAAAAATTAATATTAAAATATAAAAAATAAATTTTATATGTAAAAAGAAATTATAATACATTAAAAATTAAAAATATAAAAATTTTTAAAGTAAAAAATATTTAAAAATGTCACAATGAGACATTATTATTTTTAAAAATGATAAATTTTTAATTATTGTTTTAATTATTATTATTAAAAATAAAATAAATTATTAAAAGTAATTTTAATTATTTTTGAAAATTAATTTTTTCTATTTTTTATTTTTTTCAGTTGTTATTATTTTATTTTTAGAATTTATTTTTTATTTATTTTTTAGGGCAAAAAAAATATTTTGGTCCTTAATTTTTTTGGAATTATTACTTTTTGACCGATTTTTTCTTGTTTAGATTGCGTGGCCCCTAACCTTTTAAAAATCCATCAATTTTAATAATAGTGCATGTAGCCGTGAACAATATACTAGAAAAGCTCCCAGAAAATATTGTGGGAGTCACATCGGTCCCACTTAAAATCCAGCATCCTTTGACTGAACTTTGTATAGACATGCATGTATTTTATATAATACGGGCTAACGAAGCCTGCTATAAATAATTTTATATCCACTACGGGCATTATAAAGACCCGTAGTGGATTTTATCATTTAATACGGGCTTAAAAAACCTGCCATAAATAATATGTTATCCACTACGGGCCTTTATAAGCTTGTAGTGGATATATATATTAAAATTAGGCCACTGATGCCCGTAGTGGATAGTCCGTAGTGGATTCTTATTTTTTTTGTAATGACACTACCACACTCAATTCCAACAATCAGGAATACAACTAAGAGTTCTGATACCAATTGTTGCATGAAAGCGGTTTTAATAGTGATAAATTAACGGTAACTCAAATGTAGAAAAATAATAAAATAATAGTAGACACAAGAAATTTACGTGGTCCGATCTATAGATTTATGTTCATGGCCAGATAAATAGTAAATTTTATTAATGAAAAAAATTTTAAAAAATTTTAGAGTGAAAACTCTCAAACATCTAGATATCTAATACTTTCAATAAATATTACTCACACTTGGAGAATTTTAAGAGTAATTCTTAATAGCTTTCAAGCTCTTACTTTCTTCCTTAAACTCGTTGGTTTGTTAAAAATAAACGAATATTTTTTCTTTTTTAAAGTCATCCTTGCCCATAATGTGTCTTTTCCTCCTACTGCCAACTAATTTATAAAGAAAATTAACAGAAATAGTAATAAATAATTCATTTAACTTAACAGAATTAATTCACTGAATAGGAATTTCAGATTCTTTATATATATTCTTTTTTGTTTTTATTTGAATTTACTGTTCAGAAATTTAAATTATAATATATCGATGTACTTAAAAACATATATTAAGAGGACTTTAAGAATTTAGGTATGGCACATTATTAATTAAATAATAGATTAAAAGCAGAGAAAATGAGAAAGTCGAGAGAATATGTATTGAATGAATTATTGATTACATACAACCAAGAAGAGGCTCATTAATGGTCACACGCAGTGTGTGAGTGATGCAACTTGCATCAGGTCGTTTCATATGGCGGAAAAGTTACTGACTTGACACTCTGATTGGCTAGCATTAACATGGTATAAGAAATTGAAGTTTTTGAATTTTCAATGTATATTCATTGAATACAAACCTGAATATATATACAAAGAAAAAGAACACAATCCCTTAGAAGTAGGGATTGCATCCTGACAATTCGACTGTTAGCTAATAACCAGCTAACAACCATTGACAATCTAGCTAAACCAGCTAACAACTATTGACTAAATTACACTCTAGTATACAGAATTCAACACCCCCCCCCCCCCAAGCTGGACAGTACATATTGATGATACCCAGCTTGGAACACAATCCTTCAAAAGATGCTCTAGGTAGAGCCTTAGTAAACACATCAGCTGTATGAGAATTAGTAGGTGTGTAACTTATCTTGACAGACCCTGCTTCTATTTTTTCTTTGATAAAATGCCGATCTATCTCCACATGTTTTGTTCTGTCGTGGTGAACTGGATTCTTTGCGATGCTAATAGTGGCTTGATTATCGTACAACAGTTCCATTGGCTTAACCATAGGAACTTTGAGTTCATTTAGTAGTCTTTGCAACCAAATTCCCTCACAAATTCCATGAGCCATTGCTCGAAATTCCACTTCAACACTGCTACGAGAGACCACAGACTGTTTCTTGCTCCGCTAAGTGACCAAATTACCCCAAACATAGGAACAGTACCTAGATGTAGACCTCCTGTCTACCACTGAACCAGCCCAATCTGCATCTGTGAAGATTCTAACATCTCTATCGTCACTTTTCTTGAAACATATACCTTGTCCTGGTGTCGTCTTCAAATGCCTTAGAATTATCAAAACTACTCCCATATGTTCTTCATTCGTACTGTTCATGAATTGACTAACAGTGCTCACTGGGAATGCAATATCCGGTCTGGTGTGGGATAAATAGATCAGTTTTCCTACCAACCGTTGATACCTTCCTTTGTCTACAGGTGGACTTTCTTCTATGAGACCCAACTTCGTCGTATAGTCCATGGGTGTATCAGCCAGCTTACATTCTGTCATCCCAGTTTCTTTGAGAAGATCCAGGATGTATTTCCTCTGATTTATGCAAATCCCTGCTTTCGATCTTGCAACTTCCATTCCTAAGAAGTATTTCATACTTCATAGATCCTTGATTTCAAATTCCTTGGCTAGAAAGGATTTTAACTTCTGAATTTCCTCCTCACTGTTATCTGTCATAATCATATCATCCACATACACAATGAGTATAGTAATAACACCTGTGGCATGATGGACAAACAAGGTATGGTCAGCTTGACATTGAGTATAACCAAACCCTTTTATGGCTTTCGTGAACCTTTCAAACCATGCTCTGGGAGATTGTTTCAACCCATATAGAGACTTTTTTAACTTACAGACTTTGTCCCCATATGCATTTTCTAAGCCTGGAGGGCCTTCCATATAAACTTCCTTTGCTAATTCTCCATTCAGGAAAGCATTCTTCACATCCATTTGGTGAAGCTTCTAGTTGAGATTAACTGCTAGGGAAAGAAGAACTCTGATTGTATTCAGTTTAGTAACTGGAGCAAAGGTATCCTCGTAATCGATCCCATAGGTATGTGTAAAACCCTTTGCCACCAGTCTAGCCTTGTAACGTTCTACACTGCCATCTGCTTTATGCTTCATTGTGAAAACCCATTTGCATCCTACAGCTTTTTTACCCTTTGGCAATTCCGTGATATCCCAAGTTTTATTTCTCTGAAGTGCTCCTAACTCTTCCATAATTGCATTTTTCCACTCTGGAATTGACATAGCTTCTTAAATGTTTACTGGAACAGACACTTGAGAAATATTGTGAGCAAAAATTTTGTAACTAGATGAAAAGCCCTCATAGGATATATACTTACTCAAAGGGTAAAGAGGTCTTTCTCTGCACTTTCTTATCGGTTTCCTTAGGGCGATAGGTATTTCAGTATCTGAAGGAACTTTCTCACTGGTCTGGTTAGTATCTTGGCCGGTGCTAGGATCACTCAAGGGTTCATTATTGGGATCGGGTATGTGGACTAATTCCAGTTGAGATTCTTGGTCTTACAGAGGTACAATCTTGTCTGGTCCATCTTCATTTTCTTTCGGCTTCCTCGAGTATACAATAGGTTCTGCTTGGAACTTACTTGTCATGTCTGGATAAATAGGAGACACGTTTGACTCACAATGAGGAATTTCAGGCGCATTAGGAAGATGAAAGTCACTGTTAGGTCCGGATGAACTTTTATGGAAAACATGACTATGATTATGATCCAAAAACTGAAATTCATTCTCACCCCTTCCTTGAATTTGAGTTTGTGGAAAGAAAGGTTGATCTTCAACAAAGGTAACATCGAAAAAAATATGAATTTTTCTGGTGTTTGGGTTGTAGCATTGATATCCTTTTTAAGTATGAGAACAACCCAAAAATAAACACCTAACAGCTCTAGGATCAAGTTTATCCCTGTACTGTTGTTGAACATGTACAAACACTGTACAACCGAAGACACAGAGAGGAATGATTGATATAAGTTGGGTATGAGGATAAGTTTCAAGTAGGGTTTGACATGGAGTTCTAAAGTGTAAACTCTTGAGGGTTGTCTATTAATAAGATGTACAGCTGTGAGGACGGCTGCACCCCAAAAACGACTTGGCACCCTCATACAGAACAACAGGGATCTAGTTACCTCTAACAGGTGGCGGTTTTTTCTCTCAGAGATACCGTTTTGTTGAGGTGTGTCTACACATGAGGTCTGGTGGACAATCCCTTCACTACAAAGATACTCTCTCAACCCTTGGTTTACAAATTTTCTTCCATTATCGGATCTAAACACTTGAATTTTTGTTTGAAACTGATTTTTGATCAATGAATGAAAATTTTTGAAAATATTGGTGACCTCAGACTTTTCTTTCATGAGAAAGACCCATGTGACTCTGGTATGATCATCAATAAATGTGACAAACCATTTTGCACCAGTGATATTAGGGACTCTGGAAGGGCCCCAAACATCACTGTAAATTAAAGCAAATGGTTTGGAGGCTTTATAGCTATTAGGATGGTACACAGAATGAGTATGCTTGGACAACTCATAAAAATCACAATGAAAATCTTTTGAACTTTTATTAATAAATAAGTCAGGAAACAATTTCTCTAGATACAGGAAACTATGATGTCCTAACCTATAGTGCCAAAGCATAACAACACTCTCTTTATTTGACTTAGACATAGACTTAGACATTGACTCAAGAGAAAAAGTTTTGGACTCAGCAGAATGACCTTGTATACCCTTAGAAGCTTTAGCCTTGATGACATAGAGACTAGATTGTATCTCAGCAGTTTCAATTGTCTTCCCCGAAATCATGTCCTGAAATACACAATAAGTGGGGAAAAATTTAGTCACACATTTTTCATCAGAAGTGAGTTTGGATATAGAAAGAAGGTTACAATATAAATTTGGAACACATAACACAGACTGCAGGGTTAGAGTTTTTGAAATAATAACAGAACCACACCCTGTGACTTTGGACAGAGAACCATCTGCAATTTTGACATTATAGTTACCTTGACATTGCTCAAAAGTACTAAACACCCTAGCATCACCTGTCATGTGATCAGTTGCACCTGAATCCACAATCTAAGGACCTGAGACCTCCTTTTTCACATTCAAAGCAGTGGAGAAGGTACCTTTAGTAGCAACAGACCCGGCACCAACCACTGAGGCATTTAAACCCGAAACCATTTTCTGCAGCTGATTCAATTGCTCCTAAATGTGTACAACTGAATCTGTTCCAACACCTTCATTCCCACTGGCCATGTAACCTTTCGCATCTCTGTCCCCACTGTTCTTAGATTGCCATCAGCAGGTTTTCCGTGATGACCTGGGCATTTGCAATGCTCAAACCATGGTCACTTCCTAGGCTGGTTGAACTTTCCTCCATGGACAGCCAAGGCACTACCATTTGGTTGTGTACTGATGCTGTCAGAGCCGAGCATTACCTTCCTTCTGCTCTCTTCGCGCACCACCTTAGAAACAGTCTCTCGGAGAGTAGATAATGGTTTGATTGCCATAATTCGTCCTCTCACATCATCAAGAGTACGATTCAGCCCTAGCATGAACTTGAAAATTCACTTTTTTTCAATGCTTTTCATGTGTGTGGCCTCATCTCTTGGATTGGTGAAAACTTCTTTCTCAAATATGTCTACCTACTGCCATAATCTAGAGAGCTGCGTGTAGTATTGAGTGACCGAATCATCACCTTGACGCAGATCATGTAGGATTCCTTCAACCGCAAACAACTCAACTGTGTTATCATGAGTAGAAAATCTCTCATGTGCTGCATCCCATATCTCCTTTGCTGTTTCATACAACAGAAAGTTTTCACTGATGTCGGCATTCATTGAGTTTAGCAACCATGATATTACCAAGTTATTCTCAGTCTTCCATTGGTGATATCTTTTGTCCGCCTTAGTCGGTTCTTGTATCTCCCCAGTTAGGTATTCATTTTTTCCTTTCCCGCTCATGGAGATGAGGATTGATTTGGACCATTGGAGGTAATTTTTACCAGTCAATTTGTGACTGGATATGATGAATTGAGAAGATGTGTGGTCAACTCCTCCCCTTCCATTGTTGTTTGAGTTGACTGGGTCAGAACCAAAGGCGACTTCTGAAGAGGATACGTCAGACATGCCTAATGTTTGCGAATGAAGAGGGTTCAGGGCTGCTGGAAAGGGCAGAGAAAAAAATTCTTTCCTTTTTTTTTTTTTTTTTTTTTCTGTGGCAGTCACTGCAATTTAAATAAATTAGGGGCAGAAACTGCAATTTAAATAATTAGGGGCAGAAGTGGCAATTCAAACAAATCAGGGATTATACTATAATTTTACAACTGGAAACCACTGCCAACTCCAAGGAGGTCACGGCTGAAAGCGATGGCAAAAAATAAGGACAGATCGGTGAAGCTCGTCGGTCGGCGAGTCGAACGGTACCGGTGGTGAGGAACGAGGGGCTGACAATCGGCGAGATCGGGCGAAGAAAAGGGAAGCGACGTGGCAGTCACGAATGCTGATCGTGGTGCGTCGACGGTGGTTTGATGACGGTGCTTTTGGTGGCGACGGAATCAATAGAGGAAAGTGGTCAAGGCGGCAGTGGAGGTGAGCCAAAAACGAGAAGCTACGGCGGCGGGGAATGAAGAACAGAGAACTGGCGTCTCAAGCTTCGAACGCCTAGGGAGTTGCAGAGCAGCGGCTGTCGAAATAAGCAGCGGAGGGAGATGTGTGGCGGCCGGAATGAGCAGCGGCGTGGTGAAGGGCTGATTTCGGCCGGAAAGAAACTTAGGGTTTCAGCCGGAAAAAAAGAACGAGTTAGGCCAAAAAAACTGATTTAGGCCGTAAAAAGAATCAGAAAAAGATCCGACGAAGTTAGGGCTGGAAACATCTTTGATACCATGAAGTTCTTGAATTTCGATGTATATTTACTGAATACAAACCTGAATATATACACAAAGAAAAAGAACACAATCCCTTAGAAGTAGGGATTGGATCCTGATAATCTGACTATTAGCTAATAACCAGCTAACAACCATTGACAATCTAGCTAAACCAGCTAACAACTATTGACTAAATTACACTCTAGTATACAAAATTCAACAAAAATATATGCACAGCTCGAATAGCTTGATCTGATGATGAATTACTGGAAGTTTGACTGCTGCTGTATGATACATCTCAAGTTGATGATGAACTGCACCTGCTGTAGTTGATCATGGTAATTGCCCTAACACACTGTTGGGAATCCGATCCGATTCCCGACACAGTGGAAGTGGTAAACTGTATACAAACACACAAATCTGCACAGGGCACACATATGGAAACAAGCATAATAGTAAATGAGACAACAATTTTTTACGTGGTTCGGTAAACAACTGATTCCTACATCTACAGAGCGCACCAGCACTCAATTCACTATGAAATAGCTATTACAACAACACTTATACGAAAAACTCTCACACAGTTTTTCCCCTCACGTGTGTTTATACTCTCTACTCTCTCTCAGTGTTTCTACTCACGGGGAGGAGATGAGTTAATTGATTATCACAGATGGGGGCTATTTATAGGAGATGTCTGGTTACTGTTCACATGTATATGGTATTGTTCACATGTACTGTTCACCAGTTGTTCACATGTGAAACCCACCATGCGACGCCCGTCATTCACTGTTCACAGATAGCGCCCACAAGGCGGTGCTTGGAGATCCGGGGCGATGATCCCGATGAGGAGCCTAAGTCTGTGGTTCTGGTAGATCCGGAGCGATGACCCCAATGAGGAGCCCAGGTGTGCGCTTCCGAGAGTTTCTGGGGAGTGAACCCGATGAGGAGCCCAGGTGTGCAGTTCCAGAAGATCCGGGGTAGTGACCTGATGAGGAATCCAGGTGTGTGGTTTTGTGAGTGGAAACACTGAGAGAGAGCAAAGAGTATAGACACACGTGAGGAGAAAAATTGTGTGAGAGTTTTTCGTATAAGTGTTGTTGTAATAGCTCTTTCATAATGAATTGAGTGCTGGTACACTCCGTGAATGTAGGAATCAGTTGATTGCCGAACTACGTAAAAAATTGCTGTCTCCTTTACTATTCTGCTTACTTCCATATGTGTGCCCTGTGCAGATTTACGTGTTTGCATACAGTTTACCACTTCCACTGTGCCGGGAATTGGATCGGATTCCCAACAATTGGTATCAAAGCGTAGGAGAACCAGAAACACGAAGAATAGAGGCCAAAGACAAATTGGCCCAGAAATCAAAGTGATCAAAATCAGTTTTTGACCATCCTATAGTGTTCTACTCGTCCCCATGAGTTCAACGGTGAAAACCTCACCCAAATTGGAGTTCCAGAGAGGCCTTACGCGCCTTTCGAAGTTGGAGAGTGAGCTCACGCTCCGGCACGCGCAGCCACTGTCTTAGCGAGTGACCTACACGCTCCGATTGTCTTCTTCGCCCGCTTGCGAGATCCGACCCACATCCGACCAGGTATTCAATCCGTGTCTGACCCGTTGCCCGACCCGGTTGTTGACGTCATTGACGCAGTTACAACGGCTGGAAGGAATATTCCGTCAGTCAAAAGAATATTCCGTTATCAACGGTTGACTTTTCTCAAAAGTTTGACTGCCCGTTTCATACGCTTTCGAACTCATTTTTTGACAAACTCAAAGTGGTTTCCAAGGTTTTGGACCATTCCAGATGCAACCAAGCTGCTCAAATATGATGTGTTTTCAAGACTGAAGTCCATGCTCGGTATGACGAAACAAGGAGAGTCAAGTTTAAGGGGGGATGTTGAAAACTAAACTTGCCTCTAAAAGCCATCCACCGAAATTTGACTACCGAAATCTAAAAGCCCTCTAAACTTGACTTCAACCATCATTAAATTTTCCAACAACCACCATCCAACTTTCACTAGCCTATCACCAACCATTTGAATTTTTTATTTTGTTTTTAGCTCATCTCATTTCCTATATAAAGGAATGAAATTTGTATTGAATTTATGTGGAATGATGTAAGATAATCAAGAAAGAAATAAAAGTTTTTCCTTTCTTTTGTGTATTCGAAATCTCTCTCAGAGGTGCACCACAAATGACCTTAAACCTTCCCATCCCACCAACACATACCAGAAGATAAAATATAAAATTACTAACATTGATATTTGACTTTCTATAAATATAAATTAGCTTAAAAAAATTCAATTTGCCCATAAAAATCCAAAGTCTTATAAATTTAATATTAAGAATTTAAAGTAAAAAAAATCGAAATCCTGAATCAACAAGTAATAACTTGAAATTTGGTTTTTTTGTTTAGCTGCTTCATGCAAGACGACAGACAATTAGCATTTTTTATTTTTTTGAAAGGAACAATTAGAATTTTTGAATAGACGGAAAATGACATGATTGACATCCATAATATTTTTAGTTTATTGTTTTTATTTATTTCGTCAAATATATATATATATATATATATATATATATATATATATATATTAATTATGTCAAGTGGCTGATTTCATACCATTTCCTCCTAAATAATTTGCTTTGCTTACCTGTCTATATAGTTGACCTTATAATATATATATATATATATATATATATATATATATATATTAGTTAATATACAAAAAAGACACATTCTAGTGACAAGCCCGCAGAAATTGAGCTAAGGCTAGATCACAATACATTTAACAATGAAAAAAACGCACCGATTAATAGTTGGCGAGAGCCTTTCAAAAAAAAAAAAAAAAAAATAGTTGGTGAGAGAATAAAAATAATTCGTAATACAGTTAAACAGTTTATAAAAAAGTAAAAATAATTTGTGGAAAAGAGAAAAATCAGCAAAAAATATAATTTCTTTTATAAAATAAAAAATATATTAAATTCAAACGTACAAAAGAAAGAGATAAAAAAAAAAGATAAAATAAGAGAAGAAAAGAGAGAAAAAGAAAAAACTTTCATATTGAGATTTAAACCAAAATATGTACTCTAATTAAAATAATAAACTAATACTATTTTTTAAAATTGTTCTTCCATTATTACAATTTCTTACCATTTTCTATTTAACAAACACGAAAGTATTTTACATGGACGACAATATAATCTAACTATGACAAGTAATAAAAAAAAAAAACAAATGTCAATAAACTAAAAATTGGGTACAATCACTCACAGTTCAAGTGGTTAATGCACTTTCTTTCCACTGGTGAGAGTTCATATTCCACCATACGTATTTATCAGCATGTGCTATGAGAGTAGACCGTACGTTTAGTGATTAATCTCGGTAGATCCTGACAATATAATCTTGTAACTATACCCTTAAAAAAAACTAAAAATTGGGTGATTAATCTATTTTTTAATTTTTTTTTGAGAAATCACCCAAATGCAATTGAGCACAATCTCACTGCAGCAAGTAAGAGACGCAAATGTCAATAAATTTAAAAAAAAAAAGGACAATCTCACTCATTTCCATCAAATATAACTATTTTGAGAATAAATATAATTATAATATCTAATTTGGGATGTCTTCCTCTATATATTATTGGGTACAACTTCCAGATTTTGGAAGTCTCTATTTGCTCTCTCTCTCTCTCTCTCTCTCTCTCTCTCTCTCTCTCTCTCTCTCTCTCTCTCTCTCTCTCTCTCTCTCTCTCTCTCTCTCTCTCTCACACACACATCTCCTGGTAGGTCTCAAGCTATTATCTTCATTTACATCTGTTGATAATTCTCTTAATGGGATTTTAGGAGACATATATACATACATACATATATATATATAAACATACATACATACATATATATATACATACATATATATATACATACATATATATATATATAGAGCAGGTTATTTGAATTTAAGAAAATAATTATACATGCATGCAAGGAAAATTGTTGAAAACGATCGACATTTCCTTTTGGTTTGTTGTACATTTTCGTTAGCAGTAAATACCTCTCTTTTAAAACACTCATTTTCTAGAGATGTTTCTCTGTCTTGTTATTTATTTTTGTCTCAGCAGTCTTACACGAGTTGACCTAATAACGTTTGAGTTAATGCAGGATAGTAATTTGATAATTTGAAGTTGGAAGCTGCCGGAAATTCAAGATGACAGTGGCGGTGATCGGTGCCGGAATGAGTGGACTGGTGGCAGCTCATGTACTTGCAAAAGCAGGTGCCGAGGTTGTCCTTTATGAGAAGAAGGACACTCTCGGCGGCCATGCAAAGACTGTTACCTTTGATGGTGTTGATTTAGACCTTGGCTTCGTCAATACTGTAAGATGACAGTTGTTCTCATTTTTGTGTTTATTTTTAATTACGAGAATTACTAACACACTGAATATGACATCTGTAATGTTAGGATCTAGAGTTCTAACTCAAATGTATATGTACAGAACAATATATTGCATTAATATATATATATATATATATATATATATATATATATATATATATCATTTTCAATTACATACATTGTTGTTCTTCTTGGGTTTCCTAGTTGTAAGGGGTCTTTTGTCCTTAAAGCTGCGAATTCGGTTTCTCTTGGGTTAGTTAAGTTTACTTTTTGATCTAGTGACGATAGGTGTTTGGTTGATGATGTTCCTCCCTTTATAGAGTCGTTAGTCCTATAGTTGATATGCTAGAATAATTTATTTTTATCTATTAGTTTTTGAATGATTATTTTGTCTTTAAAAACAATATTTTCAATTTTAATATTGTATAATAATTCTAACGTATAAAAAAACATAAAAGGGAGGAGTCAATTGATTGTCGGCTTGTTTAGAAGTATAAAATGACTTAAACAAAGCTCTAGTTAGATTACCTCATTAATTATTTAAAATTACCTTATATCATTGAATATAAGTAAAATAATTATAAATATAGATTATTTTGGTAGCTCTGTTGGTCAATATTAGGAAAATTTAACAATTCCAAAGGTATTCATTACCAAAAAAAAATTTATATTTATAGCGTTTTTTTTTACCAATAATACTAGTTCGTGATAAATATTAAAAATTTAAATCTTTTACTGTAAATTTAAGTCTTTTGCTATGAATACTCACGGTAAAATAATTTTACAACAATTATTGTCCGTGATAAATTTTTTTACTACGGAAGTATTTACAACTTCTTTTACTGTATATTACAACATATTTACTCTATTTTAATATCACTTTTTTTTTTTAGAGATTTTTGTCTTAGTATACATTATCTTTGAAAATATGTCAAATAATCACATAAAAAAAGATAAAAATAAATTTCTATCGAATGTAAATCGATGGATCTCCATGTATCTCCATCATTTGATGGCCATCCATATGGATTTCAAACGGTAGAGATCAAGTTGATTGAGATATATCTCTAATAATGGAGAAAGAGATCCATTTTCTTTTATTATTGGGCAAAAATCATTTGGTCCTTAATTTTTTTTAAAATATTACTTTTTGATTGATATTTGCATTTTTAGCTCGCATGATCTCTAATATTTCAAAAATTCATCAATTTAGTTATTTGACCAAAATTTTTAACAGTCAAACATGACAAAATATGTACATTGACCATTTTACCCTTAACTTTAAATGATTAAATAAAAATTACGATTTTACCCTCTATTTTTTAAAATTTAACAGATTAACCTTAACTTGTATATCCAATAAGAATCTAACATATGTCTAGAAAAAATTAAAACTATAAAATAAACAAAATGTATAAGAAAAATCTTTAAATATAAAAAATACATAAATTAATTAATTAACACTAAAATTAATAATCTTTAAAATATAAAAAGAAAATTACAATAATTACTAATTTATGATAATTTAATAATTTAGAATAACTCTTCAAATTAATATTATAATGTTAAAATAAATTTTATATATAAAATAAATTATAATAATTAAAAGTTAAAAATAAAATAAATTATTAAAATAATAAAAAAAGTATTTTTTTTTGAAAATGTTAGGAGAGGAGATATTATTATTTTTAAAAAAATTATAAAATTTTAATTATAATTTTAAAAAATAAAGAAATTATTAAAAGTAATTTTTAATTATTTTTTAAAAAAATTTCTATTTTTTTATTTTCTATTTTTATTATTTTATTTTTATTTAATAATTTTTTATTTATTTTTTAACTTTAATTTTTATTTTTATGTCTAAAGACTGAAATACCCCTAACATCATTAAGTTTGACTAACTGTTGACTAACGGAATGACTAAATTGATGGATTTTTAAAAAGTTAGGGACCACGCGAGCTAAAAATACAAACATTGGTCAAAAAGTAATATTTTAAAAAAAGTTAGGGACCAGAATGATTTTGGCCCTTTATTATTTTATTTTAATGTTATTTCATATTTTTTGGTTTTTTAATAATAAACAATAAGGAAAATTTTCAATTTGAATGGAGACATCAATCAAAAGTGATAAAAGGATTTTTGGTAAAAGTAATAATTTATTAAATGGAAACTTATTTACTTAATTTTGTATTTGGTTCTATATAAGATGAGCACATGGTTTACAAAAAATTATCTCAAATTTACATAAAAAAAGTTTAAATTATTGCGTACCATGAATTGTGTATAATTTCTATAAATTAATATTATATAATAAATTTTGGGGTTCCCCGTATGGGCTAATGGAATAAAACAATTATTTCAATTAAATTATAAGATAATATATTTTTTAAATTTTATTGTAAAAATACGTTATCCAACTTATTTCGTAAATTAATAACTTACTAAAAAGGCACCGATATGATTAACTATGACGTAATGTTGAAACATGAATCTCCTATTTTTTGTTTTTTTCTACAAGTTTAAGTTTAGTTTGGTTCCATCTCTAATTTTTCGTAATGCAATTAAACATTATGGGATTGTATCTTTATATTGCAACAATAAATTATTTTATATTATTGATGCTTTAAGTGTTTCTCGTATGTAATATGCTTCAATGTTTGTTATATCATCTTCAACTTCGGTGATGTTGTCAATAATTTATTGTTTATATTTTATATGGTCTTAAATCTTAACCTTATTAATTTATTGAAGTTATATTTATATTTAATAAGCCATCGTTGTAAATTTTTTTTTTTTCGTGGCCCTGTACTAATTCAATGTATAATTATGATCATTACGGATGAAAACGGGAAGCTAACAACTTTTCTTACAATCGTAGCTTCTTTTGATGCATGAGTGACATGAATCTCCTATAGATTGGTCATATATATATAATGGTAGAGATTGGTCAGTTAAAAATTAATTTGAGAAAATCTTTGCTTTCTTAATCTTAAAAAATTATGACGAATGAAACCACGTGCGCGTGTATATATATAAAATGTAAGTAACTATAAAACCTAAAAACTAAAACTAATTGGAAAAAAATTTCTAATAATAGTATTTAAGCATTTTAATACAGTACTTCATGTCCAGACCGTATTTAAAACCCATAACAAATTTATAATAGTATTTAAACATTTTAACATAAAGTAATAATTATAATGTGATAGGCCTAATAACAGGTAAATTAATTTTGTAGTCAAATGAACAATCACAACACATGAACCCACTCCACTGTTTGTGTTAATGCATTTGAAGCTTAAATTAAATCCTTCAAATTCAATGGAGCATTTTCTCTGCAGCTTGTATGCTTAGCTATTAATTATGGGTTTTGCGTGACATGAAAGGTAACCTGTCCAAATATGATGGAGTTGTTTGAGAGTGTTGGGGTTGAAATGGAGACAACAGAGATGTCATTCTCAGTGAGCTTAGACAAAGGCCAAGGCTATGAATGGGGTACCAGAAATGGGTTTTCCAGTTTGTTTGCACAGAAGAAGAATCTGCTTAATCCTTACTTTTGGCAAATGCTTCGAGAAATAATCAAGTTCAAGGAGGATGCCATCTGGTACTGAACAGAACACTTCTATTTTTGTAATCTCATGTCATAGGAACTTGGATGTTTTATTTATTTATTTATGTTTGCTAATGTTGCAGTTATCTTGAAATGCTTGAGAACAACCCGGATATTGATTGCAATGAAACCTTGGAGCAATTTATAAATTCTCGTGGTTACACCCAATTATTTCAGAAGACTTATCTGGTAAGACCCTTGAAGTATTCCATTATATGATATCCTTGAGTTTTTTAAAGTCCCTGTTAGTGATCATCGATCCTGGTTGTTACCTCTTTTTTTTTAGATTCCAATATGTGGTTCAATATGGTCTTGCTCCTCAGAACAAGTTATGAGCTTTCCAGCTTCCTATGTTCTTCAATTTTTCCGCAACTGTCGTCTACTTCAGGTACATATTGTTTTAATAAAGTGAAAAGTTATAAGAAAGTAATTCCCCTAGCACCCTGCTGGACAATCAGAGACAATTTTTTATACACGCACCATGAAAGTGATCGATATGTTATCTTCTATTACATTCAAAATTTCAATTCTTGCCTACTATTGGAGCTTTTCATATCCATATATCCCATGCAGCTCTTTGGAGGCTCAAAATGGCTTACTGTTAACTGGCGTTTATATAGCTATCTCAATAAGGTACTTTTGATTCGTCTATTTTTTTTAAGCACTACAAATTGTTTACGTTAAGAAGGTACTTTTTTTAGAGATGTATATATATATATATATATATATATATATATATATATATATATATATTAATGCAAGCTAAAAGTAAATGTTCCTTGTTCTCACTTTTTGTAATGAAAAACAAAATAAAATAATCCAGGTTAGGGAACAACTTGAGAGCTGGGGTTGTCAAATAAAAACCGGTTGTGAGGTGTATTTTGTTTCACCAGCTGATGAAGGTTAGTAGTTAAATTTATCATCAAAATTTTTATGCTTCGGATGAAGATATATTTGGATTTTTATGATGACAATTTTGTGAGAGAACTGTAATAGTAACATCTATAACACGTGTATCTTAGGAATTATGCAAATATTGAAAGGGGAAAAATAATTATTCTGGCATTCTGTCATCTAGGCATTTTGTCGTGACAGCTTAATTTGAAATCATTTCTTCGAATGATTAATGAAGACCATAGTTTGCAGGTTGCACTGTGGTCTGTGGAGATGGTTCCCAAGCACTGTATAGTGGATGCATAATGGCTGTTCATGCTCCGGATGCTTTAAAATTGCTAGGAAACCAAACAACATTTGATGAAAGGAGAGTACTTGGTGCTTTCCAGTATGTCTACAGGTACCGTCTTCCATAAATAATTACCATCATTTCCGTATAAATGAATATTTCTGTTCTAGCTATATTTCATAAAGGACAAGTTTTGCATATATATTAATCTACAGGAGCATTATTTCTCCACATACAGCAGAAAAATGCTTTAAAAAGAGCGAGCTGCTGAAATGGATATATATATATATATATGATAGTAAACTCTTGTAATCTATTTGGCAGTGATATTTTTCTTCACCGTGATAAGAATTTTATGCCCCTGAACCAAGCGGCATGGAGCGCATGCAACTTTATAGGAAGCACAAGTAGTAAAGTATGTCTGACATACTGGCTCAATGAGTTTCAGGTACAAAAACATTTTCTTTGGTAGAATTAATTTGTTTCTATGAATTCTGTTAGTCTTCTGATTATGTGCCTCTTCGTCACCTAAAGATTTGTTTTTAACTTACTTTTAGTTGTGCGGAAGCGTCGGTTTAGTAGCGACAAATTAACAACTCAAATAGTAAAAAAATAATAAACAAATAATGGACACAAGGTATTTACGTGGTTCGGTCTTGAGACCTCCATCCATGGATGAAGACAGGAAAATAAGTTTTACTAACAAAATAAAGTTTACAAATTTGAGTGGAAACTCTTAAACATCCAAAGCCCCAATACATTCAATAGATACTCTGACACTAGAGTAACTCCTAATGGCTCTCAAGATCACAAGCTCATTTTTCTCTCAAATTGAGTAATTCTCAAATTGTTTGGATGGTTTACAAATAAAAAAAAAAAGGGTTTATATAGGAAATTTTTAGTTACTATTCACGCGTATACAGTACTGTTCATCGATACTATTCACTCGTATACGTGTGGGGTTCACCATTCGGTGCACAGTCAACCCGTGTAAAACCCACTATTAGGTGCACAGTTAATCCGTATAAGGTCTACTATTCGGTGCAAACTGTTTACCACTATGCAGCATTGTTCGAGCCACAAAATCCAACATTAGTCATATTAGCGAGAAGTAAAACTGAAATATTACCATAAACATATATATTTTCAGCAAGAAGTAATCAGCCAAAGGACTAAAACTTGAGTAATTGTCAGTGGTTCTAAAGTGACAATTGAGTTATTTTCTACTTTGTTAAATGCTCTAGCTAGTTTTTCACTATTTGCTTGACCTTGCAGAATATTGGAGAAACAAGTTTGCCTTTTCTTGTAACACTCAATCCAGATCATACACCGGAACATACATTACTCAAGTGGTCAACTGGCCATCTACTCCCATCTGTTGCTGCATCGAAAGCTTCACTTGAGCTTGATCATATTCAGGGAAGGAGAGGAATTTGGTTTTGTGGAGCTTATCAAGGTGAGCATCATTAGCTATTCTTACATGTCAATTGATTAATAACTTCTTCATGCAATGGGTATCGGAACATTAAAAAATTGTAAATCATGGCAAAATTGAACTTAAGCGAGAAAATCAAATATCTATGGGCGGTTTACATCGAAACACACATGTTAACTAAAAATTAAATAATATAAAAAATGAGTGGCCAATCAAAGCAAATTTGGGTTCACATTCTTTTTATGTTTTTCCACTGTCTTAGAAAGTCGACTACATTTGGTTCACGGGTTCAGATAATATTGTCAATAATCTGTTTTACTTTTGTTTCAGGTTATGGCTTCCATGAGGATGAAATAAAGGTTGCCCCTTATTTTAGCAATTGCTGTGAATGTTCCTCAAATTACAACATTTTGTTTCGTTTTAATTTTCCATTCATTTTTGTTGTTGCCTTGTTCTTTTTATTGGTCATATTACATGACTTACAAGTGATCAGGAATGCTTCTTTGCAGTCAAGCTTGATAGCTGCCCATCGTTTACTTGGAAAAAAGTGTGACATTTTGAGCAAGCCAAGACACATGGTGCCTTCTCTTATGGAAACAGGGGCCCGAGTTTTTGTTACAAGATTTCTTAGACATTATATCAATACTGGCCATTTGATGTGAGTTTATTTATATTTTCATATATTTCTTTGCCTGTTTTGTTGAAGTATAAACTTGTTTTAAGCTCAAACCATTTGAAGGCCCGAACTATTATGGGAGCCCAAACCCAAGCCCAAATAAATTAGAGTACAAGTCCATAAATAAAGTCCAAGCCCTTTATCTAGAATTCTCTAGGGTTTGGTAATTAGACATAAAAATCATATGGTCAATTGGAAGGGTGTGGAAGGATGTAGAAGGATGAGGTGTATGGTTATTATAATTTTGGATTAGTTTATTTGTGTGGTCTAAAATGATTTGTAAGTAGTATAAATACCCCCTCCCCATTTTGGTTTAGGCATCAAGAAGAAGCAAAGCTTCTAAGTGAGTGAAGAAGAAGCAAAGAGTGAGTGAGTTCTTGAGTGAGAGTGTTCTTGTAATATTTGTTTTGAGTTTAATAAAAGTTTTTGAGTGTTTTATTTCCAACATGTTTTGGCTCCCTTGTATCCATTCTTCTAAGCTCCATCGTTTCAAGTAATACTTCATTGATATTGTGTACTTTTCGATGTCACAGTTTGCTAGAGGAAGGAGGCACAATTTTTAATTTTGAGGGAGCCAGGAAAACCTGCGGTTTGAAAACTATATTGAAAATTCACAATCCCAGATTTTATTGGAAGGTATATACACTTGACTTATGTTTGATATCCTTTTGAGAGAGATCACCTGTCACGTGAGTTTATTACTATTACAATTTGGGATTATGGATATATATATATATATATATATATATATATATATATATATATATATATATCGTTTAAAAACCTTATTAATGTATGTGGCTGTAAAGAGCATATTATTGGATCACTCTCATCTCGTCCGACAAGAATTTGAAATTAATTAACAAAAAAAGTTCTAAATTTAAAGCTTAAGCCATATAGTGTTATTATATGTTATTTTTTGGATACATATTATTTGCATTTGCAAGATTTTCATTACCACTGATGACCACCTGCAAATATCTTTAGGTTATGACAGAGGCTGATTTAGGCATTGCAGATTCATATATCAATGGAGATTTCTCTTTTGTTGATAAAGATGAAGGTCTCCTAAATCTGTTTATGGTACGACAATTAATTTGAGTCCAAACTCTAAGTTTTTTTCTTTTCAGGTTCTTTACTTTGAGAAATTTTCCTTTTCAAACTTATTTTTAGATTTTCATCGCGAATACTGATTTGGATCCTTCACGTGCAAAATTGAACCAAAAAAGGTATATATATTGTGATGAGTAGACTCCTAGAATGTGATATTGCTAGTAACTATTTCCTGAATCTTAATACATGTAGTATTTCCCTTTGTACGCTTTAGGGGTTGGTGGTCACCGTTGTTCTTCACTGCTGGTATTGCATCTGCAAAATATTTCATTCGGCATATTTTAAAACGAAATACTCTTACACAAGCTCGTAGGAATATTTCTCGCCATTATGATTTGGTAATTTCTTTTACTATTCAAACCTATTGCCAGTATTAGTATGCAATGTATTATACATGTAGACACATGCAGCTAAGTGTGCATTATGCAAGCATATATGCATTTGATTTGGTGAAATAATAATTCAAATAATAGATTTGTAGGTGCCTTTGGATCCTTCAAATTAACAACACCATGAAATTGGGGCTTTTCCCACGTTGGACACAGTCCACATAAGTGAACTGCATTGCTTTTATGATTTTATTATATACTGCAATAAATACCTTTCAATCTTATGGAGAAATGGTTGAATTTTTCACTTTTATATGCCAATATATACTTAACATGATTTTATTTTTTGTACTAATAATAAGATAAATTGAGCCAAAGTTGATAATATAAGTTTCAATTTATTCAATTGCTATTTTCTTATAAACTCCTTTTTGGTTTGTGTTTCTAGAGCAATGAACTTTTTGCTTTGTTTATGGACAAATCAATGTTGTACTCATGTGCTATATTTGAGGTAATTAGGATCCCACTTTCGTATCATATTAATTCAAACAAAGAAGTGATATTTGGTGATATACCACACTTCAATTTTATATAGATTTATTTCAAGGAAAAACTAACCATGTATTCATTTTGTGCATCAATTGTTTTATAGAGGAATGATGAAGACTTGAATGTTGCACAAATGAGAAAAATTTCTCTTCTTATTGAGAAAGTGAGTCTGTTTTCAATTTCTTAATTTTATTTTAAAAAAAAATCATTTTAGCTATTTCTTTATGCCTTTTATTTTAACTCATATAGGCAAGTATTAGTAAGGAGCATGAACTTCTTGAAATTGGTTGTGGTTGGGGATGCTTAGCTATTGAAGTTGTCAAACGAACTGGATGCAAATATACCGGCATTACTCTGTCCGAGCAGCAACTGAAATATACAGAAATCAAAGTAAAGGAAGCTGGCCTTCAGGTAACTCCTGTGAAGAATGACATTCCAGTATTAAAACATAGTTAACAGTCACTCATTTACACTTTTAGTTTAGTTTTCTCATTTCCTCTGAAGTAGATTTGATGCTTGGGTTTTTATAGCTGTGATGCTGCTTTATTCCTTCTCTCTGCACTTCATCATCTAATTGAATCTGTCAAATACATCATTTCTAACCTTAAAAACTTCTCTGAATCAGGACCACATCAGCTTATATCTATGTGACTATCGGCAACTGCCTAAAACAAACAAATACGATAGAATTCTTGCTTGGTATGTTATTTTACCACCAAGTATTATTATATATATGATGATAACATGTTGAATAATAAACAACATGATTCTTAATGGTCTTTTTTCAGTGAGATGATTGAAGCTGTTGGCCATGAATACATGGAGGAGTTTTTTGGTTGCTGCGAATCACTATTGGCTGAAGATGGGCTTCTTGTTCTACAGGTAATGATTAAAACGGGAAGGAAAAAGAAAGAAAAACTATTTAAATTTGGCAAAAGTTACTTGTGTACATTTTTTTTTTCCTTTTGACATACCACTTATAGTGATGGTGACTTAAACTTAGGACATTGTCTGACTAAATGAGTGGCTTACTACCGAGCCACATTGGACCGTGGTATTGTATACTTTTGTTTGCATGTCATCAGTTGCTAATGGTTAAAGGGTGTTTGAACTTTTTCAGTTTTCATCGGTACCGGATCAGCATTATAATGAACACAGGCTAAGTCCAGGTTTTATAAAGGAGTATATTTTTCCCGGTGGATGCTTGCCATCGTTAAATAGGATAACAACAGCCATGACTTCTGCCTCCAGACTCTGGTAATATAGTTAGCTCTATTTGTTGTTTCGTTTCGCATTTCTAGATATGAAAAACAAAGAGTAATTGAAGTTCTGCTAGTGCAGTGTGGAGCATGTGGAAAATATTGGAGTCCATTACTCCCAAACACTGAGATGTTGGAGAAAAAATTTCTTGGAGAAACAGAGGTACTGAAAATATTATGTGTTGTTCTCTTTTTTATTTTTTGTGAAATGCTAGAATGTAACATATTATATGTCTTGATCTTGAACTAAATTGTTTTCAGTGAAGTTCTTGCTCTGGGATTTGATGAAAAGTTCATTCGAACGTGGGAATATTATTTTGATTATTGTGCTGCGGGATTTAAGTCTCGTACTCTTGGAGATTATCAGGTAACTTCTAACGCTCTACCCTTGTTCTTGGTGTATGAAATTGCGATCTTCAGCTTATAATTAAAATTCTAATTCAGACAATACAAATTTCGTTATAATGTAGATGGTATTTTCACGTCCCGGCAATGTTGCGGCATTCACCAATCCAGGCTTTGCTTAACTGATTCTCTTATACATGTATAAGAGAGACCGTTTGGTCGCTTCAATTGGTGATCAGTTGATCATGTACTGGATTCACCAATGAAAAAGCCCATAATTTAAAAGGGAACTGAGTAATATATATATTTTCCAATGGGATTTAAACAAAGGTATAACCTTTTGCTACCATAAAACTGACTCTGGATGTCATATGTCTGGTTTTTTTCTCTTTAACAGCATTTCAGTTTATTTTCTTTGCAATTACATTTTATTAATCTTGCATATGTAAAGAATTATTTATTTATTTAGAACAAATAACAACAAATAATATTGAACCTACCTTAGATTTGTTAAATTATACTAAAAATCAAAGTTTACAGAAACTTACTCTGAATTCTCCCAACGTTAAGCTTGACCGTTAAAAAAAAGAGAAAAATATTATAAAAAGAAGCGAGAGATCACGGTGGATCTATTATGGATCGCGAACCAGGAAAAGCTAGAGCCTACTTCTAACGGTCAAACTCAATCTCAATGTTAGGAAAGTTCAGTGTAAATTTCTGTAAATTTTAATATCGAATGTAATTCAATGAATTTTAATTATGTAGAACGTTATTTATTTATTTCTTTTGTAGCTGAAGTAGCTAGACTAGTTATATAATCTACCTGAGCCGCGTCTCTTTCAAGCTTTCATCATGATGTATACTTGCCAACTCATACCAAGACCAGTTGCCCTCATTCTTTTATTTATTGATAAGAAAATAATAAAACCATCTTCCAAATATTTGAATATCACCTTTGTGTGTATGTATTATTGTAAAACACCCTGTCCCACTCTGGTTATCTGTATCGGATACGCAATCATTTATTTGTATCATATGATAATTAATAAAATATGAGTGGAAGACGCCCAGGAGCTAAGTGTATGATTCTCAATTATTTTTTAAATTTTCTGCAAACTATTTTACTACAAGAAGTTTGTTAATAAAAACATTTTCCTTTAAAATAACCAAAAATCATTGGAAACACTTCCAATTGACTACTGCTATTTTGAAAAAATAGCTATACATATAAGTAAATTTTATGAATTCAGAAACTATTTAAAAATAGTCTCCTGTAAACTAATTTTATTTTAAATCAAAAATCATAAGTGGATAAGAAAATTTTTGCATCATAATAATAGTAGAAATAGAAAAAGGATTGTTATTAATCTATAAAAAATTAAAAGAAAATAAAAAGGAAATTAGTATTATTACCAAAGATTTCTTGTACTGATCAACCATTTGTTAGTGAGCAAGAAAGTCAAGCTACAAACCACATACCTGTAACACACATGTCCATTCTGATGATCATGGTTGAAGATTGGTTTAGGCCGGAAAGGTTCACCGATCAATTAATGACAAGTCAGCTAGGTAGTTACAGATTATTGAATATATATATATATATATATATATATATATATATATATATATATATCTTAATTCATACATGAACTTGTATCTTGTGATATGACAATTCAATTTATATAATATATATGAAAATTGTTGGGAAAACGACATGGTTAGTAGGTGTTTATTTTCCGCAATACCAAACAGTTTTTTTGTTTGTTTGTTTATTTATTTAATTTAGCCGCCATACCAAACCTTTTCTTGTACTCAACTTTTGATTTTGATGACTCATTATATATATTTTCTTTCTTTAACCTACTTGTATTCAAATCCACGAGGACCTTAGATGAATTTTATTGAATTTTGTTGACATTTTTGTTTTATGGATAATAAGAAAAAGCGAATATAGTTGTGATGAGTAAAAATTAAAAATTTTCAATTACTAGAATTATTATTTTTTTATTTAATATTTTGCATACAAAAAATTTTAAAAAAAAGAAGAAAAAGAGACAGATAGATAATATAGAATAATTCGAAAGAAAAGAAAAAGAACAAATTTCTTTTAAATTTCTCTTAAACATTTTTCTGTGCAGTCTAGCTTACATATAACAATGACAAATTTCAGTTTTTTTTTTTTTATTGGCGATGACTTTCTCTTATACCAAATTTAAGTTAGTAAACTCTCAAAGTCTCAACCAAAAAGCTAACAAACAGAAAGTAATCAAGACTAACAGAAAGTAATCATTAATATAATTGACCATGATTTATTTTAATTAAAAAAATATAAATAGGAAAGGTCATGCTAATTAACTTATATTAATATAATTATTAAACAATTAATTCAATAAATTTAATCTAATAGCCAAAATAAATTAAAAGTTGTTGATAATTTATTATGCTAATAACTACACAGATTTTGTATAGTAACATAATCCAAATGATATGGACAAGTTATGCTTTTATTTGCATCAACTCAAATATTGCTTAATAGTAATCGATAAATAATGCTAGTTTTGCTACATATCTTAATTCATAAATGAGTTTATATCTCAACTTGTATCCTGTAATATGACAATTCAATTCATATAATATATATATATATCTTAATTTATAAATAAATTTATATCTCAACTTGTATCTTGTGATATGACAATTCAATTCATATAATATATATATATATATATCTTAGTTCATAAATGAATTTATATCTCAACTTGCATCTTGTAATATGGCAATTCAATTCATATAATATATATATATATATATCTTAATTCATAAATAAATTTATATCTCAACTTGTATCTCGTGATATGACAATTCAATTCATATAATATATATGAAAATTGCTGGGAAAACGACATGGTTAGTAGGTGTTTATTTTCTTTGTATCTTCTTCGCTTTTGGTTTGTCGAAGCTATCGCAGTACATTACTGCTAAATACTTGTGTTTGAACATTACTCACAGGAAGTGACGGCAAAGATGAGAGTGACGGTGGTCGGTGCCAGTAGGGGATTGGTTTAAGCGTATGTTATTGTAAACGCAGGTGTTGAGGTTGTGCTGTACGAGAAGGAAGATTACTTACGCGTCCATGCGAAGACTGTCACCCTCCAGGGTTTCCATTTAGACCTTGGTTTTATGGTCTTCAATCGTGTAAGTATTTACAGTTTGATATTAATTTTATTTTTGTTTTTTAATTTAAGGAATTTAAGGAAAATTAATTAACAATCATTCATGTGGTTGGATGGAAATGTCACCTTTTTAAGGAAATTAATATTCTAAAATTAACTTATGTTCATGCCAAAGTATACTTTTGGGTTTCTGCCATCATCAATTTAACTAAAGTTTGCCTTTAAAAGACAGCATTTATGTCTTGAAAATATTTCCTGTTTTAATTGTCCAAAATTAGATAATCGCTATAAGTAAACCTATATATCATCAAGATAAGATGAGGTTGAATCAGTGGTATGCCCTCCCACACTTATATTTAGAGGTTGTGAGTTCGAGTTGTATCTCCCTTTTATAAATCCTGAATTATATTGTAGTTGCTAAAAAAAAAAAAAAAAAAAACCTATATCATCAACAATGTACAACTCAGTATCTTTTTATAACATCGGAAAACAAAGAAAAGAAGCTTTTTGGTACGATCATTTTCGAACACTATGATGAGATCAAGTACTATATGTGATAAGATCTTTTCCAAAAAAAAAAAAAAAAAGAGAAGTTTTTTGGTACAAGCATTTTCTAACACTATAATGAGATCAAATACTATATGCATGATTCAAAGTTGAGATAAAATATGTTTCACTTATTGGTAAATATGTAAGATGCGATTTGAACCATTATAATTGAAAGTTTAACAACAAACAACAAAGAAGAGGAAAATGTAAAAGATTAACAAAAGAAAACTTGTATCTAAGAGAGAAACGGTGAGAGGATTTTTATTGATTGAACATTGAAGAATAGATTACAAGAGATCAATATTTATACTGATACAAGAATGACATGATCACACAACTTGTATGCTCTTCAATTTTGGCAGGAAGAGTTGTTGAAGCAGTAACAGAATTGTAATAGAATTATGTTACAGCTTCAGCAGAGTTGGAAATGCCAATTGTAAAACTATAAAACTAAGAAGATCAAACAAGTAAAACAAAGGTGTTTGATGTTTGTCACAAAGTGTTTGTGAAAATCCTCAAAGTAACTCTATTAGTGAACTTGAGAAGCCCTCAGAATTTTACACTCAAGAAGATGATTATACAACTAATTAATTTACACGAGAAGATCATATATATATATGGAAGAGTTGCTGACTTAGCAATCTCAACTAACTCCTCTTTGAATTAAGGAGAGCCATCCGATCCTAACAATCTTAGGATGACATGAAAGATTTCTAACTAACTCCTCTTCAGCTAACACGAGCTCTTAAGCTCATCCTCCTTTGAATCTTGCATCACTAGCTTTGTTAGAATGCAGAAATCCTCAAACATTGCAGCATGTTCAACAGATACTTCCACAGCCAAGTCCTGTGCTACTATGCTTGCTTATCCAGAAAGCTTCGGTGCAGCTCAACATTAGAGTCTTACAAGTGCATATCACATACTGAAGTATGATCAAGCTGGTGATGCAAGATTCAAAGGAGGATGAGCTTAAGAGCTCGTGTTAGCTGAAGAGGAGCTAGTTAGAAATCTGCCATGTCATCATAAGGTTGTTAGGATCAGATGGCTTTCCTTAATTCATGGAGGAGATAGTTGAGATTGCTGAGTCAGCAACTCTTTCATATATATATATATGATCTTCTCGTGTAAATTAATTAGTTGTATAATCATCTTCTTGAGTGTAAAATTCAGAGAGCTTCTCAAGTTCATTAATGGAGTTTCTTTGAGGATTTTCACAAACACTTTGTGACAAATATCATACATCTTTGTTTTACTTGTTTGATCTTCTTAGTTTTATAGTTTTACATGATATCAGAGCTATAAAAGAACTAATCGTCCATGGATTCCAACTCCAGCACTACTTCTTCAGTTCAAAGTGCAGATCAAATGGTTACACCATCTTCAACAGACTATGCAGCTCTTGCCAAGTCTATAAACTTCAACATTCCTACTAAGCTTGATAGAGAGAACTACGTATATTGGAAAGCTCAGGTACTTCCTGCTATTGAAGCTTTCAAACTTGATGATTTCATTTCTGGAATCAAACCTATACCCGCTAAATATGTCGAAGTTGAAACTGAAAATGAAAAGAAACAAACTGTTATGAATAAAAAATATGTTAGCTGGAGAAAAGCTAATAAATTATTAGTGTGTTGGTTACTTTCTACTGTTAGTCCTAGTATAATAGGAGAAGTAACAAGCTGTAACACAGCCTGCGAATTGTGGAATATGTTAAAGTCTTTGTACTCTCAACAATCACTAGCCAAAGTACTTCAACTTAGACAGCAATTGCAAACTGTAGTCAAAGGTTCTAGCTCGATTAGTGAGTTTGTTTTGAAGGTTAGGAACATATGCGATGCTATTAGAGGTGCTGGTGATATTGTGAGAGATCTAGACTTGTTGCTTAGTATCTTGAATGGTGTAGGACACGAGTATTATCCAGTGGCAGTGTTAATTGCAAATAAAAAACAAACCATGACCATTCAAGAGGCTTAATACATGCTAATGGTTCATGAGCAAAGAATTAAGCATCTTAGCTTCACTTGTCAGATTAATGTTGCAAATGCTAGTGCAAACTATGTTGTTAATAATCAAAACATGAATAAACAACCACAAAGAGGAGGTCCTATAAATTGCAGAGGTCGAAATCCAAGAGGTAGAGGAAGAGGAAGGAATGGTGGCAGGTACAATGGGAACAAACCTGTTTGTCAAATCTGTGGTCGAAGTGGACATTCAGCCATCAATTGATATAATTGTTTTGATAGAGCTTATAAAAAGCTTTCAATGAGGTAATATCAACAATCAGCAGCCTTATTTCACTCAGAATTCCTTCCAGCAACAACAGCCAATGCCATATCCAGGATCTGGTGGTGTTCCACAGCAACAAGCTAACTTTAAATCAGTCAACAACCTATTTTGTTATCCCTAAGTCAGTTTGTGATCCAGCATGGTATGCTAATAGTGGGATTACAAATCATGTCACTTTTGAGTTAGGAAATCTCCCCATTCAATCTGAATATCAAGGAAATGATAGACTGGTGGTTGGCAATGAGCAGCAACTCAACATTTCTCACATTGATAACATCTTTATTACTCATTCTCTGCCTTATGCTACTCCTCTTGTGTTAAAGGATGTGCTTTATGTTCCTTCAATTTCCAAGAATCTATTAAGTATTTCAAGATTTACTGCTAATAACAATGCATATGTTGAGTTTAATGATAATTGTTGCATGTTAAAGGACAAAACTACCAAGAAGGTGCTGCTCATAGGGGTCCTTAAGCATGGACTGTATCAACTTGCTTTCAGCTGTGTTCAGGCTCTAAATTCTATTGGTTCCTCTATCTTGTCATCTAGGTCTTTTGCTTGTTTCAATTCCAATAAAGCCAGTCCCTCTTTACATATAAATCCACCTCAGCCTAACAGTCATTGTAGTCCTCAACATGTTTTCCTTGCAAAGGCTACTGATGTAAACTTGTGGCATATTAAACTTGGGTATCCAACCCCTTTAATTCTGCATCATGCCTTGAATAAAATGCACATTAAAGCATCCTTATTGTAGGAAAAACGGCGAGTAGGATGCAGCGAAAGGAGCAAAAAATAAATATTTTTACATTGGTACATTTTAAAATTTTTCCAAAAGAGATATTAACCCATAGTTAATTAAATATATATAACAAAAGGTAACATACCTTTTGAATTACGTAAGGCTTGATGTTGCGTCGATTATGAACCGCAAGATCTTCCAATCCTTCACAAATGTGAATTATCTTGGAGTGTGGGCTCCTTTTCTTCGAGTTGTGTACCTGAGGATGAGAAACAAAAAAACTTTTCTTTTTCGTTAGTCACTCAAAACCCTCCTGAGAAAACGAAGAACACGTTGTTCTTTCTCTCTTTTCTCTTGGGCGAATTCTCACACTTTCTTCTAGAGATGGTGAGTTTTTTCTTGACTTCTCAAAGCTCACAAAAAACGCAAACTTGCCCCCTCTGGAATTTTTGTGTTGGCCGAACCCTCCATGGTGGTATATATAGGGTGGCCGAATCCTCCCTTAAGGTGGATTTGTGTTTTACACAAAAACCATCAATCCAAGAGTTCAATCCTATCCCATCTATTGAATTTATTATCCAATAACTTTCTTAAAGGATAATTGAGAATTTAGTAACTTATCAAAACTTCCTAAAAGTGTGACTAATAGTCAACTTTAGAGTTTTCATAAATATCAAAAACTTCCTAATTTGATTTGATAAATAATTCATTTTATTTATCTTTTTATCAAATAAGGGTTTTGATACTTATCATACTACTATCAAAAAGCATGAAAATATGAATCCAATTCCTACGTAGAAAAGTAATTTGACTTTTAATTTAACAATTAATTAATTAACTAATTACCATTTAATTAAATAATAAAATAAAATAAAATAATTGGCTAATTTATCTAGCAATTTCTGCCCACCCTTTTTGGCATGGGCCAAATTTTGTTTTTCCATTTTATTAATCTCATTGGACCTCTACAAAAAGTCCACATGTGAACAAAACTCATTCTTACAAAAAGAAACAAGTCCACATGCCTTTAAATAAATATATTTAATATAATTTAACTGCCCCATTTAAATAAATGTGTTAATTATATTATCAATATATTTACGGGATGTTAAAAACATCTCTTAGGGTCGCCCAAGGGATCACACACCCTTGGCCGCCCATCCCAGGTATTTTGATGAGTTACTGCGTGTCTTGATCGAACACTAGAACGCGCATCTCAAAACTTTTGGAAAGAATTCAAAAACAATTCTATAAGATGGATCAAATAAATGATCCGGTAGTATATAACCAGTGATCCATTCAAGTTCGTGTGGATTGGGGATCTTGGCGGGCTATGTAAATTTAAGCTCCAATAGACACAACCTAATCACAATTAACAAATGATTCATTTAGGTTCGATCCATTAATTTTAATTCATTCCACTAAAAAACTAAAATTGAACTCTTAATTAAAGATAGAATAAGTGAGCATACTAATTCGTACCTTAGACAACCTAAATGGAGAAAATGTATCCTCGTGAAAAATACCAGTAATCGCCAAGAGCTCATAGACCGTCTGTAACTCTCCAAGTTACCATGTTTACTCCTATGACCATGTTTTCGAACTTGGATATTTTGACTTGTCCAGAAGTCATGTTTCAATAACCACTATTGAAAACTTTACGTAAAGATTTAAATATCCAATACCTCAAAACATCCATATGATGGTATTCTACTAACATTTGCTAGATGTAGTTACGATGTCCATTTCTATTAATGATGTCCTCTGTCGATATACACGCGAATACCACTAAACCATTGAGAATAGACTATGTGATATAATCATACTCATTGACAACTCAAATGATAACGCGTGTAACCATAAGTCTATCATTTATCCCAGGATTCAGATAGACTCTCCGGTTGTGTCAGTTGAATACTTTTATCTACTGACGGTTGCGGATAAAGTTTTCTACAGTGATCATATTCAATACATCCAGTGCACTAGATTCTTTTGTCCAAAGATACTTCGATGATTTTAGACTCATCATATCACATTTGATCCTGCTTAAATGCTAACAAAAGAATCTACAACTTTAACAAGATAAAGACGCCTAACCTTATATCTTAAGTTGTGAATGCATATTCGAGACTAACTAAAGAATTGTGTCTACCTCATACATATCCAGATGTACGAACAATTCTTTTGTTTCTCATTGTCTCTTGACCTTATGATTATTTACTTTTAACAATTAATATAATTGATATAATATTCGTTATATCAGAAATCACTTTATTCATATGAAAAGATTGTCAATTACACTATTACACTCTTGCTATTGAGCATAATCCTAACACTTATCTGATCTAAATTTCTATGATTCTTGCAAAATGGGAAAGATGCATCAGTAACATTTTCCACTCTTCCTATCACGCTAAATAGCCCCTTAAAATGCTATATTATGATATTTGGGGGCTAACTTCTTTAAGCTCAATTAAAGGCTACAAATACTATATTATATTTGTATATTTATACACTAGGTACACTTGGTTCTATCTACTCAAAGCTAAGTCTGAAGTTCCTCTCATTTTTATGCAATTTAAGAAACTAGTTGAGCTACAATTTTCATGCAACATCAAATGCCTTCAAACTGATTTAGGTTCAGAACACAAACTTTTGTTGCCTTCTATTACTCATTTTGGCATTCAATTTTGTACCTCATGTGCCTATACACATCAGCAAAATGACATTATTGAAAGAAAACTTAGGCATTTAGTAGAATCTGGTCTTACCTTGCTTGCACATGCCCATATGCCCTTGAATTTTTGGGTTGAGGCATTCCAAACAGTAGTCCTTCTCATTAACAATATGCCAACTCCTGTCCTCAAAATGAAATCTCTCTTTGAGCTTTTATTCAATAGAGTTCCTACATATACTTACTTCAACGCTTTTGGGTGCTCTTGTTTTCCCTATTTCAGGCCATATAGCAACCAAACGTTTGGTTTTCACTCCTCAAAATGTCTCTTTCTTGGCTATAGTTTGTCTAAAAAAGGATACAAGTGCCTACAATCAGCATGAATTTCCTTTTCAATCCTTGTTTTCAATAATCCCATCTTCACATAAGTCTCTTCCTTCTACTCTACCTATATCTGTTTTAAGGCATGCTAGCACAAATATTTCCTCTTCAGCACTCATTCCTTCTGTTGTGCATTTTTCTTCTACCAGTCTTCCAGCTCTACCTTTTCATATTCAACTTAATCCTCAACCTCAAACAGCATCTCCTCTTGAACACAGATTGGTAGATCATTTACCTGTGCAGTAGCACCCTTCACATGTTGTTGCTACTAGATCTGTTCCTACAACCTATCACCCTATGGTTACAAGGTTCAAGTCTGGTGCTCTCAAACCAAAGGTTTACTCAGTTTTATGTCAAGCTCCACAGACTATATTAGCTGCTTCTATTGAACCCAAGACTGTCAAGAAATCTTTGACTCAGCCTTATTAGTTTAAGGCCATGAAAGAAGAGTATAAGGCCTTGATGAAGAACAACACCTAGACTCTTGTTCCTCGACATGCTTATATGAATCTAGTGGGTTGCAAATGGATGTTTAAAACTAAGTATAGGCAAGATCGATCTATTCTCAAGTATAAGACAAGGTTGGTTGCCAAAGAATTCCATCAAATGGTTGAGATTAATTTCTTTGACACTTTCAGCCTTGTTGTGAAGGCTTGTACAATAAGAGTGATATTTACATTGGTTGTTTTTCATGGTTGGTACATCCAACAAATTGATATTGATAATGCTTTCTTGCATGGTAATCTTCAAGAGCTGGTCTATATGGAGCAACTAGCTGGTTTCACAAGTGGCAGCCTTCTTAATCATACTTGCAAATTAAATAAAGCTTTCTATGGTCTTAAATAAGCACCTAGAGCATGGTTCTTCAAACTCAAAACAACTCTATTTGACTTTGGGTTCCATAACTCCAAATCAGATGTTTCATTGTTTATCAAACATTCTCACTCACATGTTATTTATCTCTTGGTTTATGTTGATGACATTCTTGTCACAGAGAGCAGTGCTGATCTTGTCCACTCCACCATTCAAGTCTTGCAACAATGGTTTGCTTTTAAAACTCTTGGTTATGTGACTTACTTCCTTGGTTTTGAAGCTACTCGAACTACAGTTGGGTTGTCGCTCTGTCAATCCAAGTATATTGCTGATTCGTTGCACAAGACAAATATAGTGAATTGTAAACCTTGCTCAACTCCAATGTACCCCAGCATTGAGCTTGCCAAGGCAATAGCTACTGATGTTGTTTTCAAGGATCCTTTCCTTTATAGAAGCACAGTTGTTGCTTTGCAGTATTTGTGTTACACAGGACTTGGTATTTCGTATTCCATAAATAAGTTGAGTCAATTTCTTGATGCCCCAACTGAAGATCATCGGATTGCCTGTAAAAGGGTGCTAAGATACCTTAAGGGCAGCTCATCTCTTGGTCTCTTCTTTAAGCCATCTGCTGAGCTTCATGTGAAGGTTTTTAGTGATGCTGATTGGGCATCCAGTATTGATGACATAAGTTTAACTAGTGGGTGTTGTACTTTCTTGGGTTATAACTTGATTAGTTGGAGCTCAAAGAAGCAGCAGGTTGTGGCAATGTCCAGCACAGAGGCTGAGTATAGAGCCTTAGCCGCAGCTTCTTGTGAAGTCATGTGGTTGAAGTCTCTGTTTGCTGAACTTGGTGTCAAGCTTCCTAGCTGTTCTGTCCATTGGTGTGCAACACAAGTGCCTCATCTTTTGCTCAAAATCTTGTCTTCCATGCTTGCACCAAGTACATCGAAATAAATGTTCATTTTGTTAGGGAGAAGGTGGATACTAATCATCTCACAGTGAGGTATATTCCCACAGCTCTTCAAAGGGTATACATTTTTACTAAGACTTTATCTCCAGCTCGTTTTGCCTTCTTGTACTCCAAATTGAACCTTTGCGATGCTTTACGGTTCCATTTGAAGGGGGATGTTAGAATGCAGAAATCCTCAAACATTGTAGCTTGTTCATCAGATACTTCCACAGCTAAGTACTGTGCTACTATGCTTGCTTATCCAACAAGCTTCGATGCAGCTCAACATTAGAGTCTAACAAGTGCAGATCACATACTAAAGTATGATCAAGTTCAGGATTGAATAGATGAAAAGCTGAGCTGGCAGGAATACTTGTGACTATGATTCAATTGATCAAACTGATGAACGGTGATGAGAAATGTGTGTAGATCAATTGTTGTAGACATCCTGCATACACTCTGATACTGATAGGCTTGCTGGACAAGCTGATATTGCAAGCACTACTGATGCTAGGTATTGTTGAGCTAATTTGATTTTTGTTGGTTACTTAGCTTAACATTCCCTCTTAAACTAAACTTGAATTTATCCATGATTAGTTTGTCTTTAAGATAAGTGAATTGACTAATGGGAAGAGTCTTTGTCAATATGTCAGCAGTTTGTTAAGCAGTGGTCACATACCTAACATTAAGTTCCTTGGTTATAATTTTGTTTCGCATAAAATGAGATCATCTCAATATGTTTTGTGCGTGCATGGAAGACTGGATTTCGAGCTAATGCACCTGCCTCAGTATTATCACACCAAAGGACAGTGGGTTGTGATAGTGGAACATGTAACTCAGACAGTGGGGCCTTCAACCAAATATTTCAGTTGTTGCTTGAGCCAAGGACCATTACTCAGCTTCAATGCTTGATCTAGCAACTACCTTCTGTTTTTTTGAGCTCCTAGAGACAAGATTACCTCCTAAAAACATATACCACCTACTAGTAGACTTTCAATCATCAAGATCACTTGCTCAATCTGCATCCGAAAATCCTTCCAGCTGCAAAGGCACTAACTTCTTACTGAAATGCAAACCATGTTCCAAGGTTCCTTTGACATATCTTAACACCCTTTTACAGGTAGTCCAGTGAGAAGTGGTTGGAAAAGTAAGATATTGGCTGAGTCTATTGACAAAAAATGCAATGTCTGGCCTTGTCAATGTGAGATACTGAAGTGCACCTCCTGTGCTTCTGTATAAGGTCGGATCAATAAACTTCTCCCTATCAGTCTGTTGCAATTTAGAACCGGGCACATAGGTGTGGGATGAGACTTTGAATCCTGCATATTTGTTTTTGTTAGCAAATCATAAGCATACTTAGACTGACTCAATAGCAAGCCATTGGAGTTTCTAGCAGTTTTGAACCTCAGAAGTAACTTAGGGACCCAAGATCCTTTAGAGTAAAGGTGGCATGTAAATCAGTGACAAATTTTTCAATAAGAGCTGCATTAGTCCCTGTAACCAATACATCGTCAACATATACAAGAAGAATAACAATACTTGACTGAATCTTGAAGATAAACAAAGAGTTATCTGATTATGAGTTGTGAAAACCCCATTGCAACAAAGCTGCCCTGAGCTTATCAAACCATGTTCTTGGTGCTTGGCAAGCCATAGAGAGACTTGATGAGTTTGCAAACATGATCTTGCTTCCCTTGAACCTTAAAAACTACAGGTTGCTTTATAAAGACAATTTTTTTAGGTTCTCCATTTAAAAAGGGATTATTAATATTCAATTGTCTAATATCCCATTGAGACATGACTGCCAAGGCTGAAACCACCTAAATGGTAGCTGATTTTACAACTGGACTGAATGTTTTCAAGTAATCAATACCAGTCGTTTGATGAAATCCTTTGGCTACAAGCCTAGCCTTGTGCCTTTGGAGACTCTCATCCTTGTTATACTTGATCCTAAACACTCATTTGTGATCAACAATGTTCATATCATCCTTTTTGGGAGCTAGGATTGTTATGTCTTTTTTGTACTTGCAAGTATATGGGGTCGACACAACTAATAAAGTGCGAGTAAATTATTGTATCCACATGGATATTTAGGTGTTGAGTACTAAAGTTAACTAAGCCTACTTCTATTTGGATAATCGAAAGCTTTAAAATAAGAAAACAAAAGATAAAACTAACAAATATAAAATGTAAAATAAACAACCAAATTGAGAGATGAGCTAGGGTATTTGAATTCACCTAATCCATCCAATTGAATTTCATGAAAGCACATTGTTGTAATTTAATTATTCATGTTGATGATCGTATTTATCTAAATTATCCAAATTTCCCTCTCGAGGTAAATCGGACCTATTACCATATACACTAATATCCTATCTCCCGATGGTATATCCAAGTGCATGAAAATGCATTAGTCACAATAAACACCCTCTATGATCACACAAGAAAATTAGTATATCTCTATCTAATTCTACTTGTGGTGGACATTACATCGAGCACGTTGTGGGCGTCTCCTCTCGGTACATAACACACAACCAATTTATCATCTAAATGTAGGCTTTCACATTCAAAAGTATTAAGCATAATAATACCACTCAACAACTTAATAATCAACCACAACAAATTAAACAATCAATTCATTCAAGTTTCATAGAAAATGATGCATCAAAACCCTAACTTACAAGTTTAGTTCATAATCAAAGATTTACAACTAAACATGTTTTCTAATTAATAAAGAGAGTTACAAGCAAGAAAATAAAGAAGGAAAGGGATAGAAAAACTCTAGGTGTGATGAACTTTCGTCCTCCTCCTCTTGTGAATTTGTCTAGTTTCCACTTTCTCCAAATCCAAGCTAGATGGTGAGATTTTGGCTCAAGGATTGAATCAAAACCATCTTGTTTCCAAGGTGATCTTCTTCTCCCCTCTTTACCTCTTCTCTTCTCTCTTAGTCTCCTCTTAGTCCTCTCCTTAGAGCCTTAGCCGAACTCCCTCTCTTTTTTCCCCTTTTTCTACTTATAGCACTGGAAATAGGGTTTTTCACGTCTTCATCACGACCGTGGGTCGTTACCACTGGTTGCGAAGCCGTGGTCACGGTACTCACTGCCAAAAAATTAAAGATTCATCAAAACCAACGGTCGCGGTACGCACAAGTTCAAATTTCAAGATTGCGCACTGTTACGACAATGACCATAACTTCCTCTAGAAAACTCCAAATCACGAACCGTAAAATGCATTGGAAAGTAGACATCTATATCTTTCCATACATATAAAGCTAGAAAACCAGTGCATCCTCTAGAATTTATGGTAGCCTCCGAAATATAACCGGTCTGCAGTGAGAAATCTTCAATTCTTTCAACTTTGTCACATCTTCCCTAATATTCACCTAAGGCCTGCACACTCAAGGAAAACATCAAAACATTCAATAAATACCCACAAATGGGATGAAAGAAGGTAAAGAAAGGTCCTAATAAAGGCCCATTTTTGATAAAAAAAAATGGAGCCAACAAGGATCCAATTATGATTTCTCATTAGGGCTTTGTACTCATCCTCCATAACAGCCTTCCAACATGTTGTGTTAAGTGCTTCAAGTATTGATTTTGGTTCAAATGGTATAAGACTAGATACGATGTAAAGTTTAGGCTTGACAATACCATTTTTATCTTTAATTTGCATGGGATGAGTGTTAGCAACAGTAGGGACATGTTTGGATAAGTGGGACAAAGTTGGAGAAGCAAACTGGACTATATTTTGGAGATCACAAGGGACAACAAGATTCAAGTGATCTGGTGGCTGAGGGGATGGCTGAGCAATAGTTCTAACAACTTTGTTGTTGGACAAGGTAGGCAAAATAGTTGACAGAGGAAGAATTTTGAGCTTAGTTGGTGTTGAATTCATGCTAGGGAACAATTTTTAGAAAAGGAAAATTTGATTGATTGAAACTAGCATTCCTTGAGATATGCATTCTTCTACTTAGATGTAAACATTTGTATCCTTTGTGATCATTATTAAAGCAAGAAAAACACATTTTCACATGTGAAATGCAAGTTTATGTCTATTATAGGGTCATAGATATGAAAAACAAGCACAGCCAAAAGATTTTAGCAAGAGATAATTTGATTGTTTTTTAAAAAGAATCTCAAAAGGTGAAAAATCAGACAGCAAAGGAGTGGGAAGAATATTGATCAAATACACAGCTGTTTGAAAAGATTCCTACCAAAAGAAAAGAGAGGCATGTGAGCTTAGGAAAGAAGAGTAAAACCTATCTCAACAATATTTCTATGTTTTCTTTCCGCAATGCCAATCTACTAATGTGTGTGTGGGCATGAATGCCTAAACTTGACACCTAGATTGACAAGGTATGATGCTAATGCACTATATTGGCCACCCCAATCACTTTGAACACACTTTATTTTGGTATCAAAAATAAGCTCAGCAGATTTTTAAAAATGAATAAACATGTCTTTGACTTGAGACTTGAAGGTAGGGGGATAGATCCAAGAATATCTAGAGAAAGCATCAATAAAGTGGTCATAGTATCTATAACCTTGTGAGGATGGATAAGATAAGGGACCCCAAAATTCTATGAGGATCAATTCAAGGGGCTGTGTGTAAATGGTATGTGATGCTAGAAAGGGAATTTGGTGAAGCTTCCCACATTGACAAGCTTTACAAAAATAGGGTGACTGACTTACATGGCAAGGAATGCTGATTTTTCTGAGTACTTGTTTAAGGACTGTGAATGAGGGTTGACCAAGTTTATCATGCCAAGTTTTTGGAGCTGGTGATTTTATATTAGAAAAATTACAACTTTTGTGGCCAAGTGGTTTTATTACAGAAAAGCAATATTTACAATATGCATTTATAGTTGAAGATGATGAGCTATATAAAACAGAAGTATCACAAGATACAAATTTTGACTTGGTCTTATTACTATTTACAATTGAAATAGGTAAGGCAACCTTAGCAGAACTAGAAGCATAAGTATCAGCATTTTGACTATTATTGACAGAAGGTAACTCATAATTGGAATTAGATTTGAAACAATAAAAAATAGTTGCCAACCGAGATGAGTTAACAGATAATGATAGCCTATGAAGAAGTTTGGATCAGTTGATGAAAGGTCCAGCTGATACAAGCTATTTTTCAAACCCCTTTACAAAAGAGTTCTTTTAGAAATCTTGTCCTTAATAGAGCAAACACTTGAGTTAAATTCAACAATCACATTATTATCTTTAGTGAATTGTGATATGCTAAAAAACATTTGGTAATTGAAAGCACATAAGGATGTTGTTTAGATATAAAGGTGTTTGTGGCGAGGTGTTTGAACCAATAATTGAAGCACTTACATGAGTAATATCAAGTTCAACACCATTACCTATAGTAAGTTTATCTTGGCCCTTGAATTCTGATTTTAGAGACATGTTACCTAGATCGGATGTGACATGAATTGTTGTTCCGTTTTCCATATACCAAGCTAGATCCATTACCGTTGAATGAGATGTTATAAAGGCATTTAGATGCTAAAAATTTCCTTGATATGGAGCTGCATAGGGCTAATTTTGTTGATGTGCCTGACTCAGATGAGCTTGAAAGCCACCTTGATTAACAGGTTGCTATTGCTGATTGTTCACACCTTGAAACTTTCTATCAAATATGTGATAGCAGGTGGTCACAGTGTGACCATTCTTTCCACATAGCTGGCAAAAGAATCTGCCATTTCTTTCACCATTTCTTCCCTTGCCTCTATCTCTATATCTTCATCTACTTCCTTGAGGATTATAGCCTCTGAAGCCTCCTCGATTGTTTGACATGTTAGGCCCAGAATAATTGGCAGAAGCATGAGTAACATCAACCATTACAGATGTGTTACATTGTGCTAGCATACTCTCATTGCTCATAAGTAAGAATTGTATCTCTTGAAGGCTGATGAAGCCTTGTTTTGTTGTTATAGCAACCGCAATCGAGTCATACTCAGGTCCCAAGCCTCCCAAAATACTTGAGATCGAGTCATCATTTGACATAAACTGTCCAGCTGTAGCTAAAGACCCATTCAAATATTTCATCTTAAGCACATACTCACTTCCAGTTAGAGCACATTTCTTCAAAACATGCATTTCACTCTTGATCTGAAGGATTCTTGCTTTGGATTGTTGAGAATATAGATTCTCAAGTTTGCTCCAAATCTCAAAAGTTGTTGTGCAGTGTGTTATCTGACCAAAGATAGACTCACGAAGTGTTGAAAACATCCAACAAACAATTAGTTGGTCAGTCTTTTTCCACATCAAAAATTCCTCATTCAGCACCTGCTCAGACTCACCAGAAACTTCAGTTTGTACTTGAGTGTACTTGTCAAGACACTTCTTACTGCTTATAACAAACTCCTCTAAATTAAAAGCTAGGATGACTGGAAGAACTTCCATCTTACAATAGTTGTAATGCAACTTGAAATTGAGGCTTGAGGAAAGTAACTGGACCTGAGTTTTCCTCTGTGACTAATATAGGGACTTTAATAAAAAAAAATCTTTGTTATATATATATTTTTTTGAAAACTTTAATTTCACAAATCAACTGCACTCTACACTCATAATTTGTTTTTAGATCTGACACTTTGCGGGTGACCTACCGAGATTAAACTGAAAACTATATACACTACATACTTAAGTTTTGAATCTTGGTGACTTGAAAGAGTTTGTAAGTTTTCAACTACCAAAATAATGGACCTTTGATTACGCACTCTTAATTAAGCTCTCTTGTTATGCAATTTAGAGCAGTTTGTATTTGCTTTTGGATATATAAGAGATTTTAACGTAAATAAATTAAAGTAATTATTAAATAATTTTAACTTTTTTACAGTATATTTTAAGATGCAAGCGGAAAAGCTATTTCTTCAAAGTGATTATAAAATAATTCATAATATATTTTATCATTATTAATTTAATACATATATAGACATTTTTACCTCTTTTCTCTAATATATATATATATATATATATATATATATATATATATATATATATATATCATAACTTAAATAGATTAAAAGAATATTTGAAACGGAAGTAGGAAGTAAGTAAAATGTAATACAAGTCAATTTATTTATATTTATATTTATATTTATTTTATTTCTGTTTTTTATTGGTAATGTGATTGATCCACGTAGCTAAAAAAGGAAACTGTAAATATGTACCAAAAACATGTGGACACTAACACATCCTTCCTAAGATGCGATTGACACTAAGATGCGATTCATGTAAACACATGGAAAGTCATTGTGTTTCAATCTTTCAAGTGCAAATAAGATTTTATATATATATATATATTTATTTATTTTTTGCTTACTTTGATTTTGAAAAGAAAAAAAAAATAAGAATTTGTTTTTTTTTTAGTTTGGTGATTGTCTCGAATGTGGAATTCAAGCATCATAATTTGGGTAACCAAGCAAGTTGTAGAGTGAAATTATTTGATGGAATTCTTTACAAATTTTTTTATATTTTTATTAATTTTTAAATCATCTGAGATCGTTCATATTTATATAAAAAAAAAATCATATAATTTACACCTATAGAAAATGACTTTGACATTTTTCAAATTTGTAGATAATATTTCAATGTGAAAGTGACAATAAGATCAACTATTTATCAATTGAAAAATCCCAAGTTCCATTAATTGTGATGAACTTGAAATTTCATTGTTGGGTAAAAAAAATTAAAAATTAAAACAAACACTCTAGTCATGATTCATGCATGATTATAAGGTAGAAAGATAGATCTTTAAATTAGTTGGATGACTTTCCATGTGTTTACATATGTTTTGAAAATGGTTAGTAGGTGTGTGTTTTCTTTTTATCTTCTTCGTCTTTGGTTTGTTGAAGCTATCGCAGTACATTACTGCTGCTAAATAATTGTGTTTAAACATTACTCACAGGAAGTTGACGGCAAAGATGAGAGTGGCGGTGGTCAGTGCCGAAATTAGGGGATTGGTTTAAGCGTATGTTCTTGCAAAGGCAGGTTTTGAGGTTGTGCTGTACCAGAAGTAAGTATTTACAGTTTGATATCAATTTTATTTTAGTTTCTAATTTAAGGAAAATTTAACAATCATTCATGTGGTTCGATAGAAATGTCACCTTTTTAAGGAAATTAATATTCTAAAGACTAAAATTAACTTATGTTCATGCCAAAGTATACTTTTGGTTTCTGCCATCATCAATTTAACTAAAGTTTGCTTTTAAAAAGACAAAATATTTATGTTGACGTATGAATCTTGTTAACGTAATTAACAGTAATTTAAAGGGTAAAAGTAAATAAAAATAATTGATGCATGAGTGGAGCTCGCTTATATGTCTTTTGTGGAAAAATTGGCAATCCCTTTAATAGAGATGATCTGTCCCTTTTATAGTATGAAGGGGTTGGAGTCATTCTATTTTATATGAAATGTAATTACATGAATTAGAGACTAAATTATATCCCTAAAAATCACAATCTAATACAATTATTGAATTTAAGGAGTTTGAGATTGATTGAGATTCTGCTAGTTGACTAAATCGAATCCCTTTGTTTCTGGGGGATTCCTCCTTTGATTGGGGCTTCAAGCTGATAACTGTGCGGATTGTGTGTTATGCGATATGCGAACAAGCCACTAATGAGAAGAAACACTTGATCCCTTCAAGCGTTTATGGGATGACAGCTCGCGTAGAGTTTTCTCTTTTATGTACGCTGGAGTGGGGGCCCATTTGTTGTATTGTGATCCGTTAGCTTCCTCCGCTTGTTGTGCTTCACTGTTTCATTCTGACTCGTCTGGGCTTCGTTGGTTTGTCTGAGCTTGTTGGGCTTTTTAGTGCCTTTGGGCCTAGTGAAATTTGACATATAACATCAGCCCCCCAGCTTCTAGCTCGATGACTTCGAGGTGGAAGCTGTGATAATTTCTTCCTGCGGGCTCAGGTTTTGAAGATTTATCTTCAGTTCGTTTCTTCTGGGAAGGCCATGGGTTGTTTTCTCAGGTCGCAGGTAACAGGTCATAAAGGTGGTTACTCTTCTGGTGAGTGGGAACCGTTGTGTCAACTGCCATGTTATCAAGAGCATTTAATGCGTGCGTTAAATCAGTGACCCTTCGAGTATCCAGCCATATCCCCAGGTTGAATCTTGGTCATAGATTTCCTTTCAGGTCATCATTATCCTAATCCAATGGCTTGAATCTTTGGATATATACAAGGCATTCTTTATTATTTTCTTCATTCTTTAAAAAACGCATCTGAAACTTCTTTATTCTTTTCTTCAAAAGCAGTCTTCAAGGGAGTTACGTTTCAACTCCATTTGCCATTTCCAGTCGCCAAAATGATCTTAAAGCCTGTGCTTATCCGCCTGAGAGTGGTTCAGCCAGTGTCTTGCTTGCTGCAATTGCTGTTCTTCATTCTTTTCGTGGTGAGTTTACTGCTTCCTTTCTTTTTCTTTGTCATTGTCCCTGTTCTTGTTACTCTTTGTCTTTTTGGTCCTCCGGGTCCTTTATCTGAGTTCTTTAATGTGCTTGAATCTTCTTCAAGTGCCTAGAAGTTGTAAAGTCTTCTTTTTTTCTTTTTGCTAAATTTAATTATGCAATTGTGATCCTCTGGTGCTTCTGGCTTGAGCTTTTAGGTTACAGTAGATACTTAGGCTCATTTTTGCTTACTGACTTTAGGTTCCCCCTTTGTTGTAGATATCTAATTCGAGTAATCAGAGGTGCCGTGAGGATAGAGGGGCAGAGGCTTCTGTCTCTAGTCGTCAAGGAGTCGAAATACCTTAGGAAGGTGCTCTGAGGATGGTTATAGTAGCACAGGTCGCTGCCAATCAGGAGGAGGACGTGAGATAGTGAGTGGCGTGGAAATTGGGACCAATCTTCTGCGAGCCATCTATAGGGGCTCATGTCGGAGAAAATATACTTTTTTGTCTGTCCCTTTTATAATCTGTAGAAGGGATTTGAGCTTATGGCGGAGCCCTTTCATTTTTCTAGGGGGCACCAAATGCGGGTTCTTGCTATAACGGACAGGCCCGCTTACCATCCTCCCGGCTATATCGCCATTAGCTGGCACCACTTGATCGCAGGGTTTAGATTCCCTATCTTTGGGTTCTTAATAGATGCCCTGAATCTCTTGAAGCTTGCCTCGATGCAACTTACCCTCAACTCTTATGTCCAGCTTCTTACTTTTTACCTCTCGTTTAGGAGGCACGAGGTCCCCCCTCCGAGTGACAACATTATTAAATACTGCTTGTAACACCCCTCGACCCGAATCCGCTCGGACCGAATCGGGGAGCGCTACCGGATACAGACATATACGGATACGGAAAATTGAAAACACTAGCAGAAGCACCTTCTTATACAGTTAGCATTAAAATTATACTATCGAAAACTTAAAATCATATACTTAAACATAAATCGAAATCAATAGTCGAAAATAGTTTCTGAAAATTTCGCTAGAGTTTCCCTCTGTTTTTCTGACTTTCCAAAACCTGTTTTCACAATTCATAAAATCCACACTTCTATAATCTCAAATCAAATTGCGAACCCTTCCATATCCGGTGCGACTTACCAAAACAAATTATATCAAAATACTTATAAATATTCAACTTCAAAAGCATTAAATTTTATGGGCCCAAATATTACAAATATTTACAAACATACATAAAAACTAAATACCGTTTCAAATAGTTACAAAAACATTCTTGTCCATGCATGCCGATATAATACATATAAAACATCAAAGATATAGTAGGCTACCAAAAATGCGGAAGCGATGTGACTCAGGACTCAATCACTACAGACTCAACTCTTTCCAGCCTTATCTTCTTCCTGAGCTCTCTTACCTGCGTGTGAGAAATTCAACACGTTAAGCATAACGCTTAGTGGGTGTACCCAAAATCCAATTGTATAAACATAATATAATATCTCAATAACGCAAATAACATATAAAACCAACATATGGGGCACAATTAAATCAAATATTATATATATATATATATGACCCTTGGAAAAACGATAACAAATATCCTATTAAAGCAATTATCAACAACATCTTCTAAAATCGGAATAAAATATCGTATCAAACTTATTAATTCCAAATCAAATCATATAATAAATTATATTTCATTTATATTTCCATTTTAGGCTCCTGATATACTAAACATACTTTTCGGCTTGGATTACGGGCTATACAGAATAGAGATGGATACCAACGGAGGACGCGCTGTGTATCCCAGATATATCATAACAGAGTTGGATACCAACAGAGGACCCGCTGCATATCCCAGATCAGATTTCCCAACCCGCAAAAGGGTGGTACCTCAAAGATAACATATAGGCGTAGTACTACTCAGACAACCCAATTGACATGTCAATATCCTATATCCATATCTATGTTTACATATATCAGAGCCAAATCACTTTTCGAAAATCATATAATTCATTCCGAGCAGAATCGTCAATTTAAATTCTGAAATCATATCCAAATCAGTATACACATTTTTGGAGATCTGACACCTTGCAAGTGACCTACTGAGATTAAACGCTATTTGCACAGACATCTACTCCCAATATGGGGAGAGTTTTCCCATACAATTGAACTTTTTATGGACAATAGTGGGAAAATATGTACACCACCTAGATTTTAAATCTTGCTGGTTTGAAAGAGATTGTCAAGCTCCAACCACCAAGAGAAGGGACCTTTGATAACTACACTCTTAATTAACCTCTCTTATTATGCAATTTAGAGCAATTTGCTTTTGCTTTTAGATATATAAAAGATTTTAACGTTAATAAATTCAAGTAATTATTAAATAATTTTAATTTTTTCTATAACATATTTTAAGAAATAGGGAATAAGCTATTTCTCCAAAGTGATTATGAAATAAATCTATAATAAATTTATAAGTTATATATTTTATTATTATTAATTTAATATATAGACATTTTTACCTTATTTCTCTAAAAAAATATATCATATCTTAAATAGATTTAGATAATTTTTTAATAAATAATATTGAATAATTATTTTAAGGGCAAAATTTATTTTGGTCCCTATCTTTTCTCGAATTATTACTTTTTAATAGATATTTTCTTTTGTAGCTCATATGGCCCATAACTTTTCAAGAATCCATCATTTTAGTTATTCTAACCAAATTTTTGACAGTCAAACATGATAAAATATGCAAATTGACTATTTTACCCCTAACTTTAAATAATTAAGTTAAAAATACGATTTTACCCTTTATTTTTAAAATTTAACAAATTAACTTTAACTTGTATATTCAATATGTATTTAACATGCGTCAAACAAAAATTAAAATTACAAAATACAAAAAATTTATAAAGTCCTAAAATATTAAAATAATTAAATTAATTAATTAAGACTAAAATTAAAAATCTTTAAAATATAATAAAATAGGTACATTAATAACTAATTATAGAAAATTCAATAATTCAAAATAACACTTCAAATTAATATTAAAATATAAAAATAAATTTTATATATGAAAATAAATTATAATAAATTAAAAGTTAAAAATAAAATAAATTATTAAAGTAATAAAAAATTAAACAAATATTTTTTGAAAATGTCAATAGAGGAGACATTATTATTTTTAAAAGGGCAATTTTCAATTTGGTCTCTTACTTTTGGAGAATCGTCAATGTTTTAATAAAGTTTCGTTTATTGGTATCATTGGGCCCTAACTTTATGAAAATATATTATTATGGTCCCGTTGACTAATTGTTTAAATGTCAAACCTCACAGAATTGACAAAAAGACTAATTTTCCCTTAACTCTATTTAAATGAGTCAAAATTATAATTTTAACTTCAAATTTTAAAAAAAGATTATTAATAATTAGAAGGGTAATATGGTCATTTTAGATTATTTTTTACAAATTAAAATTTAAAAAAATTTAAAATATTTTTAAATGGATCTCCACCGTCCATCGAGATTAATAGACGATGGAAATTATATTGAAACTTTTAATGGAGATCCAAAAACAAATCAATTTTCAATTTTTTTTTTCTATTCTTGGTGTGGAGATCCAATCCACCAAGAACACCAAAAAATAAAAATAAAAGAAATAAAAATTTTGAAACTCGAAATGGTAGAGATCCAATCTGGATCTCTACTAGGAACAAAAAAAAAATGGAAAGCTTGAATCTCCAGCGATAGAGATCGATCACTATCGCTGAGAGATGAAGCGACCTCTAGCAGTGAAGGTTGCTGGAGATCTAGGTTTGTCCCAAAAAAAAAATGAAAATGAACCTAGAAATTGGGTTCGAAGACGAACTCATCTTCGAACCCAGAAACTATGTTCGATTTGAGTTCGTAGGCGAACCCATCTTCAAACCCAAAAGCTGGGTTCGTTGAAGGTTCAAATTTTTTTTTTTTTTTTTTTTATTGTGGAGAGATTGGATCTCCCTTAACAATATATTTTTTTTTAATTCTTCATTCATAATTTTTTTTTATAAAAAACGTTAAATGGATCTCCACCATCCATCAAGATTAATGGACGATAAAGATCCATTGAATTTTTTTAAAACTTAATTTATTTTAAATTTTAATTTAAGGGTAGTTTTGTCATTTCGCCAAAAAATTTACTGTTGACCCATGGATAGGTTGAAAGACAAAAATACCATGGAACCATTAAGTTTGACTAACGATTGACTCATATAAGGATCAAATTGATATATTTTTAGAAAGTTAAAGCTCAAGGATACCAATAAACGAAACTGCGTTAAAAAAATATGATTCTCCAAAAATTGGGGACCAAATTGATAATTGCCCTTTTTTTCAAAATTATAAATTTTTAATTATTATTTTCAAAAAATAAACTAAATTATTAAAAGTAATTTTTATTTTTTTATTTTTTTCAGTTATTATTATTTTATTTTTATTTAATAATTATTTCTTTATTTTTTAACCTCGATTTTTATTTTTATGTCTAAAGACTAAAGTACTCCTAACACTATTAAATTTGACTAACTGTTGACTAATAGAAGGACTAAATTGATGAGTTTTAAAAAAGCTAGGGACCACGCTAGCTAAAAAAGAAATCGGTCAAAAAATAATAAATTAAAAAAAGTTAGGGACCAAAATAATTTTTACCCTTGTTTTAAATAAAGCGGGCCTCTTATTTTCATTATATTTTTTCATTTTTTGAAAATATTATCTGAATAATAATTATTGTAGTTAAATTAATATTACTTATTAAATAGTGAGCAAATAACATTCAACTCTCTTGAGGTTTGCTCAATTATGAGCGGAGTCAACTTTTAGATTTATTAATAAAGACCTTCCCTGCCGTTAGTCAACTTTTGTCAGACTTAACATGCACAAGAGTATTTTTATTTTTTCATGCTTTTTTTAAAAATTTATTTTATCAAATAAAATTAAAAAATTAAAAAAACCTCATCCCATCATCTTTGAGATTATAGACGGTTAGGATTTATTTAAAAAAAATATTTTTTAATCATTTTCTATTAATTTTTTTAAAAAAATAAAAAATTATGTTCTCTTAATTTTTTTTTAAAAATTTAAAAATAAATTTATTTTAATGAATCTCCATCGTTCATCAATCTTTATGGACGAATGAGATCATATTGAAAAAAATATTTTTTTTTAAAATAACAATTATAAAAATAAAATAATATAAAATAAATCTTGGTGGCCCCAAACATTTTTATTTTTTATTTTTAATTATACTGTTTTTAAAATATATATATATTTTAAATTGTTTTGCCTCACCGTCCATCAAGATGGACGATAGAGAAACATTAAATTATTTTTAATTTTTTTTATGTTTTTATATTTTTATTTAAATTTTTATTGTTATTTTTAATTTTAATATTTAATATTAGCTTTTAAAAAATAAATTTCTACTGTTTATCTCAAGTTAGATGAGCGATGAAGATTTTAACTATTTCTTTTTATTATTATTTTATTTAATAAATTTTTATAATTTTAAATATTATTTCGGGGGTATTTTGGTTATTTTAACAGTCAAACCTGGTTAACTTTTAAATGTGATTAACGGCAGGGGAGATATTTATGAAGAAACCCAAAAATTAATTTCGGTTGTAGATGAGCAAATATCTGGGATCTGAGTTGTATTTACTCTTAAATAATTATTTGTGATTACACAATAGGCAATATTTTCTGGTTTCAGGTGCGGGATTTGCACTGGACAAAGGTGCAAATCTGGATCCCGCACCTGATGGTAACCAATATATATATATATATATATATATATATATATATATAATTATTGCAGTTAAATTAATATTACTTATTAAATAATGAGCAAATAACATCCAACTCCCTTGAGGTTTACTCAATTATAAGCGGAGCCAACTTTTAGGTTTATTGACAAAGACCTCCCCTGTCGTTAGTCAACTTTTGTCAAACTTAACATGCACAAGTATTTTTATTTTTTCATGCTTTTTTTTTTAAAATTTATTTTATTAAATAAAATTAAAAAAACCTCATCCCTCCATATTTGAGATTATGGACAGTTAGGATTTATTTAAAAAAATATTTTTTAATCATTTTCTATTAATTTTTTAAAAAAAAATGAAAAAATTATGTTCTCTTAATTTTTTTAAAAAAATTTAAAAATAAATTTATTTTAATGAATTTCTATCGTTCATCAATCTTTATGGACGAATGAGATCATATTGAAAAAATATATTTTTTAAAAATAACAATTATAAAAATAAAATAAAATAAAATAAATCTTGCTGGCCCCAAATATTTTATTTATTTTTATTTTTAATTATTCTGTTTTTAAATATATATATATATATATATATATATTAAATTGTTAAATTACGTTGCCTCACCGTCCATCAATCCATCAAGATAGACGATGGAGAAACATTAAATTCTTTTCATTTCTTTATGTTTTTATGTTTTTATTTAATTTTTATTGTTATTTTTAATTTTAATATTTAATATTAACTTTTTAAAAATAAATCTCTACTGTCTATCTCAAGTTAAATGAGCGGTGTAGATCTTAACTATTTTTTTTAATTATTATTTTATTTAATAAATTTTGATAATTTTAAGTATTATTTCTGGAGTATTTTGGTAATTTTAACAGTCAACTGATCAAACTTTAAATTTGACAAAATTTGACTAACGGCAGGGGAGATATTTGTGAAAAATGTAAAAATTAATTTCGCTTGTAAATGAATAAACCTTAAAGGGTTTGAGTTGTATTTACTCTCAAATAATTATTTGTGATTACACAATAGACAATATTTTCTGGTTTCAGGTGCGGGATTTGCACTGGACAAAGGTGCAAATCTGGATCCCGCACCTGATGGTAACCAATATATATATAATTGTAGTACATAAGTCTCATGCTAATCTTAAAAAGGCAATTCCGTCTAGAGGAAAAAACAAACTTTTTTTTTATGTATATACAAACACATGTTTTCTGTTAAGCAACCTCTCATTAAATTAAAATCCTTAGAACACAACTTTTGATATTCAAATAAAAACGTAAATCCTTAAAACACAAAATCCTTTAAGTATCAATTTTGTTTTGTTTTAATTTCTGCTGATTCTGTTGTCGTCCTTATTCTTCTACTAGCATATATGATCAGTTCAGATATTTATGGCTTACAAGTGAAGTATGCTTCTCTGCAGCTAGTCAGCCTTGAATATTGCTGTGCATAGTTTGCTTGGAAAAAACATTGTGCTGTTTTGAGCAACCGGCCTGGACACATGGAACCTTCTCTGATGGAAACTGGGGCCCGTCTTTTCGTTGCTAGATTTCTTGGACATTATATTCAAACTGGCAGTGTAATGTGAGTTCATTTCATTTGCCTTTCTTTTAACTTCTTTACACACAGAGACACACAAGGACACTCGAGTATTCTCCTAAGGACAATCATTGGGGTATTTGGTTATATATCATTGGGGTTTGACATTTAATAATTGATAGTAAAACTCAGAATAATTATATTTTACAGTAATGTTGAATCTGAATATGCAATAGGAAGCCTATTTTAAACTACATAAAGAATCAAATTAAGACATAAAATCTTATATACATGAAAACATAGTATAATATAATACATACATGAAAATCAGGAAATGTTACAATAATATCATACAATATATGATAGCAATATAATATTGAGTAATATTAATCGTACTAATATAGTAATAATAATATTGAATCCTTTATAGTTTGAGAAGTTTATTTAGAAGCAGTGGAGTTTTTTTTTTATTTTTTTATTTTGTCCTAATTAATATATATGGACATATTTGTGGAGAATGAAGTGTTCTCATAAGCCCACATGTGGGCTATTTACTATCTATGTCCTAAGACTTTACATTTGACATTAAAGAACATTAATTGAAGCCTTTGGATTTCTGGTTGCATTAAATCTAGTTTTGCCTTTGTTTTCATCAAATTAACTTGACCAAACTATTCTTATAATGTTTTTTTGGTTCCTCTTAGACGTTTTTCCAAGTAAATTTGATCTCTCGGGTCAATGTATATATTGTTTTGCTTCTATATATTTTTCCTATAGTTAAAGTAAGAGTTAATTACACTCAACCTACCTGAGGTTTGACTAATTACACTCGGAATCAAAGTTTGCATTAATTGACACTGACCTCCCCTCCCGTTAAGTTTGACCGTTAAAATAAATGGTTGACCATCCAAAAATATTAAAATGATCAAAATACCCTTGGTTAAAAAATTAAAAATAAACTTTTTTAAAAAATAATAATGAACTAATTATACTTAGCCTACCTGAGGTTTGACTAATTACACTCGGAATCAAAGTTTGCATTAATTGACACTGACCTCCCCTCCCATTAAGTTTGACCGTTAAAATAAATGGTTGACCATCCAAAAATATTAAAAATGACCAAAATGCCCTTGGTTAAAAAATTAAAAATATAAAAAATAAACTTTTTAAAAAAATAATAATTATATAAATAAAAAAATAAAATTTTTTTTTATTTAAAACAATTATCTAAACAAATGAATCTAGTCCATTTTTAAAAAATATCTAAAAAATTTATAAAATAATAATTTGAGATTTGTAAAAAAAAAAATCCAGATCCAATCTAGAGCGTCCATCAGAACCATCAGATCTGATGAACGATCCAGATGGTATTTTGACCAATTTTTTTTTTTTAAAAAAATTAAAATTAAAAAGTCCAGATTTGATTTAGACCACCTCCACCATGGACATATCTCCATGGATGGAGCTTTTATCTCTCCATGGAGTTCCCCTCGTTGCCAAAAGAAGGAGGCGGGGAGGCTCAGCCAGAGAGGCGAGCCTCCCCCGATCGTTGTGGGGAGGCGAGGACGGGGACGCCGCCCCATTTTCCCAACGGAAAGGCGTCCTTGTCGTGGGGGAGGCTCGCCTCCCTTGCTGAACCTCCCCGCCTCAACCTTTCGGTGGCAGGGGGAACTCCATGGAGAGATGGAAGCTCCATCCATGGAGATCTGTCCATGGTGGAGGCGGTCCAGATCAAATCTGGACTTTTTAATTTTTTTTAAAAAAAATTGATCAATATACCATCTGGATCATTCATCAGATATGATGGTTCTGATAGACGGTCTAGATTGGATCTGGATTTTTTTTTTTTTACAAATCTCAAATTATTATTTTGCAAATTTTTTAGATATTTTTTAAAAATGGACTAGATTCATTTGTTTAGATAATTGTTTTAGATAAAATTTATTTTTATTTTTTTATTTATATAATTATTATTTTTTAAAAAAGTTTATTTTTTATATTTTTAATTTTTTAACCAGGGGTATTTTGTTCATTTTTAATATTTTTGGATGGTCAACCATTTATTTTAACGGTCAAACTTAACGGGAGGGGAGGTCAGTGTCAATTAATGCAAACTTTGATTCCGAGTGTAATTAGTCAAACCTCAGGTAGGTTGAATGTAATTAACTCGTTAAAGTAATATGGAGGAGAAATTGATAATACTGTGTGCTTTGTATGGTATCATAGTGTTGTGGAGGAAGGAGGCACAATTTTTACTTTTGAGGGAAACAAGAACTGTCAAATGAAAACTACTTTGCGAGTTCGCAATCCCCAGTTTTACTGGAAGGTAGCATCCCTCACTTATGTTTGACCATGTCTTTGTATGCTTAAAGTCTCACCAAAACCATGTTGACCATTAGAGATTATTGTCAGGTTATGACAGGGGCTGATTTAGGCCTTGCAGATTCATATATCAATGGAGATTTTTCTTTTATGGATAAAGATGAAGGTCTTCTAAATCTAATCATGGTAAGCCAATTAATTTGAGTCCAAAATCAAAATATATAATCAATTGATACTTCCATACCCTTTTCTTGTTAACTTGTATTTTAGATTCTCATTGTCAATAGAGATTTGGATTCATCTGTCTCGAAAATGAAGCAGAGAAGGTATATTTGATTGTTGGATTCTTAGAGTATGTATCAATAACTTTGATGAATCTTAATTATGATAAGAAATAATTCACTTTTATTCGCTTTGTTGGCTTTAGGGGTTGGTGGTCACCGATGTTTTTCACTGCGGGTATTGCTTCTGCAAAGTACTTCTTTCGACACAGTTTAAGGCAAAATACTCTTACACAAGCTCGTAGGAATATCTCCCGCCACTATGATTTGGTAGTTTCTTTCACTATTGATATCTTTGGGCAAGCATAAAAACAAATACATGTTGATGATATAAGTTTCAGTTTACAATTTATAGTTTCTTATATTTTTGTAATGATATCATGTAAAGTGGAAACTTACAGCTCCTTTTTGGTTTGTGTTAGAGCAATGAACTTTTTGCTTTGTTCTTGGGCGAATCAATGTTATACTCATGTGCATTATTTGAGGTTAGGACCCACTCTTTGATGGATTTACTCAAACAAATTAATATGTGATCTTCTTGGTGGTATACCATACTTATCATAGATTTTTATTTCATGGAAAAACTATGAATTTATTTTGTGCATTAAATTGCTTAATAGAGGGAAGATGAAGACTTGAATGTTGCACAAATGAGGAAAGTTTCTCTTCTTATTGAGAAAGTGAGTTATATTTAAATTTGTTAATTTTTTAAGCGGTTATTTCGTAATTATCTTTTTTTTATTATTTTTATTCTTCTAGGCAAGAATTCGTGAGAATGATGAAGTTCTTGAGATTGGGTGTGGGTGGGGAGCTTTAGCAATTGAAGTTGTGAAACGAACCAGATGCAAATACACTGGCATTACTCTATCCGAAGAGCAACTGAAATATACAGAAATGAAAGTGAAGGAAGCTGGGCTTCAGGTTAATTATTTTGAGAAATAACTTTCAAAGTTATAAAACCTAGTTGAAAAGTCAGTACTCATAAGCAATAACTGTTTATAATCCAATAAATCTGGCAATCTGCCACGTTTTATAGAACTTTCACTTACCTGAACATTTACTGATTCTTTGAGCATGAAAAAGAAAACTCACTTACATTTTTAGGCTATAATTAGTAAATAGCATAATTACTATGAGGTAGATTATCTTTATCTTTTTCATTTGACAGCATTACTAAGAACTATTTCTAACTTTAAACTTCTTTGCTACCAGGAGCACATCAAATTATATCTCTATGACTATCGCCAACTGCCTAAAACGAACAAATATGATAGAATTATTTCTTGGTATGTTCTTTTACCGCTGAGTATATTTTTGATCTTTGTGACATGCAGTAACATATGGTGAATAATAAACAACATGATTTTCAATGATCCTTTTTATTAGTGAGATGGTAGAAGCTGTTGGCCATGAATACATGGAGGAGTTTTTTGGTTGCTGCGAATCACTATTGGCTAAAGATGGGCTCCTTGTCCTACAGGTACCAAATCATGGAAAATGAAAGAAATTATTGAGTTTAGGTTACCTTGAGTGCATCTTCCTGCTTACTTTTTCAGCATTTGGCCAAGATTTGTTTATTTATTAATTATTTATATATTTAATGAATACAACATATTAGTTTCCCCTAGATCCTAAAACTTAAGTAGTAAAAACAGGACCCAATAATAATACTTAAGGCATCCTAACAAATAATATTTATATTGGGACCCTGTAGACATCTATTGTAAAACAAGCTAGACTCTAATACTATATTAGTTATCGGAAGTCTCAAAAACTTAATAAGTGGTTAAAAAATGATCCGATAATAGTAGTTAATTAGGCACTCTAACACAATATAAGAGCAGCTTGCATGCATGAGGGCGCAAAACTAACAATTGAAATGAAATTAAGGGAACTCTGGGAACATTAATTAGAAAAAGACCCTTTTGAATTTCCTAAGGGGGTTGCTAGATTGCATATATTATTGTTGGTGGGATGGTATGGTTTGAGGTCACTTGTGGTGCACCTCTGAGAGAGATTTCGAAACATACAAAGAAGGAGAAGATTTTATTTCTCTCTTTATCAACTTACACCACTCCACACTTATTTAATACAACCTTTATTCCTTTATATAGGAAATGAGATAAACAAAAAATAAAATAACAATAAAAAAACACATGCAGATTACAGTTAGGGAGATAAGGGTTGTTGGAGTCAATTGTGGTAGTTGAGTCAATATTGCATGGCTTCTAGCATGGTGGTTGTTGAGTCCATGTTTGTAGGCTTCTAGAGGCAAGTTTAATTTTCAACATCCCCCCTTAAACTTGACTCTCATTGTTTCGTCATACCGAGCATGGACTTCAGTCTTGAAAACACATCATGTTTGAGTGGCTTAGTGAAAATATCAGCAACCTGATCATATGTCCTGCAAGAGACTAGTTCCACCTCTTTGTTCTTCACATGCTCTCTGATGAAATGATACCGCATATCAATGTGTTTGCTTCTCTCATGAAATACTGGATTCTTTGCTAGTGCAATCGCTGACCGATTGTCGATGTAAACCTCTGTAGGATTAACTTGTGGAAATCCTAAGTACTCCAACACATTCCTTATCCATATACCATGACAGACAGCTGAGCATGCAGCAACGTACTCAGCTTCACATGATGACAGTGTCACAATAGCTTGCTTTTTGGATGACCATGTGAATGTTGTATCTCCCATAAAAAACGTAAAACTTGTCGTGCTTTTACGTTCATCCAGATCTCTTCCCCAATCACTATCTGAATAGTCAGTGAACCTACAATCTTCACATTTTGTATACAACATACCATCATTAATGGTACCTTTTATATAACGGAGTATCCTCTTTACTGCATTTAGGTGAGACTGATCAGGAGTCTCCATGTATCTGCTGACTAGTCCAACTCCATAGAGTATATCTGGCCTGGTACACGTCAAGTATCTCAGGCTTCCAACCAAGCTCTTGAAATAGGTCGGATCAACATCTCCTCTTTCATTCTTTCTTAATTCTAATCCTGTTTCTACTGGAGTTGTAACAGTATTGCATTTTTCCATACTAAATCTTTTCAGAATTTCTTTAGCATAGATACTCTGGGAGATGAAAATACCTTTTTCGCTCTGCACAACTTTAATTCCTAGAAAATGAGCCATTAAACCAATGCCAGTCATCTCAAATTCTTTCACCATTCTCCGCTTGAAATCTTCAAACATGGTTGGATTGTTGCCGGTGAAGATCAAATCATCAACATATAGGCATGCATATAACATACTTCCATCAGTTTCTTTCTTCAAATATAGTGCATGCTCATACGGACATTTATCAAATCCGTTTTTCTGGAAGTAATCATCAATCCTCATGTTCCATGCACGAGGTGCTTGCTTCAGACCATATAGAGCTTTCTTCAGTCTGTATACTTTATCTTCTCTGCCTTTCTTCACATATCCAGGTGGTTGTTCCACATAGATTTCTTCTTCAAGAAAGCCATTCAGGAATGCTGACTTTACATCAAGTTGGTAAATTTTCCAACTTCTCTGGGCTGCCAAAGATATTAGCAATCTGATGGTCTCTAGCCTGACAACTGGGGCAAAGACTTCTCCGTAATCAACTCCTTCCTTCTGCTTATAGCCTTTTGCTACAAGTCTTGCTTTGTATCTCTGGACTTCTCCTTTGGTATTTCTTTTTGTCTTGAAAACCCATTTCACTCCGATGGTTTTTCGACCTTTTGGGAGATTAGTCAACTCTCATGTCTTGTTCTTTTCAATGGATTGAATCTCTTCATCCATTGTACTTCTCCATTTTCCTTCTTGGTTAGCCTCTTCAAAGCTCATTGGATCACTTGTCATCAGCAGACAATACAGAGTAATATCTTCTTCCACCTGTTCTGTTTCTTCATACAGATCTTCTAGACTACGTGTCCCTCTAGGCCTCATATCAGAGAATTCACGTTCAATTGGTAATGGAGCATCATACCTTTATGGTGAAGGGAAACCATGTTGAGGAGTCTGCTGATCTCTGGGGATTTATGGCTCTGTAGCCACTTCTCTTGTCTCTCCTTCATGTACTAACTCTGTACTTGTGGAAGTTTTGGTCTGATCCCAATTCCAGGATTCATTTTCTTCAAAAATGACATCCCTGCTGAAGATTACCTTTTTGGTGACGGGGTTGTATAGCCGGTAACCCATAGTTCTGTCACCATATCCAACCAGGATACACTTTTCTCCTTTATCTTCAAGCTTGGTTCTTCTTGCTTCTGGGACCTTGATGTAGGCAATAGAGCCAAAAATTCTAAGGTGGCTCACACTTGGTTTGTGCGTGCTTCATACTTCATGCGGTGTCTTTGTATCAAGACTCTTCGTAGGACATCTGTTTAGTAGATATACCGCACACAAAACTGCTTCAACCCAAAAACTTTTCGGCATATTTTTATCCTTTAACATGCTTCTAGCCATGTTAAGGATTGTTCGATTCTTCCTTTCAGCTACACTGTTTAACTGAGGAGTATAAGCTGGTGTAAATTGATGTCTAATTCCTTGTTGCTTGAGAAATTCCTGGAAAGACCTGCAGTGTATTCTCCACCTTGATCTGATCTCAATGTTTTGATGTAGTAGCCACTTTGCTTCTCCACAAGAGTTTTAAACTCTTTGAAGCAACCAAATACTTCAGACTTCCTTTTAAGGAAATAAACCCAAGTCTTCCTGCTGTAGTCGTCAATAAAGGTAAGAAAGTATTGATTCTGTCCATTTGATACTAGCGTCAATGGACCACATACATCTGTGTGAACGAGCTCAAGTGGCATGGTTGCTTTCCAATTTGCCTCCTTTCCGAAGCTATTTCTGTGTTGTTTACTGAGAACACAACTTTCACATATCTCATTAGGGTGATGGATGTTTGGCAATCCTTTCACCATCTTCTTACTTCCCAACTGCTTCAAACTTTCAAAATTGAGATGTCCATACCTAAGATGCCATAGCCAGTCTTTGTCATTGATGATGGCTGTTAAACACCTTGGCGTATCATGATGAATTGCGAGAGGAAACATCCTGTTCTTCGTCATCTGGACTTGAGTAACCAGCTTTCCTTGAGCATCTGTAATGGTGAGTTGCATATTTTGAAGGCTAATGTGATAGCCTTTCTCCAAGAGTTGTTCGAGACTTAGGATGTTTGTCTTCATGTCTGGAACATAATAAACATTGGAGATGAAAGCATGATCTCCATTCTTCTGCTTAATCATAACATCTCCCCTTCCTTGGACAGGAATTTTAGAGAGGTCGCCAAATGAGATTTCTCGATGAACTTTCTCATCAAATTCAGTGAATAAGTCTTTTCTGCCAGTCATATGGTTGCTGGCTCCAGAATCAAGAAACCAAACATTTTGGTTTTGATAGGTTGAGTTGTGTGCCATCAACATCAACGATTCTCCTCCAACTTGCTCTTTCTCTGCAAAGTTAGAACTTTCATTTACCTCATTTGGGTTGCCTCTGTACTCGTTGCTATAGTGGCCATATTTGTGGCAATTATAGCATTGGACATTTCTTTTATCAATGATCGGACGGTTGTTGTATCCGCCTCTTCCTCCTCGTCCTCTTCCTCGTGGGACATAGTTCTGATGTCCACGTCCTCCTCTATTTGTGTCTCTTCCTCCTCTGCCTCTACTTCTGGCTTCTGAACCTCTTCCACGAGATCCTCTACCTCGTTCTCTTCCTTGTTGTGAGGTCCTCCCTTGTTCATATCTTTTTTCATTGATGGAGAGCTTTGACTGGAGCGCTTGCTCCAATACTCTGTCGTCACTTCTTCTTGTGACTTTCTGCTCATGGGCTTGCAATGAACCCACTAGTTCTTCAACGGACATTGTCTCAAGATCTTTTGTTTCTTCCAGAGCCACAACAATGAAATCAAACTTTGGATCTAATGATCGCAAGATTTTCTCCGAAATTCTCATGTCTGTGAGAGTTTCTCCATTTCTTCTTAGCTGATTCACAACGACCATTACACGTGTATAGAATTCAGCAATGGATTCATTTGATTTCATTCGTAGGGATTCAAACTCCCCCCGTAATGTTTGAAGACGGATCCTTTTCACTTTGTCAGCACCTTTGTAAGTTTTGAGAAGGGTGTCCCAGACTTCTTTTGATGACTTAGCGGATGCTATGATCTCGAACGTCGCTTCGTTCAGTCCTTGATAGATTATGGACTTTGCTTTACAATCCTTCTTTCGATCGGCTCTGAGAGTTGTTGCTTGAGCTTCTGTCAGGGTTCCTTCAGCTTCTTTGGATGCAGGTTCTGTATATCCATCTTCTACAATCTCCATAACATCTTGAGAGCCTAGTAGAGCTCTCATTTGTATGCACCAATTGTCATAGTTGTTTCTGGTGAGTTTTGGAATGACAATATGCGTGTTATTGTTGGCCATCAAGACTTGAAGTGCTTAGAACACTAATTTAGAGTCTGAATTTGAAAAAATGGAATGTACGGTTGCGTCTGGAATGGTCCAAAACCTTGGAAACCACTCTGATTTTGTCAAAAAATGAGTTCGGAAGTGTCTGAAACGGGCGGTCAAACTTATTTAAAAAAGTCAACCGTTGATAACAGAATATTCCTTTGACTGACGAAATATTCTATTCGGTATAACGGCGTTAGTGACGTTAGCAACCGGATCGATCCACGGGTTGGACACGGATCGAATACCGGGTCAGATCATGGATCGGATCTTGAAACAGGGTCGGTCCACGGGTCGGACACGGATCGAATACCGGAGCGTGTAGTTCACTCTCCAACTTCAAACGGCGCGTGCGGACTCTCTGGAACTCCGATTTGGGTGAGGTTTTCACCGTTTAACTCGTGGAGACGAGTAGAACACACTGGGATGCTCAAAAATGAATTTTGAGTACTTTGATTTCTGGGCAAATTCGTCTTTGGCCTCTGTTCTTCGTATTTCTGGTTCTCCTGGGCTCTGATACCACTGTTGGTGGGATGGTATGGTTTGAGGTCACTTGTGGTGCACCTCTGAGAGAGATTTCGAAACACACAAAGAATGAGAAGATTTTATTTCTCTCTTTATCAACTTACACCACTCCACACTTATTTAATACAACCTTCATTCCTTTATATAGGAAATGAGATAAACAAAAAACAAAATAACAATAAAAAAAACACATGCAGATTACAGCTGGGGAGATAAGGGTTGTTGGAGTCAATTGTGGTAGTTGAGTCAATATTGCATGGCTTCTAGCATGGTGGTTGTTGAGTCCATGTTTGTAGGCTTCTAGAGGCAAGTTTAATTTTCAACAATTATATGTTATAAATGAAATTTGGCCAAGATGACATTTCATATGTTGCTGCTAATGGTTAAAGTTATTTGATCCTTTTTAGTACTCATCAATGTCGGATGAGCGTTATGACAAGTACAGACTAAGCTCAGATTTTATAAAGGAATACATTTTCCCCGGTGCATGTGTGCCTTCATTAAGTAGGATAACAACAGCCATGGCTTCTGCATCAAGACTCAGGTATAAACTATTGTGAGCACAATTGATATTTATCTTCATGTTTCTTTTTGCTACTTATTTATTTTACAAAAAAGAGTGACTGAAGTTACACAAGTGCAGTGTGGAGCACGTGGAAAATATAGGAGGCCATTACTACCGAACACTCAGATGTTGGAGAGAAAATTTCTTGGGGAACCAGAGGTGCCGAAAACAATTAAATAAGAAGTTGTATAGTAATTAGCTTGTCATGTGTTGTTCTCTTTTTCATTTTTATGCAACGCTATCACGTAACAAGTTTTCTGTCTTGATCTCATTGTTTTTAGCAAAATATTTGCTCTGGGATTCGATGAAAAGTTTGTTCGGACATGGGAATATTATTTTGATTATTGTGCTGCTGGTTTTAAGACTCGTACCCTTGGAAATTATCAGGTATCTTCCAACTAGCCTTGGTGTATGAAGTTGCATTTAAACTTCACCTCTTGTCAATTATTTGAAGCAGTAAATTATGTCCAGAGTAGTTGGGCATGCAACCTTTCAACGCTCCATTAGATTAATTTGAGTGTTGATTGTTCGAATTCAGAGTGCTTACCACATAATAATTATTGTAGTAGGAAGGTTTCCCAAACACCAACTGTGGCGAAATTAAAAAATTATCTCTTTTTGATAAATAAATTGTCTCATTTAAATGTTAGGAGATTCTTATGGCTCAGTTTTTCAAGTAATCACCACCTAACTCTTAAAAGTTAATTTGATTGATTAAATTATATGAGGAATTATGTAAGCTCTTAATGCAACAAAAAATAATGTGCTGTAATTGTCGCTGTACGTTTATAGGATGTGATGGAAATTGCAATGCTGTTGAGCTTATAATTGGAATTCTAACTCAAGAATACAAATTCCCTTGTGATGCAGATGGTATTTTCACGTCCCGGCAATGTTGCCGCATTCTCCAATCCATACAAGGGATTTCCTTCAAGTACTGATTCTGCCATGTGAAGGTAGACCATGCATACTTTGTTTGTTTCTTCAATCGGTGGCTAGTTGATGATGGATTTGTACGAATAAAGCCGCCGTGACAGTAAACATGAAAAAGGATATTTTTCATCTTCACAATTTCTTATTAATAAGTCTTGTAAATCTTTCCTTTAGTGCTTGAACAGAATTACAATATATGTCTAGCTTCCATTGTAATGATTTACTTAAAGAAGTACTCTTATTTATTTAAGAGTGTCGATTACCAATTAATTTTCCATTAGTTTGCACCACATTATCAATCGATTGACTTGGTTACTTTGCTTGCTCTTCAACATCTGAAGAGAGTAAAAATATAAATAATAGGAGAATTTAGGTAATGTTATAGTGGGTGCTGCACATTCTAGTATATATGTTAAGGGCTTAAGGCTGTTAACTAAGATTGCCAGACATTTACTAAAATCCATTTGCTGGATGCTGTTTGATATGTTAAGTTTGCACACTTAACATATATAGAAAAGAAAATTTGATTTCACGTATAACTGTAATAATTTTATATGTGATAGAAAAAATAATTTCATGTATAAGTTATAATAATATATTGTGGGAAATGAAGATAACTCAAATTCAAGCAGTGAAGAACAGCAAGTCCATGATGGTCGCGAGAGGTGATCGCAACGACCAGGTCGAAGCAGCACGAGGTCGCGCGAGCAGGATAGGTCGGTTTTCTAGAGAGTGGCATGACCAGTGGGTCGCTCGCGTATCCTGAATTCAGCATGACTATTAGTTTTGGAAGGATTTGTTTCCTGTTCAAATTGGGTTCTCCTTTTGTACATTAATGTCATGACAATCAAAAGAAAAAGTGAGAGCAAGAAAGAGAGTCTGTAATCTCCAATTATAATGGGTTGAGTACTGGTGCGCTGCTTGGATGTAGGAAAGGTTTTTTTCCAAACCATATAAAATTCTCTTGTGTCTTTTTTTTCTTATTTGTTTATTATTTGTTATGTGATTGTGTGTGAGTTTGGTTAATCGCAGAACCATTCCGCTGCATTGGGATTCGGTGAACTTCCTAGCAACTGCTATCAGAGCCCTAGGTTGGGTGTCACGGTTCTAGCAAACTCAGCAGACATTTGATTTCATTAGGAGATATGGGATTAGAAAGAGATGGATTATGGGTTGAAAAGTTGGATGGAATGACCTATAATTTCTGGAAGATACAGATGACTGACTATCTGTATCAGAAAGAACTATTTTTACCGCTGATAGGACCAAAACCAAAAAACAATGAAGCCAAAAGACTATGTTGTATTAGACAGGAAAGCCTTAGACGCAATTGATAAATACCCTATGAATAGTCATCACCAGTAAATAAGGTATACCTGATCAAAAAGCTTTTCAATTTAAAAATTTTAAATAACAACGAGTTCAATAAGCATCTGAATGTGTTCAACAAGATCACGAATCAGTTAAACTCGATGAACTTGAAGTTCGAGGGAGAAATTCAAGCGTTGCTGATTCTAGGGCAGATGTCAGACAGCTGGAAAAGGGGCCATACCGTCAATCAGCACATCATTCGGGATAAAGTCACTAAAGTTTTAAGAAGTCATAAATATAATCATGACTGAAGAGATCAGAAGACACCAAGAAAGGGGTGACCGTTCATTATCGACCTTGAGTGTAGAAAACAGAGGTAGAAGCAGGACTAGAGACAAAGGACATAGAGGTAAATCAAAGCGATCTGGAAGATCAAAGTCCAAGGACCATCAATCCAATTCCAAGCCAAAGAGGAATGTTGAGTGTTGGAATTGCGGCAAGATGGGTCCTTATTAGGCCGACTGCAGAAGCACCAAGAAGGGTATTGCGAACAGACAAGAGCTAACATTATCATCGAAGACTCCGATGACAATTTGATATGTTCTCTATAGAGTAGGACAGAGTCATGGATGCTTGACTTAGAAGCCTCATTTTATGCCACCTTGTGCAAAAATCAACTGAAGAATTATGTGCATGGGTCCCTGGGAAAGGTATATCTTGGTGATGACCAAGATTTTGTGATACCGTCGATAAAGGAGATGTAGAGATCAAGTTGATTGGATCCGTTTGAAAGCTGAACGACGCCAGGCACATTCCGAGTATCAGTTCTTCTTACCTAGAGCGATGGAATTGGGTCCATTGCAGTGACTGAGGGTAAAGAAGATCCTAATTTATGGCACCAACGGTTGGGGCACATGAGTGCAAAGGGAATGAAGATCATACACTCTAAAGGGAAGTCAGAAGACATGAAATCGACAGAGATCGATATGTGTTAGAGTTGTGTTATGGGGAAACAAAAAAGAGTTAGCTTCTAGAAAAATGGCGAAACTCTGAATGAGACGAGACTCGAACTCGTACACACAGATGTCTAGGGACCAGCTTCTGTATCATCAATAAAAGGTAATTACTTTGTCACATTTATTGATGATCATTCTAGAAAGGTGTGTGTATACTTCTTGAGACATAAATTCGACGTATTTAGGGTATTCGAGAGTGGAAAGCCATGGTGGAAAATGACACAGGGTTAAGGATTAAGAAGTTTCATTATGACAATGGATGGAAGTATGAAGACTCTAGTTTCAAATAGTTCTACAACGATAATGGAATCAAGATGGTAAGAACCATGCGAGGAATACCACAACAGAATGGAATATCAGAACGAATGAATAGGACGCTGATTGAGAGAGCCAGAAGCACACGCATAAAGGCAGGGTTGCCTAAACAATTTTGGGTTGAGGCAGTTAACACAACAGCCTACTTGATCAACCGAGGACTTTCTGTTCCTCTAAAGTTCAGAATGAAGCTAGTTTAGAAAAGCTTTTAATTATTGTATAACATGCGGAATTGGGATTCAAAATTTTTTCTTATATTGAAAACCTTTTTCAATCAGGAACGAGTTCCTGTATATACGCAGGAAAAGATTTCATGAACTACATACATTTTTCTTGATTTTCCTTTTATTGATTCCTCGATCTACCACCAGATCTTCCGAGCTATGACCCGCGGTCTGACAACGTGTGTGTGGGCACGTCACTGCAAGAGATGGAGGTCACATGAAAAGAACGCTGGCCGAATCCTGCAAAAGAGGGGAGAGTCAGAAAAAACGTTTTCTTGTCTTTTCTCTCTTTGGTGGCCGAACTCTCTTTCTTTTTCACTTGTGTGCGAGGTTAGGTTTTTTTCTAACTATATAACACTTATATAGTAGTCCTTTAGGGTTTTAGTTTGACCAAATCAAAATAGGATTCTAAATCCTATTTATTTTTAGTTTCCCTAAATACTTGAACCTGTGACCTTTTGGACTATTAAAATAATCTAATTATTTGAATTCTTTTGTCCTAGTCATTATTTAATCACATGACCTCATATTTAATAAATAGAATTAATAATTCATAATTATTAATTTCTATTATTTTATTAAATATTTAATTAATTAAATAATCACGTTATTTAATTATTCTCTTTTATTTAAATCGCATTACTTTCGTAACACTATTAATTGGACCATCCAATTAATCTACCGTGATCCTCGTTACCAACAACCATAAGGGCTAGCAAGGGGACCTAATGGACCCACAGTTTTGAGCTCCAATAATACTTAGTAATATTAATTAAAATTCTTTAATTAATATTTCACGATTATTAACCTCGGAGTTATTCCACTAAAAACCCGAGGCTGCACTCTAAAAAATGTAGACGTATTTATACAATTTGAAGTCTCAGTGTCCATTGATATAGCTAATTGCATATAGTGTGATCCTCCACAAATAGTTCATAACTAGAGCTGGGTCATAAAGTCCGTTATACCCCTCTAAAAATATCTTTTCCTTTAAGTACCATTGATTCTCTAATGAACAATTAAATCTTGTCTTCCTCACGGAAGAAGGAGAGCGCTCGTAATCGTTCAAGCCCCGAATCAACCCTTAAGGGAAATACTCATCTACTTCAATCAAGAAGGAGTGGATTCCACTATTATGTACAAACCTTCCCAGCCACAAGTCAAACCGCAGCTCCAAGATACGGAGGTATTGGTCGAGATTCTCATCAACCTCACTCATGGTAAATCAAAAGCCACGATCTAACCTGAAGGAGTAGATAAGACACTCAGGATTAAGATCACCTATAAATAGCCATCGTTTATCGATTATATATGAATCTCATCTACTAACGAATCTTGGTGGGAGATTCATATAAATTGTGGCCCAGTCCTATATGATCTCATCATATAAGATGCTTTCATTCTCATGTCAACTACATGAGCGGTCTATGATAAGACCACCGTACTTTACAGAATGGACCGCAGCAGTAGATCAATCACAAACAAAGTACCCAGCTTTGTTCGCTCTGTACGGACTCTTTAGATTGCAGGTCTCAAAATGAATCCTCTATGTATATGACCATCATATACTCATTATGAGATTACATCTTGCAATCTAGGATGTTCTTGCACAATACGAATGTATTACTGAATATAAAATATTTTATGAACTTGAATGATAATCTGAATAATTCTTATTATTTTCTTTAACTATTTATAATTACAAGCTTTAGGGCATAAATCCCAACACAGAATACCTGAGGAAGTCTAGGCGAGAAAAGAGGTAAGGTTTTCACACCTTAGAGTTTTTGCTAGTATTTCATACATGCACATAAGATATCATGACAGGAACAAGCTTGATGTAAAGTTGACCAAGTGCACTTTCGTAGGATACGATGAAAATGATTTCGACTACAAGTTTTAGATTGACAGAATAAGAAAATCATCAGAAAAAGGGATGTTGTCTCCAATGAGAAGTTGGTTTACAATAATAGGGATACCACAACATCATAAAGCATCACAGAAATTTTTCGGGCCTGAAAACATCTTCCATAGTGGTCTTGGAAGAATAAGGCAGAAAAATGGAGCTGTAACAGTGAGTCATGCAACCCCGTTGCACTACCACATGCTCGCGCGCCAAGTCGCACAAATGTGGTAGCAGGCACTAGTAAGTCGCGGGACCTAGAGGTCTCGTAACCATCAGTTCGGGCGATAGATCGCGTGCTTGAGGAAAGAGAAAACAGTAACTCGCGCGACCTCTGCCAATGGCTTGCACAGACTAGGACGTAGAAATTAGTGACCCGCGCAAACTTGAGGTCACGCGACCACCAAGTCGTGCCACGGGTTTGATCGGTCAATATTTGTTATATATTTATGACCTTTGGATCTTATCTTTTGATTGTGTTTTCAAGTGAATTTGGCGCTTTTGATGTGTTTGTTGAACATGTGCAGGCCTTAGGGAAATATTAGGGAAGACATAACAAAAGTGGAAGAATTAAAGAATTGTCACTGCAGATTGGTCATGTTTCGAAGGCTGCCATATATTCTACAAGATGAACTGGGTTTCGAGCTTTATATTCATGGCAAGATCTAGATGTCTACGTTCCAATGCATTTTACGGTTTGTTATTTGGAGTTTTCTAGAGGAAGTTATGCTCTTTTTTGTAATCGTGCGCAATGTTGAAATATTGGACCAGTGCGTATCGCGACCTAATACTGCGACCTTTGGTCGCGATACGAGGTCGCGACAGCACAAAATCTGGAACCCTAACAGCTGCTTATAAATAGAAAACATGAGAAAAATAGGGGGGGTTCGTCTTGGCTCGTCCAAGCTGCAACCAAACACCCTTCCAAGCCATTTTTCACCCTCTTAAACACCAAACTTCATCATCAAACACCATTTAGAGGTTAGATACTTGGATAACATCAATTGTTCATCAAGGAAGTTGAAGATTTGAAAGTCAAGGAGTTCCATCCAAATCCAAGAGGAAATCCCTCTCCATGGAGCTCCAAATGGGTTGTTTTACTTCCCTATCTCCTTTTTATTGTTTAATTGATTGTATGAGTAGCTAAATCTCTTGTTAGGTGGTCATAGAACCATGAATTGATTTTAGAGATTTTTGACTATGAATATATTTTGATATTTATTTGCAAGATATTGAATTTAGAGTTTGATTATATTTATTACAATTTATTCTAGTTCAATGCATCATGAAAGTGGTTTGCAATGATTCTTGATTAATTGTGATATTGATTTTGTTGTAATCTAGCATGAGAAATCATTAGGTTTCAATTAGGGTTAATGCATTCTAAGTTCAATGGTTAGATTAATTTTGATGTGAAAATACTAAATTGATCTAGGGATTAGATTAGTTAAGAGTTTCCAATTGAATGCACTCTAGAACCAATAGGTGAGCTTAATTGGAATTACAATACCATTGCGGGACCAATACAATGTGGTGTGCCTAAACTACTCAATTCGTTTCTTGTTAATAACGCACTTCATAGTAGTCATTAAATTATCCCTTATCCAGGATTAGGACCGTGTAACCACCTAACGCTTTTATCCATCGAATCTGTCTCGCTTTATTTTGTTGTTTTAGTTGATAACTTTAGTTTAATTCAAAACCCAAAACAACTTGATTTATTTTACCGTTTTAGTATAATATCTAGTTTTTAGAATTCCTTGTGGATTCGACTCCGTACTCACGAAAATTTTATTACTTCGACACATCCTACACTTGGGATTTATTCCCACGCATTTGAGCGTGTCAAGTTTTTGGCGTCGTTGCCGGGGAAGTGTTTCAGTAGCTTATTCTTTAGATTAGAGATTTTTAGCTTTTATTTTCTTTTCTAGGTTTTTATTTATTTTTTAGTTATCATTTTATTTCTATTTTAGTAGTTTTTATTTTTATTAGTTTTTCTTGTTTTTATTTTTCTTTTAGTTTATTTTTCTTGTAAGGTGCTCAAGCCATTAGCCATGCAGTCAGCAGAGTTGATTAGACATATACAGATGTTGGCCGTTGAGATTAGGCAAGACCGCCTATGGGTTGCTTGCTCTATATGTGGAGTTAGTGGACACGATTCTTTTATGTGTCCATCCAGGAAGACCTTCCCGGAGTATGAGTATGTACAGGAACAAGCACAGACGCTTAATTATTATCCTCCATGGGCAGGGAATGATCCATACTCCAACAGCTATAATTCAAGATGAAGTAATTATCCAGACTTCTCCTGGAGAGATAGTCAGCAGCAGCCATGGCAGTATCAGGAGTGCCAACAACAGAATTGGTTTGAGCCACTGCATCAGTACCAGTACCAGCCCAATGCACAAAGTTATTTTAATCAACTGGCTAATCAATCATCTCAGCAGATCCAAACATCGCAAAATGACAAGCTTGACAAACTCATGCAAATGATGCAGTGAAACAACCAGATAACTGACAAGATAGAGACACAAATCGGCCAACTGGTTGAGGTTTTTGAGCAACCGGCTGATCAACCATCTCAGCAGGTCCAAACATCACAAGATGACATGCTTGACAAACTCTTGCAAATGATGCAGCGGAACAACTATATAACTGACAGGATAGAGGCACAAATCGGCCAACTGGTTGAGGAATTGCAAAATGAAATGCCCGAAAAGTTCTCCAACCAGCCAAAGCAAGTAGAGGAGAATACCATTCCTCAGAGTGGTACGACAATTAATAATAGTTTTGAGGGTGAACTTTTTGATTCTATTGATTGTGATGCAGATACATTTATAGATCCTCCAGCGCAAAAGGAGCAGGAAGTGGTAACTTCTGATCAGACACCTCTTCTTCATCAGATTCTGACCCCTTATATGCCGAAAGTTCCAAATCCTAGTCATTTCCAGAGGAGTAAGGGAAACAATGCTTTCAAAGGAATATATGACGTGTTGTCTATAGTACACGTCAATTTGCCACTTCTGGATATGACTAAAAAGAAGCATGAAAGGTCGAGAAAGAATGAGCTGATTGCAGGTCATGCAGGAAACAGAGTCTGAGATATATTTTGAGAGATAGCTCGAGTACGACGTCATAAAGCACTAGGAGGGAGGTAACCCTTTATTTTCGTTTATTTTTGTTTTTCTTATTGTATATCTCAGTTTCGTTCAATTTCACTTTCCTATAGAAGTGTTATGCCTTGTGTTGAGAAAACGAAGTACGGGGAAATGAGGTTGGATAAAGTGATAGTTGTGGATATTAGAATTGTTAGTTGTGGATATTAGAACTGCTTTTCTGTGTTCATATTTTGTTTGTTTTTATTTTTTCCCTTGAATCTAAGATTTCAAACATTGAGGACAATGTTTATCTTAGGTTTGGGGGTATTTTTGTCTTTTTTGTGCTTTTGAGTCTTGTTGGTGTATATAGGCTGGAAACCTAGACTTTCCTCATACGCACTGCATTTGGAAGACTTAGGCATAACAATGCCACGTACACCAGTTTTGAGTCTTTTATTGTATTTTTCGTGTTTTGTTTTATTTGTTTTAGGATAGCAAATCATATACATGTTTTACAGATAATTGAGTAATAATATGTAAATGCTTAGGTCATTTGAGTGTACAAAGTTGTTAGCTAGAATAATGTCGGTAGTGTCTTTGCATCTAAACATATAAGTCTGACATCTTTGCATTGTAGTATGTGAAAACTTCCAATTAGTAGTCCTGATTAATAGTGGAGACTACCCTTAGTGAGATTTTGAGCTTATGGCGTATTTATTCTGAGGGAATTTTTGTTTCTACTCTTAAATACTTTCTTGAGTTTTATTGTCAGTAGATTGATCTCTATAGGTTTGCATTGGATGTTAATGAACTACATTATAAAAATCTTGTATGTATGTTTTGAATGTTCAGTTGAGTAGATTTTGGAGATATGATCCAGGCATTGTGTGTGAACTCCTAAATAGCTAGATTTCATGTCCTTAAATTGTGTGCTCCCTATCCCATTCGCGGCCAAACACTCACATATTAGCCTTTTATTGTATGACCTACATGTAACGCCCCAATAAAACAAGAGAGACAGAGAACGGCAAAGACAGAAGATAGAAGAGAGAAGAAGAGAGATCGCGTGAGAGGAGAAAGAAAGAAGAGAGAGAAAGGAAAGGAAGAAGAAGGAGAAGGAAAGTGATATAGGTCCAGAAGAGTTTTGTGTTAAAAAATGATTTGGCTCTGATATATGTAGACATAGATATGGATATAGGAGATTGACATGTCAATTGGGTTCTCTGAGTAGTACTACGCCTATATGTTGATAGAGGTACCACCCCTTGCGGGTTGGGAAATTTGATCTGGGATACGCAGCGGGTCCTCCGTTGGTGTCCAACTCTGATATGTATATGGGATACGCAGCGGGTCCTCCGTTGGTATCCAACTCTGTGCTATATAGCCCGTAATCCAGTCCAAAAAGTATGTTTCGTATATCAGGAGCCTGAAATGAAATTAGCAATGTGATATGATCTGTATATGCTTTGACTTGTATTTGATTTGAATTGAGCCCCAAATTGATTATTTATTTGTCAGTATATTTGTGATGATGATTTAAATGATATTACAGTGTAAGTGGAAATATAGTTTTCTGTACACCCACTAAGCTATATGCTTAGCGTGTTGAGTTTTCTCACACGCAGGGAAAAGAATTATTCGGATCTTTTTGGATCATAATTTAAATATTTATTCGGATCATTCCTTAAAGTTTATGTTCTGAAATTTATTTTCCGTATCCGGTAGCGCTCCCCGATTCGGTCCGAGCGGATTCAGGTCGGGGGGTGTTACACTACATGTCCAAAAATCTTAGTCAAAATTGTAAGACGTTACCTTTGACGCTTGAAAATTAGAGACAATTAAAGAGGGAATGTGTAAGTGTTGAGTGAGAAAAAGGAGTGGAGTAGAAAAGATGAAATGGATGTGAAAATGTGCAGAAAAATAAAAAAATAATAGCCAACAGAAAATAAAAAATATATATATATATAAAAAGAGTTGGCTAAATGAGAAAAGAAGTATGATGCACAAAGTAAAAATTGAAAAAAGGGTTTGAAAAGATGTTGAAGGAGAAAGGCGAGAAAAAGATTTGGAAGAAAAGTTGAATGAATTTGGTAGTCGTGCGAGAAAATGCACAAATTGAAAATTTTATGAAGTCTCTCAATAGGTTTCCAAGTGAGTTGAACCAGATTTCCATTCTTTTTTAGCCAATCACCCTAAGCCCTATTACAACCATATAAAGACCTGTTGATCTCCTTAAGAAACTTAATTGTAATATTTGACATATATATACACTGATTTTTCTGTTCTTAGCATTTGATATCTTTCATGAGGTCCTTTGCTTAATCTGTGTGTCTTTCTATTTATATATGCATGCGACATATTTTGTAATTCTATGCTCATTAATTCCAGTCGTATATAGTTGAAAGTGTGAATACCTAAGTTCTGTGTGTCGTCGAGTGAAAACTGGTGAGACTAGAGTCGAGGTAAATTACATTAGTGGTTTATTAGCATGGAAGGTGTCACGATTATAAATGCGTTGCATGTCAGTGTCCTGTATGATAGAAGGTGTATTAGACGTATTGGCAGTGTTTTAGATTTCTGATTTTGTGCTATTCTTATGCCTTTGCATTTGTGTTTATACCTAATTTGATGTGTAGTTATGTATATGGTTAGCTTAGGACGTTTGTGGGTATCGTAGCTGGTAAACCCTCACGAGACTATAACTCGTCGACTAAGGCCACCTAGGGGTTTAAAGGTTTGTGGCACGTGCTAAGTACAATCGTTTCATCCTACGAAAATGGATACAACTTAGATTGTTTTTGTTTGTTAAGTTTTAGTTTTGTTTTTGTTTTTGCTTTTCGTTGTGGTGTGTGCCAATTTGCTTGAGGACAAGCAAAAGATGGGTTTGAGGGTATTTGATCGGTCAATATTTGTTATATATTTATTACCTTTGGACCTTATCTTTTGATTGTGTTTTCAAGTGAATTTGGCGCTTTTGATGTGTTTGTTGAACATGTGCAGGTCTTAGGGAAATATTAGGAAAGACATAACAAAAGTGGAAGAATTGAAGAATTGTCACTACAGATTGGTCATGTTTCGGAGGCTTCCATATATTCTACAGGATGAACTGGGTTTCGAGCTTTATATTAATGGAAAGATCTAGATGCCTACTGTCGTTCTTTATATTCATGGAAAGAACTGCCATTTTACGGTTCGTGATTTGGAGTTTTCTAGAGGACGTTATGCTCGTTTTCGTAATCGTGCGCAATGCTCGTTTTCGTATCATCAAACACCATTTGGAGGTTAGATACTTGGATTACATCAATTGTTCATCAAGGAAGTTGAAGATTTGAAGGTGAAGGAGTTCCATCCAAATCCAAGAGGAAATCCCTCTCCATGGAGCTTCAAATGGGTTGTTTTGCTTCCCTATCTCCTTTTTATTGTTCAATTGATTGTATGAGTAGCTAAATCTCTTGTTAGGTGGTCATGGAACCATGAATTGATTTTAGGGATTTTTGACTATGAATATATTTTGATATTTATTTGCAAGATATTGAATTTAGAGTTTGATTATATTTATTACAATTTATTCTAGTTCAATGCATCATGAAAGTGGTTTGCAATGATTCTTGATTAATTGTGATATTGATTTTATTGTAATCTAGCATGAGAAATCATTAGGTTGCAATTGGGGTTAATGCATTCAAAGTTCAATGGTTAGATTAATTTTGATGTAAAAATACTAAATTGATCTAGGGATTAGATTAGTTAAGGGTTTCCAATTGAATGCACTCTAGGACCAATAGTGTTAGGATATTATAGCATAATTTCCCTATAACCAGATTTGTGAGAAAACGAAATAAAAGCGGAAATAAAACACATACACAATTTGATAACGGAGTTCGGCCAATTGTGCCTACGTCTCCGAACCCGCTGCAGATCGTTTTACTAGAGGGAGAAAATATACAAAGTGTTTACAACACTTACAACTCACAACCACTCACAAACTACAACCCACTCCCAATTATGTCCAAGAATTTTTCTCACAAAATTCTTTCACAAGCTTTTCTTTCAAACTCTCTCTTATTCTCTAATTTTGGGATGTTTAACAAATGAGAGCTAAAGGGTTTATATAGGCTTCAAAAGAGATGGGTTGGTGGAATTAGGCAAGAAGTTAGGCACCTCCATTTGACATTTGCACAAGTTAGGCAAGAAGTTAGGCACCTCCATTTGACATTTGCTCAAGTTAGGCAAGAAGTTAGGCACCTTCATTTGACATTTGCTCAAGTTAGGCAAGAAGTTAGGCACCTCCATTTGACATTTTACAATTGTCTTGACAATCTCCCACTTGAAGACTGATTTCAATCTGTCTTCACACCTCGATCTATGCAGCAGCTCTTTCACGGTCTTGTTACTATTGCAGGCCAACTGAAGCTGAACACAGCTTCAGTTTGTCAGTCGTCACCGTCTTTGTCAACATGTCTGCTGGATTTTGAGCTCCACTAATCTTTTCAAGTTTCAAAATCCCATCTTCCAGAAGTGACCGGATAAAATGATACCGCAACTGTATGTGCTTCGTTCTGGAATGAAAAAATGGATTCTTTGCTAGATGGATAGCACTTTGACTGTCACAATACAAGACATTGTCTTCTTGTTTCTTTCCTAGTTCCTCCAAGAAACTTTGTAGCCAAACCATTTCTTTGCTGGCTTCCGTGACAGCAACATATTCTGCTTCAGTTGTGGAGAGAGCAACTATCTTCTGTAACTGAGACACCCAACTCACTGCGGTACCTCCTAGAGTATAGACATACCCTGTAGTGCTCTTTCTGATGTCAACATTTCCGGCTAAGTCAGCATCCACATAGCCTGTTAGTGTCGTATCTCCACCTTTGAAACAAAGTGTCTTGTTTGTGGTACCTCGTAAATACCTGAGGATCCATTTGACTGCTTCCCAGTGTATCTTGCCTGGATTGTTCATGTACCTGCTAACAGCTCCCACTGCTTGGGCAATATCTGGTCTAGTAAAAACCATGGCATACATCAGACTTCCAATTGCTGAGGCGTACGGAACCTTTGCCATATGTGTACGCTCTTCCTCTGTCTTCGGTGATTGTTCCTTGGAGAGTCTGAAATGAACACCTAAAGGTGTACTCACTGGTTTAGCATCTTACATGTTGAACCTTGAGAGTACTTTCTTGATGTACTCAGCTTGTGATAACAACAAAGTCCCCGACTTAGTGTCTCTCTTGATCCTCATTCTAAGAATCTGCTTTGCAGCACCTAAGTCTTTCATTGCGAAATGCTTCGACAATTCCCGCTTCAAATTCATAATCTCTTGCATATCTGAACCTGCAACGAGCATATCATCAACGTACAACAATAAGATAATGAAGCTGTTGTCGAACCTTTTGATGTAGCAACAATGATCTGCTTGGCATCTTGTGAAACCGCTGCTGCTCATAAAACTATCAAACTTCTTGTACCACTGCCTGGGAGCTTGTTTTAAGCCATACAAGCTCTTCTTTAACCTGCATACTAGGTTTTCCTTGCCTGCTTCTTTGAAACCTTCCGGTTGCCTCATATAGATTTCTTCCTCTAAGTGACCATGAAGGAAAGCTGTTTTTACATCTAACTGCTCAAGATGTAAATTTTCTGCAGCTATAATTTTCAACACCAGTCTGATTGTAGTCAGCTTCATGACTGGAGAGAAAATTTCATTGTAGTCAATACCTTCTTTTTGCTGAAAGCCTTTGACAACCATTCTAGCTTTGTAGCGCTTGTTTCCATTGTGTTCTTCTTTAATCCTGAAGACCCATTTGTTATGAAGAGCTTTCTTGCCTGGTGGTAATTCAGCTAATTCCCATGTCTGATTTGACATAAGCGAGTCCATCTCATCTCTCATGGCAGACTCCCACTTGACTGAATCCTCCACTTGCATTGCTTCATCATAGCACTCTGGTTCACCATTATCAGTTAGCAACAAGTAGTGTAAAGAAGGCGAATAACGCTGGATTGGCTTAGGAACTCTGGAGGAGCGTCTCAGTTCTGGTACGTCTAGTTCTTCTTGAACTGTTTCAGGACTAATCTGAACATCACTTCCAGAAATCTCCTCAAACTCAGCAAATTCCTTTGTTTCAGCTTCGGTAGTGGAGCTACTTGATTCTGCGATTGATCTGTCTTTGTACATCAAATTCTCATTGAATATGACATCTCTGCTTCTCATGATCTTCCGATTTTCATAATCCCAAAACCGGTAACCAAACTCATCACCACCATAGCCAACAAAGACACATTTATTGGACTTGGCATCAAGTTTACTTCTTTCGGCAGAATCTATATGTACGTAAGAGATACAACCAAACACTCTTAAATGCGAAACGTTTACCTCTTTTTCGCTCTAAACTTCCTCTGGTATTCCACCATCTAAGGGAACTGAGGGCCCACGGTTGATTAGGTAGGCTGCAGTGTTGATAGCTTCAGCCCACAGCAGCTTGGGTAAACAGTATGTATCCTCATGCTTCTGGCACGTTCATTCAGAGTTCTGTTCATGCGCTCTGCTACGCCATTTTGCTGTGGTGTCATGGGAACTGTTTTCTCCATCTTGATCCCACTGTTTGTGCAAAATTCTCTGAATCTACTATCTCTGTACTCTCCTCCATTGTCAGACCTCAACCGCTTGATTTTTAAACCAGTCTCATTTTCCACCATGGCCTTCCATTTTCTGAAGGTATCAAAGACTTCTGATTTCTTCTTCAGAAAATAAACCCACACCTTCCTTGTAGAGTCATCGATGAAGGTCACATAATACAGTGAGCCTGAAAGAGATGAAACTGGAGATGGTCCCCACACATCGGTATGAACCAACTCTAACTTTTCTGCCTTGGGTATATTGCCAATCTTTGCAAAACTGACTTTCTTCTGTTTGCCAAAGATGCAATCCTCGCATAGTCCGACATCTACAGCCTTGAGATCCGGAAGCTTCCCTTTTGACAGAAGTGTCTTCATCCCTTTCTCGCTCATATGGCCAAGCCTTTGGTGCCATAGGTTTGACTTTCCATCAGAATCTGCTACTGCAACAATATTCTCTAAGTTTGAGGTTACATAGAGAGTACCACACTTCTTACCACGAGCAACGACGAGTGCTCCTTTGGTAATCTTCCATTCACAGCCTGAAAAAGTTGTACAATATCCTTCTCCATCAAGTTGTCCTATCGAAATCAAATTTCTTTTGAGGCCAGGAATATGTCTCACTCCTTGCAGCTTCCAGGTACTCCCGTTTGGCAACTTTAATCGGATGTCTCCTTTTCCGACAATCTTCAAGGTTTCATCATCAGCTAGATAAACCTTCCCAAAGTTACCACTGACGTAGTTCTCCATGATCTCTCGGCATGGGGTGGCATGGAAAGATGCTCCTGAATCCAGAATCCATGATTCAATCGGGCTGTTGATGCTTAGAATCATAGCATCACCTGCTTCCTCGGTCACATTGGCGGATTCCTGTGTGCCGGTATCTTTCTTCGGTGCTCGGCAATCCCTCTTAAAGTGACCCTTTTTGCCACAATTATAACAGCTAAAATCTTTCTTTCCTGATCTGGATTTACCCCTTCTGGATTTCGATCTGCTACGATATGAACTTCTTTATGAAGTTCTCCCTCTGGACTCTGTGTGTAAGGCTGAGGAGCTTGATGCTTCACCTGATTCTCTCCGCCGAATTTCTTCACTCAATACCAAATCTAGAAAATCATCAAATTTCAATTTATTATTTCCTGACGAAATGCTGACTGCTGTGACAGTAGCATTCCAACTGTCTGGTAGAGATGACAAGAGAATCAAGGCTCGAACTTCTTCATCAAATTCGATTTCCACGGAACTCAATTGGGTTGTGATTGTGTTGTGCTCATTCAGATGTTGAGCGACTGATGCCCCTTCCGCCATCCGCAAGTTGAATAATCGCCTCATCAAGTGAACTTTGTTTGAGGCCGATGGCTTCTCATGCATATTGGAGAGAGCCGTTATAAGACCCGCCGTGGTCTTTTCCTTTACTATATTGAAAGCAACATTCCGGGATAACGTTAATCGGATCACATCGAGGGCTTGTCTGTCAAGAAGATTCCAATCTTTTTCCTTCATATCATCTGGCTTCTTTCCTAAAAGAGGTTGATACAGCTTTTTCTGGTACAGATAATCTTCAATCTGCATTTTCCAAAAGCCGAAGTCCGCACCATCAAACTTTTCAATTTTAATCTTCCCTTCGTCTGCGGCCATCGCTCCCACTCGAATCTGGCTTCCTTTGGATTGTTTCTGACTATTTCTGCTGACTGTCGTGTATTAGAACCCCTCCGTCGGCACACCGGTACTGCCGACAAAACTCACAGAAACTGACAGAATCTACCACCAAAGCTCTGATACCAGTTGTTAGGAAATTAGAGCATAATTTTCCTATAACCAGATTTGTGAGAAAACGAAATAAAAGCGGAAATAAAACACATACACAATTTGATAACGGAGTTCGGCCAATTGTGCCTACGTCTCCGGACCCGCTGCAGATCGTTTTACTAAAGGGAGAAAATATACAAAGTGTTTACAACACTTACAACTCACAACCACTCACAAACTACAACCCACTCCCAATTATGCCCAAGAATTTTTCTCACAAAATTCTTTCACAAGCTTTTCTTTCAAACTCTCTCTTATTCTCTAATTTTGGGATGTTTAACAAATGAGAGCTAAAGGGTTTATATAGGCTTTAAAAGAGATGGGTTGGTGGAATTAGGCAAGAAGTTAGGCACCTCCATTTGACATTTGCACAAGTTAGGCAAGAAGTTAGGCACCTCCATTTGACATTTGCTCAAGTTAGGCAAGAAGTTAGGCACCTCCATTTGACATTTGCTCAAGTTATGCAAGAAGTTAGGCACCTCCATTTGACATTTTACAATTGTCTTGACAAATAGGTGAGCTTAATTGGAATTACAATACCATTGCAAGACCAATACAATGTGGTGTGCCTAAACTACTCAATTCATTTCTTGTTAATAACACACTTCATAGTAATCATTAAATTATCCCTTATCCAGGATTAGAACCGTGTAACCACATAACGCTTTTATCCATCGAATCCGTCTCGCTTTATTTTATTGTTTTAGTTGATAACTTTAGTTTAATTCAAAACCCAAAACAACTTGATTTATTTTACCGCTTTAGTATAATATCTAGTTTTTAGAAGTAGCACCATCACTTCCTTGTGGATTTGACTCCGTACTCACAGAAATTTTATTACTTCGACACATCCTACACTTGAGATTTATTCCCACGTGTTTGAGCGTGTCATTGTGAGGATGAAGAAATTTTAGAATTGGGGCAGGAAATTGTGCTAAGAAGATTCAACCACCGGTTTCGAACAGAAAGTAACTAAACTACCTTCTGCTGATAGATGGAGGAAATCCTGAAAGCTACGATAAGGCTTGTTAGGTCAGTGATGCCAGCAAGTGGGAGCTTACAATGAAGGATGAGATGAAGTCGCTTATATCAAATCAGACTTGAGAGTTGGCAGAGTTACCAGTGGATAAGATAGCACTTCAGAACAAGTGAGTATACCGCATCAAGCAGGAACATGATGGTTCCAAGAGGTATAAGGCGAGACTGATGTCAAGGGCTTTTAGCAGAAAGAAGTCATCGATTACACCGATATTTTCTCTTCGGTCGTGAAGTTGACAGTTATCTATGCAGTATTGAGCATAGTGGCTTTAGAGGGATGTATCTAGAGTAGCCAGGTATGAAGACTGCATTTCTTCATGGGGACCTTGAAGAATAAATCTATATGCAGCAATTAGAGCATTTCGCAGTAAAAGGGCAGGAAAACTTGGTGTGCAAGTTGACTAAGAGCTTGTACAGACTGAAACAGGCACCCAACAATAGTACAAGAATTTCGACAACTTCTTCAAATGCATAGCTGATCATTGCTGCTACTTCAAGCAGATTAATTACGGTTATATCATTATGCTACTCTATGTTGATTACATGTTAGTAGCCGGTGCAGATTTAAGGGAGATTAACAAGTTGAAGAAAAAACTATCTACCGAAATTTGAGATAAAGGATTTGGGGGAAGCAAAGTAGATTTTGGGGATGAGGATCAGTAGGAACAAGCAGAGAGGTATTATAGAGTTATCTTAAGCAAAATACATCAATAAGATATTGAAGAGATTTAACATGAAAGATGCTAAGCCTATCAAGACGCCGCTTGCCAACCATTTCAGGTTATCCAAAAAGTACCGTCCAGAGACAAATGAAGAGAAGAACTTCATAGACACAATCCTATATGCTTCAGCCATTGGTATCCTGATGTATGCATTGTTTGCACAAGACCAGATATTGCTCATGCAGTGGAAGCTGTGAGCAGATATATGTCAGATCTTGGAAAGCAACACTAGGAATGAGTGAAATGGAACTGAGGTACCTGCGGGGTACTATCAATTACATCACAGGAGAAGTACTACTGGGTATGTATTCACGCTGGCATTGACGACCATCAGTTGGATATCTTAGTTGCAGAAGATCGTTGTTCTGTCCATAGCTGAAGCTGAGTATGTGGCTGTAACAAAAGCTAGCAAGGAGATGATCTAGTTACAAAACCTGCTAGCAAAATTTGGGTTCAAGCAGATGAAAAATGTGTTGCACAGTGATAGTCAAAGTGCAGTACATTTGGCAAAGAACGCGACGCTTTATTTGAGGACCAAGCACATTTCATTAGGTCATTACTGGATGATGAAGTTTTTAATGCTTGTGAAGATACGAAAAAGTAAAAATCCAACCAACATTCTGACCAAACCAGTGACTACACAGAAACTGGAGTTGTGTGCAATTTTAGTGGGTTTTCAAGGATAAAGACTGGTGGATGAGAGCACCATAGCCACTGAATGTTAAGGAGGGAGGTAAGCCTCTGCTTCAATCTTCAAGTAGAAGATTATTAGAAGATGTGAAGATGAATGAGACTTAAGCAATAAAGAACTGCAAGTCGCACAACTAGGGTGTTGTACGACCATGTGGTCGCGTTAAGTGGCTGCGGCGACCAGATCAAAGCAGCACGAGGTCGTGCAAGTACGAGAGGTCAGTTTTCCAAAGAGTGGCACAACTAACAGGTTGCGCTCGTATCCTGAATTCAACAGGACTGTCAGTTTTGGAAGGATTTATTTCTTATTCAAACTGGTTCTCCTTAGTCCGACACTAGACCTAATTAAACACTATAAATACATTATGTTTTGTATATTAATGTAACGGCAATAAAAAAAAAAGTGAGAGCAAGAAAGAGAATTTGTAATCTCTTATTATAGTGGATTAAGTACGGGCGCTCCGTGGATGTAGGAAATTTTTTTTTTCTTCCGAACCACATAATATTCTCTTGTACCTTATTTTCTTGTTTGTTTATTATTTGTTATTTGTACTTGTATTTAAGTTTGGCTAATCGCAAAATCATTCCGCTACGTTGGGATTCGGTAAAATTCCTAACATCATATGATTTCATGTATGTAAGACATACGTAAAACTTTTGGAAAAATGACAAACTTCAAAGTACAATTTTGATTTTTCTTAAATACCTTAAATGATGGGGAAAAAATTAAAAACTCACGAAATATATAATATTTCAAAGTAAATGAGTGAATTTAAGTAAGAGTATTACACATTTGCATCAATGTTATTAAGATTTGAAGCTTTCGTTCAAACAATTTCCTCCCCGAAACTTTAAGGGCATATTTATTGCCTAAGATTAGAAAGGGATTGGACCCTTGTTTCTGGAGTGCATGGAATTGGATTTCTCCAATCCCATGCACTCATTTTATCCTTCCAAAGTGGGATAAAATAATCCTACCTTGGAGCATGGGACAAATTAATATATATTAAATATTAAATATATATTCTCTTTTTGTTTTTCCTTTTTTTTCAAATATTAAATATATATTATTAAAATATTTTAAAAATAATCTTTTAATATTAATAAAAAACCAAAATTATTTGTAATATTTAAATATTAATTGTATTTAAAAAGTAATTTTTTAATCAAATTTAATTTAATTTTTTAATTTTATTAAAATAATTTTATTTTTTAAAAAATAATTTAATTTAATTTTATATTTATCAATATACATAAGATATAATTATATTTTGCTCAATTTCATATTACACCAAATAAAATACGGACCTTGATAGTCCGATATTTTTATATTTTAAAATTTAATTAATTACTATAATATATTTTATTTATAATTAATTTTAAAATATTTAATATAAATATATTTAAATTTTATTTAGATTTATTTTAAATAATTTTAATTTAATTATATAATATTTATAAAATAATTTTATTTTATATAAAATTAATTTAATCAAATTTGAGTTTATCCAATCTCATTCTACACCAAATAAGGGACAATATTATTTTTAATCCTATCCATACTACACCAAACACATAACAGTACTAATTAGTCCAATCCAATCGAATCTTATCCAATCCTAACATATCTCATAAAAATAGTCTGATTCAATCTCACGCACCAAACGCACTCTAAAGGTCTAAGTTGCAGCCCTTTTTTTATTATCTATTTTTACCTAAATAACACTTTAATGTTCAGTATATTTTACTACAATTGAATTGTTGGACTGGGCTTGGAGAGGGAAGTGGACCAGTTAAGGTTGGTTCTGTTGAGCCCAGTTATTATTTGGGTTCTTTCAACAGGCTTGTGTCCCACAGTTTGTATAATTTTTTTATTTTTTTAAATATTACACACACGATATCAATAGTTACCCGCACAATTGGTAGATATTTACTCAAATAATACTGATAAGAAAACTACTGGCACTAAACAATATAATGTGCATGATAAAAATTGAATCACCCATCATAAACGTATAAGAGGGGTTGCATCACTTGACTAAGAGGGATGCACAAAATTTCTATAATTTTTTAAATAACATGCAAATTAATTGTAAGTAAGAACAAAAATAAAGGCACATCCATTTATAGTAAAATAGTTAGTGCATCTCTCTCCCAGCTCAATGGTGAGGTTTAACTCCTACCATGCACATTTACCAGCATGTGTGAATAGTTTTCTCCCCTTATTATGGAGGTTGATACCTCCCGTGATAGGATATAATTTTTAAGTAAATATATAGAAAAAGGTGTTTTAAATCAACTTTAAAACTTTAAAAAATAATGGTAAATTAAATCAAAATTGGCTATTACACCGGACATGATAATTTTGGTTACAGTAATTGTTGAGAGATATAAAAAAAAAAAAAAAAGTATTTTAGAGATAGAGATCGTTCTAGAGAATCACATATGAAAAAGAAATGGAAAGTCAATACAAGTCAATTTATTTATATTTGTATTTAATTTATTTGTGTTGTTTATGGGTATATATGTGATTGATCCAACGTAGCTAACAAAGTAACTGCAAATATGCACCAAGAACATGTGGATACTAACTCATCCTTGAAAATCTTGGATTTACCATGGGTAAGCTCGTGATCGTGACACCTAAGATCTGATTCATACCTAAGATGCGAGTCGTGTCTTTGCCGGATAGAGTCAAGAAAAATTTACATGTGTTTTGATCATTGTTAGTAGGAGTGTGTTTTCTTTTTATCTTCTTCGCCTTTGGTTTGTTGAAGCTATTGCAGTACATTACTGCTATATAATTGTGTTTAAACATTACTCACAGGAAGCTGACGGCAAAGATGAGAATGGCGGTGGTCGGTGCCGGAATTAGCATATGTTCTTGCAAAGGCAGGGGTTGAGGTTGTGCTCTACGAGAAGGAAGACTACTTAGGCGTCCATGCGAGTCAGTCTGTCACCTTCCACGGTTTCCATTTAAACCTTGGTTTTGTGGTCTTCATCGTGTAAGTATTTACAGTTTGATGTCAATCTTATTTTTATTTTTAATTTAAGGAAACTTTAATAATCATTCATGAAAGAAGCAACAAATAACAATGAAATTGAATAACAAAGGAATCAAGATGAAAAGCAACGTGTTTGATCAAAACACTAAATTGATTGATCAAATGCCAGAAGAGAAGAACTTGATCTTCTCGAGCTCCATTAATGGAGTCCTCATGGAGAGAGTTTTCTCGTCATTTTGGAGGGAAATTATAACCTCTTTTCATTGATTTGTTAGCTGGAACAACAGCTATTATATATACAAAATTAGGAGAGAATCCTGACAATTAATCTTTAACGAACTTAGATCAATACCATTAATTCAAAACAGAGTTTTCAGACATCTGACTAACTCCTCTATACAGGCAATACTCGAGCGAGCTTGGCTCTACAATAATATTAGCTAGATTAGCTTAACTTGCAGCCGATCATCAACTGAACAACATTGCTTCCACTTGATCATCATAATGGTCATCTTACTAGATTAAGTTGAGCTCTAGACTTTGTTGGAGCATACTGCGCTACAGCTATGCTGGTGCATGAGAACTGAGGCAGTATTATGAGCTGAAGTTGCAGCAGTTCGACCTTCATCTGCTGGAGCTTGATCATCTACTGGAGCCTCTTGATTAATCCTTACTTCCCCCTTCCAACTGAATTGTGGTGAAGAAATTATATTCAGTTTGCAACACATATTCCAAAACCTTTCTGAGATGAGTGGTTTGGTTAAAACATCAGCAATTTGATCATTAGTGGAGATGTATCTAACTTCTAACTGCTCAGCAGCTATCTTATCTTGAACAAAATTGATATCCACCTCAATATGTTTTGTTCTAGAGTGGAAGACAAGATTCAAGGCCAAAGATTTGGCTCCGGTATTATCACATCAGATTACTGGACAATAAGGCAAAGAAAAGCCAAGCTCAGCAAGTAGAGAATGCAGCCAAATAGCTTCTATAGAGGCTTGAGAAAGGGACCTGTACTATGCTTTTGTGCTCGATCTGGCCACCAAAGTTTGTTTCTTTGAACTCCAAGAGATAAGATTTCCTCCAAGAAAGACATAGCAGCCACTTGTGGACTTTCTGTCATCGATTGAACTAGCTCAATCAGCATCACAAAAGACTTCAAGAGAAGTAGAAGTAAAAGGCTTAAAGTGTAGACCATATGTAGCTATGCCTTGCAAGTATCCCAGAACTCGTTTGCATGCCAACCAGTGAATATCAGTTGTAGCAATAAGAAACTGACTGAGTTTGTTGACAATGAAGCTGATATCAGAACTGGTATGTGTCAAGTATAGAAGAGCTCCAATCACACTTCTATAGGGAGGGAGTAGGATGTGAGAATTTATCACCAAAATAGAGAGTAAGAGAGATAACTTGGTGCCTGCAGAGATAGGAGTAGGACAAGATTTGCTTCTTGTCATTCCAGCTTTGTCTAGCAAATCAATGATGTACTTTGTCTGAGTGAGAAACAAACCAAAATCATTTCGATAAACCTCAAAACTAAGAAAGTAGTTAACAGAACCTGGAGGTTTGAGAGGGAAGCTTGAGTTCAAAACCAACTGATAACCAATTTTTTTCTGAAAAAGAGAAAGACATATGATTGAGAATTGATGAATCCCTATTGCTGCAAAGCCAATTTGATCTTTAAAAACTAACCTCTTAGAGCTTGTTTTAATCCATAAAGAGCCTCCTTTATTTTACGTACATGAGAAGGGTATTTAGAACTCTCAAATGAACTCTCAAAGGTGTTTATGATTTGAACATAAAATGATTTACACTAAAAACTTTCTACTATATATAAATCTATCACACACAAAAATTTCACTACAAAAGAATCTAAACTATAGGAGAACTGAAAAGGTTAACGGGCCCATTATAGTTTTGTCAAGCTGGCTAACATAATAATTGAAGAAATGGATGATGATCAAGCTAAAGGAGAAGAGAAGAAGGTCGACGACTGAGATTTATTGAACTCTATATCTTATGATATTGTTGAGTTAAGCATCTCCAATGTGACAAAAAATTAGTGTGAAAACATAAATTTAGTGTGATTTGGTCCTCCAGTAAAACACCAAATCCCAACACCACAAAATTGGAGCTGAGCTAATGTGGCAAACACCAATTTTTTTTTTTTTTACAAAAATTTCCATTTTATCCTCGTTTACTTTATTCAAACAAATTATATTTCATTTCTATATTTTTATTAATTTAATATATTTATAAAATTTGATAAAAAATTAAATTTGTAAATCAAAATATTATAAAAAATATACCTTGAAAATATTTCATCAAGATCATCAAAAGGATGCCAAAATGTTTTTTATATATATAATTTATTTAAATTACTTATTAAAATTATATATTTAACTAATGTCAAAAATAGTATGTGGAAAATTAAGAATAAAACTATGTGAGTAATTATGTGAATAATTATTTTATTATATTATGTAATTAATTATTTTAAAATAATATTTTTTATATTTAAAAAATTAATTAATTTTCTATAAGTTATTAAATAAAATTAATTAATATTATATAAAGAATAGAAAATTTTCTAAAGATACTACTTATCCCAATTTAGTGTTAAATACATTACAGTTTAAAATAATTAGTGTAAGCATATTTTATAAATATTTTTTTTATAACATTAAAATGGAGAGAGGGATTGAGAGAGATGCTTGCGAAATGCATTGAAAATTTTTATTCTGTTTTGGGTAGTTTTTAGTTTTTTCTTTCTGCAGGCATGCATGCGTAATGCGTTGAAAATTTTTATTTTACAAAACAGAAAATTATATTTTGGATTTAGAGGTTTTTTTTTTTAAAGGTTTATTTGTAGTTCGCGACTTTTGTGTTCAATTAAAGGAGGTCGTGTTTGGGTTTTCGGAGGTTGTTCTGTGTTCAGTATGTTTGGCGTGCTGTATTTGATTTCGGTTTGGTTAATTTGCTTTGTTTGATACGCATGTTGCTTTCTTTTGTATATCAGCTGTGTTTGATTTGCATTTGTGTTTTGTTAGTTTTCCTTTTTATTTATTTTTTTTAGTATCATTGTTTAGGTTGTTTTGCATGGGTGTACAATGGGTTTTGCCTTCGTTATATGTTTTTATTTTTCATGGGTATACGATGGGTAACCAGTTTGTTGTTCTCTACTATTTTTGGTGTATTTTATGTACGTGCAGTGTAGTTGATTCGTCATTTTGTGCTCTATATATGTACTATTTTGTGTGCAGTATATTTTGGGAATCAATTTATTGTGGTTTGCATGCATTTTATGTGTGTGCAATGCAGTGTTGATTATCATTTTATGCTCTGGTGTCTCGTGTGCGGTCCATTTTAGGTGTATTTCGGCAACTAGTTTGTGTTTGGATATTGTTTCTACATCTGTGCATATTTTGGGTAATATGGACATGGTTTTGGTATGGTTTGTTTGATGTCTCGCTGAAATATTATCATTTCTCATTTTCGCTAACATATGGCAGTTGTCAGGTCCGGCGGAGGCCCAGGGCGAACTGGGCGATCGCCCCAGGCCCAACTTATATTAAAGGCACCATATATACTTCAAATATTTACTGTTCCTGACCCAAAACACTTTTTACTTATCCAGGCCAAAAACTGCTATGATACTTCATCAGTTCATCTTCTATATTAGCCATTATACAAAACAGTAATTACTTTTATTTTTTTTCTGAAAAGTAAAGAAAAACGAACATTGTCATTAGTATTTTGAGTGTATTTTATGTGCGTGCAGTGTAGTTGATTCATCATCTTGTGCTCTATACATGTACTATTTTGTGAGCAATGTATTTTGGGAATCAATTTATTGTAGTTTGCGTGTATTTTATGTGTGTGCAATACAGTGTTGATTATCATTTTATGCTCTGCTATCTCGTGTGCGGTCCATTTTAAGTGTATTTCGGCAACTAGTTTGTGTTTGGGTATTGTTTCTGCATCTGTGCGTATTTTGGGGAATATGGACACGGTTTTGGTATGGTTTGTTTGATGTCTCGCTGAAATGTTGTCATTTCTCATTTTCGCTAATATATGGCAGTTGTCAGGGCCGGCGGAGGCCAAGGGCAAACTGGGCGATCGCCCTCGGGCCCAACTTATATTAAGTGCACCATATATACTTCAAATATTTACTGTTCCTGACCCAAAACACTTTTTACTAATCCAGGCCCAAAACTGCTATGATACTTCATTAGTTCATCTTCTCTATTCGCCATTATACAAAACAATGTTTACTTTTATTTTTTTCTAAAAAGTCTAAAGAAGAACGAACATAGTCATGAGTATTTTGAGTGTATTTTATGTGCGTGCAGTGTAGTTGATTCATCATCTTGTGCTTTATATATGTACTATTTTGTGTGTAGTGTATTTTGAGAATCAATTTATTGTTGTTTGCGTGCATTTTATGTGTGTGTCATACAGTGTTGATTATCATTTTATGCTCTGCTATCTCGTGTGCGGTCCATTTTAGGTGTATTTCGGCAACTAGTTTGTGTTTGGATATTGTTTCTACATCTGTGCATATTTTGGGGAATATGGACACGGTTTTGGTATGGTTTGTTTGATGTCTCGCTGAAATGTTGTCATTTCTCATTTTCGCTAATATATGGCAATTGTCAGGGCCGGCGGAGGCCAAGGGCGAACTAGGCGATCGCCCCCGGGCCCAACTTATATTAAGTGCACCATATATACTTCAAATATTTACTGTTCCTGACCCAAAATAATTTTTACTGATCGAGGCCCAAAACGAATATGATACTTAATCCATTCATCTTCTCTATTAGCCATTATACAAAATAGTGTTTACTTTTATTTTTTTTCTAAAACGTCTAAAGAAGAACGAACACTGTCATGAGTATTTTGGGTGTATTTTATGTGCGTGCAGTGTTGTTGATTCATCATGTTGTGCTCTATATATGTACTATTCTGTGTGCAGTGTATTTTGGGAATCAATTTATTGTGGTTTGCGTGTATTTTATGTGTGTGCAATGCAGTGTTGATTATCATTTTATGCTATGCTATCTCGTGTGCGATCTATTTTAGGTGTATTTCGGCAACTAGTTTGTATTTGGATATTGTTTCTGCATCTGTGCATATTTTGGGGAATATGGACACGGTTTTGGTATGGTTTGTTTGATGTCTCGCTGAAATGTTGTTATTTCTCATTTTCGCTAACATATGGCAGTTGTCAGGGCCGGCAGAGGCCCAGGGCGAACTGGGCGAACGCCCTAGGCCCAACTTATATTGAAGGCACCATATATACTTCAAATATTTACTATTCCTGACCCAAAACACTTTTTACTGATTCAGGCCCAAAACTGTTATGATACTTCATCAGTTCATCTTCTCTATTAGCCATTATACAAAACAGTGTTTACTTTTATTTTTTTCTAAAAGGTCTAAAGAAAAACGAACACTGTCATGAGAATTTTGAGTGTATTTTATGTGCGTGTAGTGTAGTTGATTCATCATCTTGTGTAACATCCCTAATTTCAAATAAATATAAAAAGTATGGTTGAATTAATTTTGAGTATGTGAATATGATATTTATGATAAAGATTTTGTGATCTATAGTGATGCCTCACACCATAGTTTAGGTTGTGTATTGATGCAGGAAGGCAAGGTGGTTGTATATGCATCCAGGCAGCTAAAAACTCATGAGCAGAACTATCATATATATGATCTGGAACTTGCAGCCATCGTATTTACCTTGAAAATATGGAGGCATTACTTGTATGGTGAGAAGTGTTACATATATACAGATCACAAGAGTCTGAAATATCTACCTACTCAAAGAGAGCTCAATCTAAGATAGAGACGATGGATGGCGTTGATCAAAGATTATGATTGTGTGATTAACTACCATCCAGGAAAGGTGAATGTGGTAGCAGATGCTGTGAGTAGAAAAGCACTATTCACTTTAAAGGCTATGAATGTGCAATTACAATTGAATCCAAACAATGCATTGGTAGCTGAATTGAGATGCAGACCAAATTTGATTCAGCAGATTGCAAAAAAACAGAAGCAGGATGATAGAATCCAGATGATATGTGGACAGATCCCAGAGGGAAAGCATCCGGACTTCACAATCAGAAATAATGGTATGGTGTGTTCCAGAGACAGGATTTGCATTCCAGATGATGAAGAATTGAGAAAGATGATCCTAATAGAGGCACACAGTAGTCCGTATTCAATGCACCCAGGTAGCACAAAGATGTACAGAGATTTGAAGACTCAGTATTGGTGGTCTGGTATGAAGAAAGATGTGGTGGATTTCGTGAATAAGTGCATGACCTGTCAATAGGTGAAAGCTGAACACCAGGTTCCATCAGGATTGTTACAACCAATATCAATACATAAATGAACATGTGATCGTATCACGATGGACTTTGTCACATGATTGCCACTCACCCGGAGTAAATACGATGCTATATGGGTAATAGTGGACCGACTGACGAAGTCAGCACATTTTCTACCTGTTAGAACTGACTATTCACTGGATCGACTGGCAGAATTATATATAAAAGAAATAGTCATATTGCATAGAGTACCTGCATCTATAATATCATATCGAGACCCGAGGTTTACATCTAGATTCTGGAAGAAGTTTCAAGAAGCTTTGGGTATTTAATTGAGTTTCAATACAACCTTCCATACGCAGACAGACGAACAATCAAAAAGAGTAATTCAGGTGCTAGAAGATATGCTTAGGAGTTGTGTAATTGATTTTGAAGGGAATTGGGTTGATTACCTCCCATTGATTGAGTTTGCATACAATAACAGTTACCAATCGAGCATAACTATGGCACTATATGAAGCACTGTATGGAAGGAAATGCAGGACACCTATATGCTGGACAGAGTTAGGAGAAGACAAGTTAGTAGGCCCAGATTTGATCAGGCAAACTGAGGAGAAGGTGAAGATTTTTAAGGAAAGACTGAAAATTGCTTCTGACTGACAGAAATCATATGCAGATTTGAAAACAAAGGAGATAGAATATGAAGTCGGTGAAAAAGTTTTCCTGAAAGTATCTCCATGGAAGAAAGTACTCAGATTTGGTAGAAAAGGGAAGTTAAGTCCTAGGTTTATTGGCCCATATGAAATCATTGACCGTGTGGACCAGTAGCCTACAAACTTGCTTTACCTCCTGAATTAGAAAAGATTCATAATGTGTTTCATGTGTCTATGTTGAGGAGATACAGATCTGATCCTTCCCACAGAGTCCAAGCTGAAAGTATTGAAATCCGACCAGACCTGACATACGAGGAGGAACCAGTGCAAATTCTTGATAGGGAGATTAAAGAACTACGAAACAAAAGAGTTTCACTGGTGAAAGTCCTCTGGAGGAATCATAATATAGAAGAGGCTACCTGAGAGAGCGAAGAAACAATGAGACAGCAATATCCTCAATTATCTGACTAAGGTAAATTTCGAGGACGAAATTTCTTAAGAGGGAAAGAATTGTAACATCCCTAATTTCAAATAAATATAAAAAATATGGTTGAATTAATTTTGAATATGTGAATATGATATTTATGATTTGAGGGGTGAAAAATGTAATTAAATGTATGTATATTTTTAAAGTTTCTAGGTAGAGCGGTTCAGAAAGAATGCATGAAAGAAAAAGGAAAATGTTGGCAGTGAGTACCGCAACCAGTCACCACGACCAGGGATCGTGATGAGCAGCTCGTGGTGAAAATGTTAAATTTGGGCAGTGAGCAACGCGACCAACATCGCAACCAGACACCGCGATGGCTAATCGCGATAAAGGCGGTAAAATCACTCCAATGAGCAACGCGACCAGGTGATGTGACCACAGGTCGCGAGGAGCGGTCGTGATGGCCAAAATTTTATAAAAAAAAATAAGATAGCGGTGGAAGCTTCAGGAAGAAGAAAAAGAAAAACAGAAATAGAGAGAGAGAGACCGGGAGAAGAGAAAAAGAAAAAGAAAAAGAGAGAGAAAGAAGGAAAATAAAGAAGAAGAGAGAGAAAGGAAGAAGAAGAGAAGAAGAAGAATAGAAAAGGAAGAAGCAGAAAGAGAAAGAAAAGAGGAGGGAGAAAGGAAAAAAAAGAAAAGTTCGTAAAACGGGTATCCAAGTTGGTGTACACCTATTTTTAAAACTTTTACGACTATCATTATATGTTTTGATTTGAATTTCTACATTTTGATTTAACGAGTTTAAACACATATTTATCGATTTTTGAAAAACTATTTCTGGAATATGTTCATATCATTGACTTTCTACGATACCGTATGTTTTTTTTACATGTTTTACGAATATTGTTTTATAGCTATTGTTGTTGTTGAATTGATGGAATTTTTGTAAAATAAAGTTGTTGATTTTGAAATGAATAAAATGAATTGATAGGAAAATTGGAAAATTTTGTATTGATACGGCCCTAGGATACTTGAACATAGAAAATGAATATAAGAGGTTGGTATACCAGTTAGGTTATTTTAGCAGTACTGCACCGTTATTATTAGTGACCGTTGGACTTCACGGGGCAAACCTGGCATAGACCAGTTTAGGCAAATCCCGGAGATGGACATCACACCGATATTGATATCATGTACCTCCCTAAGGATGGTTCAGGCCCCCAGTACCGGTCCTAGGGTAGGGAGTTATTTCAGCCTATATTCCAGTCCAGAAAATTATGTTGAGTATACCAAAGGGCCATGAATGAGATGAATTGAATAAAATGCTTATAAATGAATTTAGAAATTGGTTTCATATGATTTATTTCATTAATTGAGTTACATAATGATATGTTTTTATATTATATCATGATTAAATTTTTATTTTGAAATTTATTTTGTGATTTCGATAAATAAGTTTAGTGTACACCCACTAATCTATATGCTTAGCGCGTTGATTTTATCACGTATAGGTAACAGGGATACAGAGAGATAAAAAGACTGAAGAGGTGATAGCTGCAGACTGAGGATTCAGAGTAACTATACCTTTGGCTAGCTATATAGTTTTGTATATTATATTCAGTTACGCATGTATATACAGAAGTTTGTAAATTTGTCATATATATATATATATATATATATATATATATATATATGTTTTGTAAATATTTGTTTAATGGTTTACGTTTCAAAGGTTGTAAATATTAATTATGAATTGTTTTATTTGAAAATATTTGGAAAGTCGCACTATACGGTAGAGTGCGCATTTGATTGAGAAAAGCAATTTGAAGTGTTGATTATTATATTATTTGAGATTTTATTTGAAAACATGATTTTTGGAAAATTAGAAAAACAGAGGAAACTCTGGCAAAATTTTTCAAAACAGTTTTGGATGTGCTCACTATAAAAGAAATTTTAAGATATAATTTATTTGGTTTTCAATGGTTTTCAAATTATAAAGTGAGTTAAGAAAAGTTTTGAAACCGGTAGCGCTCCCTGGGTCGATCCAGTCGGGTCGGGTCAGGAGATGTTACATCTTGTGCTCTATATATGCACTATTTTGTGTGCAGTGTATTTTGAGAATCAATTTATTATGGTTTTCGTGTATATTATGTGTGTGCAATGCAGTGTTGATTATCATTTTATGCTATGTTGTCTCCTGTGCAGTCCATTTTAGGTGTATTTCGGCAACTAGTTTGTGTTTGGATATTGTTTCTGCATCTGTGCATATTTTGGGGAATATAGACACAGTTTTGGTATGATTTGTTTGATGTCTCGCTAAAATGTTGTCATTTCTCATTTTCGCTAACATATGACAGTTGTCAGGGCCGGCGGAGTGTTGGCTCCATTTCTTGATCAAAAATGGACCTTCACTAGTACCTTTCTTCACCTATTTGTGTTCTATTCTCGGGTAATTATCGATTGTTTTTAATGTTTTTATTCAAGTGTGCAGGTAATAAAAGTTTGTGCATAATTGAAGAGTCTTGGTGAATTAAATTGAAGATGTGAGCGCCGCCTGTGAACATACATGTGAATAGTACATAATAAATAGTACCGTACACATGAACAGTCAACAGCGGGCCAGTGGGTTTCACACGTGAACAGTGACGCAGCAGTGACATCAACAGTACCGTACACGTGTGAACGGTGACGTGAACAGTACCGTATTGACGTGAACAGTAACCATGAATAGTAACCAGACATCTCCTATAAATAGCTCCTCATTTGTGATATTCAAGGGAATCAAACAGAGAGAGTTCAGAGGATTTTCATAAAACAAACCACCAAGAGGAGAAAAAGAGATAGAAGAATAGGCAAAGGGGGAGAAGAAGATCACCGGATTCAGATTCAATCCTTGAGCTATATTCTCACCATCAAGCTTGGATTTGGAGAAAGTGAAAGCTAGACGAATTCGCAACAGGAGGAGGACGAGAGTTCATCGCACCTAGAGTTTTTCTGTCTCTTTCCTTCTTTATTTTCGTGCTTGTAACTCTCTTTATTAATTAGAAAACATGTTTGGTTATAAATCTTTGATTATGACTTAAACTTGTAAGTTAGGGTTTTGTTGGATCTTATTCTATGAAACTTGGATGAATTGATTGTCTAATTTATAGTGGTTGATTATTATGTTGTTGAGTGGTATTATTGATCTTAATGCTTCTGAATGTAATGGCCTGCATTTAGTTGATCTTATGGTTGTGTGTTATGAACTCAGAGGTGACGCCCACAACATGCTCGATGTAATGTCCACCATAGGTAGAATTATATAGAAATATGCTAATTTGCTTGTGTGATCATGTAGAGTGTTTATTGTGACTAATGCATTTTCATACACTTGGATATACCATCGACAGATAGGATATTAGTGTATGTGGTAATATGTCTAATTTACCTCGAGAGGGGACTTTGGATAATTTAGATAAACACGGTCATCAACATGAATAATTAAATGACAATAATGTGCTTTCATGAAACTCAATTGGATGGATTAGGTGAATTCAAATACCCTAACTAATCTCTCATATTGGTTGTTTGCTTTATTTTTATGTTTTTATATTTTTATATTTTTATTTGCCTCTTCCAAAACCTTCCGATTATCCAAATAGAGGTAGGCTTGATTACTTTTAATATTCAGCACCTAAATATCCCTATGGAGACGATAATTTACTCATCATTGTATTACTTGTGCCGACCCCGTATACTTGCGGGTACAAAAAAGGCATAACACAGAGGCCCATATATACTTCAAATATTTACTGTTCCTGACCCAAAACATTTTTTACTAATCCAGGCCCAAAACCATTATGATACTTCATCAGTTCATCTTCTTTATTAGCCATTATACAAAATAATGTTTACTTCTATTTTTTTCTAAAAAGTCTAAAGAAGAACGAACACTGTCATGAGTATTTTGGGTGTATTTTATGTGCGTGCAGTGCAGTTGATTCATCATTTTGTGCTATATATATATATACTATTTTGTGTGTAGTGTATTTTGGGAATTAATTTATCATGGTTTGTGTGTATTTTATGTGTGTTTAATGCAGCGTTGGTTATCATTTTATGCTCTGCTGTCTCGTGTGCGGTCCATTTTAGGTGTATTTCGGCAACAAGTTTGTGTTTGGATATTGTTTCTGCATCTGTGCATATTTTGGGGAATATAGATACGGTTTTGGTATGGTTTGTTTGATGTCTCGCTGAAATATTGTAATTTCTCATTTTCGCTAACATATGACAGTTGTCAGGGCCGGTGGAAGCCCAGGGGGAATTGGGCGATCGCCCCAGGCCCAACTTATATTAAGGGCACCATATATACTTCAAATATTTACTGTTCCTGACCCAAAACACTTTTTATTGATCCAGGCCCAAAACTGCTATGATACTTCATCAGTTCATCTTCTCTATCAGCCATTATACAAAACAGTGTTTACTTTTATTTTTTTTCGAAAAAGTCTAAAGAAGAACGAACACTGTCACGAGTATTTTGGGTGTATTTTATGTACGTGCAGTGTAGTTGATTCATCATTCTGTGCTCTATATATTTACTATTTTGTGTGCAGTGTATTTTGGGAATCAATTTATTATGGTTTTGTGTGTATTTTATGTGTGTGCAATGCAGTGTTGATTATCATTTTATGCTCTGCTGTCTACTGTGCTGTCCATTTTAGGTGTATTTCGGCATCTAATTTTTTTTTTTTTGATATTGTTTCTACATCTGTGCATATTTTAAGGAATATGGACATAGTTTTGGTACGGTTTGTTTGATGTCTCGCTAAAATGTCGTCATTTCTCATTTTTGCTAACATATGGCAGTTGTCAGGGCTAGCGGAGGCCCATGGCAAACTGGCCGATCGCCCCGGGCCCAACTTATATTAAGGGCACCATATATACTTCAAATATTTACTGTTCCTGACCCAAAATAATGTTTACTGATCCAGGCCCAAAACTGCTATGATGCTTCATCTGTTTATCTTCTCTATTTGCCATTATACAAAACAGTGTTTACTTTTATTTTTTTCTAAAAAGTCTGAAGAAAAACGAACACTGTTATGAGTATGTTTGGGGTCCTCCATCGACCATCTTGACCTCGACGGCTCGACTGTTGGAGTGTCTCTCCTCTCCTTCAAGCTTCAACGGTAATGAAATTCGTTAGAAATTAAACTCTTCAATCTTATATTCATTTGCTTCTCCCCTTTAGCCCCTTACTTTCTCCTCCCTTTCAAACTTACGAATCCTTTTTTTAATCTTATGTTCGATTGTCAAATACACTGGGTACTCTTTGTCGATCGATTTTATCCTTATCTTACCAAATTTCAAATTTCACTAGTTTCATCTTTCAATTTAGGGCTTATGTGGTTTGATTTTTCAATTAAGTTCTTTTTTATTGTTAGAGGTACAGTTCGTATATATGAAATATATTCTCTTACCAATCTTTTTGCCTTTTAACAGTGTGTTAGCTTCGATTTGACTGACATCCCACTTGACTATCAGGTTATATTGCTCTTTATTAAATAATTAGCAATTTAGATTGTTGTCATTAAATATCTGAATATTGTATGTTTTCAATTGTTTTATTTTTGTTTGTCTTTGTTTGGTTGGGTCTATAATTAGCAAAATGGTTTATAGAAAACAACTTTCTGGATCTGCTAAAGGATTGAAAAAGAAAAAGAACGAAGAGATTGCTCAATCTCTTAGAGGGTCTATTGCAAAATATTTTTCCAAATTAGATGCTTCAACCACAGAAAATTTAGTTGAAGATTTAGCTACTGAGGCTAAACAACAAACTAATTTAGAAGAATTGGTAGAAAATGAAAATAATTTGAATGAAAAATTAGGTGATCTATGTGAAACTGAAATTAATAAAACTAATAACAACCGCTCATGTCTAGAAGGGCCAGAACCAAGAGTGAATTTGGAAATTTTTGATCCAAGAGTTTAGGATAGTATCCATGGAAACATGAAAGATGAATTTGCAGTAAACGGCTCAAAAAGATAGCATATTGTCAGTTATCCTTTGGATGAACATAATAGACATTTTTCCTCATACTTATACATTCTAATGTTACGAAATATGGAAACTTGTGATAGAAAATGGCTAGTGTACTCAAAAGAGTTGGATATAGTGTTTTGTTTTTGTTGTAAGTTGTTTAAAGTAATTCACTCATGAAATCAAATAGCTAAGGAAGGAATTAGGGATTGTAAACATATGAGCAAAAAACTTACACAACATGATAACTGCCTTGTACACCTCACTAATATGCGTGCTTGGAGTGAGTTAATCAAGAGATTGGGTAATTCACGGACAATTGATAAGATAGAATTAGAAAGAATGAGAAATGATCAATTTTATTGGAAGCAAGTCATGATTAGAGTTATTGTGGTTGTGAAATGTCTTGCTATTCATAATTTGGCATTTCGTGGATCAAATGATAAACCTGGAGATGATTGCAATAGTAATTTTTTAGGCCTACTTGAAACAATTGCAGTTTTTTATCCTATTATGCAACAACATTTTCAACTCATTCGAGATAAGAAAATTCATCATCATTATCTTAGCCATACTATTCAAAATGAACTCATAGGAATTGTAGCAGCAAAAGTTAAAAAAAAAATTATTGAAAAAATAAAACAAGCAAAGTACTTTTCAGTGATCCTTGATTGTACTCTTGATGCAAGTCGAAATGAGCAAATGACTTTGATAATAAGGTGTGTATAAATTTTAAGTAATCCAATAAAAATAGAAGAGTATTTTCTAGAGTTTTTAAATGTGGATGATACAACTGGATTAGGGCTTTTTAAGGCATTACTAGATGTGATAAACTCGCTTGGTCTTGATATAGATAATGTTAGAGGACAAGGATATGATAATGGATCTAATATGAAAGGGAAACATCAAGGTGACAGAAAAGATTGGTTGACACAAATCCTAGATCATTTTACATGTCATATAGTTCTCATTGTCTTAATTTAATACTTTGTGATATGGCAAACTCTTGTCGTAAAGCCAAATATTTTTTTGGAGCATGTCAAAACATATATAATGTCTTTACTAATTCAACAAAGCGCTGGAGTGTTTTACTTGATCATATAGATGGTTTAACTTTGAAACCATTGTCAAACACACGTTGAGAAAGTCATAGTGAGAGTGTCAAAGCAATACTTTCCCAAATTTCTCCAATTAGAGAAGCCCTGTTAGAATTAGTAGAAAGTATGGATAATGCAAAATTAAGTAGAGAAGCTAAAGGTTTAGCATTAGGAGAACTTTCTAGTTTTGAGTTTATATTAAACTAGGTTATTTGGCATGAGATTCTGTCCAAGATTAATGTGGTTAGTAAAAAAAATTACAATCTGTGTACATGCGTGTTGATATTGCTATAAAACAGCTAAAATGTTTGGTTTCTTTTTTTGAAAAGTACAGAGAGAATGGGTTCAATTCTGCCATAATTACAGCTAAAAAAATTGCATTGAAGGGAGGAATTGAGCCTTTATTTAGTGAGAAGAGAAAAGTTTGTAGAAAAAAAAAAGTTCGATGAAATTCCCAATAGTGAAATAGAGCAACAATCTACTGTAGAATCTTTTAGAACTGATTATTTTCTTGTTGTAGTAAATATTGCTCTTTCTCAATTAAGGATAAGATTGGAAAAATTGCAATTTATTGAATTTACCTTTGGCTTTTTGTTTCATACAGCGAAATTAGTTTTATTTGATGATAATGAATTAAAAAATTGTTGTGTTAATCTTGAAACTGCTTTGAGAAATGGTGAGGTTTGTGATATTGATGCACATTATTTATGTTCAGAATTGCAAGTGATGCTACCAAGTGAATAATGTGAAGTAAGTATATTATGGGCTGCCATTCAAATTCTGGAGTTTGTAAAATCAATGGATATGTTTCCTAATGCAATAATTGCTTATTGGATTTTTTTTTAACTATCCCTGTTACTATGGCATCTGCTAAAAGAAGTTTTTCGAAATTAAAGTTGTTAAAATCTTACTTGCGGACCACTATGACTCAAGATAGGCTAAATGAATTAGCATTGATATGCATTGAAAAGGATATGTTGGAAAACATTCAAAATGATGATATAATTGATGAATTTGCTTTTAGAATTGTAAGTAGAAAAAAGTTTAAATGACTATATTTTATTGTTGTTTCCATTTTGTAGGTATATATAATTTTGAGTTAAAAAGAATGTGTTGATGGGTTCTTGATGATAAGAGGTTTAAGCTGAAACGAATTCGAAAAGGAACGTGGAGAGGACTTCTGGAAGGGCACAATTTTTTATTTTCGCCCAGGACCCCAAAAAACTATGGGCCGGCCCTAGCAGTTGTTTATAACATTTCATAGAATCGGCAGCAGCATTTGTTGAATACGAAGAGTTGATGTCAATGTTCGAGGAATTTGATCATCCTGACATCCCAAACATAAAGTTCGAAATTAATGTGGTTCCTGGTGTCGTTGAGTACGGTGACAAACCTATATAGGCTGCTAACTGCTTCGATACACCCAAACCAGCAATGCAGAAACAATACATAACCCAAAACGGCCCGAACAGTGAACCACCTACATCAAGTGTTGAAGTTATTGAGATAGAAAGTTCTGACAGTGAAGTTGGTAACAATTATCAACTTCAGGTTGAGTCGGATTATGAATCAGATGTTCATTAAGAAGGCGAACTAGATGATAACTTGCAGGACTATTGAGAACCTGATGGCAATGATACTTGTGGGCTGCAGTCCTCCAATGAAGATGGTACCACCATAATGGCTTATTGCAGACAAAATCGATAGCAAAGGATGACAACGGATCGGATCGCGGTCAGATCGGTATGCTACATACTTGAAATCCGTTTTGAGCAGGGTGCTACATACTGACCCGTTTCATTTTATATTTTTTTAGAAAAAAATATTTAGTTCACTAATTAAAAAATCTTCACATATTAAACATAAAAGTAGAATTAAATATTAGTACACATACACTTAAATTTAATAAAAACATAAGTTACATAACATTTAAATTCAATAAAACATACAACACCTAGTTTAATGAACCATACAACACTTAAATTCAATAAACCTTAAATTCAAATATAAAGTACAAATACCAAAATAAACGTAAATAACATAAAATTCACTAACTTCTTACAACATTAGCACAATATATACTGTAAAACCTCTCTATAATCATAATGTTCGGACCAAAACTAATTTTATTATTATGAGGAGGTTATAACTTAAAAAATATGTAGCTACAAAAATTATTGTTTTAACTTAGTTATCCTTAATGCAAGTAGTATAGAGATAAAGTATGCACTACATTAATAATTAATTAATGGAGCATGTCAAATCAAATATACAAACATTGATAAAAGAGATAAACATACTTGAGAAGTTAAAAATATTTTGGTTTCAACAAGAAGGTGTTCATGCTGACGAATTATTACGTACCCGTAAGTTTAAAGATGTGGTAACAACTCTAAAGAATAAGTTATTGTCCCAAATAATTTAGAAAAAATATTTTATTTCATCTTAAACCTTTAACATAACATAACATGTATTTTTTACAATATACAAACAATTATTACTATGTAGAGACAAGTTCCTTAAAACGGGATCTAAAAAAATTATAACTTATAACAATGTGGAGTATATTCCTATTTATAACTTGCCCAAATTGGGACCATAATATTTTATGACTACTTGAATGTTATTCCTATTTAGAGTATTACTATAGAGAGATCTTACTATATATATATATATATATATATATATATATATATATATATATATAAACTTATTATAATGTGGAGTGTAAATGCTGAAATCTACCCTTGATGACCTGGCGGTCTATAGTGATTGATCGAGGGGACGACGACCTGCAAAACAAGAAGAAGAGTGTCGTGCTCTTGGGACACCGGGGTGGTGCCAACCAAATAGCCTTCGACGCCTAAGTTAGATTGTGAATCTAAAAAGGAAAAGCCAAGCAAGACGAAAGATACCTGAATTTGAGTATATGTCGTGCAGTACGTGATGTATGTCGTGTAGTATGTGATATATGTCGAGCGGTATATGACATATGTCGAGCGGTTGTGATATCATAGGAGGCTACGTCATGCGTAACTGATCTTAGGATTGCGTCGTGTGATAGGCGATGGTTTGAAATATATTTCGTACGGTATTCTATTGGTTGTGTCGTCTGGTAACCAACGATGTACGTCAAGTAATCCTTAGTAACTCGTTGATAACAATTGTGCAGGTGGAGGCTATGTCGTATATAATTGGCTATTTGGACAGTGTGTTGTGTGCTTGAGTAATTGCTTGTAGATGTAGAAATCTACGCTTAATGACCTGGCGGTCTACAGTGATTGATTGAGGGGACGACGATCTGCAAAACAATAGAAAGGGTCATGCACTTAGGACACCGAGGTGATGCCAGCCAAATAGCCTCCGACGCCCAAGTTAGATAGCGGATATGGTCATGAAATAATCAAATGGGATGTATAATACCTAGCATGACCGAGTGTCGTGCGATATTGAATGGTTGTCGTGCGGTCTATAATGTATTAAATCAGAATGATGACGATGAGGATTGTGGAGATCAGAAGGGGCGCAGCAGAATGATGACGATGAGGATTATGGAGATCATGTGGGGCACCGTACGATGGTTGGACCGTCATGAACTTGAGTAATTTAGAACAGAGTAACAAGCCTTTGGAGAGTAAAAATCTTGACCCCCAAAAGTGAAGCCTAGGGTTTGTATTTATAGAGGTCTGAAGGGGGACGACGGTTGTTCCGGATATTAGGGGATGTCATGCCTCGAGATATCCGGGATCCCTGAAATATCAAATGGTGGCTGGATAATGCTTGGACTCAAACCACTTGACTTAGTCAATGTATTGATTGGGTCAACATCGTGGAGACGGTTTAGCATGCCGACTGGACTAGTCGACATTCCTTAGGCTTAGGTCGTCCGCTATGATATATGTCACACAAACGATGGTCGATCCCATTTTTTGCTGCACGTTGTATTTCCGTCGTGACAGCCTTCGAGCACACGACCATATCGAGCACCCCTTTTGTGAGTCTTTGGCTTTTGACCTGTTTTGGGCCATTTTTTGGGCCTGAAGTTTTCTATGGGCTATTTTTTGCCATTACATTGCTGAGAGTAACGAGTCTCTCGATAGTAAGAAAATGTTTAGTGTCAGAGTGATAGTTTTGGTGTCAAAATGCTTGCCCCCTGAAAATGAAACCATGAGACTGTATTTATAGGGGTTTGAGGTGTCCATTGCATCCGTATCTCAATGGATGTCGTCCTGATATTTCGGAGCCTATTTTCACTAGGCAAGTTAGACTAAGTCAACTGACTTAGTCAAGGGTTGACTGAGTTAGTTGCCTAGTGGTTGTTAGGACGTGCATTAACCCTATAAAGAGTATTGTTAGGAATGTCGAGCGCTGGGCTCGTCGTGCGCTGGGCTTTTTTTTGTGGTTTTGTGCTGTCTTTTGGGTCTAAAACTTTTAGGGCTATTTTTTACCACTACAGTTTGCCCCTTACTCTCTTAGTTTTTTCTAAAACTCAGAGAGTAGCGCAAAGAGCTCAAAACTTAATACGTGCGGTGTGTCGAGATGATTTCACTGCCAGAGGGTGTTGCAGTCGTGTGGGTGATAATTGTCAACCGTGGTTTATGTACTTTACGGGCGGTGATGTTGATTCGACCTGGTTGAAATAGATGGATGTGTTAACCCTCATTGTCATATTTCTAGCAATTACATAGTTAATGATTCGACTATGTCGAGTAGAGACATAGAGTCGAGTTACGTGCCATGTCATTCATTAAATGGCCACGTCGCTCACGGTTTGACCATGTCGTATAGACATGTTGCTCGGAAAATCGTGTTAACATGTCACTCAGATGGTCGTGTAGACATGTGACGCGGACGGTTGTGTAGACATCTCACGTGGACAATCACTTAGTCATATCGTTCAGACAGTCACATAGACTTCTTATGGGGACGGTCTTGTAGACATGTCGTGCGGACAGTCTTGTGGACACGTTGCATGGATAATCGTGTGGACATGTCGTACAGACAGTCGTGCGGACAGTCTTGTAGACACGTCATGCGGACAAACCTGTGGACGGTCGCGGGACCCGTCATGTAGAAGGTAGCGTGAACCCGTCGTGTAGACGGTCGCATAGATCCGTCACGTATTTTTAATGAAATTTCCTCTTTCTCGTATGTCGTGCACATAATATTTTTTGTATTTTGCTTGCTGTAAGTGTCGAGCAGAGGATAGTGTGAATTGCTTGACCTTTTTGTGAGAAATGTAAGTCGTGCGCTGGTTGTCGACTATAAACTTCTAATCAATGTCTCAACACTTAGTCAAAGAAGGAGAAGTCATTTATAGCAATTAAGTAGACCGAAGGCACGACATATTCATAAGCTAAGCAACTTTAACAATATGATTGATTCCCAAACAAGTTCGTGCGCTGAGCATCTTTACAGGTGAGGTGCACGACATTAATGAAGATCGAGACTTAATCAATTTGAAAATGACTTAAGTCATAAGCTAGCTCGTGTGTAGAGCGTTATGTTATTTAAGTGCACGACATCAATTAATGAAGACTTTAACCAATTTAAAAATTGATTAAATCATAAATTTAGCTCGTGTGTAGAGCTTTGTGTCGCTAAGTGCACGACGTCAATTAGTGAAGACTTAACCAATTTGAAAATTGATTAAATCATAAATTTAGCTCATATGTAAATATTTGTGTCGTTGAGTGCACAACACTGATTAATAAGGACTTAACCAATTAGAAAATTGATTAAATCGTAAATTTAGCTCGTGTATAGAGCATTGTGTCGTTAAGTGCACGACACTAATTAATAAGGACTTAACCAATTTAAAAATTGATTAAATCATAAATTTAGCTCGTGTGTGGAGTTTTGTGTCGTTGAGTGCACGACACTGATTAATAAGGACTTAACCAATTTAAAAATTGATTAAATCGTAAATTTAGCTCGTGTGTAGAGCATTGTGTCGTTGAGTGCACGACACCGATTAATAAGGATTTAACCAATTTAAAAATTGATTAAATTGTAAATTTAGCTCGTGTGTAGAGCTTTGTGTCGTTGAGTGCATGACACTGATTATAAGGATTTAACCAATTTGAAAATTGATTAAGTCTTTTAATGAGCTCGTGTGTGGAGCGCAATAAGATTGTGACGCGCGATACAGAAAAATAAGATTTATAAATGTTCTAGAACGCAATTAGGGAACGACAAAGGAACTTTAAAATTTTATAAACGTTCATAAATTTGGCTTACAGTTTACAGTAGTGTGCTGCTCATGTGCTGAGCAAAGTTGTCATTCGTTGTGTACGTATTGTTGGTTCGCCGGGCGTGACTGGTTCTGCAGTCCGGTCGCCCTTGATAGCAAAAGTATCGACTGCACTCGACCTAAGTTCAAAAATAGGATGGCGAGCGTTGGAAGTTAACGTCACAAGAGTCGTCTGTCCTGGGGCAGATACGGGGTTGTTGACTTCATAGCGCACGTGGCCGAATCCTGGTGGTTGAGTGAGGGACGTTGCTAAGGTGTCGACCTTGCTCTGAAGGTCTTTGTTCTTCATGCGAACTGCCTTATTTTCCACTTCTAATGCTCGGAATCATTCCAAATTTTTGTTCATTTGTTCCCTTAGGACCGCGAGTTGAGCTTCCAACATGATGGAGTTTGATTCGTCCGCCATGAGTTCAATATTGGTGATTGTAGATTCGTGGATTTAAATATCGTTGTGCCCCACGGTAAGCGCCAAATTGTAGATGCTGAAATCTATGTTTGATGACCTGGCAGTCTATAGTGATTGATTGAAGGGATGACAACCTACAAAACAACAAAAAGAGTGTCGTGCTTTTGAGACACCAGGGTGGTGCCAACCAAATAGCCTTCAACGTCCAAGTTAGATTGTGAATCTAAAAGGGAAAAGACAAGCAAGACGAAAGATACCTGAATTTGAGTATATGTCGTACAGTACGTGATGTATGTCGTGCAGTAAATGATATATGTTGAGCAGTATATGACATATGTCAAGTGGTAGTGATATAAGAGGAGGCTACGTCGTGCGTAGCTGATCTTAGGATTGCGTTGTACGTAACTGATTTTAGGCGATAGGCGATGGTTTGACATATATGTCGTACGATATTCTATTGGTTGTGTCATCTGGTAACCAACGATGTGCGTCAAGTGATCCTTGGTAACTCGTTAATAACAATCGTGCAGATGGAGTCTATGTCGTGTATAGTTGGCTATTTGGACAGTGTATCATATGCTTGAGTAATTGCTCAGAGTAACGAGTCTCTCGATAGTAAGAAAATGCTTAGTGTCAAAGTGATAGCTTTGGTGTCAAAATACTTGCCCCTTGAAAATGAAGCCATGAGGCTGTACTTATAGGGATTTGGGGTGTCCGTTGCATCCGTATCTCAATGGATGTCGTCCTGATATCTCGGAGCCTATTTTGACTTGACAAGTTAGACTGTAACACCCCCTGACCCGACCCGACTGGATCGACCCAGGGAGCGCTACTCGAGTTTTCAAAACTTTCTCAATTCAATTTATAATTTCAAACCATTTAAAAATCATATCAATTTGTAATTCAAAAAGACTTTTCTAGTGAGCCCATCGAATCCATTTTGCAAACCATTGGAAAACCCCATAATTTATAATTTTAAAACCATTTTCGAGTGAGCCCATCGAAATATACTTTTTTACCAAAATTTCGACAGAGTTCCGTTTGTTTTTCGGATTTCCCAAAACCTGTTTTTTTCCACAACGCAAATTAAATACAAATTTAATAACACTTCAAATGTCATTTTCAATCAATTGCGCACTCTGCCGTTTAGTGCGACTTTCCAACAACAGTTTATAAAATAAAACGATTCAGAAGTCAATATTTACAAACATTCTGAAAATGAAAGACAAAAATCATAAAATAATTAATTACAAAACATATTTACAAAATATATTTACAAACTCTCTGTATATGCATGCTTACAAAATATATATACAACAATAGAACTACCCAACTGTAGTGACTCTGGGACTCTATCAGCAACTCTCTCTCTCTTCAGTCTTTGGCCTCTTCAGGATCCCTGGTACCTACGCGTTAGAAACAAAACTAACGCGCTAAGCATATAGCTTAGTGGGTGTACACTAAACTCAATTATGAAAAATCATAAATAACCTTTAATAAGAAACAAATCACAATATATATATATATATATATATATATATATATATATATTTCAATTCTAATCATTTACAAATCAATTTAACTTCAAAATCAAACCATAAAGCAGTTATAATCACATTAACCTCAGGAATAAAATCAACATGTAAAATCAATGAATAAAGTTACTCAATTCATTTTTCAATTCACTTCAAATCTGGCCCGCTAGAATACTCAACATACTAGGACTGGAATATGGGTTGAACTCCCACCCTAGGACGAATCCTAAGAGTGGTACATATCTCCTTACTCTAGGACTGAGGGTACGAAACCTAGAGAGGTACATAACTCCCTATCCCAGGAACGAATCCTTAGGAAGGTACGTGTCTCCCTACCCCAGGACGAATCCGTGAGGAGGTACGTGTCTCCCTGCCCCTGGACGAATCCATGAGGAGGTACATAATAATCATCAATAGCATATCAATATCGGTGCAGTACTGCTCACTGAACCCAGCTGGTATACCAACCTCCTATATCCATTTCTATGTCTAAGTATCCTAGGGCCGTTACGATAAACTATTTTCAATATTCACTATATTTACAATCAACGGAAACATTCGAGTTCAATAACATAAATTTTTCATGGGAAAATCAACATTATTTATACAATAATCGAAAACAAATAATTTCCACGAAATCGAAGTAATGAAAATACGATCAATAATAAAATCATTCAACGAAAATAAAATCAACACATAAGAATGAAAATCTTCGAATAAATCTCAGATTCAAACTAAAAATACTTAATGCTTTTTGTAAAGAGTTCGAAAACGGAGGTACACCAACCTGGATACCGTTTTTCGTTCGACTATCGCGGTTCTAGGTTTCTTTTCTTTTCTCTTTCTCTTTCTCCTACACTTCCTTTTCTCTTTCCCTCCTCTTTTCTTCTTCTTCTTCTTCCTCTTCTTCTTCTTTCTTCTTCTTTCTCTTTTTTCTTTTTCTTCTTTCTTTCTTTCTTTCTTTCTCGGCCTCACCCTCTCTTTTCTCTCCTCTGTCTGTTTTGTGGCTTCTCGAGGAAGCCAATTTTTTTTTTTATATTTTTCGGTCGTCGCGACCTGTGGTCGCGCCACCAGGTCGCGGTAATCGCTGGAGCGATTCCACCGCCTTCATCGCGAGCACACCTCGCGGTACTATGGTCGCGTTGCTCACTGCCAGAATTTGACATTTTCATCGCGAACAGTTCATAGCGATCTGTGGTCGCGGTGACTGGTCGCGATGCTCATTGCCAAAAATCACATTTTTCACCGCGAGCAGGTCATCGCGACCTGTGGTCGCGGTGACCAGATCACGATGCTCACTGCCTCGGTTTTCCTTTTTCTTGCATCATTTTTGGACTGTTCCATCTGGTCCACCTGAAAATTATAAAAATAAACATACTTTTAATTACATTTACAACCCTTCCAATCACAAAATTTATTTTTACATATTCTAAATTAATTATCCGAAATCCGGGATGTTACATAGACTAAGTCAATTGACTTAGTCAAGGGTTGACTGAGTCAGTTGCCTGGTGGCTGCTGGGTTGTGCATTGAGCTGTCGGCTACTGCGTCGTGCATGGAGCTGTTGATCGCTGGGTCGTGCATTAACCCTGTAAAGAGTATTATTAGGAATGTTGAACACTGGGCTCGTCAAGCGCTGGGCTAGTTATGCTCAGGGCTTGTCGAGCGCTGGACTTGTTTTTTGTGGTTTTGGGCTGTCTTTTGAATCTAAAACGCTTTGGGCTATTTTTTACCACTACATGGAGTATATTCGTATTTATAACTGACCCAAATTGGGACCATAATATTTTATGACTACATGAAGGTTATTCTTATTTAAAGTGTCACTATAGAGAGGTCTTAACACACACACACACACACACACACACACACACACACACACACACACACACACACACACACACACACACACACACACACACACACACACACACACACACACACACACACACACACACACACACACAGGCGGACCTCAATGGTGGCCTGAAACAAAAAGATCATAACACTACACTTTGATTGATAAATTGATTCATTTAGTCTTAATATTTCTTGTATCCATGACAATAACAGAATGAATATTTTCTGCTATGAAACTTCTCAAAACACCACTTCGCAATAAGATGAAGGATGATTTTGTGACAGATTATATGGTCATATATATTGAAAGAGAGATTGTTGATATCATTGACTTAGAATATATAATAGACGAGTTTGATTTTGTAAAATCTCGCAAGATAAAATTTAAATAAGAGTTATTTGTATTTGTATTGCATGTTTCTTTTTTTCTTTTTTATTGTTATCTTACTAAAAGTTAATGTACTTTGTTTAATATATATACATTTTGAGGGGTAAAGTTCATTATGTCCCCTATTTAGTTTTATCTTTACTTTTTAATCAATTAAATTTCTTCGTATTATTGATGTTCGCTAAAAAAAAATTTGTTTTGTTTTCATCCACCCTAATAAAAATTCCTGAGTACGACCATATATATATATAAGATTCAATTTAAAAATTCATTCAACATCTTCGATATTTACAACTAAGTACGGTTGTTTTAAACACAAACTTGTAGCAACAAATAAAATTTAATATTAGAATTAAGTAAAGAGACAAGATATTAGAATTCTATTTTTCCTTTTATATTTTTAATATTTTAAAAAATAATTATATAAATACTAGGCTAAACGCAACAGGTTGGGATATAATGGTTTGACCTAAACCTGACCCGTTTACAAACCGAGTCAAAAAAGTTTTATCTGAACCCGATCCGAGCACCATTTAAAGTGCTCTCACTCCAAACGAATCGAAATCCCACCGATTTGGAATATAGATTGGAGATTTTTATTCATCTCTATGTCTCTAATCCAAATGGATCCATTGTACTTAATTAAGCGTTGGGATATTTTTTGGAATGTAAAGATAGTGAGACGGAATTTAGAGCTAGGTCCGCAATTTATGAAGGCGTTTAATTGAATTTGATAAAAAAAAAATTATGTACATAAATACACGACCACTGGTAAGAATGAGGTGTGTGATTGGAGAAATACAGGTGCCTTGTCTCCTTCATAGGGGTTACATTCATAATCAAGGGCGACACAAGTTATGTCCAAGGTGGCAATAAAAAAAGAAAAAACTTAATGACAGGTGTGGTCGCGTCAATTGGTACTTTCAAACATATTTTCACATTTTTCACGTTTTACTACCAATATTTTGATAAGATAGATTAAATTGATATACCTTTTATAATTTAGTAATTATGTGTTTTAAAAATATAAACATCAATAAATAAAAGTGATAAATCATAAAAATATAATGATAAAAATAATAATAGCCCATTTTTATTTTTATTTTTTTACATATGTGATAAATCAAAGGCTAATTTGAAATGAATTAGATGAGAATAAATTTATCATGGTTTTTATTTAATGAATTTGATAACCATTTTAAATAAATTTAAATGTAAATAAAATCTAAATTAATTTTTATTAATTAAAATGAAGTTCTAATAACTTCTAACAACCTCAGTTATTTCTTAGACAAGAATTCTAAATCACATGACAATAGATTCAAGTTAACTTAAAATCTGATTCTATGTTCTTCATGAATCATGACAGACAATTAACATTAAAAAAAATAGATATAAAATATATAAATCGGCTATGCACACCATGTCATTTTTTCGTTGTTTGCTACGTAATCAAGATTCGATTGCTTGTTTTTATAATATTTTATTTTTTTGGTTAATTATTGGAGTAGATCATGATGGCAATTGAGGAAATTGTCAGATTTATCCCTATCAAAGTATTGTTTTTTTTTAATTTTTGATCGCATGCAATACTTCTAATACTTCCAACCATACTTAAAAAAAAAAATTCACTCCATAACCAACCAATTACATTAATACCCTCACCATCTTCTTCAACCTTTTCTCCATTCATCTTCCATCTCTCTAACACCTAATATTTAGAATACATCATTTTCAAGAGTTTATAAGGATTTTTTCATAACGAGTTCTCTAACATTTTCTCTATGAAGAATTAGGGATAAGAATGGTTGTGAAGATAGTGTAAAGAGATTTTTGGTCTTACATTTCATCCAAAGCTCAAAATATTCCATTTTGATTTAAGATATGTAAAAATCACATTTTTATTGCATTATTTCCATTATTACATCATTTACTTTATGGGTTTTGGTTATATATATAAAAAAAAAAAAAAAAATTAAGGGTGTTGCAGTATTAAGATAATTGTTGATGGTTTTTAATACATGGCGACAGGGTCGACCCATAGTATTTTGGGCTCAGGGCAAAAATAAAAAAGTATGCCCTTCTAGAAGTCATCTTTATGTTCCTCTTTAAATTTGTTTTAGCTCAAGCCTCCGGTCATCAAGAACTTATCAACATATTCTCTTCATTTTTTACCAATGCTTCCAAATTAATTTGTTGTTCAGACTCAGTACCTAAATCTTTAACTAAATTTTCTGTGGTTGAATCATCTAATTTGAAAAAAATATTTTCCAAGAGACCCTCAAGAGATTGGGCAATCTCTTTATTTTTTTTCCTTTTCAATCTTTTGGCAGATCCAAAAAGTTATTTTCTAAAAATTATTTTGCTAATTATAGACCCAACTAAATAAAGATAAATAAAAATAAAATAATTAAAAATATATAATATTCTGATATTAAATATTGATAATAATCTAAATTGCTAATTATTTAATAAAAAACAACAGATAGTCAAGTGAGGTGTGAGTAGCAAATCAAGAGCAACAAAACATGTTATATTCTGCAATTTGGGATATGGAAACTTTAATTGAAGATTTAAAATCAAAAGTTTCCAAAGCTGGAAATAAAACAGAGATAATTAATTTCACTTACAGTATAGAATAAAAATTTATAAATAGAGTAGAGGAATCGGCTGACAAGCGTCGGCGATTTAGGTCCAATTTCTGCTGCAGTGCAACTTAGCTCCTATCCAGATCTCGATGGCGTCCAACGGTCAAGCTCAAGATGGTCAATGACTCAATGGTGCTGGAGGACCCCAATCTCCAAACATACTCATAGCTCTTCAAACGTTTTAGAAAAAAAAAAAAAAAAAAAAAACAAAAACTGTTTTAATAATTGTTTTGGGCATGGGGGACCCCAATCTCCAAACATACTCATGAGTTAGCTTTTTATTTTGAAAAGAAGTTAGCTTTTCATTTGCTTTAATGTTATAGAAAAAAAAAAACAATAATTGTTTTAATAATTGTTTTGGATCTGGACAAATAAAAACTATTTGGGCCTGAAACAGTAACTATTAAATCTAATATGTATGGTGCCTCTAATATAAGTTGGGCTTAGGGTGATCGCCCTGTTCGTCCTGGGCCTCCGCCAACCCTGCATGGCGATAAGTTTTGTTTTCTTCGCAAAATTAACAAGTTAATTGTTTTAATTTTGCTTCCTATTCGATTATGTGGTTTTTACCTTATTTTATAATAACTGTTAGGTTTTCCCCCTTAAATTCTGGTATTTTGTACAAATTTTTTAGGGTTATTATTTTACATGTACAATTGAAACTGTAAGCATATTGATTTCATTGTTTCGCGTTTGATTTGCTTAACATGCATTGTTTATGTTTGTTCTGTTCTAAATCAAGCTTTGTACTGGGGAAGGAGTTGAGAGGTTAAAGATGAGGTTAAGACTCTTGAAGATGAGATCATGAGAAGGTAGCACTCTTGGACCAGTTTGTTGTGTTAGAAGGCCTGGTTGATCATTCAGAAGTGCAGCCCTCCCAATTTTCTTCAGAGGCTTTTTTATGAGTGTGTATATTGTTATTAATAGATAACTTTAAAGATCAATAGAAAAATTGTTTACTCATTCTAAATAATTAGAGTGGAAGAAAAAAGGATGTGAAAAGTATTATGAGCCTTGGCAAATTCTTTGTTGAAAAAAGGTTATGGTTATCCAACTTTTAACTTTTATGTTGCTGCAATTGTATAAATGCATGGTTATAAGAGAAACCAAATTTTGATCTCTACTGTGAGCTCCAGGATGAGCTTTTAAGTGACATGACTATCAACAAAAATGATAAGTTCCAGAAAACTCATGTTTGTATTAGTAGGAATTGGAAGAATGCATAATGACTATATCATGTATAACAATTTTGATCAAATATAATTTAAATGTTACTTAAATTAATATTAGCATTTGAAATAAATTTAATTATTTTCATTTTAGATAATAAATTTATATATTTAATTTAAAAGATAAATTGAAATTTTTTTTTCTAAACATAATTATTTTATTTTATTTTATATGAAATTAATTTAATCAATTTGATTTTATCCAATTCCATTCTACACTGGACAATACTATTTTTAATCCTATCTATACTACACCAAACACATCACAGTACTAATTAGTTAAATTCTATCCAATCCTATCTTATCTCATAAAAATAGTTCAATCCAATTACATGCACCAAACGCACTCAAAGAGTTTCATGGGTAACATATAGCAGTTGTTTATAACATTTCATGGAATCGGCAACAGCATTTGTTGAATATGAAAAGTTGATGGCGATGTTCGAGGAATTTGATCGTCCTGACATCCCAAGCATAAAGTTCGAAATTAATGTGGTGCTTGGTGTTGTCGAGTACGATAATGAACCTATATAGGCTGCTAACTTCTTCGATACACCTAAACCAGTAATGCAGAAATAATACATAACCCAAAACGGCCCGAACAATGAACCACCTGCATCAAGTGTTGAAGTTACTGAGATAAAAGTTCAGACAGTGAAGTTGACAACAATTATCAATTTCAGGTAGAGTCGGATTATGAATCAGATGTCCATTAAGAAGGTGGACTAGATGATAACTTGCACGACTATTGAGAACCTGATGGCGATGATACTTGTGGGCTGCACTCCTCCAATGAGGATGGTACCACCGTAATGGGCTATTGCAGACAAAATCGATTGCAAAGGATGACAACGGATCGGATCGCGGTCGGATTGGTATGCATCATATAGACATGGCCCCGGTTCGGTTCGAACCGGGCGGTTTTGAACCGGAACCTTAGGTTCCGGTTCAAAATCGGTTCCGGAACCGGGATCCGAAACCGGGACAATCGGTCCCGGTTCCGGTTTCCTAAAAAAAATAACCGGAACCGCCGGTTTGGAACCGGCGGTTCACGGAACCGCCCGGTTCGGGCGGTTCCGGTTCGGTTCCGGTTTTTTTTTTTTTTAAAAAAAAAATTACTTTTTTACTAATATATATATATATAAACAAATATATATATATATATAAACATATATGTATACTAATATATATCCCAACATATATGTATATATATATCCTAATATATATATGTATACTAATATATATATATGTAGGAACTTTTTAATTTTTTACTAATATATATATATATATATATATATATATATAATATATATATATATCCCAACACTGTTGGGCCATATAATAATTTATAATAAATATGAGTAAATGGCCCAATACTATTATTGGGCCACATATCACTTAAATCATAACCCAACAAATACTCATCCCTTTTATAAGCACTCAACTTCTTACACTTCTCTTTTTTTTTCAATGTGGGACTACTTATAAGTACTCAACTTCCTACACTACAATTTTCTTTTCAATGTGGGACTACTTACTATCATTTTATATAAAACTTCATCTCCTACACTTCTCTTTTACTTTCAATGTGGGACTAGTGTAGACCATTTTTGACTATATTCTCAAATCCCACATTGAAAGTGTACAAGACTTGAACCATCTTTACTTATCTATATATATAACCAATCCCACATTGAAAGTGAATATATTTTGAAACTACCTTTGCATATATATATATATATATATATATATATATATATATATATATATATATATATGTACACACTTCTAAAGTTTTAATTATCCATCCACAATGATTTATTACCTTTGGTTTATTCATTAGTTTAATTTTTTTAACTTTTTATTAAATTTTTTTCATTTTTTTATTTGAAAAAAAAAATTCAAATTTTTTTTTTATTTTGGCCGGTTCCGGCGGTTTGGAACCGACGGTTCAACCAGCGGTTGAACCGCCGGTTCCAAAAAAACCTCGGTTCCAACCGGAACCGGGAACGGGACCTCCCCGGTCCCGGTTCCGGTTGATGAAAATTTGGAACCGGAACCGGCGGTTTCGGAACCAGAACCGCCGGTTCCGGAACCGGAACCGCCGGTCCGGTTCCTTTGGCCATGTCTAGCATCATACTTAAAATCTGTTTTGAGCAAGGTGCTATATACTAACCCGTTTCATTTTATATTTTTTTAGTTCATTAATTAAATAAATCTTCACATATTAAACATAAAGTAGAACTAAATATTAGTACACATACACTTAAATTTAATAAAAACACAAGTTACATAACATTTAAGTTCAATAAAACATACAATACCTAATTCAATGAACCATACAACACTTAAGATCAGTAAACCTTAAATTCAAATATAAAGTGCAAATACCAAAATAAATTTAAATGACATAAAATTCACTAATTTCTTACAACATTAGCACAATATATACTGTAAAACCTCTGTATAGTCATAATATTGGGACCAAAATAAATTTTATTATTCTGAGGAGGTTATAACTAATTAAAAGAGATGTAGTTGCAAAAATTATTGTTTTAACTTAGTTATCCTTAGTGCAAGTGAAATAGAGATAAAGTATACACTACATTAATAATTAATTAATGAAGCATGTCAAATCAAATATATAGCCATTGATAAAAGAGATAAACATACTTGAGAAGTTAAAAATATTTTGGTTTCAACAAAAAGGTTTTCATGATAGCGAGTTATTATGTACCCGTAAGTTTAAAGATGTGTTAACGACTCTAAAGAATAAGTTATTATCCCAAACAATTTAGAAAAAATATTTTATTTCATCTTAAACCTTTAACATAACATGCCATGTATTTTTTACAATATACAAACAATTATTACTATGTAGAGGCAAGTTCCTTAAGACGAGATCTAGAAAAATTATAACTTATTACAATGTGGAGTATATTCTTATTTATAACTGGCCCAAATTGGGACCATAATATTTTATGACTACATGAAGGTTATTTCTATTTAGAGTATCACTATTGAGAGTCTTACTATATATATATATATATGTATGTATGTATATGTATATGTATATACACACACACACAGAGACAGACCTCAATGGTGGGCTAAAACAAAAGATTATAACACTACACTTTGATTGATAAATTGATTCGTTTAGTCTTAATATTTCATGTATCTACGACAACAACAGAACGAACATTTTCTGCTATGAAGCTTCTTAAAATACCACTTCGCAATAAGATAAATGATGATTTTCTGACAGATTATATGGTCATATATATTGAAAGGGAGTTGCTGATATCATTAACTTAAAATACATAATAGACGAGTTGATTTTGTAAAATCTCACAAAATAAAGTTTAAATAAGACTTATTTGTATTTATATTGCATATTTCTTTTTCTTTTTTATTGTTATCTTACTAAAAGTTAATGTAATTTATTTAATATATATGCATTTTAAGGGGTAAAGTTCATTATATCCCCTATCTAATTTTATGTTTACTTTTCAATTAATTAAATTTTTTCGTATTATTGATGTTTGCTTAAAAAAAAATTTGTTTTGTTTTCACCCACCCTAATAAAAATTCCTTGGCACACCCCTATATATATATATATATATATATATATATATATATATATATATATATATATATATATATATATATATATATATATAAAAGATTCAATTTAAAAATTCCTTCGACATCTTAAATATTCACAACTAAGTATGCTTGGTTTAAATACAAACTTGTAGCAATAAATAAAATTTAATATTATAAATACAAGAGATTAGAATTCTATTTTTTCTTTTATATTTTTAATATTTTAAAAAATAATTATGTAAATACTAGGCTAAACGCGGCGAGTTGGGATATAATGGTTTGACTAAACCTGACCCGAGCACCATTTAAAGTGATCCTATTTCAAACGAATCGAAGCCCCACTGATTTGGAATATAGATCTGAGATTTTTATCATCAGTGTGTCTCTAATCCAAATGGATCCATTGTACTGAATTAATTGTTGGGATATTTTTTGGGATGTAAAGATAGTGAGACGGCATTTAGAGCTTGGTCCGCAATTCATGAAGGCGTTTAATTGAATATGATAAAAAAAATGATATGCATAAATACACGACCACTTGTAAGAATGAGGTGTGTGATTGGAGAATACAAGTGTCTTGTCTCCTTAATAGGGTTACATTCATAATCATGAGCGTTTGTGGCGATGCACGTTATGTCCAAGGTGGCAATAAAAAAAAAAAAAAAAGGTTAATGACAGGTGTGAGTTGCGTCAATTGGTACTTCCAAACATATTTTCACATTTTTCACGTTTCACTACCAATATTTTGATTAAATTGGTCAAATTGATATATCTTTTATAATTTAGTAATTATGTATTTTAAAAGTATAAACATCAATAAATAAAAGTGATAAATCATAAAAATATAATGATAAAAATAATAATAGCCCATTTTTATTTTTATTTTTTTACATATGTGATAAATCAAAGGCTAATTTGAAATGAATTAGATGAGAATAAATTTAACATGGTTTTTATTTAATAATGAACTAGATGATAACCATTTTAAATAAATTTAAATGTAAATAAAATCTAATTTAATTTTTATTAATTAAAATGATGTTCTAATAACTTCTAACAAACTCAACTATTTCTTAGACAAGAATTCTGAATCACATGACAATATATTCAAGTTAACTTAAAATCTGATTCTATATTCTTCATGAATCATGACAGACAATTAACATTAAAAAAATAGATAGAAAATATATAAATCGGCTATGCACACCATGTCATTTTTTCGTTGTTTGCTACGTAATCAAGATTCGATTGCTTGTTTTTATAATATTTTATTTTTTTGGTTAATTATTGGAGTAGATCATGATGTGCAATTGAGGAAATTGTCAGATTTATCCCTATCAAAGTATTGTTTTTTTAATTTTTGATCGCATGCAATACTTCTAATACTTCCAACCATACTTAAAAAAAAAAATTCACTCCATAACCATACAATTACATTAATACCCTCACCATCTTCTTCAACCTTTTCTCCATTCATCTTCTATCTCTCTAACACCTAATATTTAGAATACATCATTTTCAAGAGTTTATAAGGATTTTTTTCATAACGAGTTCTCTAACATTTTCTCTATGAAGAATTAGGGATAAGAATGGTTGTGAAGATAGTGTATAAAGAGATTTTTGGTCTTACATTTCATCCAAAGCTCAAAATATTCCATTTTGATTTAAGATATGTAAAAATCACGTTTTCATTGCATTATTTTCATTATTACATCATTTAGTTTATGGGTTTTGATTGTATATATAAAAAAAAGAAAATTGTGATTTTGATACAAAATTAGTTGAATTCATCATTTTCAGGTTTTTTTTTTGTAGAGTATTTTAGTTTTGCCTACGAAAGGCAAATCTTGAGTACACTTACAAAAGGAAAAACTGAAAATACACCACTGAGATATTTCAGTTTTGCCCTGACGTATTTCATTTTTGCCTTGTATTTCAGTTTCAATTTTAGTTGTATTTCAGTTTCAGTTTTTACCTGTATCTCAGTTTTATCTTGTATTTCAATTTTATCTTGTATTTCAATTTTGCCTTTTATTTTAGTTTTATCTAGGGATGGGCAAAATTCGATTTGGTTTAGTTTTACCCATAACCAAATAAAATCAATTTTTTATCGGTTATCAATTGGGTCAACCAAATTTGGTGGATTTTATGTAAATAACCGAAAATAACCAAACTCTAAAAGTTCAGTTAGGGTCGGTTTGGTTAATGTACCCACCTCTAGTTTTACCTATGACATTTTCAGTTTTGCTTCGTATTTAGTTTTGCCTATAACCTTTTCGATTTTGCCTACCAATTTTAAAACTGAGAATATTTGGGACTTTATTCCTACTATGTGGTTAAAAGTAAAAGAAATAAAAAGCATGATTAAAAAAAATTATTACTTTAAAAAGACCAAAAAATGCAAATCCCCCAATTAATTTCCTATTAAAGTCTTCCTAAAATTTTTGCTTAGCTGTAGATGACCTAAAAACAAGGATGATATTAGTTTTATATATATATATATATATATATATATATATAGTTGCATTAATGCATCTGTAGGCAGTCACATGTTTTGTTTTCTTCCTTTTCACTCTTTCAATTATTTTCTCAAAAATGTGAAAAATAAAACATAATGATTTTTAAATATATTATATATGTAATGTATACAAAACAGAAAAATTAAAAATTAAAAAGAAAAAACAGACTCAAAAATAAGAAAATAAAATGGAGGCCACCCACTACATATATATATTCTGGGGACTGGGATAGATAGATATACATCACTGAGAACTTGAAACAAAAGAAACCCATTTTGAAGTCTTGCACTTCTTAGTCCAAGTACTCTGCTCTCAGTCATTACCTGGTGGGGGCCGGCGTCTAGAATCTAGACTACATTTTATCTTTATTCATATCTTGTTGATATGATGATCAATAGGTTTACGTAAATTAAGATTTTAGGGGACAGCTAGCAGGCGTTTTTTTTTTAATTTAACCATAAACTTACTATAGCTGTTTGAAATTTCTTGAAAAACGTACGATACACACTTATACTACCTTAACAAGTCTAAATTGTTTTTTCTTTTCTTTTCTCCTCTGGTTTGTTGAATTTATCTCACCGCGCACGCACATATGACATATATATATACACATCTTCTTCTATTTTTTATCTCACCACATAAATTGTATGCACATACACTCCTTTTTTAAGGTTCTTTTTTTTTTTCGTCTTTGAAGTTTTGGAAGATGTTAGAAAAGATGAGAGTGGCGGTGGTCGGTGCCGGAATGAGTGGACTGGCGGCAGCTCATGTACTTGCAAAAGCAGGTGTTGAGGTTGTGGTGTACGAGAAGAAGAACTCCCTCGGCGGCCATGCTAAGGCAGTTACCTTCCATGGTGTCGATTTAGACCTTGGCTTCATGTTCTTCAATTCTACTGTGAGTAATAATTGCTTGGCGTTTCTATTTCCTTTTAACTTTAAAAATTTTGATTTAAATTTATATTTTTAGTATATGTAATTATATTCCTTTAATGTATTTATTTTTTTCCACCTGTTATATTTAAAGTAAATAGATTATTAGATATTAAAATTAATTACAAAATTTTAGTTAATATTAATATAGTAAAAAGTATACACTTCACACAATTTTTTCAAAAAAAAATTATATGCTCCTCATATTTATAATATTAAGATTATAAATTCGAATCGTACTTACATTATAAGTTTTAAATTAATTATAATAACTTAAAAAAAATTAATATAGTTCAACTTTTAAATTCTTATTTAATGTTTAATAATGGAAAAAGTAAAAGAAACTATCGAATTATCTAATTATGAATTTTATTAGACACTTGTGAGAATGTTCGATATCATCATTTTCGCACCTATTATTCCATTTTCTTTACTTCAAAAAATTGCTTCATGAAGACATGTCCAATTTAAGTTTTTAAAAACCAAACAAAGAAAGTTACTGCAATTCTAGATGTTTTGAAGTTGTACAGTATTAAGGGTGTTGTTTTTATTCCTAGAATTGCTAAATAGGATTGCTAATTTTGCTTTGTCTTTATTAGAGGAGTCGATTTGGATTGAAGACTATCTTCCCTGCATGAAGAGTCTAGTTCTTGATTATTCATTGGTTTAGTTGTTTATGTTTGATTTTGGTTGGTTTTACACACACATATATATATATATATATATATATATATTTCCTTCTTTAAAAAAATAAATAAATAAGTAAACACGACAAAAAAAGTATTTTAACTTATTGTTCAAACGTCAAAAATGCCCAAAGCGCAAAAACGTCAAAAACTTACACGCAAAAAATTTGAGTGAATATTAACAATACAAAAAAATTTAATTGATTGAAAAGTAAACATAAAACTGTATGGGAATATAATAAATTTTACTTAAGTGCATGTTTGGTGCACTAGATAATCCCCCGTTTGTTAGTGTGGCTGGATTGGCCACACCACATTTCTACCTTGTGGTGTACCGCCAAAGCAGGTGCGCCTGCGTCTTCTTTTTTTAATTTTTATAAAATATTAAAATTTATTTTTAAAATATTTTATATTAATATTAAAAATAATATATCTTTATAATAATTTTTAAATTAAATTAAATATTTTATTTTATTTAAATTTTAATTATTACTAAAAAATAATACAATTATTTTTATTTAATCTTATACAATACCAAACAAGGAATAATATTATTTTTAGTCCAATTCGTACTTTATCAAACACATCACAGTACTAATTTACTCCAATTTAATCTATAAAAATAGTCCAATCCAATCTCCGCACAATAAATACACTCTTAAAATACATATATTAACTCACAATGAACAAATTCCAAACAAATTCTAAAATTAAATATAACAAAATAAAAATTTAAAATTAGGAATAACAACCCAAAATTCTAATTTTTTAATTTGAATGTGTAAATTAAAAATTAAGAAACTTATTTGAATACAAAAAGAGAGGATGACTCATTCTTTAAATTTTTTGAGAAGAGAGAAAGAGAGAGAGAATGTGGGTGCCCATGTGGGTAGGTGGAAATGAACTGGTGTTAAAGAGGAGAAAGAGAGGAGAGAGGGAGAACTGCTTTTATTTTTTAATTTAATTGATAATAAGTAAACTTATAATATTATTAAATTTTTTTTAAAAAAGTTATCCGGACAACAACCCGGGTCAGCCCTGAGCCCACCATACAGGTCCACCTCTGATTGAGAAGATATAAAATCTATTAATTTATAAGAATATTAACCTCTGATGAGCATCATGATTATCACAAGTAGTAGCCAGATGATAATGCAAATCAGTTGATGCTATCTGATAGGCATTTCATCAAACAGTTAGGTATTATATATCTTTATCTGTTCTATACATCAACCTATACTCACGTGAGGAAAACGTGAGGAGCTCCAGGTCAGCAAAGTTTGTTAAGCACTGAAGTGAAACATCAGTAATGTTCCAAAATTTTGTTAAGAGCTGAAATATGTTGTTATCAGCTTATGTAGCATGACTTGCATTTCCCGTTTTCATTACAATTCACTGAGAATCTTTCAAATAACGAAGATAATAATAGTATCACAAACGTTGAAGCATGTTAAACAAAAGGAACACTAAAAGTATCAATGATACAAAAATAATTTATTGTTACACTAAACGTTGAAAATACAACCCTAGAACTTTTAAATGCATTACAAAAAATTAGAGATGCAATTTTCTCAGTCTATAATTTACTCTCTATTACTACTTTTTTCCTCCCTCCATTAGAATTCTCTCTCTCTCCTCTGTTTACTCTTTTTCTCATCTTTGTTATCCGTATGTGTTTCCCTTTGTACAAATTTCTTCCCTCTCTCTACTAAGTTTCTCTCTCTTCTCTCTGCAACTTGATTATTCTCCTTAAAACAATTCCACTTTATTATTCTCCTCAAAACGATTCCAACAACATATTATAAGTACAAATCCAAAATCATTTACCTCCTTAAAAGTCTTTCAACCAGAAAACATTTTTTCCAAAAATATTTCACTTACTTTTATATATATATTTTGCAAAGATATTTCATGTTACTCAGCAACACGATTTCACATAGCAAGGCATTGTTTTTTTGCAACATAAAATGCTTGAGACTGACGTTTGGTTTTATAATTTATTTTGACATAAATCATAAACTATTACAACATACAATCAAAAATTACGAATAATGCTACAAACACAATGATACAATTAAAGTAAGAGTTTCACAAAACTTCGAAGAACTCGAGCAATGTCACACTACCATCCTGCTTTTTAAATAATCTTTTTGACTTAATCTAGTTATTTTTGTATTTACACAAACATATTGGGAAAGGGTGAGAAATTAGGGAGAAAAAAGTGATAGGGAGAAAAAAGTGATAGCTTAGTGAGAGTAGAGAGATAAAGAAGAAAGGTTGAAGTTCGAAGCTGGTAGGAATCTTATTATAATTTTTTTAGTACTATGGAATAGACAAAATTCAAGATTGGTTATTAACAATCAAACTACTAGTAGTAGATGTCGTTAAAATTGTTAAGAATGTAAATTCTGTATATTGATTGTGTATTTAATGTACAACAGAGGTGGCTTTATATAGGCAATATACAAGGAATGGACTAAGCCCAATGGGCTAATACATGGACTGAGCCCAATGGGCCAATACTAAGCTAAAGCTATACACTAACATCCCCCCTCAAACTCGAGGTGGCAATGAGGAAGCCAACTGGAGTTTGGATATAAGATCTCGAAGACGACCAGGCGGGTGAGACTTGGTGAAAGTATCAGCAGGCTGGTCAGCAGAGGAGATGAAGAACAACTTTAGAATACCTTTCTTGAGATGCTGACGAGTGATGTGGCAGTCGATCTCAATGTGCTTGGTGCGTTCATGGAAGACATCATTATGAGCAATGTAGATAACACTACGATTGTCACAATAAATAGGAGTGGCAGTGGGCTGTGGAGCATCCATGTCAGCCAAGAGCCAACGAAGCCAGATAAGTTCGCAGGTGGTGCCGGCAAGGGCACGATACTCAGCCTCGGTACTGGAACGGGAAACAACATCTTGCTTTTTACTACGCCATGAAACAAGAGAAGTACCCAACATGAAACAGAAACCTGTGATAGAACATCGATCAGTCGGATCACCTGCCCAATCTGCATCTGAATAAGCATGGAGCTCGAGAGAAGACCGAGAGGAGTAGTGTAGACCATGATAAAGAGTGTCCTTGACATATCGGAGAATCCGAAGAACGGCAGCATAATGGACAGAACGAGGGGCATCCATGAACTTACTAACCATACCTACAGCATGCGAAATATCTGGACGCATAACAGTGAGATAGATCAGACTACCAACCAACTGACGATAGCGAGTAGCATCGGATATAAGCTCACCATCCAAGGGTGTGAGCTTTGCATTGTATTCCAAGGGAGTGGAAACAGTCTTATTGTCGGTGATGCCAGCCTTAGTGAGAAGATCAGAAGCATATTTAGCTTGAGAAAGATAGTATCCATCGGAGGATGTGGTAACTTCAAGCCCAAGAAAATAACTGAGAGTGCCCAGATCTTTCATCTCAAAATGCTGACTAAGGAAGCGCTGAAGAGAGCGGATACCTGCAGAGTCATCTCCAGTAATAATCATATCATCAACATAAAGAAGAATAAGAGTGATACCAGCAGAAGATCGTCGGATGAAGAGAGCAGTGTCATGGGGACTCGAAGTGAAACCCTGCTGAGCAACAACTGAGTTAAATTTTTCAAACCAAGCTCGAGGAGCCTATTTGAGGCCATAAAGAGCACGGCGAAGACGACAAACTTGTCTGCCGGAGTGTGGATAGCCAGGGGGTGGTTGCATGTACACTTCTTCTTGAAGATCTCCATTTAGAAAAGCATTCTTCACATCCATTTGATAAAGAGGCCAACGGCGAACGGCAGCCATAGCAATAAGACATCTGACAGATGTAAGGCAAGCAACATGAGCAAAAGTTTCCTCATAGTCAATGCCATATTCCTGAGTAAAACCTCTGGCAACTAGGCGAGCCTTGTATCGTTCAACAGATCCATCGGCCTTGGTCTTGATCTTGTAAATCCATCGACAACCTACTACAGACTGACCAGGAGGCAAGTCAACCATATCCCAAGTGTGATTCTTTTGAAGGGCATCTAGTTCTTCATGCATAGCTTGCTGCCAAAGAGGGTCAGTATGAGCCTCACGATAGGTGTGAGGTTCATAGAGGGTGGCAAGAGCAAAAGAGCAGTGATAATCAGAGAGATGGGGGGGAGGAATGCTTACCCGAGTGGAACGACGGAGTTCAGGATCAACAAGAGACTCAGGAGAGGGTGGTGCCACAGGATCCAAGACAGGCAGGTCAGATGCCGGGGAGAGAGCCGGAGATGAGTCGTCTGGAGAGGCAGCCGATGTCGAAGAATCCTCCACAAGTTCAGGATAAAGAGGGATAAAAATATCAGTAAAAATGGGAGACTCGGAGGAAGAGGACGTAGGAAACTGTTGAAGACTCGTGAAAGAACGATGTTCCCAAAACTCAACATGACGAGATACACGAAGACGATGAGAAATGGGATCATAGCAGCGAAACCCCTTTTGAGACAAGCCATAACCAAGAAAACAACATAGACGAGCACGAGGCTGGAGCTTTGTGCGTTCATGAGGAGGAAGAGAGACAAAGCAAATACAACCAAAAACTCGAAGAGATGAGTAGTCAAGAGATTGACCATAGAGAAGCTCAAATGGTGATTTGTTTTGAATGGTTGGTGAAGGAATACGATTAATGGTGTACACAGCAATGAGTGCGGCTTCACCCCAGAAGCGCTCAGGAAGAGAGGCAGAAATGAGAAGGGTGCGAACAACATCAAGAATATGACGATGTTTTCGTTCTGCACGACCATTTTGTTGAGAGGTGTAAGGGCAAGATCGCTGAGTAAGAGTCCCATGACTGTCTAAAAAGGATAGGAAAGATTTATCATTGTATTCTTGAGCATTATCTGATCGAAAAACTTTGACGGTGCGATTGAACTGTGTGTGAATCATTTTATGGAATGTTTGGTAAATAGACACAAGTTCAGACCTATGATGAAGCAGATAAATCTAAGTATATCGAGAAAAATCATCCACAAATATGACAAAATATCTAGATCCCCCCTCAGTAGGAATAGGAGAAGGTCCCCAAATATCAGAATGTATAAGATCAAAAGGTGCTGAAGAAAAAGAGACACTATTATTAAAGGGCAATTTTGTTTGTTTACCAAAATGACATGAAGTACAATCAAATTTTTGAAACTGAATTGAACCAAAATGACCTTGAGAGGCTAACAACTGAAGACGAGATAAGGATGGATGACCAAGACGAGCATGCCATAGATCAGGTGAGGGGGTGGCAGTAGTAGCAGCAGCTAAAGCAACTTGTGAAGGAATCTTCAAGTCATGAACCTCAAACATACGACCAACCTTACGGCCTGTCCCAAGCACTTGACCTGTCCGGGGATCCTGCACATACACACCATGATTAGTAAAGAGAAGATCTATACCTAATTCACAAAGTTGACCAACAGAAAGCAAATTGAGAGACAACTTTGGGATATAAAAAGTGTCACTAAGAGATAGATCATAAGATGAGATTTTTCCTTTATGACGAACAGGCATAGGATGTTCTAAGGGTGCCTTATCAGAAAATTGAGATTCATCAGGAGTCATATGGTTACAACATGCAGTATAAAAAAACCAAGGTTGTTTACCTGAGGTGACAGAAAGGGCAGTGGAAGTTCGGGATAAAACCTGTTGAATTATTGCCTCAATATCAGCCGTAGTCAGGGGGGATTCCAAAGATGGACCAGGAAGAGCGGATGGAGCTGAAGGACATACAGCTGCTGCCTGAGGAATACAAGCTTTATTCTGCTCTTGCACAAATTTCTGCAGTTTGCGACAAACTGAGATGACATGGCCTTTAGCACGGCAAAACTCACAGCGAGTACCTTTGGAAGGCTGAGAGGTGGGACGCCCAGAGTTTATATGCGGAGAAGCAGTGAATGCAGCAATGGGAGGTTGTGGAGATGGTGTAGCCAATACATGATCAGAGGATGACATGTGATGAATAGGCCGACGGTTTTCTTCAGAAAGGAGCTCCTTAACTGCAGCATCAAGAGAAGGAGTAGGAGACCGACTAAGCAGAGAGGCTCTAGTAGGCTCAAAATCCTCACGTAATCCCATCATAAAATGCATAAATTTACGACGATCTCGATATTTGACAAAGAGCTCAATGTCCTGAGAACACACTAGTGGAGGATCTACAGCAGAGAGTTGTTCCCACATAGTAGAAGTCTGAGAATAAAAATCAGAAATAGACTGACCTGTCTCTTGGCGCATTTGATAAAGCCTTGATTCAATGTGGAATTCCAAGCTTGAATCATTAATGCAATTATAACGATCGGCCAGAAATTTCCAAGCAACCGTAGCAGTCTCAAGTCGAGGAAGAAGATTATGAATGGAAGGAATAGAAATATTGATAAACCAAGACAAGATCTTACACTGAATACTTTCCCATTCCTCCACGCGATCTTCATAATCATCCACTGTAATAGCATTCTTCGAAGTGTCTGCAGTAGCTGTGTCGCTGGACGGAGGGCTTGGTGCTGGCTTAGGGATTGAACCAGTCACATATCTCCATAGTTTACGACCCTTGAGAAAGACAATCATATTTTGAGACCATGCATGATAGCTAGTGGGTCCATCCAATACAGTGTTGATAGGACGAATGATATCTCGGTCGTTTGGTTGAGCCATAATGAAGAATGGAGACCTCAACTGGAGAAACGGAGCCCAAAATGAGAATCTATGCGAAAAACTGAGCAAGATAGACCTTTTTTTTTTTTTTTTTGACGTGGCAGTAGGCGCTGACGTGGCAGTAGGGCTGATGTGGCAGGGTACAAATTAATAATTCACCAATCTGAGGGATAAAATGGTAATTTACCAAACCAAAACAATTTCAATCAAATGAGATTGAAATTGGCAGTCGCACCTCTGTTTCAACTTTCAAACTTTTGCTTTGTTGGTTTGAAGGTGGCAGCGGTGGCGATGGGCGACGATGGGCGATGGTGAAAGCGTACTTACGCTACGAACTGGCGGCTGCCTTTGGAGTGATCGTGTCCGTCGATTCCAACATCACAAACGACAGCTCAGGCAAGCACCTGCTCGCTCAGGCTCTCGAGAATATCGGTGTTTGGCACGAAAGGGAGCAGCAGCGGAGTGGTGTTGACGCCGTGGAACGAGCAGAACCAGGTGCAGCAGCGGTGAGCAAGGCAGAGTCGACGCCGTGGAACGAGCAGATCCAGGTGCAGCAGCGGCGAAGGAAGCAGCAGAACCAGTGAACGAAGAAAGAGCAGCAGCGGCGAAGATCGGCGTCGCAGGAAGCGAGCAGGTGTTGCTGCTCGAACTCGAAGCAGCAGCAGCGGCGAAGATCGACGTCGCAGGTGTGCAAGGCAGAGTCGATGACGCCGTAGAACGATGAAAGCAGCAGCAGCGGCGAAGGAAAAAACAGAACCAGTAGCGGTGCTGGTGGAGTCGCGAATGGCGAAAACGGCGTCGCAGGAAGCGAGGAGGTGTTGCTGCTCGAACTCGACGAAGACGACGATGGTTGATTCTGCTGTGCTGGTTGATTCGAGCAGCGAGCGGAGCTGTGGGCAGCGAGCGGATCTGGGCAGCGAGCGGCTGTGCTGGTGGATCGAGCGAGCAGCGGTGCTGGTGGATCCGCGTAGATGAAGGTCTGTGGGTGACGGCGGTCACTCTCTTCTGACAGTGAGTACTGGATGAAGACGAGGGCAGCGGAATATTCGCCGAAAATCCACAATAACCAGAAAATCAAAAACAAAGCTCTGATACCATGTTAAGAGTTTAATGTACAACAGAGGTGGCCTTATATAGGCAATATATAAGGAATGGACTAAGCCCAATGGACTAATACATGGACTGAGCCCAATGGGCCAATACTAAGCTAAAGCTATACACTAACAAAAATCAAATTTCCACAAACTTATGTGATTAAATTTGATAATCTACACTTTGAAATAACTGGCAATGATGATCCCTTGCAGACACGCATAGAGAAGAAACATATCATGAACCCACCCCATATGTACGTAGAAGAACATTGAAGTTAATGTATTGAAAAATGGACAAAAAGAAAACTATATGCTATAATGTGAATTGTTTGCTTCTCCTTTTTCTCCTGTATCACGGACATACAGATTTTATTTGTTCTTTTACCTTAATCTTGTTGGAAAATTTAAAATAGTTACACCCTTCAAATTCAACGGTAGCAATTTTCCACTTGTCTGCTGAGCTGTTGATTATGGGTTTTGGGACAGGTGACATGTCCAAGTGTGATGGAGATGTTTGAGAGTCTTGGTGTTGAAATGGAGATATCTGAGATGTCATTCTCGGTGAGTTTAGACAAAGGCCAAGGCTGTGAATGGGGTACCAGAAATGGGTTGTCCAGTTTGTTTGCACAGAAGAAGAATCTGCTTAATCCCTACTTTTGGCAAATGCTTCGAGAATTAATCAAGTTCAAGAAGGATGTCATCAGGTACACAGCATGTTCTCTTTTCACTTTTAACACAATTAAATCTGCAAATAATTGGGATTTATGGGCGCTTTTATTAATTAAGAATCTTAATGAGAGACAAAAAGCTTAATTTTGTCTAATAATTATAATGTTTACTGACAACGGTTAAGAATCAAATTACATTAATACCACATTTAAATTACTGGAAAGACGACTTAATTTCTCTTTCCCACCTAAGAAATTAAGTTCGCTTTCCTGATTCTCTATCTAATGAAACTTGAATTCTTTTCATTTCCATTTTGAATTAGTGGACGCACATTCCTATAAGTAGAATGAGTTTATCTAGCTAATGAGAAAACCTAGGTGCAACTGGTTATGATTTTGTCACATGGTTTGTATATAAGTTTTTTCCTTATTTAATAGGCTAGTCTTTTGGATTCGATAGCTGGTTGCTAACGGCTTGCCGCGTGCGCCAATAAGAGCAATTTGGCCCAAAATATTGTTCGGGGAGCCAAATATATTTAACTAAAAACTGTTTAAATGCATTTCAGTAAGAATGAAGTTGGTATAACATGTAACTCTGTTTCTTTGATGAGCGAAGGCTGATACCATTCTATAAGCCCAAGCCATAGAGAGGGCAGTAATAGCAATATGTTACTGTAATTTGACTCTCCATTTTCTTGAAATGATGATACTTTTTATTCATCTATGTTACAACATTGCAGTTATCTTGATATGCTTGAGAACAATCCAGATATTGATCGTACTGAAACTTTGGAGCAATTGATAAAGTCTCATGATTACTCTGAATTATTCCAGAAGGCTTATCTGGTAAGACCGCTAAAGCATTATATCATGTCATGTCCTTGAGCTTTTATCGTCATTTCAATGATTTTTATGTTTACTTAGGAGTAATAATAACATTTTTTTTTACCATTTGTAGATTCCAATATTTGGTTCAATATGGTCTTGCCCCTCAGAAGGAGTTATGAGCTTTTCTGCTTTCTCTGCTCTTTCATTTTGCCGCAATCATCATCTACTTCAGGTGACATTTTGTTCTAATCAAGTAAAAAGTTATGTATCTTATATTATGTTCAAAACTTCCATTTTTAATGTATCTTAGATTGTTTACTGACTTTGAGTTTGACTCTCTTAATATGCAGCTCTTTGGCCACCCTCAATTGCATACTCTCAGATGGAGTTCACATGACTATGTCAATAAGGTGTTTTTGATTCACGTGTTTGTTTAATTAAGCACATAAATTGTTTAGTTTATGGTTGCATCGGCTTTTTTTAGACATGTTCATGCTAAGGTTTTATATAAATGCAAGCTAAAAGTAAATGTTATGTTCCTTATCATTGTTATATATGTTATTAACCACATAAAAAAAATCTAGGTCAAGGAACAACTTGAGAGGCGGGGATGTCAAATAAGAAGTGGTTGTGAGGTGTATTCTGTTTCGCCAACTGATGAAGGTTAGTAGTTAAATTCATTGTCAAAAATTTTATGCCTTAGCTGAAGAAATTCATGGATGATTTATAATAGACAAATTTTTGATATGTTTTGACTTTTGAGAGCTTGGAAGCTCTTTGATGAATGAAATTTCAACAAAAGAAATTAAATGCAAAGACATAAAAAAAATAACAGAAGAAGAAACATGAACCAATAAAATCATGCATTGTGCTACTTATGCATCATGATCCTTTTTGGTGAGTTTCTTTCGTCAATCCATCCTTTTCTCAATTTTCACCTTTATATTGGGGCCTTAATTCTTGGTCCTGCTCCATGTTTTTTTTCATGGGGGGTGGCTATATATTAAATTAAATTGATGGCTATATCCAAAATTGTTACAGAAATACCTTTTTCTAGTCGTTGCTGTCTTAAAAATCCATGGAAAAGTATATACAGTCTGCATCAGTTATGAAATTGGTTAGGTGCTAACCTTAATGGTCCAGTTCCCAACTTTCCATGAAATTACGCAATCGAAATCATAGAAGTCATCTATGTACTGCTGCAGGTTGCTCTGTAGTATGTGGAGATGGTACCCAAGAACTGTACAATAGGTGCATTATGGCTGTTGATGCCCCGGATGCTTTGAAAATGCTAGGAAGCCAAGCAACATTTGATGAAACCAGAGTACTTGGTGCTTTCCAGTATGTCTACAGGTACTGTCTGGTCTTCCATACTTTTACCATTCTTCATTTTTCGTCCATTAATGGTTCTCTCATATATATATGATATGGATAGTTATGGTCTAGCTATACGCTAATGCCTCATGTAATCTATAAAATTAATATTAACTTTCTGTTGGCAGAGATATTTTTCTTCACCATGATAAGAATTTTATGCCTCAAAACCAAGCAGCATGGAGTGCGTGCAACTATATAGGAAGCAAAGATAATAAAGTATGTCTGACATATTGGCTCAATGTGCTTCAGGTTTGTAACATATTCTCTTTGGGTAAAATGTATTAGTTTTATGAATAGATTTGTACTTAACCTTACATTTAGTTAATCAAGCAAAAGCAAAAAACTGGATTTTGGTTTATTTTTAATGTACTAACTCTTGCTAGTTGACTATGCTTTCACCTTACAGAATACCGGTGAAACGAGTTTACCTTTTCTTGTAACAATCAATCCGGATTATACACCTCAACAAACGTTACTCAAGTGGTCAACTGGCCGTCCGGTCCCATCTGTGGCTGCGTCAAAAGCTTTACTTGAGCTTGATCATATTCAGGGGAAGAGAGGAATTTGGTTTTGTGGAGCTTATCACGGTGAGAGCATTTTTTACTCATCAGAAAAGGCACTATCTATTCATGCATGTTAATTGAATGAAGAACTATTTTCTTGCAATGCGAAGCATAATAGTCATTAGATTTGCTTCACAGTTACAGTTAATCTCAGTATACTTTTATTTCAGGTCATGGCTTCCATGAGGATGGACTAAAGGTTGAAAATAGTACCCTTTATTTTTGGCATGTGTTGTGGATTGTTGCTCAAATTATAACAATTTTTTTGTTTTAAATTTCTGTTTGTTCGGTTCTTATTTCTTTTTATTGGAGTTACATGGCTTACAAGTGAGGTATATGTCTTTGCAGTCGGGCTTGATTGCTGCACATGGTTTACTTGGAAAAAGTTGTGATATTTTGAGCAACCAAAGACAAATGGCACCATCTCTGATGGAAACAGGGGCTCGACTGTTTGTTGCTAGATTTCTTGGAAATTACATCAATACTGGCCGTTTGATGTGAGTTTATTTATATGCTCATGTCATTTGCCAGTGTTTGCTTCCTTATACACTCATTTATATCTTCTAGGATTGATCGCTCCATATGCATCCTCCTTTGACAGCATATACCGTAAACTTGAATATAACATCTATCAACGCATGTTCCTCATTAGGCTTCACCTCAGATTATTGTCATGATAGGTTCACTATCAAGCTATTGATACTGTGTACTTTTTTATGTCACAGTTTGCTGGAGGAAGAACGCGCGGTTTTTAATTTTGAGGGAACCAATAAAAACTGTGATCTGAAAACTATATTGAGAATTCACAATCCTGAATTTTATTGGAAGGTATATACATGCCACTTATGATGTTGAAATTAACTAACAGGAAAAAAAAAAAAATTAAATTTAGAGTAGAAGCCATATAGTGTTATTAACTGTTATTTGTATTCATAAAATTCTAAACACCACTGATGACCAACAGTAATTGCTTTTAGGTTATGACAGAAGCTGATTTAGGCCTTGCGGATTCATATATCAATGGAGATTTTTCTTTTGTGGATAAAGATGAAGGTCTCCTAAATATGTTTATGGTAAGATAATTGATTCGAATACAAACTCCAATTGTTTTATCAGTTTGGACTTTGGGAAATTTTTTCTTACTAAATTAATTTTTACAGATTCTCATTGCCAATAGCCATTTGGGACCTTCACGCTCAAAATTGAAACAGAAAAGGTATGTTGTGACTGTTGGACTCCTGGATGTGATATTACTAGTAAGTATTTCCTGAATCTTATTACATCAAGTATTTCTGTGTGTTCTCTTTAGGGGTTGGTGGTCACCATTGTTATTCACTGCTAGTATTGCATCGGCAAAATATTTCTTTCACCATATTTTAAGGCAAAATACTCTTACACAAGCTCGTAGAAATATCTCTCGCCATTACGACCTGGTAATTTCTTCTACTATTGATATACTCTTTGGAAACCTAGAAAGAAACCAATGTAATTTATTATCTAGATACATGTACCTATTTGTGCATAATGCAAGTGCATGTTTACGCGATTAGGTGAAGGCTTGGTTCGAAAAACAGATTTGTAGGCGTATGTTGATCCTTCTAGGGCAAGTATAGTTTCAAATTTTTATAGAAGAATTAGGTAGCGCGGTAGTGTTTTAGGAAACCTGAGAATCTCTCACGAAATGCAAAGTGGTGTAGGGCAAATAATGCTAGATAAGTTTATGCCACGATCACAAACTCATTCTCCAATATAATATTTCTTCCTTGCCATTTGAAAGGAAAACCTATGTTTAGGTGGTAAGTTAGTTATACAATGCCATTGATTGTTAATGCAATAAAACCACACCAAAAATATATTGTCCGCTTTGAGCTTCACGCGAGCGTCTTTTACTCTTCTGCACTTATTTCGAGTCCATAAACCTTAAAATGTGCTTACTTAGTCAAGACTCAAGAGGATCCAAAGCTAATATACTCGTCCTGGACTTCATTTGCTAACGATATACATTGAGAGAGTTAATCAATGGAGTTTTATCAAAATTAATGTTTATATGTGTTAAGATTTGGAGCTTTTCCTACCTTGGACAAAGTATAGTACACATAAATGATGACCTTTTTTTGCTTTTTCAAATTTGACTTGCCATCATATACCCCATGCAATTTTACTTTTATGAATATGATAGTATTGGCAAGGTCTCCTGAGCCCCAGTTGAGACTGCAAATTTCTATTTAAATAAACTCGCTGCTTCTTTTTGTTTATGATGATAGTAATGTAACTGATTAGGTGTACTAAGTGGAAACTTACAATTCGTTTTTGGTCTGCGTTTCTAGAGCAACGATCTTTTCTCTCTGTTCTTAGACGAATCAATGACATACTCGTGTGCAATTTTTAAGGTTAGGATCCAAATTTTTAATTCTTCAACATAACATATATTCAATTTGAAGGGAACCTGAAAACATGTACTCATTTGTGCATCATATTGATTCATAGAAGGAAGATGAAGACTTGAAAGTTGCACAAATGAGGAAACTCACTCTTCTGATTGAGAAAGTAAGTCTTGTTCAAATTCTTTAAATTTTTCAAAACCATCATTTTTAGCCATTCCTTAGTAACTTTTTTTTAACTCGTACAGGCAAGAATCAGTAAAGAGCATGAAGTTCTTGATATCGGGTGTGGGTGGGGATCGTTAGCTATCGAGGTTGTCAAACAAACTGGATGCAAGTACACTGGAATTACTCTGTCTGTGGAGCAACTGAAATATGCAGAAACCAAAGTGAAAGAAGCTGGTTTTCAGGTTTTTTTTTTTTTTCTACTGCTGGCCTTCATGTGGAAATTCTTGTAAAAACTAGACACAGCGCCCGAGTTACTAAAAAAAAAAAAAAATTATGACAAAAGTGATATAATCATCACAACCATTACAAAGAAATAAACCTTTCAATATATCAGGGTATATACATAATTTGGATTTTAAGAAAATTATATAAATTCCTGACGTGGGAGACATTTATTCATAACTTTAACCTTTTTTGCTACCAGGACCGAGTAAGATTAATTCTTTGTGACTACCGCCAACTGCCTGAAACCAGCAAATATGACAGAATTATTTCTTGGTAAGTTATTTTTACCTTCAAGTACATTTTACATGAGCATAACTGTTTTTATAATAAACCACATGATTTTCAATGGCCTCTTTCCAGTGGGATGCTAGAGTCTGTTGGACATGAATACATGGAGGAGTTTTTTGGTTGCTGTGACTCACTATTAGCTGAAGATGGGCTTCTTGTTCTACAGGTAATGATAAAATGGAAAGAAATAAAAAAACCCAGCTATTGAATTTTTGTTAGCTTGATTTGGACTTCATGGTCGCAAAATTTAGTTCTTTGGTTGCTTTCATTTCCAACATTTGATGAGGGTCACTAATACGTTTTTCGACATTTCTCAAATTGCGCTAATAGTTAAGGATGTTTGATTCTATTTCAGTTTATATCAATACCAGATGAGCGTTATAATGAGTATAGGCTAAGTTCAGATTTCATAAAGGAATATATTTTCCCTGGTGGATGTTTGCCTTGTTTAAGCAAAGTAACAATAGCCATGGCCTCAGCATCCAGACTCTGGTATTATTGTTAGCACAATTTCCATATTTAGTCTTATGTTGCTAGTTGATTTTTCCAAAGACAATAACTCAAGTTCTGCTAGTACAGTGTGGAGCATGTAGAAAATATAGGAATCCATTACCACCAAACACTGAGATGTTGGAGAAAACATTTCTTGGAGAAACAGAGGTACTGAAAGTTATATAGTTATATTGTTTTAACTTGTCATGTATTTATTCTCTATTTTGAAAAAAAAAATTTGTGAAAGCTAGAATGTAACAAATTGTGTGCCTTAATCTTGTAATATTTGGCTTTCAGTGAAGTTCTTGCTCTAGGATTTGACGAAAAGTTCATTCGAACGTGGGAATATTATTTTGATTATTGTGCCGCAGGGTTTAGGTCTCGTACACTTGGAGATTATCAGGTAAATTCTAACTCTCTAGCCTTGGTCTTGGTACCTGAAATTGCAATTTTCAACTTATAATCGGAATTGTAACTCAAAGAGTACAAAATTTGTTATCATGTAGATGGTATTTTCACGTCCCGGCAATGTCGGTGCATTCACCAACCCATACAAAGGCTTTCCTTCAACTGATTCTGTCATGTAAGGAGAGACCATATATGCATACATTCTTTGTTTGTTTCTTGAATTGGTGACTAGTTTGATGGTGTATACAGATTTGTACCAATAAAGAAAAGGATATTTTCATCTTCCAAAAATTCTTATTAATAAGTCTTTAAATTTTTTCTTAATTGTTTTTATTTTTATTTTTGCTGCTTGAACAGACAAATACCTTCCCATTGTAGATTCATTAAAATGCCAATGTTTTTGTAGTCAATCTTTTGGAAGAGCAACTCTTTTGACTTGCTACTTATATTTGCTCATGTTCAACATCCAAAGAAAGTTAAAAGGGGAAATTTCATATAGAACCCCTAAGATAAGGGAAATTGTTTTTAACTATATTAGAAATTTTAATTGTTGTTAACCACAATACTAATAAAATGTCTTAAATGCCCCTCAGTTAAGTGGTTTATCATCTTTCCATTTTACAGAAGCTGCATATGATTTTATATGTGAAAAGAAAAATGATTTCAAGTATAGCTACATATAATTTCATGTGTGAAAGAAAAATTGATTTCAAGTATAATTGTAATAATTTTACATGTGATAGAAAATATGATTTCACATATTATTATATGATTTCATGTATGTAAGAAATACATGAAAATTCTGCAAAATGACAAACTTCAAAGTATGGTTTTAATTTTCTTAAATACCTTAATAATGGGAAAAAAATTAAAAACCCACGAAATATATAATGTTTCAAAATAGAATGGATTCAAGTAAGACTATTACACATTTGTATCAATTTTACCTCCCCAAAAATTGAAGGTTTTTTCCAAGTTGCAACGCCTTTTTTTATTATTTATTTTTACCCAAATAACAACTTAATGTTCGGTTTGCATCCATATATGAACAAATGACAGAAAAATAAGTAAAAGAAAAGAGAGAAAAGAGAGGAAGAAAATGGAAAAGGGGTTGAAGAGTATTTCAGTAATTTTCTGGTTATAAGGTGAAAAGAAATTTTACTATGTAGTTAGTAATAATAAACTTATACACACACATATATATATATATATATATATATATATATATATATATATATTTGAAAGAGGTACAATTACAATATTAATAATTGCCGGAACCTGCCGAGATTAACCACTAAACGTGCGGTCCGGATATCTACTCCCATAGCGGGAGAATACTACTCCCACAAAAATAAGGGGAGAAAACTACCCACATATTCACATGGTGGGATTCGAACCCCTCACCACTAAAGTGAGAGGGAGGTGCACTAATCACTTTACTTTAAGTGGATGTGCATAAACTTATATATTTGGTTAAAAACAAAGTTCTTATAACATATATGGTCAAATTTGACAATTTACACATTCTTATTAGTAGTATATTTTAGACAATTGAAATGTTGGGCTGGGCTTGGAGAGGTCCGTGGACCGGTTAAGGTTGATTCTCTTTGGGTTCTCTTAACGGGCTTGAGTCCCAGAGTCTGTATTTTTTTTTAAAATCAAAATATGTAATTTTTTTTTTAAATCTAACAATCAATGGGTCAAAAATTTATCCAAAACTATCTAAGATCAAACTTTAAATCGACAGCATCAGTATTCACCCGCACAATTAGGAGATATTTACTCAACCAATACTGATAAGAAAACTATGTACACTAAATAATAAATATGTATGGTAAAAGTTGAACCACTTGCCATAAACGCGACAGATGAGATGCACACCACTTGACTAAGAGGAATGCATAAAATTTGTATAACTTTTTAATAACATACAAATTAATTGTAAGTAAGAACATAAATAAATAGGATTTATAAAAAGTTTGAGAGTGATACTCAAATTATAATTATCAAGAGGAGTACTAGCAGGAATCACTCTAAGAGCCCCTCTTAAAATGACACGTGTCATTTTATTTATTTTTAAAAAATTATAAATAATTTTATGAGGATTACTTTTTTATGACCCTAAATTATTATAAAATCTACTTGATTAAATTTTAATAATCATGTAAACTAAATAAAAGTCAAAATAGATTGTTTTATACCTAATAATAGAATATTAAGAGATATATTTAACCTACTTACAACACATACTATTTTGTTAGATTTTGATACATATACCTTTTCTTTTTTTTATATTTTCTAATTAAATAATTATAAAATAATATAAAAATATAAAATATTGTCACCCGAGGAAGCGACATCTACTTGACTTCCTTTGTGGAGGCGATCTATTTTTTTCAAAAATTATTTACATTTTTAATTGTATAAAATAATAAATTTAATAAATCATTTTACTCATTTTGTTTCATTTTTTCAATTTTAATTATTATCAATTTTTATTTTTACTTTTATTTTTTAAATTTTAATAGGAATTAATTTTAAGTTTCATTTACGTTTGACCATTAAAATTTTCTTTATATATAGACATGGCCATTGGAACCGGACCGGCGGTTCCGGTTCCAAATTTTTATCAACCAGAACCGGGACCAGGGAGGTCCAGGTCCCGGTTCCGGTTGGAACCGGGAGAAACCGCCCGGTTTGGTTCCTCCCCGATTTTTTTGGAACCGGCGGTTCAACAGCCGGTTGAACCGCCGGTTCCAAACTGCCGGAACCGGCCAAAATAAAAAAAAATTAAAAATAAATTAATAAAAAAATTAAATATATAAATAACGATAAAATTGAAATAAAATTTTGATAATATTATAAAACTATAAAATTAAATAAATAAATAAAAAATTAGGGCTTGCACTTAATTTTACCTCAATTAAGCTGCCTACGTATCCTCTAGGAGGAATCAAAGCCCACGTAGTTCTTTTACCTGTTATGTTTCGAATGTGATCAATCGTCGCTTGTTCCTTCGGTTGCCGCTGTATCCTCGTTAGTGTCGAAAAAGTCATTGTCGTCGGACACCAGATCCAATTCTTGCTGCCGGTATGTGGCCTTGGTCCAGTCGTCAACACAGACCTGGATCTGTATTGAGTCAGGACTGAGCAATGCTCGTCTCTCGTCCAGAACATTGCCACCTGCACTAAATTCCTGTTCGACGGTGACGGTCGAGACAGGGGTTCCAAAAATTTGTTTGGCAATGATGGCCAAAATTGGAAAGTTAGTTGCGTGCTCTCTCCACCACTGTAGGACGTTAAAGTCTGGGGTGTCCAAAAACTCAAAGGAGGTGTTTATGTAAACATCAACCTCTGAAACATAGGTTGATGAAGACGAACTCCCGACGTCCTTGCTTTTTTGGTAAACACGCTTGCCCCTAACTTCCTTAATGTGGAGGGAAAGCGCGAATGACTAGTACTACCGCTTCCGCTTGGTTCCGATTTGTTGAACATTAATGTTCAGCGAGAGACCATAAACAGAACGATATTCGTCATACATTGAATAAAATAAATTCCTAACATTATTATATAAACCACTAACATCTATGTCCATTATCCCTAGAGATTGGTAATAAAGTGTAAAAAATTCATATAAACTATTAAATTTATTCCTAGGGTCAAAAACTGATGCAAGAGTATAAATTACAAGAATGTCCCTATAATAGTTTATCCATCTTTCTCGCATTGCATAAACACACGGAACTAATTCATTTATTTGTGAACATTCATTAAGTGCACCTACAATATTAAGGGCTTCAAATAAAAATAAATGTGAAGTTGGATAATATATACCGGATAAAGAATTTGTTGCATCATGAAAAACTTTTAAAAGCATGCAAATTTTTGTACAAACATCCCAATGGTGTTCATATAAATTAATGGTATTAACATTATGCTGCATAAATCTAACTAATAATTCTCTATACTCGTAGCTTTCACAAAGCAACTTATATGTGGAGTTCCAACGAGTTGGAACATCACGGGAAAACCTAATTGGATGTTTCCCGTTAGCTTTACAATACCTATCCCATTGTTTCATAGTGCTAGGATGTTTCCACAAATAGTATAGAGCATCCCTAATTGGTGTAATCCACTCATATAGTGTTTGCAAACCATGTTGTACACATATATTTAAAACATGGCAAACACATCTTTGATGAAAAAATCTGCCGCCAAAATAGGGTTGACACAATTGAATTAATTGTGGAACGGCGGCAGTATTATTTGCAGTATTATCAAAACCAATTGCAAAAATTTTACTCTCAATACAATATTCTTCAAAAATAATTTTCATTAATTTATAAATATTATCAGCAGTATGGGTGTCGTAAAAAACTCTAAATGCCAATATTCATTTTTGCAAATCCCATGATTGGTCAACGAAATGGCAAGTGAGTCCTAAGTATGAATGTTTTTGCCAATGATCACTCCAGATATCGGCACAAACAGACACACGACTCGGATAATTTTGAAAATATTTTACTAAACCTTTTTTTTCTTTTTTATAAATATCACACATAGTACGTTTTAATGTGATCCTAGGCACTCTACATGCAGCGGGATTTAAAGCATTATGACAGTATTTTAAAAAACCAGTTTTTTCCCCAAAACTAAAGGGGAGATGTTCGGTCGCTACCATTCTTGCTAATTGGTCCCTATTATTTTGATCAGTATATTTAAATAAAGGATGGTTAAAGGATGTGTACCTTGCAATTTGGTGTTGTCCTCGCTGATGGTGAGCTTCGGCTGGATGTTTGCTGTTGATATGCTTCCAATACGTCCCGTACCCTCCGGATTTGTTCCATTTAAAATCTTTGGAACAATAATTGTAAACCACTATAACTAAACCATCCTTCTCCACCCTCTTCATATGAACTTTAAAAAGTTCAGATTTGTACTTTGACAAATCTGGCTGCCCCTGCGGCTGCGGCAATTGTACGGTTTCACTTGGAATTGGATTTGGGAGGTTTGGAGCAGAGGAGGGACCACCGCCAGAAGAGGGATGAGAATGATCAGGATTAAAATTAATAGGAGTTTCATTACCAAAAATTACCTCCTCAAATTCTCTTTCTTGCAGGTATTTAGCAAAATTTCGATCGTTGTTGTATTCTGGGAAAGTGCGACTTTGCACTTCTTGAACATTTAAATCCGGTACCTGCTCATTTTGCTCAGCATTTCTGTTGGAAACGGACCTTCGGCCTCCGGAAATAGATTTTTGACCTCCGGAAATAGATTTTCGACCTCCGGAAATAGATGGTCTTGATGGTGATGCCATTATAAATTTATAAAATAAAGTGTTTAAACAAATAATGAAAACAATTGAAGTAGTGAAAAATAATAGCAAGATTGAGAGAATGAGAGAATTAGAAAAATATTGAGAGAATTAGAGATGAGAGAAATATTGAGAGAATGAGAGAATGAGAGAATTTGTGTGATTGGATTGGAGAATTGATGGAGTTTATATAGTTTTTTGGATTGGAAAAAAATTAATATTTTTAAAACTTTAGGGGTTAAATTGTAATTTTCTAGGGGCTATTTTGGTAATTTTCCTAGGGAGCCGTTCCTAACGGCTACATTGCTGCCACCTGGCAGCTGCTGCCAGCTGCCAGGTGGCAGCAGATGGCCGTTGGCCACAGTGCGGCCGACGGCCAAAATTTTTTAAATTTTTTTTTTCTAGAAAAAAAAAAATTAAAAACCGGAACCGAACCGGAACCGCCCGAACCGGGCGGTTCCGTGAACTGCCGGTTCCAAACCGGCGGTTCTGATTATTTTTTTTTGGGAAACCGGAACCGGGATCGACTGTCCCGGTTCCAGATCCCGGTTCCGGAACCGGTTTTGAACCGGAACCTAAGGTTCCGGTTCAAAACCGCCGGTTCGGTTCAAACCGCCCGGTTCGAACCGAATCGGGGCCATGTCTATTTATATAGATAAATTAATTAACTTTTATTTTAAAATATGTGGCCTCCATGGAAGAAGCCAGGAAGATGTCAATTCCTCAGGTGGTAATATTTTTATATTATTTTATGATTTTTTATATTTTGATATATATATATATATATATATATATATATATATATATATATATATATATATATATATATCAAAATATAGTATAATAGTATATGTTGTAAGTAGGTCAAATATATGGCATAATATCAATATTCTATTATTATAGGTAAAACAATCCATTGAATTTTATTAGTTCACATAATTATTAAAAATTTAATCATGTAAACTAAATTGATAAATTTATAATAATTTAGGGTCATAAAAAAGTTAAAAATATAAATATGAGGACTAAAATAAAATTATTTATAATTTTTTTTTAAAAGTAAGTAAAAGGACAAGTGTTGCTCCGAGGACACTCCTCTAATTATCAATAGGCTCGATTTTATCCGATAAATTATTTTCCTATATAATTTTTTATTTAATTTAGGGATCGTTTGTTTTTTCACAATGGGTCTGAATTAAACACATTAAGTAATTTTTATTTATATTTTTAAATGATCAAACAACTTAAAAATGAGGTCGGCCCTGTGGTATGCTCCTCACACTTACACTTCGAGGTTGTGAATTCGAGTTATGTCCCTCTCCCCTAAATCTCTAATTAATTGTAACAGTTTAAAAAAAACTTACAAATACTAAAAAACAACTAAAAATAAAAAAGTTAAAACCATGACTTATCACTTAATACAATCATAATTATAATATTTTCTTCCATAATAATAATATTTTCTTCCATTATTATCATTCTTATATTAATATATTTTTAAATTTATTTTTATTGACACTTTTATTCGGTAGTTAGAAGAAAAAAAAAAAATATCATTTAGGTATCAGGTTTTAGTCTTTATTCAGTTTTTAGAAAAATTCAGGCCTATTCAGTCTTCACATAAAAAAAAATAAACGACCCTGCAGGAAATTAAACTTGCAACTTTAATTTCTAAGATAAGATGAAATTACATAGCAGAAAAAAAAAAGAGTGAATGTGAATAACTCTGTAATATTTTATCGAAGAACTAGTGATTAAAAACAGTAAACAATAGCACCTATTTATAGGTGAATACAAAAGTAAAATAAATGACTACTTCCTAAAAACAAACATCAACCGAAACCGATTTTAGTGCCACTAGGTAACAACCTACTTATTTTGAGTTTAGTACCTACAAATCTGCTAGAGAGACTTATTCAAAATAAGACTTAGTCAATAAAAAATAATAGTTTGACTTTAATTAAATTCCAACAGCCTCCCTTAAACTTTCAGAGCTACACATGCCTTCAATATGTAAAACGTTTAAGCTTTCAATCATTTTGTGAGAATGTTGGCAATCTGTTCTTTGGACTTGCAAAATTCCATTGCAATTTCTTTTTTTTTTTACAAGATCACGAATGTAAAGAAATTTGATGTCGATATGTTTGCTTCTCCCATAAAACACCGGATTCTTTGTGAGAGAAATAGCCAACTTGTTATCACAATAAATCTTTGTAGGAAATTATTGCTCTTGTTTTAGCTCATTGCATAATCGCTGTAGCCAAACAACTTGACATGCAATGGATACAGCTGCCATATATTCTGCTTCGGTGGTCGAAAGTGCAACAACTTGTTTCTTGGAAGACCAAGAAATTGCTCCAGAACCTATGTGAAATATAAAGCCAGAAGTACTTTTCTGTCCTTCACATCTCCTACCCAATCACTATCCGTGTATCTAACAAGATCATAATTGTTAACAGATTTTTAAAAAATACCATGTCGTTGAGTACCTTTTATGTAGCGCAAAATTCATTTTACAACTTGCAAGTGAACTTGACTTGGTGTCTCCATAAACCGATTAATAAAACCAACTCCAAATGTAATATTAGGTCTAGTATAAGTCAAATAACGTAGACTACCTACTAAACTTCGAAAATAAGTTGGATTGACAAGCTTACTATTTCCGACTGTATCCACATGCAATCCTTTTTCAACAAGGGTCTTGATAGGATTACAAGATTCCATCTTGAATTGCTTCAAGATATTTGCAGCAAATTTCTTATGTGAAAGAAATATCTTATCCACTGTCAGTTCAATCTCAAGGCCAAGAAAGTAAGACATCAGTCTCATGTCAGTCATTTCAAAATTGCTATTTTACGAGTGTACCATGCTTATGGAGCCTATTTTAACCCATATAAATCTTTCTTTAACCTGAGAACCTTATCTTCACGGCCTTTTTTCACATTGCCAGCTGGTTGATCAACGAAAACTTCTTCATTAAGGAATCTGTTCAGAAACGCAGATTTGACATTCATTTGATATATCTTCCATTTCTTTTGCGCAGCTAAGGTAATCACCTTACGAATTGTATCCATGCGAACTGCAAGTGCAAAAACATTGTAATAATCAATACATGGCTTTTGTTTGTAGCTTTTACCACCAATCGAGCTTCAGTTTGTCCATCCGACTGTCAGATTTATACTTTGTTTTATACACCTATTTGACGCCAATCGATTTCTTTCCTTTAGGAAGAGAAGTCAGCTCCCAAGTATCATTCTTTTCTATGGATTGAGTTTTTGCATCCATAGCCTACAACCATTCATCATGTTGTGATGCTTCTGCAAAAGTGAGAGGGTCACTATCTGCTAATAAAGCGAAATTTACAAGTCCTTCGTTAGTTACATCATTATCATTAGTCATGATATAGTCATGTAAGCGTGCAAGCAACACACGAGGACGTGTCAATATACAAGTACGACTTGGATTCATTGCTGCAACTTGCTACGACTCTCCACCAATTGATTCTTCATTTAAAAAAAATACCAATTTGTGACTTTTCTACTGCCAATTCCAAGCTTCAGCTTTATTGAATTCGACATCCCTGTTGATAATTACTTCATTTGTTTGCAAATTAAATAGCTTATAGCCTTTGGTTCATTTGCTATAACCGATGGAAATACATTTTATACTTTTACCATCAAACTTCTTCATTTTCTCAGCTAGTATATGGGCATATGCTATACACCCAAAAACTCGGAGAGCTTCAACATTCAGCTTATAGCCATTCCATGCTTCGTTAGGTGTCATATTAAGAACACTCTTTGTCAAACACCTGTTCAACAGATAAACAGTACAAGATACGGCTTCTGTCCAAGAAACGTTTGGTAAGTTTTTACCTTTCAACATATTGCAAGCCATTTCTGTTGGGATTTATGCCCTAAAACTTGTAATTGTAAACGGTTAAAGACTTAATAAGAATTATTCAGATTATTATTCTAGTTTATAAATGTTTTATATTCAGTAATACATTCGTATTGTGCAAGAAAATCCTAGATTGCAAAATATAATCTCAGAATAAATATATGATGGTCATATACAGAGAGGATTCATTTTAAGACATGCAATCTAAAGAGTCCGTAGAGAGCGAACAAGGCTGAGTACTTTGTTTGCGATTGATCTATTGCTGTGGTCTATTTTGTAAAGTACGATGGTCGTATTCTAGACCGTTCATGTAGTTGACATGAGAATGGAGGTACCTTATATGATGAGATCATATAAGATTGGGCCACGATTTATATGAATCTCTCACCAAGATCCGTTATTAGATGAGATTCATATATAATCGATAAACGATGGCTATTTATAGGTGATCTTAAATCCTAAGTGTCTTATCGACTCCTTCAGGTTGGATTGTGGCTTTTGATTTACCATGAATGAGGTTGATGTGAATCTCAACCAATACCTCCGTATCTTAGAGTTGTGGTTTGGTTTGTGGCTGGGAAGATTTGAACACAATAATGGAATCCACTCCTTGATTGAAATAAATGAGTAGTTCTCTTAAAGTTTAATTCGGGGCTTGAACGATTATGAGCGCTCTCCTTCTTCCGTGAGGAAAACGGGATTTAATTGTTCATTAGAGAATCAATGGTATTTAAAGGAAAAGATATTTCTATAGGGATATAACGGACTTTATGACCTAGCTCTATTTATGAACTACTTGTGGAGGATCACTTTATATGCAATTAGCTATATTAATGGACACTGAGACTTCAGATTGTATATACACGTCTACAGTTCTGAGAGTGCAGTCTCGGGTTTTTAGTGGAATAACCCCGAGGTTAATAATCGTGGAATATTAATTAAAGAGTTTTACTTAATATTATTAAGTATTATTGGAGTTTAAAACTGTGGGTCCATTAGGTCTCCTTGCTAGCCCTTATAGTTGTTGGTAACGAGGGTCACGGTAGATTAATTGGATGGTCCAATTAATAGTGTTACGAAAGTAATGCGATTTGAATAAAAGAGAATAATTAAATAATGTGATTATTTAATTAATTAAATATTTAATAAAATAATAGAAATTATTAATTATTAATTCTATTTATTAAATATGAGGTTACGTAATTAAATAATGACTAATACAAAAAAATTAAAATAATTAGATTATTTTAATAGTTCTAAAAGTCAAAGATTAAAGTCTTTAGGAGACCAAAGATTAAAAAAGATTAGGATTTCTATTTTGACTTGGTCAAACTAAAACTCTAAAGAGCTAATATATAATAGTTGTATAGGTAGGAAAAATTGACCTAACACACAAGTGAAAAAGAAAGAGAGTTCAGCCACGGCAAAAAGATAGAAAGAGAAAAAAAAAATTTCCGACTCTCCCCATTCTTGCAGAATTCGGCCGGCACTAGGGAGAAGAGATTCTCCATTCGTTCTTTTCACGTGACCTCCATCTCTTTTCGTGACATACCCACATATGCGATGTCAGACCGTGGGTGATAGTTCGGAAGATCTGGTGGTAAATCGAAGATTTAGAAAAAGAAAGTCAAGAAAAAGGTATGTAGTTTCATGGAATCTTTTTCTGCGTATATACAGAAACTCATTCCTGATTGAAAAATAGTTTTTCAATTAAAAAATAATTTTTGAAACCTAATTCCGCATGTTATATGATAATCAAACGTTTTCTAAAACTCCCTTCAATTGGTAATCATTTTTAACTTTGTCAAACTAAAACCCTAAAGAGCTACTATATAAGAGTTATATAGTTAGGAAAAATTGATCTAACACACAAGTGAAAAAGAAAGAGAGTTCGGCCAAGGCAAAAAGAGAGAAAAGAGAAAAAAAAAATTTCTGACTCTCCTCTTTCTTGTAGGATTCGGCCGGCCCTAGGGAGAAGAGATTCTCTGTCTGTTCTTTTCACGTGACTTCTATCTCTTACTGTAACGTGCCTACACATGAGTTGTCAAACTGTGGGTCATAGCTAAGAAGATCTGGTGGTAGATCGAAGATTTAGAAAAAGAAAATCAAGAAAAATGTATATAGTTTTATGGAATCTTTTTTAGTATATATACAGGAACTCGTTCCTGATTAAAAAATAGTTTTTCAATTAAAAGAAAATTTTTAAAACCTAATTCCGCATGTTATACGATAATCAAACGTTTTCTAAATCTCCATTTAAATGGTATATGTAACGCCCCTAATTTTTCATAAATATAATAAATATCCTTGGATTATTATTAATTATTATTGAGCATGCAAAAGTTAAGTAGGTGATTTAAATTGGTGAAAAGTATATATATTCGATATATAGTGTATAAACGAATAGTGATTTTAACCGACTTAGAAATATTATTTTCATTGTGCATTTGGAGAATAATAGGTCCAATTGAATATTGATGAAGTCAATTTGTTAATTGGATATGTGTGGAATATTTTTAGAATAATTATTGAGAGGGAAGGTGATTGGTGAGTTAGTTTGATAATTAAAAGATGATTGGTAAATCACATGTGATTAATTGAAAATTTATTGCTATTTTAGGATTTTAAAGAGATCAAGGGGGTATGTTGCAATTAAGAATATGTATATATATATATATATATATATATATATATATATATATATATATATATATATATATCTATATCTCTATGTGTATGTGTGTGAGCTTGCCTGCACTCACACAAATAGAAAAAAAATTTAAAATTTAAAAAGTTAAAAGTGAACTCACCAGAAAACATGAGAAAACCAAAAAAAAAAAATAGAAAACAAAGGAGAGTGAGGCGGCCGAGAGAGGAGAGAAAAGAAGAAGAAAAAACAAAGAAAGAAGAAGAAGTTTGACCGAGAGAGAGAGAAGGAAGAAGAAAAAGAAGGAAAGAAAAGAAGAAGAGGGAGAAAGAAAGGAGGAAGAGAAGTTTTTTTAAAAAAAAAAACGGTATCCAGGTTGGTGTACACTCATTTCTATAATTTTAGTTTATGTGTTGCTCGTAGAAATTTCACACTCTTAAGTAAATGATTTTGAAAACTTTAATTGAATAATCTTTGTGGATTATATTGTTATATTGGTTTTAGTTTGTCATTACTGTCTGAAAATTTATTCTTGAACGCTCCAAAATATTTATTGATAAAGGTATTTATTTTGGAAATATATATATTGTTGAAATGAATTGTTTGAGAAATTGTTTTTCCATGATTTCGTATTGTGAAAATTCGTTGAAAACTTTACATTTGAGTATATGATTTTGAAAATAATATTAGAGTAAAGTTTGTGAATTATGAAAAGTTGTCAAATTGAGAAAATTATGGAATATGTTAAAAATGGCCATGATATATTTAGCAGTACTGCACCGATATTTTTGTATTTATATCACTCTATGGATTATCAACAGTCACCGTTGTGGCCAATCCTTGAGTAAAGTTATTTACGACATGTAGTTCTAGTTGGTTCCGATGTCGAAAATAATATTTGTATAGGGATACCATTTCAGCGGGCAGTTCCCGTTGGTTTCGATGCCGAACAACCCATAATCCAGTCCTGTAAAACCCTGTTATGTGTATCAGAGGCCTAGTTAAGAAATGAATAATGGAGTTACTGAAAACTATAAAATGAATGCAAATGAATTTTATTTGAGATTTAAATCCAGAAACATCCGAAAATGTTTTAATTAATATAGCTTCAGTTTATTCCATATTTGTAATATTATGTTTTATTTACTTACGTACGATAATACGTATTTTTGAAATTTATTCTGTTGTTTTATATCATATTGAAAATATTTTAGTGTACACCCACTAAGCTATATGCTTAGCGCATTGATGTTTATCATGCATAGGAAATAGAGAAACCAGCGGACATAAAGATTGAAGAGTTGGTAGCTGCAGACAGAGTCCAGAGTCACATCACTCCTGAGTAGCTATTTACGTCCATATATATATATATATTTATTTATTTATTTATTGATGCATGCATGTATATAAAAGAATGTGAAAGTTTTTAATGTATAAGTTTTGTAAATATTTGTTTTATAGTATGTGGTTTTCAAATTATGAGATTTTATTATTTATGAAATATAATTTATTTATTGTTTTGTTAAAAATGTTTGGAAAGTCGCACTAAATAGAAGGGTGCGCATACTGTTGTTGAGAATTTGAAGTGTGTATTTTGGAAAATTGTGATTTTGTAAACAGGTTTTTGGCAAGCCAGAAAAATAGAGAAAATTCTGTCAAAAAAAATTTCAAACAGTTTTGGTGGGCTCACTATAAAAGATTTTAAAATACAAAATTTTTTATTTACAAAGATTTTCAAATTATAAATTAAGTTTAGAAAAGTTTTAAAACCGAGTAGCGCTCCTTGGTTCGATCTAGACGGATCGGGTCAGGGGGTGTTATATTTTAGTGGTATTAGAGCGCGGTTTAAGCATTTCTGGACCAAAAGAGTAAGATTTTGTATATGCATGCATTGTATAAAGAAAATTATAGGAGGATGTGACTCTAATTTGCAGACATCTCTTCTGTCTTATATAGAATAAAAAGAAATGGAAGGAAGTGAAAATAGAGATAGACTTGGAAGTCCTGCCAGTGTAGCTAGGGAAGCATCTGGAGAATTTGTAAGCCTAAGGGTGGCTGGACCAGAAGTTCCGGGTCAGCCGGCATTTATACAACAAATAGCTGAATTCTTCCAAAACGTGGCCAGAGTAGCGCCACGAAGGTTAGTAATTGAACGACTGGCTAAGTACAAACCCCCCAGATTTCCATGGAAGAAAAGAAATGGATGCATATGCAGCAGAATACTGGTTTGAGCGGATAGAAAGAATATTACAGTAGTTGCATTGCACACCTGAAGAGAGTCTAGAGTGTGCAGTATCCTTACTACAGGAGGATGCCTACCAATGGTGGACCTCCATTATACAGACAGTGCGGCTGGAAGAGAGAACTTAGGAGTTTTTCCAGAGGGAATTTAGAAGAAAATATGTTGGTCGCATCTACCTAGATAATATGAAGAGAGAATTTATCAACCTAAAGCAGAGACAGATGGCAGTGACTGAATATGAAAGAGAATTTGTCAGGTTGAGTAAATATGCTAGAGATATGGTGGCCACAGAAGCAGATAGATGTTGGGGATTTGAAGACGGACTGAATGATTATATTCGCCTACAGGTCGCCGCACTTAAGTTTGAAGATTTTACTATACTTGTCTCAGCGGTCTTGAATGTTAAAAGGGTCAAGAAAGACGAACAGGCCAGAAGAGACAGAAGTCAACAGAGAAAAGGATCAAGGCAATCTAGCTTATATTAGCCACAGAGTGAAATGTTTAAGGGACCGCAGTCTAGTGGTCCGACGCAGTTACAGAGGCCCATACCAACAGCTAGACTGGGTCAGTCCGCAACATCAACAGCCAGTATCCCTGGGAGTACAGTTAGGGGACCAGCCCCAGTACTATGTGAGCATTGTGGAAAGAGACATCTGGGGGAGTGCTGGAGAGTTACAGGAGCCTTCAACAGGTATGGATCCCGTGACCACTTTTACAAAGATTACCCGAAAAATGAGACTACTCATGTTCAGCATCCAGAGAGATATGCTCTTAATGCTTCCAGAGGTAGGAGCCCAGTCAAGTTGGGATTGAAGGTAGTAGCCATAGAGGGGTACCAGAATCAGCGGCAAGATAGGATACTCATACCCCTGCATGAGCCTATGCTATTAGGCTCAGGAAGATAAGGATGAGCCAGATGTGATTGCTGGTAAAATTTCTATTTTTGATACTATTGTTATTGCATTGATAGATCCAGGATATATTCATTCATATATATGTTAAAACAAAGAAATTTGAAAACTGAATCTACTGAGTATGAAGTACTAGTCAGTAATCCGATAGGCCACAGTGTGGTTGTGAATAAAGTGTATAGAGACTGTCCTATCAAGATTTAGGAATATGAATTTTCAGGTGATCTAATGAAATTACCATTCTATGAATTTGATGTAATCTTGGGCATGGATTGGTTGTCTAGACATCTGGTTGTCATCGACTGCAATTTGAAACGAGTAACACTTAGAATAGCTAATGGTACAGAAGTAACGATGGTGGGTGAAAGGAGGGATTATCTCTCCAATGTTATTTCAGCCACTACAGCTAGAAAATTTATCAAAAAAGGGTGTGAAGCTTATTTGGTACAGGTGGTTGATTCTCGGAAGATTGATTCTAGTATTCAGAATATACCCACCGTATGTGATTTTTCAGATGTATTTTCGGAAGAACTCTTGGTTTACCACCGGAGAGAGACGTCGAATTCGTAATTGATGTAATACCAGGTATTTCTCCAGTATCGATAGCTCCTTACAGAATGGCACATGTAAAACTGAAAGGAATTGTTAGATAAGGAGTTTATTCGACCTAGTGTTTCTCCGTGGGGAGCACCAGTATTGTTGTAAAGAAGAAAGATGGGTCATTGAGATTATGTATCGATTATAGGCAACTGAATAAACTCACAATTAAGAATAAATATTCGTTTCCTAGAATTGATGATTTATTTGACCAGCTGAGAGGAGCTAGTGTCTTCTCAAAGATAGATCTCAGATCAGGGTATCATCAGCTGAGAGTGAAAGATTATGATATTCCGGACACGGTATGGACATTATGAATTTGTGGTGATGCCATTTAGGTTGACGAATGCACCTGCAGTCTTTATGAATTTGATGAATCGTATCTTCCGTCCATATTTGGATCAGTTTGTGGTAGTATTTATTGATGATAACCTGGTATATTCTCAGTTAGCAGAGGAGCATGATCGACATCTTCGAATGGTATTATAGATTTTGAGAGAAAAGAAACTGTATGCGAAATTGAGTAAATGTGAATTTTGGCTAAACGAAATTGCTTTTCTGGGACACATAGTAGCAGCTGAAGGCATAAAACCAGATCCTAAGAAGATTGAAGCTATTGTTGAATGGAAGCCTCCCAAGAATGTTGCATAAGTCAGAAGTTTCTTAGGCTTGGCAGGTTATTATAGACGGTTTGTGAAGGGATTCTCATCCATGGCAAGTCCGTTGACTAAACTACTCCACAAGAATGTTAAATTCGAATGGAGTGAAAAGTACCAAGCAGCTTTTGACGGATTGAAGACGATGTTAGTTGAGGCTCCAGTCCTTGTGCAGCCAGTTTCAGGTAAAGGCTTTGTTATATACAGTGATGCCTTACATAATGGTTTAGGTTGTGTACTAATGCAGGAGGAAAATGTGGTTGCTTATACTTCCAGACAGTTGAAACCTCATGAACAGAATTATCCGACACATGATTTGGAGCTTGCAGCCATAGTATTTGCATTGAAGATATGGAGGCATTACTTGTATGGTGAGAAATGTTACATATACACATATCACAAGAGTCTCAAATACCTATTTACTCAGAAGGAACTCAATTTGAGACAGAGAAGATGGATAGAGTTAATTAAAGATTATGACTGTATTATTGCTTACCATCCAGGAAAAGCAAATGTGGTAATGGATGCTTTGAGTAAAAAATCCTTGTGTACATTGAAAACTATGAATGCTCACTTGGAATTAACTTCAGGTAATGCAATAGTAGCTGAATTGAAACTCAAGCCAAACCTGATTCTGTAGATACAAGAAAAATAACAACTAGACGAAAAGTTTCTGAACATCTGTAGACAAATCCAAGAGGGGAAGGAAAGTGACTACTTAATCAGGGATGACAGTATTTTGGACTTCAAAGACAGAATGTGTATTCTAGATGACAATGAACTGAAAAAGACAATATTAACATAAGCACATAGCAGTTCATATTCGATGCACCCAGGTAGCACAAATATATATAGAGATTTGAAAACTCAGTATTGGTGGTCTGGTATGAAGAAAGATGTGGTAGACTTTGTGAATAAATGCATGACATGCCAACAGGTGAAAGCTGAATACCAGGTTCCATCAAGTTTATTATTGCCAATATCTATACCTGAATGGAAATGAGATCGTGTCACGATGGACTTTGTCACAGGGTTACCATTCATCCGGAGTTAACATAATGCAATATGGGTGATAGTGGACCGACTGACTAAATTAGCACATTTCCTACCTGTCAAAACTAACTATTCACTGGATAGACTAGCAGAAATATATATGAAAGAAATAGTCAGATTACATGGAGTGCCTGTATCAAGAATATCAGATAGAGACCCGAAGTTTATATCTAGATTCTGGAAGAAGTTCCAAGAAGTTTTGGGTACTCGATTGAGTTTCAGTACAGCTTTTCATCCGCAGACAGACGAACAATCAGAAAGAGTAATTCAGGTGCTAGAAGATATGCTCCGGAGTTGTGTAATTGATTTCGAAGGGAGTTGGGTTGATCACCTCCCATTAATTGAATTTGCGTACAACAACAATTACCAAGCGAGTATAGATATGGCACCGTATGAAGCATTGTATGGAAGAAAATATAGGACACCATTGTGCTGGACAGAATTGGGAGAAGACCGGTTGGTAGGACCTGATTTAATTAGACAAACTGAGGAGAAGATAAAGATTATCAGAGACAGACTGAAAACAGCATCTGACTGACAGAATCATATGCAGACTTGAAAAGAAGAGATATAGAATATGAAGTCGGTGAAAAAGTATTTTTAAAAGTATCTCCATGGAAAAAAGTACTCAGATTTGACAGAAAAGAGAAGTTAAGTCCTAGGTTTGTTGGCCTATACGAGATCATTGAACGTGTGGGACCAGTAGCTTACAGACCGGCTTTGCCACCAGAACTAGAGAAGGTTCATAATGTATTCCATGTGTCCATGCTGAGGAGATACAGATCTGATCCTTCTTACAGAGTATCCACAGAGATTATTGAGATTCAACCAAACCTAACTTATGAAGAAGAACCAGCGAAGATCTTGGACAGAGAAATTAGAGAATTACGAAACAAAAAGATTTCGTTGGTAAAAGTTCTCTAGAGGAACCACACTGCTGAATAAGCTACCTGGGAGAGCGAGGAAGTAATGAAACAACAGTATCCGCAATTGTTTGAATAAGGTAAAATTTCACGGACGAAATTTCTTAAGAGGGGAAGAATTGTAATACCTCTAATTTTTTGTAAATATAATAAATATCCTTGGATTATTATTAATTATTATTGAGCATGCAAAAGTTAAGTATGTGATTTAAATTGGTGGAAAGTATATATATTCGATATATAGTGTATAAACGAATAGTGATTTTAACCGACTTAAAAATATTATTTTCATGGTGCATTTGGAGAATAATAGGTCTAATTGAATATTGGTGAAGTCAATTTGTTAATTGGATAAGTGTGGAATATTTTTGGAATAATTATTGAGAGGGAAGGTGATTGGTGGATTAGTTTGATAATTAAAGGATGATTGGTAAATCACATGTAATTAATTGAAAATTTGTTGCTATTTTAGGATTTTAAAGAGATCAAGGGGGCATGTTGCAATTAAGAAAATATATATATATATATATATATATATATATATATATATATAGTAACAATTAGTTATTATTCTTTTAATCGATCTGCCCTACGAAGAAGCGGATGATGCGAAGAAGAAACGGGGGGAAAAAAAAAGCATTGCACAGCCCTGAGCGTAGCAGCTGCTGCGCGCGAGTCGCTGCCGCTTTTGCGTTAGGGCTATTTTTTATGTTTTTTTGGACAATTTTTTGCTGATTTTTTCGGAAAAATATTGTAGAATATTTTCTGAAAAAAGTGCAGAAAATTGGAGCGAAAAACTGTGGGCGAAACAACCCATGAACGCGCGCACCTTGCATGCGCGCAGCTACGCTGCTGGTAGCTGCACTTTTGCATGTGTTAGGGTTGTTTAGGGTTTCGTCTTGACATAGAGTACGTGTTAAGGTAACACGTGGATCTCTGAAAAGGATATTGACTTTTTTTATAAAAATCATGTTTGACTTGATAGGAAAACGAAGACAAGAAGAATTCAACTCGAAGAAGAACTCTTGAAGACCAAGGAATGCCTTGGGAATATAATTGTAATTAGAGTTATTTAAGTTAGATAACCCATCTCACTCGGTCAATTACGTATGCTTTATTTATTTTCATGTGATGATTATATGGATGTCAAGGCATTATCATACAATTAAATGTCATTTAGATTAGGTGTGCCTACACATGCATAAATAATATATCATGCATAATTATCATAATATATATTTTTATTTTAATGAGATTAAAATAGGAAACAATTTTATAAATGGCAATTGAATAATGGATTTAGTTTTTAGGTGTAAAAACTTGGTAATATCCATTAATTGACTAATGAACCAATTAAAGAATTTAATTAAAGTAATTAGTTAAATTCTTTGAATTAATTAAGATTAATTATTTAATTAAAAAGAATCGAATAATGAGATTAGTTTTTATGAGTAAAAACTTGGTAAATCTCATTAATGACTAATCTATATATTAAAGTGATTAGTTAGTTTCTTTAAATTAATTAAGATTAATTATATTAATTACTTAATTAAAAATAATCGAATAATAAGATTAGTTTTTAGGAGTTAAAACTTGGTAAATTTCATTAATGACTAATCAATATATTAAAGTATTTAATTAAAGTGATTAATTAAATTTTTGAATTAATTAAGATTAATTAGATTAATCACTTAATTAAAAAGAATCAAATAATGAGATCAGTTTTTAGGAGTAAAAACTTGGTAAATCTCATTATTAACTAATCTATATATTAAACTGTTTAATTATATTAGTTAGGTCATTTTAAATGTTAGGTTTTAATTTGATTAAACACCAAAGACATAATTGGACCAAATAATGTGATTTAGTTTTAATAGTTAAAACTTGATAAATTCACATATAATTTCTAGTTTATTTAAATAGCTTATGTAAATTAGAAATTGCATAATAAATTATATTTTAAATGTTAAAATTGAATAATTTATTAAAACTAGTAAAACTTAGATTTTATACTAGCCGTAGAATCTAAGTATAGACTAGAAACATAAAGTTTTAGAAACTCTTAGTCTAATAGAAAACCCTAACTACCAATAGAAAGTGGGAGAGGGATATATAACATTATACCATAAAGTCTCCATTGTTAGTTCAATACCGTGAGACTCGAGTGGCGCCTCGTGGCAGCTTTGTTTTCATCCTCCCTATGGAGGGTGTCCATAAGAGAAATACCAAGGTTGACTTTCTAACGGATAAGTTTTCAGAATGTATTTTGGGACTGACTTAGCCTTCCTAGGCACTCTCAATTTAAGTTCATAAATTCTAAAACAGTAGGTCACACTCATAAAGGACTTAATTAAGTTGTTAATTTATTGTCCTGACTAAACGAAAGCCTAGCTTACAACACTTAAGGATATTTGGATGTCATGCGCACATGTTGAAAGGAAAGACAGAAAAGATGGAGTCTCGTTTAGAAACATGCATATTTGTGGGGTATCCAAAAGGAACTAAAGGATATTATTTCTATAGTCATTCAGATCTTAAAGTATTTGTTTCTACGAATACTAAATTTCTGGAAAAGGATTATATGAATGATTTTATGCCTAAGAGTAGAATTGTCTAGAATGAGCTTTCAGAAGATACAATTTCACAGAAGGTTTCATGACCTAGCCCAATTTTAAGTTCTGCACCATCACAAGATCAACAACCTACCATTTCTGGTCGCAATGGGAGAGTTAATAGACAACCCAAGAGATACATCGGTCTAGGAGAATCTGTGGAGAATTTCCCGGACAACGATGATCCCTATTTGTACAAGGAAGCTGTGGAGGATGTTGATTGTCGCTATTGACAAAAGGCAATGCAATTCAAGATTGAATCTATATTTACAAACAAAGTCTAGTCTCTTGTAGACTTGCCTGAAGGGATAAAACCTATAGGGTGCAAGTGGGTATACAAGAGGAAAAGAGGTATGGATGGTAAGGTAGAATCCCTTAAAGCTAGATTGATAGCTAAAGGTTATACACAAAAGGAAGGTATCGATTACGAGGAAACCTTCTCTCCTGTAGCCATGCTTAAATCCATTAGGATACTATTATCCATTGCGGCATCTCTAGACCTAGAGATTTGGCAACTGGATGTCAAGACAACTTTTCTTAACAGAAGTCTTGACAAAAGCATCTATATGATGCAACCAGAGGAATTCATTGAAAAAGGCCAAGAGCAAAGGGTATGCAAGTTGCAATGATCCATTTATGGATTAAAACAAGCATCCAGATCCTGGAACAAAAGGTTCGATCAAGCTGTGAAAAGTTTTGGATTTATTCAGAACCTTGACGAACCTTATGTATACAAAAGGATCAAAGGCGACAAGTTGGTTTTCCTAGTTCTTTACGTTGATGATATACTACTCATCGGAAATAATGTAGGTATATTGACATCAGTGAAAGAATGATTAGGAAACAATTTGATATGAAAAACTTAGGAGAAGCAAGTTATATTCTTGGTATCCAAGTAATAAGGGATAGAAAGAATAGAACGATTGCATTATCTCAAGCTTTATACATAGATAAAATCTTGTCTAGGTTCTCTATGCAGGATTCCAAGAAAGGTATGTTACCTTTCAGGCATGGAATCAAGCTTTCTGAGGAACAAGTTCCTAAGGATGGGCATGAGGAGCAATTCATGAGTAAGGTTTCATATACCTCGGCAGTAGGAAGTCTAATGTATGCAATGCTCTACACTAGAGCAGATATTTGTTTTGCAGTTGGCATAGTTAGGAGGTTTCAATTGAAACCTGGCCCTGATCACTGGACAGCAATCAAGCATATTTTCAAGTATATCAGAAGAACGAGAGATCATATGCTTGTATACCCTGAAGGAGATTTGATTCCTATTGGGTTTACAGATTCTGATTTCCAGTCAGATTCTGACTCCAAGAGATCCACATCAGGATCTGTGTTTACCCTAGGAGGAGGTGCAGTCATATGGAGGAGTATTAAGCAATCTTGCATTGCTAATTCCACCATGGAAGCTGAGTATGTTGCCACATGCAAAGATGTTAAAGAGGTTGTCTGGCGCTATCAATTCTTGATTGACTTGGAAGTGGTTCCTAGTGCGAATAAGCAGATCACCATCTACTGTGATAACAGTAGTGCAGTGGCTAAGTCGAAAGAACCAAGAAGTCATAAGAGTGGGAAACACATTGAAAGAAAGTATCATCTTCTCAGAAAGATTGTGTATAAGGGTGACATGACGGTTGCTAAGATCGCGTCAGCAGAAAATCTAGTGGATCCCTTTACAAAGGCTTTACCGCATAAGAGTTTTGATGGACACTTAGAGAACATGGGAATGAAAAATATGACACACTTGCTATAATGCAAGTAGAATATTGTTAGGATTATGCTCGATAGCAAGAGTGTAATAGTGTAATTAACAATCTTTTTCGTATTAATAAAGTGATTTATGTTTTAACAAATCTTATAGCATTTATAGTAATTGTCAAAACTAAATAATCATAAGGTCAAGAGACTATGAAAAATAAAAGAATTGTTCGTACATCTAGATGTGTATGAGGTAGACATAATTCTTTAGTTAGTCTCGAACAACATTCACAATTTAAGATAAAGGTTGGGCGCCTTTACTTTGTTAAAGTTGTAGATTCTTTTGTTAGCATTTGAGCGGGATCAAATGTAATATGATGAGTCTAAAATCATCGAAGTGTAGTGTCTTTGGACAAAAGATTCTAGTGCACTAGGTGCATTAAATAGGATCAATAAAAAAAACTTTATCCATAACTGTCGGTGGATAAAAGTATTCAAATGATGGACTTATGGTTGCAAGCATTATCATTTGAACTGTCAATCAGTACGATTATATCACATAGTCTATCATCGATGGTTTGGTGGTATTCACTTGTATATCGATAGAGGACTTATTTATAGATATTGACATCGTGACTATATTTATCAAATGTTAGTAGAATACCATCATATGGATATTTTGAGGTATTGGATATTAAATCTTAATGTTAAGTTTTCAATAGTGACTATTGAAACATGGCTTCTGAACAAGTGAAAATATCCAAGTTCAAAATGTGGTCATATGAGTAAATATGGTAACTTGGAGAGCTATAGGCGGTCTATGAGCTCTTGGCAACTACTAGTATTTTTCACGAGGATACACTTTCTCCATTAATGTTGTCTAGGGTACAAATGAGTACACTAAACTTATTTTATCTTTATTTAAGAGTTCAATTTTAGTTCTTTAGTGGAATGAAATAAAATTAATAGATCGGACCTAAGTAAATTATTTGTTGATTGTGATTAGGTTATGTCTATTAGAGCTTAAATATATATAGCCCGCCAAGATCCCCAATCCACATGAATTTGAATGGATAATTTGTTATATTCTACCATATCATTTAATTGGTCCATCTTAAGAATTATTTTTGAAATTTTTCTAAAAGGTTTGAGAGGTGCGGTCTTGTGGTCAATCAAGACACGCGGCAACTCGTCAAAGTACCTAGAATGGGCAGCTATATTGGAATGTGTTTAACATTCCATTAATGTATTAAGAATATAATTTGCACATTTAATATAAATGGGCTATTAAAATTATATTAATATATTAAATAAAGGCACGTGGACTTGTTTCTTTTAGTAAGAATGAGTCTAGTTCACATGTGGACTTATTGTGGAAGTACAATGAGATTAATAAAATGGAAAAACAAAGTTTGGTCCATGTTGAATGGCTTGGGCAGCATTAGCTAATTTAATTAGCTAATTACTTTATTTTATTTTATTATTTAATTAAATTAATTATTTAATTAAAAGTCAAAAATACTTTTCTATTAGGAATTGGATTTCTAGTTTCATACTATTGGTGATAATATGATAAGTATCAAAGAACTTATTTGATAAGGTGATAAATAATATGAATTATTTATCAAATCAAATTAGGAAGGTGTTTGATAATTATCAAAACTCTAAAATTGACTTTTATATCATATTTAGGAAGTTTTGATAAAGTCACAATTACTTATTATCCATTAATTAATTATTGCATAATACACTTTAGAGTTGGGATAAGGTTGAACTCTTGGATTGATAGGTTTTTAGTGAAACACAAATCCTCCCACCAAAGGGAGAATTCGGCCACCATAAGAAAACCAAGCAGAAGAGTTTTGCCAATTTTTTTTTTATGATTGCGTGAGTTTTTGTGGGCCAAGAACAAACCATCCAACTGTAGCAAAAAGTGTGAGAATTTGCCCAAGAGAAAAGAGAGCAAAAACGTTAGATTTTGATAGTGCATTGCTAGCTTTTACATTAAAAGGCTTCGTGCACAACATTGAATTTAGATCACGCGAGTTTCAATCGAGAGATTGTGAAATCAAAAGTTCGAGCGTTCTTCATTTTCTCAGGAGGGTTTTGTGACTAACAGAAAAAAAAAAAATTTTGTTTCTCATACTCAGGTACACAATTCAAAGAAAGAGAGCCCATACTCCAAGGTGATCCACGTTCGTGATTGGATTGGAAGATCTTGCAGTTCTATCTCGACGTAACATCAATCTTCACGGTTAAAAAAGGTATGATACCTTTTTATGTAAATTAATTAATCAAGGGTTAAGGTCCGCTCTCGTTTTTAGAAGGAAAATTTTTTATTACCAACCTCACCGTTCCATCTTGTTCCGCCGCATGTTTTTCCTTCAATTGCAAAAATCCTACAAAGGTGATGAGAAGGTGAAGAGTGTAAGGTTGCAAACTTTACGAGGTGAGTTAGAAACTCTTTCTATGAAAGATTCTGAAACTATATGTGATTATTTTTCACGAATTCAATTTGTTGTGAATCAATTACGAGTTAATGGTGAAAAATTGAAGGACATACGTGTAATCGAAAAGATTATGAGATCTTTGACGAATCGTTTTGATTATGTTGTTGCTGCAATCGAAGAAGGAAGGGATCTTTCTACCATGACAATTGAAACGTTGTTGGGTTCATTATGTTCTCATGAACATAGAATGAATCACAAGTCTGCAGCACCTATAGAGCAAGCTTTTCAAAGTAAAGTCAATTTGTCCAATACAAATAGTTCCACCAGTGACAAAATATCAAGACAAGGCAAAAATGTTAAGACTAAGACTTTCAAAAATCATGCCTCCACTGAAAAAAATATGTTAAGACTAAGGCAATGACGTTAAGGTGTTCGAACATCCAAACCTGATTGTATCCCGAGTAAGTGTCCATAAAGTTCAGAAGTTGATGCCCTGAGGTGGAGTCCACTAGTTGATCTATGCGAGAGAGTGGGAAGCAGTTCTTAGGGCAAGCTTTGTTTAGGTCGGTGAAGTCAACACACATTCTCTACCGATTATCTTTCTTTTTGACCAAGACCACATTTGACAGCCACTGGTTGTACTTTTGGGGGCGGATGAAATTTGCATTTAGCAATTTTGACACCTTCGACTCTATAGCTCGATACTGGTCGGAGTTGAATGAGCTTTTTTTTTGGCACATGGGCTTCAAACTTGTATTGACATTCAGTTTATGAGCCATCACATTAGGATCAATTCCAGGCATATCACTGTGGGCCCAAACAAAGATGCCCATGTATTCGGTGAGCAAGGTAATGAGTTCTTTTCGAAGTTCAGGCGAAAGCAACATTCCAATCAGCACTGTCTTAGGTGGAACGATATTGGCTAACACGACATGTTCCAATGGTTCAACAGGATCCCTCAACGATTTGGAAGCCAAATCCCTAGGGTATAGACCAATCACTTTTTTTTCTTTAAACTCCGCACTGTCATGAGTCCCGCTAAAACTCCAATCGGTGTTCGCTTCGGCCTTCGCGAATGCCTTCTCCATTATACCGACGGATTACTCTTGCCACTAATGAACTCCCAAAGAGTACAACGGCAATCCGATCTATCTCGATATACCTCCGATACTCATCATGATCAGCCTTCACCTCCCCTTCTCTGTCTTCTGTGGAAAATTTTATCTTTATACAATACACGCTGCTTACCGCTTTCAAATTGTACAAAGTTAGCCTTCCAATCAATATGTTGAAGGAGAAGGGTATATCCATGACCTGAAAGGTAATCCAAAAAGTACGAACGGTAGGGCGACTTTCGAATCTTACGGGCAAATCTACCTCTCTTAGTGGCCTGGTTCTATGGCCACTAATGCCTCTGATACCTAGTCGGTTGGAGTTGCTCAATCATGTACCCCAATTGCTCTACCACCGACTAGTGGATTATATCTATCGCGCTTTTATGATCAACCAGCACCCGCTTCACTGTTCGGTTCGATAATTTAACTGATATCATTAAGGCATCATAATGGGCATATTTCACTCCCTCGGAATTCGAAGGAGAAAAAATGATAGGACCACACTTGGTGGGTCATTGGGGTGGATTCCCAGCAATACATACGTTCTGCATAGGATCTGGAGTTGAAGCTCCGATCCCTGTTGATTATTAGAAAATGTGAAGATGAATGAGACTCAAGCAATGAAGAACTGCAAGTCGCGCAACTAGATGGTTGTGCGACCATGTGGCCATGATAGGTGGCTGCGGCGACTAGGTCAAAGTAGCGCGAGGTCGTGTAAGTTTGAGAGGTCAGTTTTCCAGAGAATGGCACAACTGACAGGTTGCGCTCGTATCCTGAATTCAACAGGAGTGTCAGTTTTGGAAGGATTTATTTCTTATTCAAACTGGTTCTCCTTAGTCCAACACTAGACCTAATTAAACACTATAAATACATTATATTTTGTATATTAATGTAACGGCAATAAAAAAAAAAGTGAGAGCAAGAAAGAGAATCTGTAATCTCTGATTATAGTGGATTGAGTGCGGGTGCTCTGTGGATATAGGAAATTTTTTTTTTCTTCTTCCGAATCACGTAATATTCTCTTGTATCTTATTTTCTTGTTTGTTTATTATTTGTTATTTGTACTTATATTTAAGTTTGGCTAATCGCAAAATCATTCCGCTACGTTGAGATTCGGTGAAATTCCTAACATCATATGATTTCATGTATGTAAGAAATACGTAAAACTTTTGGAAAAATTTTGATTTTTCTTAAATACCTTAAATGATGGGGAAAAAATTAAAAATTCACGAAATATATAATATTTCAAAGTAAATGAGTGAATTTAAGTAAAAGTATTACACATTTGCATCAATGTTATTAAGATTTAAAGCTTTCGTTCAAACAATTTCTTCCCCGAAACTTTAAAACTTTAAGGACATGTTTATTACCTAGGATTAGAAAGGAATTGGACAAAAAATTGTTCAATCCCTTGTTTGTGGAGTGTCCAATCGCATGCACTTATTTTATCCTTCCAAGGTGGGATAAAATAGTCCCGCCTTGAAGCATGGGACAAATTTTGTCCCATGCTTTCTCTTCTTTTTTTTTTTTACGTTTTTTTTTCAAATATTAAATATATATTATTAAAATATTTTAAAAATAATATTTTAATATTAATAAAAAAATAAAATTATTTGTAATATTTAAATATTAATTTTATTTAAAAAGTAATTTTTTAATCAAATTTAATTTAATTTTTTAATTTTATTAAAATAATTTTATTTTTTAAAAAATAATTTATTTAATTTTATACTTATTAATCTCACACCATATAAACATAAGATATAATTATATTTTGTTCAATTTCATATTACACTAAATAAAATACGAAACTTGATAGTTCGATATTTTTATATTCTTTTAATTTTTTTACATTTTTAAAATTTAATTAATTACTATAATATATTTTATTTATAATTAATTTTAAAATATTTACTATAAATATATTTAAATTTTAAAATATTTAAATTTTATTTAGATTTATTTTAAATAATTTTAATTTAATTATATAATATTTATAAAATAATTTGATTTTATATAAAATTAATTTAATCAAATTTGAGTTTATTCAATTTCATTCTACACCAAACAAGGGACAGTATTGTTTTTAATTATATTTATACTACACCAAATACATAACAGTACTAATTAGTCCAATCCAATCCAATCTTATCCAATCCTATCAGATTTCATAAAAATAGTCCAATTTAATCTCACACACTAAACACACCCTAAAGGCCTAAGTTACAGCCGTTTTTTTATTATCTATTTTTACCCAAATAACACTTTAATGTTCGGTATATTTTACTACAATTGAATTGTTGGACTGGGCTTGGAGAGGGCAGTGGGCTAGTTAAGGTTGGTTCTGTTGAGCCCAGTTATTATTTGGGTTCTTTCAACAGGCTTGTGTCCCACAGTTTGTATAATTTTTTTTATTTTTTTAAATATTACACACACGACATCAATATTTACCCGCACAATTTATAGATATTTACTCAAATAATACTAATAAGAAAACTACTTGCACTAAACAATATAATGTGTATGATAAAAATTGAATCACCTGTCATAAATGTATAAGAGGAGTTGCATCACTTGACTAAGAGGGATGCAAAAAATTTCTATAATTTTTTAAATAACATGCAAATTAATTGTAAGTAAGAACAAAAATAAAGGTTCATCCACTTATAGTAAAGTAGTTAGTGCATCTCCCTCACAGCTCAGTGGTGAGGATTCAATTCCCACCATGCACATTTACCAGCATGTGTGGATAGTTTTCTCCCCTTATTGTGAAGGTAGATGTCTCGGGATATAATTTTTAAGTAAATATATAGAAAAAGGTGTTTTAAATCAACTTAAAAACTTTAAAAAATGATGGTAAATTAAATCAAAATTGGCTATTACACCGGGCATGATAATTTTGGTTACATTAATTGTTGAGAGATATAAAAAAAAAATAAGTATTTTAGAGATAGAGATCGTTCTAGAGAATCACATGTATGAAAAAGAAATGGGAAGTCAATACAAGTCAATTTATTTATATTTGTGTTGTTTATGGGTATATATGTGATTGATCCAACGTAGCTAACAAAGTAACTGCAAATATGCACCAAGAACATGTGGATACTAACTCATCCTTCAAAACCTTGGATTTACCATGTGTAAGCTCGTGATCGTGACACCTAAGATCTGATTCATACCTAAGATGCGAGTCGTGTCTTTGCCGGATAGAGTCAGAAAAATTTACATGTGTTTTGATCATTCTTTTTATCTTCTTCGCCTTGGGTTTGTTGAAGCTATTGCAGTACATTACTGCTAAATAATTGTGTTTAAACATTACTCACGGGAAGCTGACAGCAAAGATGAGAATGGCGGTGGTCGGTGCCGGAATTAGCATATGTTCTTGCAAAGGCAGGGGTTGAGGTTGTGCTGTACGAGAAGGAAGACTACTTAGGCGTCCATGCGAAGACTGTCAGTCTGTCACCTTCCACGGTTTCCATTTAAACCTTGGTTTTGTGGTCTTCATCGTGTAAGTATTTACAGTTTGATATCAATCTTATTTTTATTTTTTAATTTAAGGAAACTTTAATAATCATTCATGAAAGAAGCAACCAATAACAATGACATTGAATAACAAAGGAATCAAGATGAGAAGCAACGTGTTTGATCAAAACACTAAATTGTTTGATCAAATGCCAGAAGAGAAGAACTTGATCTTCTCGAGCTCCATTAATGGAGTCCTCATGGAGAGAATTTTCTCGTCATTTTGGAGGGAAATTATAACCTCTTTTCATTGATTTGTTAGCTGGAACAACAGCTATTATATATACAAAATTAGGAGAGAATCCTGACAATTAATCTTTAACGAATTTAGATCAATACCATTAATTCAAAACAGAGTTTTCAGACATCTAACTAACTCCTCTATACAGGCAATACTCGAGTGAGCTTGGCTCTACAATAATATTAGCTAGATTAGCTTAACTTGCAGCCGATCATCAACTGAACACCATTGCTTCCACTTGATCATCATAATGGTCATCTTACTAGATTAAGTTGAGCTCTAGACTTTGTTGGAGCATACTGCACTACAGCTATGCTGGTGCATGAGAACTGAGGCAGTATTATGAGCTGAAGTTGCAGCAGTTCGACCTTCATCTGCTGGAGCTTGATCATCTACTGGAGCCTCTTGATTAATCCTTACTTCCCCCTTCCAACTGAATTGTGGTGAAGAAATTGCTTGCTAATCCCAAGTGCAGGAGTCGCGTAGCAGTATAACTCGGAGTAACGATTGTCGTACCACGAAGAGCAGTAAGAAATTAAGATCGCAAAATTATAATTAACTAAAAATTAATAAAACAATTCAATTGTGTTTAATTGAGAGTAAAACTTATGAATGAGAAATACTAAGGCTTCGGGGTTCCACCTTCAATTATTTATGCAATATTATTGATTTAATTATTTTCTTAAAACTTATATAAGAATAGATATAGAAAAGATGAATTCGGTTGATGGTGTTCACACATAAGCACAACTAATTTCTTATAGGAAAAATCTCAAGCATAGCCTGTACCTACAGAAACAATCTATCAAGAAATAATTCCAATCGAAATTCTAAATAATCTATTGGCTCACCAAAATTATAAAAGCATGGATGTTTTTACTAAACAATAGGAAAAGTATGACTGAACCTATGAATAACATTATATAACACCCGACTGAACCTATGAATAAGATTATATAACACCCATCAATCATTAAAAGAAGCTAAACCAAATATTAAATTGAACAAACCAAAAACCAAATTTATATTGAAATACTTGTCTAAATTGAATAAACAATACACATAAATAATCTTAGGTTTCTCCCCTCACCTTAGTTAGGAGATTAGTTTTCCATGAAAAGAAATACAAAAATAGATAAAAATGAAGGAAGAAGAGGTAGTAGCTTCTCTTCTCCTCTATTCTCTCTCTCCTTTCTCTCTTTCTTGGATGATTTCTTAAATGAAGGAAATGGAGTATTTATAAGAAAATTCTGGGTACTGTTCACGGGTACTGTACTGTTCACACACTGTTCACATTGTCACTGCTTACGCATATGGACTGTTGACGTCACTGTTCACAGGCGGCACCAGCCATTGACTGTTCAAGCACCATTTTCACTGTTCATAATGACTATTCATGTGTACGGTACTTTTCATCTATGCCACATCATCAGGAAAACATGCTCAAAATACATAAGATTTATAGACAATAAATATCACTTTTGAGTACTCATCACTCCCCCTAACTAGCTTATTGCTAGTCTCTATCAATTCAAGCGACTCAAAACAAATTGAAATTCAAACCACTAAAAACAAATTCTACCTAAATTTTTTTTTCACATTATTAGCTCAGAGATTAGCCGAAATTGTGTGGCAGAATGTTACAGTTTCAAAAGGCGACTACAAGAGTGAACGAAACTTCTAGACATTTTTTTCACAGCAAAGTCTAATTCATAAACATCGATAATAGCTCAGTCATAATCAGTACACTCCTCTGCTTCAGTTTCAACACAAACCAATCAGCATAAATAAGCTTCAACTTCAAGTCTCACCATGGATATGTCATTCAGAAAAAGAAAAATATCACTCATAAATTAGTTTAGTATTTCACTCAAATGATCTCTTAAGGGTTTGCCGCCATATGCTTGCTTGTCCTCCAAATCTCCACTATCAATATCGCCTGAATCAAGAGGTCTTTATATAGGGTTGTAATGGAGCTAAGGGTTAAGGCTAAAGAAAAAAAGGATATGGAATACACAACGATTCTAGGAACTAGTAGAGCATATGTAGAAATAAGAGATATAAATTACATAAAGCTTACAATTCACTTCATACCGGAGCCATGTATCAACTTTTTGGGCTCAAGTTTCATTATAAACATCACTAGTATAACTAAGAATCAAATTCAACTCTCTCTTCTTCTTCTTCTTCTTCTTTTTTTATATTTTTTTTATGTTTTTTTTCTTTTCAATTTTTTTCATTTTTTTTTAGATTAAAAACCTTAATCACCCCACAACTTAAATCGTCCAATCATGTATCCATAAAAAAACAAGTAACCTTCAACACCAAGATCTCTTTTAAAGCTCTACCAATTCCACAGAATAGGGTAGGATATAGTGTTTAAAGGTTTTGGGTACAAAATATATGGTTTTATGAAAGAATATGCTTATTTTGGCTCTAATGGGTTAACTAGGGATAAATATTAAAAGGGCACAGGATAATTTGGCAATGGTGGTGTGTCCTAAGTGCCTCCATCCTTTTCAGGTCATTGAGTTGATTTATGTCTCGAATGGTTTAAAGCAAGTTCTAGAGTATACACACAAAAATGAGATCATACGCACATAAATAAGTGTGATTGATGCATAATGTTTCAATCATAAAAGGCTCAAAAGCTCACAAGGGTTTATGCAAGTCTACACTTAATTCATGACTTTTCAACTCGTGCAGATTCCGAAACATTGAAATGTACCAACATGGCTGCATAATTATAAATGGTATGGAAAAGAATGCTTTGCCGGCTAGAAACATAGAGAATTAGTGCTCACATTCATAATAACCAGCTGAATTTACAACATCAAGAAAATCATCTCTTTTATGCCATATTATAAATATACCCACACATCTCATCATTGCTGGGAAGCAAAACAAAAAAGAAAAAACAAGAAAAGAAGAAACAAACTATTTGATGTTTTTTTTTTTTAGAACAATACAGAAATGAACAGTTAAAAATAAAATAAAATAACTTAGAACTAACAAATTGGAGAAGAAAAATACTAAATAGACTATTACTCTCCCCCCCCCCCCCCCCCCCCCCCCCCCCCCCAACTTAAAATAAACAGTGTCCTCAATGTGATAAATCAAGTAAAGGATAAAAGACAACTTATTTAAAGTGAAGACGAAGACTAGGAAAGAGTGCACCTAATGGTGAAGCGTTCTTCAAGCAATTTCTTGCAATTTGCTAGTTTCCAAAACAACAAAATAAAACAAAGCAAAATAAACCAACAAAATAAAATAAAAATAAATAAATAATACAATTACAATAAAGTGGACAACAAGTCCAACAAATTAGTCTTCATAGACTAGATTCTCTAGAGAGATTGTCTCATCCTTTAGAGCCAGATTTTTTAAGAATGGTTTAAGATACTGTTCATTAACTTTAAACACATTACCATTCTTAGGGTCCTCAACTTCAATAGCACCGAAGGGAAAAACTCTTTTAACTACAAAAGGACCTGTCCACCTAGAACGAAACTTGCCAGGAAATAAATGCAATCTAGAATTATACAAGAGAACTTTCTGACCAGGTTCAAGATTTTTCCTTAAAATTTTCTTATCATGAAAAACTTTCATGCGTTCTTTGTAAATTATAGAATTCTCATATGCTTCATTCCAAAGTTCTTCCAATTCATTCAGCTATAATTTTTTGAGAGAACTTGCATCATTCAAACTGAAATTAAACGTCTTTATAGCCCAACAAGCTTTGTGTTCCAATTCTACAGGCAAATGACAAGCTTTTCCATAGACTAATCTGTAGGGAGACATGCCAATCGAGGTTTTAAAAGCTGTACAGTAAGCCCAAAGAGCATCTGTTAGCCTTAAAGACCAATCTTTACGATTTGGATTCACCGTTTTTTCTAAAATCTGTTTTATCTCCTGATTGGCAAGTTCAACCTGACCACTTGTCTGTGGGTGATAAGGGGTAGCAACTTTATGAGTAACACCATATTTTTTCATCAAAGCTTCAAAAGGTTTATTGCAAACCTGTTTGCCCTCATCACTGATAATGGCTCGAGGTGTTCCATGTCTAGAGAAAATATGTTCTTTCAAAAATTTCAAAACAGTGTTATGATCATTTTTCCGACATGGAACAGCCTCTACCCATTTTGAAACATAATCAATGCCTACCAAAATATAAAGATATCCAAAAGATGAAGGAAACGGACCCATAAAATCAATGCCCCAACAGTCAAATATTTCAATAACTAAAATGGGATTCAAAGGCATTATATTTCTACGAGTTATCGCTCTTAATTTCTGGCAGCGCTCACAAGCTCTACAATATGCATTAGTGTCTTTGAAAAGAGTAGGCCAATAGAATCCACATTGAAAAATTTTAGCAGCTGTTTTCTTAACAGAAAAATGACCACCACATACTTCATTATGGCAAAAAGAAATCACATCATGCATTTCATTATCAGGAGCACATTTTCTATAGATATGGTCACCACAATACATAAACAAATAAGGATCATCCCAAAAGAAACTGCGTACCTCCACCATGAATTTCTTTTGATCTTGTGCGTTCTAATCCGGTGGAGTCTTACCAGTACAAAGATAATTCACAATATGAGCAAACAAAGGTAATTCTGTAATAGCAAAAAGTTACTCATCAGGAAAAGAATCATTTATTGGACGAAAATCAGGATGTTCTTTAAAAACCAATCTGGATAAATGATCAGCCACAACATTCTCTACTCCCTTTTTATCCTTAATAGTGATGTCGAACTCTTGGAGTAGGAGGATCCATCTAATAAGTCGAGCCTTAGCATTCTTTTTACTGAGAAGGTTAACGCTGCATGGTCAGTGTAAACAATAGTAGGCGATCCAACAAGATAAGCACGAAATTTATCCAATGCAAATACTACTGCAAGAAGTTCTTTTTCAGTTGTAGAATAATTCATTTGAGCACTATTTAAAATCCTACTTGCATAGTAAATGGCATAAGGTTTCTTTTCTTTTCTGTCCTAAAACAGCTCCAATTGCATAATCACTAGCATCACACATAATTTCAAATGGTAAATTCCAATCAGGTGATTGTATAATAGGTGCAGAAGTGAGTAATGCAATTAATCTATCAAAAGCAACTTGACAAGCATCGGACCATTCAAAAGGAGTGTCTTTAGATAAGAGATTACACAAGGGTCTTGATATGGCATTAAAATCCTTAATAAATCTCCTATAAAAACCAGCATGTCCTAGAAAGGATCTAATATCTTTTATGCTCTTCGGAATGGACAACTTAGCAATCAATTCAACCTTATCCTTATCTACTTTAATTCCTTTGAAAGAGACAATATGACCAAGAACAATCCCAGTAGAAACCATAAAATGATATTTTTCCCAATTCAGAACAAGATTTTTCTCTTGGCATCTTATCAACACTTTTTTAAGATTAGATAAACAATTATCAAATGAATTACCAAACACAGATATATCATCCATAAATACTTTAAGAAACTGCTCCACCATATCACTGAAAATACTAGTCATGCATATTTGGAAAGTGGCAGGAGAGTTACATAAATCAAATGGTATCCTACGAAAAGCAAAAGTACCAAAAGGACATGTAAAAGTGGTTTTTTCTTGGTCTTCCATCACAATTTTAATTTGATAATAACTTGAATACCCATCTAGAAAACAATAAAACTCATGGCCAGCAACCCTTTCTAAAATCTGATCAATAAAGGGTAAGGGAAAATGATCCTTCCTAGTCGCAGAATTTAGCTTCCTGTAATCAATACATATGTGCCAACTAGAAACGACTATAGTGGGAACTAACTCATTTTTATCATTTTTTACTACAGTTACTCCAGATTTCTTAGGCACAACCTGTGTAGGGCTCACCCCCTTACTATCAGATATAGGATAAATTATTCCAGCATTTCACAATTTCAAAACTTCAAATTTTACAACTTCTCTCATGTTGGGGTTCAATCTACGTTGTGCATCCCTAGAAGGTTTAGCATCATCTTCTAAAAGAATTTTATGAGTATAAACAAGAGGACTAATTCCTTTAATATCAGCTAGAGACCAACCAATTGCAGATTTATGAGCAAACAAAACAGTAATCAATTTATTTTCCTGCTCAGAAGTAAGTTGAGAAGATATTACCACAGGAAAGGTGTCATTTGGGCCAAAAAATGCATGTTTCAGACCTGATGGCAGAGGTTTCAGTTCCAAAATTGACACCTCTACGCTTGACGACTTATTCTCAACACGTGGTGGGATTTTCTCAAACTTGGGATACCATCCTTTAGCGTCTTGCACCTGAAAAGTATCAAAAAAATGCACTAATTTCAGAAATTTCAGCAACTTCAACAGTTTCAGGTGAAGTAGAATCATATGAATTCACAAGAAAATTCTCTAAAGCATCAACAACACTATTTTTAGCAAATTGATCATGCATTAGAGTCCTAATAAAATCAACAAATTCATATTCATCATCTCCATGTGGTTGCTTGAACACATTAAAAATGTTCACTTTCATAGTCATGTTCCCAAAACTAAGTCTCATTACTCCACTCCTGCAGCTAATGTTAGCATCACATGTAGCTAAGAAAGGACGTCCTAAAATCACAGGAATTTGATTTTCAGTCTCAGAAGTAGGTTCAGTATCCAAAATAAAGAAATCAACAGGATAGTAAAATTTGTCTACTTGAACCAACACATCCTCAATTATTCCCCTTGGAATTTTTAGTGAACGATCAGCCAACTGCAATTTAAGCTTTGTGGGCTTAATCTCACCAAGACCTAGCTGCAAGTACACTGAATAAGGAATTAAATTCACACTAGCACCTAAATCAAGCAAAGCACGATCAATCAAATGGTTTTCAATTACACATGATAAAGTAGGACTTCTAGGATCTTTGTGTTTTGGGGGAATTTTATTTTGAAGCACAGAACTTACATGAGCAGCTAAGAATGCAGTTTTCTTCACATTATGCTTTCTCTTAACAGTGCACATATCTTTTAAAAATTTAGCATATGTTGGAACCTGATTAATAGCATCTAATAGAGGAATATTAATTTTTACCTGCCTAAAAAGATCTAAGATATCAAAATGATTATTCAATTTCTTTGAAGGCTGTAAAGCTTTTGGAAAATGTGCTGGCAAAGGACAACTCTCAGTAATATCATTCTGTTTGGACTCATCAACTTTATCTTTACTCTTAGATTTCTCTACATCCTTAGCCGGAGGAATAGAATCAATAACTTTACCATTCCTAAGAGTAAAAGAATCAACATGCTCATATATTTCACAAGAATTTACACCTTTAGGATTTGGTTCAATATTAGAAGGAAACTTCCCTTTTGCATTCACAATAAGAGAATTAGTCAATTTAGAAATTTGATTCTTAATATTCTTATTCTCTTCAACTAACTGACCAATCATGGAATCATATTTAGTGAACATGGTTTCATACCTCTGGCCTTGTTTTTGTTGATCCTGCATAAATATCTGAAGAGTATCTACCAAAGATGGCTTAGAATTTAATGAATTGGGTGCTGAAAATTGATGGTTATGAGCACTTACCTATTGTTGAGGTTCATTTCTCCAATGAAAATTAGGGTGGAACCTTGTTGCTGGATTGTATACCTCTGAATAAGGAGAAAATTGTTTCTGAAAGTTTCCAATGGCAGCAACCTGAGGGTCCTGTGATACCTGCAAAGAAGGGCAATTGTGATTGAAATTACCAATATCATAACAATGATCACATATTTGAGTAGAATTAACCTGATTAACAGATTGAGGCTCAGAAGAGTTGTTCAAATTTAATTTGGCCACCAAGGTCTCATATTTCAACTTCCAACTATCTTCGTCCTTCAATTGATAAATTCCTTTACTAGTAGAAGATGTCGAAGGCTTGGAACGATCTGTGTTATCAAGTGGACTGGGGGTAGACTTTTTTCAGGATCATCAAGATCTTTTTTCATAAAGTTTCTATTACACATAGACTCAATGAATTGATGATCCTTAGGGAGAAGTCCCTCATAGAAGTAACTAGCCTAACGCCAAGATTCAAAACCATGATGTGGACACAAACTTAAGAGCTCCTTAAACCTTTTCCATGCTTGATATAATGACTCATTTTCAGTTTGAGCAAAATTTGAAATTTTTTTCTTTAATGCCATTGTTTTGTGGTTAGGAAAATACTCATTAAAGAATGCCTCACACATTTCATCCCATGAACCTATAGACCTAGCCCCGAAAGAATATAACCAACTTTTTGCTTTATCTTTTAGAGAGAATGAGAAAATTTTCAGTTTCACAAAATCCAGTCCCTTATCTTGATTATAAAATGCACAAACTGCATCCTCAAATGCTCTAACATGCAAGTATGGATTTTCATTCTCTAGACCATGAAATGAAGGAAGAAGTTGAACCATGCCAAGTTTGAAATCATACCTAGGCATGTTATGTGGTAACATGATGCATGAAGGAGCAGTATTACGTGCTGGATGCAAATAATTCTATAAAGTTCTTACTGGTGGCGGAGGATTGTTATTATTATTCAATGCAAAATCATTATTAAAATCCTCCATATCTCCAACTGATGTAGATGAACTAGAAGAATCAAATATATTTCTCAGACAAATTACAGAGTCAGACTCAGATTCGTATTCAGATTCAGATGCAGGCTTCTTAATAAATCTACCAAATTGATCTCTATAGCGCATATGATGAAAACAAATAAATAATAAATAATAAATAAATAAATAAATAAAACGAAAAATAAGTAAACTGAAAGAAAATTCGGCGGTCTTTACTGAACCACTCCCCGGTAACGGCGCCAAAAATTGCTTGCTAATCCCAAGTGCAGGAGTCGCGTAGCAGTATAACTCAGAGTAATGAGTGTCGTACCACGAATAGCAGTAAGAAAGATCGTAAAATTATAATTAACTAAAAATTAATAAAACAATTCAACTGTGTTTAATTGAAAGTAAAACTTATGAATGAGAAATACTAAGGCTTCGGGGTTCCACTTTCAATTATTTATGCAATATTATTGATTTAATTATTTTCTTAAAACTTACAGAAGAATAGACATAGAAAAGATGAATTCGGTTGATGGTGTTCACACATAAACACAACTAATTTCTTATAGGAAAAATCTCAAGCATAGCCTGTACCTACATAAACAATCTATCAAGAAATAATTCCAATCGAAATTCTAAATAATCTATTGGCTCACTAAAATTATAAAAGCATGGATGTTTTTACTAAACAATAGGAAAAACATGACTGAACCTATGAATAAGATTATATAACATCCATCAATCATTAAAAGAAGCTAAACCAATATTAATTTGAACAAACCAAAAACCAAATTTATATTGAAATACTTGTCTAAATTGAATAAACAATACACATAAATAATCTTAGGTTTCTCCCCTCACCTTAGTTAGGAGATTAGTTCTCCATGAAAAGAAATACAAAAATAGATAAAAATGAAGGAAGGAGAGGTAGTAGCTTCTCTTCTTCTCTATTCTCTCTCTCCTTTCTCTCTTTCTTGGATGATTTCTTAAATGAAGGAAATGGGGTATTTATAAGAAAATTATGGGTACTGTTCATATGGAGGGCACTGTTCATGGGGTAATGCACTGTTCACTGCTTACGCATACGGACTGTTGACGTCACTGTTCACAGGCGGCACCAGCCATTGACTGTTCAAGCCGCCATTTCACTGTTCATCATGTACTATTTATATGTACGGTACGGTTCATAATAAATTATTCACGTGTACGGTACTGTTCACCTAGGCCACATCATCATAAAAACATGCTCAAAATACATAATATTTATAGACAATAAATATCACTTTTGAGTACTCATCAGAAATTATATTCAGTTTGCAACACATATTCCAAAACCTGTCTGCGATGAGTGGCTTGATTAAAACATCAGCAATTTGATCATTAGTAGAGATGTATCTAACTTTTAACTGCCCAGCAGCTATCTTATCTTGAACAAAATTGACATCCACCTCAATATGTTTTGTTCTAGAGTGGAAGACAAGATTCAAAGCCAAAGATTTAGCTCCGGTATTATCACATCAGATTACTGGACAATAAGGCAAAGAAAAGCCAAGCTCAGCAAGCATAAAACGCAGTCAAATAGCTTCTATAGAGGCTTGAGAAAGGGACCTGTACTAAGCTTCTGTGCTCGATCTGGCCACCAAAGTTTGTTTCTTTAAACTCCAAGAGATAAGATTTCTTCCAAGAAAGACATAGCAGCCACTTGTGGACTTTCTGTCATCGATTGAACTAGCTCAATCAGCATCACAAAAGACTTTAAGAGAAGTAGAAGTAAAAGGCTTAAAGTGTAGACCATATGCAGCTATGCCTTGCAACTATCCCAGAACTCGTTTGCATGCCAGCCAGTGAATATCAGTTGGAGCAATAAGAAACTGACTGAGTTTGTTGACAATAAAGCTGATATCAGAACTGGTATGTGTCAAGTATAGAAGAGCTCCAATCACACTTCTATAGGAGTAGGATTTGAGAATTTATCACCAAAATAGAGAGTAAGAGAGATAACTTGGTGCCTGCAGAGATAGGAGTAGGATAAGATTTGCTTGTTGTCATTCCAGCTTTGTCTAGCAAATCAGTGATGTACTTTGTCTGAGTGAGAAACAAACCAAAATCATTTCGATAAACCTCAAAATCAAGAAAGTAGTTAACAGAATCTGGAGGTTTGAGAGGGAAGCTTGAGTTCAAAATCAATTGGTAACCAATTTTTTTTCTGAAAAAGAGAGAGACATATGATTGAGAATTGATGAATCCCCATTGCTGCAAAGCCAATTTGAGCTTTGAAAACTAACCTCTTAGAGCTTGTTTCAATCGATAAAGAGCCTTCTTTATTTTACATACATGAGAAGGGTATTTAAAACTCTCAAATGAACTCTCAAAGGTGTTTATGATTTGAACATAAAATGATTTACTCTAAAAACTTTGTACTATATATAAATCTATCACACACAAAAATTTCACTACAAAAGAATCTAAACTAAAGGAGAACTGAAAAGGTTAACGGGCCCATTATAGTTTTGTCAAGATGGCTAACATAATAATTAAAGAAATGGATGATGATCAAGCTAAAGGAGAAAAGAAGAAGATCGACGACTAAGATTTATTGAACTATATATCCTATGATATTGTTGAGTTAAGCATCTCCGTGACAAAAAATTAGTGTGAAAACATAAATTTAGTATTATTTGGTCCTCCAGTAAAATACCAAATCCCAACTCGACGACTAAGATTTATTGAACTATATATCCTATGATATTGTTGAGTTAAGCATCTCCGTGACAAAAAATTAGTGTGAAAACATAAATTTAGTATTATTTGGTCCTCCAGTAAAATACCAAATCCCAACACTACAAAATTGGTGCTGAGCTAATGTGGCAAACACCAATATTTTTTTTTTTTACAAAAATTTCCATTTTACCCTCTTTTACTTTATTCAAACAAATTATATTTCATTTATATATTTTTATCAATTTAATATATTTATAAAATTTGATAAATCAAAATATTATAAAAAATATACCTTGGAAATATCTCGTCAAGATCATCAAAAGGATGTCAAATATTTTATATATATATAATTTATTTAAATTACTTATTAAAATTATATATTTAACTAATTTCAAAAATAGTATGTGGAAAATTAAGAACAAAACTATGTGAGTAATTATGTGAATAATTATTTTATTATATTATGTAATTAATTATTTAAGAATAATATTTTTTATATTAAAAAAATTAATTAATTTTGTATAAATTATTAAATAAAATTAATTAATATTATATAAAGAATAGAATATTTTCTAAAGATATTACTTACCCCAATTTAGTGTTAAATACATTACAGTTTAAAATAATTAGTGTAAGCATATTTTATAAAAATATTTTTTATAACATTAAAATGGAGATAGGGATAGAAAGAGATGCATGCGTAATGCGTTGAAAATTTTTATTCTGTTTAGGGTAGTTTTTAGTTTTTTTTTTTCTGCAGGCATTCATGCGTAATGCGTTGAAAATTTTTATTTTACAAAACATAAAATTATATTTTGGATTTAAAGGTTTTTTTTTAAAGGTTTATTTGTAGTTCGCAACTTTGTGTTGAATTAAAAGAGGTTGTGTTTGGGTTTTCGGAGGTTGTTCTGTGTTCAATATGTTTGGCGTGTTGTATTTGATTTCGGTTTGGTTAATTTGCTTTGTTTGATATGCATGTTGCTTTCTTTTGTATATCAGTTGTGTTTGATTTGCATTTGTGTTTTGTTAGTTTTCCCTTTTTTTTTTTTTTTTTAGTATCATTGTTTAAGTTGTTTTGCATGGGTGTACAATGGGTTTTAACTTCGTTTTATGTTTTTATTTTTCATGGGTATACGGTGGGTAACCAGTTTGTTCTACTATTTTTGGTGTATTTTATGTACGTGTAGTGTAGTTGATTCATCATTTTGTGCTTTATATATGTACTATTTTGTGTGTAGTGTATTTTCGGAATCAATTTATTGTGGTTTGCGTGTATTTTATGTGTGTGCAATGCAGTGTTAATTATCATTTCATGCTCTGCTGTCTCGTGTGCGGTCCATTTTAGGTGTATTTCCGCAACTAGTTTGTTTTTTGATATTGTTTCTGCATCTGTGCATATTTTGGGGAATATGGACACGGTTTTGGTATGGTTTGTTTGATATCTCGCTAAAATGTTGTCATTTCTCATTTTCACTAATATATGGCAGTTGTCAGGGCCGGTGGAGGCCCAGGGCGAACTAAGCGATCGCCCTGGGCCCAACTTATATTAAGGACACCATATATACTTCAAATATTTACTGTTCCTGACCCAAAACACTTTTTACTAATCCAAGCCCAAAACCGCTATGATACTTCATCAGTTCATCTTCTGTATTAGCCATTATACAAAACAATGTTTACTTTTATTTCTTTCTAAAAGGTCTAAAGAAGAATGAACACTGTCATAAGTATTTTGGGTGTATTTTATGTGCGTGCAGTGTAGTTGATTCATCATTTTGTGCTTTATATATGTACTATTTTGTGTGCAGTGTATTTTGGGAATCAATTTATTGTGGTTTGCGTGTATTTTATGTGTGTGCTATGCAGTGTTAATTATCATTTTATACTCTCCTGTCTCGTGTGTGGTCTATTTTAGGTGTATTTCGGCAACTAGTTTGTTTTTTTATATTGTTTATATATCTGTGCATTTTGGGGAATATGGACACGGTTTTGGTATGGTTTGTTTGATATCTCGCTAAAATGTTGTCACTTCTCATTTTCGCCAACATATGGCTGTTGTCAGGTGCCGGCGAAGGCCCAGGGCTAATTGGGTGATTGCCCCAGGCCCAACTTATATTAAGGGTACCATATGTACTTCAAATATTTACTGTTTCTGATCCAAAACAATTTTTACTGATCCTGGCCCAAAACTGCTATGAGACTTCATCCGTTCATCTTCTCTATTAGCCATTATAGAAAACAATGTTTACTTTTATTTTTTTCTAAAAAGTCTAAAGAAGAACGAACACTGTCATGAGTATTTTGGGTGTATTTTATGTGCTTGCAGTATAGTTGATTCATCATTTTGTGCTCTATATATGTACTATTTTGTGTGCAGTATATTTTGGGAATGAATTTATAGTGGTTTGTGTGTATTTTATGTGTGTGCAATGCAGTGTTGATTATCATTTTATGCTCTACTATCTCGTGGGCGGTCCATTTTAGGTGTATTTCGGCAACTAGTTTGTTTTTGGATATTGTTTCTATATCTGTGCATTTTGGGGAATATGGACACGGTTTTGGTATGGTTTGTTTGATATCTCGCTAAAATGTTGTCACTTCTTATTTTCGCTAACATATGGCTGTTTTCAGGTGCCGGCGAAGGCCCAGGGCTAATTGGGCAATTGCCCCGGGCCCAACTTATATTAAGGGTACCATATGTACTTCAAATATTTACTGTTTCTGATCCAAAACAATTTTTACTGATCCAGGCCCAAAACTGCTATGAGACTTCATCCGTTCATCTTCTCTATTAGCCATTATAGAAAACAGTGTTTACTTTTATTTTTTTTCTAAAAAGTCTAAAGAAGAACGGACACTGTCATGAGTATTTTGGGTGTATTTTATGTGCGTGCAGTGTAGTTGATTTATCATTTTGTGCTCTATATATGTACTATTTTGTGTGCAGTGTATTTTGGGAATCAGTTTATAGTGGTTTGTGTGTATTTTATGTGTGTGCAATGCAGTGTTGATTATCATTTTATGCTCTGCTGTCTCGTATGCGGTCCATTTTAGGTGTATTTCGGCAACTAGTTTGTTTTTGGATATTGTTTCTGCATATGTGCATATTTTAGGGAATATGGACACGGTTTTGGTATGGTTTGTTTGATATCTCGCTAAAATATTGTCATTTCTCATTTTCGCTAACATATGGCAGTTGTCAGGGCCGATGGAGGCCCAGGGCGAACTAAGCGATCGCCCTGGGCCCAACTTATATTAAGGACACCATATATACTTCAAATATTTACTGTTTCTGATCCAAAATAATTTTTACTGATCCAGGCCCAAAACTGCTATGAGACTTCATCCGTTCATCTTCTCTATTAGCCATTATAGAAAACAGTGTTTACTTTTATTTTTTTCTAAAAAGTCTAAAGAAGAACGAACACTGTCATGAGTATTTTGGGTGTATTTTATGTGCGTGCAGTGTAGTTGATTCATCATTTTGTGCTTTATATATGTACTATTTTGTGTGCAGTGTATTTTCGGAATCAATTTATTGTGGTTTGCGTGTATTTATGTGTGTGCAATGCAGTGTTAATTATCATTTTATGCTCCGCTGTCTCGTGTGTGGTCTATTTTAGGTGTATTTCGGCAACTAGTTTGTTTTTTTATATTGTTTATATATCTGTGCATTTTGGGGAATATGGACACGGTTTTGGTATGGTTTGTTTGATATCTCGCTAAAATGTTGTCACTTCTCATTTTCGCCAACATATGGCTGTTGTCAGGTGCCGGCGAAGGCCCAGGGCTAATTGGGTGATTGCCCCAGGCCCAACTTATATTAAGGGTACCATATGTACTTCAAATATTTACTGTTTCTGATCCAAAACAATTTTTACTGATCCTGGCCCAAAACTGCTATGAGACTTCATCCGTTCATCTTCTCTATTAGCCATTATAGAAAACAGTGTTTACTTTTATTTTTTTCTAAAAAGTCTAAAGAAGAACGAACACTGTCATGAGTATTTTGGGTGTATTTTATGTGCTTGCAGTATAGTTGATTCATCATTTTGTGCTCTATATATGTACTATTTTGTGTGCAGTATATTTTGGGAATGAATTTATAGTGGTTTGTGTGTATTTTATGTGTGTGCAATGCAGTGTTGATTATCATTTTATGCTCTACTATCTCGTGGGCGGTCCATTTTAGGTGTATTTCGGCAACTAGTTTGTTTTTGGATATTGTTTCTGCATCTGTGCATATTTTGGGGAATATGGACACGGTTTTGGTATGCTTTGTTTGATGTCTCGCTAAAATATTGTCATTTCTCATTTTCGCTAACATATAACAGTTGTCAGGGCCAGCGAAGGCCCAGGGCGAACTAAGCGATCGCCCCGGGCCCAACCTATATTAAGGGCACCAAATATACTTCAAATATTTACTGTTCCTGACCCAAAACACTTTTTGCTAATCCAGGCCCAAAACCGCTATGATACTTCATCAGTTCATCTTCTGTATTAGCCATTATACAAAACAATGTTTACTTTTATTTCTTTCTAAAAGGTCTAAAGAAGAATGAACACTGTCATAAGTATTTTGGGTGTATTTTATGTGCGTGCAGTGTAGTTGATTCATCATTTTGTGCTTTATATATGTACTATTTTGTGTGCAGTGTATTTTGGGAATCAATTTATTGTGGTTTACGTGTATTTTATGTGTGTGCAATGCAGTGTGAATTATCATTTTATGCTCTGCTGTCTCGTTTGTGGTCTATTTTAAGTGTATTTCGGCAACTAGTTTGTTTTTTGATATTGTTTCTATATCTGTGCATTTTGGGGAATATGGACACGATTTTGGTATGGTTTGTTTGATATCTCGCTAAAATGTTGTCATGTCTCATTTTCGCTAACATATAGCAGTTGTCAGGGCCGATGGAGGCCCAGGGCTAACTGGGCGTTCGCCCTCGGCCCAACTTATATTAAGGGCACCATATATACTTCAAATATTTACTGTTCCTGACCCAAAACAGTTTTTACTGATCCAGGCCCAAAGCTGCTATGATACTTCATCAGTTCGTCTTCTCTATTGGCCATTATACAAAACAGTGTTTACTTTTATTTTTCTTCTAAAAAGTTTAAAGAAGAACGAACACTGTCATGAGTATTTTGGGTGTATTTTATGTGCGTGCAGTGTAGTTGATTCATCATTTTGTGCTCTATATATGTACTATTTTGTGTGCAGTGTATTTTGGGAATCAATTTATTGTGGTTTGCGTGTATTTTATGTGCGTGCAATGCAGTGCAGATTATTATTTTATGCTCTGCTGTCTCGTGTGCAGTCCATTTAAGGTGTATTTTGGCAACTAGTTTGTTTCTAAATATTGTTTTTGCATCTGTGCATATTTTAGGGAATATGGACACGGTTTTGGTATGGTTTGTTTGATGTCTCGCTAAAATGTTGTAATTTCTCATTTTCGCTAACACGTGGCAGTTGTTAGTGCCGGCGGAGGCCCATGGCAAACTGGGCGATCGCCCCGGGCCCAACTTATATTAAGGGCACCATATATACTTCAAATATTTATTGTTCCTGACCTAAAACAGTTTTTGCTGATCCAGGCCCAAAACTGCTATGCTGCTTCATTAGTTCATCTTCTCTATTAGCCATTATACAAAACAGTGTTTACTTTTATTTTTTTCTAAAAAGTCTAAAGAAGAACGAACACTATTATGAGTATGTTTGGGGTCTTCCATCGATCATCGTGACCTCGACGGCTCGACCGTTAGAGCGTCTCTCCTCTCCTTCAAGCTTCAGCGGTAATGAAATTCGTTAGAAATTAAACACTTTAATCTTATATTCATTTGCTTCTCCCCTTTAGCCCCTTACTTTCTCCTCCTTTTCAATCTTACGAATCCTTTTTTTAATCTTATATTTGATTGTCAAATACACTGGGTACTCTTTGCCGATCGATTTTATCCTTCTCTTACCAGGTTTCAAATTTCACTACTTTCATCTTTCAATTTAGGGTTTATGTGTTTTGATTTTTCAATTAAGTTTTTTTTATTGTTAGAGGTACAATTCGTATACATGAAATATATTCTCTTACCAATCTTTTTTCCTTTTAACAGTGTGCTAGCTTTGATTTGACTCACATCCCACTTGACTATCAGGTTATATTGTTCTTTATTAAATAATTAGCAATTTAGATTGTTATCATTAAATATCAGAATATTGTATGTTTTCAATTGTTTTATTTTTGTTTTTCTTTGTTTGGTTGGGTCTATAATTAGCAAAATAGTTCATAGGAAACAACTTTCTGGATCTGCCAAAGGATTGAAAAAGAAAAAGAACGAACAGATTGCTCAATCTCTTAGAGGGTCTATTGGAAAATATTTTTCCAAATTAGATGCTTTAACCACAGAAAATTTAGTTGAAGATTTAGCTACTGAGTCTAAACAACAAACTAATTTAGAAGAATTGGTAGAAAATAAAAATGATTTGAATGAAAAATTAGGTGATCTATGTGAAACTGAAATTAATGAAACTAATGACGACCGCCCTCGCCCAGAAGGGCCAGAACCAAGAGTGGATTTGAATATTTTTGATCCAAGAATTTGGGATAGTATTCATGAAAACATGAGAGATGAACTTGCAGTAAAGGGCCCAAAAAGAGAGCATATTGTCAATTATCCTTTGGATGAACATAATAGACATTTTTCCTCATACTTATACATTCGAATGTTACGAAATAGGGAATCTTGTGATAGAAAATGACTAGTGTACTTAAAAAAGTTGGATAGAGTGTTTTGTTTTTGTTGTAAATTGTTTAAAGTAATTCACTCACGAAATCAAATAGCTAAGGAAGGAATTAGGGATTGGAAACATGTGAGCGAAATACGTACACAACATGAAAACTGCCTTGTACATCTCACTAATATGTGTGCTTGGAGTGAGTTAATCAAGAGATTGGGTAATTCACAAACAATTGATAAGATAGAATTAGAAAGAATGAGAAATGATCAATTGTATTGGAAGCAAGTCATGATTAGAGTTATTGCGGTTGTGAAATGTCTTGCTATTCATAATTTGGCATTTCGTGGATCAAATGATAAACCTGGAGATGATTGCAATGGTAATTTTTTAAGCCTACTTGAAACAATTGCAGTTTTTGATCATATTATGCAACAACATTTTCAACTCATTCGAGATAAGAAAATTCATCATCATTATCTTAGCCATACTATTTAAAATGAGCTCATAGGAATTGTAGCAGTAAAAGTAAAAAAAAAATTATTGAAAAAATAAAACAAGCAAAGTACTTTTCATTGATCCTTGATTGTACTCTTGATGCAAGTCGAAATGAGCAAATGACTTTGATAATAAGATATGTACAAATTTCAAGTAATCCAATAAAATAGAAGAGTATTTTCTAGAGTTTTTAAATGTAGATGATACAACTGAGTTAGGGCTTTTTAAGGCATTACTAGATGTGATAAACTCGCTTGGTCTTGATATAGATAATGTTAGAGGACAAGGATATGATAATGGATCTAATATAAAAGGGAAACATCAAGGTGTACAGAAAATATTGCTTGACATAAATCCTAGATCATTTTACATGCCATATGGTTCTCATTGTCTTAATTTAATACTTTGTGATATGGCAAACTCTTGTCGTAAAGCCAAATATTTTTTTGGAGCATGTCAAAACATATATAATGTCTTTACTAATTCAACAAAACGCTAGAGTGTTTTACTTGATCATATAGATGGTTTAACTTTGAAACCATTGTCAAACACATGTTGAGAAAGTCATATTGAGAGTGTCAAAACAATACTCTCCCAAATTTCTCCAATTAGAGAAGCCCTGCTAGAATTAGTAGAAAGTATAGATGATGCAAAATTAAGTAGAGAAGCTGAAGGTTTAGCATTAAGAGAACTTTCTAGTTTTGAGTTTATATTAAACTTGGTTATTTGGCATGAGATTCTGTCCAAGATTAACGTGGTTAGTAAAAAATTACAATCTGTAGACATGCGTGTTGATATTGCTATAAAACAGCTAGAAGGTTTGGTTTCTTTTTTTGAAAAGTATAGAGAGAATGGGTTAAATTCTGCCATGATTATAGCTAAAGAAATTGCATTGAAAGAGGGAATTGAGCCTTTATTTAGTGAGAAGAGAAAAGTTTGTAGAAAAAAAAAACAGTTTGATGAAATTCCCAATAGTGAAAGGGAGCAACAATATACTGCATAATCTTTTAGAACTGATTATTTTCTTATTGTAGTAAATATTGCTCTTCCTCAATTAAGGATAAGGTTTGAAAAATTGCAATTTATTAAATCTACCTTTGGCTTTTTGTTTAATGCAGCGAAATTAGTTTCATTGGATGATAATGAATTAAAAAATTGTTGTGTGAATCTTGAAACTGCTTTGAGAAATGGGGAGGTTTCTGATATTGATGCACATTGTTTATATTCATAATTGCAAGTATTGCAAGTGATGCTACCAAGTGAATCATGTGAAGTACGTACATTATGGGTTGCCATTCAAATTCTGGAGTTTGTAAAATCAATGGATATGTTTCCTAATGCAATGATTGCTTATAGGATTTTTTTAACTATCCCTGTTACATTTTTTTTGCTGCACGTTGTATTGCCGTCGTCACGGCCTTCGAGCGCACGACCATGTCGAGTACTCCTTTTGTGAGTCTTTGGCTTTTGACCTATTTTGGGCTTTAAGTTTTCTATGGGCTATTTTTTGCCACTACATTGCTCAGAGTAACGAGTCTCTCGATAGTAAGAAAATGTTTAGTGTCAGAGTGATAGTTTTGGTGTCAAAATGCTTGCCCCCTGAAAATGAAACCATGAGGCTGTATTTATAGAGGTTTGAGGTGTCCATTGCATCCGTATCTCAATGGATGTCGTCATGATATCTCGTAGCCTATTTTGACTAGGTAAGTTAGACAAAGTCAACTGACTGAGTTAAGGGTTGATTGAGTCAGTTACCTAGTGGCTGCTGGGTCGTGCATTAACCCTGTAAAGAATATTGTTAGAGATGTCGAGCGTTGGGCTTTTTTTTGTGGTTTTGGGTTGTCTTTTGGGTCTAAAACTTTTTGGACTATTTTTGACCACTACAGTTTGCCCCTTACTCTCTTAGTTTTTTCTAAAACTCAGAAAGTAGCAGAGAGAGCTCGAAACTTAATATATGCAGTATGTCGAGATGATTTCACCGCCAGAGGGTGTTACAGTCATGCGGGTGATAATTGTCGACTGTGGTTTATGTACTTTACTGGCGGTGATGTTGATTCGATCTGGTTGAAATAGATGAAGGGGTTAACCCTCATTGTCATATTTCTAGCAATTACATAGTTAATGATTCGACTATGTCGAGTAGAGACGCAGAGTCGAGTTGCGTGCTATGTCATTCATTAAATGGCCATGTCGCTCACGGTTTGACCATGTCGTATAGACATGTTGCTCAGACAATCGTTTTAACATGTCGCTCGGATGGTCGTGTAAACATGTCACGCGGATGGTTATGTAGACATCTCGCGTGGACAATCATTTAGTCATATCGTTCAGACAGTCACATAGATATCTTATGGGGACGGTCGTGTAGACATGTCGTGCAGACAGTCCTGTGGACACGTTGCATGGACAGTCGTGTGGACACATCATATGGATAGTCGTGTTGATGGTCGCGGAGACCCGCCATGTAGACGGTCGTGTGAACCCGTCAGGTAGACGATCGCATAGATACGTCACGTATTTTTAATGAAATTTCCTCTCTCTCATATGTCGTGCACATAATATTTTTTGTATTTTGCTTGCTGTAAGTGTCGAACAGAGGATAGTGTGAATTGCTTGATCTTTTTGTGAGAAATGTAAGTCGTGCGCTGGGTGTCGACTATAAATCTCTAATCAATGTCTCAACACTTAGTCAAAGAAGGAGAAGTCATTTATAGCAATTAAGTAGACCGAGGGCACGACATATTCGTAAGCTAAGCAACTTTAACAATATGATCAATTCCCAAACAAGTTCGTGTGCTGAGCATCTTTACAGGTAGGGTGCACGACATTAATGAAGATCGAGACTTAATCAATTTGAAAACGACTTAAGTCATAAGCCAGATCGTGTGTAGAGCATTGTGTTATTAAGTGCACGACATCAATTAATGATGACTTTAACCAATTTAAAAATTGATTAAATCATAAATTTAGCTCGTATGTAGAGCTTTGTGTCGCTAAGTGCACGACGTCAATTAGTGAAGACTTAACCAATTTGAAAATTGATTAAATCATAAATTTAGCTCATATGTAGAGCTTTGTGTCGTTGAGTGCACGACGCTAATTAATAAAGACTTAACCAATTAGAAAATTGATTAAATAGTAAATTTAGCTCGTGTGTACAGCATTGTGTCGTTGAGTGCACGACACTGATTAATAAGGACTTAACCAATTTAAAAATTGATTAAATCATAAATTTAGCTCGTGTGTGGAGCTTTGTGTCGTTGAATGCACGACACTGATTAATAAGGACTTAACCAATTTAAAAATTGATTAAATCGTAAATTTAGCTCGTGTGTAGAGCATTGTGTCGTTGAGTGCACGACACTGATTAATAAGGACTTAACCAATTTAAAAATTGATTAAATCGTAAATTTAGCTCGTGTGTAGAGCTTTGTGTCGTTGAGTGCACGACACTGATTATAAGGATTTAACCAATTTAAAAATTGATTAAGTCTTTTAGCAAGCTCGTGTGTGGAACGCAGTAAGATTGCAACGCGCGAGACAGAAAAATAAGATTTATAAATGTTCTAGAACGTAATTAGGGGATGACAGAGAAACTTTCAAAATTCATAAACGTTCATAAATTTGGCTTACAGTTTACAGTAGTGCGCTGCTCATGTGCTGAGCAAAGTTGTCGTTCGTTGTGTACGTATTGTTGGTTCGCTGGGCACGACTGGTTCTGCAGTCCGGTCGCCCTCGATAGCAAAAGTATCGACTGCACTCGACCTAAGTTCAAAAATAGGATGGCGAGCATTGGAAGTTAACATCACAGGAGTTGTCTGTCCTAGGGCAGATACGGGGTTGTTAACTTCGTAGCGCACGTGGCTGAATCCTGGTGGTTGAGTGAGGGACGTTGCTAAGGTGTCGACCTTGCTCTGAAGGTCTTTGTTCTCCGTGCAAACTGCCTTGTTTTCCGCTTCTAATGCTCGGAATCGCTCCAATTTTTTGTTTATTTGTTCCCTTAGAACCACGAGTTGAGCTTCCAACATGATGGGGTTTGATTCGTTTGCCATGAGTTCAATGTTGGTGATTGCATATTCGTGGATTTAAATATCATTGTGCCCCACAGTAGGCGCCAAATTGTAGATGCTGAAATCTACGCTTGATGACCCGGCGGTCTATAATGATTGATCGAGGGGATGACAACCTGCAAAACAACAAGAAGAGTGTCATGCTCTTAGGATACCGGGGTGGTGCCAGCCAAATAGCCTCCGACGCCCAAGTTAGATTGTGAATCTAAAAGGAAAAAGACAAGCAAGACGAAAGATACCTGAATTTGAGTATATGTCATACAGTACGTGATGTATGTCGTGCAGTATATGATATATGTCGAGCGGTATATGACATATGTCAAGCGGTAGTGATATCAGAGGAGGCTACGTCGTGCATAGATGATCTTAGGATTGCATCGTGCGTAACTGATTTTAGGATTGCATCGTGCGATAGGCTATGGTTTGACATATATGTCGTATGGTATTCTATTGGTTGTGTCGTCTGGTAACCAACGATGTGCGTCAAGTGATCCTTAGTAACTCATTGATAACAATCGTGCAGGTGGAGGCTATGTCGTGTATAGTTGGCTATTTGGACAGTGTATCATGTGCTTGAGTAATTGCTCAGAGTAACGAGTCTCTCGATAGTAAAAAAATGCGCAGTGTCAAAGTGATAGCTTTGGTGTCAAAATACTTGCCCCCTGAAAATGAAGCCATGAGGCTGTATTTATAGGGATTTAGGGTGTCCATTGCATCCGTATCTCAATGGATGTCGTCATGATATCTCAGAGCCTATTTTCACTGGGCAAGTTAGACTAAGTCAATTGACTTAGTCAAGGGTTGACCGAGTCAGTTGCCTGGTGACTGCTGGGTTGTGCATTGAGTTGTTGACCACTACGTCATGCATGAAGCTGTTGATCGCTGGGTCGTGCATTAACCCTGTAAAGAGTATTATTAGGAATGTCGAACACTGGGCTCGTCAAGCGCTGGGCTCGTTGTGCTTAGGGCTTGTCGAGCGCTGGACTTGTTTTTTGTGGTTTTGGATTGTCTTTTGGGTCTAAAACGTTTTGGGCTATTTTTGACCACTACATGGAGTATATTTGTATTTATAACTGACCCAAATTGAGACCATAATATTTTATGACTACATGAAGGTTATTCCTATTTAAAGTATCACTATAGAGAGGTCTAAATATATATATATATATATATATATATATATATATATATATATATATATATATACACACATATATACACAGAGGTGGACCTCAATGGTGGCCTGAAACAAAAAGATCATAACACTACACTTTGATTGATAAATTAATTCATTTAGTCTTAATATTTCTTGTATCCATGACAATAACGGAACAAACATTTTCTGCTATGAAGCTTCTCAAAACACCACTTTGCAATAAAATGAAGGATGATTTTGTGATAGATTATATGGTCATATATATTGAAAGAGAAATTGCTGATACCATTAACTTAGAATATATAATAGACGAGTGTGATTTTATAAAATCTCGCAAGATAAAATTTAAATAAGAGTTATTTGTATATGTATTGCATATTTCTTTTTTTCTTTTTTTATTGTTATTTTACTAAAAGTTAATGTACTTTGTTTAATATATATACATTTTGAGGGGTAAAGTTCATTATGTCTCATATCTAGTTTTATCTTTACTTTTCAATCAATTAAATTTCTTCGTATTGTTAATGTTCGCTAAAAAAAAAAAAATTTTTGTTTCCATCCACTCTAATAAAATTTTCTGGGTACGCCCATATATATATATATAAGATTCAATTTAAAAATTCATTCAACATCTTCGATATTCATAATTAAGTACGGTTGTTTTAAACACAAACTTGTAGCAACAAATAAAATTTAATATTAGAATTAAGTAAAGAGACAAGAGATTAGAATTCTATTTTTCCTTTTATATTTTTAATATTTTAAAAAATAATTATGTAAATACTAGGTTAAACGTGGCGGGTTGGGATATAATGGTTTGACCTAAACCTGACCCGTTTACAAACCAAGTTAAAAAATTTTAATTTGAACCCAATCCGAGCATTATTTAAAGTGCTCCCGCTCCAAACAAATCGAAATCCCACCGATTTGAAATATAGATCGGAGATTTTTATCATCTCTATGTCTCTAATCCAAATGGATCCATTGTATTAAATTAAGTGTTGGGATATTTGTTGCAATGTAAAGATGGTGAGACGGAATTTAGAGCTAGGTCCACAATTCATGAAGGTGTTTAATTGAATATGATAAAAAAAATTATATACATAAATACACGACCACTTGTAAGAATGAGGTGTGTGATTGGAGAAGGGAATTTAGCAAAATTGCCCAAAAATCAGAAAATAGCTGCAAAACTACCCAAGCTCCACTAATTTTTGCAACCTCTACCCAAAGCCTTTTTTTGGACAAAATTGCCCTTACTTTTACATTTGACCACTGCACTGTCTTCTTCTTCTTCATCTAGACAAGTTTCTTCACCTCAGCCGGTTTTCTCGTCGTCGCTTCTTCTCTTCTCTTCTTCACATTTTCTTATTTTTCCTCTCTTCTCTTCTCCATAAATCTCTTACCCAACCTAAGCCAAGAAATTCTCAAGTTAGCTCTTGCAAATAAACCATCGATCCATCTCACAAAGTATTTTTCTCCATAAAAAATTCCAAGGTTAGTGTTAAACTTTTTTTTTTTTTAGTCAATGCACACCTTTATGGGTTTTGAATCAATTGTAGGCATTTCACATTTGTTAATCCTCCATCAAAAAAATGAAGAACGAATTTTTATAAATTTCTTTTTTTTTCATTATGCTGACCCGATAGTTTTGGCCCGATGAGTTTGACCCAATGCGTTTAGCCCGATAGTTTGTCTTCATGTTTTTTCATCGTTTTTGGCCCGATGGTTTTATCATGTCGGCCCGATGGTTTTGTTTCATCATGTATTTTCACATTGCGGCCCGATAGCCTTGGCCTGATGGTTTTGTTTCATCATGTATTTTCACATGGCGGCCCGATGGCCTTGCCCCGATGGTTTTCATGATGTATTTTCACATGGCGGCCCGATGGCCTTGACCTGATGGTTTTCTTTCATTATGTATTTTCACATGGCGGCCCGATGGTTTTCTTTCATCATGTATTTTCACATAGCGGCTCGATGGCCTTGCCCCGATGGTTTTATCATGTCGGCCCGATGGTTTTTATCATGTATTTTCACATGGCGGCCCGATGGTTTTGTTTCATCGTGTATTTTCACATGGCGGCCCGATGGTTTTGTTTCATCGTGTATTTTCACATGGCGGCCCGATGGCCTTGTCCCGATGGTTTTATCATGTCGGCCCGATGGTTTTTATCATGTATTTTCATATGGCAGCCCGATGGCCTTGGCCCGATGGTTTTGTTTCATCATGTATTTTCACATGGCGGCCCGATGGCCTTGTTTCATCATGTATTTTCATATGGCGGCCCGATGGTCTTATTTCATCATGTATTTTCACATGGCGGCCCGATGGTTTTCTTTCATCATGTATTTTCACATGGCGGCCCGATGGTTTTGTTTCATCATGTATTTTCACATGGCGGACCGATGGCCTTACCCTGATGGTTTTATCATGTCGGCCCGATGGCCTTGGCCCGATGGTTTTTATCATGTATTTTCACATGGCGGCTCGATGGTTTTGTTTTATCGTGTATTTTCACATGGCGACCCAATGGCCTTGCCCCGAGGGTTTTATCATATCGGCCCGATGGCCTTGGCCCGATAATTTTTATCATGTATTTTCACATGGCGACCCGATGGCCTTGGCCCGATGGTTTTGTTTCATCATATATTTTCATATGGCGGCCTGATAGCCTTGGCCCGATGGTTTTGTTTCATCATGTATTTTCACATGGAGACCCGATGGCCTTATTTCATCATGTATTTTCACATGGCGGCCCAATGGCCTTGGCCCGATAGTTTTGTTTCATCATGTATTTTCACATGGCAGCCCGATAGCCTTGCCCCGATGGTTTTATCATGTCGGCCCGATGGCCTTGGCCCAATGGTTTTTATCATATATTTTCACATGGCGGCCCGATGATTTTTGTTCATGCCAGCCCGACAGTTTTGATACTTTAATTGAATTTAAGTTTTATTTACATTTTTTATTTGAATGCAGGAAGGAGCATGGATGATGTGCAGTTGATAATTAACTGGGATGGACATTGGGTATGTGAACAAGGGGTTTATTGGTACGATGGCAAGAGATCAAAATGGGTGTTATTTCCAAGAGAAGCAACTTATGCTCAACTATTAGATAAAGTGTATGTCGTCACTGGGATTGACAGAAACTGTTTTCGAGTCATTATAAAGACGGTTGCTCATACCATCCGCCCAAGCATGCCTATAGAGATAAGTGATGATGATGATATTGTAATATTATTACGTCAAAAGAATGTTGACCCTTTAGTTTGTATAACCGTGTCTGAGATTGAGCAAAGTGACCGACAATTGCAACAACAATGCTTTCTAGAGTCATCTAATCAACAACACCATCCCATCAATCTTCAGTTTCCTTCATCGAAGGGAAGTAACTACATTCGGGAGGGTTACACACCAAATTTAAATGATGCTACGGTTGATGATGAATTTCAAGTTGTTGATGATTTCAGTAATGAAGCCAGAGATAATGAGAAGTCCCAAGATGTTCAGGGTGTTGGAAACAGTAATGAAGGGTTGGTTCGAGCCACGTCTGTAATGTGTTCAATTAATGATGTTGAAGTAGCTTCGAGAGCTATGCCGATTCTGATTGCAAATGGGGAAGTCTTTGACAGTAAGAAAGAGTTGCACTCCCAACTAAGAAGGTACGCTGCTGTAAATCATTTCAATTTGAAAGTGTGGAAGTCCGATACTTCACGTTTTGAGGTACATTGTGCTGTTGGAGAATGCAAATGGCGGCTACATGCATTCAAAGTTACAAACACTGATTTTTTTTGGATTACCAGATTTGATGACAAACATAGTTGCTCAATGGAGAAAAGGTTTTCATGGAATAGAAAGGCTAGTGCACAGTTTATTGGCCAACATATCAAGGAGAAATTTCGTGATTGTCGTATCTACAGACCAAAGCAAATCATAAGAGATATTCAAAATGAATTGGGCTTTACAGTAAATTACCATAAAGGATATCGGGCTAAACATATTGCTATGGAGGAGGTACACGGATCATTTGAAGTTTCTTTTAGTATGTTACCTTATTATTGTCACATGTTAGAGGAAACAAACCTAAGGACGATGACGAACATTAAGACTGATGATGAAAATAGGTTCATGTATGTGTTCTTCTCCATTAAAGCGTGCATAGATGGTTTTAATGCTGCCATTAGACCGGTTATTGCAATTGATGCCACGTTTCTGAAGGGTTTATATAAGGGCATATTGTTTGTCGCTGTATGTTAGGACGGGAACGACCAAATATTTCCTTTGGCATTTGGTGTTGCGGATTCCGAGAATGATGCTTCATGGAGTTGGTTTCTATCTTGTCTGCATGATACCATTGGAGATGTTGAAGATCTTGTTTTTGTATCTGATAGGAAAAACAGTATTGTCAAAGCTATTGCAACAGTTTTTCCAAATGCATACCACGGTGCTTGTTTCATGCATTTAGAACGAAATATGATTTCCATTTATAAGAACAAAGATCTTTCCATACCATTTCGAAAGGCAGCCAAGGCATACAGAGTTAATGATCACTCATTTTACATGGTACAGTTATCCAGCATTAGTGTTGGAGAAGAGAGGTGGTCCCAAGCCTTTTGTCCGAGAAAAAGGTACAACATTATGACTACTAATATTGCTGAGTCGATCAATAATGCAGTAAAAGATTTTCGAGAGTTACCCATTATTGCTATGATTGACCGTATTCGAGATATGATGCAACGTTGGTTTCATGATCGTCGTACAGTGGCTACTTTTTATGATACACAGTTGACAGAAAGGGTTGAGGCACTTATTGGGGTTAGTGATGAATCTGCGAAACATATAAAGGTGTCCCCAATTGCATTGTACCAGTTTGAGGTGTACGATGGAAAACAGAATGGCATTGTTGATTTAGAAAATCGTACATGCAGTTGTAGAGAATTCGATCTTAATCAGATTCCATGTGCACATGCTTTAGCTGCCATAAAATATAGAGGATTGCATTATACAACATTCACCTCACCCTACTACTCGACTACTTATCTGCTTTCTGCATACAGTGGTGAGATTTATCCAGTAGGCCATCAAGGTGACTGGTTGGTCCCAGCAGACGTTGCAAATACAATTATTCTTCCACCAGTTGCCCGACGCCCACCAGGTCGACCAAGAAACAACGTATACCTTCGATTGGAGAAGAGGTTGTACGTAGAAGGTGTAGAAATTGTTGGTGCCACGGCCACAACAGCCAAACATGCAAGAATCCTAAAGTAGCTGAACCATCCGGGTGATGAGGATATACAAGATATGATGTTGATTTATTTATGATATTCTCTTTTGTTGTATTTAATTGCATTTTGATTCGGAGAATTGCAAGAAATGAACAATATAATTCACATTATTGTACAATTTGGAACACATTATTGTACTATTTCGCCATCAATGTTTTGTTGTATGTATGCAATTAACAGTTTTATTATTGTACAATTTCAGTTAGCTGTTTTGTTGTATGCAATTAACAGTTTTATTTGGTTTTTTGAAGAGTTTGTAATCAAATAACTTATGAAAATTTTTCTAGAGTTTCCTCTATTTTTCTAACTACCCAAAACCTGATTTACGAAATCAATGCATTTACCTCAAGGTGTATACACTGCATAGCACAATGTTCAATCATTTACGCATCCTTCCGTTCGATGCGACTTTTCCAATCATTTTATCAAAGCGTAAAAATTAACGTTTAATAAATTTACCATAATTTTATGAATAACCAATGATATACTTACAATCAATAATTTCTCAATAACCAATAATATTCGAATAACCAAAATTTACAATCATTCCCAAAAACCAATAATATTCACATAAATGAAAATTTCAAAAAAAGTACAGGTCATTCTTCATCTGAATCTTCTAGCAGTGTAGAGTTTGCAAAAATTTCAATGGACATTTTCTTCCTCAGAGCTTTGATTTGCTTTGCATTGAAATCAAACTTCTGTCTGTGTGCAACAATGTATTCAACAAACAGAAGGGTAAATGCACCACAGTGACCACTGCAATAATTTCAATATAATACCACTGTCAATTATTGAATCAATTATAATAACAATCAATTTAAAAATATTTAATGCAATTTCACTTACGCCCCCCGTTGTTGTGGAACAGTATCGGGACCTAGTCTTTTGCATGCAAATGGAGTGACCTGTATTTGTCTCCCCTTGTGTTCAAAATAGCCTCCGCTATACATAAGGGACATCAGAAGAAGTGCTAGTGGGGTGACATATTGCTCCCGAAAAGATGGATCAGTTTCCTTACATAAAGAATCATAGATCCGTACTTTTCTTTCAACAAAATTGACAGCCGCCAACACCCAATGATAACCATACACATTCACAGGCATCAATAATTACATTGAACACATAATTATCATTTAACTTATAAAGATATTGAACTGTAAAATAGATGCATGATTACACTTACATTATCGATCTCCCACCATGAACGAGACCCTTCGGGTCGTTCTCCGCGAACATAGCCAAGGTAAAAATCCTCCCATGGAAAGGTAAGGGGATCGTATGCCTCCTGCGGTATGGTTCCATCCTCGTCCTTCGGAAGTTTTTTCCACATGTGTTGAAGGGTCGTCTACAAAAATTTAAAATATCAGTATGTTCTTTATAATTAAGTCATGGAAAACAATTAAATAATTTATATTTCAATTACAACTTAAAAAGAATGTTGGATCAATCAAGTTGTAATTTTGGGAAAAAATGGTCAGATGTGAAAGCTGGCGCCTCCGTAGTACTGAGAAATAAGCCTCAAGGTGCTGTTTTGTGGTTAGATCATGAAAAAAATATTGCCATTAAAAACTCATCATAAGGAACATTGCAAGTTAATGACATTAGCATGAAAGTAACAAAATAAGTTGAATTTATTTACTAACCCAGCTGTCCAACCAGTCGGTTGCACTTTCAAATGTCTTGAAAAATTCAGGGGTCGCATCCATTGGTGCCCCAACATAGCACCTGCATATACGGTATAATATTCAGAGGAATTTACATTATACATCACAACAACAAAAAAAGTCTGAAAATAGGTTATGCACTTAAATTATGTATGCTTATCTAGCTTTGTTATTTTTTTTTAAAGCCTCATACTCCGACTGTACTTCCTTATGAACCGGTTTTAATGGCTCGAACTTAATTGGATTTGCAGACCATGTCTTTTGCTTCTTTGGCTTAGTCGGGTCAATGTACGGGCTAGATACGAATGCAGAACGCTTTCGCTTCCTCATACCATATCTTACGCCGAATGCTTTTTTTTTAAGAGCTTCGATACTCTGATTACCTGTAGCACTCACGATATTCGGCAAGGGAGAGGGAGGATGGTAAATAGTAAGCTGTAGGCATTGATCGGGTTCAACACCCTCCTCCTTTGCTTGATCATTTCTAAGATCAGTTGTATCGTCCACATTGTAGGTTGTATCAAAGATGTCGTCACTCTGATGCAGTGAATAGAACAGTATACGGTTAATACAATGTCAAAAAGGAAATGATAAATTTTGACGTGATTAAATAAAAAAGAAATTACCTCTGGCACCTCAGTTCCAGCTGCAAATGTTTCATTACTGCCTCCTGTCTTGCAGACAACTTCAATCAATTTCTCAACTCCTTTCCGCATCTCATCAAGTTCTGTTTGTAGGGTTGCGAACCCTTTGTCAACTTTATCATTCAGTGCGGTCATAGAAGTCTATAGACACTTGACTTCTGTGTGGAGGCCATCCAATTTTCTATGCAAATCTTGTGAGTCCTAGCATAATGTCCAAGAAAAAGTTAAATTAACATTTACATAATATGTAATGAACAATACAATTAAGGGACAATATTAGCAACATACCGATGGCCTCCGTCCAATAGGCCGTTCTTCTAATATTTCATCTTGCTTATGTTTCGATTGTGGTTGCTCTTCTTCAGCAACATCATCACTATGATTGTCATCACAATACTCGTCATCTTCCTGATCACCAATCTCTATATCTGGGGCAGACGGATTATTTGATATGGCAGCCGTCTCCAACCTTATAAAATATGACAACTTCAATTCTTCCTCCGTTGGTTTCAAAGTTTAAAACGTTGAAATCTAACCCAAAAAAAAAAAAAAACAGCCCATAGCGTTATAATAAAAATTTATATACCTAATAGAAGTCTTTGAATGTAGTTCATACCTTTCGCCTACTAAAAATCTCAGTTCTCAAAGCCTTATACTCGTTTTCACTTCCCAGTTCAGAATACGATGGGCTGTACGAGACACCCTGGTAGCAAAATTCTTCTTTGAGTACAGCGGAATCGCTTCAATTGCCCATACCTAGCAAATAAAACAAAACCATGTTTCAATAAGAGTTTTAAAGAAGTTAAGGGTCAAAAAAGTTAAACACTTAAAATTACCTGAAAAGCATAGATAAATCCATACAGGTTGATCTTCTCTGCTGTATGGCTCGGATCCTTTTGAGCCTTCTCCATAAACTTCTGATCTCGACCTTTGCAACAGGTCGATAAAGAGTTGAATGTCCATGAATATACATAGGAACCCCATGGGAACCGATTGAATTCTTCTAAATTATCAACTAACTTCATTGCCCAATATTCGACCTTAGTCCTCAGGTCCTTTCCAAGCAATGTCATCTCTAGGATCAGCAACAAAGCTAGTTTAATCAATGTCATCATCATCATCATTTTCTTCCTCCAGATATTCGAACAAACTTTGTAATTTAGTTCCAGTCACCTTTTTCGCTCCCTTAAAATATTTCTGCCAAATTCTACACATATAATCTTCCTGTATAGTAGGGAGGACTGTATCCCCAAGACGTAGATCGCTCACGAGGCAAAACTCGTTTGCACTAAACCGTATTCTATTCCCACCAATCACAAACCACATTTCATTTTCAGCATTGTCCACATGGCACTCCCGCAACAATATGTGATGACAAAATTGACCCGTGAAGCATATTTCATTAACATCTAAGAAATGCCCAAAGCACATTCCTCTTATTTTTTGTTGTTGACGTTCCGTGAGTTTACTATTAAGCAGCCCAATGCAACCCCATTTAGAATACGTCGTCATTTTGGCATGGAAAAAAAAAATTCCTTAATTTTCATAGTGTCAATCAACTTGTCACTTGCCATTGAATATTAGCCTGCATAAAAAAAAATTCGAATTCATCAACAAACTAAACAATATAACGCTTACAATACAAATATAAATTTTATTTCATCAAACCAGGCTGGCCCGATGATTTAATTTCATCGGGTCACAGTGGCCCGATACTTTGATTTCATCTGGTTTTGTTTCATGGTGATGGTTGCAGGCTGGCCGATGGTTTAGTATAAACGGCCCGATGAAACAAACCCATCGGCCAGCCGTGGCCCGATGATTAAATGTCATCGGGCCACTGTGACCTGATGTTTTTGTTTCATTGGGCCACGGTGCCACCATGAAACAAAAGCATCGGGTCGCGGTGGCCCGATACTTTGATTTCATCTGGTTTTGTTTCATAGTGATGGTTGCAGGCTGGACGATGGTTTAGTTTCATCAGGCCGATGAAACAAAACCATCGGCCAGCCGTGGCCCGATGATTAAATGTCATCGGGCCACCGCGACCCGACGGTTTTGTTTCATCGGGCCACGGTGCCACCATGAAATAAAACCTTCGGGTCACGGTGGCCCGATGACATTTAATCATCGGGCTACGGCTGGCCGACGGTTTTGTTTCATCGGGCCACTGTGACCCGACGAAACAAAACCTTCGGCTAGCTGTGACCCGATGAGTTTTTCATCGGGTCACAGATGGCCGATGGTTTAGTTTCATCAGGCCACTCCTATAAAACAAAACCATCGGCCAGCGAAGACCCGATGAAAAACTCATCGGGTCACAACTAGCCGATGGTTTAGTTTCATCGGGCCATTGAGGTACTGGCCCGACGAAACAAAACCATCGGCCACCCGTGGCCCGATGCCCAAAACACAAACTTCTACACAAAAAATCAGAAGGAGAAGACGATTTCAATCGGTGTGGAATGTTACCACGGAAGAAGGAGACGATTTCGTTGCTGTGACCCGATGAACAAATCATCGTGTCTCAGCTGGCCGATGGTTTTGTTTCATCGGGCCATTTAGACATAGTGACCCGATGAAAAAAAATCATCGGCTAGACGTGGCCCGGTGCTCAAAACACAAATTTGTAAACAAATAATCACAAGAAGAAATTTTTCCTTACTTTAAAGAAGAACAGAAGAAGACGATTTCCTTGCTGTAGTCGAAGAAGAACGCGACTACGGCGGAACCTGCAAACACAAACGAAACGAAGAAGATGAAACAAAGAAGACGAAACGAAGAAGACAAATAGCAGCAGAGAACACAAACGAAAAAGACGAACAGCTCCGGCGATGAACAGCAGTTGAGATGAACAGCAGTAAAAACAAGAAGGTCAAAAAATGTAAAGTGAAAACGTGGAGTCTGGGTCAAATGTGAAAGTAAGGGCAAATTTGTCCAAACAAAGTCTTTGGGTAGAGGTTGCAAAAATTAGTGGACCCTGGGTAGTTTTGCAATTATTGACTACTGTTTGAGCAATTTTGCTAAATTTCCATTGGAGAATACAAGTGTCTTGTCTCCTTAATAGGGTTAACGACAGGTGTGGTTGCGTCAATTGTTACTTTCAAACATATTTTCACATTTTTCACGTTTTACTACCAATATTTTGATCAAATAGATCAAATTAATATGTCTTTTATAATTTACTGATTATGTGTTTTAACACTATAAACATAAATAAAAGTGATCAATCATAAAAATATAATGATAAAAATAACAATAGCCTATTTTTATTTTTATTTTTTTACATATGTGATAAATCAATGGTTAATTTGAAATGAATTAGATGAGAATAAATTTAACATGGTTTTTATTTAATGAATTTAATAATGAACTAAAGATGATAACCATTTTAAATAAATTTAAATGTAAATAAAATCTAAATTAATTTTTATTAATTAAAATGAAGTTATAATAACTTCTAACAAACACAACTATTTCTTAGACAAGAATTCTGAATCACGTGGCAATATATTCAAGTCAACTTAAATTAGTTGAATTCATCATTTCCAGGTTTTTTTTTTCTTTAGAGTATTTCAGTTTTGCCTACGGAAGGGAAATCTTGAATACACTTACGAAAGACAAAACTGAAATACACCACTGACATATTTCAGTTTTATCTAAACTAAAATACAACTATGAATGGAAAAAATGAAATACACCACCGACATATTTCAATTTTGCGTAAACTGAAATACACCTATGAAAGACAAAACTGAAATATGCCACTGACGTATTTCAGTTTCAGTTTTAGTTGTATTTTAGTTTCAGTTTTACCTGTATTTCAGTTTTATCTCGTATTTCAATTTTGTCTTGTATTTCAGTTTTGCCTTATATTTCAGTTTTACCTAGGAGTGAGCAGAATTCGGTTTGGTTCGGTTTTACCTATAACTGAACCAAATCAAATTTTTTTCGATTATCAATTGGGTCAACCAAACATGGTGTGTTTTATGTGAATAACCGAAAATAACCAAACCGTAAAAGTTCAATTAGGGTCAGTTTGGTTAATGTGCCCACCCCTAGTTTTACCTATGACATTTTCAGTTTTGCTTTGTATTTTTAGTTTTGCCTATGACGTTTTCCGTTTTGCCTACCAATTTTAAAACTGAGGATATTTGGGACTTTATTCGTACTATGTGGTTAAAAGCATAAGAAATAAAAAGCATGATTAAAAAAAATTATTACTTTAAAAAGACCAAAAGTGCAAATCCCCCAATTAATTTTCTATTAGGGTGTGTTTGATACGCCGGATTGGATTGAACTATTTTTATGAGATAGGATATGATTGAATTAAATTGGATTGGACTAATTAGTATCATGTTATGTTTGATGTAGTATGGATATGATTAAAAATAGTATTGTCCATTGTTTGGTGTAGAATGAGATTGAATAAAATAAATATTATATAATTAAATTAAAATTATTATAAATAAAATAATTTTTTAAGTTTTTAAAATAAAATAAAATAAATTTTATAAAAAATTAAATCAAATTATTGTAAATTATTAAACATATGAAATTATTAACTCTGAAATAAAATAAAATGTTTAAAATATTTTAAAATATTTTGAAAGAATTAATGTTGTAAAGAATAATGTTATTTTTAGTTGATATTTAAAAAATTAATTTTTAAAATGATTTTAATAAAATATATTTAATTAACTTTTAAAATATATTAAATAAATTTATTTTTTTATATAGTTTAATAAAATAGAAAAAATTAAAAAAAGAAAAAAGAAATAAAGAAATAAAGAGAGATAAACTTAGAGAGAGGAGAACCGATGAAAAAGTTGTAAAAAAAATAAAAGTATGATGTGTGAGGGGGGGGGGGGGGGGGGGGGGGGGGGGCGGGGGATAAATTAGTCCTTCCAATTTAGAAGGGTTTGTTTTATACTGTTTTAATGGGATTAAAAAGTAATAAGACTAAAAATAATGCTTGTTGCTTTGACAAAGAAGGGATTGGACTATTCACAAAAATAATACATTTTGTCCAATCCCTTTCCAATCGCAAGCAACAAACCATTAAAGTCTTCCTAAAGTTTTCGCTTAGCTAAATACGAGGATGATATAAGAGAGAGAGAGTTGCATTAATGCATCTGTACGCATTCACATGTTTTGTTTTACGTAATGATGGAAAATAACATAAACTGTTCATGTCTAAGTACACTTTCAATTATTTTCTCAAAAATGTGAAAAATAAAACATAATGATTTTTAAATATATTATATGTATAATGTATACAAAACAGAAATTAAAAATTAAAAAGAAAAAACAGACTCAAAAATAAGAAAATAAAATGGAGGCCAGCCACTACATATACATTCTGGGGACTGGGATAGATAGATATACTTCACCCGTTCACCCAGAACTTGAAACAAAAGAAACCCATTTTGAAGTCTTGCACTTCTCAGTCCAAGTACTCTGCTCTCAGTCATTACCTGGTGGGGGCCGGCGGCTAGAATCTAGACTACATTTTATCTTTATTCACATCTGTTGATATGATGATCAATAGGTTTACGTAAATTAAGATTTTAGGGGACAGCTAGCAGGCGTTTTTTGAATTTAACCGTAAACTTACTATAGCTGTTTATATACACTTATACTACCTTAAAAAGGTCTAAATTGTTTTTTCTTTTCTTTTCTCCTCTGGTTTGTTGAATTTATCTCACCGCGCGCACACATATGACATATATACACACGTCTTCTTCTTCATTTTTTTTTTTTATCTCACCACATAAATTGTATATATATACACTCCTTTTTAAGGTTCTTTTTTTTTTTTTTTTTTTTTTTGTCTTTGAAGTTTGGGAAGATGTTTGAAAAGATGAGAGTGGCGGTGGTCGGTGCCGGAATGAGTGGACTGGCGGCAGCCCATGTACTTGCAAAAGCAGGTGTTGAGGTTGTGGTGTACGAGAAGAAGAACTCCCTCGGCGGCCATGCTAAGGCAGTTACTTTCCACGGCGTCGATTTAGACCTTGGCTTCTTGTTCTTCAATACTACTGTGAGTAATAATTGCTTGGCGTTTCTATTTCCTTTTAACTTTAAAAATTTTGATTTAAATTTATATTTTTAGTATATGTAATTATATTCCTTTAGTGTATTTATTTTTTTCCACCTGTTATACTAAAAGTAAATCGATTATTAGATATTAAAATTAATTACAAAATTTAAGTTAATATTAATATGATAAAAAGTATACGGTTCACACATTTTTTTTTTTAAAGAAAAATTGTATGCACCTCACAAATATAATATTAAGATTATAAATTCGAATCGTACTTATATTATAAGTCTTAAATTAATTATAATAACTTAAAAGAAAATTAATATAGTTCAATTTCTAAATTCTTATTCAATGTTCGATAATGAAAAAAGTAAAAGAAACTATTGAATTATCTAATTGTGAATTTTATTAGACGCTTGTGACAATGTTCGATATCATTTTCACACCTATTATTCCATTTTCTTTACTTAAAAAAATTTGCTTCCTGAAGACATGTCCAATTTAAGTTTTTAAAAACCAAACAAAGAAAGTTACTGCAATTCTAGATGTTTTGAAGTTTTATTCCAAGAATTGCTAAATAGGATTGCTGATGGCCTAGTTAATTTTGCTTTATCTTTATTAGAGGAGTCGATTTGGATTGAAGACTATCCTCCCTGCATGAAGAGTCTAGTTCTTGATGATTCATTGGTTTTACATAAATTTCCTTCTAAAAAAAAATAAATAAGGAAACACGACAAAAAATATTTTAACTTATTGTTCAAACGTCAAAAATGCCCAAAGCGCAAAAACTTACACGTTCGTTATTGTCAAAAGTAACCGCTGTTTGTTTAGATTATATAATAAGTCAACCAACTTAACTTAACAGTTACTCAAAGTCACCACCAACTAAATAAACAAACAAATTAACGATGTTCCATATAAGTCTATGTTCAAATATTAAAACTCCGAATAAATTAATAATATTAAAATCTAATAAATTAAAAATTATTAATTATTAATTTATAAAAATATTAACAACTGATGAGCATCATAATTATGACCATTGTGAACCAGTGTGATTCTGCCGGTAAGAATCACAAGTAGTAGCCAGATAATAATGCAAATCAGTTGATGCTATCTGATGGGCATTTCATCAAACAGTTAGGTATCTTTATCTCCTCTTTACATCAACTTATACTCACGTGAGGAAAACGTGAGAAGCTCCAGGTCAGCAAAAAGTTTGTTAAGCACTGAACATCAGTGATGTTCCAAAAGTTTGTTAAGAGCTGAAATGTTGTTATCGGCTGGTGTTGCTATATTATTGCTCACCACTGTGTAGTGTAATTAATCTTCTTTAATGAAAGATGTTGTGTGCATGATTAGCATGACTTGCATTTTCTGTTTTCATTGAATCTTTCAACGACTCATCTAGAATCTTTCGAATCACTGAAGATAATGATGGTATCTGATAGTGATACTACACAAGCTAACTATGGTTCACAGAAAAGAAACCTTGGTGAGGCTTCTCAACAAACACCTGGTGGACATCAAGCAGAGACTACCAGTCTCCCTACACAAATAACCGCAGAGACTACCAAACTCCCTATACAAGTAATCCAGAAATCTAAAGAGGTATCACTCATCAGTAACCATGATTATCACAATGATGAGCATGATTTGGTCCAGTCAGCAAAGGGTTGTTAGGGTAGTTAATTTAGGCGGGAAAGTTTGTTATTTTCTAACAAACTTTCCAGCTCACAAGTCAGATGTTAAACATGTATATATAAGTGAAGACTTTGTAATCTATCAATATTATTCAGAAATGAAAAACAGAAATTACAGAGAGAAATTATTTTACAGTTGTTTGTTTGTTTACAAAGGAAAAATAATTTCTCACCATTGTTGATCTTCGTTCTCTTAGCCTCTGAGTGTGATCTTCTTCTGTAGCATCAGCTCTTGATCTGTGAAGTGAAGATCTTGAGAGATCTGTAGCTCTAGCTCCAGATCTGGAAGAAGAACTTCTCGAGTGCTGTAATACCCTCTAACCCGACCCGACTGGATCGACCCAGGGAGCGTTACTGAGTTTTCGAAACTTTCTTTTTTTCACTTTATACATTTCAAACCATTTAAAATTATATCAATTTGTAATTCAAAAATATTTTTCTAGTGAGCCCATCGAAATACACTTTTTAAAAATTTCGGCAGAGTTCCCTCTGTTTTTCCGATTTCCCAAAACCTGTTTTTCCACAACTCAAATCAAACAAAAATCACAACAACACTTCAAATACTATTTTCAATCAAATGCGTACTCTGCCGTTTAGTGCAACTTTCAAACAGTTTATAAAACATTTTATTAATTACAGTCCTTCGAAACATGTAAAATAGAAAACATAAAATAATTAATTACAGTACATAATTACAAAACGTATTTACAAACTCTCTGTATATGCATGCATATCTAAATACATTCTACAGAAATATCTATATAAGTAACTACCCCAAAGATGGTGAGTATGACTCTGAACTCTCCTCTACAACTGGTGCCTCTTCAGTCTTTTCCGTCCTCGGTATCTTTATTACCTACGCGTTAGAAACAAAACTAACGCGCTAAGCAATACTGCTTAGTGGGTGTACACTAAACTCAAATATTAAAATCATAAACAGCTTTTCTTAAGAAACAATATGGCACAATATAATCAGATACATACATATTACGATGCAAATCATTTTCAAAACTAAGACTGATGAAATCAATTCTATATAAACAACTCATTATAATTCATAATCCAGGACGTATAAAATCATTTATATTATAATCATAAACGTATAAAAATCAATTCCGAAATTCACTTAGAAACATATTATTCAAATCACTTCAATTCTGGCTCTCTAGAATACTCAACATAAACTAGGACTGGAATATGGGTCGTCCGACCACAGTGACTGTCTGTCGAACATAGCTCCCACCCTAGAATGAATCCTAAGAGTGGTACGTATCTCCCTACCCTAGGACCGAGGGTTCGGACCCTAGAGAGGTACATATCTCCCTATCCCAGGAACGAATCCTTAGGAAGGTACGTGTCTCCTTACCCCAGGACGAATTCGTGAGGAGGTACATGTCTCCCTACCCCTGGACGAATCCATGAGGAGGTACATAATAAATCATCAATAGCAATGTCAATGTCGGTGCAGTACTGCTCACTGAACCCAGCTGGTATACCAACCTCCGATATCCATTTCTATGTCTACGTATCCTAGGGCCGTTTCAATACATTTTTCATATAACAATTACAATTCGAAATTGAACATAACTAATATCAAACTTTCGATCAATATCCGAAAAACATATATTCAATCGATTTGGTCATTTAAACTTCGGAACAAATGTTTTCAACCTAATCAACCATCAAAATACAGTAAATATAATTAAATCGAAATTAGTCAATCGAAAAACAATATAAACATATATTTACTAAATTATTCAAAACTCAAATGTAAATCAATACACATAAAAATGTCGAAAACAGGTGTACACCAACCTGGATACCGTTTCCTTTCGACTATCGCGTTTCTAGGTTTTCTTTTTCCTTTCCCTTTCTCTTTCTCTTTCACCTCTTCTTTTCTTTCCTTCTCTCTTTCCTTCCTCTTCTCTTCTTCTTCTTCTTCTTCTTCTTCTTCTTCTTCTTCTTTTTCTTCTTCCTTTTTTTTTTCTTCCTCTTCCTTTTCTTTTTCTCTCTCTCTCTTTCGGTCTCTCTTTTCCCTTTCTGTTTTTCTTTTTCTTTTTCCAGTGGCTTCCTCGACAAGCTTATTTTTTTAAAAAAATTTCGGTCGTCGTGACCTGTGGTCGCGCCACCAGGTCGCGATACTCACTGGAGCAACTTCACCGCCTTCATTGCTAGCACACCTCGCGGTGCTTTGGTCACGTATTCAAACTTAATTATTCGAAATTTGGGATGTTACAAGTGCACTGTTGACCTAGCTCCTGCTTTGAGAGAGAAAAGATTCGAAGTGTTTGTGTTACTGTTAGAAGAAGAGATTGAAAAAATATCAATAGAGCTAACTCAGAGAAAGAATTAGTGCGTGTAACCAGAGTGAAACAAACCAAACTATAGTTAAGCTAGAAACGACAGCGTTTCAGATAGTATCACCAACGTTGAAGCATGTTATACAAAAACAACACTCAAAAGCATCAATGATACAAAAATAATTTATTGTTACAATATGAAAATAAGACCCTAGAACTTTTAAATGCATTACGAAAAATTAGAGATGCAATTTTCTCAATCTATAATTTACTCTCTCACAACGTTTTTCTTCTCCCTCCATTAGAATTCTCTCTCTCCTCTGTTTACTCTATTTCTCATTTTTGTTATTCAAATGTGTTTCCCTTTGTACAAATTTCTTCGCTCTCTCTACTAAGTTTCTCTCTCTTCTCTCTGCAACTTTATTATTCTCCTCAAAACGATTTCAACAACATATTATGGGCACAAATTCAATATCATTTATGATGCAGCAGCAATAGATGATATGGCATTGGAGTTCATGGAGGGATGGGTGTAGCACCCCCCGACCCGACCCGGCCAGACCGAACCGGGGTGCGCTACTCGTACTTTCAAAACTTTTCAAAATCAGTTTTATACGTTTCAAAAATCATTGTGAGCCCAAAACAAATAATTAAACGTTTTACAAAAATCCGGCAGAGTACCGTTTGTTTTTCGGACTTTCCAAAACCTGTTTTCCACAAATCAAATCACATTACATTTTCACAAACACTTCTATAACAATTTCAATCAGTTGCGCACTCTGCCGTTTAGTGCGACTTATCAATCACAATTTATAAAATAAAACAGTTCGAAAGTTTATATATATACAGACATTCAGAAATCGTAAAGTAATTAATTGAAAACATATTACAAAACATATTTACAATTCCCTTGTATATGCATGCTTTCAGAATATATATACATAACAAAAATATAGCTACCCAACTGTACAATCCTGTGACTCGGTCTGTAATTCTTCCAATTCTTCAGTCTTTAACTTCGTCCGGATTCCTGGTACCTACGCGTTAGAAACAAAACTAACGCGCTAAGCATAAATCTTAGTGGGTGTACTATAAACTCAATTAAATAAATCACAATATAAATATATATATATATATATAAATCACAATATATATTTCAAAACAGTTCCATTTCTATTGCATTTCAAAACAATTACATTTCTAAATCAAAGCATTAAACAATCTTGATCACTTTGATTTCAATAATGATGTTACCACTGATTACTATCAATAAAATCATTCGATTCACTTTTCAGTTTCCAATCAATTCTGGCCCGCTAGAATACTAAACATAATAGGACTGGAATATGGGTCAAGCTCCCAACCCCCAGAACGAATTCTGAGGAGGTACGTGTCTCCCAACTCTAGGACCGTGGGTACAGAACCTAGAGAGGTACATAGCTCCCTATCCCAGGAACGAATCCTTGGGAAGGTACATTAACTCCCAACCCCCAGGACGAATCCTGAGGAGGTACGTATCTCCCAGCCTCTGGACGAATCCAAGAGGAGGTACATCAGTATCATCAATATCAATCAATCAGTATCGGCGCAGTACTGCTCAGTAAAAACCCAGCTGGTATACCAACCTCCTATATCCATTTCTATGTCTACGTATCCTAGGGCCGTTATAATAAACTATTTTTCACAATAAACGTCGAAATAGGTACTCAATAACAATAAATTGTACAAATCACATAATATTCTTCAACAAGCATACTCAATTATTTTTAACGAAATCGAAGCACAATCTATCACAAAATCAGTCCAAAATAGTCCAAAATAAAGATATCAACATCGATTTTTCATAAACTCAACAATAAAGACAATAAACAATGTTCATACGAAAATCAAATGCGAGAAATCTCTACAAAATCGAAAACGAACCGAAAACAATAACAAAAAACGAAAAATGAAAACGATAACAAAACAATAACGAAAATATTTTCGTAACGATTTCGAAAACAAACGTACACCAACTTCGGTACCGTTTTTCGTTCGACCAACCGCGGTTCCACGATTTCTTTCCCTTTTCCTTTCTTCTTCTTCCTCTTCTTCCTCTTTTTCTTTTCTTTTCTTTCTTCTTCTTCTTCTTTTTCTTCTCTCTTTTCTCTCCTTTTCTCTCTTTTTCTCGGCTCTTTCTCTCTCTTTCTCTTCTGTTCTGTTTTCTCCCTTCTGCGAGAAGTTTCTTCTTTTTTTTATATTTTTTTCGCTACCGCGACCGCCGTCGCGACCTGTGGTCGCGACACTCACTGGAGTGCGCGCACCGCCTTCGTCGCGAGCGCGCCTTCGTCGCGCGAGTGGTCGCGCTGCTCTCTGCCCGTTTTTGACACTTTCATCGCGAGCAGTCCATCGCGACCTGTGGTCGCGGTGGCTGGTCGCGATGCTCACTGCCAGGTTTTGCCATTTTCATCGCGAGCAAGCCACCGCGACCTGTGGTCGCGGTGACTGGTCGCGGTACTCACTGCCAGATTTTACATTTAATTACATTTACACCCCCTTAAATAGTAAAAATTTATTTTCACATATTTCACATATATCAAAAATTCATTACCCGAAATCCGGGATGTTACAATGGGATAGGAAAAAGACTAAGGAAATAGGCCATTTCAATCCTACTATTCCGGGCGACGAAGTCGGAATGACGTGAAATTTTTACTGTTCATGCGATTCAGCCTGAGCTTTCAAAGTCACTGCTCTTGGCTGTGAGGCATGCCCTTTTTCAGGCGAATTCCATCGTTTAGGCCCCGAAAAGGCCATTTTTGCCGTTTTAGGAAAGCTTTGTTTTTGCAATAAATTGAGTTTCCCAAGTTCGAATCGACTTCCGTCAGTTCCGGGGTGCTTAGGATTCTTAGTAGAATCAGTTTTTGCTTTAATCTCGTTTTTTCATTTTTTGGTAATTTTACCTATTTAGGCTCGTTTTCTTGTTTTTTAAGGAATACGTTGAGTTTCCCAAGTCCGAATCGACTTCCGTCAGTTCCGGGGTGCTTAGGTTCTTAGTAGAATCAGTTTTTGCTTTAATCTATTTTTTTCCTTTTTTGGTAATTTTACCTATTTAGGCTCGTTTTCTTGTTTTTCAAGGAATACGACTAGGGTTAGATTTTATTTGCTTTAAATAAAGATATAAGCCGAAAGGCTAATCAGTTTTTGATTTATAAAAATTAGAGTTTCTCTAATTCCGTCCAATTTTGGTATTCTATTGAATCAACGAATTTGAAGCTTAAATATTCCGGTATTCGTGCGCAAATCAACGGAACTTTAGTAGATTATTTTCAATTTGTTTCTTGTAGGTTTTTCTCGACAGAACCTCCGCTACATCAATTTACCTCCTTAAAAGTCTTTCAACGAGAAAACATTTTGTCCAAAAATATTTCACCTTACTTTTAGATTTTTTTTTGCAAAGAGTGAGAGTAGAGAGAGAAAGAAGAAAGGTTGAAGTTAGAAGATGGTAGGAATCTTACTATAATTTTTTTACTATGGAGTTAACAAAATTCAAGATTGGTTATTAACAATCAAACTAGTAGATGTGGTTAAAATCAAATTTCCACAAACTTATGTGATTAAATTTGATAATCTACACTTTGAAATAACTGGCTATGATGATCCCTTGCAGACACGCATAGAGAAGAAACATGTCATGAACCCACCCCATATGTAGAAGAACATTGAAGTGTATTGCAAAATGGACAAAAAGAAAACTATATGCTATAATGTGAATTGTTTGCATCTCCTTTTTCCCCTGTATCACAGACATCCATTAATTAATTTACAGATTTTATTTGTTCTTTTACCTTAATTTTGTTGGAAAATTTAAAATAGTTACACCCTTCAAATTCAACGGCAGCAATTTTCCATTCTTGTCTGCTGAGCTGTTGATTATGGGTTTTGGGACAGGTGACATGTCCAAGTGTGATGGAGATGTTTGAGAGTCTTGGTGTTGAAATGGACATATGTAAGATGTCATTCTCGGTGAGTTTAGACAAAGGCCAAGGCTGTGAATGGGGAACCAGAAATGGGTTGTCCAGTTTGTTTGCACAGAAGAAGAATCTGCTTAATCCCTACTTTTGGCAAATGCTTCGAGAATTAATCAAGTTCAAGAATGATGTCATCAGGTACACAGCATGTTCTCTTTTCACTTTTAACACAATTAAATCTGCAAACAATTGGGATTTATGGGCGCTTTTATTAATCAAGAATCTTAATGAGAGATAAGAAACTTAATTTTGTTTAATGATTATAATATTTATTGACAACCGTTAGGAATCAAATTACGTTAATACCACATATAAATTACTGGAAAGACAACTTAATTTCTCTTTCCCACCTAGAAAATTAAGTTCTCTTTTCTGATTCTCTATCTAATGAAACTTGATTTTTTTTTTTTTTCAATTTGGATTAGCCGAGGCACATCCTATAAGTAGAATGAGTTTATCTAACTAATGAGAAAATCTAGGTGCAACTGGTTATGATTTTGTCACATGGTTTGTACATCTCACTAGATATAAGTTTTTTTCTTATTTAATAAGCTAGTCTTTTGGATTTGATAGCTGGTTGCTAAGGCTTGCCGCGTGCGCCAATTAGAGTAATTTGGCCCAAAATATTGTTCAGTCGGCCAAATATATTTAACGAAAAACTGTTAAATGCATTTAGTAAGAATGAAGTTGGTAAAACATGTAGCTCTGTTCTTTGATGAGCGAAGATTGATACCATTCTATAAGCACAAGCCATAGAGAGGGCAGCAATAGCAATATGTTTCTGTAATTTGACTCTCCATTTTCTTGAAATGACTGATACCTTTTATTCATCTATGTTACAACATTGCAGTTATGTTGAAATGCTTGAGAACAATCCAGATATTGATCGTAATGAAACTTTGGAGCAATTTATAAAGTCCCGTGATTACTCTGAATTATTCCAGAAGGCTTATCTGGTGAGACTGCTAAAGCATTATATCATGTCATGTCATGTCCTTGAGCTTTTATCGTCATTTCAATGATTTTTTATGTTTACTTAGGAGTAATAATAACATTTTTTTACCGTTTGTAGATTCCAATATTTGGTTCAATATGGTCTTGCCCCTCAGAAGGAGTTATGAGCTTTTCTGCTTTCTCTGCTCTTTCATTTTGCCGCAATCATCATCTACTTCAGGTGCCATTTTGTTCTAATCAAGTAAAAAGTCATGTATCTTATATTATGTTCAAAACTTCCATTTTTAATGTATCTTAGATTATTTACTGACTTTGAGTTTGACTCTCTTAATATGCAGCTCTTTGGCCACCCTCAATTGCATACTCTCAGATGGAGTTCACATGACTATGCCAATAAGGTGTTTTTGATTCGCGTGTTTGTTTAATTAAGCACATAAATTGTTTAGTTTATCGTTGCATCGGCTTTTTTTTAGACATGTTCATGCTAAGGTTTTATATAAATGCAAGCTAAAAGTAAATGTTATGTTCCTTATCATTGTTATATATGTTATTAACAACACATAAAAAAAATCTAGGTCAAGGAACAACTTGAGAGGCGGGGATGTCAAATAAGAAGTGGTTGTGAAGTGTATTCTGTTTCGCCAACTGATGAAGGTTAGTAGTTAAATTCATTATAAAAAATTTTATGCCTTAGCTGAAGAAATTCATGGATGATTTATAATAGACAAATTTTTGATATGTTTTGACTTTTGAGAGCTTGGAAGCTCTTTGATGAATGAAATTTCAGCAAAAGAAATTAAATGAAAAGACGTAAAAAAAATAACAGAAGAAGAAACATAAACCAATAAAATCATGCATTGTGCTACTTATGCATCTTGGTGAGTTTCTTTCGTCAATCCATCCTTTTCTCAATTTTCACCTTTATATTGGGGCCTTAATTCTTGGTCCTGCTCCATGTTTTTCTCATGGATGGGGGTGGCTATATATTAAATTAAATTGATGGCTATATCCAAAATTGTTACAGAAATACCTTTTTCTAGTCGTTGCTGTCTTAAAAATCCATGGAAAAGTATGTACAGTCTGCATCAGTTATGAAATTAGTTAGGTGTGCTAACCTTAATGGTCCAGTTTGCAACTTTCCATGAAATTACGCAATCGAAATCACAGCAGTTCTATGTACTGCTGCAGGTTGCTCTGTAGTATGTGGAGATGGTTCCCAAGAACTATACAATAGGTGCATTATGGCTGTTGATGCCCCGGATGCTTTGAAAATGCTAGGAAGCCAAGCAACATTTGATGAAACCAGAGTACTTGGTGCTTTCCAGTATGTCTACAGGTATTGTCTTGTCTTCCGTAATATTACCATTCTTCATTTTTCGTCCATTTAATGGTTCTCTCATATATATATATATATATATATATATATGGATAGTTATGGTCTAGCTATACGCTAATGCCTCATGTAATCTATAAAATTAATATCAACTTTCTGTTGGCAGAGATATTTTTCTTCACCATGATAAGAATTTTATGCCTCAAAACCAAGCAGCATGGAGTGCGTGCAACTATATAGGAAGCAAAGATAGTAAAGTATGTCTGACATACTGGCTCAATGTGCTTCAGGTTTGTAACATATTCTCTTTGCGTAAAATGTATTAATTGTATGAATTATGTTATTATTTAGAATATAATGCTTCTCACCTATATATTTGTACTTAACCTTATATTTAGTTAATCAAGCAAAAAGCAAAAAACTCGTGGATTTTGGTTTATTTTTAATGTACTAACTCTTACTAGTTGATTATGCTTTCACCTTACAGAATACCGGTGAAACGAGTTTACCTTTTCTTGTAACAATCAATCCGGATTATACACCTCAACAAACGTTACTCAAGTGGTCAACTGGCCGTCCGGTCCCATCTGTGGCTGCGTCAAAAGCTTTACTTGAGCTTGATCATATTCAGGGGAAGAGAGGAATTTGGTTTTGTGGAGCTTATCACGGTGAGAGCATTTTTTACTCATCAGAAAAGACACAATCTATTCATGCATGTTAATTGAATGAAGAACATTTTCTTGCAATGCGAAGCATAATAGTTATTAGATTTGCTTCACAGTTACAGTTAATCTTAGTATACTTTTATTTCAGGTCTTGGCTTCCATGAGGATGGACTAAAGGTTGCAAATAGTACCCTTTATTTTTGGCATGTGCTGTGGATTGTTGCTCAATTTATAACAATTTTGTTTGTTTTAAATTTCTGTTTGTTCAGTTCTTATTTCTTTTTATTGGAGTTACATGGCTTACAAGTGAGGTATATGTCTTTGCAGTCGGGCTTGATTGCTGCACATGGTTTACTAGGAAAAAGTTGTGATATTTTGAGCAACCAAAGACAAATGGCACCATCTCTGATGGAAACAGGGGCTCGACTGTTTGTTGCTAGATTTCTTGGAAATTATATCAATACTGGCCGTTTGATGTGAGTTTATTTATATGCTCATGTCATTTGCCAGTGTTTGCTTCCTTATGCACTCATTTATATCTTCTAGGATTGATTGCTCCATATGCATTCTCCTTTGACAGCATATACCGTAAACTTGAATAGAACATCTATCAACGCATGTTCCTCATTAGGCTTCACCTCAGATTATTGTCATGATAGGTTCACTATCAAGCTATTGATACTCTGTACTTTTTTATGTCACAGTTTGCTGGAGGAAGAACGCCCGGTTTTTAATTTTGAGGGAACCAATAAAAACTGTGATCTGAAAACTATATTGAGAGTTCACAATCCTGGATTTTATTGGAAGGTATATACATGCCACTTATGATGTTGAAATTAATTGACAGGAAAAAAAAATTTAAATTTAGAGTAGAAGCCATATAGTGTTATTACCTGTTATTTGTATTCATAAAATTCTAAACACCACTGATGACCAACAGTAATTGCTTTTAGGTTATGACGGAAGCTGATTTAGGCCTCGCGGATTCATATATCAATGGAGATTTTTCTTTTGTGGATAAAGATGAAGGTCTCCTAAATATGTTTGTGGTAAGATAATTGATTCGAATACAAACTCCAATTGTTTTATCAGTTTGGACTTTTGAGAAATTTTTTCTTACTAAATTAATTTTTACAGATTCTCATTGCCAATAGCCATTTGGGTCCTTCACGCTCAAAATTGAAACAGAAAAGGTATGTTGTGACTGGTGGACTCCTGGATGTGATATTACTAGTAACTATTTCCTGAATCTTTTTACATCAAGTATTTCTCTGTGTTCTCTTTAGGGGTTGGTGGTCACCATTGTTATTCACTGCTAGTATTGCATCGGCAAAATATTTCTTTCGCCATATTTTAAGGCAAAATACTCTTACACAAGCTCGTAGAAATATCTCTCGCCATTACGATCTGGTAATTTCTTCTACTATTGATATACTCTTAGAAACCTAGAAAGAAACCAATGTAATTTATTATCTAGATACATGTACCTACTTGTGCATAATGCAAGTGCATGTTTATGCGATTAGGTGAAGGCTTGGTTCGAAAAACAGATTTGTAGGTGTATGTTGATCCTTCTAGAGCAAGTATAGTTTCAAATTTTTATAGAAGAATTAGGTAGCGAGGTAGTGTTTGAGGAAACCTGAGAATCTCTCACGAAATGCAAAGTGGTGTAGGGCAAATAATGCTAGATAAGTTTATGCCACGATCACAAACTCATTCTCCAATATAATATTTCTTCCTTGCCATTTGAAAGGAAAACCTATGTTTAGGTGGTAAGTTAGTTATACAATGCCATTGATTGTTAATGCAATAAAACCACATCAAAAATATATTGTCCGCTTTGAGCTTCACGCAAGCGTCTTTTACTCTTATGCACTTATTTCGAGTCCATAAACCTTAAAATGTGCTTACTTAGTCAAGACTCAAGAGGATCCAAAGCTAATATACTCGTCCTGGACTTCATTTGCTAACGATATGCATTGAGAGGGTTAATCAATGGAGTTCTATCAAAATTAATGTTTATATGTGTTAAGATTTGGAGCTTTTCCTACCTTGGACAAAGTATAGTACGCATAAATGATGACGTTTTTTTGCTTTTTCAAATTTGACTTGCCATCATATACCCCATGCAATTTTACTTTTATGAATATGATAGTATTGGCAAGGTCTCCTGAGCCCCAGTTGAGACTGCAAATTTCTATTTAAATAAACTCGCTGCTTCTTTTTGTTTATGATGATAGTAATGTAACTGATTAGGTGTACTAAGTGGAAACTTACAATTCGTTTTTGGTCTGTGTTTCTAGAGCAACGATCTTTTCTCTCTGTTCTTGGACGAATCAATGACATACTCGTGTGCAGTTTTTAAGGTTAGGATCCAAATTTTTAATTCTTCAACATATCATATATTTCAATTTCAAGGGAACCTGAAAACATGTACTCATTTGTGCATCATATTGATTCATAGAAGGAAGATGAAGACTTGAAAGTTGCACAAATGAGGAAACTCACTCTTCTGATTGAGAAAGTAAGTCTTGTTCAAATTCTTTAAATTTTTCAAAACCATCATTTTTAGCCATTCCTTAATAACTTTTTTTTAACTCGTACAGGCAAGAATCAGTAAAGAGCATGAAGTTCTTGATATCGGGTGTGGGTGGGGATCGTTAGCTATTGAGGTTGTCAAACAAACTGGATGCAAGTACACTGGAATTACTCTGTCTGTGGAGCAACTGAAATATGCAGAAACCAAAGTGAAAGAAGCTGGTTTTCAGGTATTTTGTTTTACTCTGTCCTTCATGTGGAAATTCTTGTAAAAACTATACACGGCGCCCTGGTTACTACAAAAAAAAAAAATATGGCAAAACTGATATAATCATCACAACCAATACAAAGAAATAAACCTATATCAGGGTATACATAATTTGGATTTAAGAAAATTATATACATTCCTGAAGTCGGAAACATTTATTCATAACTTTAATCTTTTTTGCTACCAGGACCGAATAAGATTAATTCTCTGCGACTACCGCCAACTGCCTGAAACCAGCAAATATGACAGAATTATTTCTTGGTAAGTTATTTTTACCATCAAGTACAATTTACATGAGCATAACAGTTTTTATAATAGACCACATAATTTTCAATGGCCTCTTTCCAGTGGGATGCTAGAGTCTGTTGGACATGAATACATGGAGGAGTTTTTTAGTTGCTGTAACTCACTATTGGCTGAAGATGGGCTTCTTGTTCTACAGGTAATGATAAAATGGAAAGAAATAAAAAAAAACCCAGCTATTGAATTTTTGTTAGCTTGATTTGGACTTCATGGTTGCAAAATTTAGTTCTTTGGTTGCTTTCATTTCCAACATTTGATTAAGGTCACTAATATGTTTTTCGACATTTCTTAAATTGCGCTAATAGTTAAGGATGTTTGATTCTGTTTCAGTTTATATCAATACCAGATGAGCGTTATAATGAGTATAGGCTAAGTTCAGATTTCATAAAGGAATATATTTTCCCTGGTGGATGTTTGCCTTGTTTAAGCAGAGTAACAACAGCCATGGCCTCAGCATCCAGACTCTGGTATTATAGTTAGCACAAGTTCCATATTTGGTCTTATGTTGCTAGTTGATTTTTCGAAAGACAATAACTCAAGTTCTGCTAGTACAGTGTGGAGCATGTGGAAAATATAGGAATCCATTACCACCAAACACTGAGATGTTGGAGAAAAAATTTCTTGGAGAAACAGAGGTACTGAAATCTATTTATTCTTTATTTTGAAAAAAAAAATTGTGAAAGCTAGATTGTAACAAATTATATGTCTTGATCTTGTAATATTTTTCTTTCAGTGAAGTTCTTGCTCTGGGATTTGACGAAAAGTTCATTCGAACGTGGGAATATTATTTTGATTATTGTGCCGCAGGGTTTAAATCTCGTACACTTGGAGATTATCAGGTAAATTCTAACTCTCTAGCCTTGGTCTTGGTATATGAAATTGCAATTTTCAACTTATAATCAGAATTGTAACTCAAAAGAATACAAAATTTGTTATCATGTAGATGGTATTTTCACGTCCCGGCAATGTCGGTGCATTCACCAACCCATACAAAGGCTTTCCTTCAACTGATTCTGTCATGTAAGGAGAGGCCATATAGGCATACATTCTTTGTTTGTTTCTTGAATTGGTGACTAGTTTGATGGTGTGTATACAGACTTGTACCAACAAAGAAAAGGATATTTTCGTCTTCCAAAAATTCTTATTAATAAGTCTTTAAATTTTTTCTTAATTGTTTTTATTTTTATTTTTGCTGCTTGAACAGACAAATACCTTCCCTTCCCATTGTAGATTCATTAAAATGCCAATGTTTTTGTTGTCAATCTTTTGGAAGAGCAACTCTTTTGACTTGCTACTTATATTTGCTCATTGTTCAACATCCAAAGAAATTTTTTTTTTTTTTTTTTTTTTTTTTGATTATCAAAAAAACTTCTATTACAGAAGACCAACAAGAAAGCTAGGTTCAGGATTGAACCAACAAAATTCCTCCTTAGAGGAAAAGGCTAGGGAAGCAAGAGAATGTGCCATTCCATTCCCAGAACGAGGAATGGCATGACAGTTAGAAACTCCCACAGCCCTAAACAGAGCCTTAACATCAGAAATAATAGGGTCCATAACAGAACTAGGAAGAGAATTAAGCACCCTAGCCACAACATTAACAGCATCTAACTCAACCCACGCAATAGACAGATTAAACTCCTTCGCCAGCAGCAACCCCTCTCGCAACGCCAGCAGCTCACCCAGCTCAGCCGGAAAAAACCCCAAGAGGGGCATAGCAGAAGCTGCAACCACCTTGCCCTGAGAATCACGCACCACTGCACCAGAACCCATCACAGAGCACCCAGGCTTCACAGCTGCATCGGTATTCAACTTTAGGGAGCCTGCAGGAGGAGGCGACCACGGAGAAGAGCGAGGCTGCCTGGGGGGCTGGAGAGGAGAACCAAAGACCTTCTGGGTACCCTGAAATTCACGAAGCAAAGAGAGAGACCAAGAAACCAACTCAGCACTAAACCTGGGGGACTTAGAATGACAGACAGCATTCCTTTCAGACCAAACTCCCCACAGGATCATGCAAAACTCCTCGAGCTCTGCTCTCTTAGCCCTAACAAAAACCCACAAGATTAAATCAAAACAAGAGATATGGCACTGCAAATTGAGAATGTCCCAGAAAACAGTGGACTCCCAAATAGGGCGCACGGAAGCTGCACCAAAAAAGGGCATGGGCTGAGCTCTCGGGAGCATCACCGCATCTAGAGCAACACGGGTCAACCACAATTTTCCTAGAGCAAAGATTACACAGAGACGGAATGGCATTGAGACAAACTCTCCATATGAAAATTTTAATTTTGGGGGGGATGTTGAGATTCCAAAGAGCAAGCCACCATTTCGAATCCGGACACGAGGAGGAACCTTTGAGGGAAAGTTTTTCCTGCGCTGCAACTCTGTACCCACTCTTCACAGAATACTCCCCATTCTTATCAAAATGCCAGATTAAGGAGTCATTACAATCACCAAAGCTCAGAGGAATTTCCAGAATAGAATCCCTATCCGCAGCCACAAAAACTTGATCAAGCTTAGCCAAATCCCAAGAATGGGAGGAAGGGGAAATAAGAGCTGCGACCCTGAGATCATCCACAGGGGCATTCGAGAAGGGTCTGAAGGTGGACGCCCTTGGTAACCAAGGATCCTGAAAAGCCCTGATATTCTTACCATCACCTACCCTCCACCGAAGGCCCTTAATGAGAAGACTCCTACCCCAAACCAAACTCCTCCAGAGATGAGAACTCCCCTGTTTCAGCGAGACAGATAAGAAATCCTCCTGCCTGAAATACTTTGCCTTAAGAACTCTAGAAACCAACGAGTCTTTATTCATAACAATTCTCCAAGCCTGCTTGCCAAGAAGAGCTTGGTTAAAAAGAGATAAATCTTTAAAGCCAAGCCCCCCACAAATTTTCGGAGAGCACAACTTGTCTCTAGAGACCCAGCAAATTTTCTTATTACCATCTGAGGCCCCCCACCAAAAGCCCATAATCATAGAGCACAACTCATCACACAAAATAGAAGGCAACTGGAAGATACTCATAGTGAAGGTAGGGATCGCTTGTGCCACTGCTTTGATAAGAACTTCTTTCCCGCCCATCGAGAAGAGATTGCCCTTCCATCCTCTGATTTTACGCCAAACCCTCTCCTTAATATCACTGAAGGTTTTCCTTTTATTCTTCCCCACCATGGTTGGAAGGCCAAGATATTTATCATGAGTTTAGGCATTAACTAGACCCAGGCAATTCAAGATACTAGCGCTACAAACATCTTCCACATTTGGACTAAAGGTGATGTTGGACTTTTGCAAATTAATCCGCTGGCCAGAGGCTTTCTCATAGACATTTAGGATCTGTTTCAACTTCTCACAATTCTGAACTGAAGCCCTGCAAAAAACAATACTGTCATCTGCAAAAAACAAATGACTCACTAGTGGGCTCCCGCGACAACATCTCATACCCAGAGATTGCCCATTAGATTCGTTGCCTTTGATGAGAGAAGATAAAACCTCTGCACAGAGCAGGAAGAGATAAGGAGACAAAGGGCATCCCTGCCTTAACCCTCTTTGCGGAGTGATTTCCCCCACAGACTTCCCATTTATCAGGAAGGAAAGTTTGGAGGTCGACACACAGTCCATAACAAGGGCTCTAAACTGATTAGGAAACCCTAATTTCTCCATAATAAGCTCCAGAAAGCCCCACTCCACACGGTCGTAAGCCTTACTCATATCCAGTTTGATTGCTGCATACCCTCTTTTACCCTTTTTCTGTTTCTTGATAGAATGGAGAAGCTCAAAAGCAACCATAATGTTGTCAAAAATTAACCGCCCTGGTACAAAAGCACTCTGCTCCGAAGATATAATGTGGGGCAGAATTTCTTTCAACCTATTTGCCATAACCTTGGAAACAGTCTTATAAATAACACTGCAAAGGCTGATGGGCCTAAAATCGATCATACGCTCCGGGTTTTTAACCTTTGGGATCAGAACAACATTAGTGGCATTGAACTCCTTGATTGAGCATCCACCATTAAGAATATTAAGACATACACTATAAACATCCTCTCCAACCACATTCCAAAATTTCTGACAAAAGAGAGCATGGAAACCATCGGGGCCAGGGGCCTTATTTGGACCCATTTCAAAAACTGCAGCACGCACCTCTGTTCGGGTGAAAGCCTCTCCAAGTCTGCCAGCCATATGGGCATCAACTTTCCGCTCAAGAAAGGAGGAGGCAGCAGAGAAATCGGAGAATGATGGCTGGATAGACTTGAACAAATCTGAGAAGTAATCAAACACCACACTAGACATACCTTGTTCAGACTCCCTACGGATCCCTCTATCATCCACCAGTGAGCTAATCATATTCTTCTTCTTTCTGGCCGTCGCTCTTCTGTGAAAAAATTTAGAATTCTTGTCCCCTGCGAGTAGCCAATCAACCCTCGACCGCTGTTTCCAATATAATTCCTCATTGGAGAGGAGGCTTTCCAATTCACGTTCCCTAAGCTTGATATCATTAAGGACCTGTTCAGATTGCTGCCTATCATAGAGAAGATTGAGCTCACATCTTTTCCTATCAATGGCTTTCCTCAAAGATCCAAACTTGACTTTACTCCAGTTCTCCAGCCGATCAGCACACACAACCAGCTTATCTCTTAAGCCTCTACCAGAAGTATCACTATCAAACCCTCCCCAAGCCGAGCAAATCACAGAATAGCACTCTTCATCTTTAAGCCAAAAAGGCTCAAATCTGAACTTCCGATCTCTATCACCACTAATAGGGGGACCTCCATGCACAAACTTGGCCGAAATCGGCCTATGATCAGAAAACATAAAACCTAAATGCTCAACTTTAATCCCCGAAAACAAGTTAACCCAATGACTGGTAGCAAAAAAACGATCCAATCTTTCTTGAACATTTCTAACACCCCCCCTTTTATTATTCCAGGTAAACAAAGGCCCTGAAAAACCCAAATCAACAAAATCACACAACTCAACAATACTACGAAAATTAAACATACCCGGACCAGTTCGTTCATTCCCGCCAGACTTCTCCTCAATATGAAGGAGTTCGTTGAAGTCACCGCCGCACAACCAAGGAAGTCTGTTGACTGCCTTCAGACGTCGAAGGAGCTCCCACGAATCGGTTCTATGGTTAGGGACAGGACATCCATAGAACCCAGTGAACCTCCATTTGAGGTTATTCTCCATTGAAATCACCACATCAATATGGCCCCTGGAGAAGGACAATACTGAAACATCCCACACATCGTTCCATAGTAACATCAAACCTCCACTCTTTCCCACACAGTCCACATGCAAACCCCCAGAAAAACCCAGCTGAGCCTTAATCTTTGCCGCCCACTCACCTTTTAATCTAGTTTCAGAAAGAAAAACTAGATTAGGGGATTGTTTCCGGATAACCTTCCGGAGCGCCAAGAACGCCCGAGGACTCCCCAATCCTCGAACATTCCAACAAATAATACTCATAGCCCCCGGCGGGCCTGCTCCGCAGACTCCGCCGAAATATCAATCACTAGTAGTTTCTGTTTCTTCCCAGCCAGGTTCTCCCCAGCAACTTCAACATCTTTACGCTTCCCACCAGGATCTATAACAATCGCTTCCGAAGGGGATATACCAGCGTTAATACCAGAAAGCTTCTGATTAAGGGATCTCTTCACTGGCTTTCGACCCCTCCTAGCATAATGCCTAGCTAGTAACATCTTCTGGATTGGGCTTGGACAACCTGGGATGAGCTTCTGTAAAGGACTCCCCCGGATTAGTCTTTTCCATTTCTTAGAGGAAGGTTTACCAAGAGAAGATCCAAACATAACTACATCTCCTTCATCACATAAATTTGACCCCACTATCTCCTCATCCATTCTCACCAACGCCTCTGAGTGACCATCTTCAGTCGGAGCGACTGCAAGGGCCTCCCTAGATGGGTGATCTACCGGCTGGATATCCTGAATCAAACTACCACCCTTCTGTCTCACTGCACTATTCAGGGCTGATGGGGAGGCCTCAATATCCCGATTGGATTTACCTTCCCGTTTGTCAGAAGATGTTGGAGCAGTAATAACAATTCTACTGGCACCCTCTGCACCTGCTCCGACAACATCCTCAAAATCTTCATAGGCCTTCGGTTTTGCTGCTGATGTCTCCTCTCCCCGTTGCCTAGGCTTTGAACGATCTAGTAGGAGATGCTCTAAGCCACACCCCAAATTTTGGCTCAACCCCCTCCATAATACTCTTCCTCACCTCACTGTTGTGACACTCCCTGACAGAATGACCGATATAACCACAACCATAGCAAAAATCTGGAAGTCTCTCATATTTGATCAAAGCCGTAATCATAGTATCAAAGTTCTCCAACCTCATCCGGATACCCCTTTTCAGAGGTTTTGTAATGTCGATTCTAACTTTAATTCTCAAGAATTTGCCCCACAAATCTCTCGAATCCATCGGGAACTCAACAATGGACCCAACTTCCTCTGCTATTAATCTTGCCACTTTACAATTCATACACGCCAGAGGAATGTTATAGATGTGAATCCAGAATTCAGAGAATTCGAATCGAAGTTGTGAAATTGCACCAGGCCCCACTGGTTTCTCAAGAACAATAAGATTTTTATCGAAATGCCAGGGACCCCTGGACCAGACCATCGCTTTATCCTCAAGGGATTGGAAATGAAAGACAAACACATTCTCGCCTACCATTTCAATTTCTATTCGGCCCACAGCACCCCAGATTTGTTCAATAGTTCCACGGAAGGCCTCCCGATTCACCTTCCTACGGGAAAGGATCTTCCCAACCAAGCAATGCTCAACGCTTCTAATACCATCAGCTTGAACCTCCTTTGCTATGTCTAAAATTGGGCCATCTTCCTCTGATAAGGACAGGGCTTCGCAAAGCCTCAAAATTTCATCTGTAGCCATTATGAGTACTCCCGCGGCTACAACACCACCGGCCTCCACTACCAGAACCGCACCCAAAAAATTAATAGATCCAACCTACACAGTGGCTCCCACAACAAAGCCAAAAAAACCCGGAACTTGAAACACCACCGACTGTCAAAATAGAAAGCTCAATAAAAAAAAACCACACAACAAAACAATTAAACCCAGATTAACCACACCACCTCAGCCTGCCCAAAACCACACTGTCCAAGTTCAGCCTACACAAGAAAGGCCGCAGGACCCGAACAAAGCAACACCACTCACAAAGAAACCAGATCTAAAACACAAATTCAACACTCCAACCGCACCACAAACAGCACCAACAGCGACCCCAACAAGCCCACTCAACAACAGCACCCACAAAGCAGCAACAATGCCCCACCGCCAGCTGCTGGACTAACAGAACCCAACCGAAGCACCTACCAGAAACGAAGCAGCACCCGAAATAAGAGCACACCAAGGTTGGCCGCTCCAACCACCTTCACTCCACCCCGCTCGCTACAGCGCCAACGTCGAGCACCACAGCAGCTCCAAACCGCCAGATCCTACTTCTCCAGCACCACCGTTCTCTACTAGAAGTGGATCGAGAGAGAAAACCCCAATCGGATCCATCCCGGTAGCATATCACAAGCCCGATCCGAGCACACCAGCAGCTCCAGATGCTACAGGCAGCAGATCGAAGGAGGCACCAGCAGCTCGAAAGAACCCCAACACTGCCCCGAGCACAACCCACACAGTAGAGGGAAGGAAAGGGAGATCGAGGAAGAGAAGTCTAAACACCCATACCAGCCAGGTCACCTCTGATCAGCAAGAACAAGAGGAGAGCAAGGAGAAGAAATGGAGATTTAGACAAAGACTGTCTTCACAGAGGAGGAAGATCTACCCGAAGGAGAGCTGCTTTTACGCTCTTGTTTCTTCAACGAAGGAACCAGAGGAAAAGAAAAATCCCTAACATCCAAAGAAAGTTAAAAGGGGAAATTTCATATGGAACCTCTAAGATAAGGGAAATTGTTTTTAACAATATTAGAAATTTTAATTGTTTTTAACCACAATACTAATAAAATGTCTTAAATGCCCCTCAGTTAAGTGGTTTATAACTACATATAATTTCATGTGTGAAAGAAAACTTGATTTCAAGTATAATTGTAATAATTTTACATGTGATAGAAAATATGATTTCACATATGATTATATTATTTCATGTATGTAAGAAATACATAAAAATTCTGCAAAATGACAAACTTCAAAGTATGGTTTTAATTTTCTTAAATACCTTAATAATGGGAAAAAAAAATTAAAAACCCACGAAATATATAATGTTTCAAAATAAATGAATGGATTCAAGTAAGATTATTACACATTTGTATCAATTTTACCTCCCCAAAAATTGAAGGTTTTTTCCAAGTTGCAACACCTTTTTTTATTATTTATTTTTACCCAAATAACAACTTAATGTTCGGTTTGCATCCACATATGAACAAATGACAGAAAAATAAGTGAAAGAAAAGAGAGAAAAGAGAGGAAGAAAATGGAAAAAGGGTTGAAGAGTATTTCAGTAATTTTCTGGTTATAAGGTGAAAATAAATTTTACTATGTAGTTAGTAATAATAAACTTATATATTTGGTTAAAAACAAAGTTCTTATAACATATATGGTCAAATTTGACAATTTACGCATTCTTATTAGTAGTATATTTTAGACAATTGAAATGTTGGGCTGGGCTTGGAGAGGTCAGTGGACCGGTTAAGGTTGATTCTCTTTGGGTTCTTTTAACAGGCTTGAGTCCCAGAGTTTGTATATATCTTTTTTATTTTAAATCAAAATATGTAATTGTTTTTTTTTTAAATCTAACAATCAATGGGTCAAAAATTTATCCAGAACTATCTAAGATCAAACATTAAATGCACAGCATCAATATTCACCCGTACAATTAGGAGATATTTACTCAAACAATACTGATAAGAAAACTATGTACACTAAATAATAAATACACATGGTAAAAGTTGAACCACCTGCTATAAACATGAAAATGGAGATGCACACCAATTGACTAAGTGGGATGCATAAAATTTGTATAATTTTTTAATAACATACAAATTAATTGTAAGTAAGAACATAAATAAATAGGATTTATAAAAAGTTTGAGAGTGATACTCAAATTATAATTATCAAGAGGAGTACTAGCAGGAATCACTCTAAGAGCCCCTCTTAAAGCGGCACGTGTCATTTTATTTACTTTTAAAAAAATTATAAATAATTTTATGAGGATTACTTTTTTATGACCTTAAATTATTATAAAATCCACTTGATTAAATTTTAATAATCATGTAAACTAAATACAAGTCAAAATAGATTGTTTTACACCTAATAATAGAATATTAAGAGATATATTTAACCTATTTACAATACATACTATTATATTATATTTTGATACATATACCTTTTTTTTTTTATATTTTCTAATTAAATAATTATAAAATAATATAAAAATATAAAATATTATCACCTGAGGAAGCGACATCTACTTGACTTCCTTTGTGGAGGCGATCTATTTTTTTCAAAAATTATTTACATTTTTAATTGTATAAAATAATAAATTTAATAAATCATTTTAATCATTTTGTTTCATTTTTCAATTTTAATTATTATCAATTTTTATTTTTACTTTTATTTTTTAAATTTTAATAGGAATTAACTTTGAATTTCATTTACGTTTGACCATTAAAATTTTCTTTATATAGATAAATTAATTAACTTTTATTTTAAAATATGTGGCCTCCATGGAAGAAGTCAGGAAGACGTCACTTCCTCAAGTGGTAATATTTTTATATTATTTTATGATTATTTAGTAGACACATAAAAAAAGGAGGTATATATATATATATATCAAAATATAGTATAATGGTATGTGTTGTAAGTAGGTCAAATATATGGCATAATATCAATATTCTATTATTATAGGTAAAACAATCCATTGAATTTTATTAGTTCACATAATTATTAAAATTTAATCATGTGAACTAAATTGATAAATTTATAATAATTTAGGGTCATAAAAAAGTTAAAAATATAAATATGAGGACTAAAATAAAATTATTTATAATTTTTTTTAAAAAAATAAGTAAAAGAACACGTGTTGCTCCAAGGAACACTCATTAATTATCAATAGGCTCGATTTTATCTGATAAATTATTTTCCTGTATAATTTTTTATTTAATTTAGGGATCGTTTATTTTTTTCACAATGGGTCTGAATTAAACACATTAAGTAATTTTTATTTATATTTTTAAATGATCAAATAACTTAAAAATGAGGTCGGCCCAATGGTATACCCCTCACATTTACACCTCGAGGTTGTGAATTCGAGTTATGTCCCTCTCCCCTAAATCCCGAATTAATTGTAATAGTTAAAAAAAAAATTAAAAATACTAAAAAACAACTAAAATAAAAAAGTTAAAACCATGACTTATCACTTAATACAATCATAATTATAATATTTTCTTTCATTATTATCATTCTTATATTAATATATTTTTAAATTTATCTTTATTGACACTTTTATTCAGTAATTAGAAGAAAAAAAAAACAAACATATCATTTAAGTATCAGGTTTCAGTCATTGTTCAGTTTTTAGAAAAATTCAGTCATATTTAGTCTTCACATAAAAAAAAAAATAAACGACCCTACAGGAAATTAAACTTGCAACTTTAATTTCCAAGATAAGATGAAATCATACAGCAGAAAAAATAGAAAAAAAAAAGAGTGAATGTGAATAACTCTGTAATATTTTATCGAAGAATTGGTGATCAAAAACAGTAAACAATAGCACCTATTTATAGGTGAATACAAAAGTAAAATAAATTACTACTTCCAAAAAACAAACATCAACCGAAACCGATTTTAGTGTCATTAAGTAACAACCTACTAATTTTGAGTTTAGTACCTACAAATCTGCTACACAGACATACTCAAAACAAGGCTTAGTCAATAAAAAATAATAGTTTGAGTTTAATTAAATTTCAACAGCCTCCCTTAAACTTTCAGAGCACACATGCCTTCAATATGTAAAACGTTTCAACTTTCAATTGTTTTGTGAGAATGTTGGCAATATGTTCTTCGGACTTGCAAAATTCCATTGCAATTTCATTTTCTTTGACAAGATCACGAATGTAATGAAATTTAATGTCAATATGCTTGCTTCTCCCATAAAACACCGGATTCTTTGTGAGAGAAATAGCCAACTTGTTTTCGCGATAAATCTTTGTAGGAAATTGCTTGCTCTTGTTTTAGCTCATTACATAATCGTCGTAGCCAAACAGCTTGACATGCAATGGATACAGCTGCCATATATTCTGCTTCAGTAGTCAAAAGTGCAACAACTTGTTTCTTGGAAGACCAAGAAATTGCTCCAGAACCCATGTGAAATATAAAGCCAGAAGTACTTTTTCTGTCCTTCACATCTCCTGCCCAATCACTATCCGTGTACCCAACAAGATCATAATTGTTAACAGATGTATAAAAAATACTATGTCTTTGAGTACCTTTTATGTAGCGCAAAATTCTTTTTACAACTTGCAAGTGAACTTGACTTGGTGTCTCCATAAACCGTTTAATAAAACCAACTCCAAATGTAATATTAGGTCTAATAGAAGTCAAATAACGTAGACTACCTACTAAACTTCGAAAAAACGTTGGATTGACAAGCTCACTATTTCAGACTGCATCCACATGCAATCTTTTTTCAACAAGAGTCCTGATAGGATTACAAGATTCCATCTTGAATCGCTTCAAGATATTTGCAGCAAATTTCTTCTGTGAAAGAAATATCTCATCTACTGTCTGTTCAATCTCAAGGCCAAGAAAGTAAGACATCAGTCCTATGTCAGTCATTTCAAAATTGTTATTTTACGAGTGTACCATGCTCATGGAGCCTATTTTAATCCATATAAATCTTTCTTTAACCTGAGAACCTTATCTTCATGGCCTTTTTTCACATTGCCAGCTGGTTGATCAACTGAAAACTTCTTCATTAAAGAATCTGTTCAGAAACGCAGATTTGACTTTTATTTGATGTATCTTCCATTTCTTTTACGCAGCTAAGGCAATCACCATACGAATTGTATCCATGCGAGCTGCAGGTGCAAAAACATCGTAATAATCAATACCTGGCTTTTGTTTGTAGCTTTTACCACCAATCGAGCTTTCAGTTTGTCCATCCGACCGTCAGATTTATACTTTGTTTTATACACTCATTTGACGCCAATCGATTTCTTTCCTTCAAGAAGAGAAGTCAGCTCCCAAGTATCATTATTTTCTATGGATTGAATTTTTGCATCCATAGCCTACAACCATTCATCATGTTGTGATGCTTCTGCAAAAGTGAGAGGGTCACAATCTGCCAACAAAGCGAAATTTACAAGTCCTTCGTTAGTTACATCATTATCATTAGTCATTATATAGTCATGTAAGCGTGCAAGCAACATACAAGGACATGTCGATATACAAGTGCGACTTGGATTCATTAGTGCAACTTGCTACGACTCTCCACCAATTGATTCTTCATTAAAAAAAAATACCAATTTGTGACTTTTCTACTACCAATTCCAAGCTTCAACTTCACTGAATTCGACATCCCTGCTGATAATTACTTCATTTGTTTGCGGATTAAACAGCTTATAGCCTTTGGTTCATTTGCTACAACCGATAGAAATACATTTTATACTTTTACCATCAAACTTCTTCATTTTCTCAACTAGTATATGGGCATATGCTACACACCCAAAAACTCGGAAAACTTCAACATTCAGCTTATAGCCGCTCCATGCTTCGTTAGGCGTCATATTAAGAACACTCTTTGTCGGACACCTGTTCAACAGATAAACAGTACAAGATACGGCTTCTGCCCAAGAAACTTTTGGTAAGTTTTTACCTTTCAACATATTGCAAGTCATTTCTGTGGGGATTTATGCCTTAAAGCTTGTAATTGTAAACGGTTAAAGACTTAATAAGAATTATTCAGAATATCATTCTAGTTTATAAATGTTTTATATTCAGTAATACATTCATATTGTGCAAAAACATCATAGATTGCAAAATGTAATCTCAGAATAAATATATAAACATCATATACAAAGAGGATTCATTTTGAGACATGCAATCTAAAGAGTTCGTACAGAGCGAACAAAGCTGGGTACTTTGTTTGCGATTGATCTACTGCTGCGGTCCATTCTGTAAAGTACGATGGTCTTATCCTAGACCTCTCATGTAGTTGACATGAGAATGGAGGCACCTTATATGATGAGATTATATAGGATTGGGCCACGATTTATATGAATCTCTCACCAAGATCCATTAGTAGATGAGATTCATATATAATCGATAAACGATGGCTATTTATAGGTGATCTTAAATCCTGAGTAGTCTTATCAACTCCTTCAGGTTGGATCGTGACTTTTGATTTACCATGAGTGAGGTTGATGTGAATCTCGACCAATACCTCCGTCTCTTAGAGTTACGGTTTGGACTTGTGGCTGGTAAGGTTTGAACACAATAGTGGAATCCACTCCTTCTTGATTGAAGTAAATGAGTAGTTCTCTTAAGGGTTGATTCGGGGCTTAAACGATTATGTGCGCTATTCTTCTTCCGTAAGGAAGACATAATTTAATTGTTCATTAGAGAATCAATAGTACTTAAAGGAAAAGATATTTCTAGAGGGATATAATGGACTTTATGACCCAGCTCTATTTATGAACTACTTGTGGAGGATCACTTTGTATGCGATTAGCTATATTAATGGACACTGAGACTTCAGACTATATATACACATCTACAGTTCTGAGAGTGCAGTCTTGACTTTTTAGTGGAATAACTCCGAGGTTAATAATAGTGAAATATTAATTAAAGAATTTTAATTAATATTACTAAGTATTATTGAAGCTCAAAATTGTGGGTTTATTAGGTCTCCTTGCTAGCCCTTATAGTTATTGGTAACGAGGGTCACGATAGATTAATTGGATGGTCCAATTAATAGTGTTACGAAAGTAATACAATTTAAATAAAATAGAATAATTAAATAATGTAATTATTTAATTAATTAAATATTTAATAAAATAATAGAAATTAATAATTCTATTTATTAAATATGAAGTTACGTAATTAAATAATGATTAGGACAAAAGAATTAAAATAATTAGATTATTTTAATAGTCCTAAAAATTAAAGATTAAGGCTTTAGGAGACCAAAGATTAAAAAGGATTAGGAATCCTATTCTAATTTGGTCAAACTAAAACTCAAAAGAGCTAATATATAATAGTTATATAGGTAGGAAAAATTGACCTAACACACAAGTGAAAAAGAAAGAGAGTTCGGCCAAGGCAAAAAGATAGAAAAGAGAAAAAAGTTTTTTATGACTCTCCCTATTCTTGCAGGATTTCGGTCGGCCCTAGGGAGAAGAGATTCTCCATCCGTTCTTTTCACAGTGACCTCCATCTCTTTTGTGATGTACCCACACACGCGATGTCAGACAGCGGATGATAGCTCAGAAGATCTGGTGGTAAATCGAAGATTCAGAAAAAGAAAATTAAGAAAAAGATATGTAGTTTCATGGAATCTTTTTCTGCGTATATACAGGAACTCGTTCCTACTTGAAAAATAGTTTTTCAATTAAAAGAAAATTTTTAAAACCTAATTCCGCATGTTATACGATAATCAAGCGTTTTCTAAAACTCCCTTCAATTGGTAATCCTTTTTAACTTTGTCAAACTAAAACCCTAAAGAGCTACTATATAAGAATTATATAATTAGGAAAAATTGACCTAACACACAAGTGAAAAAAAGAAAGAGAATTCGGCCAAGGCAAAACGAGAGAAAAGAGAAAAAGAAATTTCTGACTCTCCCCTTTCTTGTAGTATTCGGTCGGCCCTAGGGAGAAGAGATTCTCCGTCCGTTCTTTTCACGTGACCTCCACCTCTTGCCGTAACGTGCCCACACATGAGTTGTCAGACCTGCGGGTCATAGCTCGAAAGATCTGGTGGTAGATCGAAGATTTAGAAAAAGAAAATCAAGAAAAATGTATGTAGTTTTATGGAATATTTTTATGTATATATACAGGAACTCGTTCCTGATTGAAAATAGTTTTTCAATTAAAAGAAATTTTTTAAAACCTAATGCCGCATGTTATACGATAATCAAACGTTTTCTAAAACTCCCTTTAAATAGGTATCAGAGTCTGGTTCTAAGTTTTTCTATATACACAAAAGAAAAAGGAAAACTACATATTTCTTGTTTATTTTTATTTTTCTTTTTTATTCTTGATCTATGATATATTATTGTGTAGGCACAAATCTAGAATGTATGATTTGTTTTTACTGTTATATAATTTGATTGTATAATTTTAAAAGCGTAATTGGTCGTTAATTATATGGTGAATGAGTTATAGAATTGATTTTCTTTTTTCGGGCCAATTGTTTATGGTAAAGATTTTTTTCTGCTATATATTTTTTTTATTGTTATTCTTGTAATCGATCTGTCCTACAAAGAGTCGAAGAAGTGGATGATGCGAAGAAGAAACGAGAAAAAAAAGGGACTGCACAACGCCGAAGCGCAGCAGCTGCCGTGCGCGGGTTACTACCGCTTTTGCATTAGGGACTGTTTTTGTTGTTTTTTTTCGGACGATTTTTTGTTGATTTTTCCTGAAAAATATTGCCAAATATTTTTTGGAAAAAGTGTAGAAAATTGGAGCGAAAAACTATGGGCGAAATAACCCACGAACACACGCGAAAGTGTTGCTCACGCAAGGCAAGGTGCGTGCGACTACGCTGCTGGCAGCCACACTTTCGCATGTGTGAGGGTTGTTTAGGGTTTCGTCTTGACCTAGAGTACATGTTAAGGTAACACGTGGATCTTTGGAAAGGATGTTGACTTTTTACAAAAATCAAGTTTGACTTGATAGGAAAACAAAGAAGAACTCTTGAAGACCAAGGAATGCCTTGGGAATATAATTCTAATTAAAGTTATTTAAGTTAGATAACCCATCTCATTCGGTCAATTACGTATACTTTATTTATTTTCATGTGATGATTATATGAATGTCAAAACATTGTCATACATTTGAATGTCATCTAGATTAGGTGTGCCTACACATGCATAAATAATATATCATGCATAATTATCATAATATATTGTTTTATTTTAATTATATTAAAATAGGAAACAATTTTATAAATGACAATTGAATAATGGATTTAGTTTTTAGGTGTAAAAACTTGGTAATATCCATTAATTGACTAATCAACCAATTAAAGAATTTAATTAAAGTAATTAGTTAGATTCTTTGAATTAATTAAAATAATTAGTTAGATTCTTTGAATTAATTAAGATTAATTAGATTAATTATTTAATTAAAAAGAATCGAATAATGAGATTAGTTTTTAAGAGTAAAAACTTGGTAAATCATAGAAAATTTATTATTTCATTTATGTGAGTGTTTAAACTATTTTATTTAAGGGATTCCCGTAAGCTATTTTATACAATGCAATTTTATTTTAGTAATATGTTTTATCTAAAGTTTAGCAAGTTAATATTTTTATTGAAGTTAGTGCAAAATCAGATTTTCGGTTGAATTGCATTTAGTATATTTTCTTCCAAGTTTGATTTAGTATTTTATGACTTTGCATATAATTGTTTATTTTTATGTGTTTTATAAATTAAACAGAATGGATACCTCAATTTAGAGATTTTTTATTTTAGAGATTTTAAGTTTATTTTCACTTGAGAAAATATTTATACATGAGATTTAATTTAAGAAATATGTTTTATGTTTTCAGGCTTTTGATTATTTTTAAAAAGTAAATGAAAATATTTTCAGGCCAATAGGATACCCATCTATTATCGGATTTATCAGCAGTAGACCCGGCCAGTACACCCCATTTGTGTAGGGCAAGTTAAGGGGGGACAAGTCACTAACTCAGGGGGGTTGTGTCTATCGAATCTGTCAGTCGTCCACACGCTTATGGGGTGTTGTCTCACTATATGTAGGCGACGCAGAATTCCGCCACATAGTCAGTGAGATGTCTTTTATCAGATTATCAAAGTCACCAGAGCGGCGCCAGATTAGTTGCCTGGTGACACCCTCCATATGGTGCGGCGCCAGTTGAGTCGCCCTATGGATTATTAGCTATCAGATATGGGCTTCTATTATTTATTAGAAAAAAATATTTTCGCAGTTTTTCAATTTTCAAAAAGTATAATATATCAGTTTTTCAGTTTTCAGAAAAGTAGCCTTTCAGTTTCCAGAAAAGTAAAAGTATATTTTCTCAGCTTTTCAATTTTCAGAAAAGTAAAGTATATATATTATCTCAGCTTTCAGTTTTCAAAAAGTATGCAGCATTTCAGTTTATCAGTTTTCAACAATTACAGAAAGTTTGAAAGGTTTTCAGTATAGTTTTCAGAACAGTTTTCAGAAATTATATATCAGTATAGTTTTCAGTATGGATTTCAGAATGGTTTTCATAAAATAGATTTCAGAAATAGTTTATTAGTTCAGGTTCCAGTAAAGTTTTTCAGAAAGTAAATTTCAGTATAATTATCAGGAAAAGATTTCAGTATGACTTTCAATATAGTTTTTTTTATGATTCAGATTTCAGCTCAGTTTTCAAAGAAACAGAAAAAGTTTTTTATTATTACGTTATTTACTTTACTACAGTTTTTAGAAAATATTAAAGATTCATTATTTAAATTCAGTACATTATTTTCAGTAAATAGACTTTAATATAGTTTTCAGTAAACAGAAAGGTTTTATTAGTATTTTGTTTTCAGAAATTTTCAGGAAACGAAAAAAAATATTATTATTATTATTATTCATATCAGTAATTCCAGAAAATAAGTTTCTATTATTTTCAGAGAAATTTTAGGGAGATTAGAGTAGAAATATTAAATTTGTTTAGAAATTGATAACACTCACTGAGCTCCTTTAGCTCATATTAGTTTTATGTTTTATAAATCAACCTCTCAGGTACAGGTGCAGACATTGCAGGGACTCTCAGGACCAAGAGGACTAGTCAGACGTTACTGTGACAGTTTTTAGAATATATATAATGTTTTAATAGTAAAACTTATGTAAAGTTTGTATTTTGATATTATTTTTTTATGCATGAGTATTCCATTTAAAGAAATTTGATTTATCTACTTTTGATAACTTTTTAGATTAATATTTAAACTGATTTAGTGGTGATGTTTTTGGTGATGGACCTGAGGTCCTAATGGTAGTGGAGAAGATGTTTGATATTTAGAAGTGTTTTTAAATTGTTTTACAGGATTTGGGAATTGTCCAAAATGCAGCTGCTGTGCTGCCGAAATTTTTAATAGAATAATTTTGTATAAAAAAAAGAAAAATAAAAAATTTCCTACTCAGATTTCCAAGTTAAGAAATAGCTTAGCTTCATGAAAGCTTTTCAGCGAGGCAAGTCTCGACTCGGAAGCTACCGTGGAGTGCCGGCAGGCCGCCTAGCGTGAAATAGTAGGTTAGGGGCCTGTTAGGTTGGTATCAGAGTCAAGGTTTTGAAAAATAGGGTTGTCTGTTTTAAATGATATTTTTATGATGTGTTTTTGCATTATTTATGGTTAAGGCAACCCAGAAAATTTTCAATTATTTTCCATGCATATGATTTAAGAAATTTTACAAGTGTTACATAATTTTAAATTTTATGAAAGTCGCAGCATAATGTCTGGACATGGTCACAGGTGAAGTCCCAAGGGAGCCGATCCAGAGGCTTCCGCACATGATGCACTGGGGGTTTGAGGGGTTGAGTACACACCACGATCCATAGATGGTTGGATGATAGTTTTAGTCCCCACAAAAGATTCATTCTGTGGAAAATTTCATCTTCATACAATACAAGCTGCTCACCGTTTTCAAATTGTACAAAGTTGGTCTTCTGATCAATATGTTGAAAGGGAAAGGTATATCCACGATCTGAAAGGTAATCCAAAAAGTACGAACGGTAGGGCGACTTTCGAATCTTACGGGCAAATCTACCTCTCTTAGTGGCCTGGTTCTGTGGCCACCAATGCCTTTGATACCTAGTCAATTGGAGTTGCTCAATCATGTACCCCAATTGCTCCACCACCGACCAGTGGATTATATCTGTCGAGCTTTTATGATCAACCAGCACCGGCTTCACTATTCAGTTGGATAATTTAACTAATATCATTAAGGCATCACAATGGGAATATTTCACTCCCTCTGAATCCGAAGGGAAAAAAATGATAGGGCCCCACTCGGTGGGTGATTGGGGTGGATTCCCAGTAATACATATGTCCTGCATGGGATCTGGAATTGAAGCTCCGATCCCTGTTGAACATGATCCTGAATTATATAATTAATATGTTCATCATCATTAGAGTGTGGCTCTTTGGTCACTTGTCTTCCGTCCCTAACCACTTGAATCTTCATAGGAGGCTATTTTTGAACACACTCTTGCAGCTTTCCACTCTAAACAAGCTCTCCAATCTGTTCTTTCAAGTTAAAACAATTCTTCGTTCATGACCATGATCTTGTGAAAATCACACTGTCTCCTAGGATCTCTTTGTTCTTGGGGTGTCTTCATTGGACCTGGCCATCTGAGTAATTGTGCTTTCCGAGCGATCTCGAACACCTTATCCATGGGAAACTTCAGGTGGGGTATACATGTCAAACTTACTCTTCGTATCCTGCCTCCGTGGGTTGCCTGTGTTGGGGTTTTTGCCCTAAAGATGTAATTTGTAAATGTTTTTTTTATAAAAAAAAATAAAAGAAGAGTTCAATTCATTCTTATTGTGTCATTTATATTATATAAACTTGTGCATTATAACATCCTAGATTGCCGGATGTAATCTCATATTGTGTAAATAATCATCATATACAAATGGATACAGTAAGAGATGTGCAATCTAAAGAGTCCATAGATAACAAATAAAACTGGGTACTTTATTTGTAGTTAATCTATAATTGCGGTCCATTTTGTATTGTACGATGATTCTATCCTGAATCATTTATATGGAGATATAGGAATGGAGGCACCTTGTATGATGTGATTATATAGGACTGGACCATGATCTATATGAATCTCCCACCAAGATCCGTTTACCGATGAGATTCATATACATCAACTTATGATGGCTATATGTGGGTGATCTAAATCCTGAGTGTCTTATCAACTCCTTCAGGTTAGATCGTTATTTTTGATATACCATGGGTGAGGTCGGATGATTATTCCCGATCAATATTCTCTTATGTTGGGATTGCGGTTTGGCTTGTGGCTGGGAAGGTTTGTATACAATAATAGAATCCACTCATTCTTGTGAGAAGTAGAGAGTAGTTCTCTTAAGGGTTGATTCGGAGCTTGAACAATATAACCGCTCTCTTGATTCTGTGAAGCAACAGGATTTATTGTTCATTACAGAATCAACGGTGCTTAAAGGATATATGTAATTAGAGGGGTGTAATGGACATTATGACCCAACTGTAATTATGAACTACTGTGGAGGGTCACACCATATGTAATAGCTATATCGATGGACATCGAGTGATATCGATCTGTATAAAAGCGTCCGCAGTTGAGAGAATGCAGTTTCGGGTTTTTAGTTGAATAACACCAGAGTTGATAATCAAGGAATATTAATTAAAGAGTTTAATTAATGATTCCGAGGATTATCAAAGCTCAAAATACTGTGGGTCTATTAGGTCCCCTTGCTAGCCCGATTCATTTAGGTAACAAGGGTCACATATAATTAATTGAATGGTCCAATTAATAGTGTTGCGAAAGTAACACATGTTAGGAGTTAATTGAGTAATGTGATTATTCAATTAATTAAATAATGACAATTATAACAATTTAATTATGTAGTTATTCATAAGAGGAGGGTGATAGTTGATATTTTAATTTGAATAGTGAGATAATGAGATTATCTCATTTATTAAATAAAATAAAATAAATTTGAATTTAAAAAGTTTAAATTCAAAAGTTACTGATAATATTAATATTTTATTTTAAATAGAGAGATAATATGATTATCTTATTTATTAAATAAAATAAAATAAATAAATATTATTTGAATTTAAAAAAGTTTAAATTCAAAAGTTACTGATAAATTAATAAAAAGAGTTTTTATTAATTTGGTAACTTAAATATATATATATATATATATATATATATGTATTAAAAAGAGCTTTTAATATAACATACGACTGAACCAAATCAATTAACGTTCAAAGTGTTTATACGTAAAAGATACAGAAAAAATAAAAGTGACCGGAGAGATATAGTATCTCTCCAACTTCTTTTTTTTTTTTTCAACCTCTTCACTGTTCCTGACAACGTAACGCGCCCACTCGCAACTTACCGGTGCCGGGATATAACAAGAAAGACATAGTGATACAGACGAGGAGCTGCAGAAAAAAAATACAAAGGAACCTCCAATGGTGGTAGGTTCCTAAATTTATTTTTTTTTTTTTAATTGATTACAATTTTCTATATGTAAAATAAATATATATGTGATAAATATTATTTTTATTGTTCTGAAAATATAGTTCCAAAGTTTTACTGGTCACGGATAGCTTTTGCGATCTGTATAAAAAATTTTAAATCCTAATTCCGCTGCGTGACCAGTAGAACAGAAAAACGGTTCCTACAATTGGTATCAGAAACGGTTTATTTTCGGAACAGAAAATTATTTTCGATGCGCCTGATGTATGATTGTGTAGGCACATTTTTTTTTATTTGACTATATATTGTTTAAATTAAATTGTTTAATTTTAAACATGGTTGGTCGTAATTTTTTATGGTGTTGTGGATTTAGGTGTTACTGGTTTGTAAATTAATTTATTTTATTTTTCAGTTTTCAGTTTTGTTTTTGTATTATTATTATTTTTTTATAAAATGTAATCAAATACGAAGATGTCAAAAATCGAAGAACAAGTTGTGATCGAAAACTGGATCAATTGGCCGCAAACACAAGGCGCAAATCACAAATATTATGGTGTGCTATTGTATGTGCGCAAATCACAAATGTGTTTGTATTATTGTATACTTGTAAGCATTAGTGATTACGTGCTATACACAATACAATATTATTATTTAGTGCTATACTTATTTGTGCGCAAATCAACAGCGTTGGATATTATAAGGTTTTTTATTTAGTGTGCTAATCAGCTATTATTCTAGATTAATGAGATAAATCAGAGAGTCTTGAAGAAACTGGAAGACTATGAAGTTATAAGAAGACCAAGGAATGCCTTGGGCTTATTTTTGTAATTTAGTTTTTAATTTTTTTTAGATTAAATAATTCACAACACTCGGTCAACTCATGTATGCTTTATTATGTGATAATTTAGCAATATCATGCATATATATATCATTTAGATTTAAGTGTGCTTACACAAATATATGTTGATATTGTCATACATGCATCATAGCATTTATATATTATTTGTTTTAATGAGATTAAAATGGTAAATAATATATTTATAATTTGCTATGAAAAAGGATTAGTTTTTAATAGTTAAAAACTTGGTAATTCTCTTAATATTAATCTTATTATTAAAGTGTTTAATAAATTTATATTAATATGGCCATTTATTAAAATTAGGACTAATATGATTAATCACCTAATAAATAAATGAACCAAATAATGTGATAGAGTTTTAAATAGTTACCTAAGTTTAGATTATTCACTTATAGATTTTTAAGTAATAAAAATCATTAATTATTTAAAATATGATTCTAATAATAAATTAGTTAATGCTCTAGATAACTTAATTAAAATTAGTCGTTTGATCCTGTAGAGTCTAGGTGTATTAATGAATAGAAAACCCTAAGTTTTAAAATAGTGAGTGGGAGAGGAATATATGACATATATATCTCACAGTCTCCATTGTTAGTTCAACACCGTGAGATCCGAGTGGGGCCTCATGACAGGCTTTGATTTCGTTCTCCTTAAGGAGGGTTTTCACGAAGGTCAATACCAAGGTTGACTTCCTAACGGATAGGATTTCTGGGGGTATTTCGAGTTTGACCGACCCTAAGACGGCATTCTCAAGTTAAACCCATGAGATCTGAAATGATAGGTTACATTGACAAGGTTTAGATTAAATGTGGTTAATCGAAAACTTGACTAAATAAATTATGGTTGAATATATGGAATAAGAGTTATTCTAGAATATTATTTAATTGAGAATGTCTCGGTCCAACATGTAAGGACTTGACCAACCCTAAGGCGGCACTTATTTGTGGTATGTTGGATTATCGTGGCATAGTAACTTTCTTTTTTGGGTAGTTCTAGTTCGTTAAACATGTACATGCATCATGTTTAAATTTATGTCAAAGCATTAGCACTTGTTTTTAATATATGACTGAATGGATGTTTATTTATTTTTCAGCAATAATGTCTTCTATGTATGACAGATACTTGCACACGACAAACTAACTGGTGATAACTATACAAAGTGGAAACTTAATATAACTGCGATTTTGGTCACCAAAAACCTTAAGTTTGTGCTTACGGAGGAATGTCCTCCACAGCCTGCTGCCAATACCCCATAAAGAGTTCATGAGGCAAACCAGCGATGGGTCTCATCCGATGAGAAAGCTCGTACATATCTGTTAGCTTCTATAACAGAAGTGCTTGTCACAAAGCATGAAGCAATGACTACAGCATTTGAAATCATGGAGTCATTGTAAGCTATGTTCGGGCAACCCTCATAGCAAAAGCGTCATGAAGCTGTTCGTGCCGCTATGCTCGCTCGCATGAAGGAAGGTACATCTGTTCGGGAACGTGTCCTAACCATGATGTCCTACTTTAACACAGCAGAAATCAATAGCGAGGCCATTGATGAACCTGGCCAAGTGAGCATCATACTGACAACTCTTCAGAAGAGTTTCGATCTATTTAAGAGCAACTACGAGATGAACAAGTTGCAGTTCAGTCTCACTCAGTTGCTCAATGAGCTCGTCACCTTCGAGGCCTTGACTAAGGACTAGTAAGGTGAAGACCGGTGAGGCAAATGTTGTCGAACCATTTTCCTCCTCTAGAAATAAGAAGAGGAAGAGGTCTGCTGGGAAGACTAAAGGTAAGCCCAAGCCCAAGGCAAAAAGAAGGGCACCTTCACCAATAAAGACAAGGGAAAATGTTTCCATTGTAACAAGGTCGGACACTGGAAGAGGAACTGTCCTCAATACTTGGAGGAGGTAGCCGAGGAGAAAAAACAGGAAGGTAAATATGATTTACTAGTTCTTGAAACTTAGTTTAGTGGAAGATGATTCTTCACCCTAGATAGTTGATTCGGAGGCCACTAATCATGTTTGTTTTTCTTTGCAGTGCACTGATTCTTGGACACAGCTAGAAGAGGGAGCCTTTGATCGGTCATCTATTATCATATAATTACGACCCTTGGATTGTCTCTTTTGATTGTATTCTTGAGTATTTTAGGTGCTTTTGACGTGTTTTCCTCTAGTGTACAGGTAATAAGGTTTTGTGTGTAATTGAAGCGCCTTGGTGGATTAAATTGAAGATTTAAGAGTGCACAGCTGTCATTTTTTGGAGGCTTCCATAAATTCTACAAGATGAACTGGGTTGAGATCCTTATATTTCTGGAAAGGTAACGATGTCTACTTTCCGGAAAATTTTACTGTTTGTGATTCCGAGTTTTCTAGAGGAAGTTATGCTCATTTTCACAACAATGCGCAGACTCACGACTTTCATGTCGAGAGTTAAGTCACGAGTTATGTTTTGGAGGCCGTCATAAATTCTAGAGGATGAAATGGGTTTCAAGCTTTGTACGTATGGAAAGATATAGATGTCTACTTTCCAATGCATTTTACGGTTCATGATTTGGAGTTTTTTAGACGAAGTTATGGTCATTTTCGTAACAGTGCGCAATCCTGAAATTTGGACCAGTGAGCACCGCGACCGAGTACCGCGACCACAGGTGGCGGCGAGCCGGTCGCGGTGAAACTTCAATTTTTTGGCAGTGAGCACCGCGACCACAGCACCACAACCAGCGGTAGCGACCCACGGTCGCGCTGGCGACGTGAGAAACCTTATTTTCAATGCCTATAAGTAGAAAAGGGGCTCTAAAGAGGGGGAATTCGGCTAGGGCTCTAAGGAAAGGACCAAGAGGAGACCAAGAGAGAAGCGAAGAGGCAAAGAGGGGAGAAGAAGATCATCTTGAAACCAAGAGGGATTGGATTCAATCCTTGATCCAAATTCTCACCATCAAGCTTGGATTTGGAGAAAGTAGGAAGCTAGACAAATTCACAATGAGGAGGAGGACGAAAGTTCATCACACCTAAAGTTTTTCTATTCCTTTCCTTCTTTATTTTCATGCTTGTAACTCTCTTTATTAATTGGAAAACATGTTTAGTTGTAAATCTTTGATTATGAACTAAATTTGTAAGTTAGAGTTTTGATGGATCTTATTCTATGATGATTGAATGAATTGATTGTTTAATTTGTTGTGGTTGATTATTATGTTGTTAAGTGGTATTATTATGCTTAATGCTTTTGAATGTGAAGGCCTACATTTAGATGATAAATTGGTTGTGTGTTATGTACCGAGAGGAGACGCCCACAACGTGCTCGATGTAATGTCCACAACAAGTAGAATTAGATAGAGATTTGCTAATTTGCTTGTGTGATCACATAGGGTGTTTATTGTGACTAATGCATTTTCATGCACTTGGATATACCATCGAGAGATAGGATATTAGTGTGTGTGAAATATGTCCGATTTACCTCGAGAGGAGACTTTGAATAATTTAGATAAACACGATCATCAATATGAATAATTAAACTACAACAATTTGCTTTTATGAAATTCAATTGGATGGATTAGGTAAATTCAAATACCCTAGCTCATCTCTCAATTTGGTTGTTACTTTTACGTTTTATGTTTGTTAGTTTTATCTTTCGTTTTCTCATTTTAAACCTTTCAATTATCCAAATAGAAGTAGACTTAGTGATTTTTAGTACTCAACGCCTAAATATCCCTGTGGAGACGATAATATACTCATCATTTTATTATTTGTGCCGACCCCGTATACTTGCGGGTATAAAAAAGGCGTGTCAGCCTTCTCGATGCGTGTAGAGCCAGGGGGATGTCGTGTCGGCTCGATCAGTGGGTTCAATAAAATTGAATTTTTGTAATAATACTAGATTTTTACTTTTGAATAATGTTTATTATATTCCTAGATTTACACGGAATTTAATTTCCGTTTCTAAATTGTTAGAACAATTATATTCTGTTTCTTTTAATAATAAATCTATTATTATTTCAAAGAATGATCTGAATATTTGTTCAGGAATTAATGAAAACAATTTGTATGAGTTAAGGCTGTTAATACATACAATACTGCTCAACACCGAATTGTTTAAGGTTAAAAAATCTAAAACCAAACGACATAAGATTTCTCCAGATGATGACACGTATCTCTGGCATCTAAGACTTTGTCATATTAACCTTGACTAGATAGACAGACTAGTAAAAAGCGTACATTTAAGCGAAGTTAAAGGTTGGGCATCTTACTTGTCTGTGAATCCTATTTAAAAGGTAAGATGACTAAGAAACCTTTTACTGGAAAATGCCTTAGAGCTAAAGAGCTACTGAAGCTTATACATACTAACGTCTGCGGACCTGATGAATGTTAAAGTCATTGGTGGTTATGAGTATTATGTCACCTTTATATGTGACTACTCTAGATACGGATATGTCTACCCTGATGCAATGTAAGTTGAAAACTTTTGAAAAGTTTAAAGAATTCCGAGCTGAAGTTGAGAATTAGTTAGGTAAGACTATCAAGTCTCTACGATCGGATCGTGGGGGTGAGTTCCTTGACCAAGAGTTTAAAGACTTTATGGTCGAGCATAGGATAGTATCCCAACTCACAGCTCCGGGTACACCTCAGCAAAATGGTGTAGCGGAAAGTAGAAATAGAACCCTAATAGAAATGGTGAGATCTATGATTAGTTTCTCATCATTACCAAATTCCTTCTAGGGATATGCGTTACAAACAACGACAGACATTTTGAATGTAGTACCATCCAAATCTATTCTTAAGACTCCCCTAGAGTTGTGGAATGGTCGTAAAGTTAGTTTACGACATTTTCGCATATAGGGGTGTTCAGCACACGTGCTGAAGAATAGAACTAGAAAGCTAGACTCCAAGTCTGTGGTCTGCCTGTTTGTAGGATACTCCAAGGAGACCAGAGGCGGACACTTTTATAGTCCTAAAGATAACAAAGTGTTTGTATTGACAAATGCAACGTTTCTTGACGATAACTATATTAGTGATCATAAGCCTCGATCGGAGATTGTGTTAAATGAACTGGAGCCTGGTGAGACCAGTACTCCATCAATAAGAGTTGTTGATCCATAAATATCTGAGAGTCAGATGATTCCTGATTGGGATACACTACCACTAAGATGTAGTGTGAGGGTTGTGATACAACCTGAACGCTATTTAGGTATAGGTGAGAGACAAGGTGTTGTCTCTACCGATAGTGTGGATGACCCATTGTCATTTAAGAATGCAATGGAAGATCCTGATAAAGAGGAATGACTCAAAGCCATGAATCTCAAGATGGAGTCTATGTACTCCAACTCAGTCTAGGATCTTGTTGACAGGCCCCAAACCTACTATCTCACGTTAGGCGGCCTGCCGGCACTCCACGGTAGCTTCCCAGTCGAGGCTTGCCTCTATAAAAGGCTTCCGTGAAGCTAAGCCGTTTTTTTATTCTGAAATTCTGAGTAGGAAATTTTTTTTTATATATATACAAAACTATTTTATAAAAATTTTGGTAGAGTCTCCTCTGTTTTTCTGAAATTACCAAATCTTGGAGACCTGCATAAAACAACTTGAACACTTCTATATTTGTTTTCAAATCTCCACTACTGTGGGCCTCTGGTCCATCTCAATAATCACAACTCAAACAGTTTGATATCAAAATTAACAATTATCAAAATAAATAAATCAAATATTTAAATAAAATACTTATACACTTAAAACAATATTAAAATACAACTTAACAATTTAAAATATTATATATGCTTGTAAAACAGTCACAGTATCCTCTGACTGGTCCCACTGGTCTTCGGCTTCCATGCAATGTCTGCACCTCTACCTATACCTGGGGAGGTTGGTTTTAAAAAAACATAAAACTATAATGCGCTAAAGGAGCTCAGTGAGTATTATTAATTTCTAAATAAACTTTAATTCTTTTTTCTGAAATCTAATTTCTAAAAAACTGGGAAACGGATTTAATACTCTTATTTTTCTGGAAACTGAAAAGCTAATATAATATTCTTTTCTGAAAACTGAAATTCTGAGATAATATATTGTTCTGAAAACTGAAATACTGAGATAATATATCTTTCTGAAAGGTTAAAAGAATATACTTTACTAAAAATACTTTTCTGATAAAACTTCTCTGATTTAAAGTTTTCTAATAATATAGTTTTCTGATAATACTCTTCTGATAAAATACTTTTCTGATCAAATGCTTTTCTGATAATAAACCTTTCTAATAATACTTTTCTAAAAACTTATTCTGATAAAATCTTTCTGATAAACCTTTCTGATACTGCTTTTCTGATAAAACGTTTCTGATAATTCTTTTCTGATAAAATTTTTCTAATAAATCTTTTTCTGATAAATACTTTTCTAATAAAATCCATGGAACCCTTCTGATTTCTGATATTCCATATAACGACTCAACTGGCACCGTACCATATGGAGGGTGTCACCAGGCGGCTAATCTGGCACCACACTAGTGACTTCTGATATTCTGATAAAAGATATCTCACTTTCTATGTGCGGTATACTACATCGCAACATATAGCGAGACAATACCCCAATGTGTGGGCGACTTACAGACTCAATCCCCTAGAGTTAGCGGACTGTCCCTCCTAAACTTGCCACACACAATTGGGATATACCGGCCGGGTCTACTTCTGATATATTCTGAAAATTCTTATAAGTTCTGATAATTCTGATAAATTCTGATAATTCTGATAATAAATGGGTATCCATGGTTTGAAAACTATTTTCTTTACTTTTGAAAGCTAATTTTTTTTATTTAAAAACCATAGAATATATATATAATATATTTATTAAATGAATATAAATTCTGATTTATAAAATATAAAACACTTTAATTAAAACACATTTAAATAACAATTATATACGAAATCACAAATACTCAATCAAACTTCAAGAAAATATACTAAATGTAATTCAACTGAAAATTTGATAATATTAACTTGCTAAACTTTAGATAAAACATATTACTAAAATAAAATATGTTTTGCTTTAAAATAAATTTACACTCACCGATTTCTGGTTTTCTCTAAGCTTTGAGCTCCGGTTCCTTTATCTCAAAATATTTCTTGACTTTCTATAACGTTTCTTTTTCTCCCATACTACGGAGATTTCTTCCTAAAGTAATATATTTCCAAATAAATTATTAATATAAATATAACAACTAATACAAAACTCAATTAGCACCTTTAACACTTTAATTTTCAATTTCTTCTATTTTAATAGAATCGATTACGTTTAATTTAATATAAATCATGGCAATCATACAATTCCTCTACTTGATTGAATTTCAAACATTTAAATTCAATATGATTTCTTGAATCAATCAATTTCTCTTAAATCGAATCTCATTCAACACAATCTAACATACTTTCTTAAATTTCTAAGCACCAATTTGTATCAATTCATACAAATATAATTTTTAATACTTAATTACCCATATATTGAAATCTCTACACAATCAATATTTGATTTCTATACAAATTTTCATTCTAATCTTCCTCAATTTCATATAAATGAATTTCTTTCACTTAACAACATCAGATTCAACTTCATTAAACGCGATTAAACTAATTATAGCCTCAATTTCGAATTTACTTTAAAAAAATTTCAAAACTAATGATTTAATTTCATTTGAAACACAACATCATATAAATTCCAGACTACAAGTTCACTAATTTAAGAATCATATGTTTTGGAGGTTTGGGTGATGATGTTGATGATGGATTTTGTTGATTTAGAAATTGATTGAGTTTTGAATTGTTATTGAAATTGATTGTTGAGAATATAAAGTGAAATTGATTGATGGGTTTTGTGATTTTAGTATTTGATTTGAGTATTTGGTAGTGTTTTATGTGAAATTAATTTAATTGGAGTTAATTATAATGAAAATTAAGAAAATTAGAAAGTTAAAGATTTGGGGATTTGATGATTTTGAGTTTAAATTAGTTAATTGAGATGTTTGTGTAATTGGAGTATTTTTGAATTAATTGATGGTTTGATACAGAATCTCGATATTATCAGTTCTTAATAAAAATCTGGTTGGTAATAAAAAGTAATAAAATTTTTTGCAACTTTTAACAACAGCTAATAATTCTTTTTCATTTATATGATATCGAGATTCTGTATCAGAAAAAGTTCCAGAGCAATATTTGCATACTGTTTCTCCTATCTTTTCATAATTCTCATTATAATCTTATTTCTTTAATATACCACTCCAATATCTTTCTGAAGCATCTGTTTCTAAAATTAACTTATCATTTTCTTTTGGTAATTGTAATTTTGGTAATGATTTACACATTTCTTTTATTTGTTTAACCTGTTGTTCTAATAAGGAATCAAATTGAAATACTCTGTCTTTTCTTATTAAATCTTGAAAAGGTTTTCTTAAGCTTGCTAGATTTGCTATGAAATCTGATGCATAGTTTAATATTCCTAAAAAACTTTGAACTTGTTTTTTATCAGTTAATCTATCTGGAAAACTTGTAATTTTTTCTAATATATGTTTTTGTAATTGTATTCCTTTACTATCTATATGCATTCCTAAAAATTCAATCTGATGTTGACATATTTTAGATTTTTTCTCAGATAAAGCTAATCCATTCTGTAAACAGAGATTAATAAAAATATCTAAATGTTTTAAATGATCAGACATATTATCAGATAGCACAAGGATATCATCAACATAAACAAATATAAAATCATAAGGTTTAAAAATATTATCCATTTTTCTTTGAAATATCTGAGGAGCATTTTTTAATCCAAATGGTAAAACTAACCATTCATATTGACTTTGAGGGGTCGAAAATGCTGTATATGCTATACTATCTGGATGCATCTTGATTTGCCAAAATCCACTTTTACAATCAAATTTAGAAAATATCTGTTTATTTCTTGTTTCATTTATTAAGCTTTCTTTGTGTGGTAGAAAATATCCATCAAATACTGTATTATTATTTAATCTTTTATAATTTATCACCATTCTAGCTTTACCTCTAACTATCTCAGCATGTTTTCTAACAATAAATGCTGGTGAGCTATGTGCTGATAAGCTTGGTCTAATAAATTTTAATTTTAATAATTCATTGATTTGTTGATTAAATTCTTTTTTATCTTCTGGATTATATCTCATTGGTTTTTCTCTAATTACTTTATGTTTATCTATCATTTCTAATTTTGCCATAATTTGGTTTTTATTCCAAAATTCTAAAGGATTTTCAGTAAAACATTGTTTTAATCGATTTTTTATTCCTTCTATATCCATAGCTAACGTCTTTAATTGTAATTGAAATTTTATTAAAGGATTTCCTTTAGAAAAAATCGGTTTTTCTTTATAGCCAATATCACCACGCTGGGCTGTGCGGGTAATAAAATTAATAGGAAAAGGTTTAGCATAAGCAGTTTTAAGGCGTTTGACAGTTATCAAATGATGACAAGGAGTTTTAAATAATATCTGACTAGTCAGAGTATCAAAGGTAATTTTATGGAATAATTGTAAGAAGTTATTTCCTAAGAGGATATCACCACCTGTAGTATAAAAATAAAATGGTGGACATTTTATTAAATATTGTCCTAATAAAATTATAGGATTTTCTATCCCTCGCTTAATTTCTTCAAATCATCAATTAATTCAAAAATACTCCAATTACACAAACAACATCTCAATTAACTAATTTAAACTCAAAATCATCAAATCCCCAAATCTTTAACTTTCTAATTTTCTTAATTTCGATAAGAGAAAATATATCTGATCTTATTGATATTGCCAAGCTTCTTGGAAATGCAAAGGAAGTTGCAGATATTCTCTTTTCAGAGAGTCAAATGATTGAAAAACATGTTGGGAGATATGAATTATTAAACAACAGAGTTTTTCAATTATTTGAAAAGATAGAGGTAAGACAAAAAGCCTCTCCATCAACCACAGAGACCTCCACAAAATAGGAGACTACAGATAAGGTTACTGATTCTTCATCCTCTTCCTCCATGGATGTTGAATTAAGACCTCAAAAAGATAAAGGGAAAAGAGTTCAACTCAATATTCCCAATGTTACCGATATGATTGAACCAGTTATGGAACAATTAATGATTATGAAAAGGCTTTATAGTCTTTCAAATACTGATAACAGATATATTGATTATTCTGGGATTTATCCTAGAATTAATTTTCTCCAAGATTCATCTCCTGAAGAGATAAGATATTGGTTTGATTTTGGAGCCTTAAACTCCATTTATACAAATCCTCCAGAATTTGCAGAAATATCACAGCTGCCCAGATGGATATATCAAGGCGTAAAGGATTGCTACATACACAATCCTACCATGACCCCTAAAGATATTATTGTACTCAAATTTTTATCTGCAGGTCCAGATTTTTATAAAGAAGATCGATATCCTGCCTACCATTTCATCCAGATTGCAAAAGCAGATTCTTTCTCAATTACAGCTCAAAAGCTAAGAAAAGATCTGCCAAAATTTGAAGAAAAAGATATTCATTACAGAAGAGCGATAGGGATCAGAATAGTCCTACAAGGACTTGAAGCCAGCTTCAAAAGAGGATTTCGCACATATGGCGGAGACTACAGATAAGGTTACTGATTCTTCATCCTCTTCCTCCATGGATGTTGAATTAAGACCTCAAAAAGATAACGGAAAAAGAGTTCAACTCAATATTCCCAATGTTACCGATATGATTGAACCAGTTATGGAACAATTAATGATTATGAAAAGGCTTTATAGTCTTTCAAATACTGATAACAGATATATTGATTATTCTGGGATTTATCCTAGAATTAATTTTCTCCAAGATTCATCTCCTGAAGAGATAAGATATTGGTTTGATTTTGGAGCCTTAAACTCCATTTATACAAATCCTCCAGAATTTGCAAAAATATCACAGCTGCCCAGATGGATATATCAAGGCGTAAAGGATTGCTACATACACAATCCTACCATGACCCCTAAAGATATTATTGTACTCAAATTTTTATCTGCAGGTCCAGATTTTTATAAAGAAGATCGATATCCTGCCTACCATTTCATCCAGATTGCAAAAGCAGATTCTTTCTCAATTACAACTCAAAAGCTAAGAAAAGATCTGCCAAAATTTGAAGAAAAAGATATTCATTACAGAAGAGCGATAGGGATCAGAATAGTCCTACAAGGACTTAAAGCCAGCTTCAAAAGAGGATTTCGCACATATGGCGGACAGAAGATATTATCATCCATAATGATTTCACTAGCAAAGACAACACCTGTCTCTGCTAGAAATTATATGGCGACAAAGATAAAGCTTCTCAACACTGGAGCTGTTAGATCAAGCCCTCAGGCGCAAGAACGTGTCTGTCAATTTAGACAACATGATCTGAACACCTGTCCAGCTTGTACATTTGATACAAAAAAGCAAGATAAGGATAAGGAAACAACCAGACCGTCGGCATATAGCGACGAAGAGTGATATGAAAAAGATAAGATCAGAGTGGTCCCCTTATCTGATCAAAAGAAGATACCAGCTGTACCGCTACTTAAAGATAAGGCATCTGAAAAAGACTGTCATGATAAAAAGATATGTCAAGACAAACCGATATTTCATCTTATCTTTTGTAAAGAGATAATGTAATCATTTTGCTTTTTATCTTTTAATTTTCAGGTTTGAAATCCGGGGTTTCATGTCCGAACTTCAATTATAAATATGTACTTAGGCTTTAGGCAAAGGCATTCGAAGTTGAGCATCCAAATACTCAATATAAGAAAGCCTTAGTGTTTCTCTCTTTTCTCCCTTTGTAAGATATCCCTCTTTTAATTCAAAATCTTTCTGATAAACCTTTCTGATACTGCTTTTCTAATAAAACTTTTCTGATAATGCTTTTCTGATAAAACTTTTCTGATAAAATTTTTCTAATAAATCTTTTTCTGATAAATACTTTTCTAATAAAACCCATGGAACCCTTCTGATTTCTGATATTCCATATAACGACTCAACTGGCACCGTACCATATGGAGGGTGTCACCAGGCGGCTAATCTGGCACCACACTAGTGACTTCTGATATTCTGATAAAAGACATCTCACTTTCTATGTGCGGTATACTACATCGCAACATATAGCGAGACAACACCCCAATGTGTGGGCGACTTACAGACTCAATCCCCTAGAGTTAGCGGACTGTCCCTCCTAAACTTGCCACACACAATTGGGATATACCGGCCGGGTCTACTTCTGATACATTCTGAAAATTCTTATAAGTTCTGATAATTCTGATAAATTCTGGTAATTCTGATAATAAATGGGTATCCATGGTTTGAAAACTATTTTCTTTACTTTTGAAAGCTAATTTTTTTTATTTAAAAACCATAGAATATATATATATATAATATATTTATTAAATGAATATAAATCCTGAATTTATAAAATATAAAACACTTTAATTAAAACACATTTAAATAACAATTATATACGAAATCACAAATACTCAATCAAACTTCAAGAAAATATACTAAATGTAATTCAACTGAAAATTTGATAATATTAACTTGCTAAACTTTAGATAAAACATATTATTAAAATAAAATATGTTTTGCTTTAAAATAAATTTACACTCACCGATTTCTGGTTTTCTCTAAGCTTTGAGCTCCGGTTCCTTTATCTCAAAACATTTCTTGACTTTCTATAACGTTTCTTTTTCTCCCATACTACGGAGATTTCTCCCTAAAGTAATATATTTCCAAATAAATTATTAATATAAATATAACAACTAATACAAAACTCAATTAGCACCTTTAACACTTTAATTTTCAATTTCTTCTATTTTAATAGAATCGATTACGTTTAATTTAATATAAATCATGGCAATCATACAATTCCTCTACTTGATTGAATTTCAAACATTTAAATTCAATATGATTTCTTGAATCAATCAATTTCTCTTAAATCGAATCTCATTCAACACAATCTAACATACTTTCTTAAATTTCTAAGCACCAATTTGTATCAATTCATACAAATATAATTTTTAATACTTAATTACCCATATATTGAAATCTCTACACGATCAATATTTGATTTCTATACAAATTTTCATTCTAATCTTCCTCAATTTCATATAAATGAATTTCTTTCACTTAACAACATCAGATTCAACTTCATTAAACTAATTATAGCCTCAATTTCGAATTTACTTTAAAAAATTTTCAAAACTAATGATTTAATTTCATTTCAAACACAACATCATATAAATTCCAGACTACAAGTTCACTAATTTAAGAATCATTTTGATTTCTTACTTAACGATTCTAAATTCAAACCATCAATTAATTCAAAAATACTCCAATTACACAAACATCTCAATTAACTAATTTAAACTCAAAATCATCAAATCCCCAAATCTTTAACTTTCTAATTTTCTTAATTTTCATTATAATCAACTCCAATTAAATTAATTTCACATAAAACACTACAAAATACTCAAATCAAATACTAAAATCACAAAACCCATCAATCAATTTCACTTTATATTCTCAACAATCAATTTCAATAACAATTCAAAACTCAATCAATTTCTAAATCAACAAAATCCATCATCAACATCATCACCCAAACCTCCAAAACAAATTAATTTCATCAATTTCAACTACCAATTCTACAACACAAACAATTTCATCAAATTCAAACAATTTAATTTCATGAAACTTACCCCAAAATCCTCTTGCTATTCTTCTTCTTCTGGACCGAAATTCTTCCCCTTCTTTCTCTTTTTTTTTTTTTTCCTTCTTCCTCTTTCTTCTCTCAGCCTCTTATCTCTTTTCCTGCACAGTTTCGGCCTTCTTCTTCTTTTTCTTTTCTTTTTCTTTCTTCTCTTCTTTCTCTTCTGACCGAGCTGTTCTTCTTCTCCTTCTCTGGACCGGCCAAACCTTCTTCTTCCTTTCTTTCTCTGGTCGCCTGCCTCTCTTCTCTCCTCTGTTCTCGAATTTTCTTCTGTTTTTTTTTCCTATGGCCGAGTGCTCTGTTTTGGTTTCTTTATTTTTGCTGGTTTACTTTTATTTTGTGTTTTCTGGTTTAGTTTTTGCAATTGTTTTGTTAGTGGAGACTCCACTATCATATTTTATATATATATATATATATATATATATATATATATATATATATATATATATATATATATATATAAACTTTAATAATCACAACTTACCCCTAAATCTCTCAATTTCATATTGTGATCACAAATTGAAAACTAATTACATATACTTGTCTAATAACACTTTAATTGTCAATTTAATCCATAACAATCCATTAACTATTTTCCATAAAAATACATTCCAATTTACTTTTCCATCAATTAATGAAATCACAACCTCATGTCATAAAAATATATTTTGACTTCTAATAATATTCTTTATACTCCACTTTATGAAAATCTTTACTATGTTCTCCAAAACTTAAAATTTAAATTTTTCATATACTTTATGGAACCTTATTAATCATCTGATGACATTCTAGATATTTTCTGAGTCTTTGATACCCTTAATACTTTTAACATCTAATTTATGGAAAATACTTACTAGAAATTTCAAAACGCATAATTGGATTTCGTATATACTTTACGAAATCGTACTAATTATCCAATAAACTCCATTATAGTACCGTACAATCAATTTCAGAAAAATATATATTATCATACATGTACGTGTACAGTACAAACTATTGGGAGGGTGTATTACACTTGTAAACTTACCAGATGGGGTAAAATCCATTGGGTGTAAGTGGATCTACAAGAGAAAGAGAGGAGTAGATGGGAAGGTAGAGACCTTCAAGGTAAGGCTAGTGGCTAAGGGTTAAACGCAAAAAAAGGGGGTCGATTATGAAGAGACCTTCTCACCAGTTGCCATGTTTAAGTCTATTTGGATTCTCTTATCCATTGTTGCCTATTTCGATTATGAAATTTGACAAATGGACGTCAAGATTCCATTCTTAAATGGCAATCTTGACGAGATCATCTATATGATGCAACCAAGGATTCGAGTCCCCAAATCAAGAGCAAAACGTTTGCAAGCTGCAAAGGTCCATTTATGGACTTAAGCAAGCATCTAGATCTTGGAACATAAGGTTTGATGATGTGATCAAAACCTATGGCTTCGAGCAACGTTGATGAGCCTTGTGTATACAAACGCATCATTAAAAAAAAGATAGTTTTCTTAGTCCTATTAGGAGCTCATTGAGGAAGCTTTGGTGGATTAAATTGAAGATGTACCGTACACGTGAACAGTGCCGGACATGTGAATAGTAAATGGTGAACAGTACTGCCCCATGAACAGTATGTCTCCGTAAACAGTAATGCCGCCTTGAATAGTCAAACACGGGCGCCGCAGTCAACAGTCAATGAACAGTACGTGCACGCGTAAACAGTAACCATGAACAGTATCTGACATCTTCTATAAATAGCCCCCATTTGTGAATCAAAAGGGATATCAAAAAAAAGAAAGGAGAAAAGGGGATCCAAGACAGAGAGTTCAGCTGGGTTCGTTCCAGCTGCAGCCTAGGCCCAATTTTCACCATTCTTCACTCTCCAAAACACCAACCATCATCATCATCAAACACCAACACAAGATTATTTTTACAAATTTCATCGATTGTTCATCAAGAGAAGACGAAGATTTGCGAAAGAGAAGTCTCAGCCGGACCAAAGCCAATTTCGACTTCACACGTCTCCGAATGGGTTGTATCACATCCCTTTTCCTATCTTCTTGTTATTTCGATTATATGAGTAGTTAGTTTTGTTGTTAGGTGGTTTTCAGAACCATGAACGAATTTGGATTTTATTGATTATGAATATATTTTGTATATTATTTCATGATATTGATTTTGAGCGTATTTTATATTATTACTTTGTGTTCAATTCTTGTGTTTTGCGATTGCGAAAGTAGATTGCATGCTCTTTGATTAGAACCGATTTGATATTTATTGTAATACATTATATTGATTTTGAGCGTATTTTATATTATTACTTTGTGTTCAATTCTTGTGTTTTGCGATTGTGAAAGTAGATTGTATGCTCTTTGATGAGAACCGATTTAATATTTATTGTAATATTATATGAGAAATCATTGAAATTGCAATAGGGCTTAATTGACTCAAGAATCAATACTATGTTAGTTTCGATAAGAAATCACTTAATTAACCTTTGTATTAGATTAACTATGGTTTTCAATTAATTGCACTCTAGGACCAATAGGTGTATTTGATTGAATTCACATACCATACCATTGCGGGAGCAATACAATGTAGTGTGGCCTTAATTGAAGATGTCTTATCATGTTAATAACGTGCTTTATAATAGTCAATATATTTCCTTATTCGGAATTGGAACCGAGTGACCACCTAGCATTATCTTCCATTTAATCCTTCTCGCTTATTAATTGTTTTAGTTTTTAATTTTAGTTTAATCAAATTTCAATCATCACTTGATTTATTTTATTGGATTAGGTAATCTTTAATTTATAGAATTAGTTCCACCACTTCCTTGTGGATTCAACTCCGTACTCACGGAAATATTATTACTTCGACACATCCTACACTTGGGATTTATTTCCACGCGTTTGAGCGTGTCAGTATCCAACTAATAAGGGATCATAAGAACAAACTCATAGCATTGTCTTAGGCATCATATATCAACAAGATTCTTGTGTGATTTTTGATGCAGAACTCCAAAAAAGGTAATTTACCTTCTAGGCATGGAGTTCACTTGTCTAAGGAACAGTATCCTAAGACACCTTAATATATTGAGGATATGAGACGTGTGCCCTATGCATCTACATGAGGAAGTCTCATGTATGCTATGTTATGCACGAGACCAGATATGTGCTATGCAGTAGGAGTAGTCAGTAGATACCAGCCCAACCCGGGATTAGATCATTGGGTTGCAGTCAAGACCATTCTCAAGTATCTTTGGAGAACGAGAAACTATATGCTCGTGTATTCCGAACAAGATTTGATCCCGTTAGGATACACGAATTTTGATATTCAGTCAGACATGGATTCTAGAAAATCCACGTCTGGATCAATTTTCACCTTAGGTGGTGAAGCCATTGTATTAAGCAATCTTGCATTGCTGACTCCACCATAGAAACTGAATATGTAGCCGCTTGTTGTAGTCCTCAAAAATTGCTTGGGGACACGGAGCACTAAGACTTGCAAAGATAGAATGCACGTGACCAGCATGACGTTTAGGACACCGGGGTGGTGCTAGCCAAAGTCACTCCAACGGCCAATTTAGCGAGTGATAATAAGTATATAATGACTATGAGTGGAGATAAGTGAGTAATACTTCTTGTTATCTTGGCGATTGTGTAACATCCCGAATTTCGGATAAATAATTTTGAATATGTGGATATAAAATTTTTGTGAGTTGAGGGGTGCAAATGTAATTAAATGTATGTTTATTTTTATGATTTCCAGGTGGACCAGATGGAATGGTCCAGAAATGATGCACGAAGAAAAAGGAGTGAAAAACGGGGGTAGTGTGTATTGTGACCCCTCACCGCGACCACAGGTTGCGATGAACTGCTCGCGGCGAAAAATGGCATTTTCGGGCAGTGAGCATCGCGACCTAGTCACCACGACCACAGATCGCGCTGACTGGCTCGCGACGAAAAAGTGAAAATCCTGGCAGTGAGCATCGCGACCACTATCGCAACCAGGATACCGCGATGTGTGATCGCGATGAAGGCGGTGGAGTTGCTCTAGAGAGCAACGCGACCTGGTGGCGCGACCACAGGTCGCGACGACGGTCTCGATGACCGAAATAATATAAAAAAAATGGCTTCTCATAAAAGCCAACGAAACAGAACAGAGGAAAAGAGAGAGGGAGAGACCAAGAAAAAGAAGAAAGAAGAGAAAGAAGAAGAAGAAAGAAAGAAGAGAAAGAAGAAGAAGAAAGAAAGAAGAAGAAGAAGAAGGATGAGAAGAAGAAGAAGAAGAGAAAAGGAAGGAAAGTGAAGGAGAAAGAGAAAGGGGCGTAAAAGAAACCTAGAAATGCAATTTGTCGAAAGGAAACGGTATTCAGGTTGGTGTACCACCGTTTTCGAATTCTTTACAAAAAGCATTAAGTATTTTTAGTTTGCATTTGCGATTTATTTGTAGAATATTGTTATTATGTGTTTACTACTATTTTCCTTGGAATGATTTTATGTTTTTGATCGTATTTCGATCGTATTTTGATTATCATGATTTTATTGAAAATAGTGTTTACTTTTCATGAAATCATATATGTATATTTTAAGAATATCGTTTGAATTGTATATATATATATATATATATATATATATATATATATATATATATAGTTATTGAGTTGCCCATGGATTTGTAAATTACAGTGAATATTTGAAAATGTTTTATCGAAACGGCCCTAGGATACTTAGACATAGAAATGGATATAGGAGGTTGGTATACCAGCTGGGTTCAGTGAGCAGTACTGCACCGACATTGACATTGCTATTGATGATTTATTATGTACCTCCTCATGGATTCGTCCAGGGGTAGGGAGACACGTACTTCTTCACTGATTTGTCCTGGGGTAGGGAGACACGTACCTTCCTAAGGATTCGTTCCTGGGATAGGGAGATATGTACCTCTCTAGGGTCCGAACCCTCGGTCCTAGGGTAGGGAGATACGTACCACTCTTAGGATTCGTCCTAGGGTGAGAGCTATGTTCGACAGACAGGCACTGTGGTCGAACGATCCATATTCCAGTCCTGGTTTATGTTGAGTATTCTAGAGGGCCAGAATTGAAGTGATTTGAATAATATGTTTATAAGGGAATTTCGGAATTGATTTTTATACGTTTATGATTATAATATAAATGATTTTATATGTCCTGGATTATGAATTGTAATGAGTTGTTTATATAAAATTGATTTCATCAGTTTTAGTTCTGTAAATGATTTGCATCGCAATATGTTTATATCTGATTATATTGTGCCATTTTGTTTATTAAGAAAAGCTGTTTATGATTTTAATATTTGAGTTTAGTGTACACCCACTAAGCAGTATTGCTTAGCGCGTTAGTTTTGTTTTTAACGCATAGGTAATAAAGATACCGAGGACGGAAAAGACTGAAGAGGCACCAGCTAAAGAGGAGAGTTCAGAGTCATACTCACCATCTTTGGGGTAGTTACCTTGCATATACAAAGAGTTTGTAATTATGTTTTGTAATTATGTACTGAATTTAATTATTTTATGCTTTCTGTTTTACATTTTTCGAAGGACTGTAATTTAATACAATGTTTTATAAACTGTTTGAAAGTCGCACTAAACGGTAGAGTGCGCATTTGAATGAAACGAGATTTGAAGTGTTGTTGTGAAATGTATTTGAATTGAGTTGTTTGAAAACAGGTTTTTGGGAAATCCGAAAAACAAAGGAAACTCTGCCGAAATTTTTGAAAATATGATTTGATGGGCTCACTCGAAAATGTTTTTACATTATAAACTATGTGGTTTTTCAATGGTTTGAAAATTTATTTGATGGGCTCACAATGGTTTGAAAATGTATGAAGTGAATTGAGAAAGTTTTGAAAACCCGGTAACGCTCCCTGGGTCGATCCAGTCGGGTCAGGTCAAGAGGTGTTACAGATTGAGGTCTCCTTGGTCGAAGGAGATATAGGATCAGCTAATTGGAGTACAATCGGAAGGTGATCGGAGATGATGAACAATGGCCGGAGAGTGCTGTCTGAATGTAGATAGCTCTAAGATCTCAGTTTTTCAGTCCCCCTCTCTTTGGAGAATTATCCTTCATTTATAAGGGGTGATGCTTCTGCCCGTTGAGAGACTTCATCATTACCTCTCTTTGCTGTCTCTCATTAAAGAGTTTTGTGGATACTTCCTTTGATCTAGCCTTTTTAAATTGTAATTATGGTTTTATAGGACCGTCTTTAAAGTAAATCATGATTTGGTCTCCCACATAACCAAGGAGATTCTATGTCGTACGACATGTGGTTTTTACAATTGTACAAACAATCATGATCATATGTCATACGACGTAGTACGTCAATAAACGTAGTATAGACAATTGAACGTTGACCCGAGATGAGAATGATAGTATGTCGTGCGACGTAGGAGCTTTCCCAAGAGTGGACACTGAATTATTTCCCTTGTTGGTACTTTGGATGGATGTGTGAGACGTTGAGTGTATGTCGTACTACATGAAGGTTATTTAGGTGTGTCAATCATGGTTTCACATGGCTGTCTTTATTTGGATCATCGCGTAGTGATCCTAGTTGGGACGTCGTGCGACCAAGTCAATAAGTTCATGACCATTCTTTGAATCTGGACCTGGTCCTGTGATACACTTTGGGCTTCTAGGCTGGATCCTCGCTTATATCTTGGGCCTGACAGTTTTTGGCTACTACAGTTTGCCCCCAAACGCCTTGTACTTTAGGAAGAAAGTCAAGGGGTTTGTACTGCTCTTTGACGTTGTTTCGTCGCATGACACGTAGACATGGATCAGTATGTAGAGTTTTTATATTGTGTCTTTATATGTCGTACGATCAGTTGTGGTGATCAGTTGGGTTGATTAGAGTTGCTTCTGGTTTTATGAGAATATCACAATCCTTGTGACTTGACATGGTCGTACGACGATGTCGTTGTCGAGGCGGTGTGGTTGGTCTTCCAACGGCTGTTCGATAGTTGTGCCAAAGTAATTGAAGCTCTATGGGAAATGCACACGCCTGACTAATGATGGCAGTTATGGGGTGTGTGCCCAATGAGGGACTGACACGTCAGCATATGCTTTTCCTTTTATTGCCGCCCTTTCCCTTTCTTTCTCATTTTCAATTTTTTTTTGCTTTCTCTCTCTTTCTTTCTTCTCGCTCAAGAACCAATGCACGGCGATATCTTTTTCGGCGTTTTTGATCGCTTTTTCTGATTTTCGTGACTGCTCCGACGAGTTTTCGTGCACTTCTCTTAGTATTCCGGTAAGTTTATCTTGTTCTTTTTGGTTTTTGCCTTTAATTTCTGGGTTTTGTTGAATATTGGTTCTGTGGGTTTCTTTTTGTTCTTCGAGTAGTTCTTTAGGAAATTCCAAAAATGTTGGTGTTTGATCGAAAACCGCAACTTTAGGGTTTGGTAGAAACTGTTTATGTCATATGCGTCGTACGACAGTAACTGGGGAGCGTAAGTCGTATGACTTTCCAGGGTTACGCCAACAATCTTAAGAACTGATGTAGGGTATGTAGGACCTTTAGTTAGATTTGACTAGTAACCCTCCCTACTGTCGTTCGACTTGTAGGTCTGATGTCGAGTAGAGGAAACGAGAGTTTTCCCAGTACCTCTGGGAGAGGATACGACGACACAGTAGATTTGTCGTCCGTCTCGTGGGGTGAGTCGAGGACAAAGAGTGGGGATGTTACGCTGGCATCCCTGTCATACGACCCTGTGACTATCTCAAGTCATGAGGCTACGTCGTGCACTATGAACGATATACCTTTGGGAGAACCTCAGTAACATCCCTAATTTTGAATAATTAATTTTGAATATATAGATATAAAAATGTATGATTAGAGGGGTGTAAAACGTAATTAAATGTATGTTTATTTTATGGTTTCCAAATGGACCAGATGGAGCGGTCTAGAAAGATTACATGAAGTGAAGCAAGAATTGGCAGTAAGTACCGCGACCCTTACCACGACCACAGATCGGGATGAGCTGCTCGCAGTGAAAAATAAAATTTCTGGCAGTGAGCACCGTGACCAGTCACCGCGACCACAGATCGCGATGAGCTGCTCGCGGTGAAAAAGATCAAATTTGGGCAGTGAGCAACGCGATCACCAGCGCGACCATGGTACCGCGATGGGTGATCGCGATGAAAGCGGTGGAAGCCTTCCAGTGAGTACCGCGACCGGGTGGCGCGACCACAGGTCGCGATGACGGTCACGATGACCGAAGTTGTATAACAAAAAGAAAGCTTCTCGCGGAAGCCAAAAAAAACAGAGAAGAAGCAGAAAACGGGAGAAGAGAGAAAAAGAAAAGAAAAGAAAGAAAGAAAAAGATAAGAAGAAGAGGAAAAAGATAAGAAGAAGAGGAAGAAGAAAAGAAGAAGAAGAGAAGGGAAAGAAGAAGAAAAGAAGAGGAAGAAAAGAAGAGAAGAAAGGAAGAAAAGAAAGAAAGGAAAAAGGCGTAGAATCGATAAAACAGTATCCAGGTTGGTGTACATACAGTTCTGAAAACTTTTATATTGTTTATTGACTTAAAGAATTTAGAATTACATTTACAATTTTCGTATATTCGTATTTCGTATATTGTTTGAAATAATTATTCTCAATTTGTGAATAATATTTGAAAATGATTTTGAGGTACAGAAATTGTGATTTTATCGAATTTACTGATTTATTTTCTGTATTCTGTCATTTATAATTATCAATGAATATTAAGTTTGGATTTGATTATTGTAAAGTTGTTTGAAAAGTGACTAAAATATCTGTATTCTCTGAATTGAAATTTTATGGTCCTGATATATGTATAAGGATATGGATATAGGAGATTGACATGTCAATTAGGTGAATATATGGCAGTACTGCACCGTGATTTCTTATGCCTCTGATGTTGATTATACGAATATCATTTCCTCATGAAATGGGAAACCGACTGTTAAACACGGATACCATTTCCTCGTGAAATAGGAAACCGACTGTGAGAATATATGGATATCATTTCCTCGTGAAATGGGAAACTAACTGTTTATATAGGGATACCATTTCATATGAGATGGGAAACCCGACTGTAAAACCCGTAATACAGTCCTGTAAACCCTGTTATGTGTATCACGGGCCCAATTGAGAATTTATAGTTAGAAAATGTTATGGAAAATAAAGAAATGATATTGAAACTGAAACCCAGAAACTTTTGAAATACCACGTTTGTTTTATATATTTATATTTCTGAAATTCTGACTTTAAGCTTTATTGTTTATTTATATATCTTTCTGAATTTCTGAATTAGTGTTTTATATTATATTGCAATTTATTTTAGTGTACACCCACTAAGCTATATGCTTAGCGCGTTGATGTTTATCGCGCGTAGGTAACAAGGATACTGAGAAAGAAAAAGATTGAAGAGAGAGAGAGAGAGTTGCAGGCAGATATCCAGAGTCACAGTCACCACATTTTGGGTAGATATCTATATTACTGTATAAAGTAGTAGTTAGTTATGCATGCATATACAGAGAATTTGTAATTGAGTTATATAATTGTGTTTTGTAATTAATTTGTTTTATGAATTCTGTTTTCAATTTCAAAGGACTGTAAATAAGGAATTATGAATTGTTTTCTTTTAAAAACTGTTTTGAAAGTCGCACTAAACGGCAGAGTACGCATTTGAATGAAATAATATTTGAAGTGTTATGGATTATATTTGAATTGAGTTTGATTTGAAACATGTTTTGGGAAATCAGAAAAACAGAGGAAACTCTGCCGAAATTTTTAAAACTGAATTTTTGGTGGGCTTACTAGACAAACAGTTTTAAATTACAAATTGATATGATTTTCAATGGTTTGAAATGTATAACGTGAATTTAGAAAGTATTTGAAAACCCAATAACGCTCCCTGGGTCGATCCAAGCGGGTCGGGTCAGGGGGTGTTACAACCTCTTGTCGAGCTACCAGGGGAAGTTGCGGGTCCCTACCCCATGGGTCCAAGTAGAGCGCTGGGTTTGATTTTGGTCATTCCAGCCAACGTGTTGAAGGAGGAGGATCTCGTGCACATAAGGTATAGCTATGGCATACCTGAGGGTGTCGCACTGAGGTTGCCTTTGAAGGAAGAGAGACCTAATTGGGATATTCCCGAGAGGACTTGTTTCTATGAACTTCCGTTCCAACGGGTCGGGTTTAGATTGCCAGTGTTCGGACTACTGAGGAAAGTCTTGGACCATTTCGAGCTTGCCCCGGGCAACTCATGCCCAATTGTTGGAGGATCCTGCTTGTCCGTTGGCTTGAGGATATCTTGGGCTCGAATAACTTAGTTTGATCTTCCACTTGTCGCAAAAGTCTTGGAAGTCATATGATATGAATTGTGAGCCATTGTCAGTGACTATCTCTTTTGGGACTCCGTAGCGGCATATGACATTCTTCCAAATGAAGCTTTTTACTTCGGAGTCTTTGATTATCACATATGACTCGGCTTCGACCCATTTTGTGAAGTAATCGGTCACGGCTAGCATGTAGACCTTTCCTCCAATAGCGACTGGCATTTTTCCTACTATGTCCATTCCCCACTTCATGAAGAGCCATGGTGCTGAGATGGGGTGAAGTCGTTCCGGGTGCTGATACGAAATGTGGGCAAAGCGCTGGCATGGGTCACATCGCTTGACGAGGTCATGCGACTCAAATCGCATTGTGGGCCAATAGTATCCTGCCGTGATTGCTCTGTTGGCTAGGCTTCTCCCCGCTGAGTGGTTTCCGCATTGCCCTTCGTACAAGTCCTTGAGTACCTGCTGAGCCTCAATTGGATCGACGCATTTAAGGTAAGGCCCGGAGTAGGATAGCTTGTAAAGTTGACCTTCTATTATGGAAAATCTGGCAGCCTTTATCTTGACTCTTCATGCTTCTACCTTGTCAGATGGGAGGGTGTCGTTCATCAGGTAGTCATAGATCAGGGTGATCCAAGTTGGCTCGTTCGAAATTGGTTCGACTTTGAGCTTCGTTGGCTTCCACAGCTGGCCATTGGGAATGTAACGGCCCGGGACGCTCTACGGCTCTTGCCCGACCCCGTTACTCACAGGTACTGTCCGCTTTGGGTCGCTACAGCGTTCTACCCCTCACGGCTTTCTTTCGCCTCCCTCATCAGGATTTGAACTTGGTACCTGTCCATAAGTACCAATTCTTATCAAGTTGAGTACCAATTGAGCTAGTAGCTCAATTGGTACTCAGCTTGATAAGAATTGGTACTTATGGACAGGTACCAAGTTCAAATCCTGATGAGGGAGGCGAAAGAAAACCGTGAGGGTATTGCCCAAAGCGGACAGTATCTATGAGTGACATTGACTGGGGGTAGACGATAGGGTCAAACCTGGGATGTTACAATAAAAGGCGCCTTTTATTGTAACGGCCCGGGACGCTCTACAGCTCTTGCCCGACCCCGTTACTCACAGGTACTGTCCGCTTTGGGTCGCTACAGCGTTCTACCCCTCACGGCTTTCTTTCGCCTCCCTCATCAGGATTTGAACTTGGTACTTGTCCATAAGTACCAATTCTTATCAAGTTGAGTACCAATAGCTCAATTGGTACTCAACTTGATAAGAATTGGTACTTATGGACAAGTACCAAGTTCAAATCCTGATGAGGGAGGGTAAAGAAAGCCGTGAGGGGTAGAACGCTGTAGCGACCCAAAGCGGACAGTACCTGTGAGTAACGGGGTCGGGCAAGAGCCGTAGAGCGTCCCGGGCCGTTACAGGGAAAAAACCATGGGGATGGTCTGCTCAACTGTGGTATCTAGTGCGGAACCGAGGTTGGCAAGCGCATCGGCATGTGTGTTTTCTGATCTTGGTATTTGTTCGATATCGAACGACTCGAACGAGGCTTGTAGTTCTTTCACCAAGGTTAAGTAAGCTAACATTTTCAAGTCTCGAGCTTGGTAGGACCCTTGCAATTGTCTTACAATTAGTTGGGAGTCATTACGTACCTTTATCCGTTCAACGTGCAAGTCCTTTGCCAAGGTCAGTCCGGCTATGAGGGCCTCATACTCAGCTTCATTGTTAGTGGTTTTGAATCCGCATCGGATGGATCGTTTGATGACGTGTCCCTCGAGTGAGGTAAGTACTGAACCTAGTCTGATGCCCCTGGCGTTACTTGATCCGTCAACTGCCAAAGTCCAATCCTCTTTCGACGTGTCGCACGACAAGGTACAAAGCTCTTGTTTTACTTGTTATAGAATCCCAGGTGTGAAGTTCGCTATGAAGTCTGCCAATGCCTGTGACTTGATCGCTGTGTGCGGCTGATAGTTGATGTCGTGTTCGCTTAGTTCCACTGCCCATTTTACTAGTCGTTCGAAAAACTCGAGCTTGTGTAAGACGTTCTTCAAGGGAAAGGTAGTGAGCACGTTGATGGTGTGGCATTGGAAGTACGACCTCAATTTCCTTACGGCCATAACCAGTGCAAGGGCCAGTTTCTCAAGTTGAGTGTACCTTGTTTCTGCGTCGAGTAAGGTTTTGCTGATGTAGTATACGGGGAGTTGTTTACCATCTTCTTCCATCATTAGTACTGTGCTAACTGCTATTTCGAACACAGCGAGATAGAGTAGAAGTGTTTCTCCTTTCTTAGGTTTGGATAGGAGGGGAGGGTCTGCTAAGTAACGCTTAATATTTTGGAATGCATCTTCGCTTGTTTGATTCCAATCAAATGATTTACTCTTCCTTAGTGATGAAGACTTATCTAGCACAAGGGCATGGAATACGGATCCAATCCAAGTTCCCGTTGGGCCGGTTACAAGAGCACGTGCTAAGAAATTCAAAAATGCATTGAGTGGGCTAATTCAAGGGATTTGGGTTCAGGCATATTCATGGAGGCCCATGGAAGGAATGGACTTGCAAAAGGAGGGCCCAACCTTAGTGAATGTAATTCAAGTTAAGGAAGATGCAACTTGCTAATTCGAAGGGATAACTTTGGAAATTCATAACGTGTGAACGGTTAGGTTTCTAGAGACTTGTGAGTAGGACTTTTCAAAGTTCATGATCTTATCTTCAATTTTCAATTTGGAATCAGATCCATTGGAGGTCACACGAGGAAGATATGGTCGGTTATTTCAAAGTATCCAGAAGCTGTCTTACTTTGACAATTGTTGTCTTACTTTGACAATTGTGTTATCTTCATTTGATAATTGTGTTGCACGTTTTTATTGAGTTCAAAGCTTCCTAGTCAACAAATCACACCTTCCTTTACTTGTTTTCGTTTCCCATGCTTGGAGGGTTGTTCCAAGACATTTCATTTTCTATTTAAACTCATTTGTAAGTCATTTTATGAAAACCATTGATCAATTAATACAAAAACTGAGTGAAATTTCATTTCACCTACTTGTTCTTGATAGAACTACTGAACTTATCAAAGGAAGGCTTCCTTTGTGGCGTTCTTGAGTGTTTATACTTCCGGGTTCGTGGATTGAGTATTCATCGGGTCTAGAAGGGTGAAGAATCTGATTTTTGGGAGTTCTTGGGTGTAAAACAAATTGAGTGTGGGTTTGGGGGTTATATAACCTTACGGGTTCACATCATTTGGTATCAGAGCCAAAGTTCCAAAATTAGGTTTGATTTATCTTTGAATTTTTTCGTCCTTTTAATTCATAGCTTCTGCATTTTATTGTTTGCTCTTTTTTCTTGCTTGTTCTTCTTGAAGATTTTGTGTATTGATTATATTAAAATTCCAAAAAAAAAAAAAAATTAGAACAAGACTTCTACACAAATTCTTCTTATATCCTAAGATTTCTTTGAGTTCTACACAAATTCGTGCTTGTATCCTAAGTTCTTTTCTTTGTTGACTATTCTAGGTTGTGTTGTGAGTTGTGTTCATTATCCAAAAAAAAAAAAAATCATTATCCAAAATATATATATATATATTCTGGTTGCATTGTTATTTCGTGGTTTTTTTGTTGGTTAGAATATTCATACATTGGTTATTTCTTCTTTGTTAAGTTCAATTAGTTCTTATAGGACTTGAGGGTGAAAATAAAGAGTGGAAAAAGGCAAGAGAGTGTGAGCACAGCATCGAGAAAAGCCTATTAGAGTGAAACACGAGTGGAGTAGTATCTTGAGTGCAAACACGTGAGGATTGTGAGGATATTTTTTTCTAACTCTTTCATTGCAGCTTTCTATAATGTCGAACCAAAGTGATTCAACACCTAGAGATGAGAACATGTCCATTGTTCTGAAGGCCATGCAGCAGCAATTCGAGCGAATGAACGTGGTTTTTGGGGATATTAAAGATAGGATGGATCAACAAGATGAGGTTATAGCTCGTATACAAAGGGAACAACCTTTGAACTTAGGTAGACAAAATAGGCGTGGTGTTTTCGGAGATGTATTTGAGAGAGAACGTGAGCTTAGAAGTAGGGATGATGATGATTTTGAATCTGAAGTTGAAATGGGTAGAAATAGGCCTAGAGGAGGTAGGCATGAAGGAGTACCGAGAAGAGGATTTCGGGGTCAAAATGGGGTAGTTAGGAATCGTGAAGATAATAACTTGGGTAGTATCAAAATGAAGATTCCATCGTTTCAAGGGAAAAATGATCCGGAGGTTTATCTCGAATGGGAAAAGAAGGTGGAGCTAGTGTTCGATTGCCACAATTATTCCGAGAATAAGAAGGTAAAACTTGCTGCCATTGAATTTTCTGAATATGCTATTGTTTGGTGGGATCAATTGGTGATGAACAGGAGGAGAAATAGGGAGCGTCCAATAGAGACGTGGGAGGAGATGAAAGCAGTGATGAGGAAGCGATTCGTCCCGAGCTACTACTACCGGGAGCTATACAACAAGTTGCAAAGTCTTCGACAAGGCAACCGAAGTGTGGAGGAATATTATAAGGAGATGGAGGTCGCTATGATTCGAGCAAATATAGAGGAGGATCGGGAAGCAACAATGTCTAGGTTCTTGGCAGGTTTGAATCGTGAAATTACCAATGTGGTGGAATTGCAACATTATGTGGAGTTGGAGGACATGGTTCACATGGCAATAAAAATAGAGAACCAGCTCAAACGAAGGGGTAATACACGTCCAAGCCAAAATTCTAGTTCATCAGCTTGGAGACCAAATCATTGGAAGAAAGATGAGAAGCAGCCGATGATGAAGCCTAAGGCCGAGCAAAAGCCAGAAGCAACAAACAATGGAAATCAAGGTAAATCCGATTCTTCCACTTCTAGGAATCGTGATATTAAGTGTTTTAAGTGTCAAGGCAGGGGTCACATAGCTAGCCAATGTCCAAACAAAAGAGTTATGGTGATACGAGATAATGGAGAGGTCGAATCAGAAGATGACGAAGAAAACACCGACTCTATGCCACCATTGGAGGATGCTGATAATGAAGAATACGCTGTCCAAGGAGAGATGTTGGTGGCAAGGCGAGCGCTAAGTGTCCAAGTCAAAAAAGAAGAAGAAGTACAACGAGAAAATATTTTCCATACTAGGTGCCATGTTAATAACAAGGTATGTAGTATGATAATAGATGGTGGTAGTTGTACTAATGTTGCTAGCACTCTTATGGTGGAAAGGTTAGGCTTGCCAATAATTAAACACCCCCGACCTTACAAGTTGCAATGGCTAAACGATAGTGGTGAGGTAAAGGTGAACAAACAAGTTATGATTTCTTTTCAAATCGGAAAATATGAAGACAAAGTGTTATGCGACGTAGTTCCAATGCAAGCAGGGCACTTGTTACTAGGACGACCATGGCAGTTTGACCGACGTGTTAGTCATGATGGCTTCACCAACAAGTACTCTTTCGTGCATAACCAAATGACAATCACTCTAGTTCCTTTGACACCACAATAACTTTATGAGGATCAATTGAGGTTGCAACAAGAGAGTGAGAAAAAGAAAATGAGAGCAAAAGAAAAAGAGGTCGAGACAAAAAAGAAAGAGAAAAATGAGAGAGAAACGGCCATTGAAAGAAAAGAAGAGAGAAAAACAAATTTTTATGCTAGAGCGAGTGATGTTAAAAGAGCGATGTTGTCCAACAAACCCATACTTATACTTATGTATAAGGAAGAATGTTTAAATGTTAACCAACTTGAGCCTTCTTTGCCTAGCTCTGTTTTATCTCTCTTGCAGGAATTTGATGATGTTTTTCCCGAGGAAATTCCATATGGTTTGCCACCTATTCGAGGGATTGAGCATCAAATTGATTTTGTACCCGGCGCAACCATTCCAAACCGACCAGCCTATCGCAGTAATCCTGAGGAGACAAAGGAGCTTCAAAGGCAGGTTGATGAATTAATGAAAAAAGGGTATGTTCAGGAAAGCATGAGCCCTTGTGCTGTTCCAGTTATTTTGGTTCCTAAGAAGGACGGCTCATGGAGAATGTGTGTTGATTGCCGAGCTGTTAACAATATAACGGTAAAGTATCGACATCCTATTCCTCGCTTAGATGATATGCTAGATGAATTGCATGGTTCTTGTGTATTTTCTAAAGTTGATTTGAAAAGTGGATACCATCAGATTAGAATGAAAGAAGGTGATGAGTGGAAAACTGCGTTTAAAACAAAATATGGTTTGTATGAATGGTTAGTTATGCCTTTTGGGTTAACTAATGCTCCTAGTACTTTCATGAGATTAATGAACCATGTTTTGCGAGCTTTCATTGGACAATTCGTAGTTGTTTATTTTGATGATATTCTCATATATAGCAAAAACTTGGATGAACATGTAGTGCATTTAAAATCTGTCTTAGATGTACTCAGGAAAGTAAAGTTATTTGCTAATCTGAAAAAGTGTACCTTTTGCACCAATAAACTTGTGTTTCTAGGATTTGTTGTTAGTGCACAGGGTATACAGGTTGATGAGTCGAAGGTATGTGCAATTCAAGAGTGGCCGAGTCCCACAACTGTAAGTAATGTAAGAAGTTTTCATGGACTTGCTAGTTTCTACCGACGGTTTGTGAAAGATTTTAGCTCATTGGCCGCACCGCTTACCGAAGTAATAAAAAAGAACGTTGGATTCAAGTGGGGAGAAGAACAAGAGAAGGCGTTTCAATTGATTAAGCACAAGCTGACCAACGCCCCTTTATTGTCTTTACCTAACTTTAATAAAACGTTTGAAATTGAATGTGATGCTTCAGGTATTGGTATAGGTGCAGTATTAATGCAGGAGGGACGACCAATTGCTTACTTCAGTGAGAAACTAAGTGGGGCAGCCTTAAACTACCCGACTTATGATAAAGAGCTGTATGCATTGGTTCGGGCTTTACAGACCTGGCAACATTACTTGTGGCCTAAAGAATTCGTGATTCACACCGATCATGAGTCTTTAAAACACCTTAAAGGCCAACACAAGTTGAATAAGAGGCATGCACGATGGGTTGAATTCATTGAGACTTTTCCGTACGTTATTCGAAATAAACAAGGTAAGGAGAACATCGTTGCTGATGCACTTTCTCGAAGGTACACTCTTCTATCTACTCTTGATGCTAAGATTCTTGGTTTTGAGCATATTAAAGATTTATATCCTTTAGATTGTGATTTTTGTGAAGATTATGTATCTTGTGAAAAGAGTGCCAGTGGTAAGTATTTTAGACATGAGGGTTTCTTGTTTCGAGACAATAAATTGTGTATACCAAATTGTTCCTTGCGAGATTTGCTGGTGAGAGAATCACATGGGGGAGGGCTAATGGGACACTTTGGGGTAGCTAAAACCTTAGCCGTTCTGCAAGAACACTTCTATTGGCCACACATGAAACGAGATGTTGAGAGACTTTGTGGTAGATGTGTCACATGTAGGCAAGCGAAATCCCGAGTACAACCCCATGGCTTATATACACCACTTCCAATTCCTAGTGAACCTTGGATTGATATTTCAATGGATTTTGTATTAGGTTTGCCTAGGTCAAAAAGGGGAAGAGATTCCGTGTTTGTTGTCGTGGATAGATTTTCTAAAATGGCACATTTTATTCCATGTCACAAGACTGATGATGCTTCACATGTTGCAGATTTGTTCTTTAAAGAAATTGTTCGCTTACATGGCGTGCCTAGAACAATTGTTTCTGATAGGAATGCTAAGTTCTTAAGTTATTTCTGGAAGACCTTATGGGCTAAGTTAGGAACTAAGTTGTTGTTTTCAACTACTTGCCATCCTCAAACTGATGGTCAAACAGAAGTAGTAAATAGGACCTTATCTACCTTGTTGCGTGCAATTATCAAAAAGAACATTAAAACATGGGAAGAATGCTTACCGCATGTTGAGTTTGCTTATAATCGTTCTGTTCATTCTGCTACTAAATTTTCACCATTTGAGATTGTTTATGGTTTTAATCCTTTAACTCCTTTGGATTTATCACCATTACCAATGTCTGAGCATGTGAATTTAGATGGGAAAAGAAAAGCTGAACTTGTAAAGCAGATTCATGAGAAAGCAAAGGTCAACATTGAACGGCGAACGAAGCAATATGAAAAACAAGCCAATAAGGGCCGACGACAGATGGTCTTCGAACCTGGAGAATGGGTTTGGGTGCATATGCGCAAGGAGCGCTTTCCGACCCAGAGGAAATCCAAGCTACTACCTAGAGGGGATGGTCCTTTTCAAGTCCTAGAACGCATCAATGATAATGCGTATAAGCTAGACTTGCCCGGTGAGTATAATGTAAGTGCTACATTCAATGTTTCTGATTTAAGTCCTTTTGATGCAGGTGATGACCTTGATTTGAGGACAAATCCTTTTCAAGAGGAGGGGAATGATGAAGACTTATCTAGCACAAGGGCATGGAATGCGGATCCAATCCAAGTTCCCGTTGGGCCGGTTACAAGAGCACGTGCTAAGAAATTCAAAAATGCATTGAGTGGGCTAATTCAAGGGATTTGGGTTCAGGCATATTCATGGAGGCCCATGGAAGGAATGGACTTGCAAAAGGAGGGCCCAACCTTAGTGAATGTAATTCAAGTTAAGGAAGATGCAACTTGCTAATTCGAAGGGATAACTTTGGAAATTCATAACGTGTGAACGGTTAGGTTTCTAGAGACTTGTGAGTAGGACTTTTCAAAGTTCATGATCTTATCTTCAATTTTCAATTTGGAATCAGATCCATTGGAGGTCACACGAGGAAGATATGGTCGGTTATTTCAAAGTATCCAGAAGCTGTCTTACTTTGACAATTGTTGTCTTACTTTGACAATTGTGTTATCTTCATTTGATAATTGTGTTGCACGTTTTTATTGAGTTCAAAGCTTCCTAGTCAACAAATCACACCTTCCTTTACTTGTTTTCGTTTCCCATGCTTGGAGGGTTGTTCCAAGACATTTCATTTTCTATTTAAACTCATTTGTAAGTCATTTTATGAAAACCATTGATCAATTAATACAAAAACTGAGTGAAATTTCGTTTCACCTACTTGTTCTTGATAGAACTACTGAACTTATCAAAGAAAGGCTTCCTTTGTGGCGTTCTTGAGTGTTTATACTTCCGGGTTCGTGGATTGAGTATTCATCGGGTCTAGAAGGGTGAAGAATCTGATTTTTGGGAGTTCTTGGGTGTAAAACAAATTGAGTGTGGGTTTGGGGGTTATATAACCTTACGGGTTCACATCACTTAGAGCGTCGAAGAAAGGCTTACATTTTTCAGATGACTTTAAGATGAAACGGTTGAGGGCCGCGAGTCGCCCGGTCAGTTTTTGTACGTCTTTGATACTTTTGGGGGATCTCAAATCCATGATGGATTGGATTTGATCTGGGTTGGCCTCGACGCCCTTCTTAGTTACCAAATATCCGAGGAACTTTCCTGATGAGACTCCAAAGGAACACTTGGTTAGATTAAGCTTCATCCCGTACTTGTCAATGATATCGAAAGACTGTCGGAGGTGGTCGAGGTATTGGTCCGCTACCAACTGATTTAACCAGCATGTCGTCGATGTAGACCTCCATGGTCTGTCCGAGCATATTTGTGAACATTTTGTTGACTAACCTTTGGTAGGTTGCCCCGGCGTTTTTGAGATCAAAGGGTATCACTTTGTAGCAAACAATTCCACGTTCCGTGATGAAGGAAGTTTTTTCCTAGTCGTCCGGATGCATGAGGATTTGGTTGTAGCCGGAGAATGCATCCATGAAGCTCAATAGCTCGTGGCTCGCTGTAGCATCCACCATCATATCGATATGTGGTAAAGGGAAGGAATCTTTAGGACAAGCCTTGTTGAAGTCTGTGAAGTCAATGCAGACTCGCCACTTTCCGCTCTTCTTCTTCACTACAACTATGTTTGCGAGCCAGTCTGGGTAATTCACTTCTCTTACCGAGCCAATGTCAATTAACTTTTGGATCTCTTCGTTGATAACTTTGTTGCGCTCGGGCGCAAACTTCCTTCAGTTTTTTGCTTTACGAGCAGGTAATCCGGGTCGACCTGTAGCTTATGCACTAGGACTTCTGGGTTAATGCCAGTCATGTCTGCGTGCGACCATGCGAAGCTGTCGTGTCGGGCCGTCAAGAAGCTGATTAACTTTGTTATGATATTTTGTAGGAGACGGGAGCCGATACTAACTTTGTGGTCTGGGAAGCTCGAATGTATGGATATCTCGTCGAGCTCTTCCATTTATGGTCAGTCTTTGTTGGTGGCGACACTTGCGTTCTGTAATTGCTACAAACCTGACGGTCTAGTTTTTAGAAGGTTCTGGTAGCAATCTCGTGAGGTCTTTTGCTACCCTCGGATCTCGTAGGACTTCCCCATTTGGTAGGAAAATGGATGACCTGGTGATATATCGAGGGGATAGCCCTTATCTCATGAATCCACGGGCAACCCATGATTATGTTGTAGAACGACGGGCAGTCGAGGATGAGGATGCAGTGTGTTTGGATTGACTCCTTTCGCGTAGACAGGAAGTACGATCTCCTCTATGGTGTTCTTATGTTCTCCACTGAACCCTACCAAGATGGTTCGAGCGGCGTACGTTGTTACACTCGTCAATGTGCATCTCTCTTAGCGCGCTAAGGAAAAGTACATTTGTTGAGCTACCATTGTCTACTAGGATCCGCTTGATCAAACAGTTGGCCACTATTAATGAGATGACCAGCGCATCGTGGTGGGGGTTGAGCAAGTCTGTGGGCTCATCGCTGCTAAAGTTGATAGGATGGTTGTACGTTGGGTCCACCGTATGAGTTTGTCGGGCTTCCGCGCGTTCAGCTTGCCGTGAGTAGGCGCTTCGCTTCTGAGTAAGTGACTCCATTTACTTCAGATCCGCCAGAGATGACGTTCACAGTTCTCTCGTGTTTGGGGGGTTCGGGTGGTGGAATTGAAGCAATATCGCGCGACCTATCCTTGTCCCAAAAAAATATTCTTACCTTTTTCGGTCAGGAACTATTTGAGGTGGCCCTTCTTGAGTAGCTCTGCCACTTCCAGTCGTAGTGCGATGCAGTACTCTGTGCGATGGCCGTGGTCGCCATGAAATTCGCACCACTTGGAGCTGTCCCTCTAGGTCCGGAGGGCTGATCATTTTATCTGGTCATCTAACTGATCTACCCATTCCTTTGAGGACGGCGATTACCTCTGCTGGTCTGATGCTCAAATTATATTCTAGCAATATGTTCTTTGGCCGGTCGAATGGTCTTGGGGGTCTGTCGTCGTGTCGGCGTTCGTACCTCACTTAACCATTCCTTGGGAGTATTATCGGGTATGGTTCGACACGTTTGTTGTTTATTTGCTGTTCGACCCTCCTACTCGACCTGTCTTCCCTGATGTTTGCTCTATTAGGTTTATAGTTCACTTCGTCTTCTTCCCATTTATCTGTGCCCACGCCTTGGCTAGGACGTCTTCCATCGTTTTGCAAAGGTACTTGGTGAGCTCCTTGTATAGGTCGGAATCATAGAGTAGGCCCTTGTGGAAGGCTGATATAGCTGTTGCCTGGTTGCAATGAGGGATGGAAACCTTTTCATTGTTGAAGTGGCCTATAAAGTCACATAGGCGTTAGCCCCTCTTCTGGCTGATTGTGTACATATCGTTGGATTGTTTTTCTAACTTTCGGCTACTGGCAAACTGCTCTACGAAGGTGTCCGTGAGTTGGCTGAAAGAGTTGATGGAAATATTGGGGAGGTTGGTGTACCATTGTAGAGCTGGCCCTACGAGGCTCAACCCTGAAACCTTTGCACATGCATGCTTCCCTTAGATCTCGTGGGATGGCAGGCAGTAAACATTCGTTGCCAATACTGCGCGATGTGGTCGTCTGGATCTGTCGTCCTATCGTATTGCTTCATACCGGGGAAGTTGAACTTTCTTGACATCTCGACCAATGTTATTGCGTCGACGAAGGGAGAGTCGGCAAAGCTATTGGCCGCGCTTTTCTTTATAGGAGCGGGCATTCCCGAAATGCGTTGGATGAGTGCTTCCATCTCTGCGAATCTTCGCAGCTAAGTCGCGGTTAGCCAACGTTGGTTCAGTATTTACCAAGTTCGAGTTCGACGGCGTTGAATGCGAAGGACCCGATAGCGTCTCCTGTTCACGTGCACGATACTGTTCACCATGTATTGTTCAAGTGTACTATACTATTCACGTGTTCGGTACTATTCACATGTACACCCACATCTTCAATTTAATCCACCAAGGTTTCCTCAGTAAGCTCCTGTGCCTCATACCAAGAACTACATGTCCCGAATTACCCGGTTTTGCCCTCGACTCATCGTGTATTCGCATTAATTCACGGGACTCACCTAATATCTGTACATACTCACAAAATACATCAAACGTACCAAAAATATAATCAAAAGAAACGATCCAAGGGTCGTAAATATATAACAATAAATGACTGATCAGATTGCAGTTTGGCTTATGGCTGAGAAGGTTTGTACACAATAATAGAATCCACTCATTTTTGTGAGAAGTAGAGAATAGTTCTCTAAGGGTTGATTCAGGGCTTGAACAATATGAGCACTCTCCTGATTCTGTGAGGAAACTAGGATTTATTGTTCATTACAGAATCAACGGTGCTTAAAGGATATATGTAATTAGAAGGGTGTAATGGACATTATGACCCAGCTCTAATTATGAACTACTGTGGAGGGTCACACCATATATAATAGCTATATCGATGGACACCGAGTGATATCGATCTGTATAAAAGCATCCGCAATTGAGAGAATGCAGTTTCGGGATTTTTAGTGGAATAACACCGGAGTTGATAATCAAGGAATATTAATTAAAGAGTGTAATTAATGATTCCAGGGGATTATCGAAGCTCAAAATACTGTGGGTCCATTAGGTCCCCTTGCTAGCCCGATCCATTTAGGATAACAAGGGTCACGTATAATTAATTGGATATAGTGTTACGAAAGTGACACATGTCAGAAGTTAATTGAGTAATGTGATTATTCAATTAATTAAATAATGACAATTATAACAAGTAAATAATAAGATTATTTAATTATGTAATTAGTCATAAGAGGAGGGTATAGTTGATATTTTATTTTGAATAGTGAGATAATGAGATTATCTCATTTATTAAATAAATAAAATAAATTTAAATTTAAAAAGTTTAAATTTAAAAGTTACTGATAATATTGATATTTTATTTTAAATAGAGAGATAATATGATTATCTTATTTATTAAATAAAATAAATAAATATTATTTGAATTTAAAAAAGTTTAATTCAAAAGTTTACTGATAAATTAATAAAAAAAAGTTTTTACTAATTTGGTAACTTAAATATATATATTAAAAAGAGTTTTTAATATAACATACGACTGAACCAAATCAATTAACGTTCAAAGTGTTTATACAGAAAAAAGAAAAGTGACCGCAGAGATATAGTATCTCTCAAACTTTTTTTTTTTTTTTCAACATCTTCACTGTTCCTGACAACGTGACGTGCCCACATACAAGTTACCGGTACCGGGATATAGCAAGGAAGACATAGTGGTACAGACGAGTAGCTGCAGAAAAAAAATACGAATGAGCCTCCAACGGTGGTATGTTCCTAAATTTATTTTTTCTTTTAATTAATTACAATTTTTTTGTATGTAAAATAAATATACATGTAATATATATTGTTTTATTGTTCCGAAAATATAGTTCCAAAGTTTTACTGGTCACAGATCGCTTTTTCGATCTGTATAATAATTTTTAAATTCTAATTCCGCTGCGTGACCGGTAGAACGAAAAAACGGCTCCTTCAGCCTGCCCGGTGTTAACCTGACTCTCATTCTCCGTAATCTTCCCTTTCCCTTTGACTTTGTTGAACCTAGGCCTTCTAGGGTTCACAAGAGAAGAAGTAGCTTCGACTTTGCCTTTTACTCCGCTGATCTCCTCAACGGTTGCATATTTCTCTGCTCTCTCCACTCTCCCTATAAGAGGATGGCCCATTCTTTGATAGCGAACATAATAGACGGTCATCTTGGAGACCTTTGGTAAATGTCATCAGAGCCCCCATGTCACTAAAATTATGAACTTGTCTAGTTACCTCCTGAAATCTCTTGACATAATCTCATAAGCTTTCCCCAAGCTGCTGTTTCACGGAAGTAAGGTGCACTATGTGCCTTCTGTGCCGTCTACTTCCCGCTAATCCACTCATAAACTCCCTCTGAAGTTCAGCGAAACTGAATATGTTCTGCCTTTGAAGTTCACCTATCCACGCTCGGGCATCTCCCTCGAGGGTCAAAGAGAATATTTTACATTTTAGTGCGTCGGAGGCCTCCTACATAATCATCCAATTGAGATAGGCATCCCGATGGTCATCTGGGTCTCCAGTTCCATTGTATCCACACATTTCTTTATAGGGAATCTTAACATGGTTTGGTATTTCAACAGAGGATATTTCCTCTGTGAATGGGCTCTCTCAATCCTCCCTCATTCGGGCAATTCCATCTCTTCCTGTAGGCTCGTTCTTGCAAACCTTCAACCTGATCCATGAGATATCGTAGTCAAGGATCCAAATCATTACTCGGAGGATCACGAGATACATTTGGTTTGTGTCTCACTCTCCGTGCATCCTCCGGATCAGGTACATAATCTTTCCTGTTCTTCGCGAGATCTAGTGACTCCGGCTGTTCTCCAAGCCCCAGTGTCAACTGGTATGTTCAAATCTATACCTTCCCGCCTTGGTTGCCCGTGAGTCCTTGGACCTTAAGCATCGGGATCTGATCTTAATGTTGCCTCATTGAAGTCTCCTCGATTTCTAACCTCCATCATGTCAATAACTCGGGCTAAATTTTGTGATAGATTCTTCACTTGTGTCTAAGGGTGGGCGTTTTCGGATTAGGTCGGGTTGAAGGTCAACCCAACCCAATCCAATAAAAATCGAATTGAGAAAATTTTACTCAATCCAGCCCAATATAAATTTCAACCCAATCCAATCCAATCCAATATTGGTCAGGTTTGGTTTGATCGGATTGGTCGGAATTGACTTTAAAATATAAATAAAAATAAAGTCATACAACTTATGTTAAAATATAAATATTACATCAAATCTCAAATGCTACATCAAATATGAATTATAGTTTTACATAATCTCATAATTTAAACTCTTATAATATAATATAGTGGTTAATATTATATCAAATATTAATCATAGCATTATATAATCAAATATAACTTGATGTTCCATATTCATAAGCATGAAAACATAACACAAACAAGTACATATAACTTGAAGTGCCATGTTCATAAAATAAATAAATAAACGAAAGCTACATAAATAAATTTGATAATTTCTCATTCGCCAATCGCCATTGTCCAAGCATCCTTTCCTATCGACAACGAAAGAAGAAACAAAAAAAAAATTTGAATTATGTGGAGATACTAAAATAAGACTGAAATAAATATGTAATATTAAAGTTTTAAAGAAAAGTAATTACCTTCGTGAATGTGAAATCTGAGTTTAAAATGCAAAAACAAAATTCAGTTCACAAAATACAATCGACTGATACAAACTACGAAGGAAATCTGTGACTAATCAACACAATCGACTAATACCGTAAGTTCAGAGTCACACAATCAACAAAATTCAACAATCAACAATCAACTAATACCGTGAATCACAATCACCAATCAACTAATACCGTGAATCATCTTCAGTTCACAAAACAGCAGCAAATGAATCACAAAAACAGAGTCACACAAATACTGTGACTAATCAACACAATCGACTAATACTGTAAGTTCAGAGTCACACAATCAACAAAATTCAACAATCAACAATCGACTAATACCGTGAATCACAATCAACAATCGACTAATACCGTGAATCATCTTCAGTTCACAAAACAACTGTTGTTTCTTCACAAAAACAGAGTCACACAAATACTGTGACTAATCAACACAATCGAATCAAGGCAAAATTGAATACCAAATCACACAAAACAACAAAATTAATCCAAGAACAAGTTCAGAAATTACTAGTGGCGAGCTGCGGCGGCCGGCAAGGAAGAGTGGGAGACGATGAAGCGAGGTGATAGGGTGCGGCGACTAGAAAAGAAATCTGCGGCAACAGTACTAGCGAGGTACGGCGGTCGGCGAGGAAGAGTGGAAGACGACGAAGGCTGTGGCGACAGGGTGAGGGGCTCCAGGCTACGGCGACTGGCGATGAAAATAAGCTGTGAGAGTGTTGACTGTTGACTGTTGAGGACTTCAAGGCTTGAGGAAGATTGGTGACGAAAATGAACAGCACTGGCGAGGGCAGTGCAAGGCAAAGCAGTAGGACTGAGGACCGGCGGCGTGCGGGGTTGAGGATAATTGGTGAGACTTGAGGAAGATGAGCTGTGAGAGCGTTGAGGGACTTGAAGGCTTGAGGCTGGAGGAATTTTTAGGGTTAGGCAATTGGGTTAGAGAAAATTTTATTTTTATATGATAACAAAATCGGATTGAAAATTAGGTTCATCACATAACCCGAACCAATCCGATTTTTTTTCGAGTTGTAAAAAAGTAATCTGATCGGGTTATTTTAAGAAAGTAATCCAACCCAATTCGAACATTTCAGATTGGAATTGGATCGGATCGGATTCGCAGATTGGGTTGAAAATGCCCACCCCTATTTGTGTTTTTAAATTCCGAACCTACGGATTTTCATCTGAAGGAAAGAATTGCTGGGTTTTAGGCGAATGTTGGAATTGCTGGGGAGGATAATAATTCGGTGGATACCCATACGGATAATAGCTCGGCTGTGGGGGGCCTCCGTACCTCAATTGTGGGGGGACTCTATAGCTTGGTTGTGGGGGGGACTCCGTAATAAGGATCTACATATTGTGGGTAAGGATTTCCTTGCAGATAAGGGGGATATTGAGCTTACTAGGGAAATTCCTACCAAGGAGGTGGGGGATTAGGTTGATATTTCGCATTCATATCTGGTAAACTCTAATCTTTAGGATTAGGATTCATTTTATTTCCGCGGAGGGTTGAAACTCACGCCCTCCTTCTAGCGCCAAATGTTGATACTTTGAAATGGTCAATCCTTTATACGATGATCCTGCAAAAGAAAACTATTATAAGGGACACCGACGACTTGTCGGTAATCACCCTCCGACGGTCAAGTCAGATTACAAGAAAAACAAGATTGAACTTCCGGATAAAGGGCTAAAATGAAGATTTAGAGAGTAAAGAAAAAGTTACCTGATCTTGGTCCCATGGCTTCTTTTATAATGATGAAAGTCACTATAGTTGTACTACCTCTCACTTGTTGCTTTGATTGATTGACTAGTTTGATTAATTGGAGCTCGGTTACTGTTGCATCTCCGACCAACTCTCGGATGTTTTGGTTTAATGGTCAAAGAAATTCTCTAGATTTTCTGCCACGTGGCGCATTCTTATTGGTTCCTAAAAAGCAAATAGAGGATGTGCCATCATATACAATTTTTCTTTTTCATTTTCATTTTTTTTTAATATTTTAAAATAAAATTTATATTTAATTTCTGTTGTGCATGTATTAGACGGTTGAGTAGATAGACGATGGAGATCCAAAATTATATTTCTTATTTTTATTTTAAACTTTTTTATATGTTTTTTTAAAAAAAAAGATGAAAAAAATAAAAATACCCTTTCAAGAGTAAATTTAATTTTCATTGACTAACGGCGGGAGAACTGTGTGTACATTGACTATAAAATTTTTTATATAGGAGTGATAGACAAACCTCAAGAAAGTGGGGTAATTTTTCAGTAAGTATATAGGAAAAATTGTTTTAAATCAACTTAAAAACTTTCAAAAATAATGTTAAATTAAATCAAAATGCTATACAGCGGACATAATAATTTTAGTTAGGGTTGTTGAGAGATAAAATTAAAAAATAAAAAAACAAAAGAAAAAAGAAATAATAAGTATTTTAGATATAGAGATCATTCTAGACAATGACATATTTCTGGAAGTGGAAAGTCATTAGAATGTAGGCTAATTGCACTTATGTTCCTTGAGGTTTGGCCTTTTTGCACATGATGGAAACTTTTATTTTTTTATGGCAATTTTTATTTTTATTACACAAACATTCCCCTGAAAAAAGTTAACCAAACAGTTGACTAACCATAAAATTAACGTTAAGTTACTATAATAAGGGTAAAATTGTCTTTTTTCCATTCAACCATTAAAATAATTAAAAATAAAAATCGATATTCTAATGGATCAGATTTGATCTAGTCCATTAGAAGGGAGATGGAGCCAAAAAGGCTGCATCTCCAGATTTCTCCAGAAATTTGGAGATGTATCTCTCATGGATATTTTGTTTTTCGTCTTCCATCGATTCTTCCACTGATTATTGTTCTGAGTTGCACTACAGAAGAAACAATAGAGAAATCGAAGTGCGCAAAAAAAATTGTTTGGGTGTGTTTTTGATTGAAGGAAAAAAACAAATCTGAAAAAAAAAAAATTATTTAGATGGTGGTTTGGTTGATGATGAATAAAGGAAAAAAAATCTGAAAAAAAAAAAGAAGAAGAAAATGTTTTTGGTTAATGATAAATAAAAAAAATCTGGAAGAAGGAATGAGGAGGAGGAGGAGAAATTATTTTTGTTTGATGATGAATAAAAAAATTGGAAAAAAAAAAAGAAGATGAATAAAAAATCTAGAAAAAATTGTTTTTGATTGATGAAAAAAAAAATCTGAAAAAAAAATTTGTTTGATGATGAATAAAAAAATTGGAAAAAAAAAAGATGAATAAGAAAATTGAAAAAAAATATGGAAAAAATTATTTTTGGTTGATAAAAAAAATCTGAAAATTTTTTTTTGGGGGTATTGTTTGGTTGATGATGAATGAAGGAAAAAAAAACCTGGAAAAAATTGTTTAGATGGTTGTTATTGAGATTTGATTGAAGAAGAAGATCTGATGAAAAAAATTTAGTTATCATTAGGAAGAAGATGAACAATATGAAATTATTTTTGTTCTTAAAAAAATTATTTTTATATAATTAAATTTTAAATTATTTTTAAGGATAAGAAAATATTAAATAAAATAGGATATCAAGGATAGAATAGTTTTTTTGTTCAAAATTTTAATTTTATGGTTAATAAGATATTTAGTCAACTTTTTTCAGAAAATAATTATGCAATAAAAATAAAAATTGTCTACATGTGTAAAAAGGCTAAACCTTTGGGTGCAATTAGTCACAGAGTGTAATATTAGTCAATTTTCTCCACTCATCACTCAAGTGTGAGCAACTTGTCCCATTATAGCAAGGTTCTTTGATACCGTCACACGGTTTGAGACTATTTGTCCTAAACTTTTTTTTAATATTTAATTTAATTTAAAATATCTTATTAAAAATTAAAAAAATTATATTTGAGTATTTAATTTTAAATAATTTTATTTATTTTAAAATAATCTAAATATTTTATTTATAATTAATTTTAAAATATTTAATATAAATATATTTAATTTTAAAATATTTATATTTTATTTAGATTTATTTTTAATAATTTTAATTTAATTATATAATATTTAAAAATAATTTTATTTTATATAAAATTAATTAATCAAATCTAATTTTATCTAATTTTATTTTACACTAAATAAGGAATAATATTATTTTTAATCTTATCCATCTACATCTAAATAGTACTAATTAGTCCTAAATAATTCAATAAATGTATGACTATTCTATTCTATAAAAATAATTAAATACCAAACAAACTCTAAATATTTTAGAGACAGAGATGTTGTAAACAATTCCATGTTTGAAACGGAAGTAGAAAGTCACTCAAATGTAATACGAGTCAATTTATTTATATTTAATTAATTTATGTTGTTTATGGTTGATCCACGTAGATGACAAAGTAACTGCAAATATGCATCAAAAACATGTGGACACAAGCACATCCTTCAAAACGTGACACCTAAGATCATGTCTTTTACCGGCTAGAGTCAGAAATATTTATTTGAGGAGTTAATAAAAATTTTCATAAAATTAAATAATAAAATATATTTTTTTGGGGAAGGGGTAGGTAGTGGCCCCTCGCGGCCCCATTATCTTAGCTTAAAGTAAATGATACATTGCTTGATTTTTATTTCAACTATTATAATTAATTATTCTTATTTTTTTATTAAACGGGTACAATTTTAATATTAAGAATATATATATTTTAACAATACCAACATCAAAATATACAAATTTTTAATTCAATTTTAGCAGTTGTACTTTGACAACAATTAATAATGTACAAAATCTTATCTAGGGTAATTAAATCCACAACTATAATAGGATTGCACCCATTCTTCTTAGTACATATACTAAAAAGTCTATTTATCTATATAAAAAAAAAGTCATAATTATTAATTTATGGATAATTTTTTATCTCAGTATTCGACAGTCCCAATAATTATTAATCTCGTAATTAAACCGTTTTAAAAAAAAAGATAATAAACTTTTTAATGTGTCTACATAGGTGGTGACGTGGTGTATAAATAAGATAATACTTTGTGAGGACGTAGAACTTGCCTTTTACAGGCTTATATAATCTATGAACTGTTTACATGAGAATTGAGAGTCAAAGAGGTTGTACAAGTACCACTGACCCCTGGACCACCATTTCTTCTGCTTCTTCTTATTTATTTGCTTTCCTGTTTGCTGTTAAAACTTCACATTTTTTTACCCTCTCTCGAGTCTATTTATCTGCTGCATCATTTAAAGCAATGCAGGTCGCCGTTTGATATTTATGCAAATTCTGTCCAATTAGATCTCTCCACAGAATTACTTGAAGCTTTATTTCAGGTATCAGTCTCCAAAAAATAATAGAAACTCTTCAACTTCCTCCACAGATTCCAATGATATTCTCTTTATTTAAATATTTGAAATATATATATATATATATATATATATATATCTACACTATAGAGTGAGAGATTTTAGTAGCTAGTCATTTGAAATCCAAAGAAAAAATAATTATATATGTCTAAAGCATCTTTTTTTGAAAACGACATCACCTCAGCAGATCTTCTCTTCCTCTCATCTCTTCATCGTCTTCTATTTCCATCTCACGTGTAAGTTAATGCAGGATAAGATTTTGGAGGGCGCGTGAAACAATGTCCGGAAAACACTAGAGTGGCGGTGGTCGGTGCCGGAATCAGCGGACTGGTCTCGGCGTATGTTCTGGGAAAAGCAGGTGCTGAGGTTGTCTTGTACGAGAAGGAGGACTACCTCGGCGGCCATGCCAAGACTGTTACCTTCGACACTGTCGATTTAGACCTCGGCTTCATGGTCTTCAATCGGGTAAGTAACTCTCATTCCTTTTTTATTTTAATTACTATCCAAATACACGAAACTTTGCACATTAACTTTTTTTTTTAAAAATGGAAAATTTAACCAAATATGTTAGGATCCTTTTCTTAATTAGGAATGAATTACAATGAATAAAGAATAAATATAAAATGTAAAAATGACTCTCTTTTTTTAATTTTTAATTATAAATTTAAAATTTAGGTAGAGAATATGACTTATCCAGAATGATGCATTTTTCATTTTTGTTCCACTGCATTTTCATAGTTGATATTATTTGCCATCTGCATTTATTATATAATTTAATGAAATTATTTATATTTTTATATTGATAGTATAAGAGCTATCTACAATGTAAATATGTATTTTTAAGTATCTAAATACTGTCACATCAGTATTTCTGAATAATATGGATCTACATTGTCAAAAAAATTATAGAAATACATATTCACTTCTTCAATGTGAGTATCTAAATAGTAATTTTAAACCAATCATCACAAGTCATCTTGTTACATTCTCTCTCCATTCAATATGACAATTAAAAGCATTGACAAAATACTAAAATTTTATTAGTGGAAAAAGTTAGAAATCTTAGTCAGCATATTAAGGAGGATATCTACAATTAAAAACTCTACTTGATATTTTTTAACTTTTTTTTACCATATTATATTAATATTAAAATTAAATATTACATTAAAAAATATTTTTTAAATTTTTTTAATATAAATTTTACGTAACACTTAATTTTCTTTAAATATATAATAATATTAGGGATGCTCTTGCTTTCTATATATAAATTGCATCCCAACTAGGACGGGATCTATCTAAATTTAATTAATCGAGGGTGGTCCACTGATTGGGTGGTGGAGAATGGAGATTGGTCAAGTTAGAAAAATGACAATGTTTTCTACCAAAAAAAAGGTAAGAGAAATCTTTCATTCGACGCACCCATATCTTGGTGGTGGATATCTGGGTGGTGGAGGATGGAGGTTGGTCTAGTTAGAAAAATGTTTTCTACCAAAAAAAAAGTAAGAGAAATCTTTCAACTAACCCATATTTGGGTTCGTCTTAGATTTGAGTTCGTTCTTTAACTTTTAATTTGGATCTTCACTAAGAATAATAAGTTTTCAACGAACCTAGATTTAGGTTCATTCTTCAATTTTCAATCTGAATCTCCACTAAAAATAGGTAAAGTTTCAATTTTTTTTTTGATAAACATGCAAAAAAATATTTTATTTCAATTTTTACTTTTTAAAAAAAATTCAATATAATCTCCTAGACGGTGGAGATCTATTTAAAATTTCTTTTATTTTTTTAATTTTATTTTAAAAATTAATATAAAATAATTATATTACCTTCTAATTATTAATAATATTTTTAAAAATTTAAGGGTAAAATTATAATTTTAACTTATTTAGATAGTGAAAAGAGCAAAACTACATTTTTAATATTTTTAGTTAGTTTGACTGTTAAAAAGTTAGTCAAAGTAACCAAATTAATACATTTACGAAAATTTAGGGCCCAAGGGTACCAATAAATGAAACTGCATTAAACATTTGATAATTTCCTAAAAGTTAGGGACCAAATTGATAATTGCCCAAAAAAAAACAGAATCTATTAGAGATCCACAAAGATTCTCCATGAGAGACGACAAAGGAGACGGTGCGCCGAAGGTCGTGGCCCCTGTCAAGGCGAAGAGCCACCGTTTGAGACGAAGCATAGGCTTTTCCTCTCTCCCCACCCGGTCACACCAGGTCTAACTAGTGGAGGCTTTTCGCTACCCTGGTTCACCGATCTCTATGGATCTCCTAGGAGGCTGGTAGTTATTATTATTTTTTTTAATTTTCCAACTAAGGGCAATTTTGCCTTTTTATTTTCTAATGGAGAGAGAAAGTTACTTTATAGATAGAATATTACTGGTAAAGGGGTTTTTGACTAATACAAAAATATTGTGAGGTAAAACGATGTACTTATAAATATTAGGAGAATTTTTAATAATATCCCATAAATAAATTAAAAAAATAAAGTAATCAATAGCTACTATAAATTTGTACATCCACTTGTAGTAAAGTGGTTAGTGCATCTCTCTCCCTACTTCAGTGATGAGGGGTTCGATTCTTACCATGTATATGTGTGGGTAGTTTTCTCCCCTTATTATGGGAAGTAGTATTCTCCTACTATAGGAATAGATATCCAGACCATACGTTTAATGGTTAATCTCGGCAGATTTCGACAATTATTAATATTATAATAGTACTCCCTTAAAAAAAAAAAAAAATAGCTACTATAAATTTAAGAAAGTCAATAAAAAAAAGTAGTTGATGAGAGATGGACCCGGTGCCTAACTTTAACTTGATAATAAATAGACATTTTGTTAAAAACCTGAGTAGTAGTTGTGGGAAGGCGTGTCGGGTCAGTCTCTCTGCCTACCACCAAGCCTACAACATTTTGGGAACTATAGCTAGGGCAGTACTCTTTTATCATGATATGGACATGAAAAATTAATTATTTGCCCAAAATTTTCCAACGCTTTCACTAATGAAAAGGAACATTACCATGACATCCCCTGTGGTTTAGCATAATAACACAGATAAATAAGGTTTGGCCTTTTTTTATACTAACATACCCTAACGTTTTAATGTTGTTATATAAACATCCCCTACCGTTAGTGTCAGACCGTTAACATTACTGTGTCAAATCAACTTTAAAGGTAAAAGACTAAATTGCTCCTAAAAAGTTGAAAGACATTTTACTGATATCCCCTGCAACCTTTTTTGTCTTGTAAATTCAAAATATATTCATAATTTGCCCTTAAACAATTTTAGAAATTACAATTAAAAAATTGAGAAAAATGGACCATTTTTTTACTCTCTTTCTTCTTTTCTCTATCTTTTCTTTTTATCTTTTGCCCTTCTCTTTCTTTTTCACATCAACTACTCTCTCTCCACCCCACCTCTCTCCCCCACTCTCTTTTTCTGTGGGTGTGGTGCTTGAAATGTGGAGGATATGGTGGTTTGCGTGTTGTTTGGGGAAGGAGGTGGCTGCAAACGGAGGCTTTCCGTCTTTGCGTTGACCCCATTGGAGATCCATCTCTGGATCTCCATGCAAATCCAGAGATGGTGGATTTCCATGTTTTGATTTTATTTTTTGTTTGAACCTAGTGGGGATCCATATTTGTGTTTTGCTTCAACTTTAAATTTTTTTTTATTTGGAATCAGTTGGAGAATTCAGATTTTTAATTTATTTATTTTTAATCGAGATCTCTACAAATTAATTTTTCTTTTGCTTTTTATTTTTTGGGGGTAGATTCACCATTTGTTTTTTTTAATTATTCTTTTATTTATTTTTATTTGGATATTGGATGGGAGATGATGATAATGATTAAATGTAGAAGATGATCTTGATTATAAGATCGAGGATGATAATAATTGGTGAGCGATGACATATGTTTTAGTTTTTAATTAAAGTTTTTTTTTTTTTCTGTTTCAGTTTCTCCATTTGATGGAGCTCGTGATCAATTTGCTCTGTGATTTTCTTAATTTTTTTCTTTCAGGGTTTGATGTGGTTGAGTTTCTTGAATTGAAGCGGATGAGCTTTTGAAATTGATGTAGATAAGTTTTTAGAATTGATGTGGATGAATTTCTAGGTTTTGATGTGAATGAGTTCCTGAATTTGATTTTCTTCTTCTTTTTGTATTTTTTTTTTATTTTTTTGTTTCTGGGTCTAATGTGTGGAATTGATGTGGATGAAGTTTCTGCTACATCTTCTCATGGTTTTCAAGTTTTTGAATTTAATACGAATGAGTTGTTTTTGTTGATTAGAGTTTGGAAAATGATGAACTGGATTGATGAAGATAAACTGTTTAATAATCACTTGGGATATTAATTTATTAATTTTTTAAATTATTATTTAGTTTTAATGAAGATGAAATGAAGAAGATAAAATGAAAAAGATGATGAATATGAAAGGCTCATCTCCCTCTAATTAGATTTTTTTAATTTTTTTAAAGAAAATGCACAGAGAAGAAAACACACAATTTTGGTGAGATAAGAAAAAAAAAAATGGTTAATTATCACATTTTCCAATGTTAAACTTTTATAAAATTATTAAATTAATTATTTAAATAATATAATACTGTATAACATTAATTATATCTAACATACTTGGTAATTTTACCATTTTACCCTTACTTTTACACTAACACACTAACGGCATGGGATGTTTGTGTAATATTATTAAAATATTAAGGTAAGTTAGTGTAAAAAATGTCAAACCTTATTTACTTGTGTTATTATGTCAAACTATAGGGGTGTCATTGTAATTAGCCCAAAAAAAGTAGTTGATGAGAGATGGACCCCGGTGCCTAACTTTAAGTTGATAGTACATAGGCATTTTGTTAAAAACCTGAGCAGTAGCTGTGAGTAGGCGTGTCGGGTCAGTCTGTCTGCCTATCACCAAGCCTACAACATTTTGGGAACTATAACTAGGGCAGTTACTCTTTTATCATGATATGGACATGAAAAATTAATTATTTGCCCAAAAATTTTCCAGCACTTTCACTAATGAAAAGGAACGTTACCATCTACATACGTACAATATGAATGTACTTGTCAAGTATTAAAATCACTGAAAATGTGCTTTATTTAATCTTCTTTTTTTTTTTTTTCAATTACTTAATCTAAAGAGAATAAGCTTTCATAAAAAAAAACCTTTCATAAAAAATTACAAATTTCATTTTTGTATATTACACATCTTTTATAAGCTTTATATATTATTAATTTAAATTTTTTTATTAATTAATAAACTATATATTAATTTTTTTTATTAATTAAATATTAACATTATTTTTGACGTGTAAATCCGGTTAACGTGGTAAATTGGATGAATATAGAAAAATTAAAGGATAAAACTTATAAAAAGATTGACTCAAGAGGGTTTAAAGTGGTTCGACTTTAAGGGAAATGCCTACATCCACTAGGTGTTTTGCGGAGCTCGCTTATGTAAGTGCTTTATGGAAAAATTCGTAACTTTTGTAACGGGAGTATCCCGCTCCTTTAATAGTGTGAAGGGATGGGAGTTATCCTGTTTTACATGAAATCTAATTACATGATTTAAGGGCGAAATTCTATCCCTTAATGGACGTAATTTAATATAAATACAATAGCTGATTGTGAGAAATTTGAGATTGATTGGAAATATGCTTAGTTGACCGAATGCAATCCCTGTATTCTCGAGATTCTTCCTTTAATTGAGGCTCCGGGCTGCGTCATCTGCATGCTGTGAGCTTCATGGCTAGCGATCTAGCGGGCTGTCTCATCTGTGAGCGGTTAGCTTAGCGAGGAGCAAGACTGACTCTTTTGCCGTTTGTTTAGAGCTTCTTCTTCCATCGTGCATTGGGTCGGGGCCCATTTTGACTTATAGCTAATTCTTGGCCTTTTACGTGCGTTGGGCCTATGCTGGTAGTTTTAGCATTTTGGGACTGGTGTAATTTAACACACAACAGTTATTAATAAAAAATAAGCCCGGTCGAGGACAGAGACAACTAATCTCACACCTGCACCGCTTCTAAAAATGGAATTTTTAAAATCAGCTCCGAACCCATCCCAAACCATTTATTTTAGCTTATAAAGTTTTTACACTTGGACATTTTTTGTGTTTATGAGAAGTAGTATATATATTGGTAGATAGCCTTACAATCATTTATTTTAGTTTGTACAACGTTAGTTAAGGCTCTTCTGATATTTTTTGTGTTTATGAGAAATGGTATATATATTGGTGGATAGCCTTACAACCCACTTGTGATATATTTTGTGTTTATAAGTAGTGGTATATATATTGGTGGAGTAGTCCTTACAACCAAAAAGACTAGTCTATTGGGTTGTAGCATCGCTTTATATTTTTTCAATGTGGGATTCATCCAATCTTTTATTAGCTTTATATGTGGGTTCTCTAATATAGTTTAACCCTGTCTTATATGGGGCGGGATCTGTGGGCTCAGGATTTTTTTTTTATTATTATTATTGTAGGAATCAAATTGTAAATATTGAGACTCTGAAACATGTCCATTTGGTATCTACGCACATTTCATTTGAATTTTAATATTTTTATATCAAATGAAAATAGTTTCCACTCCACTGTTTTTTGGTATTGTGTATGTGGAAGAACATTAGCATCTACAATGTTAATCATATCAAGATATTTTTTTTCTTGTTAATTTATCATCCAAAGAAGCTAGAACAGTTTATTTTTCCCTTTCTCATAGCAATTCAAAGATGTGCCACAAATTATATTTGCTCTTCTAACATATCCATAGTTTTGTGCAAGTTCTTCAGTAGCCTGTTTGGGTTTAATAGTGAGTCCGCTAGTGAGTGGTCTTAGTAGTTTACTAGATAATTTTAAGAATATTTCACTTAATGGTATGTATGCAGTTGTTTCCTCTGTTTCTTTGATTCTGTTTAAGGAAAAATTCAAATTCAATGTGAGCATTTTCCACACTTGTTTTGCTGAGCTGATGATTGTGGGTTTTGGGTGATGAGACAGGTAACATATCCAAATATGATGGAGTTCTTTGAGAGCCTTGGGGTTGATATGGAGATATCAGACATGTCATTCTCAGTGAGCTTAGACAAAGGCCATGGCTGTGAATGGGGTAGTAGAAACGGTTTGTCCGGTTTGTTTGCAAAGAAGAAGAATGTGCTCAATCCCTACTTTTGGCAAATGCTTCGAGAAGTAATCAAGTTCAAGGCGGATGTCATCAGGTATTGTGTTATCTTTTCACTTTAAACGTGATTAATACATGTAGCAAGAAGTTAAATGTTGAACTTCTTTTGAAAGGAAGGCAGTATAATAATCCGCACATAATTGGTTAATATTTTTTACCTTCAAATATGATGAATTTGGACCCAATAGAACCTTTTATGAGTTGTATTATCCAAAAATATGAGCTTGCTTCAGTTTTGCAGCTATTTAATGTTGTTCAGTGAGTCTAAATCATTAACCACTAAATTCAAAGTTCAAAGACTATAGATAACGGCCCGTATAATAGTCTTTAAGCAGTATAACACGTGTGTAGTTAAATACCAAATGCTGTCAACAAAGCTGTGAGTAAGAATCAAGATGACAGTATGTAAGTGAGTGTCATTTGCTGAGGAAAGGTTGATATTTCAACCATGAGCTAGATTTGATGCAGTAATGGCAATTTGTTCCTGCAATTTGACTCTTTTATGTGTGTGGCAATGACTGATTACCATTTTTTCTTTAAAAAAATGGTGTTGCAGTTATCTTGAAATCCTTGAAAACAACCCAGATATTGATCGCAATGAAACCCTGGGGCACTTTGTAAAGTCACGCGGTTACTCCGAATTGTTTCAGAAAGCTTATCTTGTGAGACTGCTGAAACGTTGTATTCTGTCATATCCATGAGCTTTTACCGTCAATCCAAAAATTGTAGCGTTTACTTATTAATAACAATAACATTGTACATATTGTAGATTCCAATATGTGGTTCAATATGGTCTTGCCCCTCGGAAGGAGTCATGAGTTTTTCTGCTTACTCTGTGCTGTCATTTTGCCGCAATCATCACCTGCTTCAGGTACTTTTTTTTTTTGCTTGTAGTTTGGTAAAAAGTTATACACAAGTAATTTCCCAAATTCCCAAGACACCCCAGACATTTTATACATAACCAGTAACCTCTAGGTGATACTATAGATGTTGAGAACTTTGATTCTTGTCTACTATTAGAGGTAGTTGTTCACATCAAATTATATCCTGACTTTGGCGATTCTTTCTGCAGCTCTTTGGCCGCCCACAATGGCTTACTGTTAGATGGCGTTCTCATAACTATGTCAATAAGGTGATTTCCTTTTTTCAATTGGAAACATTTGTCAAGAAATTGATTGTCATTCATATGTTTGTTTAAGAACCACAAATTTTTTGCTTTCTTCTCAAACAAGTTTTATCAAGAATGATCTTGCTGAGGTTTTTTGGATGCAAGTCAAAAAGTAAACAATCTTTGCCATTGATTCTTGGTTATCTTAAGTCAGGTCAGAGAACAGCTTGAGAGGTGGGGTTGTCAAATTAGAACTGGTTGTGAGGTGTATTCTGTCTCGTCATCTGACGAAGGTTAGTAGAAATTCATCATTGAAATTTTCAATGCAATACTTCAGATAAAATTAAAATCCATTGATGATTTATTATAGACAAATTTGAAACAAACCTATGGTAAACTTCATAAGAACTTGCATTATGTTATAAATATGAGATCCGTCACAAGATATACATGAAGGCAGTTCTGTTTTAAAAGCTTGAAAGCTTGTTGATGTGTGAATTTCTGAAGAAGCAAATGTATGCCAGAAAAAAAAAAACAGAAGAAGAAATGTGATGTGAACCAGTGTAAACATCCAAAATGCTATATATAATTATGGTGCTTTTAGGTTTTTAGCTAGTTTATTCTGTAGCTATATTGTGCAGTTATAAACCTCAGTTTATTAATTCTTTATATTGACATTGATGTTATAAATTATTTTAAGTATCATCTATCGAGTATTTAGAAGTGTTGGTGCACAAATCCATATTGTCCCACCTTTCTGCTTTACCTAATGGTTTATGTCTTCGGTAGTTTTCTCAATTTTGTTCATCATTGGAGCCTTCTTGGTCCTAAACAATGTCTGTATATGCGGGTGGGCATACAAGCCTCCTATATCTTTTATCCTTTGTGTTCTTCATTTAGTTAGCCAATGTCACAATTATAATTTCATTTCCAAATTTGTTTGCATCATGCTATTCTGATTGTTCCTGCTTTCTCACATGTTCTTCTACTAGGTTGATTTCATTAGCTCATCAAAAAGTATCTACAACAACCTGCAGTTTGGAAACTAATTAAATCCTAGCCTTAGTGGTCCTTTTCCCATGAAACTACTAATTTCATAGGTCCATATTATAGAGTTGTTATACACATATGGCAGAAGTTATAATTTCAGAGAGGGACAAACAGATTATACTGCTAGAAATTCAAGATAATTTTAATGAGTAAGGGACTTTGCAGGTTGCACTGTAGTCTGTGGAGATGGTGCACAAGAATTGTACAACGGATGCATAATGGCTGTTCATGCCCCAGATGCTTTGAGAATGTTGGAAAGCCAAGCAACATTTGATGAAATGAGAGTACTTGGTGCTTTCCAGTATGTCTACAGGTACTTCCATAATTACCATCCTTCATTTCCTCATAAAGTATTAGTTATGCATATTTTGTTTAAGAAGAATTGTTTGACAGCATTCGGCAAAATGCTTGTAGTGTTGTATTTCTCATTTATAGGATTGTTCTTTCATGTTCTTTCTTCCTTTTTATCTTACTAATAATTAATCAGTGAGGTATTTGAAAGATGATTTTTGCTAAAAATTACTACATAACAGAGTGATTTCAGTTTTGTTTTTTTAAATAAAATTCTCATGATGTTTTGAAAGATGGTAATTGCTACTATCAGAGCTGTGGATTTAGTAGTTTACCAGTCATCACCGGTAATCATAAGATGTACAAAGGATTTGGTAAAAACAAACAGTTTCTTACCCCAGACACATACATCTTTTCTTTTGGTTGCAAAAAGAGTGAGTTGCTGAATTGATATGATATTGTACTATGTAGTCCATTATATTGAGAAGTGCAATCATTCATTAACTTTCTATTGGCAGTGATGTTTATCTTCATCGTGACAAAAATTTTATGCCCCAAAACCCAGCAGCGTGGAGTGCATGGAATTTTCTTGGAAGCATAGACAGTAAAGTCTGTTTGACATACTGGCTCAATGTGCTTCAGGTTTGTAACATAGTCTTGGTTATAAAGAACTTTGGTATTCTTTATAATTCTGGTGTTATTTAGAATCTGTGGATGCTTCTCACCTAGAGACTTCTATTTAACCCAATTTTTAGTTGTTTATTTCTAGTGCATGGAACTCATACTCTAAACATCAGCAATGAAAGACACAGCATTTTGTTAATGGAACATGGAAAACAAGATTGGAAACTTCCACTATAAATTAATAGAGCAAAGATTTATTGCATACAAGAAAGCAGAAGCCAACTTTTGTTGAGACTCAAGACATTATTATGAACAACCAAAACCATTGGCTACATTGTATTTCTGACATAATGAAAATAGGTTCTACTGTCTATCAAAGGTGATTTCACCTAGAAAGAGTGGTCCCTTCTATAGCCATATCACCTATCAGAACTAATATTTTTCAGCTTTTCTAGTGTGCTAATTGAGTTGGCTGTCTCTAAGGAAATGAATTACTCTTCTGCTGTTTAAATGCTCTAGTTATTTCTCTGTAATGCATGACCTTGCAGAATTTAGGTGAAACGAGTTTACCTTTCCTTGTAACACTCAATCCAGATCGTACACCAGAACATACATTGCTCAAGTGGTCTACTGGCCATCCAGTCCCATCTGTTGCTGCATCAAAAGCTTCTCTTGAGCTTGATCATATTCAGGGGAAGAGAGGAATCTGGTTTTGTGGAGCTTATCAGGGTGAGCATATTTAGTTAGGGAAGAAGAAGCGTCAGAATAGACATTATCCATGATTTATCATGCACACATTTAATTGCATCAAGAACTTTTTCTTGTCATGCGAAGCATTAATCATTATAGTTCTAGGAATTATACATATTGCTATAAATGAATTTACTAGGGAGTAATAACATCTCTATGGCTGGTATATGTTGAAACATTTGTGTAAGCTCTTAGCTACAAATGAAATATCACCATCTAAAGTCTGTCACACTTTTGCTTGGTAAATTGCTCTAATTCAAGAAAACATTTATGTAATTTGTTTTGCTTTTATTTCAGGTTATGGCTTCCATGAGGATGGACTCAAGGTAGAAATTGGTGCCCCTTAAATTTGTTACTTTTACGTACTGATATCTTCTACAATGAAGTAATATTAAGAGTGCAATGAAATTTTGCATTTTACTTGATCGTCATGATTTTGCAATTTGGTGAAAACATTTAGTTTTGTTGTATCTGTTTATTTTGTTGTGATGCTTAATTCTTCTTTCATGAATCAATCAATTTTGTAATATATGGCTTACAAGTGAGGCACACCTCTTTGCAGTCAGGCTTGATTGCTGCACATAGTTTGCTTGGAAAAAGTTGTGCTATTTTGAGCAACCCACGACACATGGTACCTTCTCTGATGGAAACAGGGGCTCGGCTTTTTGTTGCTAGATTTCTTGGACAATATATCAATACCGGCTGTTTGATGTGAGTCTATTTATAATTTCACATCATTTGCCTTATTTTGCTTCCTTATACACGCACGTGCAGAGAAAATTATGCATCTTCGATCTCATTTATTTTCATATCTGTTCTCTTGAGAAACAATCTGGTTTTGACACTTGGTAGCACATGTTATCCTGGTTTGAAGCTGAATAAGCATTGAAACGTATACTGTTTAAAATAAAACTGTTTTATGCGGAATGCATTGCTAACATCTGTGAACATGTGCATCCTCACTCGCTAAGTTTCACCTTAACGATATGACTGTGATAGATTGACTGTATTGCTTTAAAGCGAAATTGCTTAATATATCTTCTTTGTATTCGTAGTGTATATTCAAACCTTGTTCATATTGAAATTTCTGTTGCATCATATAGCTACTAGCATTGTCATTGATTGCACTGCTCTTGACCAAACTAATCTTAGGTTCTCAACTATTCTTGGCTCCTCATTGATTGTGTTTCCAAGTAAATCTCATCTATCTGCACAATATATTACTTTCCTCACTACTTTTATATTTAATTTCGACAACTAAATTTCAAGTAATATGGAGGCATTGATACTGTGTGCTTTGTGGTTTCACAGTTTGCTGGAGGAAGGAGGCACAATGTTTACTTTTGGAGGAACCGGGAAAAATTGTCATCCAAAAACTGTTTTGAGAATTCACAATCCCCAGTTTTACTGGAAGGTATGTATGCTTAATTTATGCTATCCTTTTGAGAGAGATCACTTGCCACATGATGCTGAAATTGGTTAGCAGGGAAATTTTAAATAAAACATAGGCCATTGATTGATTGTGTAACTTTCCTGAGAAAATCTGAGAGAAAATACAAGAGAGAAATAAGAGAACTCAAGAGTGTTTGTTATACCAGAATCACGAAAAATTACACAGAGTTGAATGTACATTGACTACTCCATTTATACTACATTTTCACTAACTGATTCAATAACTAACTAGCTTACTAGGACTCCATACTTAAGCAAACTCTGACTTGGCTTGCTCTGACTGGTAAGGTAGGAATCTGAGTTTGTTACAGCTGTCATAGTCCAACTGCTTTTCCCTCCTAAACTTCAGCAATAATCAGCTGTGATCAAGCTTATGATAATTCCTAAACTTCAGCAATAATCAGCTGTGATCAAGCTTATGATAATTATCATAAGCTTGATCAATTGACCTCTGAATCCATAGATATGTTAACAGCCATATAGTATTATTATGCGTAAAATCCTAGAATCATGTTATTTGTATGCACAGTATTTTATTACCACTGATGACCACTACATATTGTTGTTAGGTTATGACACAGGCTGATTTAGGCCTTGCAGATTCATATATCAATGGTGATTTTTCTTTTGTGGATAAAGATGAAGGTCTTCTAAATATGTTTATGGTAAGATAAATATGATTTGAGTTCAAAATCAAAGTATGTTATTAATTCTGACTCTGATATATTTTTTCTTTTCAACTTATTTTTTCAGATTCTCATTGCCAATAGAGATTTGGATTCTTCTGTATCAAAATTGAAACAAAGAAGGTATTTTTGACTGGTGGACTCCTTGAATTTGATTTTCATAGTAGCTACTTATTGAATCTTATTACATTAATTATTCCCCTCTTGGCTTTAGGGGTTGGTGGTCACCATTGTTATTCACTGCTGGTATTGCATCTGCAAAATATTTCTTTCAGCATTTTTCAAGGCAAAATACTCTTACACAAGCTCGCCGGAATATCTCTCGCCATTATGATCTGGTAATTTCTTTCATTATCGCTGTTTTTGGGCAAGTCCAGAATGAAATTACAGAGAGGAAGCTAGTAAACACTAAATCAGTATATATAGTTATGTAGACATATGTAGATAAGAGTGAAAATGTAAGCATATGTCTATGCGATTAGGTGAAAGCATGCTTTTTAAAAACTTAGATTTGTAAAATTATCCAAGTTTCTGTTGAAGCAATAGGTAGTGACTCGTGAGGGATGGTTTCGAGAGATCCGAGTAACTCTCATAGAAATGCAAAAGGGGCATGAGCATGGCTTCTCTCCAACTCAGTCCTCTAATTACTATAATTTCCTTGACACTTTGGAGTTTGGAAGGACAGCCTACTATTACATGATATTTTAGTGATAGAATGCCATTTATTTACCACTGCAAATTTCATGGAATTTTAGACCATGGTAGTGTTAATAAGTTAAATTGAGCTAAAGTTGAGGGGTGCAATCTTACTGTTTTTATTCACCTTTTGTCTCTTTTTCTTTATAATGATTCTAACATAACTAACTAGATATAACAAGTTACCTTACAATTCCCTTTGGTTGTGTTTCTAGAGCAATGAACTGTTTTCTCTGTTCTTGGACGAATCAATGACATACTCATGTGCAGTATTTAAGGTTAGGATGCCATTCTGTTTGTATTTTACTTCAATTTATTATACATTATTGTTTCAAGGAAAATCTGTGTACTCACAAATAATCAAATTGTTTTATAGAGGGAAGATGAAGACTTGAAAGTTGCACAAATGAGGAAAATTTCTCTTCTTATTGAGAAAGTGAGTCTGTTAAAAAAATTAGTTAAATACTTCAAGAATTTTCATTTTATTTATTTATTTATTTTAACCCTTCCAGGCAAGAATTAATAAGATGGATGAAGTTCTTGAGATTGGTTGTGGGTGGGGAACCTTAGCTATTGAAGTTGTCAAAACAACTGGATGCAAATACACCGGTATTACTCTATCCGAGGAGCAACTGAAATATGCAGAAATGAAAGTGAAGGAAGCTGGCCTTCAGGTTACAATTTTGAGAAATGACTTTCAAGTATCAAAACATAGTAATAGCCTCTCGTGTTTATGTGCAAGAACTGTACAATTTAGTACCGCTGGATTTCGTGTTCAAATTTCTTTGAAAGTTTGTCATAATTTATGCAGTGTCTGTTTACTGTATAACTTTTCAAGCAAAATACTGATATAATGTCATTTTGCATTCTTCTCACTTTGCATCATCTAGTTGAATATGACAAATAACATGAATTAAGAAATATGTATTCTCCTATATACAGAAAACATTAATCATAATCTCTTCTCTATTACCAGGACCACATAAGATTGTATCTTTGTGACTATCGCCAACTGCCTAAAACCAAAAAATATGACAGAATTATTTCTTGGTAAGTATTATCACCACCTAGTATAATATATATGTATATGACCATAACAATCTAAATAATAATCAACTTGATTTTCAATGACCTCTTTCCAGTGAGATGATAGAAGCTGTTGGCCACGAATACATGGAGGAGTTTTTTGGTTGTTGCGAATCACTGTTGGCCGAAGATGGGCTTCTTGTTTTACAGGTAATGATAAAATGGGAAGGAAAAAATAAACTTTTGAATTTAGTTTCAGCAGGTGACACATAGTTAACGTTCTATAAGTTGCTAATTGTTAAGGGTGTTTGATCTTTGTTCAGTTCATATCAATACCCGATGAGCGTTATAACGAGTATAGGCTAAGTTCAGATTTTATAAAGGAATACATATTCCCCGGTGGATGCTTGCCTTCGTTAAGTAGGATAACAAGCAGCCATGGCTTCTGCTTCCAGACTCTGGTATTATAGTTAGCACAATTCATTATTTGGTCTTATGTATATATATAATAACTGAAGTTCTGCTAGTGCAGTGTGGAGCATCTGGAAAATATAGGAATCCATTACTACCAAACACTGAGATGTTGGAGAAAAGATTTCATGGAGAAGCAGAGGTACTGAAAAATAATATATAGAATCTGTATATGTATTTAACTTATCAGTTGTCATGTGGTGTTGTCTTTTTTATGTTAATGCAATACTATAACATAAAAAAAAAAAAATTCTGTTTCTTGATCTTAGTTTACATTTTTGTAGCAAAATACTTGCTTTGGGATTCAACGAGAAGTTCATTAGAACGTGGGAATACTATTTTGATTATTGTGCTGCCGGTTTCAAGTCTCATACACTTGGAAATTATCAGGTAACTGTAACTCTTAACTTTCTAGCCTACGTATATATACAGTTGCATTTGAGCTTATATATTGTTAGTTGTTTGAAGTAGTAACTTATATTCAGAGTAGTTGGGCAAAGCCACAGAGTTATGCTGGCATAACCCCTTAACACCCAAATTTACCCGTTGATTGTTTAGACTTTACCACGTGAAATTAATGTACAGGTAGTTTCTCTAGTATTAGATTAGGTTTTATTCAAGCTCGTGTCAACACGAAAGTTTGTTCATTTCATGACCGTGTCAAAACTTTCTTCTCTGATAATGTAGATTGTATTTTCACGTCCGGGCAACGTTGCTGCATTCAACAATCCATACAAAGGCTTTCCTTCAGGATATACTGAATCTGGCATCTAAAGGGAGAACAGACCATACTTTCTCATGCAAAGAGGGTCAAATTTGTGAGTAGGTAATTGATGATATTAGATTTGTACCAATAGAAGGCCCCATGATTGAAAAGAAAGAAAAGAAGAAGATGATAATTTCATATTTAGATACTCTCATTGAGCAAACTGTTGTAACCTTCATTGAATTTTTGAAAATGTTTTCATAGGATATTACTGGAGAATCTAATTAGATATATATTTCTTAAGTTATATATAACATTATTCATCATCGTCACAATTTAATTGGTTATTCAAATATAATTATTACTTATAAAATAGATTATGTAAAGGTTTATTAGAAAGTGGATACATTTTTGGTTGAAATGTTTTGAGGAACAATTTGTGTATTTTTTTTTTTTAAGATGCAATTTGATTAGTAACCAGTAGAAAATCTAGAAATGTGAATTATGTTTTCAAAGTCCACATATATGGAAATATCAATCAAAAGCAACACATTTTTCTCAAGGACTGGTCTAGCACTTTTTAAGAAAATTGAAAGTCACTAAACAACACAAACATCAAACCAAACAATGAAAATTCAATATTTACGCGTCGTTGAATAGTCGACAATGCCAGTTGGTGTTGAAAAATTAGCTACAAACTAGTTGAATTTTATTTTAGTTTCACGAGAAAAAGAAAAAATAAAGTTGAATTCCAATCAATTTCAGCCGTCCAATTTTTATATACAATTTGTTTTTAAAAATTTAAGTTGTTAAAGGAACTCAATTATTACTATGGACAATTTCAACTGAAAATCATTAAAAAAAGAAAAAGAAAAAACACACACAGAACACCTTTCTTCTAAGTTGTAAAAATCTTAATACTAAAATACATATCAATAACTTTTAATTTTAAAAAATCTGTTTTCCACATAAATTGTTGAAGACATTCTCTAATATTGAGAATAAAACTCCAATTTCTCTTTCTCATTCTATAAAAATTTGTTTTCCAAATACGAAAATATCAAACAAAATATAGAAAATAACCACGAAAGAGCCCATAAGAGAGAGAGAGAGACAGAGAGAGAGATTGACTAACAGGCAGGCCCATATCGGGCCCATCTCAAAGCAAGAAGCCATCAAATTCCAGATCGAGATTTTCCCACCTCCCAAACAAATTGGGACCATGCAAAGAACAAATACAACCAACAAACGTGTCCTCACAACCATAAACTACAATTCACAGCCACCAGAGAGATTCTGTGGCTCTCAATTATCACCCTCCAATATAAACCAAACCAAAGGCCCTCAAAATTCCCTGGAACAAAAATATCATCTCCTCTCTCTCACTCACGCACATACACACAAACAGTTTCCATTCAAGTTAGAGAGAAGCTGCTAGAGTTGGTTGTTTCAATGGCCACTTCGATTTGCGCAACTGAGTTCAAGGGGAGTTGGGGCAGTTCCATTGCTGGTGAGGACTATGCGATGCTGGTGAAGACATCATTGCCGAGTAGTAGTAGTAGTAAAAGTAGCAGCGTGAGAGTAGCGAAGCCGGTGAGATTGCAGCCGATGATGAAGAATGTTAATGAAGGAAAAGGTATCTTTGCACCTGTTGTTGTTTTGACTCGCAATATTGTCGGCAAGAAGAGGTTCAATCAACTTAGAGGCAAAGCTATTGCTTTGCATTCTCAGGTTTCCTTTTTACTCTCTATCTTATTAAATATATAATTGCTCATTTTAATTACCTTTTATATATATATATATATATATATATAAATATTCATATAAGTTGATCATGTTTCAGGTTGAATTATTTGTTTAAAGAAGAAATTAGGTAATAATAAACTTGTATAATGGTGAAATTTGGACAGGTAATAACAGAATTCTGCAAATCAATAGGAGCTGATGCAAAACAAAGGCAAGGACTGATTCGTTTGGCAAAGAAAAATGGAGAAAAACTTGGCTTCCTTGCTTGATGAAAGCTTCTTCATTTATTTTATATATTCATGTACTAAGTTAAGTTGATAGTTCATTTCAAAAGCTTTCAGATATGTAAACATATACTTTTTTTTCCATCTGGGTTCACCATTAAACACAAGAATGTAAACTCTCTCTCTCTCATTCTCCAATTGTGTTAGCTTAGCGATCTGTGTTTTCCAGTGGTTTGAAAAGCTATAGAGCAGAAGTTTCTCAGGAAAATTAAAGCTACTTCACAGGCAATCATAAGTAAAATATTCTGATAGGTAAAACTCGCGACCATTCAGCGAATGTGTTTTTAAAACACGAGGTAATACATATGGAGTACTTGCACCCAACCAACCAGAAAAGAATTGCGATGGCGGGGGCTAATATAGAGACTTGACAAGAGATATCATGTGCGTGACTGCTTCAAAGATAACAATAAACTGGGATGTAACTACAACATTTCTCGGTGTCGAATACTACATCAAAACAAGGAAAGTTGTATTACATCTGAAAAACAATACCTCAATTGCAAAATATTTGAAATCATCTAACCAGATTACAGAAAATAAGGTAAACAGGTTCATTAATTTTAGCTGCGGTGGCAACAGTGAAGTCCCCTGCAATAAACGATCACAGTGTTCACACATTGTATCGACTTTTCGTAGATCTTTCCCTTCTAGAATCATCCTGCAATAACCCACACAGTCAGAGATCCAGGAAGAGAGTATGCGTTCAAAATCACAAAAAAGAAAACATGAAAAAGAAATGTACATGAAAACTGTAAGTGATCCTATCAGTGACATCAATGACTTCCTTCCACTTCTTCCCAATGCTCATCTGCACAAGATTCCCAATAACAGCACTTAAGAAATCAATGTAAAGCGTTCATAAGATGTAATCTATAGTCAATAGTAACATGTGTACGAAGGAAATAGCCCACTTCGGCCCAGCATTGCTTTGTTCATCCAGATTTATTTATTGTAACACAAAGAACATAAAATCTTGACTTGGTTCAGGGACAAAAGATTTTCATAATAAAATTAAAAATCTGCATAAAACATGTAATCTGGATAAGCCATCATTGGAAGTCAAAGGCATCATATACATTGCACTAGTAGTAATTCACTGAAAATAGGCAATGTGAACATCACATCCTTAGGCTACAACCATTTATTTGTACAATAACCATGTTGAACTCTCAAGAAACATAATAAATGAACTTCACTTTATCTAACACCAAGAATATGACCCATAAAAGGTGAAAGATAATGCTGCAATCACAAATCTTATTTGCATTCATCACAGATCATGCTTGTAATTACTTAAGCAACAATTTCTCAAAACTATAACACTAAATTTTCTGATTTTTTTTTTAAAAAAATAAATAAAAATAAAAATAACGACCAGGGGTGCCAAGAGGCCATTATCCCATTGACCCTCAATAGATCTGCCTCTTCCCCCACGCATATAATTAGAACGGCATGCAGTACACCAAAAGATCCCTAATTTCAAATGGCCCTAATTCCCAGTAAATTTTCCATTTATCGTATTCCCAAGTTTTACAAGAATTTGTAAATTTGTAATCACTGAAAACCTCAACAGGAGAAACTAAAAGTAAAAGGTACACTTGGGTAAAAAATTTATAACTTCAGAAATTCCTCAAAATCAAATTCTTGATCAGGTAAACAACATGAGATAAATGACATCAAAATTCTAGCACTGAAAGAGGATGTAATAAACTAAATTAAATATCATACCTCAAAACAAGTAATTCATACTGTCGAGGGACTAATTTATGAGGTACTTATGTTAGTAGCAGAATCATCCACAGGACAATAAAGCAATACAAATCCAAACCATATATAAATAATTCCTAGTATAGATATGGTTAGAGATCCTACCTGGACAGCCTCATTTGATGCTGTCTTGGTCCACAATGCAAGTTTGTCTTGCCTCTGGCGTACACTAGCGACAACACCACAAATCTCATCTGCCTCATCAAATTGCTCTCCAATCAGGGCCATCATCTGCAAGACAATTACAAATGAACACTGATTACCGAAATGCCAATAGATCTGATAGTAACAAATGCAAACTACCTATTTATAAATTGAAGAATTACAAAACAGGAGTCAAGAAGTATACTGTTTCAAGCCACATGGTATCAAGGCCAGGCTTTCTGTTGCTGATGACAGACCACTTTCCTCCATTAGCACACTCGGGATCTTCCCATTTTGGTTCAACTCCAGCTCTAAACAAATGGAAATCAGCATTCATAGGCAACCTGCTGGGCTTGAATATCTGATCATACAAACTGCAAAAAGGCATTTTCAAAACTCAAGAAAGTATAGCCAGGAAAAACATTAAATTGAATCAAATTTTCCAGTATATATGTAAAAGAGAACGAAAATCCAATAAGCTGAAGAATATGGAAACCACGGAAAGTTATTTAGTATAACAAGTGTGGTTGTATAAACAACAACAACAACAATAATAAACTACAGCTAAAAATCTGATTTTTGTAAACTCTTCACTAAATCATTGTTTGAGATCTTAGAAAACACGATTCTCCAGGATCCAAAAACTAGACAATTTTTCCATTTTTCGATTAAATTTCTCAACAACCAAACTGAAGATACACGACACACGACACTAGCCTCAAAACGATTAAAAAAAATCAATAAGAACAGCACAACAAAACATAACACAAATCAGCAAAAAAAAATCATATAAATCAACAAAAACCCATCTCAGTAATTAAAATAAACAGAAACCCAATAAACAAAATAAAACGATTCTAATGCATCGTACAAAAAATAATAAAAAATAAAAAGAGAGAGACGTGTTAGAGTTGGTACCACCAGAATTCTTCGACGGTGTCGAAGGTGTAGACCTTGCGTAGAGAGGTGCCCCAAGCAGCGCCCTGTTTTGGCTTTGATTGGTTATCGAACCAAAACGTCCATTTTCTTTCCAGCTTGTGCGGCTGTGTCTCTGTCGTCGCGCCCGCCTCACTCGTTGCCATCCTTCTACTTTTTTCTTTTTTTTCTCTTTCCCCTTTTTCTTGCAGCTCTTCCCTGACTGCAAGAGCTTTCCCTTTATGTTCGTTTAATTAAGCTAACTTTTGGAGGGCTTCGTTTTAATGGGCCTTGCCATTTCCAAACCCAAACCCATTAGAGCTTTTCTTGGACTGAATTGAGTTATCCCAAGAGATTGTACATAATTTCACAGTTATGGACAAGATAATATCATAGTGATACTCACGGGTCGCCTGTTTTTCTATTTGAAGGCTTAATGCGTTTGAATTTTTTTAAGAGTTAATTACACTCCATCTCTCTGAGATATGGCTAATTATATTCGGAATCAAAGTTTATATTAATGGACACTAACCTTCCCTCACGTTAACGTTGACCATCAAAATAACCGTTGACTTTTTTAAAAAATTTTAAATGACCAAAATACCCTTGTCAATTTATATTATCAATTTTTTACTATTTATTAAAAAAAATTAATGGTGAGATCTAGATTGGATCTCCACCGTCCATCAACAATGATGAACAGTGGAGATCCAACCAAGAAAAAAAAAATTTTGAATGTGTTCATCGAACCATTCTAAGTTCGAAGATCGAACCGAGAGGGTTCAAAGATCGAACCCTTCTGGGTTCGAGATCGAACCCAGAAGGGTTTGAAGAACGAACCCTCTGGGTTCGATCTCGAACCCAGAAGGGTTCGAAGAACGAACCCTTTTGGGTTCGATGAATCTCGAACCTAGAAGCGTTCGAATCGAACCCTCTGGGTTCGAGATTCATCAAACCCAGAAGGGTTCGAAGAAGGGTTCGTTCTTCGAACCCTTTTGGGTTCGAGATAACCCTCAGGGTTCCACGAACCCAGAAGGTTCGATTCGAACCCTTTTGGGTTCGAGATAACCCTCTGGGTTCGAGATCGAACCGAGAAGGGTTCGATGAACACATTCAAAAAATTTTTTTTCTTGGTAGAGATCCAGATTGGATCTCCACCGTTCATCATTGTTGATAAACGGTGGAGATCCAATCTGGATCTCATCATTAATTTTTTTTAATGAATAGTAAAAAATTGATAATATAAATTGACAGGGGTATTTTAGTCATTTAAAAAATTTGAAAAAAGTCAACGGTTATTTTGACGGTCAACGTTAACGTGAGGGGAGGTTAGTGTCAATTAATGCAAACTTTGATTCCGAGTGTAATTAGCCAAACCTCAGGAAGATTGAGTGTAATTAACTCTTTTTTTTAAAATTGAATCGGTAACTAAAACTCAAATCTAAGTAGTATGTTTTTTTTTTCGTTCTAATTATTGAATATAAATATTAATTTTTTTTTAATATTAAAATATTAAAAATAAAAATAAATTTTAAAATATATTAATATAAGAATAATAATTATTAAAAAAATAGTAATTATAAAATAAAATATTATAATTATAATTCAGTGACTAAATATTAAGTGATAAATACTATAAAATAGGTAGATTCTCACCGTATTAATAAGCCATCTTATGATTGGCTGATTGGTTGGCAATCATAATTGGTTGAGGAGGTGGTCAATTATTTAATTGACTAAATGGAATATCTATAAGGCCTATATAAACAGCTCTTACTTGTTAAATTGTATGCAATCAATTCCCATCAATAGTAATGAGAGCTTGTTAAATCGTATGCAATTAATTCCCATCAATAGTAAAGACAAAATCAGCTGTGTGCTTGTACGTTATAAGTTTCTTTCTCCTTTTTTTTTTTTTTTATTTTATTTATTTTATAGGATAAATTATAATAAAATATCTTGATATTTGGTCATTTTACAATAGGGTTACATTTTTACTTAAACTATAATAGAGTACCCTGAATAATTATCAATTTAGTCCCTAATATATTTTAAAATATCACTTTTTAATTTATTATTATCTTTTTAACTCATTCGGTCCCTAACTTTTTAAAATACATTAATTTAATCTTTATGACTAAAAAATTTTGACGATCAAATCTAATATAAAGTATAAATTGATAATTTTATATTTTTTATTAAATTATTAAATTAGAATGATGATTTTACTCTTTAACTTTTTAACAATTTTCATATTTTACAGTCTAATAAAAATTGATATATGTTATAAAATTTTAATTTTTTTAAAAATACTTAAAAAAGATTAAATAAAATAATTAAATTTATTAAAAATAAATATAATTAAATTTATTAAAAATAAAAATGAAAATACTATAAAAATTTGACATATTTTTACATTTGAACAATTTAATCTTTTAGATAACTCAATAAGAAATTATTATTTATTATAAAATTTATATTATTTTTGAAGTACTTAAAAATGATTAAATGTGTTTAAAAAATGATTAAATAAAAAATAAATATGATAAAATTTATTAAAAATTAAAAAGATTTAAAAGTAACGTCATTTATTAAAATAAAAATAAAATTCAAGATTAAATATTTATAAAACTCTAAGTTTAACAAAAAAAAATTAAAATGTTAAAAAATTATATATATATATATACATATTTTAGAGTATATTATATAGTATATATACATTATATATATATGACAATAGAATTATAATATATATACATGCATTTATTATTATATTATAAAATCAAAATATAATAATAAAACCGTTATATATATAAATTTATTATATATGTATGTAGGTGTGTGTGGGGGGTATTAGATTACTAAATTTTGAGTTTTATAATTATTCAATATTAAATTTTATTTTATTTTTAAGAAATCATATTACTTTTAAGATTTTAAAAATTTTTTATTTTTTATTTTCAATAAATTTTATCATGTTTATTTTATTATTTAATTATTATAAGTATTTTTAAAAAAATTAAACTTTTATAACGTATATTAATATTTTATTGGACTATCGAAATAAATAAAGTTATTAAAAAATTAAAGGGTAAAGTATCATTCTAATTTAATAATTTAATAAAAATACAAAATAACCAGTTTATACTTTATATTAGGTTTGACTGTCAAAATTTTGGTTATAGACATTAAATTAATGTATTTTAAAAAAGTTAGGGATTATATGAGTTAAAAAAATAAAATTAGATCAAAAAGTGATATTTTATATTACATTAGGGACCAATTGAGAATTATCCGAGGTACTCCATTGTAGTTTAAGTAAAAGTGCAATTTCATTGCAATATGATCAAATGTCAGGATATCTTATTACAATTTGCCCTATTTTATATCATAACAATAAATCAGAATTTTTAACTTTTTATTTTAAATTATTTTTACCACTTTTAAGCTGTTTGACCACTTAAAAAATAAACAAAAATAACTTAATGTATTCAATTTATTACTCATTAAGTATTAAGTGGAAAAAATAAACATCCCCTTAAATAGTTAGATTTACGACACCACCGAAAACGTTATTCTCTTAGTCTTAGATGAGTACCAACCACCTTATTCATTATAAGTGAGTAAGTGACATTAAAGTGGGTTTAGACTCTTAGTTTTGAGAAAATCTTAGTATATTAGATGCACGGCTAAGTATACTAGACTATTTTATAATGTCACATCTTCAACGGTGGATACACTGAAAAAATTTTCTGTTAATTATAGCTTCTGCATTCATACTAAGTAGGATCCACGTCTGAAATGTGAATAAAATATAGATTTACAAAAGTGGTGCAAACAACATCTAATTAATGTTGGCCACGGTTTGATTTGAACCACCGATTCAAACTGAATCGTGGGGTTCGTAACAAGAACCGAGCAGCCGATTTTGATTAGGAACCGAAAATCGGAACCCGGACCAAGCAGTCCCGGTTCCAATTCCATCCTTTTTGAAACCGAAACTACTGGTTCTAAAAACGGTAGGAACCGGAACCTGTTGGAACCGTTGGTTCCGATTCCTTTATTTAAAAAAAATTAAAAAATTAAAAATAATAATATAAATGTTGGGGCTTGCAGGGCCCAACGATTATATGTTGGCCAACGGTCAACAAACCGTTGCACATCTCCCCTCCCAACGTAATTTTCACACAATTCTCTCAAATTCTCAATTCTCTCAATTTTATTTGAATTATTAATTTTTATTTTATACTTATTATTTTCAAATTTTTAATTTTCAATGGCAAGTTCTAAATCCAGAAAATCAGTCTCCAGAGGCAAGGCTCCTCTGAATATTGAAAAAATAAAAGAGCGTGATTCATTATGCAATAAGTCAAATTATCACGACTTTCTGCAGCAACAAACATATATGGAAGAAATGTACAATAATAAATTTCAAATTCCTAATCCCCCTTTATATGCTCAATTTTGGTGATGATGATGAAAATAAGTATAAATCTGAATTATTTAGAGTTCCTATGAAGAAGGTGGAAAAAGAACCCGAAAAATGGGTCGTACGTTGCAACTACTGTTCTAAAGAGTTGAAATGGAATAAATCTGGCGGATACAGCTCATACTGGAAACACATCAACACCCATCGTCCAACCAAAAGTAGCTCGATCACACTGACAACAACAAATTGTCAAGTACTCATCTCCTAACTATCAATTATTTAAATATAGTGATGCATGTAATAGGGAATAATTAGCTAGGATGGTAGCTGTAGAACATTTACCTTTTAGTTTTTGTGAAAAATTAGGTTTTTTAAATTATTATCATAAAACCTTAAATCCCGCTTCATGTAGAGTACCTAGAAATACTGTTAAACGTGCAGTGTTTGATATTTATAAAAAAGAGAAAATAACTTTATTTAAATATTTTAAAAATTATGGAGGTCGTGTTTCTGTTTGTGTTTGTAACATCCCTAATTTCGAATAAATATGAAAAGTATTGTTTAATTATTATGGAGTATGTGAATGTGATAATTATGATTTGAGGGGTGGAAAATGTAATTAAATTTATGTATATTTTTAGGTTTCCAAATGGACCAATTTGAACGGTCGAAAACAATGCATGAAGAAAATGGTGAAAAACTGGACAGTGTGCATCGCGACCATCCTCGCGACCAGCGCTCGCAGTAGTTGCTCGCGATGAAAATGGCAAAATTGGACCAGTGAGCACCGCGACCAGGCTCGCGATAGCCGCTCGCGCTGAAGGTGGCCAATTTCCATCAGTGAGCATCGCGACCGAGCGACGTGACCACCGCTCGCGATATGCGGTCGCGATGACTCAAAAATTTTAAAAAAATATAGCGGTGAAGCAGTGCCACTATAAAAAGAAAACATAATTGAGTAGAGAGCAAAAGCTCAAACATATCAGCAAACAGACTAGAGAACGGGAGAGAAAGAAGAGAGAATGGGAGAGAGAAAGAAGAGAGAGAAAATAAAGAAGAAGAAGAAAAGGAAGAAGAAAAGAGAATGAGAAGAAGAAAAGGGTATCCAGGTTCGGTGTATACGAGTTTTCGAATTTTCAGTTTTTCAGAAATTTTCTAAATTATCGAATTTTATAGTTTTTGAATTATTTGAATTCTATTGAGTATAATTGATAGTTTGAAACCGATTTCGGATTGATGTGAATTGCGAATTCTTGAAATATAGTTTATGTCAGAAATTTGGATTGTGAATAATATTCGGAATTGATTTTCATACTGTTTTGATACTAATATTGTTATGAAAATATATTGTTGAAAGTGATTTTAATTATATAATATTTGTGAAATGTATCGGAAAATGATTTTGGGGAATTTTGATTTGATATGGAATTATGAAATACGTTTGAATATATTTTTGAATTGATTTGATGTGATTATTGATTTAGAAATATATTCGTATATTTCCGTTATACGATATTTGATGAAATTTGAATTTAAAAAAATATACATATATCGATATGTATCGAAATTGAATACATTAAAAGCTGAATTCGATGATTCTGAAAGAAATGAAATATGTTGACATTGGATTTGAGAAAACAGTTTTGCGAAATAGTTATGATGTGTATAAACATAGATATGGATATAGGAGGTTGACATCTCAATTGGATTTCTGTCTGAACAGTACTAGTGCCGATTTATTATGTTTGTGCCACCCTTTGGATATACAGGCCTCATGTGCCGGTCCTAGAGTTCTGAATTCTGTCATGGGACATTTACAGCTGGTGATTCCGTTGGTGTTCCATTCTGATCTGATGTTCGGCTGGTCACCCGTTTGCGTCCGATGCCTAACAACCCGTAATCCAGTCCGATAACTTATGTTTTATATGTCAGGAGCCCAGTCTGAAAACTGAATTGTTATATGAAAGCATTTGAGAAATTATGAAGATTTTGTCTGTTGATTGATTTTGAATATGGTATTTGTTGAGTATATGATTTGATTTGACATGAGCCCCATATATGATTTATATATATGTGATTTATATTTTCTATACATAGATAAACTTATTTGATATAGTATATTTGGATATACAATTTCGTGTACACCCACTAAGCAATATGCTTAGCGTGTTGAGTTTTCGTACACGTAGGTAACAGAGCTTCCAAGGGAGACAAAGACAAAGAAGAGTAGAGACTGCAAAAGCACATCCAGAGTCACATCGTTCCTTCATATATTTTGGTAGTCCTTTTGTAATAAGTATATATGTATTGATATAACATGCATATACAGAAACTGTTTGTACATATTTGAAGAAATTCCGCTTGTGTAAATATTTTATTATATGTTTATGTTATTTGAATATTTTGATAAATTGATTGGGTAAGTCGCACTACATTTGGAAAGGTGCGCAAAAGTAATTTGAGAATTTAGAAGTTGATTTTTATGAATTTTAATTGTAAACAGGTTTTGAAAAGTCACAAAAATAGAGGAAACTCTGACAAGATTTTCAGAAATTTATTTAGACCATTTTTAAATGTTTTTAATATCGTTTTAAATTCTGGTTATATAAAAGTAAAAGTTAGATTTTAGTATATAGCTAGCGCTCCCTGATTCGATTCCGAGTGGATTGGGTCAAGGGGTGTTACAGTGTTGATATTTAGAGTGATCATTGGCAAAAAAACATGCATATTTAGGTGTCACCTGTCATTTTACTGATGATGCATGGATTATGCAAAAAAGAAGTTTTGCATTTAGAGTTTTTAATGATTCTCATACTGCTGATAATATATATAAATAGATGAAAATTATTTTAGAAGAATTTTCGATTGAAAACAAAATTTTGCAATTGATTTTAATAATGCTGCAAATAATACTGTCACGTATTCCACAATTATATACTTTATGTAACCCTTATTTTGGCAGTCATATCTGAATTATCCAGCTATCACGACTCTGGTCGCTCACAATATCTTACCATCCATCACAAAGGTCATCACCCTACGAGTAACGAAAGTATTTCTTACTTTTTTCGGGTTCCTACATTTTATCGTTTACTAGCACTTGCTAACTTGACCGTCGAAGTGACTTTGGCCAACACCACCTCGGTGTCCCAGACGTCCTATGGGTCACGTGCGTTCTTTCTTTGCAGGTTGTAGTGTCCCGTGTCTCCCGAGCGATTTTTGAGGACTACATCAAGATATTTCTATTATTTATGCAATTTATTTATGTTTTGACCCTCGATGTAACTTAGATAATTTACTTGAATATTATACTATTTATTATCAATGTTTAGGGATAGATGATGTTGATATTGTTAGTATATTTAATAATATTAAGACTTTATTTTATCAATTGTATGGTGAATACCTTGCTATATATGGTCCATCACTGAACATTACTGTTCACAATCCCGAAAAATATTTTCAAAATAAAGTTCCCTCTACATTTAAGAAGTTAGAGTACAGTCTGTTATCAAAACAAACAAAGAAAATGCGAACGATGACTTCATCATTCAACAATGGTGGAGGGATCATGAGAAAATTTTTCTAATTTTGGCTATCATAGCCAAACAAATTCTTGTAACCCCTTTCTCGACCGTGGCAGTAGAATAAGAATTTAGCGCCGATAGAAATGTCCTGGACGAGAGATGATCATTGTTGAGTCATACTCAATTGAGGTCCAGATATGCATTGATGACTGGACCAAGGCGCAAATGAGGCAACAAGAAATGGACCAACCATAGAATGATAACGATTTTTTTCAACAATGATGAAAACTGGGCACCAAAGGAACGAGTGATGATTCATAATTAGGTAAATAAAAGGTAAGAGAACTATGTGGGCTTTGATTCTTTCTAAAGGATACCTAGACAGCTTAATTGAGGTAAAATAAGTGTTAACTCAAATATTCTTATTTATTTCTTTAAATTTTATTTAACTTTCATGATTTTATCGTAATTTTATTTAAATTTTATCGTAGTTTAGGGTTACTCACTTTTAATTTTTTATAGAATATTCTATTATTTTAATTTTTTTTTAAAAAATTTCAGAACCGGAACTGGAACCGTATAGAATTGGATTTAGAATCGTGGGGAACCGAAACCGAATACGAAATTGAAACCGATGTAGAACCACTGGTTTCGAAACCGATCCCCCACGATTTTGATTCCGGTCCCCCTTAGGGGAACTAGAACCGCCAGTTCCAGAACTGAAATCGTTGGTTTCGGAACTGTAGCCATCCTTGCATCAAACAAACTAGTATTTGAAGTGGGTTGCATACATGATACGACCAGCTTTTGAGTTGTGACAATAAGCAGGTCCAATAAACAAAAGGGGCAATTGCACAGACATTTCCTATGGTTTGACATAATTACACGGATAAATAAGGCTTGAACATATCAATACAAATCTCCCATGATGTTTCTTAAATATTACACAGACATCCCTTGTCCTTAACTTGAGACCGTTAGTGTCTAACGGTCAACAGTACAAAAAGTCTTAAAATGCCCTTATATATTTTTTAAAATAATTGACTAGATGAGATTTGGTCCATAAATGAAAATAAAAATATCTTTATCTAATGAACTAGATCATTTGGTCCATTAGATGGAGATGGAGCCTTTCATCTTCATCTTTCCAAATTTCATCATTTCATCTTTATCAAAATTAAATAATAATTAAAATAATTAAAATAATTAAAACTTTATCTTCTTCAACAAACTTTCAACACCATCTTTAAATTCAATATTTTTCATCACAACAACATCATCTTCAAATCATCAGACATTGCCACTTCCAAATTATTAAACATTACTCAACATCTTCATCAATTTTCACCATCTTTCACCAAAAAAATATTAAACATTACTCATCAACATCTTCACCAATCACCTAAAATTAACAAATCAGTCTCTCTCCTTTTAAAGATTAAGTAATCTACAAAACAATCCACCGAAATTTGGCATGTTCTTCACCAAATCTAGCCTATTTGGTGACAAAGAAAATGCACATCTGAGATATCAACCATCATCGTCACCATCCTCATCTGCGCATCACCAGAAAGAAAGGAAAAAAAAAAATCATGGGCAATTATTAATTTGATTCCCTAACTTTTGAGAAATTATCAATTTTTTAAAGGGCAAAAATCATTCTGATCCCTAATTTTTTTAAAATATTACTTTTTGACTGATGTTTCCACTTTTAGCTCGCGTGGTCCTTAACTTTTTAAAAATCCATCAATTTAGTCCTTCTGGTAGTTAAACTTAATGATGTTAGGGGTATTTCAGTTTTTATACATAAAAATAAAAATTAAAGTTTAAAAAAATAAAAAATTATTAAATAAAAATAAAATAATAAAAACTGAAGATAGAAAAAAGAGAATTTTTTTACAAATAATTAAAAATTACTTTTAATAATTTCTTTATTTTTTAAAATAATAATTAAAAATTTATAATTTTTTTAAAATAATAATATCTCCTCTCCTAACATTTTTAGAAAAATAACTTTTTATATTATTTTATATATAAATTTATTTTAATATTGTAATATTAATTTGAAGAGTTATTTAAAATTATTAAATTATCATAAATTAGAAATTATTGTACTAATTTTCTTTTTATTTTTTAAACATTTTTAATTTTAGTGTTAATTAATTTATTTATGTATTTTTTATATTTAAAGATTTTTCTTATAAGTTTTGTATATTTTATAATTTTAATTGTTTTGGACATATGTTAGATTCTTATTGTCAACAATTAGAGAGGACATATGTTAGATTTTTATTTATATTGAATTTTTTTAAAAAAAATTAAAAAGTGAAAATCAAATATATTTTTAAAAAAATTTATTTTATTGTTCAAAAAAAAAAAAATTGAAACTGTTCTTGGTGGAGATCCAATCATCTCCACCAAGAACAAAAAAAAAAAAAAAAAAAAAATTCGAAATGGATAGAGATCAATCTCCTTCGCTAGAGATAAAGCGACCTTTAGTGATGGAGGTCGATGGGTCTCCATTGCTGGAGATCGAAGGGTCTCCAACGACGGAGACCTAGTTTCTTTGGTTCGTTGAACCAGATCTGGATTCGTTACACCTCAATGAACCCAGAAAATGCATTCGTCGATCTTCAATTTTTTGTTCAGCATTTCAATTTTTTTTTTTTGTTCTCTGGATCTTCCGCCATTTCGAATTTCAATTTTTTTTTTTTTGGATCTCCATCAAAAATAGTTTCATAAAAGAAAATATTTTAAAAAAAATATTTGTTTCCCTTTCCATTTTTTAAAAAATATTCCAATATAATATTCACCGTCCATCAATATTGATGGAAGGTGTAAATCTAACTAATTTTTTAAAATTTTTTTAATTTAATTTATTTTAAATTTTTAATTAGGGGTAGATATGTCATTTCACCAAAAAATTTAATGTTGACCCATTAATAGGTTTAAAGACGAAAATACCCTTTGAACCGTTAAATTTGACTAGCTGTTGACTCGCAGAAGGACTAATTGATACATTTATAGAAAGTTAGTGCCCAAGGATACCAATAAACGAAACTGCTTTAAAAAATTGATAATTTCCCAAAAGTTAGGGACCAAATTGATAATTGTCCAAAAATCATTAGCAATCAAAGAAGGTAAAAAAGAAAAGAAAAGATTATAATGAATCTGTGATAGACCGCCGACGATCGCCTTCAGAGATGGAGCTTTAGGCTGCATCTCCCACATTTGAGAGAGAGATGGAGCCCAAAGTGAAGGACCATATCACATGCGATCTAGTCCTTCACTTTTAATAGCCGTTGGTGTGCTCGTCGACGGTCGTCTTCCGAGATAGAGCTTTAGGCTCCATCTCCCACATTTGAGAGAGATGGAGCTTTTGGGCTCCATCTCCAAGTGAAGGATTAGATCACATACCATATGGTCCTTTGCTTTTAATAACTGTCGGCGCGCGCTTCGGTGAGCGTGCGCCAGTAATCTCTTTAGAAGATGGAGCTTTGGCTCCATAATGAAGCCAACGCTCCATCTGTTAGTGGAGATGAAGATCTCCAGAAATTTGGAACCATCTCTGATGAGTTTTTAAAGTTGATTTTTTATTTTTTTTATTTTGATAATGAACCAGATGAGATCTGGTCCGTTAGATGAAGATTTTTAATATATTATTTATTTTTATTTTATATTTATTTAATGAACTAAATCTCGTCTGGTCTATTGATTTAAAAAAATTTTAATAATTTTTTAATTATTTACTATAATAAAAATTTATTTTAATTTTAAAAATATAAATAAGAATATTTTAGACTTTTCATATCGTTGACCGTTAGACTCTAACGATCTCGTAGTGACGGTGAAAAATGTCCGTATAATATTTATATAACATCATAGTAGGTTTGTATTGAAATGACAATTACCTATTCGCTTCAAGTATGCTAAATAACAGGGGATGTCAGTGCAATTGCTAATAAACAAAAATATCAGAGTTGTGAAGCTTTTCAAAAATGAAATTGTTCCTTGGAACTGTCAAAGTCTCAAAGACGAGGACTTCACAAACTTTCTTCAACAAGGCCTTTTATATAAATTTTCACAATCACACAAGTTGAGAAGCTGAAGGCAAATCAAAAACAGGAAACAGATGGCATCTCTGGCAACAAATTTCACAGGCATTCCTTTTCCTCTTCCCTTTAGGCCTGCGCCGGCTTCTCTGCTCCTCCTCTCTCTACCTGAAAAACCCTTCTCTCTATAGATCAAAATCATGGTATTTCTCTGACCAAAAATTCAAAAACATTGATCTTTATTTCCTTATTATATCCCTCCCCATTGCCTCCTTTAGCGAATTCTTCTTCTTCTTGACATTTTCAGGCCACCCCACTTTCAAATTCTCCTTCTTCATGCAATCTGCTTTGCTTTTTATATTCTGGGTACTGATTCTCGTAATTCTTTTGCGCGAAAGTTTTGACTCTTTTATCGTTAACGATAGCTTTGTGTTTCTTTTTGCGGGAGCTTCATTTATTCTGGAATATTCAATGATTGGGAAAGGCAGTACAGGTGTTGGTGGGATGGTATATGAATTGTTAGGCGAATTGACACTTGTTTGTGCCAGTGCTTGCTTGGTTTTGTCGATCAGGCCAAGTGCTTTTTTTGCTGAGTTTTTCTTGTCTTGTGGGTTGGTCTTTAAAGGAACCTGGTTGTTGCAAGCTGGGTTCTCTTTGTACACTGATGCCTACGCATTTAAAGGATGTTCAAAGATTACCATACCCATAGCGAATGAAAATGTTGATGTTAAGTGTGATCTTAAGGAGGATGGTTTTAGGGGAGTGGCATTGGTCAATCTGTTGTTTATTACACATGTAATTGGGGTATCTATTGTGAGCTTTTTGTTGTTTGGCTTGCTGTCTAGTTATAGGAATTTGAGGTATGGTGAGGCAAGCGGTCCATTGTTAGCGCAGCTTGAACCGGATAGCATGTTGATGCGCCCTGAATTCGAGCTGGAATGATGTGTATGTTATCTTTCTTTTCTTTTTTTTTTCTTTTTTTTTTTTCATGTGTTTGGTACAAAGATTTGATTTAATGAAGATTACCCTTTTGTTCTTTCTCTATAGAAGTTGGTGTTGGCACACAGTTTACTTATTGTATTGTCTTCTAATCATTTAGAATTTACTATAAATTATGCATATTGATGATCATTCTTAAAAGTACTGACCAGTGGTGGTCATTTAATGGGTATTTTTGAGGTGGCTATTTTATACATATATGCCTTGTTGTGAGGGCTATAGCTTATGCAAAAGTTAGGACAAGAAATGCAGCATGTTGCTGTTGTTGGATAGCACATACCTTGCTTTATGTTTGGATTTCAAACTTTGAATCTTGTGGTGCCTTTTTCTTTATAATCAGATTACTGGATAACTATATTATGAGATTTTCAAAACCAAAATGTAATTGTGGTATATGTAATTTATTAACAGAGTGAGTGGGAAACTCAAGCTCAAAAGGCAGTGTCAAGTAATTGTAGGAAACTGAGATTCTTCATAAAATTTGATGAATTTGTGTGATGGAATAAAGAACAACAAATTTAGTTTAATTAAGCACAGAAAAAACAAGATTTTAATGGTTGGGGTATTTTCATAAGAATTGATTTGGTATATTTCGTTTGACTATTCTGTTTGAAGAAAACCAAACAACCGTCACACCCTTTTTGTTTTTGCTTTCTCTAAAATGACATTAATGCTGTTGCATTGACTAAGAGAAAAATGTTGGCTTTCCATATATCTATAGCATGCCTGCTAACTCTAGAGATGTGTTAGGAATGAACAAGTTAATGCAGAAAATTGTTTTCAGATCCATTGGTGTAGTGGCAGGAGAAGAGAGTTCAAAATGAAGAGAAATATATATCTGAATATGTACTTTTCCTTTTTGGATTTTGTACTCTGGAATGCAGACTGGAGAAATCATTCATCTTATGTTATGCGCGCTGTATCATAGAATGCAATTAAGAGAGAGCTTTGAGAAATCCTAAGTAACCATAAGGCTCTTCAAATTTTGATGCTAATATTTATCTTTCACACATGGTTTTGGGCTAAATAACAGAGAGCTTTTAAAGATCCTAAGTAACCATGGCATACTTGACACCCTATTTAATATGGATTAACAAATTATTTGTAACCTTCAGAGGAACTGTTTTGGGCTAAGGATTGAGATGTTCTTTTATGTTGATGACTTTATTAGCAATTCATTTTGTCTCTCTCTAACAAGGAATAGTCAGTTTGACTTCCCAACTTAAGAGATATGCATCAACTGTTCTATCTATTGCGTGTTTCATTTTGGTTACCAGTGTTTAAATGTATAATCCCTGGCAAGACAAGGTAAAACATCTATGCTGCCTGTCCAATTGTGAAAGTCAGATTAGCAACATTGACACTGAAGTACGAGGCAACTTCATGATCTATCGGTGTTTTGTTCATTTGTCTTTGTAATTTATGTTTTTTTGGTTGACTTTCCTTTCTAACTTATCAGCATCTGCATAGATATTAACACTTCTTATTACCAATCACTGTTGCTCTTTTTTGGCTTAATCAGCAATTTTTTTTTTTTGCGTATTTGTTTTAAGTGCATAAAATGGATATAAAACTGCATCTTATTGGTGATCCTTTTCGCTTCATTCTACCTGTCTTTGCTTGGTGCAAACATCAAGGACATAGAACTAATAATACAAAACAAGGATATGTAAATCCTAAAATGACTGTACATGACACCTTCAGTAAGGATGTGTCACTAAGAGCAGTCTCAGGCAGTTTGAAGTGGATCTGAAAGAGCAGCTTTTAGAGTTTAGTACAATCAGATTAGTTGCATTTCCTCTTTGGGAAATCAGAGTTTCTGATCAGCGTCCTTATTCTGTAAGCTTTGGTGGCAATAGCAAGTATCTTCTCTAATGTTTGGTGCCCTTCTTTAGATAAATATTATGATGTAATTTACTTGGGAACCTCTACTCTAGCGGTGACCAAAACCATTTGCGCTGTCTCTACTAACCACAAATCCATGATTCTGCTGGCACAAGATAGTTATTGCGAGATGTCTAGATAACTATCCTGTGTGTAGGTTGTCATTATCAGACCTGGTGGTTGTTTTCGCTTGACATTTTGAGTACCAATGAGTGGCACCCTTTTAGAGGCAGGACTACGAGAATCAGAAGCTGAAAGCATTGATAAGGAGGTGAATCCTTATGATTCCTCTATTATGGAAAAATGTGGCTCCTGTAGGTTCCAGTATTATATGCACAAGAAGCACAGCACCTGAAATTTTCATCTTTTTCCTTCCTGACAGAGTCCTTAGAAGCAAGGTAAAGTCCAAGGGTTCATTTCCAAGTTTGCTAAAAATTTGCTGGCAATGGATTAGTTTCAGGTATGTTTCTTCTAGACATATCTTAAAACTATATGTACTTCTGATTTAGTTTTTGAAGTTCAGATTACGTTGAGATGCCTATGGTTGTATGCAGGAAAACCGACCAGCTTAGCTATTTACTTTTCCATTTTTGGTGCTTAAACAAGCATTAAATGCAAACTAATGGTTACATATTGAATTTTCAATACTAGTGATATTTTAATAGCATGAGCATGGTGGCTCTTCAGTTGTTCATCGCACAAATTTTACCAGATTTGGATAAACTGAAGCCTTGCATGTAATGTTTTGAGAGGAAATGCATTTTTCAAGTGCACTGTTTCCTTTTTCTCTATGGGAACTATAACCTGATAAATATTTTAGAAAAATTTTGAGTTTATCAAACATGCTGAAAGAAATTTCTTAAATACTTACCGTTCCTTTTAATTTAATTGCTTTAACGTAATTTCTTGCCTATATTTATGTGACATGATTGTACGGTAACAGATGATCATAATAACTGTTTCTTTGATATTATGCACATTATTGAACCCAGCAATATCATAACAATATGAAGACCAAGGTGTCTGATTTTATTCATACATACGTCTGACTGAAGGACAGGTTGAAATAGATTAAGAATTTCTGTCCTTCAGTCTCCAGTATGAAGAACATCGAAGCTTAAGAAATTTGTAGTTGCAAATAATTTGATTGCTGCTGAAGGATCAAGCACACAAATACTGTTTTGCTACAGTCAAGGAAGTAATAAAAGTCCATTGCAGTGTCCTAACTGAGAACAGAGTAATAGATAAATATAGAGCATACATCAATCCAATTTCATATATCCCCTTGAAGAAGAAAACTTTGGGATTTTCAAGCCATCGTTGACGAAAGCATAAAAATCCTTGGATTTTAAGTCGGAAACGGATTCTCTTGATCTTCTTGGTAAATTCACCACATTTTCGTTTCAGGAGTTTAGATGTGGGGAGTCTCATCCATTTTCTCACACGCCTACGTCCTGCATTCACTTGAAGACAAATAGTGTTATAATTATAACCTAAATTAAAAGTTTTGGTGTTTCTTCTACTATCATTACACACCTGGTGATAGGTATGCAGAATAAGCGAGTCGCTTTACTTTTGAAGATGTGCTCTTTTGAAAAATTTTATTTAGTCCGAGGAGTCTCCTTAGATATTATGGTATGAATGATGGGTTTACCTAATTTCATTTCACAACTTTGTTTCCATCATCAAAACCTAACATAGCAGCTTGTGGCTTCATTCAGAGGGAAAAAAAGGGTTTTTTTTTTCTTACTTTTTGGTTATCACTAATTGGAGCCAGAGGGAGCCATGGATCTCAAGCAATGAAAAGGAGGAAAAATAACAAAGTTCGTATGTTTTTCTAAACTCAACTAATGTTCTCATGCTTTGTGGATTTGATAGTATATTACTTGTTTTCCTGAAGCTTTTAGTTATGCAAATGAATATCCTTGTCAAGTATGTTTATTTTATTTAATTTTTGCAGTTCAAACCTGCTCACATAATCTCTAGTTCTCACACTGATATGATGGAAGCATACCTTGAACCCTTTTAGTATGTTCATTTTCTTCTAAATTTGGCTTATGTAGAACCTGCAAATTGAATAAAAGAAATTAGTGTTTCCATGTTATTTAAGTATAGCTGCAGTGTATGGGCCTCAGAGCAGTTTCATTAGAGTTTGCTCGTCTCTGCAATTTTGATTTACTAGGTTCACACCCGAAATAGGCTTCCAATATGAGAAATAATAAAAAATATGAGAAGTACAATGAAAATTTGTTTTTTCAGGTTGTTAATACATAATAATGCTATACTGCCTAAAATTTTGCCTAAATGATGTAGCAAACTGATTTGTAGCAACCATGTTAATTATGAGATAATGTGTTAATGACGTGGTAGTTACAATCAGCTTGCCACATCATTCAGGCAATGAATTTGGGCAAATTTTTGGGCAGTATAGCATTACTCATTAATATAATTTCCTGTAGACTGTTATGTCATGATACTCCTTTAGTTTGCAAGGTTCGGTTCAGTACCTCAACCAAACTATCCAAACGCTTTCTCATCCTTCTTTGTATGAACCCTTTGGTGCACTATTTGGACAATTTTGTCAGTCAAAGATGTAAGAAGGCTTGCTTATTATTCCAGAAAGAATGACAAAGAATTTGCTGGCAAAAGAATTATGAAAAGAAGAGCAGGGAAATTACCTTTACATGGTATTTTACGTAGGCATAGAAGTTCAGTAGATTCCATACAGTCTTTTCTAGTCTTTTACCTCGAATGTGACGTGGAGCAATATCTGTAAATACATGATCAAAAAATCTGTCTTAAGAAGAGCTTAATCTTTATATGGTACGTGGAAAACAAAGCCCTGAAAGACCAAATGAAAAAGAAGAAGATACTATTACATAGTTGTATGGGTTAACAAGAGATTTTTCAATAAGCATGACACAAGGTTAATATCATAGCATTTTAAGAGGAAATATATGTATTTTAAGTATTTATGTTTTATTATTTGAAGTCTTGTTTAATAGCTATGCTGTTGTGTTCTTTCTATGTAAGTTGATCAGGATATAGTTTATACTTTACGGGTGGGTTAGCTTGACTTGGTCAAATGTTGGAAGAAAAATGGATACCAAAAGTGACAAATCCTCCATTTGTGCTCAAATCTGCAAAAGGTTCCCCTCTCAATTCTGGAGGAGGAATAGGTGACCAGCAGCAGGGAGGTGCCTTAGCCCATTTTTTTGAACTTCCCACATCCATTAGTTCCTGTGTCATGGTAATTAAGTCTTTCCAAATATTAGCAAAAAGATTTTGATATAAAATTAACTAAATATGTTTTACATTATCAGTAAAATACCTGAAAGAATGATGTTGCAATAATCACATCTGAATATTCTTTGAAGCGCATTGGGAATACAGTGATGATTTTTTGTGGCTGCCAAGCTCATGAAATTTTCTTCTATTTAGGCAAAGCAGAGTTAATAGAAAATGTATAGTTGTTTTTGTACATCATGATTTGATATGATAAAAGTATAATTAATTTAATAAATTGTAGAAAGGAAGGATTTCATGGGTTCGACTGCAGCTTTTTGTAAAATTATGTTGAATCAGGAAGAGCATAATCAACAGAACATTTTATGTTATTCTAACTTGTGAAATGACTTTAATAGGAAAAAAAAATAAATTTTCTTTTTTAATGTATCATGACCAGATATTGAAAAGGGGCAGATTGTGAGGCAGTTATCAGTAATTTTACCTTTGAATTTACTTCAATTTGAAGTTTTGAAAGAAAATTGTGGTTTGTTGATAATTATTTTGGAGTATTAGAACATATCATTAGTGGTCTTACATTTGCGATTTGGCAGATCTTGCTATGAGAATGAACTCTCATAGTCTTTACTGGACTTTGAATTTTTGCTGTTCTGTTGTAAGTTAATAATTTTATCTGTCTAGCGTACGGCGTACCTGTCTGATGACATAGAAAGGCTCTCTTGGGTGATAGACAAGTTTGATTGGTTTGTGCATCCCTTGATATGTATCATCATAATTGACTTTCCACAACATTTCTTTCAGCTGAGAACTTAGTACTGTTGCTTGCACTGCAGAAATATCTCTAATTATCTTTACGGGATCTGGGAACAAGAAAAAATGCATCAGTCAGATTATAAATATCAGCAAGTATGGAAAATTCATTGCCTTACATGAAAATTTATAGAGCCCTCTGCTCTTAAGCATTTCCATTAACTGGATGCCATTACCCAAATCATAGGGGAGCCTATCACTGACAGGACATTTATTGTGGTGCTATTATTTACTTGGTTCAAATTGCTGTCTCCCTTGTCTGTCTACTTTCAAGATTTTGTTTTGCTATGTCATCTTTCTTTTGGTATCTGATCCCTCAACGAAGAATGTGTATCATACACTTGTATTTTCCTTGAGTTTAGCAATTTTACATTTTTTTCTTAAAAGAGCTTTATCCTTTTTTTTTCCCCTATAGTTTCATCTTAAGTGGACTGCATTGATGATAACTTGTTTCCTGATTCTAGATGATTTTATTCTCATGCACAGTGCTTGAAATATGTTGTCACTTCTCCATTGTTGTTGTATCACGGAAAAACAGAGCTTTTCTTACATTTAAAACATATAGTCATTATTATCAAATAGATGGTACTACTAATTTTTGTTGCAAAGCACTGACAAGTTATATATCATTGAGGTGATGGGAGGATTACCATACCTTTTTTACGTGGAATCTTAGCAAAATCTAGTCGTAGAGTAAGCTGGTATCCTGCTTTTGCTGGTTCAATAATCTCCACAACATCGGAAGAAATTCCCTTTATCATCTCCATAGTGTAACGTGAAATTCCAGATGGCAGCAAGTCTCCTTGGGACAGCAGTGGCATTGATATCGACAAGTAGGCAAGATGTGGATCGAACGCTGTAGACTGTTCAAACATATTGAGGCAATCAGTATAGTAATTCTTCAAATTTCAATTCATTTGTTGTAAGCCTTTATATTTCTGAGGTAATAACAGTACATGCACACACATGCACTTGCAGGTATCATTTACCCCAATACATATTTCCACCAGATTCTCTACTCTTCATGAAGATCTTTCCGGCAAATCTGCACTAATTGTTTTCTGTTTTGAGTTGTGACTGTCCAATCATGCTGTTCATATTTTTTAAATTACATCTGATTCTCTTTATGTTTTACGGACTAATAATTGCATGATGTATTTCAACAAAGGCATAATCTATTTCTGGGCAGATAATGTAGGAAATGGATTTCGATGACATGACAGTAAGATTTGAAGCAGCTCGAACTGCATCAAGAGAGCTGAAGGTTTACCTGAATGTGGTATTCCACAGACCCAAATTCATGCAAGTGATGATCAAGCTCCAGGGGTTTTTCAGCTCTGTCATGAAAGGAACAATATTAATCATCATATTCAATTTTGGGTTCAACAACACTAAATCATTTTCAGTCTTATATGCACAGTTTACTTTCAAACTATGAATACTGATCATTTGAACAAATTTGATTTGCAGAACTACAGTCATAACAGCCATCTGATAACAGCATCTGTAGAGATACAGCATGTCAAAAAAAGGTATGCTTTATAATTTTCTGGTGCCCTCTCATCTACTTTTAACTGAAACAACTGATAGAAACTCTCAGGAGGCTGTTTAGTTTGTTGTTTTCACTTGCTGAATTTGAGATTCTGTCAAACAAAATGTGGAAATGCCCATGTAGTGGAATTGGCGTTATAATTATGACTGCCATACTGCTTTGTCCCACCAATAAAATTATTGCATGAAACGTTATTGCTTATCTATGTGGAATTCCTAAATCTTCTCCACCAGATTAAGTTATCAGTAGGTCATTTATGAGGAACAATCATCAACAGTCTCCTCCATTTTTGACTCTGGGCAACTTCCTACTTCCTAAATGTTGTTCAATGATATAGAAACTGAGATTTGTGACGCCATGTTAATTGTTCATTATGCATTCTGATTTGTCTGTCGGTTGGTGAATGAATTTCTTGTCTGGCCTAAGAAAAAAGAACTTTATATCTACATGTTATTGATTGCATTTGTTAGTAACTAACAGAGCTAAAAATTTAAATTGATAGAAAAGGGCCCAGCAATAGTATATGCACTCCCTCACATGTAAGACCAATGGGTTTGTCACGAGGTTTGAGCCCAAACACATATTCAAACCTATAATAAATTCAGAAACATAGACAAATACAAGCACGTGGGAGGACTCAAACTTAGGATTTCTGAGTCAAACTAAGCTCTGATACGATGTTATCAACCAACATACCTAAAAGCTTAAACTGATAAAAAAGGGCACAACAATTGTATATAATCATTCTAACAGCATTGATGTATTCATAGAGTAAATATTATATTTTTATTCACTTATGGGATCATTAAAATACCTCTATCGTGTTTTTCATTTACTTGTAGTTTGATCAAATTTTAAAACAACCTCGTGGTTTTGCTGAAGCTAGTACGAGTGTTTTTAGCTAATAACGAAGAGTCTTTGACCTATTTGGAAAAGTTGTTTTCCAAATTTGGTCGAAGCTCTGCACCACCGCCACAAAGTTGAACCGAACCCCTCTATCACCATGAATGCATGCAGTATCAAGCTGAAGCATTCTAATGGCAAGGCACTTTCTTTGTAAAATAAAGAAAGTCGGTCCCATCAGAAAACTCCGGGGTAGCCAAACAGATCCTACATTCATCTATCTGGTTGTAAAAAGGCAGATGAAAACAACTAAGAGTCCATTAATGGAATGCCATATAAAACAGTACTCACCTGTATATCTTTTGCAGGATGTTCTTCAGAGAAGGAGAGGCTCTTTCAAAGCTTGCCATCCTCAAAACACACAGTAGTGCCTACTGCCACTGCTACTACGGCAGCTACATTCTGTCTGTTTTTGAAGGCATGTATTTTTTTTTTTTTTGTTTTTGGAGTAAAATCTAATTAATTAGGATGTTGATGTTGAAATCATTTTCTCCTTTTAACTGTCTTTGCTTTGAAGCAAGTACCTACTCTTTTTTTCTTTTTTGGTTTTTCTCAGCTTTATCACATACTTGTTCATTGTTTGTAAACTACGCCAAATTCATCTTCTGTCCACATCACCCTTAAATTTTGTTTTTGGATTCTACATTGAAGACCAGGATGTACCTTCATTTTTCATGTGTGCGCTTGGAAGTTCTAGTGCATGGTACTGATGATAAACTCATTATTCAAATTATTGCATTGTTGACACACTTAATTACAAATCATCTATCACATTATTTAGAATAAAATATTTTTAAAAAATTGAAACAATTTGCAATCATCTCTTGAGCTAATACAAGGGTATGGATTGTTTCCCAATAACACCCGACTCCCCCTGAGGTTTATTATTCTACAAACGGACACAACATTTATGTTTATTGGCAAAGACCTCCTTTGCGATTGACCAGGTTTGAATAAAAAAAAAAGGTGAATTGCACTCAAGTACCCTGATTTTTATCATAATTGCACGTTTAATGCCAGTTTTATTATAATTGCACTCGAATACCCTACTTTCTGTTGACCACCGTTAAAGTTACGGTTGACCAATCGGTTCAGGGGCAAATTGGTCTTTTACGTTTAAATTCATTTTTAAAAAAATTTTAAAAACCATCCAACAAATAAGAACATGCTATGTCATATTTTAATTAATTTTAAAAAAATTAACCATATTTTTAAAAAATATATATATTAAAAATATTTTTTAAAAAAATTAAAAATTAAATTAAAAAAACAGATGGAAGAGATCTGGAGATCTCTTCCACCACATCACCAAAAAAAAAAATTTAAAAAATTTTTAAAAAAATTCTGAGTTCGTGTTCGAACCCAGATCTGAGTTTGTGAGTTTTCAATTTTTTTCTTCCTTTGCAGGGGCAGTCTCGTCATTTTACCATAAACCGTTTGGTCAACCGTCACTTTAACGGTGGTCAACGGAAAGTAAGGTATTCGAGTGAAATTATGATAAAAGTCAGGGTACTTGAGTGCAATTCACTCAAAAAAAAGACCAAAATGCCTCCAAAATAATATATAATATTACTAAAATTCTTTAAATAAAAAATAGTTGAAATGGACGGAAAGGATTTTAACTAATTTTTTTTTATTTAATAAATTTTCGTAATTTTATATAGAGTAAATAACGTCTACCTTTCTTAAGGTTTGATCAATTGCAGGCGGAATTAACTTTTGGGTTTATTGATAAAGATCTCCCCTCCCGTTAGTCAACTTTTGGGTTTATTGCCAAAGATCTCCTCTTCCGTTAGTCAATTTTTGGGTTTTTTTTACAAAGACCTCTCCTGATCAACTGTTATATATGATTAAAATTTACTAAGGACAGTGAGGTATTTGTCAATAAACGATAAAGTTGAATCCACTTGTAAATGGCAAAATATCGGGTGAGATCGATGCAATTAACTATTTTATATATTATTTTGGAGATATTTTGATCTTTTTTACAGTCAAGCATGGTCAACTGTTAATTGGATGGAATCTAACTAACGGTATGAGAAGTTTTTGCCAATAAATTTGAGCATGTACACCACCCCTTCTATCCAACGTATAGATCGGAAATTAAACTTAAGAAATATAGTTTTTTGATTTACTTTATAAATCAATATGCAACTTCATATATCACAATAATTGTATTAAAACTCATTGATTTTGCAATTAGTATCATTAATTTCTTTGTTAAATCCGAAGGTGCAAAACGTGAATACTAATTAGAGGTTTTTCAATTGATAAAAGTGATGGTTGCCTGCAAACTCATAAACCCCTCACACTGGTAAGACATTATTGTAAGTTTAAATCTTGTCTTCTATTCCAAATTTTATTTTTGCAACCAAAAATTAGAAAAAGAAATTAGTTTTTTAATTACAAAAATAAGAAGATAATTCTTTTGCAAAAAAAAACTAATAATTCCTCATCTTTGACTTTTATTTTGACGTAATTATCCGAAGCATAAATAATCTGTCGGTAGCACCAAACTAGTCTATAGGTAGGAGAAAAACTTGAGTGTATCAATCATTATACGACTGGACCACTCAAGTATTGACACTTGTAATTTAATATTAAAGTAAAAAAAGCTGCCAAATAAATATTAGTTCGGTTTCTTGTCAACCAGTGGCTATTTATTCCTCAAAAATTGACAGCTCATCAAACAAATAATTGCAGAATTAGCAAGGTAGCCAATTAGAACTCAGCACCTCGACATCCCCTTATTATAACGACATTAACTAACCGTACACCAACAAGCTCAACTGGCAGTTCCCACATCAACCCTACCACGAAATCCTGGCCGTTGATCACCATCAACACGAAACTACAAAGAATAAAATATTTTCAAGCAATCGTTTCTCCAAAAGTAAACGCACTTCACCGATCATCATCACATCACCCTAATCGTCTCTGTATTCTATTTTATCCTTCCTCAAGCAATTTTTTTCTCTTTTCTTTTTTCAATTTTTTGTTATTGTTTAAAATAGCATTTCTCAATTCGAAGTTGTTTGTAGAATCGAATATATTTGTTATTTGTATTTTCTCAGAAATTTTTCCTTCATTTTCTCGGGAAATATCTTTTTTTTTCATCCTTTTTTCTTCAAAAAAAAAAATTATAATAATTGTCAATTTCTCTGTAACTGTTATTGTTGTCTTTATTTTGGTTTTCTTTTGATGATAAAAAATGTATATTTGAAGTTTGATATTGTCAACAATGGGCGTTGACGTTGTGAGTTGATCGGTGTTGATGCAATTTATTGAAAAAATTATTTAAAAATTTTGAAACGGTTAGGTTTTGTGAATTCTTGATTTTCTGCCATATCAGGCAAATGGTCCTGATTCTGTCTGTGTTTTCAGCTCGTTAATGATATTTTAATATGTTTCCTTTGAAGTTGATTGATATATTGAGGTCTTGAAAGTATTGTGGGTTGTTCAAAAACTTGAACTTTTAGGGTTACAATTTGTGAATTCTTGATTTTGGCTAATTTGGTGAATGGGATTGTTGTAAAATGACAAATAGTCCCTGTATTTTCCACTAATTATTTCAATCTCTCATTCAGATTTTACAAAGTTTGGTTGATTGATAGATTAAAGAGGTCTTGACTCATAGGATCCTGGTTCCTTGAGTATTGTGTTTTGTATTAAGTTTCGATGGAGAAGGTCCATGTGGATGTTAAGGATGTTAATGGGAGTAAAAAAGAGCTTTTAGAAAGTGAAGACTCTGAAAAGCTCGATGATCAAACTGATGGAGAGGAGTACAGTGAGTCAAATTCTTTGTTGCCTCCTAGGAAAGGTGGAATGTCCAGAAAATCTGACAAAGATCGGCGAAAAGTCCAATGGAATGATAGGAATGGGAATAAGCTTGTGGAGGTGTTAGAATTCGAACCGAGGTAATACATTCATGGATTATTATATTAGGTTGTGTATGCATGGTTGTGGTTGAAGTTTTAGAACTATAACGTTTTTGTTTCTGTATGCTCTACTCATTTGGTTTTGGTTACATTGATATGTCATTTTGCTGTATTGTTTGCTTTTGTTTCTTTAACTCGTTTGGTTTTGTTTACATTGATATGCCATTTGCTGTGTTATTTGCTTCTTCTTTTTTTTCTTTCTGTTGCTTTGTTATGTGTTATGGTTTGCTTTTGTTTATGTTGTTATGTCATCCAGTTTAACTTTGTTGAATTTCCGACTTCCAGTTTGGAACTTACTGTGACTAGTGCATTAGGTGTTTCAGTCTAGTTAAATAACTGCTTACAACTGAGTGAACATTAAGATATGGTAGAAGGATTGAGTTTGAGGTGAAAACTCTGTATAATCATTGAACAGGTTGTGTCGTTAAATCTGAGGTTATCAAGCTTGAATGGCACAGTCGAAAACTCCTTAAAAGAACACTAAAAAGGTATTATGATTGGTTGTTATGGCTGTAGAGACAACTTTATATATATGTGTATGTGTGTTAAATTGTCAGTTCGCACTCGCCAATTAATAGCCAACGAAATATATTTTCACGTGGGTAAGCAGTTTTGACATGAGCTGAGGTTGACCTTTTGAATTGTTGATGTGTTCTTGCCATATGGTATTTTCCATTAACAGAAATATCATGCCACTGTCAGGATAATAGCTAGGGAAGCTATATAAAGTTAAATTGATTGTTATTTAAGCATATAACTGTGAGCGCATCACCCGATCTATAGTTTTAAATCTATTTGATTGAGAAGCTTAATGACTCTCATCACACCCATACTCCTCTGTGATCTTGATGAGATTACCTTTTGTCAGTTATATCATGGTAGAGAGCCTAAAAATACTAAGCCTCTGATTGCTTCATGGGATCTGATTGTGTGAAACTCTTGGAAGAAAGACAGTGATTTACCTCTTGAATTTATAAACACAGAATAACTATGTTGTAGTATTTTGCTATTTGAAACTTCCTGCAACATTTAGTCAGTCATAATATGGGTGTGTAGGTTTGATCAGTTTACTTTGCTCATGGGTCACTTAATCTATGTAGTCTGATCTATTAAGGGTCTGACTTTTTGAGTGCTCATCAAGACTTATGATAAGGGTTAATGCTTGAAAGGCTCACTCCTAGAAAATTCATGATGGTACCTTATTTGTTATATCATGCAATTAGGTTTTTGGGCTTGATGTAGGCTTGTTTACTGCAGTTGCATGTCAAATTTTGCTGCTTCATCAGAAGGGAGGTTCATTCATGTTGCCATTTCTGAACTATAGCCTCGATCATAAAAGATTATTCACCTTGAGAACTGAGACTTAAGAAAAAGATATTGCTAAAATTTGTCTTCAATGTCAGTTGCTTATACAGTCATGACTTTCATTCGTTATGTGTCCTTCACTTTAATTCTATATACAAAACTGCCACTCCACTTGCTTGGATAAAAACCCTGTTTTATTTACGAGTTTTCCATTAATAAGGACACTTGTCCTTGGGAAACAAGCAACTCGGGACGGTCGCCTAGCATTGCTCTTAAGAAAATAGCTTATCTGTTTGACTTTCGTCTGTTTTACAAAAAAGTGAAGGTTTGGCCGTTCAACAAATGCAACGGTCATACCTTGCTTGGAAATCTGCTTGCAACTGGCAGTTTCTTCACGCCTTAACAAAAGTCCAGCATTTGTGCTGGATTGGATATGTTTCGGACATAGAAAGTTAACAGAAAGATTGTTGAAGGGTACAGCAGTGGAGAGGGCAACTCCCTACACCCAAGACTTAATGAGACAGTCTTGAATAGGAAACTTAGTAGTAGTTTTTATATAACAAATACAGCAGTTGTATTGATTAAAAAGATCTACAACTGATTACATGGAACCTTGAAGGATTAAGACCAAAAGGGTTTTTCTAATGTGCCAATATCATGTGCCAGTCCATCTTACATTCACGGGTCATATATTGGGTTATGTAGGCATAGCCCCAAGTTTGCATGGCATCATTATTATAGTGATATGAAACATTGTATGCCATTTTTATCAGTCTATATATTAAAATTAAGTGTTAAATGCCTGAACGTGCCCAGACTTATAGGAATACTTTTGTGGTAAAGTTACATTTCCTATGTTTGATCTTTTAATACCCTTCCTGCTGTTGTTCATGAGCCCCCCTTCTTGTAAGTCAGACATTCAGGACTAACAATAACTTTTAACTTATGTCTTTTTACTGATTCTAGCTGCCACTGATGGCAGTATCCTGTTTGTTTTAAACAGTTTTTTGCTACTCCGTGCTTAAAATTCTAACCTCTCAGGTCATGTTTAGTACATGGGACTGGAATGGACTAAAATTTAGTCTCATGTTTGGTGCGTCACTGGACTGGACTAAATGAGACTAATTATCCTGGGCTCATGAAAAAGATGGCTCTATTCCTCACTATCTTAACCCCTCCAAATCTTAGGTCTTATTTAGTCCCCTCTCTATCAATCCTCTCCATTGTCCTCTCCATCCCCTCTCTTTTTTGGATAATTCAAACAAATTCTTTATATTTTATTAAAATACTTTTATATATAAAGTTAACATATTCTACAAGTTAGTTAAATATATTTTATTAAAAATATTTTTATATTTTTAATATAAATTAAAACATATTATTATTGTATTTAAGATTTAAGTTAAATAGTTTTATTTATTTTAATATATAATTTAATTTTTTTATTGAAAAATTAAATATTTTCATACTGTATATAATAATTTAAAATAATTTAATTTAATGTAAATTTAATTTTTAACCAATTTTATTTTAATTTAAAATATTTAAATAATTATATTTTTCTTGTAATTGATTTTAAATGATATATTAGTTTGATCAATCTTATACTGTATTAAAGCATCTCAATGCATTTAATTGTTATTTTAAATTGGAGAAAGAGTGTGACGAATGGCTTGTGGTGATTAGTTCGAAATATTTAGATATTTGCACTGGAGAAGTGAATATGTATTTTTATAATTTTTTTTGATAAAGTAGATCCATATTATTTAGAAATGCTGATGTGACATTATTTAGATACTCAAAAATACATATTTACATTGGAGATGCTCTTAAATATAAAATACAATTATCATTTTTTCCAATCCCATTTAATATCAAATAAGAGATAGTACTAGTTTTAGTTCAAACTATACTGTACCATACATATAAAAAATATCTATTAATAATGTTTTATATTTACAATTTTATAAAATTAATAAAATAGTTTCTTCAAAATAAATAAATAAATAGTCTGAAAATTAGTCCGAAACAGCACCAAACACAGGTCTGGACTATTTTAATAGTCCAGCTCTTAGTCCGATGCATACCAAACATAGGTCAGGACTTAGTTCCAGTTTAATCCAAGCCAGTCCAGTCTAGTCTAATCCCAGAGTTTAGTCCAGTCCTGCCTGCCAAACGAGCCCTCATAGTTTTCCTGGATAAATGAGTTTTTCTGTGTCTCCAACTTGTTATCATCGTGTGTTTGAAGAAACTTATGACATTCTTTTTAAAATTATAGATGAAAGTTCTTGTTAAATTCATTTATTTACTTTCATGCCTTCAATATTAAGTATAATATTTCCTTGTCTCCCGAGTTATGATGTGTGAAAAAACTGATGCAATATAATACTTAATTGATAACCATCCTTGGTTCAGCATGCAATTTTAATCTTTTAGTTACAGAAATCTTTTCAAAATTTTTAACCTCCACTTTTTCTTTAGAAATAAGTTTACAATGGGTGTCCATGCTTCCTTCATTTTATTACCTGTTCAAATTGGAAAAGAATTATCTGAATAATCTGAAATATGTGATATGATTTGCCTGGGCATTACCATCCTTCAATCAATGTATCACTTACTGTCAGCTCCCTCACTACCCATTCTCCTGCTTCTGCCTGCAGTGATGTGAGTGACTCTGATGATGAGGAATCAGATTCTTGTATCTGTACCATAATGTAGATACCATTTAGTAAACCATCTATCAGGAGATTCTTGTGGGATAAATATATGAAGCTTTTCTCTTCGAAGCCTGATTTTGTCCCATTTGCCAACTAGCTGTTGATGGACCAAAGGTCCGGGGGACAAGAAAGACAACCTCTCATGTTTGGCAATTCTTGGTGCGATTCATGACGATGGAGGTTAATGCCACTCGCTGTCAAGAGTTTCTAACAAGCTGCTGCAAACAGCTTGGACCTCACACCGCGGATTAAAGTGGATAACAGTGATGATGACAGTCTTGCTTTGATAATATGTACCAAAATTTAGGCACAATTGAGTTTTTTATGCTTTTTCCACTTATGTTGATATGTAGGTATTGCAATACCAAGAGATACGATTACCATGTTAGTGAAGTACAAGGTACTTATTCTGTTCATTTTTTTTCACTTGATAGCTTGTGTCTAACACATTGAATAATCTCTGTTTCCATAGTTGTGAACCTAAAGAGGATTAAACCGCCAGTGGCAGTATTTACAATCTGGAAAGTCTAGTACTTGCCATTTTTTATTTATGCTAGAATTAGATTTTACAGCATATATGCTTTGTTGCTGTAATTTGCTGAAACTTCATAATTTTCTACCAATTAGTTTTAGGTATGAAGTTGTAATATAGATAAATTATAAACCCACTTATGACTTCTTGATCTTTTAGTTCTAACTTTCCAATATTTCATTTCAATGCTTCCCCATCAATAATTATTTTAGAACATGCACTTGTTGGAACTTTGAAGTATGCATTGTCAATCATATACCCAGTTTGGCCATTATTGAGCATATTTCTCACCATTCTTCATGATTGGTCAAGACTCAAGAAGAAATATAAGTTGGCACCCAATCTACTCTCTTGAACCAAAATAAATCCGATGTATGTCTTGTGAGTAGAACCCACTATTTAATAGTCATCATTAGGAATACTTACTGATAGGAAGTAATGCATCTGTTGTCATCTTTTCATGCTATGTTTTTAAAACAGAGATGATTGAACATCTTTAAAATCCTTTCATTTAATTGGGTTGGTAATTGTATAGTCTCTTTGGATCCCCTCTCAATCTCAGATGAAGTTTGAAAATAATTTTGAAAAATGTCTATTCACATGGGGATGGCTTTTTTTGCCAGGAGAAAATGATTAGCTGAGCTCCATTACTTCTTTCTCCCGTGCATCTTCAGGTCACTTTCTTTTTCTCCAGTGAGAATACATGAATTTCTGGAAAATTAATAGAAAAAGGAGAGATTGGAAATTTTATGGTTCTTTACTCTCTGTGGAAACAATAACACATGCAGCCAAGGCCACTTGCTCAGGACTCAGCAGAACAAAAAATATCCAAAAACATCATTATTGTATATAGAACATTACAAACAATAAAAGAATCAGAAATAGAGATACAAACAACACCACCCCAAACCAATTCACACTTTAATCGACTTGAAAGATAAGCTTCTTTCTTAGAATTCGGTTGTTTAATTTCACAAACACACAGAAGAGTAGAAAAATGGCATTATCATGCCTCCAGGTTGGTGATATCTGGAATTGGTCTTTGTTCTCTGCTTTGCTGTGAACATGATCTATCAAATATACTTTTCTTCGATGGAATAATCTCAGTATAAGTGCTTCTACCACTGGTGATGCTTGTGGCCTTGGACTTGTTAGAATTCGGAGAAGCCAACCAGTTCGAAAGGCTGGCATTAACTGCAATCTCTTGCAGTAGAGGCTCTGATTGATTGTACTTTGATTCTAGATTGAAAGGATACAGATTAGAACTGGGCTTCAAACTAAGGGGTACTGATGGTTCCTGCTCTAACGCGACATTCTCCTTCCTCATATGCTTAGTTGGTGCTGTTCTAGCTTTGATTGCTTTCCATTGAGTGAGATTCTCTACCGGATTCAATACAGGAGATACATATTGGCTCCTATCCCGTGCATTTCTTATCGATTCGACTGGTTTTAATTCACTATCTGTTGAAGCTGGAAGCTGCATATGGTTGTTGGATTTGTTCTCAGCCATGGATTGAGAGTTCAGTTGCTCCAAGAACTCACTTCGGCTTATTTCATCATCAAACTCATTCCCACTATCGTCTTCTTCATCCTCCTCGTCGTCATATTCCAAATCGCTTTCAATATTTTCCATATCATCCTCCTCATCATAGCTGTCTATGCAATTATGATATCTATAGTTGCTGGGAAATGAACTCATTTTTGACATGGATGTATCGGATCCAGAGACAGCAGATACACTTGCTTTTGCTGCATCTGCGCCATTCTTTTCCCTTTCTTCCTCCTCATCTGAATGATAACCAGTTTGATCTTTCGAAAGCGGCTCGTAGGTCTGAACATTCAAATTAAAGCTCACTTTTTTCCTAACTTTGATGCTTGCAATTGATTTCTCCTTAACCTTACTACTGCAACCAACAATCAGAGATCCAATTAATCATTTTTAACATAAATCACAAAAATGGAGGCCAACCAAGAATGAGACTGACCTGAGCTCAGAATCTGAGCTAATGGGGTTCTTTTCTCTGATGTCAAAACTATTAGAGACTAATGACTCCAGAGGTTCATAGCTTCCATGTCTCTGCAACAAAACCTCAACTAAATATTAACCAAAAAAAAAAGTAAAAGAAAAGAAATCAATCACTCAAACAAAGAGCAGAACAAAAAAAAAAAAAAAAATTGAAAATGGACTTACTGGGTCTCCTGGTAAGATCCTATTAGCTGGTTTCCTGCGTTTTCTTTTGCTAGAAATACCAAAACAACCAAGAAAACAACCCATTACAAGTCTCTCTGCTAAGTTGACAGAGATGACTCTTGTTGTAGCTCAGATCAGAAGATGTTCATGATAAAGAATAAAAGAGTGAGAAAGAGAGGACAATTTTAAAATGCATTTTGGGCTCCAACGGTTTTTGAAAATAGGAACGTTGGAGTTTTATAATGATAGAATGGAAGTGGTGGGTGCACGAGTCTTTATTTAAAGATAAAACAGACAAAAACAGCTTTCTCTCTTAGATCTCTGTATACTATTATGAGTTCTTTAAAACAATAGAATTATGAATTCTCTCTCTCTCTCTCTTTTATCCTTTTAGGATTTTTTGGTTAAACATCAAGTGTATATATAAGATTTTAAATTCATTATTTTTTATACTTTTTTTTTAATTCCTAATAAGTTTTTCAATTTTTTTTTTTTTTAAAAAAAAAACCTCTGATAATATCTCCAGCAAAATGCTTTAAGAAAAAGTATATATTGTGTAATGCAAAATTATTTCTTTATTTTTTGAAAAAGTAGAGTAACAAAAAAAATAATTAAGCATTATGTTCTGGAAATATTTTTCAAACAAGATATATATAAAGAAACGAAAACTAAAACTGAGAGTTACTTTTTTTTTTTTGGCTTTTTTTACTATTACTTTTAATGTTTTCTTTATAATTGTAATTAGAATTCTAAATTCTTTGAATCTCTTGAAGACGGAAAAAAAAAATCTTGATGACATAACCGTTCTATTATATTCTTCTATGAGATGTATTTTCTTTTGCTAATTTAAAATATAGTATTAAATTCAAATGAGTAATAATAAATTTTCCTTCCTTCAATTTTCATTGCAGAGACAAGCCTAATTTAATTTAAGTGGTTATTAAACTTCCTTTTCATATTCGTTATATCAATCCGGACCGCATTTAGGAGCCGTTTGTTGCATGAGTTTGGCGTCCAATCCCATGTTTGGCCCATACAACACAATGGATAAAAAAATTTTGTTGACTTTTTTAACCCATTAGACCAGGTTAAAGTAAACCTCTCAATATGGTGGGTTACAACTTATCCCACCTCTTTCTTCCTTTTTTTTTTTTTTTAATATTTTATTAAAATATTATATATCTTTAATATTAATTAAAAATTAATTTTTAATAGTTCTATATATTTTTAAAAAATAATTTAAATAATTTATTTTATTTAAAACATTTTTTTAATTTAAATAATTTTATAATATATTTTATTTAAAATTACTTTTAAATAGTTTTATTATTTTTTATTAAATTTATTTTATTAATAAAATAATTTTTAACTTAATTTAATTTAAGTTATTTATTTTTATTTAATCCAATCCGTACTGTACCAAACACATGACAGTACTAATTAGTCCAATCCAATCCAATCCAATCCAATCTCATAAAAATAGTCCAATCTAATCCAATCCAATCCAATCCCATGCAACAAACAGGCCGTGTTTAATCTTATTAGATTCGACAAACCCCTAACTAAAGTGGTGTTGGACTTCATAAAAAAAAAAAAAACTTCTATTTCCATTTTTCTATCTAATTACCAAAATAGTAAATTTTCATTTGTCACGTTATTTCCTTTTTTTTTTTAATTCTAAGATGTTAGAAATTTATTTTTTTGAAATGAGATGTTAGAAATGTAGTATTATGTTATTGAATTATTTTGTTGTTGATAGAGGATATACTTTATCGGAGAAATTGGGCTTTAGTAGGGTTGTGTGTTATGGCTATGTGCTTGGAGGTTCTTAACCGGAGTGCTGATTTGTCTAGTATCAATAATAAACAAGCTTCGAAAATGTCAAAGTTTCGTCCGATAAGTTTATGTAATATTCTTTTCAAAATTATTTCGAAGTCTTTGGAAAACCGACTCTGAATGGTTTTGGGTGAGTAATCTCTAATACTCAAAGTACATTTATTCCTGATAGATTGATCTCTGATAATGTCATCGTGGGCTTCAAATATTTGCATGCTCTGAAACAAAGAACTAGAGGCTTTAATGGTTTTTAGCTCTAAAGTTAGATATAGCAAAAACCTATAACCAGGTGGAGTGGGTTGTTTTAGATGGCATGCTGCTTGAGTTAGGTTTCTCGAATAGGTGGGTGTTAGGTGTCATAAAGTGTGTTGCTACGGTTCGTTATTCCGTTATTATTAATAGGAGGGTCACTAATTCCTTTAGGCATCTTGGGGATTGAAGTAAGGATATCCCATTTCTCCTTACCTCTTTATGGTTTGTGCTGAGGGTTATCAAGCCTTCCGATAGATGCTGAGATCAACGGGGTCTTGTCTGGATTTCGGTGCTGTAGATGAGGTTCTCGAATTTCTCATTTATTCTTTGCGGATGACAGTCTAATTTTTACCCGTGCCTCTAAGGATGAGTGTTCCCTTATTAAACATATTTTAAATTCTTATGAATATGCTTCGGGTCAGTAGGTGAACTTTGGTAAATCGGTTATGTGCTTTAGCAAATTTGTTGAGCTTCATTATGTCGAGGGGATGGCTGTTTCGTTGGGAGTCTCTTTGGTTCCTTGTCACGAGCGTTACTTGGGGCTCCCAAGTTTCGCAAGTCAGAATAAAAAGAAGTTATTTAGGTATATTCGGGACATTGTTTGGGCTAAGTTAAAAGGGTGGCATGGTAAACTGTTTTCTGCTGGGGATAAGGAAGTGTTGCTCAAAGCCGTCATCCAATCAATTCCTACTTACGCTATGTCGTTGTTTTGTCTTCCCAAGTCTTTGATTTCTAATCTTTATAGACTTGGTGCAGCTCTCTGGTAAGGGATCAAGGGACAGTCAAATAAGCTTCATTGGGTTTCTTGGGCAAAATTGTGGAGGCATAAAAATTAAGGAGGTATGGGTTTTAGGGACTTAGGTGTCTTCAACAAAGCTTTACTTGTAAAGCAATTTTCGCAACTACTTAAGCATCCAGAGTCGTTAGCTGCCCGAGTTTTGAAAAGTCGTTATTTCCCCACTTGTGATTTTCTTCAGGCAAAAAATAGTAATAGTGGGTCTTTTCTTTAACAGAGCTTGATTTGGGGGAGAAGCATTATTGAAGCGGGTTCTATGTGGCAAATTGGGAGGGGGACGGTTCGAGGGTCTGATTTTTTAGGATCGGTGGATTCCTTACCTATCTACGTTCGAAGTGTTGTCTGCCTTTTGTCAAGTGAGGGTCTTTCGGTGAACAAGCTTAAAAATGCCTTGGGCTCCTAGAATGTGAGTCTGATCCGTGGGTCCTTTCTTCATGAAGATGTAGAAGCTATTTTGAGCATTCTTTGTTGTTCCTTTCATGTTCCTGATTCGATTCTTTGGCAGTACGAGAAATTAGATGCTTACTCGGTTCAAAGATGTTATTTTTTTGCTAGGGAACTTGAGAATGATCATGATGGTTTAGGCCTTGGCTGCATGGAGTCGTGGTGGAAATACGTTTGGCGTATCTTTTTACCTCCGAAAATAAAGATTTTCATTTGGAAAGTTAGTCACAACTGGATTTCAGGTAGGATTAACCTTTCTCACCATGGTATGTTTGTTGGGACATGTGGCCCGTTGTGCTTGCCAGAGCCAGAGTCTACAGTCCATGCTTTGTGGACTTGTAACAATTTGAAACACATTCGTAAAGCTTGCAACTTCTTGGCAGGTTTTTCTACTCCTTTAGTCTACCGCATTTTAGACCTTCTTTGGCTATGGAAATGTAAGCTGAAGATCAATAATTTTCACTTCTTTGTGTTATTATGTGGAGAATCTGATTCCGGCGTAATCAAACGATTCACCAGAATAGATCTATTTCGACAGACAAGGTGATTGAGTGGTCTGCATCTTTCGTTTTGACTACCAACAAGTGATTGATATGAATCATGTTAGATGTTTAGTTGTTCCTAGCGAAATGGCTCGCTGGAAAGTCCCCCCAGTGGGTGTCTTCAAGTTGAACACTGACACTGCCTTAGATGTATCTTCAGAGAGGATTGGCTTGGGTCTGATGATCAGGGATGAGAGAGGTGTTGTTATGGCAGCTGGTGTAGTGCGTTTGGAAGCTCGTTTCAGTCCTCAAATTGCCGAAGCTACTGCTTTGGTGCATGGCCTGAAGTTGATGATCGAAGCCGGCATCATTAAGACTTATACCAAAGAAGTTGTTGAGGGTGTGAACTTTGAGTCGGCTCCCCCCTCGGATTTGGGATTGGTTATTATAGAGGTCCAAACTCTTATGAGAAATTTACAGGCGATGGAGTTCTATTTCGCTCCAAGGACTGCAACTTCTATTTCTATTAGTCTATCAAAATTTACTTTGTTTTCAAATTTTGCTTCATTTTGGATTGAGAATTGTCCTCCCAACATGGAGATATTAATTTTTGACGATTGTCCACATTAATTTTGCTCTTTGGATTGGGTTCTCCCTTGTTTTTGCCCTCAAATATTTGAGGATATATTTTTATTACTAATGGTCACCAAGCTTTGATGTTAACAAACAGAATGGAGTCACGTGCAGATCACGTGACAAAGGAGGTGAAATTTACAGTAGAATAATTTCTTTTTTAAGCAAGTCTGTCTCGTTTGTCCTTATTCAAGACCAAAAGATCCAAACCCATACAAGTTAGTACAACCCCCCAAATCAAATCCTAGCCGTTCATCCCAATCCCAAAAAATCTCTACCGTCAAAAACTCACACAACCCACACTACAATTATATTCCCTCTTTTAACTCCACAACACCATAAAATCTCTCTATCTATTTCTCTCTCTCTCTCTCTATCGCAGTCTCGCCAACTCTCTGTCTCTCTCTCTCTCTCTCTCTCTCATCACCAAATTAAGTAGAACGAGATGGACTCAGATCAGGGGAAGCTATTCATTGGTGGGATTTCATGGGAGACGAACGAGGATAGGCTCAAGGAGTATTTCGGCCAGTACGGCGACGTTTTGCAGACTGTCGTCATGAGAGAGAAAACCACTGGTCGTCCTAGAGGTTTTGGCTTTGTAGTTTTTTCAGATCCTTCCATTCTCGATCGTGTTCTTCAGGACAAGCACACCATCGATGGAAGAACAGTGAGATTTTTATCGAGACGCCGGAAATTCCCCGTCTTTTGTTGTTCTATTGCTTTTCATTACTGTGGCTTTTCAATTCTTTGTTCTGATGAGTCTTGTTTGTTGTTGTATCGTGATGCTAATTTGATTGGTTTTCGATTTGTTTTAATATACTGTTTATTGTTCTTTGAGTTTTCTAGGTTTTGTCGTTTTGATCTTAATTTTATTAGGAATTGGGTTTTTTATTTTTCTTGTGTGATGCTTTTTTTTTTTTGGGTTGCTCATTTCAATCATTTTATACTTTAAATTGATACTTGTTTGTGTGACTAGATAATATGAATAATAGTTAATTTTATAGTTTCAGAGGTACCTCCTTCGTTCTTCATTCAGCTCAGCTGGGGTTGTGCTGTGAAATAGACTCTTTGTATATTTTGGGGGTTTTACTTAGTTTTAGCTTTTGTTGTTGGTTGTTTAGTGTTAGCTTTTGTTGGTGGGCAAAGTTTTTGATTGCAATGTGTGAGTATTGGTCTGTTTATTTCCTGTTTCGGTGGCCTTAGACTGCTTGTTCACTTGTATGTTTTCTTTTTCCTTTGTCATTATAACTTTCTTGTTTCTATCCAAAAGTAGTTATTTGTTGCGTCTTTGATTTCTGTGAAAAGTAGTTTTTTTGGAGTGACCTTTGTTGGTTAACTTGGAGATAACATTGTTGTGAAGGACTGAGGCCTCCGCTTCCTACTTTGTTTTGGGCTCTTATCATGTGTTATGAATGGAACTGAACTGTGGCTGGGGTGCTCCATCGAACTCTTTGAACTTTTTGCATTCTGGGCAACTTCTTTGCAGTGATGAAGAAGTTGTAAATGATATATATTGGGGCCCCTGTGTTATGCAACTTATCTGTTAAACATGTTGACACTTGCAATTAGCTGTAATCAAAGAATAGGTTGGTACATTGAGAAATAAATTTTCCTTGTGAGATATTTTTGGTCATAATGTTTTTTATATTGGGGCGTTTCTGTAAATTTATTCTGTGGATTTTTTGTATTAAATATTAGTTTAGAGGGGGTTAGAGGTATTTCCTCACATTCTCCCTAATTGCACTCTGCCTAATTGCACTCTCCCTATTTATAGCTGTTTTTGGCATTATCCCCTTGTTAAAACAATTTATTCTTGTTAATGATTATGTGCATTTGGAGTTTGTTTGCTCTGTTCAAGTGACATTATAGATGTGTGTATGCATATCTGGATGTATCTGAAATTCTTAGTTTCTGGACCTTTTTTTTTCCAATATGTATTCTGCATTTCTTCAGGTTGAGGCAAAGAAGGCCATGTCAAGAGAAGAGCAGCAAACCTCTTCCAGAGGTGGAAACATTGGTTCGGGTAGAAATAATGGTGGCGGTGGAAATATCAGGACTAAGAAGATATTTGTTGGAGGCTTGCCTCCTACTCTGACTGAAGATGGATTTCGTCAGTATTTTGAAGCTTATGGCCATGTCACTGATGTGGTAATTATGTATGACCAGAATACCCAGCGGCCTCGTGGATTTGGTTTTATATCCTTTGATACTGAAGATGCAGTTGACAGAGTTTTGCTCAAAACCTTTCATGATCTAATTGGTAAGCAAGTTGAAGTAAAACGGGCTCTTCCAAAAGATTCTAATCCTGGTAGTGGTAGTCGTTCCATGGGTGGCGGCAGCAGCGGTGGCAGTGGTTTTGGTGGTTATCAGGGTTATGGTGCTTCTGGTGGCAATGCTAATTCATTTGAGGGTCGTATGGATTCTAATAGGTACATGCAGCCTCAAAATACTGGAAGTGGCTTTCAACCTTATGGTTCTTCTGGTTATAGTACACCCGGCTATGGGTACGCTCCCTCCAACAATGGTGTTGGTTATGGCGGTTATGGAAGTTACGGTGGTGCCAGTACTGGGTATGGTGGCCCTGCAGGTACCACCTATGGGAACCCAAATGTACCAAATGCTGGTTATGGAAGTGGTCCACCAGGAGCACCTAGAAGTTCATGGGGTGCACAGGCTCCCTCTGGATATGGTGCCATGGGCTATGGAGGTACTGCTCCTTGGGGTGCTTCAAGTGCTGGTGTTGGTGGCGGTAATGGTGGTCCTGGTTCAGCAACTTCTGGTCAATCTCCTAGTGGAGCCACTGGGTATGGGAATCAAGGTTATGGGTATGGTGGGTATGGTGGAAGTGAAGGGTCCTATGGGAATTCCTCTGGATATGGAGCTGTTGGAGGCCGATCTGGTAGTGTCTCACAAGGTGGGGGAGAATTACAAGGGAGCGGGGGCAGCTACACAGGAAGTGGTTATGGAGATGCTAATGGCAATCAAGGGTATGGAAATGGAGCATGGAGGTCTGATCCTTCACAAGCTTCAGGAAATTATGGGACTCAGACAAATGGTGGGCAGGTTGGATATGGTGGTGGATATGGTGGTGCTCAGGCTCGACAACCCCAACAACAGTGATTTTGTTCACTTGTGTGCCAACTGGAAAATATGTCTTGGTGCTTTAGACTCAATTCTTTTGCTGAAGGGGTCATGGTGATCTCTTTTCCTGCAGCAAGGGAACAGCACAAGTTGATGTCATTGCGCTTCGGGACCGGTTGGATTGCTTGAATCTTACTAGTTTGCCGTATCTATTTTGCTAGTAATAAGAGTAGTTACAAGGCGTGCTAGATGCCCTTATTATTTGATATTTGCTTTTAAGTGTAGTTTAAATTTGGCGTGCTTATGATTGTCTACTTGCTACTTTTCTTTTATGTCGTAGTGTTTAAGCTAAAGTAGCTTTATATAACTCTATTTATGTTGCTTTCTATTATTGCAGTATCACTTCTCATTGCTGGTCGATTGACCAAGAGTTAGCTACTGGAAATTTAGTGATTAGAAAGGCTGTTCTTAATTTAAAATTTGCATATATGAGATGTTCTGATGGTATTTACTGATAGCGATAGCGGTGGAGCAATGGGTCACTTGGGTTGATCACTTGGTAGGGAGTAGTGGTAATCGTACTGGTAATTGTCACTTGGTAGTGGGTAGCAGTAATGTAGTGGTAGTTGATACTGCATAGTGGGTAGCGATAATCATAGTGGTAGTTGACACTTCGAGGATGGCATAATCATTTTCCCCCTGTATTTGCCCTTGTGTTGTACAGGAGGAGAGATGCTCAAGTTCTGAGGTGGAATCAAGTGTCCACTACCACTCATGGCTGAACCCGAGCTTCGAAAAAGGGGGTGTGTTCAATGTCGGGGTTTGTTCAGCATGGAATGGGATTGGAAGAGGAGTTATTCAGTTGAAATTGTGAAATAACCTGAGACAGAACATTACCAGCCAGACGATACCAACAGTCAAATTTTGCAGATTCTTGGCATTTCATTTGAAGTCATAAATTTCCCAGTCCTCTTGCAGGTTTTGCGATGAGCTGTGGTATGTTGATATAAGTTTAGCTCTCTCCCTTTAAAATGTCACTGGGTTCTGACTGTTTAGGACGTCTACTGATTTGTTGGAGTAGATCATGTCATTTTATTCCAGATGTTTAGAGTAGCAGAAAAGTTGCCCTTAGAAGGTGTCCCCATGAAGTTTTTGAATGAATTAATAAGTTCAACTTTGTTGGTTCTAAAGCCTTTTTTTTCCATTTTTATTTTTTTTTTTCAACTATTTTAAGAAAATAGGTTCCATATTTGATGATGATGATGATCTTCAGCTCATGCAGTGCAATATTGTTACTTTTATCATTGGAGAATTCTTTCTTTTTGCGCATTATAGCAGTAAGATGTGGGTTTCGTTTCTGATTGAAATTTGTTCATGACAGTTTTATAGTAAGGTGTTCTAGGAATGTGTTTGGACTTTAATTTTCTTTATCGCTCACTAATCGCTTTTTTAACTTGAACAAAGATAATTAATTTGGGCTGAATTCATTGTGTAAATCACAGGTGCTGCTTGTGAGGTTTTTTTGAGAATTTGATATAATTCTTCGTGAGATTTCTTTGCTAAAAAAAAGTCTTGTTTTCAGATGCATGATGCGGGTTTAGGTTGTAATTGTAACCGGTGAGATGGTTGTGATGCGAGTTGGGATAGGATGTCCCAATGAAATTGTTATTTCATTACAACTGGTCAAGATTTTAATCTCCCTTCTCCTTCTGTTTTGCAAATTACCATGTGGAAAACTTTACATATGAAACCTCATAATTATCACGGAGTTGGAAAATCCTAATGATAAAATCTTCAAGGGTAAAAATTATTATTTTTTTTAATTTGTATGGTTTCCAAATTTTTTCAATATTTATTAATTTAGTTTTTCTTTTAATTCACAATTAGTCAAATTTAATAGTATTAAAGATTTTTAGATAAAAAATAAAAATTAAAGTTAATAAATAAATAAAAATAAAATAATAACAATTGAAAAAATAAAAAATAGAAAAAATAATTTTTAAAAATAATAAAAAATTAGTTTTAATAATTTATTGTATTTTTAGAAGTACTAATTAAAATTTTGTAATTTTTAAAAATAATAATGTTTCCTCTTGCTATTTTTAAAAAATATTTTTTACATTTTTTTATTTTTAATTTATTATAATTTAATTTTATACATAAAATTTGTAGCAAAATTTATTTTGGTCTTATTATTTTTTAAATTATTACTTTGATATTTTTATTTTTGACTCATATAGTTTTGAACTTTTTAAAAATTAATTATTTTAGTATTAATTTAAAATATTATTTTGAATTATTGAATTTTTATAAATTAATTATTATTTTACTAATTTTTTATTTTTTTAAAGGTTTTTAATTTTTAATATTTTGATCTTTATTTATTTATTTTAATATTTTAATTTATTTATAAATTTTATATATTTTATAATTTTAATTTTTTTATTGATATATGTTAGATTTTTATTGAATGTGCAAATTAAGATTAAATTTTTAAATTTTAAAAAATAAAAAATAAAATTGTATTTATAACTTAATAAATTAAGAAAAAAATAGCCAATATGTATATAATATTATATTTAACTATTAAAAATTTAATTAAAAGATTAAAATGATAGATTTTTAAAAAGTTAATGAATATGTAATTAAAAAAAATAACAGTTAAAAGTTAATAATTAAAAAAAAATCAAAATAAATTTCGCCCAATGTTTAATGCAGATGTTACCGTTTGTTTAATTTCGTCTCTTATTACAACTAGTAAAGATTTTTTTTAACATTACAAATCTGCCCGATTCCATCCAGACTCTATTATCCTCCAAAGAGAGAATACGCTGAGCTAAAGCATGACTTACCGAATTCGATTTCTTAGGAACATGGGAAACAGACCTCACACAATCGTCTCTAAACTATCCAGAATCCCTTGGACAATCACACCCACATCTGTACAAGAATGTCTCCTGGCATCAAATAAGGTTCACAATTGGTATGGAATTGGATTCCACAACAATACGATGGATACCAGCATTCATAGCTAGCTAGCTGGATACCCTTTAAGTGAGCCCAAACTTCAGCTACATCAACTGACAAGTTTGCCGGAAATGGAGCAGAAATGGCAGCAACCACTTGACCTTAATAATATGGCAGATTTTTTGTAATTAATAAGATAATTTTTATCATTTATGTATCCCTTCACTCAAAACATAACATATAAGATTGTGGTGCATGTATTTAGTCACTCCTGAATTATGGAAATGAAAAACTCTTTTTGGCTTAAAATATTAACTATAAAGTAAAAATAAAATATAAAAAAATAATTTTTAAAGTTAAGAAAGAAAGGCATAAGAGTGAGAAGGTGGGAGAATTACTTATATGCATCAGCTTAAATTTCTATCGTTAATATCACATCACATAACTTAGAAATTTATATAATATGATAATATGATAGAAATTTGGAGAGATGAGTCAATGCAGATGCATGCAAATCCTCACACTATTTTGCCACAACACACAACTGGGGTTGCCTCACCTGTGTGCATGCAGGCCACGCATAACTACTTGGGCCCATTTGCTTTTTGCATCGCCACCGCCACCCGCCGCCTAAACCGAATCAAATCCTCCTCTCTCTTTATAATAATATTTAATAGCAGCAGCATTATAATTATATATCTTTGAAGAGTGGTAGAAGAGGAAGAGAAAGTTCCCAATGGCAAAATTAGAGAGTAACAGAGAATCAATGGCGACAGAGGCTCCAAATGCACCAGTCACTTATGATAGAAAGGTCAGGGATGACTTGGATGACACAATTCCTAAACCTTGTAAGCTACGCTACTCTTTTTTCTTTTCTTGCTTCTTCATTTTTTTTATTTTATTTTTCGTTTTATTTGTCCAAACAAACCCACTAAGAAGCTGAATTGCACTTGTTACAAACTTGTAAATATGATTGTTATTCATGAACAAATATTTTGGTTTTAACCTTGCTTTATCAGCCTCTGGGAATAAGAGAAATATGGTAGATATTATTGATAATTAGCTTTCAGTTCATGAATTCAAAGAAAACTAATCAGGCACATACTTGACTCCAAAATTTAGAGTCCAGCCCGAGAACATGGTTACAAATCTTGCAATGCATAGAAAATTCAGTGAATATACAGCCCAAGTTATAAGTCATGCTGTTCACTAGAACCACGCAAGTTCTGCTTGCCTAGTGTTTGAATTGAAATTTTCAATATATATATATATATACACACACATACATACATACACGTGTGTGTGTATATACATGTATATGTGAAAGTGATGACATTTAGAAATTTGTCAATGTTTTTCTCATTGATTTTTTGTATGCCATTTAGATATGCCAAGAGCATTGGTGGCTCCAGATACATACCATCCAAATGGAACACGGGGGCATAACCATCGGAACCTCAGTGTGCTTCAGCAACACGTTGCCTTTTTCGACCTGGACGATAATGGCATCATTTATCCTTGGGAGACTTATACTGGTAGAACAACATTGCTGAAAACTAAAAATAGGACTCCATCTTCCTCTCTGTCATTTAATTTTTACCTTCAAAATATCTTTGTGACATGTGAATCAACATTGACTAAGAATTAACTAACAATAGGTCTGTTAAGGATTTAATTTCTTCCCACTTATTTTTTTTTTCTATATAATAAAAAAAATTAACTATATTTTACATGGTAATTGCTCAATTCAATTATTAGAAAATGTGCCAATGGATGTTGTAGACAAAAATACTGGATCCTGAGTTCACTTTAATTCATTGTTCCTTTTACATATCAGGAATGCGAGCTATCGGCTTCAATGCAATAGCTTCTCTTGTATTCACCATTATCATCAACGTGGCGTTGAGTTATCCTACACTCCCAGTGAGTTTCACATCAAAACTTTTTATGATTCTGGATTATAAGAATTTGCTGGTAGATACATTTATACACCCAATTGATATTTGATCTCCAAAATCATCGAAGTGTGTTTGTTTGTCTTCCAATTTTTGTCATGAATTTTGTTTAGGTAGAGTTTTCTTTATTGTTATACTGTATTGCTGCATTCGCAGGGTTGGCTTCCATCTCCTTTCTTTCCCATATACATCGACAACATACACAGAGCCAAGCATGGAAGCGACACTGGAACATACGACACTGAAGGAAGGTCAGCATTTCATTGCCCTACAATAATTTCATACAAAGGTTGTACCCTATTACGCATCATTGATTTCCTCCTCCAACTGAATTACAGGTACAGTCCCGCAAATTTTGAAAACGCAATTAGCAAGTATGCACGCACAGTGCCTGATAAGTTAACACTAGGAGAGCTCTGGAACATGACCGAGGGAAATCGAGTAACCTTGGACTTCTTTGGATGGTTTGTTTTAATTCAAGTGTCTTGTGGATTTTGTTAACGTGCATGCTTTAAGAAAACATTTGATGAATTAAAGGTAATCTCTTAACAAGATAAGTGACTCTATTGAATGGTTATAGGATAGCGAATAAAATAGAATGGCTGGCGCTGTACGTTCTCGCGAGGGACGGTGAAGGTTTTCTCTCCAAAGAAGCCATGAGACGGTGTTTCGACGGGAGTTTGTTTGAGTATTGCGCCAAAACGAATATGGGAGATGAGGCTAAGATGAGCTGAAGCTGAAATAGCTGTGATCAGTGCTGCATAGTATATATTGTGCCTGGTTTCACATAGCTCAAAATAAAATCCGGCATAGTATATATTGTAGACCACAACTGGAACCAGTAAGAAGAATAGACTCATGTATTTGTGTTTGTATGTTAACTTCTACTTAACTTTCAGCTGCGAATAAAAACTATCTACTCTCCAGAAGTCGAGGGGTTTTTTTTTTTTTTTTTTTTCACCAAACACAATTTTTTTCTCAATTTTGTATACGAGGTAAAAATGATATTGGCTAAGTGTGGGTTTGAATCTCCCAAACAAAAACAATGGAAAATGGCCCCCAAAAGTTTCATTGACCTCTCCACATGATTAATTAGTTCTTTTCATTTTCACCGTTTAGCTTTCAAGTAAAAATGAGACGAGTTGAATGAAAATCGGAACATAAAAGAGAGAGAGAAACATAGCATGCTTTAAAATCATTAACTTTATTTTTTTAATTACTTTATATTCAGATTATACCTTAAATAAAAATGCAACTACACTTATAACAAAAATATGAATTTTATATCGCAATCTAATTTCAGAAAAACAAAGAGATCCAACAAAACACCATTGTTAATAACACATAACAATGTCCAATAACAAAATTCTGATCGAGATTTAAAAAGCAAACTAGCTTTACTCCTATCATAAAACCCAAAATCTTTTCCACTGCAGAGAACAATAGACTCCAGAATTTTGAGGTCTAAACAATTGCATTAGCTGCACTTGCAATCCTAGGCCACAGATCAGCACACTCCTTCCCGATAGGACCAGTGATGGCAGAACCTGAAACGACACAACCCCGAATCATCAACTTTAGCAGTCAACAAATGCGCCCCTTAATAGAAAACAAAACTACCACACTTTATCGACAAACTAAAGAGAAGAAAGCAAATCAATACAAATCATTTATACAGTTTAAATGCTTATGGTAGATATAAGTTGAGTTAACTGTACCTTTCATTTCTCCCTTCGGATTGACAATAACACCAGCATTATCTGCAAAATGAACAGCATACATTAGAAAATCAATCCGAGTCTTACAAGCCAATACCATTAGACTCAGAACTATCTATTTAAGAAAATAAAAGAGAAGAGGAAACAGTAGTTCAGATAACAAGCAGACTCTACCCTTTGTGTGATCCTCAATAAACAAAAATAAAAACTTATTGACTTTCAATAAATCTAATTTTCTAAGGAAAAGAATGGTGGAGAACAAAAATAGTTATAGTAACATGGTGGGCCCAAATGGAGCAAACATGAGCTTTCAAATCAACCCACATCTACAACGATGGACACAATTGATTTTCCAAACTCGTAACTGTATCATACATTGAACATTGAGAAGGATACCTAACTTATGTCTGGTGACATGAAAGAATACTATAGCTAACAACCAAGACAACAAAACATGATACATATGTTCAAACATATCAAAGAAAATTTTCTTCATTATTATGACACTAATTAGGATGTTACACCCTTGTGTAAAATTTAAAGGACAACAATGACACCTAAACTCAAATAACTTACAAATATACCAACCTTGACAGAGATGATAATTGATCTTACCATCCAGTAAAGGGGTAAGGTTGCAAATTCAATATGGCTGGCTTATGGGAGGTGAAGAAGAACGTAAAAAAAATCCTCCCCACCACATCACCAGCAAACCAATCAGGTAAGGCAAACTTAATATGTTCTAAACTAAATGACAATTCCTTGAGAAAAAAAGAAAACACAAAAAAATGTGTCGAAATGCAAAAAGCAAGACTCTATACGAAAGAGATCCCACTCGATATAATGTTTGACAGTTTGGGTACTGTAGCTGGTCTCAGGAAGAATCCAATCATAATACATACACAATCCCACTAAATGGTGGGATATGATGATGCACGCATCAAGGCAACGCTTTACCAGCAACACCCCAATCCTCGGCATTGTAGTACTAATTCTTGCAGCTAATATCAATTTTGTACCCTAACTAAAGATCTATTTTCCAGGAAAAAAAGCACAGCTAACAAGGGAAAAAGAATAACAACCAAATAAACTTCAAAATAATAACCATAAACACACAAGGAAACAACACACTAAAGAATGAACTACAACCTTCAAAGTACATGAAGACACCATCCTTTCGGCGCCAGGGCTTGCGTTGCCTCACAATGACGGCAGGCATGACCTTCTTCCTGAGATCAGGCTTCCCCTTCTTCACAGTAGCCATCACCATGTCTCCAACACAAGCAGAGGGCAACCGATTGAGACGACCCTTGATTCCCTTCACTGAGATGATGTAAAGGTTCTTTGCCCCAGTGTTGTCAGCACAGTTCACAGTGGCTGCCACTGGCAAACCCAGTGACATCCTGAACTTGTTACCAGCCGAACCTCCACGTCCTAGACATAAACATAATACAAAATTGAAACATTTTCCTCAATTATCAATCATATCCTGCATTTTAATATATAGCTCTTTAACAGCTTACTAAATCAGATCTAACAATTACCCAAATAAAATGTAGAAACTGTTACTTGGACATAATCCCCAATATGGGAAATCTGAACCCCAGAAAAGAAAATCACTGAAATTTTTCATCTTTTTCTCGTATGTTTTGACAGCATTAAAAAAGCTTATATAATATCAATTTCTTTAACTCAAATAAACAAGTATTTCTTCCCAATGGCCAACAGAGAAGAAAATCAAAGTTGACTACTTTTATGGGTGTTTTAACATAATCCAGAGAACATATGTTGTTATGTTATATTGTTATATAAAACACAACAAAAATTCTAAAATAAAATGAAGATTTTTAATTTATTTAAAAAAAAAGATCACTAGACAAGCAATAAAAGCATCAAATTTCACGATCTACGTTGTACTAAACACGTCTTGAAATAACATTAAATCTAAACCTTACAAATTTTTACTTTTTTAATTACACATAAGTTGAGATGAAACGCTACGTTACTGAAGCAAATAACAGTAAATGGAATCGAGAGAGAGAAGTCAGAAGAGCAAAAAGAGACAAACTAACCTCGCTTCGACATACTCGCCTGCTGGAGAGAACAACAATGGAGACTGCAACTAGGGTTTTTTGTGTATTTATACACGGTCTATCTAGGGTTTTTGTTTGCGATTTCTCGTAAATTCCACTATTGACCATAACTTTTAGATTAATACCGGATTGGTTCTCGGAGGCCCATTGAGTCACGTTACTTTACTTCCTTCCATTTTCTTTTTGTATGGGCCTGAGCCCAATATTCGAGACATAAATTGAAGCGCGTATATTCTACATTTATTTTTGGGTAATTGTAATAACTCATTCTATATATAGGCATAATTATACAAAAATTTAAGAATAATTGATAATAACAATAACTCTCCTTTGATCGGTTGACTAACCGTTGACCATAGTTAGTCACTAATGGTCAAATAGGTAAAATCGTATTTTTAGAAAAAAATAATTTAAAAATGGATCAGATGAGATCTGATCAATTAGATTAGATAAAAATATCTTCATTCAATGAACTAATCATCTGGTCCATCGCCAAAAAAAAAAATTCAATTTTTTTTTTCAAATTTTTTTGTTCATTATATCTGCTTCTTCTTCTTCCAATTTTTTTTTCTTTTTTCAATTTCTTTCTTCATTATTTTTTTTCCCTTTTTCTCCATATTTTTCTTCTTCTTCTTCCAATTTTTTTTTTTTTCGAATTCTTCTTCTTCTCTTTTTTTTTTCTTCCTCTTCTTTTTTCTTCTTTTCTTCTTTTTCTTCTTCTTCTTCTTCTTCTTTACTTTTTTATTTTTCAAATTTCTTTATTTTTCTTCTTCTTCTTCTTCTTTTTCTTCTTCTTCTTCTTCTTTTCTTTTTTTTTCCAGATTTTTTTTTATTTTTGTTTTTCCTCTTCTTTCTTCTTCCTTCTCTTCTTCTTCTTCTTCTTCTTTTTTCAAAATTTTTTTTGTTCTTCCTCTTCTTTCTTCTTCTTCTTCTTCTTCTTCTTTTTTTACAAAATTTTTTTTTTGCTTCTTCTTCTTTCTTCTTCTTCTTCTTTTCTTTTCTTTTTTTTTTCCAGAATATTTCTTTTTTGGGTTCTTCCTCTTCTTTCTTCTTCTCATTTTTTTTAGATTTTTTTTTTGAAATTTTTAAAAAGACAATTTTACCCCTTTGACCGTTAGTGACTAACTATGGTCAACGGTTAGTCAACCGGTCAATGGGGAGTTATTGTTATTATCAATTATTCTCATATTTTTGTGTAATTATACCTATATACACGGGAAGTTAATGCAATTACCCCTTTATTTTTTTTGGAAAAATGTATATTCTAGATTTAAATTTGACACAAAAAAAAATGTAAAAGTTTTCATTGATTTAGATACTTATTAAAAGGCAATATGTTTTTGATTCGGCTGAAAATGTTTAAAATGAATTATTTATTTTATTATATCGATTTCAGATCTTAACTTTACTTTCTAATTATAAAAGAAACACATCCTCATTTTCATCTTATAAATATCATCTCAAGTTATGCGAAAAACTCAATCTACTTAAAAAATACAAAATTTGTCACTAAAAGTGGGAGCCAAATGTAGCATTTTTATCGCATAAAATGCTAAGATACTTGTTCGTGATTTTCATCAATATCATCTTAAATACAAAATATAAAGGCATTTTAAAAGTTGAAGTTACACAAAAGAGCCAAGTCATATAATTTGATATCTTCCAATTGGGTTGACTTGAGAAAGGTCCCTCCATACAATACCAATATCTCAACCCACTTCTTTTTTTAATGTAGATTGGTGCATTTGTTAAAAACCCAATCAATCAGTTGTTCTTAGAACAAACAAACCTGTTCTTGAATCAACTTGGTGCTACCTGTCAGTTTCAAGATGGTTATACTTATACCTACATCTAGACATAAGCTATATAGGGTCATTTTTTAAGTCAAAAGAAGCAGAGATTATCCAAGACAGTTACATATCTATGCATATTAGTGCATGTGTGCAGCAGCAGACATTTGAAAATGACCATAATTATAAGGCACTGAGCAGAAAAATGCCAAAACACTTTCAGATTCACCACACATATTATATATAGTCTTGAACATGTTATGGGTTCCCAAAGTAAGCATGGAATTATCCTGCAGTTACGCATGCATATATTAGAATCAGGATCCGACTGACTCTGAGCCGTAGCCTTCAGCTTATTAGATCACGACCGATGGGTGATATTATAATTGAGACACAGGAGATCCCAACGCCCTTGCAAATAATCGGGCAGCCTGAAGCAATATATATTGCAAAACTGAAAAAGGAAAGTTGCCATGAACTAGTAAAAGTGATTAAAACAGCAGCTAAGGAGAGCAAAATTGGTTCCAGCATCTCCCAGAGTACTATTTCTTAGAGTATGTACTCCATTTTAAAATAACATTCGCTCCAACAATACTCTATCTCATAATTCTTAAGAATTTTTTATTTAGAGTTTTGTTTTCTCTCTCTCTTAATTTGGAGTATCAATTATCATACTCTAAAATTACTTTTAACTTTTCATATTCTCATTTTACCCTTATGTTCATAGTTATAAATAAATATTGAACATTGATATCCTTTTGACATTTTTAATTAAATTTAATTAATATATAATAATTTATAATTTATAAATTATATAACTATAAAAATTATATCATTACAAATATTTCATCTAAATCTTTAAAATGAGACTAATATTGAATATTTATTGCTTTAAAAAATTTTATTATTTATATATTATATATAATAGACATATTAATAATTATAAGTTAGTACTAAAATAAAGACCATATACTATATATGTAACGCCCCTAATTTTCCGTAATTATGAAAAATATATTATTTTTATGGTGCATTTGGATGATAATGAGTCCAACTGAATATTGGTGAAGTCAATTTGGTAATTGGATAAGTGTGGAATATTTTTGGAATAATTGTTGAGATGGAATGTGATTAAGAGTAAATTTGTGACATTGTAGAATTTTAAAAAGTTCAAGGGAGCAAATGGTAATTAGGAAGATATTTATAGATGTATGTGAGTATATGTGTGAGTGTTTACACACAAGGAAAACCTATTTAAACAAAAAAAAATATTTTGATTGGCACACCAAAGACAACAAAATCATTCTCTAAATCAAAGCCATGAAATGAGAAACCAGCAAAGAAGAAAAAAAAACAGAGTGCTCGCGTGAGAGAAGAAAGAAGAGAGAAAAGGAGAGAGAAAGAAGAGGGAGAAAGGAAAGAGAAGAAGAATGAGAAGGAAATTGGCATTGGCCCAGAAAAGTTTTGTGTTCAGAATAGCTTTTCAGGTTTGGTGGTATTTTTTTTATATTTTTTAGATTTTTCAAAAATTTTCAGAATTATTATATTATATTTTTTTTTTAGGTGTTGAGACACTAGGGATTTTATGATCTGTTGTTGAAATTAATTTTTGGGAGATTTGGTATATATATTTGTTTATAATAATAAATTTTAATATATATATATATATATATATTTTGTGGATATATATATATATATATATATCTTATTAGTATAGATTTTAATATATATTATATATATATATATAATATATATTGTTAATGATTTGGATTATATGTATTTGGAATATTCTGGATCCGTAATATTGTTTACGAAAAAAATACTACTAAATCTGAAATGTTATTCTGAACATAAAACTCTTCTGGACCACTGCCAATTTTCTTCTCCTTCTTCTTCTCTTTCCTTTCTCTCTCTTCTTCTCTCTTCTTCTCTCTTCTTTCTTCTCACGCGAACACTCTGTTCTTCTTCTTGGCTCTTTGCCAAATTTGTTTTTGTCTCTGCTTTGGTTTTGAGATTACTATGCTCTTAATGTGCCGTGCCAATAAACAATTTTATATATATATATTAAAAAAAAAGAGAGAAAATTGTTTATTGGCACAGCACATTAAGAGCATAGTAATCTCAAAACCAAAGCAGAGACAAAAACAAATTTGGCAGAGAGCCAAGAAGAAGAACAGAGTGTTCGCGTGAGAAGAAAGAAGAGAGAGAAAGGAAAGAGAAGAAGAAGGAGAAGGAAATTGGTAGTGGTCCAGAAGAGTTTTATGTTCAGAATAACATTTCAGGTTTGGTGGTATTTTTTTCGTATTTTTCAGATTTTTTAGAAATTTTCAAAATTGTTATATTATATTGATTTTAGTTTATTTGAGATATATGGATAATGATTTGTTGTTTGAAATTGATTTTGGAATAATTTAGCATATATATATATATATATATATATTGTTATATATATATATATAGATTAGTTATAATAATTTTGATTTTATATATATATATATATATATATATATTGTTATATATATAGATATTATAATGATATTGATTATATATATAGCAATAAAGTAATTATGAATATATATAGATAAATGTTGTAATATATATATATATTGTTACTGATTTCGATTACATGTATTTGAAATATATTCTGGATCCGTAATATTATGTACGAAAAATAACGGAGAATATTATTAAAATATATATTATTTTGCGATTTGTTTCGAAAAGTGATCAGAGTATTTGGCTTTACTATGGATTTATGATATGTAATGTCATGTGATTTGAAGCGATTTCTGGATTCAGAAATATTTTCGGAAACGATTTTGTAATTTGCTTGTATATGTATTTTGATGCGATTCGAATTCCGGAATTGTGTATACTAATTTGGATAATATTTCAGAATTTAAATTAACGAATCTGTTCTGAACAAATTATATGATTTTTGAAAAATGATTTGGCTCTGATATATGTAGACATAGATGTGGATATAGGAGATTGACATGTTAATTGGGTTCTCTGAGTAGTACTATGTAGCACCCCCCGACCCGACCCGGGGTGCGCTACTCTGACTTTCAAAACTTTGCTAAACTTCAATTTTTCATTTCAAAATCCTTGTGAGCCCATAAATAAATAAACTTTTTACGAAAATCCGGCAGAGTACCGTTTGTTTTTCGGACTTTCCAAAACCTGTTTTCCACAAATCAATCCAAAATTCACATTTTTCACAAACACTTCTATAACAATTTCAATCAGTTGCGCACTCTGCCGTTTAGTGCGACTTATCAAAACAGTTTATAAAATAAAACAAAACAGACTTTACTAGTTACAAACATTTTTAATAATAAAAGACATAAATCATAAACTAATTAATTACAAAACATTTTACAAAACGTATTTACAAATTTCCTGTATATGCATGCTTTCAGAATATATATACACATAACAAAAATATAGCTACCCAACTGTACAATCTCTGTGACTCGGTCTGCAACTTGCTCTTCCTTCAGTCTCTATCCTCCTCTGGATTCCTGGTACCTACGCGTTAGAAACAAACTAACGCGCTAAGCATAAAGCTTAGTGGGTGTACTATAAGCTCAATATAAAAATCATATATAACTTTTATTAATAAACAAATCACAATATATATATATATATATATATATATATATCAATTCAAATCATGTTCAAAACAATTAAATTTCAGAATCCAAGCATATAATAATTTTAAGCACTTTAACTTCAATAATGAGGTCAATATAATTTCGATCAATAAAAGCATTCAATACACTTTTCAATTTCAATCAATTCTGGCCCACTAGAATACTAAACATTCTAGGACTGGAATATGGGTCAATGTGACGTCCGGGGTTGCCCCGCAACAACAGTCACTGATATCAACGTGATTGTCCGAGATTGCCCCGCAACAACAATCACTAGTATCATTGTGATCGTCCGAGATTGCCCCGCAACAACGATCACTAAAATCGGTGTGATTGTCCGAGATTGCCCCGCAATAACAATCACACAATAATAACGGCGCAGTACTGCTCAGTAAAACCCAGCTGGTATACCAACCTCCTATATCCATTTCTATGTCTAAGTATCCTAGGGCCGTCACAATAAACTAAATCCACAATCAAGTCCAAAATCAACATTTAATCAACACATCTCAAATTTTTATACAATATTCTTCAAGAAAATAAACAATAACCATATAAAAGTCTAAATCAACTCTTTAAAACAAATTCGAATTGTTCGAAATGCAATCAAGTGTATCAAGCATCAATTTCACATATTTTTATACAAAAATCGAAAACGAAGATGTTCAACGAAATCGAAAACTACAACGAAATCGAAACGAAACAAAAACAAAACTAAAACGAAAACGTAAATGAAATTCTTCTCAAAACGGTTTCGAAAACGAGAGTACACCTACCTCGGTACCGTTTTTCGTTCGAGAAATCGCGGTTCCACGATCTCTTTTTCCTTTCCTTTCCTTTTCTCTTCACCTACACCTTTCTTTCTCTTCTCTTTCCTTCTTCTTTTTCCTCTTCTTCTTCTTCCTTCTTCTTTCTCTCCTCTCTTTTCTCTCCTTCTCTTTCTTTTTTCTCGGTTCTCTCTCTCTCTCTGTTATGTTTTCTCGCTTCTGCGAGAAGCTTCTATTTTTTTTTATATATTTTTTTTCGCTATCGTGACCGCCGTCGCGACCTGTGGTCGCGGCACCAGGTCGCGATGCTCACTGGAGTGCGCGCATCGCCTTCCTCGCGAGCGCGCCTTGGTCGCGCGAGAGATCGCGATGCTCTCTGCCAACTTTGGCAATTTTATCGCGAACAGTCCATCGCGACCTGTGGTCGCGGTAGCTGGTCGCGATACTCACTGCCTGATTTTGCCATTTTCATCGCGAGCGAGCTATCGCGACCTGTGGTCGCGGTGACCAGGTCGCGATACATTTAATTATATTTACACCCCCTCAAATAGTAAAAATTTATTTTCACATATTTCACATATATCAAAAATTCATTACCCGAAATCCGGGATGTTACATACTACGCCTATATGTTGATAGAGGTACCACCCATTGCGGGTTGAGAAATTTGATCTGGGATACGCAGCGGCTTACCCGTTGGTATCCAACTCTGGTATGTATATGGGATACGCAGCGGCTCACCCGTTGGTATCCAACTCTGATATGTATAGCCCGTAATCCAGTTCGAAAAGTATGTTTAGTATATCAGGAGCCCGAAATGGAATTAAAAATGTGATATGATCTGTATATAATTTGAGATGAGAAATTATTTGATTTGGTATTATTATGTTTTCATAAGATATTTATTCTGATTTCCGATGGATTTATAGATAATTGCTTCAATATGCTATTTGTTTCAGTTTTCCGATGGATTTGTATATTCGAAATGTTATTTGATTTGAAACGTATTTTATATTGGGAAGTGATTTACGAATATTTAACTTGACTTGTTTTTAATGTAAATATATGCTTGACTTGTATTTGATTTGAATTGAGCCTCAAATTGATTATTTATTTGTTAGTATATTTTGATGTTGATTTAAATGATAGTACAGTGTAAGTGTAAATATAGTATTCTGTACACCCACTAAGCTATATGCTTAGAGTATTGAGTTTTCTCACACGCAGGTAAAAGACGGACAAGGATCAGAAAGAGTAGAATCTACAGGGATAGTGATCAGAGTCACATCACTCCTGCATTTTTGGTAGCCCACTACATATTTGATGTTTTATATGTATTATATCGGCATGCATGAACAAGAATGTTTTTGTAAATATTTGAAATGGTATTTAGTTTTTATGTGTGTTTTGTAATATTTGGGCCCATGGATTTTAATGTTTTTGAAGTTGAATATTTAAAAGTATTTTGATATAATTTGTTCTGATAAGTCGCACCGGATATGGAAGGGTGCGCAATTTGATTTGAGATTATAGAAATGTGGATTTTATTAATTGTGAAAACAGGTTTTGGAAAGTTAGAAAAACAGAGGAAATTCTAGCGAAGTTTTCAGAAAATCTTTTTGGACCATAATTTTTAAATATTTATTTGGATCATTAATTAAAGTTTCTGTTCTGAAATTTGTTTTCTGTATACGGTAGCGCTCCCCGATTCGGTCCGAGCGGATTTGGGTCAAGGGGTGTTACAATATATTATAGACATAATAATAATTATAAGTTAGTATTAAAATAAAGACTAAAATAGTTACATTAATATTAAAATTCGAAATGAAAAATACAAATGACATAAAAACATTACAATAACGATAACAAAAAAAAGTAATAAGTCTAGCAACATTAAACATAAATACGTAGTACTCAAGGCATTAATATTCTGGAAGGTCATCCAAATGGCTTCCATATCCACCGGAAAACTGACCAAAACTATATTATAATATTATATAATAAATTAATAAAATTATATTACAATTTTAATAAAAATATTTTATAAAAAATATTTATAAAAAATTAGTGTAAAAATAAAGTGATATAAAAATTAATTTATTGCAACAATGTCAAAAGAATAATAAAAATATAAAATATTTTTAAGATAGAGATCGTTTTGGAGTAAAAAATTTTTAGAGTTGGAATAATAAGAGAATATTACTTTTGAAACTACAAAAATAGAGAAAGAGTGTGAGTACGGTTGGAGATACTCAATGAAAATACATATTACCATTGAGAGAAAATTACATGTTTTTGCTTGTCGATCCAACTTTTAATTCTCAATATCTTTTATTACACTTGAAGTTCTCCTAAATGAGATTCAATAATAAACATACAAAAATAGAAACCCTCTAGAAAAACTTCAACAACATATACAGTCACAGGTTAACCATAATGAATCTTATTAGATCATGAAGAAAACCAAAATACCTAAGTACCAAAATCGTAAAAAAAAAAATATGTATATATCAATTCAAGCCACGCATCAATACTCATCACCAATATTAGGAGTATTATGTTACGAACAAGAAGAAGAATGTAGGAGAAGAGAAGAAGAGGTTAGAGGATTTTTGTGATAATTCATCCCCTCTCTTTTATTAATCCAAAACTAAACTGATATAGTTCCAACAAAGCCTCAACCAATTGGAGCTACAATCAAAGGAGTATCTCCTATCAAAACAGAAAGTAAACAAATGGGCTGTTACACCAGCCATTTTTTTATTTTGAAAGGGGTACAATTATAATATCAATAACTGCCGGAACCTGACGAGATTAACCACTAAACACTTGGTCCGGATATCTACTCTCATAGCGGGAGAATACTACTCCCACAATAAGGGGAGAAAACTACCCACACATGCACATGGTGGAAATCGAACCCCTCACCATTAAGGTGGGAGGGAGGTGCACTAACCACTTTACTACAAGTGAATGTGCTGTTACACCAACCATTACAAGCATGGAAATAGGAAAACAACTGTCAAATATTGTGGATTGACTTTTGAAGAAAGAAAATGTGCACCGAAAAATAATTAGTTTGATTTGTCAAAAAGATGATTGAAGAAAAATGTACATGGTGCCAAAATTGTTAAATGAGCTGTTACATGCGCCGAAATTCAATCGCATAGTACCAAATTTTTTCTCTCCTCATTTGCCTATAAATAGGCTTGTATTCAGCAAACATAGAACATACAGAGTGAGTGAAAAATTAGAGAGAAGAAAAAGAGAGAGAAAATAGAGAAATTTTGTGAGAATAAAATTGAGTGTTGTGAGAAAATTTTGGGGGTGTGAATTATTATAAGGGGTATTGTGAGATATTCTCTTAGGGTATTAGAGTGTGATCTCTAATTGTGTATACACCATAAAATTTTCTGATATAGTGGAATCGCTCCTCTTGGTCCGTGGATGTAGGCTTGTATTTTAGCTGAACTACGTAAATTCTTGTGTCATTTATTTTCTGTTATTTTAATTTTGTTATCTATTTTAAATACATGTACTATCCGATTCTGCTCCAAGCATAACAAAATGGTATCAGAGCTTCCGGTCGTGTTCTAGGCTGCTAGAAAATTCTTAGTATGCTCTGTAGTTGCAGCATTGTCTGATCTTTCACATCAAAAAAGAATTGTTCTTGAGATTTACTGATTTTGTACCGTGGTGTGGAAAGTACATGTTTAGGAAAAGTTCTGGCTAAGGAAACACTTGGTACTTAAGCGTGTCCATTGTAACCCACCTCTCTTTCCTAGGAACTTACCTAGTGTACTGTTCACGATTACATACACTATTCAGTATACGGGTACTGGTGAATAGTGCATCGCATGGTAGGCCTTACACGGTGAATAGTGCCACAATGAATAGTGTGTTGGTGGGCCCCACGTCGAATAGTGTCAAACGGTGAATAGTACATTTATTTTGTTATTATCCTTGTTGAAATTAAGGATGTCGACAGTAAAATTTGAAGTCGTGAAATTTGATCGAAAGATTAATTTCACTTTATGGCAAGTTCGGATGCGTGCTGTTCTTATTCAAAGTGGAGTTTAGAAAGCTTTGAAAGGTGTTAAACCAGCTGATATGAAAGATGCAAATTGGGAGGACATCAATGAAAAGGCCCGTTCCGCTATTTAACTATCTCTCTCAGATGAAGTTTTACGTGAGGTCATTTTTTAAAAGACCACAAAAGTGTTGTCGGAGAAATTGGAATCTCTCTATTTGAAAAAGACCCTCACAAATAAACTTTACAAGAAGCAGTGTCTATATTCACTCAAAAAAATAAACGTCTCTTGGTTCTCATATTGATGAGTTTGAATCTCTCATCATGGATGTGCAAAATCTTGATGTCAAAATTGATGACGAAGATCAGGCGTTACTGTTGCTGTGCTCGCTACCTTCCTCATATAGACATTTCAGAGAAACTATGTTATATGAAAAGACACAATTTCTCTGAAGGATGTCAAAATTGCTTTGGAAACTAAAGAGAAGATTGACCATGATATCACTGGGCAATCTTCTAATAGTCAGGCACAAGGATTATATGCTAGAGGAAGACCTGAACAAAGAGGAAGATCACAAGATCGAGGCAAAAGCAAGTCAAAACACAGATCAAAATCTAAAGGCAGAGATGTCGTATGCTGGTACTATAAAGAACCAGGTCATGTTCGTAGCAAATGTAACAAGCTGTAAAAGAAAAGAGAAAATAAGGTCACTCCACAAAATGAAGAGACCACCCAAGCTAGTATTGCTGAAGAAAGAGCTGATGTTCTGTGTGTGACAGAAGATCGATTCAATTCCAATGATGAATGGATTATGGATACTGGTTGCTCCTATCATATGTGTCCCAACCGGGATTGGTTTTCGACATATGAATTTATTGATGAAGGTATTATTTTGATGGGAAATAATGCCCAATGCAAAACTGTTGGCATAGGAACAATTCGTATCCGAATGCACACTGACATTGTGAGAACATTGTCTGATGTGAGACATGTTCCAGACCTGAAGAAGAATCTCATCTCTCTTGGCACTCTTGATTCAAATGGGTGCAAGTTTTTAGCTAAAGGTTGAGTACTAAGAGTTAGCAAAGGAGCATTAATCGTGATGAAGGCTAAGAAAACTGGTAGCCTTTATATATTGCAAAGTTCCACTATAACAGGCTCTGCAGCTGTTTCAGAATCATCTATGCCTGATTCAGAAGTTACAAAATTATGGCATATGAGGCTCGGGCACATGAGTGAAAAAAGTCTAACCCTGCTAAGCAAGCGAGGACTTTTATGTGGCCAAAGTACCGGTAAAATGGACTTCTGTGAGCACTATGTATTTGGAAAACAGAAGAGGCTAAGCTTTGGTACTGGAATTCATAGAACCAAAGGGACATTGGATTATATTCACTCTGATCTATAGGGCCCATCGCCAGTGCCATCAAAAGGAGGAGACCGATATTTATTGACCTTTATTGATGACTTTTCAAGAAAGGTCTGGGTGTTTTTCTTGAAGAACAAAAATGATGTTCTTGACACTTTCAAAAGGTGAAAAATTCTGATCGAGAAGCAGACAGGAAAGCAAATTAAAAGACTTCGAATTGACAATAGTTTGGAATTCTGTAGTGGAGATTTTAACAGATTTTGCGAAGACGAAGGGATCGTCAGATATCGTACAGTAGTTAAAACTCCTCAGCAGAATGGTGTTGTTGAACGCATGAATATGACTCTTTTGGAAAGGGTTCGGTGTATGCTTTCAAATGCTGGTCTGTCGAAAGACTTTTGGGCTGAAGCAATTTCCACAGCTTGTTTCTGTTGGAACCGTTTTTCTGTTCTACTGGTCACGCAGTGGAAATAAGATTTTAAAATTTTTATCCAGATTGCAAAAACAATCTGTGACCAGTACAACTTTGGAACTATATTTTCGGAATAATAAAAATAATATATATCACATATATATTTATTTTATATACAGAAAATCGTAATCAATGAAAGAAAAAGAAATTAAGGAACATACCACCGTTGGAGGCTTCTTCGTATTTTTTTCTGCAGCTCCTTGTCTGTATCACTACGTCTTCCTTGCTATATCCCAGCACCGGTAACTTGAGTGTGGGCGCGTCACGTTGTCAGGATCAGTGAAGAGGTTGAATGGAAAAAAGAGTTGGAGAGATACTGTATCTCTCCGGTCACTTTTCTTTTTTCTATATCTCTTACGTAAAAAAAACTTTGAACGTAAAAACTCTTTGGTTTTAGTTGTCTGTTAAATTAAAAACTATTTTTAATATATCTATTTTAAGTTACCAAATTAATAAAAACTCTTTTTTTATTAATTTATCAGTAACCTTTGAATTTAAACTTTTTAAATTCAATTTTATTTTATTTTATTTAATAAATGAGATAATCCTATTATCTCTTTATTCAAAATAAAAATAAAAATAAACTATTATCAGACTTTTGAATTTAAACTTTTTAAATTCAAATTTATTTTATTTTATTTAATAAATGAGATAATCATATTATCTCTATATTCAAAAAATAAAAATAAACTATTATCATATTTTTGAATTTAAACTTTTTAAATTCAAATTTATTTTATTTTATTTAATAAATGAGATAATTTTATTATCTCACTATTCAAAATAAAATATCAACTATCACCCTCCTCTTATGACTAATTACATAATTAAATAATCTTATTATTTAATTGTTATAATTGTCATTATTTAATTAATTGAATAATCACATTACTCAATTAACTCCTGACACGTGTTACTTTCGCAACACTATTAATTGGACTATCCAATTAATTATACGTGACCCTTGTTACCTAAATGGATCGGGCTAGCAAGGGGACCTAATGGACCCACAGTATTTTGAGCTCCGATAATCCTCAGAATCATTAATTGAACTCTTTAATTAATATTCTTTGATTATCAACTCCGGTATTATTCTACTAAAAATTTGAAACTGCATTTTCTCAACTGCGGACGCTTTTACACAGACCGATATCACTCGGTGTCCATCGATATAGCTATTACATATGGTGTGACCCTCCACAGTAGTTCATAATTAGAGCTGGATCATAATGTCCGTTATACCCCTCTAATTATATATATCCTTTAAGCACCGTTGATTCTCTAATGAACAATAAATCATGTTTCCTCACGGAATCAGGAGAGCGCTTATATTGTTCAAGTCCCGAATCAACTCTTAAGGGAACTACTCTCTACTTCTCACAAGAAGGAGTGGATTCCACTGTTGTGTGCAAACCTTCCCAACCACAAGCCAAATCGCAATCCCAACATACGGAGAATATTGATCAGGAATAATCATCCGACCTCACTCATGATATATCAAAGATCACGATCTAACCTGAAGTAGTCGATAAAACACTCAGGATTGAGATCACCCACATATAGCCATCATAAGTTGATATATATGAATCTCATCGGTAAACGAATCTTGGTGAGAGATTCATATATATCATGGCCCAATCCTATATGATCACATCATATAAGGTGTCTCCATTCTCATATCTCTATATGAATGATTCAGGATAGAATCATCGTACAATACAGAATGGACCGCAGTTATAGATTAACTACAAATAAAGTACCCAGCTTTATTTGCTATCTATGGACTCTTTAGATTGCACATCTCTTACTGTATCCATCTGTATATGACAATCATATACACAGTATGAGATTACATCCGACAATCTAGGATGTTATAATGCAGAAGTTTATATAATATAAATAACACGATAAGAATGAATTGAACTCTTCTTTTATTTATTTATAAAAAAAAAACATTTACAAATTACATTTTAGGGCAAAAAACCCCAACAGTTTCTTGGTGAATCGCTCACCGTCTACAGCAATTGAGTTCAAGACTCCTGAAGAGGTATGGTCTGGTAAACCTGCTGATTATTCAAATTTGAGAATATTTGGATGCCCTGTATATATGCATGTTAGTGAAGGAAAACTAGACCCGAGAGCAAAGAAATGTATTTTTCTTGGCTATGCATCTGAGGTGAAATGATATAGATTGTGGTGTTTAGATCCTAAATCACCTAAATTTGTTATTAGTAGAGATGTTACTTTTGATGAATATGTTCTACTAACGCCGAAAAAGAAGTCTTCAGTTTCTTCTGATACAGATAAAATAGGTGGTGCAACGAAGTAAGTGGAGCTTGAAGTTCCGTGTCCACCATTGATGCCTCAAAATCCTAATATTATAGAATCTCAATCAGAAGAGAAGATTGATGTTGAAGATGTGCCTCAAGAGTCAAGTCATAGCATTGCTAAAAGTAGACCACGAAGAGAAATAAGACCACCACAAAGATACACAGACTTTGTTGCATATGCTTTGACCATTGGAGAAAAGACAGACTCTGTTAGAGAACCTGTCACATATTCTGATGCTATTTCTTCTGCTGATTCTGCAAAATGGTTAATTTCTATGCAGGAAGAAATTGAATCACTTCACAAGAATTGTAATACCCCTTGACCCAAATCCACTCGGACCGAATCAGGGAGCGCTACAATGTACTAAAAGCTAACTTTTACTGTAGATAAACATTATATTAAAAACCTTTGAAAATGGTCCAAAGAATTTTCGAAAATCTTGCCAGAGTTTCCTCTGTTTTTCTGACTTTCCAAAATCTGTTTACAGATAAAATTATAAAATCAACTTCCAAATTCTCAAATCAATTTTGCGCACCCTTCCAAATATAGTGCGACTTACCAACCAATTTAGCACAATATAATTTATAAAGATTCACATAACATAAAAATATCATAAAATATTTACATAGCGGAAGCTCGTTAAATATTTACAAACAGTTTTTGTATATGCATACGGTATCAAAATATATAAACTTAATACAAACAAACTACCAAAATGTATGCAAGAAAGATGTGATCCTGACTCTGGTTCTGCAACCTCTACTCTTCTTTATCCTTTTTGCCTTTGGAACCTTTGTTACCTGCGTGCGAGAAAACTCAACACACTAAGCATATTGCTTAGTGGATGTACACGAAATTGTATATACAAATAGTTGATATCAATTAAAACTATAAATAATAAATATATAAACAATATATATGGGGCTCATATCAAATCACATATCCAAAATCAATCAACAGACATATTTTCTTAATTTCTCAAACGTTTCCAGATAACAAATCAATTTCCAGATTGGGCTCCTGACATACAAAACATAAGTTATCGGACTGGATTACGGGTTGTTCGGTATTGGACGCAAACAGGGCCACTCACCGAACATCAGATCAGAATGGAACACCAACGGAATCACACGCTGTAAATGTCCCATGACAAAGTTCAGAACCCTAGGACCGGCACTTGGGGCCTGCACTATCCAAAAGGTGGTATAATCGGCACAGTACTGTTCAGACAGAAACTCAATTGACATGTCAACCTCCTATATCCTTATCTATGATCATACACATCAGAGCCAAAATATTTCCTCCAATCCAATGTCAACATATTTTATTTCTTTCCGAATAATCGAATTCAATTTCAATACATATCAATATCTTTATATTTTTGCAAATTCAAATTTCATCAAATATAATATAACGGAAATATACAAATATATTTATAAATCAATAAATATATTTATAAACGTATTTCAGAATTCCGTTTCGAATCAAATTGCCCCAAAATCATTTTCCGATACATTTCACAATATAATATAATTTAAGTCACTTTCAACAATATATTTCCTTAACAATATATTTCCATAAAACTATTAGAACCAAATCGTATTTAAATCATTCCGAAATCAGTTTCAAACTCTCCATTCTACTCAATAGAATTCAAATAATTCAAAAACTATAAACTTCGATAATTCAGAAAATTTCTGGAAAACTGGAAAAATTCGAAAACTCGTATACATCGAACCTAAACTATATTCGATAATCAATATAATTTAAATAACGCAAATTTAATCAATTTCAATCAATCTGAAATATTCTGAAAACTGGAAAAATTTCAAAACACGTATATATCAAATCTAAACTATAATCTATAATCCAATAATTCAAATAACTCAGAAACTCTAAAATTTGACAATTCCGAAAATTTTTGGAAAACTGAAAATTCGAAAAATACATGTACACCAAACCTGAAAGCTTCCTCCTTCTCCTTTCCTTCTTCTCTTTCTCTTTTCTTCTTCTTCTTCTTCTTTTCTCCTTCTTCTTCTTCTTCTTTTTCTTCTTTCTCTCTCCTCTCCTCTCTTCTTTCTCTCTCGTTCTGGTTCTGTGATGTTTCTGTTTCTGTGTTGTTTTGCTTCAATTTTGGTTTATGAAGCTTCACCGCTTCATCACGCGGTGCTATTTTTTTAAAAAAAATTTTTTAGCCATCGCGACCGGTACCGCGAGCGGTGGTTGCGTCCCTTCGGTCGCATTGCTCACTGGTCGAAATGTGCCACTTTCACCGCGAGCTGATCATCGCGATCTGTGGTCGCGGTGACTGGTCGCGGTACTCACTGCCCCAAATCTTCCTTTTCACCGCGAGCTACTCATTGCGATCCCTGGTCGCGGTGAGTAGTCGCGATGCCTACTGTCCAGATTTTTACCCTTTTCTTCGTGCATTGTTTTCGACCGTTCAAATTGGTCCATTATGAAACCTAAAAATATACATACATTTAATTACAATTTTCACCCCTCAAATCATAAAAATCATTTTCACATATTCAAAATGAATTCAATCATACTTTTCATATATATTTGAAATTAGGGATGTTACAAGAATGATACATGGGTACTTGTGAAACCATCAGCTAAGCAGAGAATTGTTGGCTACAAATGAATTTTCAAAAGGAAAGAAGGAATTCCAGGAGTTGAGGATGCAAGGTATAAAGCACGGCTAGTAGCTAAAGGCTACAGTCAGGTACCAGGTGTGGATTTTAATGATATTTTCTCACCTGTTGTAAAACATAGTTCTATTCGTGTCTTGCTTGCATTAGTTGCCATGTATGATTTAGAGTTAGAGCAGTTGGATGTTAAAACAACATTTTTGCATGGTGAGCTGGAGGAACATATTTATATGCAACAGCCATAGGGTTTTATTGTTGAAGGTAAAGAAGATCATGTTTGCTTGTTAAAGAAATCATTGTATGGTTTAAAGCAGTCTCCAAGACAGTGGTATAAACGATTTTATTCGTTTATGATTGGTAAGCAACTATGATAGTTGTGTCTATTTTCAAAAGACTGATGATGGCTCATTTGTATATTTACTTCTTTATGTTGATGACATGTTGATTGCAGCTAAGAACATGTTAGATATTGATGAGTTAAAGAAGCAGTTGAAAAATGAGTTCGAGATGAAGGATCTTGGTACTGCGAAAAAAATCCTTGGCATGGAAATAAAGAGAAATCGAAAAGAAGGAAAATTTGACTCAGAGAAGATATATTGATAAAGTTCTGGAGAGATTTGGCATGAAAAATGCTAAACCGATATCTACTCCATTGGCCGCACACTTCAGATTGTCAGCAGCTTTATCACCCAAGACAGAAAGTGAAAAGAGGTATATGACTCGAGTTCCCTACTCCAGTGCAGTTGGTAGTATTATGTATGTTATGGTCTGTACGCATCCAAATATTTCACATGCAGTTAGTGTTGTTAGTAGATATATATCTTGTCCCGGGAAAGCACGCTGGAATGCAATGAAATGGATTAAGCGATATCTACGTGGAACTTTAGAAGCATGTCTGGAGTTCAATCGGAGTAGCAGTTCTCTAGTCGGATTTGTCGACTCTGATTATGCAGGTGATCTTGACAAAAGGAGATCACTTACAAGATATGTATTCACTCTCGGTGGAAGTGCAGTTAGCTGGAAAGCTTCTTTGCAACCTGTTGTAATATTATCAACAACAGAGGCAGAATACATTGCTTTACATAGGTGATAAAGGAAGCACTCTTGCTTCGAGATTGTATGAAGAACTTAGTTCTTGTTCTGATGCCACTACTATTTTCTGTGATAGTCAAAGTGCAATTCATTTGACTAAAGACCGGATGTTTCATGAAAAACCAAGCATATTGATATCAAATTTCATTTTGTTCGAGATATCATTGCCCAAGGACAAGTTACTGTGAAGAAGATAAGTACTCATGATAATACTGCAGATATGTTGACGAAATCTCTTTCAAATGTCAAGCTCAAACACTGCTTGGACTTGATTGGTATTTCAAACGGATGAAATATTTTGCCAAGGTGGAGCGATACTATTGTTGATCAAAATTCAATCTAAGGTGGAGATTTATCAAATATTGTGGATTGACTTTTGAAGAAAGAAAATGTGCACCAAAAAATAATTGGCTTGATTTGTCAAAAAGATGATTGAAGAAAAATATACATGGTGCCAAAATTGTTGAATGAGCTGTTGCATGCGCCGAAAGCAATCACATGGTGCCAAATTTTTTCTCTCCTCATTTGCCTATAAATAGGCTTGTATTCAACAAACATATAACATACAGAGTGAGTGAAAAATTAGAAAGAAGAAAAAGAGAGAGAAAAGAGAGAAATTTTGTGAGAATAAAATTGGATGCTGTGAGAAAATTTTGGGGGTGTGAATTATTATAAGGGGTATTGTGAGATATTCTCTTTATTAGAGTGTGATCTCTAATTGTGTACACACCATAAAATTTTCTGATATAGTAGAATCGCTCATTTTAGTCCGTGGATGTAGGCTTGTATTTTAGCCGAACCACGTAAATTCTTGTGTCATTTATTTTCTACTATTTTAATTTTGTCGTCTATTTTAAATATATATACTATCTAATCCTGCTCCAAGCATAACAACAACAAATGGAAATAACGCACCAACTTACTATCTTTATTGACTAAGTCTGATATTGCATGACTTGCACCAATGGACCCTCATGCATGCACTGCATGCCTCATGTTGAGAAGGAACAAAACAATAGACCCCAAGTTGTCTGGACCGTAACATTCCTTCCCTCTAAAGAATCCTTGTCCTCAAGGACTGAACCCAAGGTAGGTTCGAAGCATACATTGTCCTCACTCTGCTGTCAAGGACGGATTCGGGCTGAGATAAGATAGTGTCTTCGTCCTTCATGGGAGGAAGTTGAACACTCACAGTCATGTTATCGCAATTCTTTTTAACTGTGCCTTTATCAGCATTATATTATATGAACATGTGCCTTTATAAGCATTATTCAGAAACCAAGTTTGCAAAGAAATGAGAAATCAACAAAAGAGAAAACATCATTACACTAATATAATTGCTTTTTCAAAACTAAGCAGTTTGCATGCTGAATAGTGATTGTCTTAAGATTCAATGAAGTGATAACTTCATTTTCAATACATCATTCTTAAAGGGCAACTTTATGTAATTTGCATGTTTAGAAAAGTAAAACAGCCTTTAGTGATTGGTGATGAAGATGAAGTAATTAGTCTTTTCTTCACTATTCAGAAATCTTATGTGTCTGAACTCTGAATGAACCTATCTCATATGGGATCTGAAAGTTCATTTTGTTTCTCTGTGACATTGACTGGACTACAATTTCATTTTCGGGGGCTCAGGAGCTTGCAGTTTGCCAAGGAAAAAATTCTAGTCAATCAGGATTTAAAGCTACTCTTTTCCTTTTGTCTGGAGAAAAGGCAAATTCCAATTCTGTTGTTTTACATAAATATTATTTTTCAGCTCAGTGAAAGCATTAACATGGGTTGCATTGCATTAGATACAGCCTTGTGGAATGATGCACCGGGGAGGCATAAGCAAAATATTGAAGATATATTTCGTAAAAATAAATTTTTATTCGACTTTGATTCAACCGAATTTGTTGAAAGAAAAGCGATGAAGAATCACCCTCTAAAAATTTCAGATTGTGAAGTTTCTATAGAAATGAATTGATCTGAATTGGATGGACAAATTATGCATGGACAACAACCTTCAGACAAAAAGGCATGCTGCATATCTAATGCAAAGCTGAAACAGAAAGGAAGCTTCAAGTGTTTGTTCCACGGCAACTATTGTCCCAAAGACAAGTTGGAAACAGCCCTACTTTGTGGCATGATTTTCATATGGATCCAAATAATGTGAACAAAAAAGCTGATATGAAATCAAAATTGTAAGCTTGCAGTGTGATTATAACAAAACATATATATTGTTATCAGTACTAGGCAACTAGGCAACTATAAAATTGCACATTTAGGTGCAGAAACTGCAAGTTTTAGTATAAAAAAGATGAAATTGCACAGGAACTATACACTCACTGGCTTGAAACTGTATCCCCAACCATGAACATAAGGGATTTACTTGGGCTAAATCAGTGCCAATGTTTGTTTGTTTGGGCAACACAAACAGCACTTGAATTTTCTTGTCTTTGCTTCATCAAGTAATGATCACTGACCCAATATAAACTAGAATCCTAAGACTAATAGTTTTACCTAAAAAGTCTTCTCATTCTCTATATCTACTATCACCTCCCTCAGCTATGCCTGCAAATACAGAAAAATTAAAATAAATTTCAAGAAGCTCCTCTATGATAAGTGATAACATATAACTTATATGCATCATTTTTTTCCTAGTACACACACTACCATGTCCATGTCTTCATTTATCACATTAGTTAACATGGCAAGATCAGACGTGCCAAAATTGACTTTGAGAAAGCATGTTTCCCACCTGGAAATTCAGTGTTGACAAAACTGAAAAACTTTTTGGTACGGTTTAAACAAATGTTGGGATCCTACGATATTTAAGAGATCAATCATAACAAATTAGAGATGTCGAAGTTATGAACATTTAGTATTTCTATTGATTTTACCGATAGTAGGAAGTGAGCCTGGAACCACCAAATCAAGAAGAAATGTATGGCCAAAAAGAATTATCTTTTGCTTCCTAGATTTTAATTGAATGCTTATATGTCTACAAACTTAAGAGTAATGCTTGTGCCAAAAATTGTAATAACTAAAGAAATGCTTTAATCCTTATAATGATATGCAAATGCAAATACTACGCCCGCAGATATGAAACATCATGTTGAAGTATTTAAAATCTTTGTTATAATTAAACAAAAAAACCAAGATAGAACAAGAAACCTCACCTTCAAGTGGCAGGTTTTTGTGGACTCAAATCATCAGGAGAGTAGTAATCAGCAATGAGCCGATAGATGTAAGAGGGATTATATGCTCCTCTGTGAATAAAATAAAGAAACATCAGATCATCATCTGACTATTATTGAAACGCTCCTATATATTCAGTGATATGTTAAAGAGTATAAATGGTAGGATCATATTATTTCTCACAAGTTAAAATACCATGCATTCACCAAATTAAAAGCCAGATCTCAGTTGGCCACCCCAAAGAAACAACTACAATGAATTATCAATTTCAGAAAAACATGATGCTGAGAAGATATGATTTTTTTTAAAATGCATTTTCTCAGCTTGTTCTATAATTTTAGTGTAAAAGGGCCAATGGCTATAGTTGGATTTAATATATAACAGTTTAAATAAAAGCAGAGAGATGAGTCTTACACATCAGTAACAAAAAGACTGATTAGTTCTGCAGGAACATAATCAAACACAGGATTGACAACATGAAGTAGAGGAGAACTGCTGCCGACCCCATAGTCCATACAATCTGAGAATTCTCCAAAATTCAACAGTTCAGAAGGGGATCCTATTTCGTTGAGTGAAACCTCTGGATTTTGGGGATACAGTGAACACAACTGTCAAAGAAGCAAGACTGTGTAAACTAAAATAATAAGCATTTGGTTCTACGAGCCAACAACTGAGTACAAGATGTAAGACCAGCATGGTTATAGAATATATAAAAACTATGTGGATCTCAATTCTCTACAATCAACTAGGAAAAAGAAAAAAACAAAGAAGTTGAATGCAATGTGACTTAAGTTCATTCAAATTGAAAATGGACAACAAACTAACTGTAAAGGGAGAATTTTGGGTGATTAAAAAAGATACGAGTGTCATTGCATAATTATTCTTCCAACATAAGGTTTTCATGGAGTGTGTCAACATACCTCATGTACACCAGCAACCACAACCAATGGAACAGCGTGTTTTTTTGCTGCAAGGGCTACCATATTCGACCCAATTGGCGCTATAACACCACCATTAGCCATCACAGCATGAACACCAAGTACAACCTTCAAGAGAAGTTTCAAGCTTATATAGTGTTTTATTTCCATCATATTAATAAATTAAGACAAAAAGCAATCAAAGTTGATAATTACCATGTTCACTCGAGAAATGATGGCGAAAACTGCTGAATCAGTAATAACTGTAGTTTTTAAACCTTTTGCACTCAACTCCTTTGCAAGAACATGACCCTGATACCTAATCAATGAGAAAGAGCAAGAAATTATTAAAAATAAAGGAACCAACATTATATCCAAGCTATAAAGGGGCAAGTTTTGTTAGTGGTATGTACATACTTTGGAGCACCCTCGGCAATAAAGACATGAAAAGATCGTTTTTTTTCCTTTGCAGCTTTCAAGAATTCGAACACAAATCTTGACCGACCTAAAGTTAGTATCACCTCACTGAAAACAATGAGCAATACAGTTAGTAGGCAATTAGGAGATCTGGAATCATGCATGAATGAACAATGGAAGACAAAATTCAGAAGAATGAGGATCAAGGAATTGACATGCTTTCTTGAATAGTTTCCTTAGGAGCATTAAGTACAATCAATCTGTAGTGTCATATATCTGAAGTATAAATTATGGAAATACCAGGAGTGCTAATTAGTTAAGCTTGCATTAATTGACATAAAGCGAATCCTGTAGAATTATTGAAGATTGATATGATCATGCATACAGATACAGTTGCAGAACATTAACTGCTTCTAAAATGACTTACACTACTAGAGTAAATTCTGGTCAGTTCTACTATATGCAGAAACTAAATGACAGTGGTAATTAATACGTAATTACTTATGATGAATAAGCTCCACAGCTTGTTCTGCAATCAGTTCATGGCATGTATTTAGATCTTCGATGAGTTCATTGACTGCCTTTATAACGTCATGCTTTAATTTCCAGTTCCTTGCACTTTTCTCCACTGCTGTCCATATCGAAAATTTTAAGAAGATTAATACTCTTAGGCATAAACCCAAATTCACACATTTACCTATCAAGTTATATCCAATACATTTTAATATTGCAATTCTACTACGAATAAAGGTAGCAAGCAATCAATTAGATGGAAAGAAAAAACAAAAAACAAAAATAATTACATTATCTATGAAGAGAAATCCACTAAGGTAGGTAACTTACATTTACCTTTTCCTTCAGAAATATCCTCTAAAGCAGAAGTCTGGCAAGCTGTTGCAGAATCAGGCAGCTGGTCGAGAAGGACATGCAACAATGATGGACGCAACAAGAATCTTCCATCTACAGTAGATGTAGATGAAATTTGCTGATTTTCTTCCTCAAATATCTCTTCATCACTGGCTTCAGCTGATAATTTCAAACCTCCAGTTGCGTTTGTCACAAGTGAAAAATCCTCCTTCTTGATAATATGCAACACTTGCCTAACAATATTCCCAACTGCGAGCTCTACAATCTCATCCGGTCAACATTTTATTAAAGTAAAGTTACAAAGCGCTAATGTAGCATTTGCATATATGTGCACTTTTGTATATATTTTCCAAAATCTATATAACCAAAAACAACTAGGATACATATTTTCACAGGAGCCATTTGAATTAAATATAACTCAAAAGAAAAACATCAAAATATAAGTTTGTTTTGTGCTTCAAAAGCAAGTTCCTTTCATAGCAAGTTACTTTAATTCCAAGAACCCTAAACATATGAAGTTCACCAATCAATTTCAAAGTGTTGATGGGAAAAACATACCAACAGGATTAGCAGCAATGAGTTGCTCACCAACACTCTTTACTGCCTCAACCAGAGCCGCTGCCCCGGAAGTAGTTGGCTGCTGTGATATCACTGAACGTAACAACTCTGCAGTTAGCATAGCAGTTACATCTGAACCTTCAATTTTTCTGTCACCTCAGTTTGAATCAAACACAAAAAAAGCAAAAAAGAATTTAATCAAACTTATTAAAATTCAAAAAACAACGCTTATAAAGAAATTACATGAACAATGTTAACACAAAATCACATGTATGCTCTTTCAAAAAAAACTCACCGCTTTCTAAGCTTGGAGACAAAGTCATTGACCAGAACTTGAATGTCTGGCATATTTGGACCAATTTATCTGGAAAAATAAAATAAAAAATGAATAAAATCCCTAAAAAGGATCGAAAGAGATAATTAAAAAAAAAAATACAAAACTTGACAAGAAAAAAAAAATTGAAAACAAAAATCAAGAATAAGATTAATGGCAGCTACAACATTACCTAAACAAAACTCTGATTGTAAAAATTGTAATGCTCAAAGTTAAAAGAGCCCAAAAAACCTACAAAAATAAAAAACAAAATCACAAAATAATCATAAAAAGGTGAATTTTTTGAGGTGGGATTGCGAGGAAATATGTAACACTCCAACAGCACCAATTGTGATTTAATTTTACAGATTTTTTAGGGTTTAAAAACTTTATTATTACAATTTTTATTTTCCTTAATTGCGTGCAAGTAACAATTTACTTTTTTTCTATTAAAAAAAAATCTTAATTTCCATTTGATAAATTATTCCTTCCAAAAAATGGGAAAACCGCTCCAGTATCGAAATCGAATTTGTCTAAATTTTGTTAAATTTATATTATTTTGATGGATTCTTTATTGTACTTCATTCCCTTTCAGCTTTTAGTTTATAATTTATATTTTAATAAACTATTTTGAATAAAATGCTTAATATATATATATATATATGTATGATCAATGAGGTCATTAATTATATGTACAAAACATAATTTTTTGAAAAACAGTTCAAAAATCCAAAACCTGAATAATTCTTGTTTGGAGAATAAGTATTGTTTTATAAAAAGAAAACAATAATATCTATTTAAAGTCAAAATATTGCTAAAGGTTAAAAGTGCTATTGTCAGATTCTATGAAACCCGAATGGAAACAAAAAAAAAAAAAAATGGATATTAATATCTTTATAAATTGCATATAAAAAAAATAAGAGAAACAAACTCTAAAGGTCTCTATTTTTACCAATAAATTTTTTTCCTAATAAAATATCAAAACTTATAACCTATCCATTAACAACACATAAATGACAACGTTAACATATAATAATATGTAAAAGAAACAACTTACTGTCGCTACCAACACTAAGAACTTCTCAATTTGGTTGATAGACGGGGAGAAAGAAAACGACTGTTTCTTTTCTTTTTTTTTTTTCTTTTTTTTTCTTAGAAAGCACAATGGCTATCAATATAAGTATATATTTATAACCCCAAAATCTAACTTCTATAGGAATCCTATTATAAAGAAAATTATCATAATAATATTTACCTTTTATTTTATTTTATTTTTAGAGAAATTACCTTTTATTTTTATTCTCTATAAATGTTTCTCTAATTTATTTAGGAATTCAATTATAAAGGAAATTCTTATAATAATATTTATCTTTTTTATTTATTCTCAGTAAACGTTTCTCTCTTTTACTTTATACATATATTTAATATCATAATTATTTTTATTATTTTTTGGTATAATATTTTTCTTAAGCTATCGTTAATTCTATTTAATTATTTCTCCTCTATAAATCGGGATGTTAGGCTTATTGTTTTGTCGAGTGTAATGCAAAACAGCTGGACTAAGAAGGAAAAGTATAACTCGATTAGAAAATTGTGGACAAGATGGATCAAATATTTTTATATTTATTTCTAAAATTAAAAATTATTGAAAATATAAGGACTAATGGAGTGGGATAGAGATATCAAATTTGATTAGGGAATTTAGCTACAATACTGCATTATTTTTTTTTTAAAAAATATAAAATTATATCAAGTCTGTCGAGAAAAATCACAAAACTGCGTAACATAAATGTCTACTTCCATAATAAGAAGAGAAAACTATCCACAAGTAAATATATATAATGAGATTTAAAACTTGACTAGTTAAAAAAAAAATGAAAAAAGACCGTAAGGTGCGTCCCTTATGACACCAATGATTTTAAAAATCACAGCTATTAAAAGTTGATACTGCACTCAATTTATATCAAATGTTTAGTGTGATTATACAAACTGTTTAAATGGCTAATTCTCATCTTTCCAGCTTGATTTTGTATACAGATCCAATGTGAAGGACCTGCGGAGCCGGTGGCCTTCGCTCTGTTTTGGCACCAACGTTGTAGGATATAAATAGAAGAGACATGACAAAGAGGTGCTGCAATTCATAGATGTTTTAACAAATTATTTTCAGTCCAATGGTCGGTCTTCACTTTATTGTTAAAGAAAAGATGTCTTACTCCGCACAAGCTGGCAGCTACACACAATTTTAAACATGCTAACTAGCAGAATGAATTGCTAATATGATCATAAAGGTCACAAGAATATACCTTTAGAAGCTTCTTCCCAGCACCGAAGCTTTTCATCTGAACTTGGAGAACGGCAAGAAGAAGTGTATATGTTTCTATGCCCTTTTTTAGTCGGCCCTGTGCAATTTGGAGTTTAGCTTTAGTTCGCAGGAGTTCTCCTTGGTCCCATTTTCCAGTCTGATCTAGAGCAGCATTAATTACAACCTCTGCATCAACAAACCGTTTTTGAGCTGATAATATTCGAGCCAAAAGGATAAACCCTTTCACATTAGACCCAGACTCAAGTTTCAACAACTGTTTTGCATAATGAAGTGCAATATCCAACTTCCTCTGCTCAGCATTTTCCAAACAAAGATGGAATACAATATAAGGATCTCTTTCTCCCATCATTTTCTCAGCAGTTCCCAGTACCTGAAATGCCTCAGACTGCTTCAAAATCCTCTCAGAATCAGAAACAACTAATCTGGATTGAGCTGACAATAGAACACCCAGTAAGCAGTTTGCAAGGCTAGCCATCTGGTCATATATCCCATGTAATTCAGAAAGTGCTTTGCGAGCATAAGTCATTCCCTCTTGTATGCATATCATATTCTCCACACAAATCTTTGAGGCCAGCAATAATTCCAGCACGCAATCTGGATTTTCTCTGTTATTTAACAAGTTCCTCAGAAGATCCAAAGCAACCATGTGCTCACCTTCTCCATAGTAACAAAGAGCTAGCATGCAATATCTTTCTCTTCTTTCCAAGACCCCAGGAAGCAACTCTTCAATCTGATAGGCCAAAGCCCACAATTCCCCTGAAACAGATAGGGCAAACGAAAGATGATCCAGGATTAAAGAATCAAAGTACTTTTAACAACAAAGAAGAAAAGAGCAAATAAGATAAATTAACTATCTGATACAATATACCATCCTCACACTAATCATTGGCAAAGACCCAACCAAAAAAAGAATATTTACTGGAAACAAGTACCCCCTTTTGGGCATTCTGTCACTATCAAGAAAAGGTACAGTTAGCATTGAGAAATTTGTCTCCAATATAAAAGCAATCATTCAAGAAAATGTCCCCAATCACATAAACAAACCACTGCGCCATATCAGGATATCATAGTTCTAATTCATTCATCTAGTATACATACTTCTAAAACATAATTCAGGTACAACTGTACAAGAGCAAAACCAAAAAAACTAAAATGCAAGAAAATAGCAAAACTTAGATGCAACCAACCTCATAGTTCAGGTAACCACTTTCACGACCAGAAGACTCTGCTTCTTCAATGTTGCTATTATCAAGCTTTGAGTCCATCTTGCCAGCTCGAGATGAATATCCACTTGCTGAATAGTCCCGAGTAGCCAGGGACTCTGATGAAGCAATTAATTCATCTACTCTTAATTGCTCCCCTGAACAAATGCATTTATCATCTTCCTGAACCTTGCTTGGATGTCAAATTGGGATATTAAAGGCCAGTGATTAGTTATAGTTTCTAGGAAGCATGTTAGTCATCTCTTTCCAAAGTTACAAGTTCTGAGAAGATGCTTTCAGGAAATCTACCTCAGTGAAGCCTTCGGATTTGGCAGGATTCCCTGTCAATCAGAATAAAACAGATTTGGGGTAGGATCATGGTTTTGATTTTTCAATATCTAAATTCCAGTAAGCAAAAATAAACGGCACTGCAGTTCTTTGCCACATATGTCAATAGAGAAATCGACAAATTATTCTCCTTGTTTACATCGAAAACTCGGAAGCTCTGTCTAAGGGGTAGGTAATTACAAATAAAGTTATGAGGCAGACAATTAAGCTGCAAAAAAAAAAACTTCTACAACAAACCGTAATAGTTGGCTTAAGTAATGAATATACAATCGGTCCAGATAGCACCAACAGTCTTGCACTGAATTTACTGAACTGGATTATGATAGAGAAGTCGGCCCAAACACATTTTCCTCACTTTAATAAAAGGTTATTGCAAGACAATTCCATTAGAGAAACCAACCTCAAGTAAATTATATATGACAAATACTGATGAATGGTCACTGGTACCAAGAATATGCAAATTTGACTCTCATTGTACAGTATAAGACCATCTTTCCCATATATCAGTAAAAGATAGAATTTTCTTACATCTGCAGTCCCATGTCCAGCAAACAAACCTCCGATGTTGAAAACAATTTGTAATCATCAAACATAAGCCCTACTGTTCAACATATGCTTCTCTATAAAAATAAACAAAAAGGAAGTGGAGAATAAGTGACGTACTTGTGACAGGATCCAAAAATCACAGACGAAGTAGCCAAATGACAAAAACCTGCCAATAGGCCTCCAGCTGTCCAGCAAGTTTGATAGCATGCAGTTTCAAAACACATCTTAGTGAGGTGTGTGCATAAGGATTCACTGACAGGTTAAGTACTCCCAAGTTGTGCATGTGGTAGCTAAAAGTGGACTCAGAGAGGTCTTTTAGACCTTTATTCAAGTATTGAACTCAACAAAAACCCACTTTCTTATTGTCAATTCTCACCAAATGAGTAAATTTGAACAAACACTTGCTAAAAAGCATCCAGTACAATTAATAGCGTTAGCAAAACTATATTTGAATTGCCAAAACAAAAGAAGACAAGAGAAATAGTGTTTTTTTTTTTTTTTCCTAAAAACAGAAGCCATTCGTGTTTCAATTTCATGAAGTAAGCAAATTAACATCTTCAAATCAGTTACTCTCATCTACAACACCATTTATCACTGACACACTACATCATGGCAGTTCCAATGTTATGGTACACTACCGGCCATTAAGATAATCAGGTATCAAATTTAACAAAATCTTTTTCATTCAATCAAAAAAGGACACATTACAACATTTTTCTTCCTCCGAGAATTAGAGGGTAAAAATTCCCAATCATTAACAATAACCTAAGCAAGCAACAATCTGACACTAGACAAGCTGCAACAATGAAACATTATATAAGCATCTCTAATGAAGTATAAATATTTAAATTTTGACTTACGCGACTGTAATACAGTAAAAAAGTTACAACTACTACATCAACCTCAACCCTGAATACTGCTAGTTAAACTCATGTACATTTTTCGGCCTGAGGGTTGGACTCTGGGAATGAATAGATGCCACTGCAATTGCAAAAGACTGCAGAGCTGACAGAGTTGATTGAAAATGGATAATATACAGACCATCATGAACATTCACCATCCTCAAGGTGGGAGCAGCATGCTCTGAGCCCTGAAAAAGTATGAAGTTGGGACATGGTCAATTCCATGCTCATTCAAATAAAGGTATAATTGCTTACACGTTTATGAAAAATAAAGATTCGCATGACATTAAAAGATGTGAAGTTGACACATTATAATTGAAATCTGTCCATTAAAACTAAAAACTTTTCAAATAGATGATGAAGGATTCAATTAAGTACATGTCAGTGGTTGCAAGCCACTAGATCTAGTTATCGAGGCAAGTTATATTTCCTTACCAGTCACAATAAAAGAGAGCTAATGTATGACAAAGTAAGCACCAAATAATTTGCATACAGATATGATGTCTAAACTTAAAACACAAAATTAGCGAAAATCATGGGAGTTCAAATAATTACTCACAAGAAGGAATAAAGACGGTAGAAATACAGCAAGGAGAATTGGAAAAAGCAAATTATATCAGTTCTTTTAGCCTAAAGCTATTATCCAGACTAATTGCATTAGCTGCTCTAAAACATCACAAGTAAAAGAAAAAAGACACAAGGAAAAAAGATTCACCTGTATGAAAAAACCAATTGACTTGCACTCGTCATCAACATCTACTTGTGGTAAAAATCCCTTTTTGTTTAATCTGGTATTAAGTATAGTCAACGGGCAGCCCAGGTCCCAGCCACCACAGTCACAGTATCCACCAGATCTCCATCTCTCAATGAGACCAGAAGGACCACCATTTCTGGTTCTTGGCCCACCATGAAAACCTGCTGGAATTATGACATCCATACTTGTTGAGCAATCACCAGTATCTCGAGAACAACAAGCAGAAGTCACAGACGTTTTTAGAGTCTCAACACTTTTCTTAACATTTGCTTTCTTCAGAAATTTCATTCCCCAACCTCCAACTTCCTTCTGATGAAAATCAGGGAGATGGTCTTTCACAACAATTGCAGCCAATTCAAGATTTGGTGGAAGATGATCTTCAAAGAGACTAGACCCACCTAGTTGATCAGAATTGTTGCCTACATTTTGTGAAGGCTCCCAAAAAGAATTTTCAAGTATGGCACTAGAACCTCCGAATTTAGATGAACTTCTCTGCTTGGATGAGTTGCTGGTTCTGAACATTTTCCCCACCTTCTTAGACAAACCCTTATTCTTCCTTAGGTCATAGCTTGAAGTTTGCATTTCCCCTACAAAATCTTCACTACTTCCAAACAAAGTGCACTCAGTCTGCATAATCTTTGAATTGTTCGGACAAAGAGTGAAAGAAGTTGACACTTTCATCTTACCAACAAGGAGTGATTCACTATCATGAATCTCAAGCTCCTTGTGACCACTCTTTCTCCAATGGAATGAGTACATATAGTCTAGAGCCTTATCATCTATTGAATCAAGCTTCGACAAGTTGGCTACATAGACCTCTTTCCTGTCATCTATGGAGAAAACAAAATGTGGATTCCCACCCTTCCATAAGCACTGGAGCATTCCCATAGAAGTACCCGCAAAAGCAGAAGATGAAGACTGATCAGAACATGTCGAATTCGAGCTTGACACAGCAAAAATCCTCTTATGATCAGTATCAAATCCATGCTTATGGTTTCCGAGCATCAGTGTTTCTTTTTCCTGTTTCTGTGACGAATTACTACTAAGCCCACCGGGAGAGCTCATATAATCATAATTTATTGAGCCTTTAGCATCATTCAAATTTATTCTTCTGAAGTTACCATCTCCATCTAATGCACCAAACTTATTTAACAAAGGGCTCTTCAATATATTTATCATACTTTGGCTACACATAATCGAGCCCACAATCCACTGTCCTGCAGGACTGATGACCAAACTCCCAGTCTCAGCGGATAACGGACTTTCAGATACAAACCTACCCAAATCGCACACATTTCCATTCCTAATTGTAGCTTGATTCATGTCATCCCACAATATACCCATCTCTGCAGAGCCCAAGTTCACCGAGATGTTGCACTGAGCTGCTTTTGATGCACTAATATGAATCAATTCCAAACAACGACGAAGATATCTCTCGTCCAGAGTCACCATATGTTTCGGTATTTTAGTATCTAAGCCACGACTACTTTGAAAGAATGAATTCTTTATGAAACTGTTACGGGTCAACAATTGCTTAACACTTAATATCAGACTACGTTGTGAATTTACCCGTCTAACCAACCTTCTCGATTTTAATTCAGAGCAATCCAAACCATTATCTCCAGATAATTCTGTGTCGCTCAAGCTATCCAATGAATCGTCTTTGCCCCGGCCAGCTTTCCGGGCATTTACAAATGTATTGTCCATCTTCGCCTAAATATGCCAGTCAATCATGGACAAAGTTGATTTCTCTTCTGCCTCCAACTAATCGATACGACTACAATAGCAAACAGCTCTCTATGAGATTTGTATTTCACAAGGAATCTGAAAGTAACAAGAACAGTTAGCATCAAGACAATGGAAAAAGTCAAGTATTCAAAAATCAGAAGAAAGCTAATGCTCATATATATCACATCAGAATCTCACTGCAAAAAGAAACCATCTTCAATAAGGACATACCAGCCTAGAATAAAATCTCTATTAAGTAAATTCCAATTTCCAAATGCACAAACAAGTTTTCCTATTTACCCCGCATAAATTTCATTGATTTTGCTCCTCATATGGAAAGGACAAATGTGAAATTTTAAAACATCCTATAACTTCAAGCTACCAAATATAACAGGGCAGCGATTAACATCAAAGCTCCGGAACACTCTACGTCTATTTAGAAGAATAACTATATAATTTATCAACAAGAAAACTTTAAAGACAAGAAAGAAAGAAAGAACAATAGTGGAAAATATTAAAACAGTGTTTCATAAACAGCACAACCAGAAATGTCAGTCAAGTAAAACTCACTCAAATAAACAATATCATAGCACAGAGAGAGATGGATATTACACAAATCACATTTGAAGGGGTTGCTTTGCAAAACGAAACGAGTTCAATTCATTTTCTTCTACTCAGCACAACCTAGCTCGAGCTCAACTCAACTCAGCAGAACAAAACACTTATTTTCTGGCAATTGATTATTTACAAATTAAGTCAATAGAAGGATACGACCAAAGCACGAAGATTCATTTTTTTTTTTTCTGTGCTGTACAACCTTTATTAACACAACCCACAAACTAAACACAATTAACTATTATTAATGAATACATAAAAGTAACCAAAATATAAATAAACAAAAAAGTTACAAACTTTTATGAATAAAATAATTAACAAAGAAGAACTTTTTCTTACCAGAAGAAATGGATCCAAGAAACCAAAAACCAACCCCAACTCACAACAAACACAAGCAAGCAAGCCAAGAGAAGCAACTAATTTTCCTAACAAAAGCCTCACTTGAGTACTCTTCAATTCTGGGTTTATCACCAAATAGGAACCATGTTCAAAAGTAGAGAAAAAGTAACAAGCAAGCACGAGAAAACACAAGCGTCACCACTTAAAAAAAAAAAAAAAAAAACTGCTGCGTTCTCATGTAAAAGAGAAAAATGAAAATAAAAACAAAAACAATGACAATGTACCATAAAAAAAAAATTTAAAAAAATGAAAATAGTTTTGAGGAGAAAATAACAAGGTGGGTGACTGTTTTTAGACAGCAGTTTCTAGATTTTTAGTTCCAATAAGAGAGAGAGAGAGAGAGAGAGTGAAAAACCCAACACAACAGCAACACAAAGTGGGGACCTCAAGCCACGTTTGTTTGTGGAATTTTGGTTTGTAGGGTCCTGTCCACTCTCATGTTTTCTATTTTCATTTTAGTTTTCTAATTTTTTTTTATTATTAAACTAATAAGATTTGCTGAGAGCAATTCCCATCGTCGTGAAAATATGTGTATATAATTTTTTTTATTATATAAATATTTAAATAATTAATTTCGACTGCTAAATTTTTAATTCGTCACTTTTGAAAAAAAAAAAAAACTTAAGAATCTAAGATGAGGAAGTTAGCTGGTGCGCACGATAGATTGATGGAGGACTCCACTAGTGCCACAAAAGGACCCACATTTCCACTTGCCAAATTACAGGGGAGCACATCAGCTGAAACTGACTTTTTTTAATTTCTATTTCTATTATTTTTGTTTTTTGAAATTGTTCTTCATTTATTGCTAAAATATTTCTCGGACATGTGAGTTGCTAGAGACAAGACAACGAGTAGAGAAACCATCCCATGTCATGTCTTCTGCTTCTGTTCCAATATTTAGCTTTTAATGTGCTCATATTCTTCTTTCCTGCTATTGGGTGTCAATTATCAAAATAATTAACTTTCAATTTTATTTTTTTTTATATTTTAAAGTGTTGGATTAGATGTGCTTAAAGCTTATTTTCATATGTTGGTGATGTTAAAAGTATCCTTCTTTTCTTTTAAAATGCGGCCACTCGCACATAGAATATTATTAGGTTGAATAATTTTAATTATTGTTGAACCTAAATAGAAATTAATAAAAAAAAAAACATGAATTTCATCTTTTAAATGATTTTAATTATTATCCTAATTATTATTTTAATGATTTTAATTATGCATTGTGTCAATTTTGATTCTTATTCAATATTCCAATCCTTCAATATTCTAATCATTGAACCCTCTTTTGAGTACTTATTTGAACTCAAATGCAATAAAGAAAAAATCCAAAATATTGGGTTTTCTATAAAACAATCTCAGGAGAGAAGAAGTACCTAACTTTTCTTATCTTTTAAATGAAGATCCAAAACCTAAAAGTTGAGTGTGGTAGTTGCTCATAGTCTCTAGGTTGAAATTCTGTAGGTATAATCAATTTTTTATTTTTTATGAATTGTGACTTGAAATGGAACTTCCACTACTAATATATGCTTTCTGGTTTCTGGCCACTTTCCACCACCATGTGCACCAAAAGATTACACAAACTATTAATTGTTTATTAATTTTATTTGGTCTAAAATGTAATTGACTCATATTTTGACCTTTGTAATACATTGAATTCTCAGTCTTTCTATTACATCAACACAATACAGAAATGCTGATAAATCCTCTTTATCAGATAGCTAGGTATCATGAGTGATAGTGAGAAATTAAATATATAGTAATGGGAAGAAAATTCAGGTCTATTATATTCTAAGTTCTTCGCTTTGTATTTTTAAGCTTCATTCATGCCTTTGATTTTCAATTGGTAGATGCATTTAAAATATGAAATTCGTTGACGGTATGAGGTTGATTTAGTAGTATACTCCTTATATTTACTCTTAAAGTTGTGAGTTCGAATGGTTTCTCCGTCTCTAAATTTCAAATTTATTATAATAGTTCAATATATATATATATATATATATAATCTGTTTGCTATTTATATGTGATGTATTGTTTTACCTGCAACAAAGTATTCAAATTTTAAGAGTATACAATGTTGTAAAAAATAAGAAAGTCAGTTAAGTTCGAAATATCATTATATGAGAGTCGAGAGTTCAATTATCACTTATAGTCCCCACAATAAAGTTAGAAGGGTTTGAGCCGTTCATTATTTCTTTATTCATTGGGAAGTTTGTGAATTTATAATTCGTATTTCAGAGATATATTATTTTCATTGATCCTTTTTTAAATGCAATTTAATAACAAGTAGATGAAATTTTAAGTCTAAATTTAATTCACTTTTATTTTTATTTTTTTGCCAAAAATTTTCAAATTTGTTATGTTTTTTACTTAAAAATTTATTGTAATATAAAGCTTTCAATTTTTTTTCCCTTTTGATAAGTAGAAACTTTATCTTTTTAAATGTGTTAATGTGACAACAACTTCTCTAAAAATTAAAAATTTAGACAAAAAGTTGAATCTGCTAATATGTATAAGAAAAGGTAACTTTACCATTTTCGTTTTAACTTTGGTTGCATAAAATAATATTTCTAAACTAAAAAAAATAATTTAAAAAGTACAAGTACACCACAATAACAATTGAGTTTTAACTCGGTAACTACATTATTTACTAATACATCTTTCAAAAATGATTAAATTACAACTTATTTATTTAAGAATCGTACATAATTCTCTTTTGAGTTTGTGAATATGATCTTAAATTTAACTTTAAAATAAAAAAAAAAGAGAAATGAAATGGATAAGCATATACTCTTTTTTTTTATTTCTTAATAATATCTTTGAGTCTTTAAATCTTGTCATTTTGTAGCCAAATTCTCATTTGTTTAGTAGATAGACATAGACGACATCTTTCGGCTGCAACAAAAACCTAATAAATTTAAATTAATTGTTCACATCCATCACCAAAATTCCCGGCAGTATTCAAAATTTTAACAAAGTGGGACCAAATGAATCTTTTATTATATAGACAATTGACAATAATTGTAGACCGAATCGGTTGAATCTAGTTTTAAAAATCTTTTGATTGATATGAAAAGGAAAGGTTGGTTTTTGTTTTTTTAATATGAGCCGTCTAAGCAACTACCTGTTGAAAAAATGGAAGGGTTTGTTGTTTTAGGGATCAAAAAGTCTAGATTCTACATATTACACATTTTGTCAAAATGCAATAGTCAAGTTCTTCTATTTGGGCTGTTAACAATGTGAGTTTTGATGGTAAAGTTTGACATCGAAGCAACTAAAGGGAAAAAACTTGTGTGTATCTTATTCAATGCATTTTAACCATTAAAATTATGTCACTTTATATGAATAACAAATTTAATTTAATTTTATTATAGGTAAAAACTCACCTAATATTGCCACGTAGGATTAAGAGACAAAGTGACGACGTTTTAATAACAAACCATTTCCTTCCGCTGAGAAGACCCATGATGCAGCGAGAAGTCCTTCGTGCCAGTACATCCTCGTTGCACCATTTCAAACGCCCACCGAGAAGTTGACCACGACATAAGTGTGTTTAATCTAGGAAGACTCAACACTAGTGCGACAGTCTGACACTAGTCATGGCCTCGGTTCGGTTCGATCCGGGCGGTTCGAACCGAACCGGTGGTTTTTAACCGGAACAGACGGTTCCGGTTAAAAACCGGTTCCAGAATCGAAAATCGGAACCGGGACCCAAGGTCCCGGTTCCGGTTAACTTGAACAAGTGAACCGGAACCGCCAGTTCGGAACCGGCGGTTCAAGGAACAGCCCGGTTCCGGCGGTTCCGGTTCCTAACAGTTTTTAATTTATTTTTTTTTATTTGTAAAAATATAAATTTAAAAAAAAAAAAAATTAAAATGTGTGTGTGGCCGTTGGCCAACGGCCACACACAGGCAGCATCAGCATGTCAGGCTGCTGCTACCAGGTGGCAGCAGCCTGACCACCTAAGGAGTCGTTGTTCAATGGCTCCTTAGGTGTAAAATTACATTTTGTACCCTTATAAAATTACATTTTGGACCCCTAAATTTTAAAAAATATTATTTTTTTTCCAATCCAAAAAACTATATAAACCCCATTCATCTTCAATTCAATTCACACCATTTTCTCTCAATCTCATTCTCTCATTCTCTTAATATTTCTCTCATTCTCTCATTCTCTCAATTTTTATCTAATTCTCTCAAAGTTTCATTCAGTTATTTTCTCAATCTTGTTCTTATTTTTCAATACTGCAATTTTTTTTGTTATTTATTTAAATTGTATTTTTTACCATTATAAATTTATAATGGCATCACAATTAAGACCGTCTATTTCTGGAGGCCGACGATCCGTTTCCAGAAAGTCTGTTTCCGGCAGAGACATTGAGCAGCTACCAGATTTAAATGCTGGAGAAGTGCAAAGTCACCGTACCGCTGGCCTAGAAGCAAATTTTGATGAGTACCTACAACATAGACAATTTGAGGAGGTAATATTTGGTAATGATACTCCTCCTAATTTTACTCCTCAATATTCTCATCCCCATCTCTCTGGGTCTGGGGCCCCTGGTCCCTCTTGTGAAAACCCTCCCCCTCCACCCCAAAGTGAAACCGTACAAGGTCCACAGCCAGATTTGATAAAGTACAAATCTGAACTTTTTAAAGTTCATATGAGGAGGGTGGAAAAGGAATCGGGGGAAGTTGTGGTCACTTGCAACTATTATAACAAAGAGTTTAAGTGGAACAAATCCGGAGGGTACGGGACGTACTGGAAGCACATCAACACCAAGTATCCAGTCGAAGCTGAGCATGAGCGTAGCCGAGGACAATACCAAATTTTCAGGTACACATCTCCTAACCATCCTTTATTTAAATATAGTGATGTAAATAATAGGGAACAACTAGCAAGAATGGTAGCGACTGAACATCTTCCTTTTAGTTTTGGCGAAAAAACTGATTTTTTAAAATATTGCCATAATGCTTTAAATCCCGCTGCATATAGAGTACCTAGGACCACATTAAAACGTACAATGTGTGACATTTATAAAAAAGAAAAAAAAGCATTAGTTAGATATTTTTAAAATTATATGGGTCGTGTGTCTGTTTGTGCCGATATCTGGAGCGATCATTGGCAAAAACATTTATACTTAGGACTTACTTGCCATTATGTTGATCAATCATGGGAATTGCAAAAACGAATTCTTGCATTTAGAGTTTTTGACAACACCCATACTGCCGATAATATTTACAAATTAATGAAAATTATTTTTGAAGAATATTGTATTGAAAGTAAAATTTTTGCAATTGGTTTTGATAACGCTGCAAACAACACTGCCACCGTTCCACAATTAATTCAATTGTGTCAACCCTACTCTAGCGGCAGATTTTTTCATCAAAGATGTGTTTGCCATGTTTTAAATATATGTGTACAACATGATTTGCAAACACTTCAAGAATGGATTACACCAATTAGGGATGCCCTATACTTTTTGTGGAAACATCCTAGCACTATGAAACAATGGGCTAGGTATTGTAAATCTAATGGGAAACATCCAATTAGGTTTTCCCGTGATGTTCCAACTTGTTGGAACTCCATATATAAATTACTTTGTGAAAGCTATGATTATAGAGAATTATTAGTTAGATTTATGCAGCATAATGTTAGTAGCGTTAATTTGTATGCTCATCATTGAGATGTTTGTACTAAAATTTGCATGCTTTTAAAAGTTTTTCATGATGCAACCACCACTTTATCCGGTATATATTATCCAACTTCACATTTATTTTTATGTGAAGCCATTAATATTGTAAATGCACTTAATGAATGTGCACAAGTAATAGAACTATCTGCATGTGTTGCTGCAATGAGAGATAGATGGTTAAATTATTATAGGGACATTCTTTCGATTTATACTGTTGCTTCAGTTTTTGACCCTATGTGTAAATTTGATAGTTTATATGAATATTTAACACTTTATTACCAATCTCTAGGGCTACACAACGTAGATATTAGTGCTTTATATAATAATGTTAGACAATTATTTTATTCATTGTATGACAAATACCGTTCTGTCTACGGTCCCTCGCTGAACATTAATGTTCAGCAACCGACTGCAAGCGGAAGTAGTCATTCTCGTTCTCGCTTTCCCTCATTAAGGAAGTTAGGGTCAAGTGTGTTGTCCAAAAAATCAAGGGCACAGGGGAGTTCTTCGTCTTCATCAACCTATGTTTCAGAGGTTGATCTTTACGTAAACACCTCTTTTGAGTTTTTGGACAGCGAAGACTTTAACATCCTACATTGGTGGAGGGAACATGAAACTAACTTTCCAATTTTAGCCCTTATCGCCAAGCAAATTATTGGAACCCCTGTCTCGACCGTGGCAGTCGAACAGGAATTTAGTGCAGGTGGCAATGTTCTCCACGAGAGACGAGCATTGCTCAGTCTTGACTCAATACATATTCAGGTCTGTGTTGAAGACTGGACCAAGGCCTCATACCGGCAGCAAGAATTGGATCTCGTATCCGACGACAATGACTTTTTCGACACCAACGATGATTCAACGGCTACCGAAGGAACAAGCGACGATTGATCACCTCCGGAACATAACAGGTAAAAGAACTACGTGGGCTTTGATTCCTCCTAGAGGATACGTATGCAGCTTAATTGAGGTAAAATTAAGTGCAAGCCCTAATTTCTTATTTATTTATTTTATTTTTTTCAATTTTATAGTTTTATCATTTATGATATTATTATTATCGTAATACATTTCTTGTTGAAGTTGAACAAATGAAACATTTTATTTATACATTTAATTTTTTTATTAATTAATTTATAAATTTTAATTTTATTTAATTTTAATTAATTAATTTTTATAATTTTTTTTTATTTTTTTTGGAACCGCCGGGTTCCAAAGAACCGGGGAGGAACCGGAACCGGCGGTTCCTCCCCGGTTTCGACCGAACCGAAACCGGGACCTCCCCGGTCCCGGTTCCGGTTGCTTGAAATATTGAACCGGAACCGGCGGTTCCAAAACCGGAACTGTAACATCCCGGATTTCGGATAATTAATTTTATATATGTGAAAATAAATTTTGTGATTGGAAGGGGTGTAAATGTAATTAAAAGTATGTTTATTTTTATGATTTCCAGGTGGACCAAATGGAACGGTTCAAAAATGAAGTATGAAAATTGAAAACCGAAGTAGTGAGCATCGCGACCTGGTCGCCGCGACCACAGGTCACGATGGCTTACTCGCGGTGGAAAATGTGATTTTTGGCAGTGAGCATCGCGACCAGTCACCGCGACCACAGATCGCGATGAACTGCTCGCGATGAAAATGTCAAAATTTGGCAGTGAGCAACGCGACTACTAGCGCGACCAAGGGACCGCGAGAAGTGCTCGCGAGGAAGGCGGTGCAAACGCTCCAGTGAGTACCGCGACCTGGTGGCGCGACGACTGTCGCGGCAGCCGAAAAATATAAATAAAAAAAAAAAGCTTCTCGCAGAAGCCAGAAAACACACAGAACACAGAAAAGAGAGAGGAGAGGCCGAGAGAAAGAGCGAGAAAGGAGAAAAAGAAAAGAAGAAAGAAGAAGAAAGAGAAAGAAGAAGAAGAGGAAGAGGAAGAAGAAAAGAGGAAGGAAAGAGAAAAGGAAAAGGAAAAGGAAAAGGAAATCGTGGAATCGCGATTTCTCGAACGAAAAACGGTATCCAGGTTGGTGTACTTTTATTTTCGGAATCTTTACGGAAAGTATTAAGTATTTCGTTTTCGTTTTCGTTTTCGTTTTCGTTTTCGTTTTCGATTTCGTTGAACTTGCTCGTTTTCGATTTTCGTATGAAAATTGTTTATTTGATATGAAAAATCGATGATTGATATACCTATTGTTGATTTTATGTTAGATCTCATTTTGATCGTGCTATCGAATATTTCGATTTCGTTAGAAATACTTGATTTAGATTTTCGTATAACTATTGATTATGTTTCTTGAAGAATATTGTGTGAATTGGATGTTTATTGAGCAACTATTGTTTACTGAGTAACTATTGTGAAATTTATTGCGAATATAGTTTATCGGAAACGGCCCTAGGATACTTAGACATAGAAATGGATATAGGAGGTTGGTATACCAGCTGGGTTCACTGAGCAGTGCTGCGCCGATACTGATTGCTATTGATGATTATTATGTACCTCCTCATGGATTCGTCCAGAGGCAGGGAGACACGTACCTCCTCAGGATTCGTCCTGGAGGTTGGGAGCCATGTACCTTCCTAAGGATTCGTTCCTGGGATAGGGAGTTATGTACCTCTCTAGGTTCCGTACCCACGGTCCTAGAGTAGGGAGATACGTACCACTCTCAGGATTCGTCATAGGGTGGGAGTTTGACCCATATTCCAGTCCTAGTATGTTGAGTATTCTAGCGGGCCAGATATTGAAGTGAATTGGGAAGTGACTTGAATGATTTTATTAATCGATTTTATATGTTGCTCTTATTGTGGAAATTAAAGTGATGGAAACTGTTTTATGATTTAATTTTAAAGTTAAATTGATTTATAAATGATTAGAATTGAAATATATTGTGATATGTCTTTCCATTTAAAGGTTATTTATGATTATTTTTTATAATTGAGTTTATTGTACACCCACTAAGCGATATGCTTAGCGCGTTAGTTGTGTTTCTAATGCGTAGGTACCGGGGATCCCGAGGAAGCTAAAGACTGAAGTGAGAGAGAGATTTGCTGACAGAGTACCCAGAGTTATCACAGTTGGGTAGCTATATTGTTGTTATATGTATATATTCTGAAAATATGCATATACAGAGAATTTGTAATATGTTTGTAATTAATTATTTATAGATTTCTGTTTCTCATTTTAGAATATTTGTAAATATTGACTTTTGATTATTTATAAACTGTATTGGAAAGTCGCACTAAACGGCAGAGTGCGCAATGGTTTGAAAATGATATTGAAGTGTTGATATTGAATTTGTAATTGCATTGTTTTATGGAAAAAACAGGTTTTGAAAAATCTGAAAAAACAAACGGAACTCTGCCGAATTTTTGTTAAAAGTGTGATTTCGATGGGCTCACGAGAAAAGTCTTTTTGGAATTTCAAATTGATTTCATTTTTTTAAATGGTTTGAGATTATAAAATAAATTTGGAAAGTTTTGAAAGTCCAAGTAGCGCTCCCTGGGTCGGTCCAGCCGGGTCGGGTCGGGGGGTGTCACAGGAACCGCCGGTTCCGGAACCTTGGCCATGACTATCTAACACCTACGACTGATTCAGCAGAAATCAGAGACCTGTCAGTATGGACAACGGACGAATTAAATACATGACAGTACAGATCACTGTTTGTCTACTACGCCTCATCCCATCTCAGACGATTGTCCTAATAAGTTAGGGATTTACACGTTTAAGGAAACAATCCTCCAACGTCTCTTCGAGGAGGCCTGGACATTCCGAAAAGGTGGAGAACGAGACGGGTATAAGTATCGGTATTAATAAAGAAGGAGGTTATAAGCTATTGAATACTCTCACCAACCCTAAAGAGCATTTAATCTATTCTTTTCTCCTCGGAGATATAGAAACACTCACTTGATCGTCGGAGGTGAATTACCGGCTAAAGTCCGGCAACTCTCACCGATTTTTCTTTGCTTTGACAGGTAGCAGACCCCAAAGCATTCTCCGAGAAAACCTTTTTTTGCCCCTACGAAAACTTTCTCTACAGGAACAGTACCACCAATTCTATACAACTGGCTCAACGAACCACGAAACAATCTTACATGGCACGGTTGACCCTTGTTGACTATTGAATCCATTTTTCACTATCAACAAATTTTTATGACATGTGGCATAATATTTATGTCTGAATGTAATGCATCCGATGCATATAAATTTTTCTCGAACTAAAGACAATCAACTTTGTGTTCCTGCTTCAATGAATTTGCTTTGGACAAATAGTTGTTTGAAAAATAAATTATAAGTAAACAATTAATTAACAATATTATGCAAGTAAAAGGGAGATTATAGGAGGGAAAGATTAAATGATATAAAATAAAACAATTGGACACTTATTTAAATGCATATATAGAGGCGACAATGCAAAAGTAATTAAACATTTTAAAATTTTTAATTGAAATTTACAATTTGAATGAGTTGAAGAAGAAAAAGTATATGCAATAAAGCAAAGAATTTAGAGGTAAAACTAAAATAAAATTGACATAGATATTATTTATGCTATTTGAATGAAAATTCTATGATATAGTGTCCTTTAACGCATTTATTTTTGAAAAACATATATCATATCTGAAGATTATATATATATATATAAACATAAGACATTCAAGATAGATAATCGGGTAAAAAATTTAAACCCATAAATTAATTGTTAAAGGGTTCTGATATCATCTTAAGTTATTATTACGCTTTGAAAATTTAAATTTATATGTAGAGATACAAACAATTATATTAAAGGGTCGGACAAACTGTTGGCTATTGAAACTTGAGAGGACCACATATGCCAAATCATTTAACTTTCAAAGAGAAATCTTAGACCAATGTCACCCACTACTGCAAATTATATGTATGGTATAGTGAAGTCCCATTTTTCTGTCCCCTTTTTGAAGTGGGCATCAAAAACTTTTGTCATTTTCGCTTATGTATATGATAATTGAGCCACTTTATTGCCCCGTGAAGCATATCTTTGGGCAAAATTTCTGTTGGGATTCTAGTTTGACTTGTTTCATCAGTCATCTTGGCCCAATCCAAAAGCAATGAAATAATGGCACGGCGCCATATGTTACCTCATGTTTTTCTAACTATGGGCCATATCAAAACATTGGCCTATGCGATGAAAACCCAACAAAAGTTACGCTAATCACGTGTCTATTGCATGATTGAATCTAGCATGTTTTGGTTGTTACTTGTAATTCAATTTGTAAAGTAATATTGCTCTTAAACATCCATCATAAGATCATACATTGCATTACTACATTAGTACAGGACGGATCCTCTCTTGATTTGAGCTTTTAACTTACAAGCACGCGAAAGCAAACCCCTATTTCGCGTGTAGACTAAAATACAATTACAAATAGTTTAAATATACAAAATAAAACTACTATATATATATATATATTCATATCTTACATTTGAGAAACAACTAGGTACATAAGTTTTGTGCAAACTAGCATTTCAGGGCCAGTAGGAGCAAAGGTGCTGCTGTTACAAGGATGACGGATAGGTGAAGTTGATAAAGAGGAGAGAATTGTATCTACAAAAAATTACATTAATGTTTTTCACTTTCTATATAACCCTGACTCAGTTATTCATATATAATATAAATTAATGACCCAATTATTCGATCTTCTTTTTTTATTTTTTTATTTAACCCAGATATATATATATATATATAATATATATATAGAGAGAGAGAGAGAGAAAGAGAGAGGGCGAGAAAATCATGGCAGCTGAAATAGGGTCCTGCAAAATTGTAGAATGTTGTGGAAATTAGTCATATCCAGGATTGAATAGGATAGTTGCGATTGAATGAGTTGACGCCGCTGATGTGTGCAAAGATATCTGAAGAATCAACCATGTCATCTTCTTCTTTAACAATCACCTGTTCACAAATAAACTCTGCTAATCAGGGAGAGAGAGAGAGAGAGAGAGAGAGAGAGAGAGAGAGAAATAGAATAGATCAATTAACAATATTTAAAAATAAAATGGAAGTTTTTGCTTACTTCATCATCATCATCTTCTTCATGATTGCTACAAGTTGTTCGAAGGGTTTCTCCGAAATCATCATTCTTTGCAAACCTTCCTCTAACTCTTGGACGGCTGTCGGCCAGCGTTTTCCGGCACGCATACTGCGCGCATATTTGGGTGTATTTTTTAGTTAGTAGTTTTTATAGTATATACAGTTACTAACATTAAACAATACTTAATAATATTGAGAGAGAGAGAGGGAGAGAGAGGGAGAGAGTACCTTGATTTTCTTGCTGAAATTCCTCTCATTTCTTTTCTTCATGTACCTGTGGATCTTCTCCTTCCTTTGCTCTACAGACAACTTCCCTACTTTGAAAGTTGAGTCTTCCAAGCTTGACATCTCTGATGCAATTGGAGTAGAAACGCTAGGCCCACCCACCAGCTGTTGACTTTCACAACTAAGCGCCTTCTAAAAACAATTACAAAACAAAGATTACTTCTCCCTACACAAATTGCAACAATTATTATTGATATTTGCCCTGTTTGGTTGGCTCTTCTCTTCTTTGCTTTTGGATTGGTCATAAATTAACCTAGTGGAAGTGCACTTTTTATAGGTATAGAAAATCACAGCAGATGGACCACTACGGCCCCATAAATAACTCCTGATTCAAAAGTTCTATTATGCAGCTAGTTTCATGCTAACTTTCTAATTTATGTAAAATATAAGGTGCCCATGTAAATGCAGTATCCTTACTCGAAGCTTTTTGTCATACAATAGATACTGTTTCATGAACATATGCTTGTTTTTGAATAATTGTTATTCTTATTCTACAGTTGCATTTACTTTGTCCAATGCATTTGTGTACTTTATATTATATTGCTAGTACCTGTAGGTCTCCAGAGTTAAGCACACGCTGCATTTCTGGACAGAAAATTCCGCCATTATCACCCTGGAAGTCAAGCTCTTGCAGTTGCAATTCAGAGCCCCGAAGAATGCTCCCGGTGAAAATCCCAGCACTGTCAACAGATAATGTAGCAGCCATAGACGCAGTTGGCATGTATGTTGCCATAGAAGGACCAAGAAAAGAGCAGGAAGGAGATGACGGGTTCAAAGGTACATAAGAAGGCACAGAGGAGAGACAATCTTCCTCGAAAACGGAAGGTAATGGAGGATGCCCCAAAAGAGATCCAACAGGTTCAACTGGGTACTGTGAAACTGAGAGCCCGTCAACAATAGCATCGGTTATTGGGATTTGGGGTTGCACTGAAGAGAAGTCAAATTGGTAGTGATGGGTGGAGAGAAATGGAGGGATAGAAAAAGGAGGGGATGGGGAAAAGTCTATGGAAGCAGAGATGTCATTGTCAATCTCATCTTGGGAATCAAAAATTATGGACAGGTTGCTATTGTTGTTGTTAGTGGTGGCTGTTGTGGTGGTGCTAGTGGTGCTAGTGGTTGTAGTGGTAGGTGTGGTTGTGTTAGGATTGTTATCTTGGTAGCTGTTGAAATTTTCCATGTCTGTGGGCAAGGTGGGATTGGTGGTGTAAGAGGAATTATCTTCATAGTAACAGTTTGAGCAAGAAGTAACCTCAGAGTTTTGCAGAGTGTCTGAGAATAATTCAGGATCACAAAAATCAAAAATTTGAGCGCTAATCGGACTCGAAATATCATCCTGTAAAACAATTGAAAAGGACAATTTAATGTTAACTAAGATCATGAAAACATAATTAATAATTAAGCTTTGTACAAAACTACTTCAAGATATGCAAGCCTCACACTGTTATAATTATGAGAATTCATCAGCACCTGTAGTACTTTAACCATATCAGAACATGATTTTTCACAATATATTTCATGATGGGTTTGAATCTGATTCTTATATATCGATCTACATGATATATCTGATAGGATAGACTATCATTTGAAAAAGAAACTCAAAACTTAGAGCTAAAATATTCTGAAAATCAAGGTTTGAATGGGCTTTGTACATGTCTCTTAATATGCTTTGCCGTGTTCACATCTATCTATGTTACCCCCATGTCACAATAGAAACTCTCTCACTGTCTCTTGGTGCATGCAAGGGAATTTAATGAGAAATCCTACCAAGTTCATGGTGGTGCTGTTGTGAGGCACCAATCCAATGCCTATATTTGATCAAAAGCACATTAAGTTCTGCAAAAGAGGATAATCTAATAGTGGATATCTTCCGCCAAGTGGAAAAGGAGGTGTTTTTGTGCTCCACGTGACAAGTAAGAAGTCGTACAACCCAATATTGGCAAGAACCCAACAGCATTAACAAACAAGGAAGTTGATGGTGTTTTTTTATTTATCAATTTATGGAAATAACCGCAACCGAACAAACAATTGGAATTGAAAAGCACTTAATTTAAAAGAAAAGCACCCATTATGTTATCCATGTGAGGTGCTTCTCCTTAATTTGCTATGTGCTTCATTAGTCTAAGTGAATACAAGAATCACAATTAGAGAAAGCTTAGACAAGAAGCATAAAAAGTTCATATTCCATAATGATCAAAAGAAAATAAAGAGAGAGAAAGTGAAAAAATGCAGGATTAGATTACTACTTTGGAGATGGTGCTCTAAGAAAATGATGGGTGGGTATGGTTCTACACACAAGATTGAAAAATTGTCTGGTATTGAATGTAAAAGCATAACTGATGGTGATTCGGTGAGTTGTTGCACAAAATGATACGAGTTGCTAACCTTTTATTTATGTTTGCCTCTTAGCTAATATTAGTTTATAGGTGCCAAAACCCAATTGAAAATGGTTAAAAAAAAAAAATTGGTTTTTTTTTTTTATTGCACCCTACTTCAACTCACCTTGAACGTAATTCAAACCTTATAAAGTCGAATTAACCGGGATTTGAACACAAAACTTCTTATAAATCCTGTAAATTCTTCGTGAAGTCAAGCGAGAGCCTAAGAATAAGGCATCACCTTGTAAAAGTTTGGTTTTGGACCTCATGGCCATGTGTAAGCGAACAATAAGGCCAAAGAAGGAAAATAATGTTGACACTCATAAGAAATATTGACCAGAAAACGACATCACAGAATACAAAAGGAGAAAGTATATACAATAATATAAAGGACAATATTTTTCATTTTTAATAAATAAAAAAAATCATAATAACAAATTTGCATGACTTGAGTATGATGTGATGATTAAACCGAGATTTGGCTAATAATAAAAGAGAAAATATTGTTAACAAACCTTCATGAAGAAAACGAAAATCGGATTAAAATTAATTAAAGAAGAATTTAACCTAATAATAATAATAAACATGCAAAAATACCATAATTAATTATTATAAAAAAAATCATGATGAAATTAAGAGAATTACGATCGGAAGTTGCTCCGCCGACTGCTGAAACACGTCCTGCAACATTTTTTTTTTTTTTACGTCGATGTCACCTGGAAAACCAAGGTTTTCTTAAATTTACAAGTAATGTAGTAGTAAATTTAGCTTGCTAGCTATTCAACGACGGCCGCTTCTGAGCTTCACTAGAATCAATGGAAACTAAAACTCCATTAGAGAGGAGAAAAAAAAAAAAAACCAAAAAGATACAGAGAAGTTTCTCAGTTTCAGAGGAAGAGAAAGTGTAGAGAGCTTGGCGATTATATATTCTGGAGAAGGAAAACGTTATAGAGTTAGCTAAGAAAATGGAGGGTATGGGGTGTCAAAACTCAGAAGTTAGTTATATATAGGGTTTTAATAATGAGGGCTGTCCGTACAGGGATGCCAGCCTGGCACTCGCTTTGTGTCAACCCGAAAGTCGCGCTGCACCTGTGGTTTGGATCCGACCCGCCATAGCGTTTTCTTGCTGTGCTGCCGGGGCAGCGACGCGCGGGTTATCTGCTGACGTGACGGAGGGTTGTGACGTGGCACCTATCGGTGAGGACGGGATTTTATTTTATTTTTTTTGTATTGCGGGTGTTGAGTCTGACCAAGAAGTCAGGTTGACCAAGCCTGGTCGTGGTCCTTTTTTGGAAGACGTTTTACACTTTAGTGAAGTTCCCAAAATAGCCCTATGTTGAGAGATTTTGGTCTTAGGTTTCTTATATCTATGGCCCAAAATGGAATTACACTATTTTCTATCACTTTGACATCGTCTTTTTTATTTCTCAAAAATTTAAAAAAGAAAATTACAGTCAATTGAATATCTTTATCATTCTAAAAAATTTATAATGTTCCCGCACTTGTCAGAGAAACTCACATTGTCCCGAAAAGTTAATATAATTCTCACAAGATATTTCATATAATTCGTGTTTTTGTACGGAACAAGTGGACTGAGGTGTACATTAAAATATTTATTTTTTTTAAATAAAAAAAAAACATTGTAATTTCTCATCTTAATATTAAAGCATATTACTCATAACAAATTCCATTAATGTTTTTATGTATTGCAAGTAATATCCATAAAATAGATAAGAAAGCATTTTTGGTTATGTGAAAACGTTAATTAACAGTAACAATAACACTGTATGCGCACTTTTAAATTCAATTTTTATTTTTTTATTTTTTTTATTTAATCATGCTTATGTTGTTAATTATCACAGTTTTAAAAACTAATTAATTAAATTAGTAGGTTTAACAACTTATGTAATATATTTTGCTGGCACCCTATGCATATATATATATATATATATATATATATATAAATTGTTAGAGCATCTCCAATGCTATTATGCATTTAGAGAAAATTGAGTGCCACATAGGATCTATATTAAAAAAGTTAAGAAAACATTCTCCAATGCAATTATCTAACTCTAATATTGATATGATGTGGTAAAAAAAAAGTTAGAGAATATCAAGTAGAGTTTCTAATTGTAGATATCCTCCTTGATATTTTGACTAGTATTTCTAACTTTTTCCACCAATAAAATTTTAGTATTTTATCAATACATTTAATTATCATATTGAATGGAGAGAGAATGTAATAAATGAATTGTGGTAATTAGTTTAAAATTACTATTTATATATTCACATTGGAGAAGTGAATATGCATTTCTATAATTTTTTTTGACAAGGTAGATCCATATTATTTAAAAATACTGATATAACACTATTTAGATACTTAAAAATATATATTTGTATTGGAGATGCTCTTAGTGATCATGAAACTATTTGGCATTTGGATAGCAGCTCTATCCCAATAATTATACTTTTTAAAGTAATTCTTTACAGCATTTTTTTTTTTTAATTCACTTTAACTAACGAAAACTATAGTAATTATTCTATCTTTTAGTAAATACTTCGAATTCAATTATCTCCTTTAACGACAAAAAGTTTTGAATGAACTTGACACGCGCACTTGATAAAAAGTTGAACAAAAACTGCAATATACTATCCCTTTTTTTAAAAAAAAAAAAAAAAATTCAGTTTTCAGTCAAGCCTACTGTATTTTTGTTATAACAGTATTGAAACCAACCAGTATGTAGCTAGGTTTAACTATTTTATGACAATGATTTTGCTGGCATTTGACTTTTGGTCAAAAATAAATAAATAAAAGAAAGAATATATATAAAAAAGAAAGATAGTTACGTTACTAACAATGATGATAGAATAAGGGATATAATATTATACAATTGTAAAACTTGAGCTATAATTTGAGAATTGTTTAATATGCTGATAGCAATGGAGTTAAGTTGCCGAGATCGATTATTCCAAAAGTGACTTGATCATGATTGATCAACAGTATTGAAAATATGCTGCTTCTTTTTTCTTTTTTTTATAAAATTGAAAAATATTGTTGCTTTTAATATGTGGTGTGTTGTTTTTTAGTGTTTGTGGCTATCACTGTCGATTATCAATCGTGTATGTTTTCGTCTTCGATTTGAAGTTATAAATATATATGCAATGCAAGTCTATACATTATTGTAATGTTCTCCACATCTTATTGATTGTGAAATATCAAGAACAACATTATAATGGTTCTTTCTCATCTTCTCTTTTTTCCTTTTTTTATTTCGTAAAAAAAAAAGAAAAGAAAAAAAAACTCCATTAATAGTTTACGGATAATATCAACCATGCTACTTATCATGCCTGCATTGTTCAAGCGAACAATTTTTACTGTTGGTTATTATTATTTGTAAATTTCTTCTAATTATCCTAAAAATAGATAAAAAGAACATTTTGTTTATATTATGGACAAAAAACAAATGCCCTAATTAAGCTTATCCAAGACTGAGGAGAAATTTTAGCTTCTATAAGATCAAGATGTTGAAGATGATGATAAGTATGACAAGACACGATATAATATATCACAGCACGACTTATAGATTAGGTTGAGTCGTCAAAATGTTGAGGATGATCATAAGTATGACGTGACACGATATATTACAACAATTTTCATTTAGATGAACTGTGATATTTTACCCTTTATTTTAATTAAATATTTTATAATCATAAAGGTTAGTAAATTTTTTATCTTATGTTTTGAAAAATATTAAAAAAATAGTTTAAAAATAAAATATGCTTCTGGACATGGTTAATCAATAAACAAATAACACTGAACCTACTTGAGATTTGTTGAATTACACTCGAAATCAAAGTTTGCAGAAACTCACACCGAGCCCCTTTGGTGTTAAGTTTAACCGTTAAAAAGTAGACTCGGGTCTCCTCTGATTCGCGATCCATGGTGGATCCATCATGGATCTCTTGCTTCTTCTTCTACATTTTTTTGTTTTTAACGGTCAAACTTACCACCATAAGAGTTCAATATGAGTTTTTGCAAACTTTGATTCTGAGTATAATTCAACAAATATTAAGTAGATTTAGTATCATTTGTTTGTTAATTAATTATTGGATGCTACAAATTTTGAAAAAAAAAATTATTTACAAATTTATTTTAAACTTAAAACCTACTATTACCAAATTGGAATTTGGAGGTTGGATGGGTATCAAAAAAAAATTTTTTTAAAAAAAAAATTAGCTTAGAACCAAAGCTCATTGATTTTTATCTCTTTCTAGAGATATCGAAGTTGACACTTTTAAATACATGTGCTTGCGTCCCCACAAAGTTTGAATAGATGCACATATACTTTTGTACAGAAGTTGAAAATGTCAATATATGATATAAGTGCAATTCCTTTACCAGATTTTTGGATTCTCATAATTTCCTAGCTTAGCTAAAACTTGTATGTCATGCCTTTTTAATCCTTGTAGATATTCTTAGAAAAATGTGTACTTTGTATAGAATATATGTTATTGTTTGAAAAAAGCTATTTAATTAAGTTTCTCAAAGAACTCATGGAGATCTATAATAAAACCAAATAGACTGTTGAAATATATGTTACTTAGTTAAATATAGGAATCCCACATTGGTTAAAAACAAGGTAGGCTTGTCATGTGAAGGCTATAAATAAAGCCTAATTTGTTATCTTGTATTCATCCCAAAAACAATATTTTCTTTCTCTCTTGTAAAGGGTGATTGTTAAACACAATCTTGCCCTAGTTGTAAATTGGAGATTATCCAATATTTGAAGATAGTGAAAGCGGTCAGCGGCGCCCGAGAACGTAGGTAACATTTGTACCGAACCTCGTAAATTTCTGGTGTTCTTTATTTTTCTGTTTTAGTATATTTTTGTTTAGTATCTGTTTTTTCAGTTTCTCTCAATATTATTTTGTCGGGTTTTTGTTTGAGTTCTATTCGCTAGTATATGTGAATAGTAACTATTAGAATAGGGAAAATACCCGATTTTCCCAACAATTGGTATCAGAGCCACGGTTGTGTTTTAAGCTGCTGAAGGTGTCAGATTCTCTAGAAAATTCTTAGTATGCTCTGTGGTTGCAGTATTGTCTGATCTTCCACATCAGAAAAGAATTATTCTTGAGTTTGCTGATTTGGTGGTTGCTGGAAGTCAGTGTGGTGGTGTGGAAAGTGCATGTCTAGGAAATGTCTGGCTAAGGAAAGATTTGGTACTTAAGAGTGTCCGTTGTGACCCACCTCTCTTTCCTGGGACGTTACCTGGTGTACTATTTACGATTACATACACTATTTCAGTATACTGATACTGTTAACAAATACAGTACTGTTGTAGTTTTTCTGAGTTTAGCAGCTTAAAGAAATGGCGGAAGAAAAGTCTATCTCATTCGAAGGCCAGTCATCCTCCCAGCCATCCACGTCATCTATACTGGGCAGGACATCTGTAATGAAAGTAAGGTTTGAGGTAGAAAAGTTTGATGGAACCGGTCATTTCGGTATGTGGCAAGGCGAAGTTCTAGATGCTCTCTTTCAGCAAGGTCTAGACATTGCCATTGAAGAAGAGAAACCAGAAGGAGCAGATGAAACTGAGTGGAAAAATATCAACCGCTTAGCATGTGGTACAATTCGTTCGTGTCTCTCAAGAGAACAGAAGTATGCGTTCATGAAGGAGACATCTGCAAGTAAGTTGTGGAAGGCATTGGAGAACAAGTTCATGAAGAAGAGCGGTCAGAATCGCCTCTATTTGAAGAAGAAGTTGTTCCGATTTGATTACCTTCCTGGTACCACGATAAACGACCACATTACTGCTTTCAATCAGTTAGTTGCAGATTTGCTAAATTTGGATGAAACTTTCAAGGATGAAGATTTGGCTTTAATGTTGTTAGCCTCTCTTCCTGATGAGTATGATCATCTTATTACAAGCTTACTCATTGGGAAGGATAAAGTTTCCTTTGATGAAGTCTGCACTGCCTTGTATAGCCATGAAATTCGAAAGAAAGATAAAAAGGAAAGCAGGAATGAAGCAGCAGAGGCATTGACAGTAAGAGGGCGCTCACAAAAACAACAGAAAGGAAGGAGAGGAAGATCTCGTTCAAAAGGAAAACTTGGTAAAGATGAATGTGCTTTTTGTCACGAAAAAGGCCATTGGAAGAAAGACTGTCCGAAGCTGCAGAAGAAAGGAAAAGCTGTATCGTCTGATGCATGTGTAGCCGAAAGCAGTGACGATTCAGATTTTGCACTGGTTGGATCATCAACGGCATCTCATCCTGATGATTGGATTTTGGATTCAGCATGTACCTTCCATATGACTCCTAATAGGGGGTGGTTCTCTACCCTTGAAGAACTAAATGGTGGAGATGTTTTCATGGGCAATGATAGTCTATGCAAAATTTTGGGGATTGGTACAATTCGACTGAGGAATCAAGATGGCTCAACCAGAGTTTTGACGGACGTTCGTTATGTTCCAGACATGAAGAAGAATCTCATTTCTTTGGGAGCCTTAGAATCTAAAGGCTTCATTGTGACTATGCAGAATGGGATATTGAAAGTTACTTCTGGAGCACTTGTGGCAATGAAAGGCGTTCGGAAGAATAACTTGTATTACTATCTTGGTAGTACAGTTATTGGGACAGCAGCAGCAGCAGTCTCTGAAGAGGAGAAAGATTCAGAAATTACCAAGCTGTGGCATATGCGTTTGGGACATGCTGGTGAAAAGGCTTTGCAAATACTGGTGAAGCAAGGCTTATTGAAAGGTGCAAGAACTGGCAAGTTAGATTTCTGTGAGCATTGTGTTTTGGGGAAGCAGAAAAGAGTAAGTTTTGGCACCGCACTCCATAATACGAAAGGTATATTGGATTATGTTCATACTGATGTATGGGGACCAACAAGGACTCCGTCTATGAGTGGCAAACATTATTATGTCACATTTGTCGACGACTTCTCAAGAAGAGTTTGGGTGTACCTCATGAAGAAGAAGGATGAAGTGCTGGGTATTTTTCTCAAGTGGAAAAAGATGATTGAGACCCAGACCGGTAGAAAGATCAAGCGACTGAGGTCTGATAATGGGACTGAGTACACAAATGACCCATTTATGAGAGTTTGTGAAGATGAAGGCATCGTGCGACACTTTACAGTTCGAAAAACACCACAACAGAACGGAGTTGCAGAACGTATGAACCGAACTTTGCTGGAGAAGGTTCGGTGTATGTTGTCCAATGCTGGGTTGGGCAAGCAGTTTTGGGGTGAGGCTGTGACGTATGCGTGTCATCTCATCAACCGTCTACCATCGTCTGCACTTGAAGGCAAAACACCTATGGAGGTATGGTCTGGAAAACCTGCAACTGACTATGATTCCTTACATGTGTTTGGTTCCGCTGCATATTACCATGTTACGGAATCGAAGTTAGATCCCAGAGCTAAGAAAGCTACTTTTATGGGGATCGCATCTGGTTCCAAGGGATATCGTTTGTGGTGTCCGGAAACAAGAAAGTCAGTCATCAGCAGGGATGTTACATTTGATGAATCTGCCATGTTAAGAAAGGTAACTAAGAAGACCGATGGAACTTCAAAGCAGGTGGAGTTTGAAAGTAGAATCATTGACCCAGTTGATGGAAGTAGATCAGAAGTTGATTCTCCGTTGGCAGAAGATGAATCAGAAGAAGAAGAGGTTTTAACCCAAGAACCTCCACAGCAACAAGAAAGCATTGCAGTGGATAGGCCACGACGACAGAATGTCAAGATCCCTGTTCGATACCAGGATATGGAAAACTTACCTACTCAGTTTAAAAATACGGTGGCCTATGCACTTTCGATTGTAGATGATGATGTTCCTTTCACATATAAAGAAGCAATCAGAAGTTCTGAAGTTGAAAAGTGGAAGGAAGCCATGGATGAGGAGATGAAATCTCTTCAGAAGAACAATACGTGGCAATTGGCAAAACTACCTAAAGGCAAGAAGGCAATTGGATGCAAATGGGTCTATGCAAAGAAAGAAGGATTTCCTGACAAAGATGGTGTTCGCTACAAGGCAAGGATGGTAGCTAAGGGTTACGCTCAAAAGGAGGGAATTGACTATAATGAGGTATTTTCTCCAGTGGTAAAACATTCCTCCATTAGAATTTTGTTGGCCTTGGTAGCACAATTGAATTTGGAACTAGTTCAACTGGATGTGAAGACCGCATTTCTACACGGTAACTTGGAGGAGGAAATCTATGTGTCTCAGCCAGAAGGTTTTGAGGTTGCTGGTAAAGAGAATTGGGTTTGCAAGCTGAACAAATCATTGTATGGATTGAAGCAATCTCCAAGGCAGTGGTACAAGCGATTTGATCAGTTTATGCTGCAGAAAAAGTACACCAAAAGCACACATGATCATTGTGTGTATTTTCGTAAGCTACAAGATAACTCTTTCATCTATCTCCTATTGTATGTTGATGATATGTTGATCGCATCAAAGAGCCAATTAGAGATTGAGAGGTTAAAGGCTCAATTGCATCAGGAGTTTGAGATGAAAGATCTAGGAGAAGCCAAGAAGATTCTCGGCATGGAGATAAACAGAGACAGGAAGAAAAGCAAGCTTTGTTTGACACAGAGTCAATATTTGAAGAAGGTGCTACAACGTTTTGGTATGAACGAACAGACAAAACCGTGTAAGTACCCCACTTGCTCCTCATTTCAAGCTTAGTGCTCAATTATCTCCTATGAATGATGAAGAACGAGAATACATGGCAAAAGTTCCGTATGCTAATGCTGTTGGTAGCTTAATGTATGCAATGGTGTGTACGAGGCCTGACATTTCACATGCAGTTGGAGCTGTGAGTAGATATATGCATGATCCTGGTAAGGGACATTGGCTAGCTGTGAAATGGATTCTACGGTACATTCAAAATACTGTAGATGTTGGTTTAGTATTTGAGCAGGATGATATAATTGGTCAAGGTGCTATTGGATATTGTGATTCTGACTACGCGGGAGATTTAGACAAGCGTCGGTCAACTACTGGTTATGTATTTACTCTTGCTAGAGCGCCAGTCAGTTGGAAGTCTACCTTGCAGTCTACGGTTGCTTTGTCTACTACAGAGGCAGAGTATATGGCAGTCACAGAGGCTGTAAAGGAAGCAATTTGGTTACAAGGTTTGCTTGAAGATTTGGGAATTGGTCAGAAGCACTTCAAGGTGTATTGTGACAATCAGAGTGCTATTCATTTAGCAAAGAACCAAGTCTATCATGCACGTACAAAGCACATTGACGTTCGTTATCATTTTGTGCGAGAGATTATTGAAGAAGGTGGAGTGCAAATTCAGAAGATCCACACTGCAGAGAATCCCGCAGATATGATGACCAAGGTGGTGACAGCAATCAAGTTCAAACATTGTTTGAGCTTGATTAACATCCTGCAGATTTGAGTTGGCGTTGGCGTCGCTGATATAGAGATTGAAGAAATTGTTCGAAGATCACTAAGTAATAAGGTGGAGATTTGTTGAAATATATGTTACTTAGTTAAATATAGGAATCCCACATTGGTTAAAAACAAGGTAGGCTTGTCATGTGAAGGCTATAAATAAAGCCTAATTTGTTATCTTGTATTCATCCCAAAAACAATATTTTCTTTCTCTCTTGTAAAGGGTGATTGTTAAACACAATCTTGCCCTAGTTGTAAATTGGAGATTATCCAATATTTGAAGATAGTGAAAGCGGTCAGCGGCGCCCGAGAACGTAGGTAACATTTGTACCGAACCTCGTAAATTTCTGGTGTTCTTTATTTTTCTGTTTTAGTATATTTTTGTTTAGTATCTGTTTTTTCAGTTTCTCTCAATATTATTTTGTCGGGTTTTTGTTTGAGTTCTATTCGCTAGTATATGTGAATAGTAACTATTAGAATAGGGAAAATACCCGATTTTCCTAACATAGACTATAAGCTGATAGGTCTCGTATGCTTAGTTCTTCTATTATAGGTAACAAGAACATGCCCTTGTTAATTAATTAATGTCTTTAACTAGTAGTACTAGTTCATTTGCTAACATCTTAGAAAAAAAAATTATGAATAAATTTTATACCCATAAATCGTTCGTATCAATTACGTTGAAGAGCTTCTTCTTTTGGATACTTCGTTTAATTTGCTTCCGTATATTTAGTGTTTAATAAACCATCTCATTTCACTAGTTGTCGTGACGTTTTTTTTTTTTTCTACTTTATATAATGAACCTAATGCATCACAGTTTACAGTTAAACTTATATGTAGATACGTAACTTCATCTTTTATCAATTTTAACAATTAAAACATTTTTAATTAATGTTAATTAAAAGCACTTCTCTATATACAATCTTAATATAAAGTTGAATTGTTGCCAAATTTTTTTAATATAAGTTTGTCATAAGGGTACAAGCAAAAACACATGCTTTGGCAAACGTCTGCCTGTGCCTATTATTTGTATGGCTGAAAATGTGTACGTATTGGATGGTTCTTAGATAGTGGAGCATTGAATCATACAGTTCAAACCAAATTAGCGAGGGTTCAACTTATAGAGGTTTACAAGGTTTTTGTGCTCCACACGCATGTGATATTTGTCCTTTTAAGGGTCTTTTTATATAGGATTGGCCTAGTCCAGTCCAATGTTTACTGTGAGCATGAAATTAAATTTCTCCAATCTCATACACACATATAATCTAGCCCAAGCGGGATTTAATAGTCCTGTCCGGAAATATGAGACAAATTTGTTCAATGCTTCTACTTTTTTTTTTAACCTTTTTAAAATTAAAATTATATTTTTAATATCAATAAAAATAAAATTATTTATAATATTAAAAATAATTTTATTTTAAAAAAATTAATTTAATATAATTTAATATAAATATAATATATAATTATATTTTGTTCAATGTTATATTATTCTAAATAAAATAAGGGCTTTAATAGTCTTATACTTTTATATCCTTTTAACTTTTTTTATGTTTTTAATATTTAATTAATTATTATAATATATTTTATTTATAAATATATTTAATTTTTAAAATTTTATATTTATTTTAAATAATTTTAACTTAATTATATAATATTTAAAAATAACTTTATTTTATGTAAAAATTAATTTAATTAAATATGATTTTATCCAATCTCATTCTATACCAAACAAGAGACAGTACTATTTTTAGTCATATTCATACTTTACCAAACATATTACAATATTAATTAGTCAAATACTCCAATTCAATCCAATCATATTATATCCCATAAAAATAGTCCAATTCAATCTCGTGCACCAAACGCACCCTAATTGTATGCCTCCTCAACCCAGTGTAAAATATTTATGGCCCAGGATTTGACTAATTTTATTTTTTCTTCTTATTTTACAAATAAAAAAAAACACTTGTATAATGTTTGAGAAACCAGATTTGAACAATAACACTTTATCTTTAGAAGCTAGTGTTAAAGATATTCTTTGTCTTGATTTAAAATTCTTAAATTTTCTTATCTAAAATGCCAATGCCAAACATATTTTTCATTTCTTTTTTTTAGAAAATTATATTTTAAAACATATTCGATTATAAGATTTTAAATTTCCAATTTCATTTTATAAAATATTTATTAAAAAAAAATAAAAAATAATGTTATTGAAAAAACTCTTGGGCACTACATATTGTTGATCAAATATTAAAATCATTGGAAAAACGGAACTACAGAAGTTTGATATCCAAACAAATGTTTAAAAGTTTACAACAACAAAATATCTCTGGTTACCTACACACCCCAAACAGAGGTGAAGAGTGAAAATATAAAGCAGAAATACATAGAATAAAGTTCAAACCAAAAGCTGCAGGCTCCAACTTTGACAGACCAACTACATATATAAGCACCCATGAACAAGAAAGTGTGTACTTTTATTTTAAATATTATATATATATACACTCACACACACATACACATACTTAATTAGCTTAAATATTGCTTTTTGCTTTGCTCAACCCCTATATCTACCTTAGCTTTCTCAAAATCTTTTTCATATGCTTTGCAATTTTATAGGAATCTCTCTCTCCTTCCTTGCCCTAGGGCGCGCGTTTGGCACGCGCTTTCTCTTTCTTTTCGCGTGCAGCATAGGCTACAACATGCCTTGTGCTTGTGTTTCCACCTAACTTGATAATTATGTATCAATCTTTATGCTGTTCCAGTCAAGTAATCCTTTCACGTAATATATATATCAATCAATTTCCACGCCTCATTTTTGGTATCGAAATGCCCTCCTAGAGATCAATTCTTTCTTCCATTTTGCTTGGTTTGGCAAAAATTCCCACTTTTTTCTTTTTGGTATTTAATTCCCTGGAGAGTGAAATATATATATATATATATATATATATTTATGCGCTAAATTTCAAATGAAATTAAGATTAGAATGTTACAGTGAAATACGACTCTCTCAGTCACTAAAAGATATGGAAACATATTCGTAGCTAGCATTACTGAGAACTGAGAAGACGTGAGGATCAATCAGGCTTCAAGTCACATGGTGGTATTTATCCTAAGATTCCAGAAATTTTACAAATGGCCTCTGTGCTGTCCTTGACTGGCCATAGCTAGCTAGATATATAAGAGAGATCGAGTTTAATAGTATAGTTGGGTTATTTTTTTTACTTTTTAGTTATATATGATGTTAATTTATTGCCATGCATGCATGTTACACAATTTTTGGTATACTTGGATGCACGAGAGACTATATATATGTTCTGTATCAGTTTCAATTAATATTTTACTGATCATAATAGTTTAAAGAAGATAAAGAACTTTAAAAACTAAAAATATTAAGAACATGAAAAAAGAGTGTCGAATCTCTCTAAATCATATCGTAATTTTTTTTTTTAACAATAAAACACAATACTTATCCCCGCTCTCTCAAGATAAATGATACTAGTATCGTGTCATTATAATTAATGATCCATCAATGAATTGAAAGAACAATAGTATAATTAATAACACAGTGACATATGGTGATATCGGTCATCTTCTCCTTGTAAGTTGAGCAATGTCTCCCACTATTTTAAAGTTGATATTTCAGTCAAAGTTGTTTCCTTTTTCCATATCAAAGTGAATATAAGTGTCAAATAGTTGCCAATGCATCGATCCCACTGGTGCAAAATCCATCCAACTAGGTTTCCTTTGTTGGAAGTTATATCACAGCAGCCTCCTTAAATTCTATAATTAATCAGAATAGGCATCTCCAATATCTTCTCTGATACTTTAAAATGTTACCCAAAAAAAAAAAAAAAAAACCAGAATTTATGCTACAACATATATACTGATCGAGATTTGTGACATGAAATTAGAAGATATTATATGTTTTGAGAATATATATATATATATATATCAATTTGTTTTGGGACTTTATTAGTTCTGACAAATTTGCTTTCTCACTTAGCTATGCCTCAACACATATAACTGGACATTTTACAAAATTCATTTCTATGTCCCTAAGATGTTGTTCTCAATATAGTTATAGAAGATGGACTAGAAACTAGAGGCCTCCAATTTTCACTGCCTACATGGGATATGAGTATATGATATGACTTGTCTGCAGAAAATAAGGTCTAGGCGTGCAGCTGATCAATACCATTTGCTGAGAATTTTCTACGCCTCAAAAATCAAAATTACGACTCCGACGTATTTCTGAATTTTGTTTCAACAAATGTATCTACAAGATGCTTTACTAGATAGAATATGAAGAATCTCATTTATGTATAGCTGTGTATAAACTTTTTCTATCTAAGGAGTTTGTTTGTTAAGAAGAAGATGTTCCCCTGCTGGCACTGAATAATTTTTTTTTTTTTTTTGTTCTTTAGGGCCCTGTTTGGCACACATTATTAGCTTAGAATTGAATGATTTTAGTTGGTTAAAGTTAGAGACATGTTGAAACAGGGAAGTAGTAATCATGTCTGCTAAATTAGTTCCATTGTAAGCGGATTACAGAAACCCACCTCATCCCCTATTGTTTACACTCATTTTAATCATGCATTTTTAAAAAATTATTTTTTCTATTTTTTATTTTTTCAGTTATTATTATTTTATTGTTAGAATTAATATTTTTATTTACTAATTTTTTATTTATTTTTTATTTTTGTTAGTAAATATTAAAATATCCCTAATACCATTAAATTTGACTAACTGTTGACTAATAGAAGAACTAAATTAATGGATTTTTAAAATTTTAGGGACCACACGAGCTAAAAATAAAAACATTAGTAGAAAAATATTAATTGAAAAACAGTTAAGGATCAAAATGATTTTTACCCTAAATAATTTGAAAAGATTATAATTTTTATTAATTTTTAAAAAATAATTCTTTCTTCAACTATTTTTTTTTATAGTTTTATAAATAAATTAACGTTTAACTATTCATCTCTTTCACCATTGTACAGTGTAATTTGATGATAAATAATGTTCATTCAACCTAGTAATATTAATGGTTCAAGTTGTCGAACAATAAGTGATATGTCAACAAAAAAAGATTAAAAGAAAATATTCTATCTCTTTCTTATTTTTCACTAACTCATATCTTCACCTTAAAACTACAACAAATAAATAAATAACAATTGAAAAACACAAGAAAAGGGTTTCATGCGTCTACAATTGATCTCTCCATCAATAATGTGTTTGTTGTCTGTTTGTCATAAGTTTTACACAACGAAAATAAATGTGCACCATCTATTTTCAAATTATGCTAGCTTCTCATGACATATTTTAAATGTACAATTCCGTTTCAACAAAATTCACGTCAAAAGAAACAAACTCGACATCCAACTTGACAAATATATATATATATCACATTAACTACGTATTAGTATATAATTGTACAATTATATATATATATATTTTTAAAAAATAGAGTATTATTACCAACTAAAAAACCAAACTACTTCGACATATCAAATATATATATATATATATGTATTTGATAGGATTTTATACTCAATTACACAATCGTAATATAGGTAAGGTACTTACTGGGAAATCTAACAAAATTGTACTACCCTCTCTTTTCTTATGCAATTGGCCGTCTCTCTCGTGCCAACTTGAAAGATAAATTGTTTCATTGGGAGCAGGTTTTCTATTTTGTCAAAACAACGACAGGTGACATTTGAGAAAAATTAAGGGTTGATGACTGTATTTCCAACCGTGGGAGTTACTTTTCGACTCGTAATACAGTAAATCTCAGCAGGTCCCGAATCAGTAACGGAAGAAAAAAAAGAATTGTACGTTGCAATAAAAGCCCAATATAGCCAAAATAAGCAGGAAATTGATCCTAGGCCCAAACAGTCCAACCCGAGGTGGTCGGTCGATTTGTCAATCTGGTATCCCTAAAAATCAACATTCGAGCGAGCGCCTTGTTTTTATTACCCTCACACTCGTCTCTCGCGCTCTCTTTCCCACTCTGCTGCTTCATTTTCAATCGCAAATCAACTAAAACGAAGCAGCGTTAGCTTCTCTACAAGACAACTCAAGCAGCCAAAGCTCGCGCTCAGTCACAATGAACTGTGCAAGTAATTTCCTCTGCATCTCTCTCTGTTTTTTTTTCCCTTTGTTTCGTTAAGTTTATCGTTTCTTGATCTGATTCTGTGTTGTATTTGTTTGGCCGTACAGTCTCCGGCGAGGTGCCGGAAGAGCCTGTCGTTTCGAAGAAGTCAGGTTTACTCTTCGAGAAGCGCTTAATCGAGAGACACATATTAGTATGTTTTTTTTTTTATATTATTTTTTAACTGAATATTCTAGGGTTTCTGTGTACTATCGTGGCCTTTTTGGTCTCTGAGAACGTGTAGTTTAAATAGTATATGAACAGTTGATATTTTATGTATTGAACTTAAATATCTGAGCTTTAATACAAAATGTAAGTGAGGTTTTATTTTTTATTTTCTTATTAACTGACTTTAGGGCTACTTATTGTTTGGTTGCTCAAATGTAGGTTAGGGTAGTGCAATTATCTGCATTAGGTTAGGTTTAACTTCAATTTCCTTTTGAAAAGTGAAATATTTTTAATTGCAACATCAAAATTTTGGACATGTACTTTTATATATCTTGTTGCTTCATTGTGGTTTTAGTTCGGCTATGTGTGACTTTCATTTTATTTCTTCAACTCAACTTTCTTGTGTAACTGGCGATTTAGTTGACAGAAGATTTATTGTTGTTTCTTGTGTGTTAGGATTACGGTAAATGCCCAATAACAGGGGAGCCACTTAGTATGGATGAGATTGTTCCTATCAAAACTGGCAAGGTATGCTCAAATTTATTGTTGTTGCTTGTTTAACTTTTAATGTTTTAAATTTTTATGATTGCTATTTACTTTAGTTTGGCATGTTTTATTTGTTTATTTGCAATGGTTCATTATGCAGATTGTGAAGCCCAGACCCTTAACAGCTGCTAGTATACCTGGGATGCTCGGGATGTTCCAGAATGTATGTGTTTCTAATATTTATCCTTTGCTGCATATTTTAAGTTTTTAACTTTGTTTGAAAGGTAGTATTAGTTAGTACCTGAAAGAATTTTGTTTTATGTTACATGTCTTGTTCCAAAACTTTTTGTTTCTCATTTTATATTATCTGTTACTAATCAATATTACAATTTTAGTTTGAGTTCTTATTTTTAGAAAAAGATTTCTGAGTTCATGTGCGTGACTAATCTGTCATCTCCATTTGACAAGCGTTTTAGGTTACTGTTTTCATCCAGATTGTTTTGTGTGTGTGTGTATATATATATATATATATTATTGATTGTTCTCTTGATTTCATTTTGATTTACAACTCAAGATGTGGATTTTTCTTTAACGAAGTGCTTTCCTATCATTTACTTCTAAGCAAATAAATTTTCTATATTTGTTTTTTGCTTGGATGCAGTGTTGTTGTATTGTCGTTGCATGTTGGATTTTGCTAACGTAGATAACATGTTAAAGCTATATTAGGATTTTGGTTATGAGAACCATGTGTGATATATTTGTTTCGTATGTTAGTAATGACATTAACTTCATTTGATTCCTTCAGTCCATAACTATAATATTTGCTGATTGTTAGGTTCCTTTTTTAACCATTCATTTTTAATTGATATCAATTTTATACTTTTTTGTATTTGATTTTCTTTTAGTAATTTGCTTGTAAAGTTTTGTATTTGTGTAATTGTAGGAATGGGATGGATTGATGTTATCCAATTTTGCTTTGGAGCAACAACTTCTTACGGCGAGGCAAGAGCTAAGTCATGCACTATACCAGGTAATATCTACTAGGTTATGCCTACTAAAGTTTGAATCTCGTATTATCATTTTCTTTTGCGATCCATTTACAGTGTGCAATTGTATCTTCTTTACTTTTTTGGTGATTTTTCTCTTGGTTAAAATGTGACAGTATCCTTAATTTCTGATGGATATAGATAGGTGAATCAGATATTAGCTTCTTTCTTGTGTGTTCAGGGATATGAAAATATGGCGACAGGAAGTATTTCTTTTTACTGCAGGGATAGGAATGGGAATGATTTTCCTACTCCTGACCAGAATTGGGGCTGGGAGAAGGGGACAGGGATGTCATTCCATGCCCCACATGTGGATGCTGCCTTGATTAATCAAAGCATAAAATTTTGTTGTTATTTACTTGAATTTCAAATATAAATTGCATCTGAAAAAAGGAGTCAGAGAGGCAGATCCTGTGCTGGCTGCTCTCTTCCTCCCTTCGTCCTCTCTCTTTCTATTGATCCATGCATATATGATTATAAAGTATACTTCAATGCTTGATCTAACTAAATTTATTTTCATCCGCAGCATGATGCTGCTTGTCGTGTGATTGCCAGACTAAGAAAGGAAAGGGATGAAGCAAGGTCATTACTTGCACAGGCAGAAAGGCAGATAATGCCCATGTCAGTGTCAACAGCAGTTGCGGTCAATGCTTCAGCACTTAGCAATGGAAAGAGAGGTTGTTTCTCTGTATAGTTTTGTGCTTTTGTTTTATTGTATTTCATATTTGTCTTTTACTTATTTACTTTTTAATCTGAGATCATAGCTGCTGAGGATGAGGATATGGGCCCTGGTGGAAAGAAGTTACGTCCTGGTATTTCTTCTGCCATTATTACTGAGCTAACAGAATGCAATGCGGCTCTTTCACAGCAGCGTAAAAAGCGGCAGGTAATGTTCATGATAATGTTAATGTATTTATTATTTTGACGTTAGTATTTACACGATTTTAATTGGTATTTCTCTCTTTAATAAAATCTAATTATTTCTTTATCTTTTTTCCTGTTTGGTATATTATAGACAAAAATATAGCCTGAAGTTAAGATCATCTTAGGTTAATGTTGCTCAACAATCTTTAATTCTTGTTAGTTTATTTATGTATTTCATATCATTTTTTCAGATTCCTGCAACTTTGGCCTCTGTTGATGCTTTGGAGAGGTATACCCAACTTTCTAGTCATCCTCTTCACAAAACTAGCAAACCCGGCATAGTTTCTCTTGACATTAATTATTCCAAGGTATGTTGTTCAATTTTGTTCATGAATATCTTAATCGATTCTTTAAAGACGGTGAATTGTTAATGATGTAGTTTGCACAGAGTGAGGCAGATGCTGATGTTTATTGAATGTTGTAGTGGCAATTTCCATGAATCCTTTACTAACAGTAACCCAAGGTTTAGGCAGATGTCCAGTCTAATCCTGTTATGGGGCATTGCTGTCCTCATGGTTTCTTAATGTTAGGAATTGCATGATCCTGATATACCCACACCACCCACCCACCCACACCCAATATTCTGGTGTCCACTACCATTTAATCACATTGATCAATATTCTACTATTTACTATTGTTGTATGTCTGTTGTAATTCTTGACTAATTCTAGTTCTTTGCTTTTGACATCATTAAATGACTCAATACTTGTAATACTTAAGCTCAAGTACAACCAAAATTCTGCTTTTGGTACTTTCCCTTGAACATTGGGTTGCGGGAACCACTCCTGAACACTCATGAAATAGATGGAAATAAATGAGAACTGAGAAAAGATAGCGATGTGAGGGTCAGACTGTAAATTCTTTTCTCAGAACCTGGTTCAATTGATACTATTTGATCTGTTTAACTGGCTATTGTCAAGACAAAAACTAGGTTAAATTTTATTTATATTTAGAATAGCCAAGAATTTTGTTGGTGCACTCTAATTTAAGGGTCAGAGTGAACTTTAAAAGCAGTAGCAAAGCCACTATAAGCAGTCATGGATTCTGTTGATTCAGCTCCATATCCTCCAAATGTGAAAGGGATTTATGAACTTCTATTGGAAGTGTGGATGGAAAATATTCCACTTGTTATTGCAAGTGCAAAATCAAAGATTCATTCTTGAATTTTGAATAGTAAAGGGAAAAAAGGTTGTTAAGGGTTATTTGGCTCATGGGATTGTCAGTCCACCTATGAGTATTAATATCTGTTGCCATGGTATTGGATACTGGTGTGATTTCTGGATACAGTTTTAATGGAAAATCTTCTGTTGTTGATGCAGTATTCATGTGTTTGCACCTGATACAATTCAAGAGTCCATGTAACTTGGTTTTAATTCATGGGTTGCCTGGTGCAAAGTATAAAATATGGCCTCCCTTATGCCTAAAAAATAATTAGTTGCCTAAATGGTTCTCATATATGGCTCATTTCTTGCTCTAATACTCTGGTTAAAACTTATTATAATTTATTAACTTATTTTTTCTCATTGCCAGGATGTCATTGCAACTGGAGGAGTTGATACAAATGCTGTACTTTTTGATCGACCATCAGGACAAATCGTATCTACACTTAGTGGTCACTCGAAGAAGGTAGTTTTTCTTTATTTTCTCTCTGGATTCCATCATTTTCTTGGTTTTCGATTTAATATATAGGCTGATCATTACATGCAATTTTGTTAGGTTACTAGTGTCAAATTTGTCACTCAAGGTGATCTATTGGTAACAGGCTCAGCAGATAAGGTAAGCCAATTGTTAACGTGTCAGCCAAAAATTTTGTTTTATGATATATATTTGGTGGTCTTGATTTATTCTTATTCTAGAAAGGCGTTATACTTGATCAATCCTAATAGTATTTTGTTTCTATTTAGTACCAAAATCCAAGACTCCAATTCATTTAAGGAGGTGTAACCGGCTAGGTGAATTTGAAGTTGCATTTGAAGATTTTTTTTGGAGTCATATTTAAAGTAATTTTTAGGAAGCAACTGCGCTGATTGGATTGATCAATGTTTACTCTCATGATACTGTATCTACTAATTTGTTCATTAGAGATCTTCTGCCTGACTGGTGCTATGCAATTTGTGATCAATCCTAATAGTATTTTGTTTCTATTTAGTACCAAAATCCAAGACTCCAATTCATTTAAGGAGGTGTAACCGGCTAGGTGAATTTGAAGTTGCATTTGAAGATTTTTTTTGGAGTCATATTTAAAGTAATTTTTAGGAAGCAACTGCGCTGATTGGATTGATCAATGTTTACTCTCATGATACTGTATCTACTAATTTGTTCATTAGAGATCTTCTGCCTGACTGGTGCTATGCAATTTGTGGTGACTGTAAAGTGTATATGTGGATTTTTTCAGGGTTGCTAATAGAACTTTCAATTGTTTACAGCTTTATTTCCTCATCTTCCTTGATTATTTTGGATTATTTAAGCTATTCTGCCACCCTACCACTACGCTAGGCAAGAAGTTCAATGTGACATGAATTTAGATTTATTATCATCAAGAAAATAAGTAATAGGGTTTCTTTTTCACACCTTCGTGAGTAAACCATGATGCTTTCTATTACAATGTAAATGCATTCAACTCAACTAAGCCTCAATTCCAAACTAGTTGTGATCAACTACATGAGTCCTCTTCCTACATTCCATCCTATGTTAAGCCTTTTATTAGCAAGAAAGCTTATTGTCTACTGTTGGTATTTCAATCTGAAAATTCAAAGATTTGGTATAATGTTACTGCATAGCCTTTTAGTTTATCCTAATTCTTATGTATGAAGTGCTCAATCCTTTTCTATTTTTCATTCCATACGTGATGTAATATTGCAGACTGTTCGATTATGGCAAGGGTCTGAAGATGGAAACTATGATTGTAGGCACATCTTGAAGGATCATACTGCAGAGGTAAATATGTTCCTTTAATCATGTTTAACAATGTTTTGTAACCAGTGATTTCTGTGATATCCACGTATGTTTCAACAGTTTCCTGGAATTTTTGTGCTTTTTCTTAGAGCTGTGAAATTGATTTCTGAAATCATTTCTGTTTCAAGAAACTTAGGCATATATTGCCAATTGATATATTTTTTCTTCAGTTGGCTGTTTTCCTGCTTGTTTCTGACAAGTCGAGGAGTTTAGGTAATCATTACTAAATCAGGTTCTTTGAGCGACGGCTATTTTAGATGGATTTTGTGACCTATATGTTGAGGTTGATTCATTGACGGTGAGGCTCAGGTGATCAACACTATGAGATCTTAGTTCAAGTCATTTAAGGCACATTCTGAGTGGTATGTTCTTACAGCCAACCACCTTGAGGTGAGACTTTGCTAAAAAAGAAGCAGCTTAGGGCACAAAATTGAGGCTTGTTAACCTAGGAAGTCAGAGATGCGGTAAATTCCATATGATCTGTGGTTTAGGGGGAATATTGCATCTTTAATATTGATTTCATTCAAGAGAGTGAACCTTTTCAGTATTCTTTAGTAATACTAATCAGAGTTCTCTAAATGTCTTGAAGTATTAGTAATGCCTAATTTTTAGAATACTTCATGACTGAAGGTAAAATTGTCAGATTAGCATAGTCTAAATATCTCTAATTGTGTGTGCATGTGCAAGTTTGTTTTCTGCATTCTAATGCTTCTGTAGCTGATTGCCAATGCTAATATGTTCAGTGTGCGATTTTAATATGAAATTGTTATTCCGCAGGTGCAAGCTGTCACTATCCATTCCACAAACAACTACTTTGTGACTGCTTCGCTTGATAATACATGGTGCTTCTACGATCTTTCCTCTGGTTTGTGCTTGACCCAGGTCTGGACCTCTTTCTCTCTCTCTCTTTATGCTAGAGTTATGAAGTGAATTATATTTGGTTTTTTTTATTCTTTTGCTTAGTATTATTTTGAGCATATCTTTTTCTTTCTTTTCTTATGCAATTTTTGGAGCTAAATAGGAGGGATTATAAGTGTGGAGGAAAAAGGGATATAGGAAGATCATTCTCTTTGGTTGGAATGAAATGAGGAAAAAATAAGGGTGACGATGTACCATTTTTTCAAACTCAGAAAACTATTTCTTCTGTAAATGAGAGGAGAAATTGAAAAAGGTCATTGAATGGAAAGAATCAATTTGATCGCTATACCATTATTTGTTAATAATGGTATAGTGATCAAAGTCAACATCTAGTTTTCTTCCTTTCTCCTGTTAGAGGATGCCAGGTGGTGTCAAGTGATAACTCTCTTCTTTTCCCCTCCCCTTTCTATCCTATCAACCAAGCAAACATAGATAATGATGAAACCTTTTCCCTTTTCACTCTTTTCTTGCCCTCCTTTCCTTCGGTTAGACATAGTGCCTGGTACTATAAAAAAAGAGAAAGAAAAAACAAGGTCTGGAATTTTTTTCCTCCCTTTCTAAGTCGTCATTTTTTGTTCTGCAGGTTGCTGACACTTCAGGAACTGAAGGCAGACAGGAGGGTTACACATCTGCTGCTTTTCATCCTGACGGTCTCATCCTTGGAACGGGCACCTCAGAAGCTCTTGTTAAAATTTGGGATGTGAAAAGTCAGGTATTAGGATTATCTGATGCAACCATACTGTGTTATATGTTATTAACTTCACTTTATTTAAATATTTTTATTTTCGCAGGCAAATGTGGCTAAATTTGAAGGACACGTTGGGGCAGTGACTGCTATATCTTTCTCAGAAAATGGTTATTACCTTGCGGTAGGTGTTAAATTATATGGTGAATGTGGGATCTGACATTCTTGATCTGACTAATATGTTTGATTGGACAGACTGCGGCTCGTGATGGAGTGAAGCTTTGGGATCTGCGCAAATTGAAGAACTTCCGGTCATTTGAATTTAATGATACAGATACACCAACAAACTCGGGTATTTGATATCTTGATGCTTGATACTTTATAGCCCTATGTATAGTCTGTTGTTTCTATTTTCGTTGTTGTCGAGCAATTTCAAACACCTTTTCTTGGGGGTAAATTAATCAATCTTTTATTATTTCCGTGTATGAACTAATTGGAAAATGATGAACCTTGCTTTTGGGAAGGGTGTTTGCTGGTTTCTTCTCCATGTTCATCCTTCCTCTTCCTCTCTTCTAATATAGTTTGAAGATTCTATATTAGCAAGTGTTCTATTAACGTTGGAAGCAATTTGTCACTAATCCTGTCATCTCCCTTTTCTTGAAGCTACTAGTTTTAGGTGACTGATGTTCTATTAGTGTTGGAAGCAGTTTAGTTTTCTCTAATATATGGCACGAGCCATATGTAACAGAGCTCTCTTTCTTTCTTTTTCAGTGGATTTCGATCATAGTGGAAACTACCTTGCAATTGCCGGCGCAGATATAAGGTGGGTGATCTTGTGGGCATTTGATGATTGTATTTGGCATATTTTTAAAGTAAATTTGCGATTGTATATGTGCTTCTAGTATCAAACTAGGCCAGGTAATTTTAATTTTGTTTTACAATTAGTGCCATATGGAGAAAAAAAATGCTGTAAACCTTTATGGCTACCTTTCATACTACTAGCTCTTACATATCAAACTTTTGGGTATTGATTGTAAGTTTTCTTCATCTGCAGAGTCTACCAAGTTGCCAGTGTTAAAGCAGAATGGAATTGTGTCAAGACTTTTCCTGATTTGTCTGGCACAGGTTCAGCATCTATCTCGTTTCTCTGTGTACTTGTGGCCTCCAATTGCATAGTCTTTGAATTTGACAGATGCTATAAATCTGTTCTGACTGCAGGTAAAGCAACTTGTGTAAAATTCGGCACAGATGCAAAATATATTGCTGTAGGATCAATGGATCGCAACCTCCGCATATTTGGTCTGCCTGGTGATGATGGGCCATCAGAGTCATAGAGCGTCTTAAAAGTTGCAGAATCTGGAATTGCCGTTTGGGCAGCAACTGTTCAGAGTGGTGTATTTTATTCATTATAGTGGATGGAAGAGTTATAGTTCTGTTCAATTGTATGGTGTTGCTCCCTTTTCTCTGCTTCAGTGGAGAAGAAGAGCATGAAGCCTGGTATAGGCATGCTGCAGGAACGTGGTGAGACTTGTTAGAATTAAGAGGAACTAGAAGAGGAAACTGACTTGTTGCAAGCCAATCATTTTGTACTACTGTTATTGTTCAAACTTTCATAATGTCTAAATCCTTCTTTCAATGTTGTCATATTATTAAATGTTCACAATGAGAGAGGCGAACTCTAGTTTACCATGGGTTTTTTATTTTTTGGATTAAACATTTTAAAGTAAAGTGATGGGTTTCTTCTTTACTAGTCAAAGGCTTGTGCACCAGGTATGTAAGGCCACTGACTTCAGATGGGAGATACGACTGACTGAATCCAGAGTCAATTAAGATTAGGCATAAAAGTAGCTACAGCTTGGGAACGCACCATCGTAGTTGGTTTCATTGCCTATGCTACAGTTTAATGAAGGCTTGAAAATGTAGCACTGGGGCCATGATAAAATTACAAGACATTGTACTTGTAAATTGGTTTTATTTGAATGAAAAAGCATGCATCAAATGTTAAGACTAACCTTGCCATCTTAATAACTGCCGTTTTAAACACAAACGTTTACTATTATTAGCATTACAATTTTAACAACACAACATAATCTAATGGGCAACCGGAGATTACAGGTATGATAAGATCCCTCCTGAATGAAAACAGAGGGCTAAGCGAACAAACAAAGAATTAACAATGGAATACTGATAATATAAAGCTATTGATGATCAAAAGCATCTCAACCTTGCATCAGCGAAGGTAGTGAGACATATGTGAAAACCCCCAAAGCTGCACAAGAACAAAAATAAAATAACAAATATGAAATCAGATACGTCACACAGATTTATAAATATTGAAATTTAAAAGTGAGAACAAAATTGTTCAGAAGATGAATAACTGTAAATAATTATAATTTTCATGCTAATGAAATTGATTTCAGAGGGCTATTTCTAATAGGCCGTTCATCTTTTATATAATGGGTGTGCCAAAATGAACATAGGTTGTCATTCCTTGAAGCAATTCACGTTCTATTTTTCTTTTTTTTTTTCTCTTGAGAACCACAATGGTATATGGCAGCCAAACCAATTTTCAATTGATCACCCGAAATAAATTAACCAAAAAAAGGAAAGGCCAAAAGTACCACCGAAATAACAAAACAGACGGATGCTATATGTCATAAAATTAGAAGAAACTTTAAATTACCTCAACATTCTTTAACTCAAATTCTGGGTTATGAGCCAAGCATAAATTTCCAAACGTTTCACAAGGTCCACTACTTCCAGTTAACCTTTTCAAGTGAAAACAGTAATCAAGTTAAAGAAATCAAAAAAGATTTCCATGTCTTGAGGATTAGAAAAGCAGAGCAAACTGCAAAATGGAACGTTAAAAAATGCAACTTACAGATCTTCATCCAAGCACAAAGCAAAGTTGCCCCCTCCACCCAATGCTAGTAAGTCATTCAAACACATATAATAATAGCGGTTGGCACCTATTATAAAAAAAAAAGATATAATATAAGCTTAAAAACATTTGGGAAACCTTTTTAAATGGTTTCTGAGGAAATATTCGATGAACTCCGAGTACACAATGTAAAACTACAATCAACTGTATCAATCATTCATCATGATTATGACCATTACAAGTAATTCCCCTTGTTATTGTTGAAAATAAATAAGATTTTGGCCACAAAGCACATTTTTGCCTGGAGAAAAGGGCAGGTAGAATCTAGGCATGCAGTTTATAGTGAATTGAATTGACCAAGGGCTTGCAAGATACAGCTTAGAAATTTTTATTTTTTTAATAGGTTATACAACTTAGAGCTATTTAAAAAAGAGACTTATAATTATACATCCATACAGAACGTGAAGAAAGAAATCTAGGATAAAATGGTACTTAACATTTTAACAGGAAAAACAAAGTATTTCAGGGTTCCAAACAAGACATTTGACAGCATGATTCCTATATATACTGGAATATTAGATTAAACAATTTTTGCAAAACTACATCTAATTCACACCATTCTGCCTACACGAAGAAAATATGCAAGAATCCACCCACCCACTGACGAACAAACCTCCACAAACAGTTTCAAAGCCCATGGTAAGGATTTTACAATTTGACAAACCTTAAATTTCACCACATATATATATACTTGTTTAGATTTAGCCCTCTTGTTGATTTGCTTTTTAATCTAACTTTGCATATGTTCTGTACGGTGGATTACTAGTCTACCCAATTTTGTAATTCTTCATTATATTTTTTCAAATATTTCTTTGTTGCCTTTCAAAATAATGTCATTTTTCCAATATAATTCCAATGCTTAAAATAATATCAAGTTGCTCCAGCCTTCGCAATAATTGAAAAGGTTTTGGAATTTTCTCCGTGTCAAGTTTACTTACAAGTTACAAGCATATTAATCACTGTTTCCTGAGTCATTTTAGTGTGAGCAATTCAATCACCAAAACCTGTTCACCAATTATTGTTAATATATTTCTTTTCCTGGATTAAAAGAAAAAAAGAACCCACTCCCACAAAGCTTTTCTATTCCATTATAACAGTAAAGATATCTACAGAGGTAGTAACCAGGCTAATAGGTAGGAGTAACACAGCATACATACTAGGACATGTCTGGAAATTCATACTACAGAAACTAAAACATTTTCATCAGTTAGTAATAATCCTCAAGCTTCCAGAAATATGTTATTAATGTATAGAATAGAAATGGTATGTAAAGATCCTCATTGACCAAAGTGTCATTGAGAAAAGCCGGTACAAAAGAGTGCAACACTCAGATGTAATTCTGAAAAATGACCAAGAGCATTCAATAAAAGTGGCAACATCTTTTTTATCAAAAATTGGGGTGTAAAGTCATCAGCCGAATAGTTACTGTTGCACTCATCAAGTTAATGATATGATTGATGATATTTACTCATCAAGTTATCTATTTTGTAAATTCAAGTTTACTGATTTTTGAAGAATGAGCATTAAGCAAATAACTTGATGTAAATACTTACCAGTTGGTCTAAAGATCCTTGGTTCACCATATATGGTTGTGAATACAAATGTTTGGTTTGTCCCCTATCACCAAAACAGTGAAAAGTAAACATTAAAAATTAAAAAAAAAGTCAAAAGGTTTCATAGAAATTATAATGTAAGAGAGGAAACGGTAGTGGGAGAAACACAACAACACGTGAAAAATTAAACATGTGAAGGAAAACCATTTAATCAAGAACATGTTATATAGATTAGGTTAACAACAGCAAAAGCTTGTTTACTTGATATTTTCTCTTCGGGGTGGGTTTCAAGGGGCATTCTAGCATCCCACCAAACACAGCTCCTTGACTATCTCCGACAATCTAGAAGTTCAACCACACAATCACATCATCTTTAGTTATTAAGAAGTAACAATTTATTGATGACCAAAAAGTTCACATGATTTTACGAAAAAATTTTAGAACATACAGATCAACTTACCAATATACAAGGACCAGAAAGGTCAGCACTCTTGCGAAGGAGGGTACGGAGTGATATACCATGCTTCAACGTACTGCCCTTCATTTGAAAGATGTATACCAAATCAAGTTGAAATTCTAGGGAAAAAAAAAAATGAAGCCACTTTCACTAAAACCCATTTTTAGCATTACTTACCTATACAGCAAAACCCATTGGCACCCTTTGACAATATTAGGAAGTGATGACTGCAAAAATTCATACAATTCTGAGGTAATAAAAGTAGAGTCATCTGTAAGATTACTTAAATACTTTGTCGGGCTAGGTAAGTCAGTTGCTTCTGCAAATACATCGGAATCACTACTACTAATACCAGAGGCACAATCCTTATCATCATCATCAGCACTTACTGGACTACCATGCTTATCCTCGCTAACTGGACTACTTTGCTCACTCTTGCTAACTGTTCTACATGCTGTGGTCCATTCTTTACAGTCATTCAAGGATTTGGTTTCCTTATCAAAATCTTCACTAATCCGTCTAACAGGAAGTGATCGAATTCGTTTGAGATCATGTTGCTGTTTGTCTGATTTAGATCCATCAAAGCTTACCAAAGGAATAACGAAGGAAAAAATCGAAGTCAAAGATTTCCCCCCTTTAGAGTGTGGCCTTACCTACAAATTTGAAAAATCCCATGTCAAAAGTCACTGCTAGAAAAATACAAAAGTAACTGAAGATTAAAACAACAGGCATCCTCCCGTCTAGAAATTTACAACAATGAAAAGAAAGAAATATACAGTTATAGGCTTTCATGCCTAGATGATGATGAACGTGTGTGCACACAAATATATACAATACATTCATATGGACATACACATAACATAATGCAGACATAGACACGCCTGCACAGGCACATATCTATATACACATGCATGCATGGTCTGATTGAGATAGCTTTTACAAACAAAATTTTCAAATAACTAAAGATTATGAAGGAATTTAACATTTACATGCATTATGCAAATTAGGAAATAATCTGGCAAAAAAAAAAAAAAAATGTTATTTAACATCTGATTTTATTTTATTCCGGCTAAATATGCATTTTTTTTTTCACATTTTCTCAATTAACAAACAGAAAGGAACAGAAACCTTATTCCAGCAAAGCTGCAATATAAATTCATTGATCACTTAAGCACAAAAACATCATTAACTCATTAAAGCACAATAAAAATTACATTGTGAAACAGCAAGAACATGATTTGTCAATTACTCTGACAAAAAACCGAAATCAAATTGCATCAGGACGTAAACTAAAATCCTACCTCTATCCACGTGAAACTGTTTCCTGATAGTTAATAAAGTGAATTATCAACCCTGTTCTCGCAGAAATTTGATATATTTTCTTTTTTACCATAATTGAATTTAATAATAATAGCTTAAAAATCAGTAGTAAAATCACAATCTAACCACATTAATCAATAACAAAATTTAGCTTCTTAGCTACATTCTCTAATACAAACCAGATCTAATATAAGCAAAACCAAATAAAAAATTGAAACAATAAAAAAAAAAAAAACAGCTCAATTACGTCCAAAACCAACCAATTAAATAAATAAAAAACAGATCGCAAGATCAAAAGAGAAATACCTGAGGATTTTGAGGCGCGGAAGTTAGAGAATCAGCTGAATTGTTCGGCGAATCAGCAAAGAGACGCGACAGCTTCTCCGTTACTTTCTCTCTTATCGAATACATTTCTCTTTCGGTTGATAAACGAATGATAAAGTACACAAATCGTAACCCTAAATTTTCATTAGAAGAATTTGCGTTTGTTAATTTTTTTGAATTCAAATCTAACTTCCAATGCTGTCCTCGTTTTTGTTTTTGTCCTTTTTTTTTTTTTTTTTTTTGTTTGGTAGCTTTATATCAGAAGCGTTTGAGAAAGAGAAGGTTCGTCGGTGGAAGAAGAGTGGACGAAACGACAACGAGCCTTAAAAGAAGGTTAGGTTGGGATTCTCTTTGTGGACACAAAATAATTAGCATCATGATTTTTTTTTGAGTTAATTACACTCAACTCCCTGAGGTTTGACTAATTACAATCGGAATCAAAGTTTGTATTAATTAACACTAACCTCCCCTCACGTTAACGTTGACCGTTAAAAGTAACGTTGACTTTTTTAAAATTTATTAAATGACTAAAATACCCCTGTTAATTATTAATTTTTTACTATTTATTAAAAAAAACTAATGGTGAGATCCAGATTGGATCTCCACCGTTCATTAACAATGATGGACGGTGAAGATCCAATCTGGATCTCCACCAAGAACAAAAAAAAAAAAAAAAAAATTTCAATCTGTTCATCGAACCAGAAGGGTTCGAACCCTTCTGGGTTCGATGAATCTCGAACCCAAAAGGTTCGTTCTTCGAACCCTTCTGGGTTCGAGATAAGATCGAACCCAGAAGGGTTCGCATCAAACCCTTCTGGGTTCGATGAACAAATTCAAAATTTTTTTTTTCTTGGTGGAGATCTAGATTGGATCTCCACCGTCCATCATTGTTGATGAACAATGGAGATCCAATCTGGATCTCACCATTAGTTTTTTTTTTTAATGAATAGTAAAAATTAGAAATTAATAGGGGTATTTTAGTCATTTAATAAATTTGAAAAAAGTCAACATTAATTTTGACGGTCAACGTTAACGTGAGGGGAGGTTAGTGTTAATTAATATAAACTTTGATTCCGAGTGTAATTAGCCAAACCTCAGGGAGGTTGAGTGTAATTAACTCATTTTTTTTTATTGGTTGTATTCTTCGGCTTTCCCTGTTTATACGTCTCTCTGTATTTGACCGATTGATAGATGTTATTTTTCTTGGCGTGGTCAGAATTGTATATAATTGGTAAAATATACCCTTTTGTAATGTAATCGTTAATTGATCCTCAAAATCTAGTCCTTTTCAAGGAATAATTTATTTTTGGGTTAATTGCACTAACATCCCCTGTTGAATAGCGTTATTGCACTCGCTGGCAAGTTTTCCATTTATTGCACAAACATCCCCTCAATTTTGTTGACCGACGCGTTGACCGGCGTTTAAAAGTACAATGACCAAAATACCCTTACTCTGACTGATAAGTGCTTAAAAAAAGGTTGATAAGTGGATTGATAGGCTCATTGTCGTATAAAGTTAACTTATCACTTCTTTATGTTGACAAAAATGACCTCATTTATTTTGAAAAATACCATTATCAAAATTTTGAATATTGACCATTGGATTAAAGTTTGAAATCTTGACCATTGAAATTTGTTAGACCGTTAAAGTTGCAACGGTCACCTGATGAATTGTCTATATATATATGGGCAAATTTTTTTCAGCAAATAAAATTTCTTTCATTTGCTAGTTTCATCTCTTCACAATTTTTCATCTGTTCATTTGCTAGTTTCATCTCTTCACAATTTTTCATCTCTTCACAATTTTTCATCTGTTCTTTTCATCTCTTCACATTTTTCCTTCACAATACTGTAAAAAAATTTTCTTACAAATTTGTATTGTCTTCATTTATTCAATTTTTTGTCTTGCAAATTAATTTTTTTTTTTTTATATTATTGTATGCAGATATGAAATCTTCAGTCAATAGCAGTGAAGTTAATGGTAAGTTGATAAAATTCAAGAACAGACAGTGTAAATGTGGTAAAAAGGCTGGTGTTAGAATTTCAGAATAAAAAACAAATCCATCCAAGTTATATTTTTTCTGTGAGAAAGGGAAATGCAATTATTACTCATTTTGGTGTCCCGATGAAGATGAATTTACAACAATGGAAGCTGATGAAGTTCAAAATGCATTGCACAAGCCAGGTGTTAAAGGAGAGATAAATCATGCTCTAACAACATTGACTGAAGACATGAAATTGGTTATTACGTGCTTGGAAAAAATAGAAAAGCAAAATCAAAAGATTCAGGACAGCAACAACAATGTGAAACAATTACAAATTCTGAATTTAGTTTTCACCTTTTTTTTTGTGTTTGCTGTGACAATGTCTAGTGTAATACTTATTCTATCTAGCAAATAAAATTGCATACATTGGTAAAAACTCATGAGCATAAATATTATGTATTAATATGTAACATGATATGCTGCACATGTACAAAGCCTTACATAATATTTTTTACCGGCCTTGTACAATTATCAGCATACATTTTAGTAATCAAAAGCATGAAACCTTTGGTACCCATATGTACCCAATGCTGTATGAACAAAAATCCCAAAAACTCTTTCCCCATCAATAAAAACAGTGTGGCCCTATTATCTGTATGTTTAACTACCAATTGTACCACCCAAAGAGATACAAGTACCCTTTGTACCAAAACTACCCTTCGAAACACAAAAACAGAGTAATCTTCCTTCCCTGTAACCACAAAAACTGCTTCAAACCAACCACAAATACTTAAAGCAGTCAGATCTAACCCACCCAATCATGCAAAGTAAGCAAAATATGGACAAACCAATGTTCAAATGTAAAACTAAAACGACAACATACAAATAAAATATTTTAAATAAAGTTCAGTTTAGTACTAAAGTCAATCGGCTTAGAACGGTCCATTCCAGTCAACATCCAACCCAGGCACATTCCCTATTGCAAGAAATAATAAAAAATTCAGTATTTACTAAACATTAGGACTGGAAACATACTTGTAAGGTATAAACAGTGAGTAATACCTCGATTAATTGAAGTTCTTGTAACTTGCTCTGATTGGGAAGCAGGCTGACTGGCATGCAAGGGTGCAGTTTGGCTAACTTGTTGGGAACTTGGACCCATAACAACATTTGATGAGCCTCCAACTGCTATATTGTTGGTGGAACTTCCTATGACAATCTTTAAAAAAAAAATGGATTGCAAGTTAGACTATATTATAATTATCAAAAACAATAAAACAAAAAATATATTACAATTTTGTTTCGGTTGAGAGCTGATTTTGAGCCGCCAGCAACCCCAATTTTTTGTCTTCTTTGACCCTGCATACAAGACAGAATCATTAAGTAATTAAAAACAGCACAATATGTTTTTGTTACTTGTATATTATAAATTGTACATACCTTGACAGTTTTTGTTGATGTACTACCTACTCTACCTTCACAAGTCCTAATATTGTGGCCAAATTCCCCACAGCCCTTGCACCGTACAGCAGCACTCTTCTTATGCTTCGGTCCTTCATCAGTCCCCCTCTTTCTATTTTTCTTTGGCCTTCCAGGCATCCGCTTCTTCTCTGGTGGCAGCACAATATTGGGATTATCATCATCAGGCCACAGGGACTGGTCTGGGATAGGGGTTATGGCATGAGAGTAAGTCTTCAAGTAATACTCTTTTGTGAGGTATTTATGAACGTAGTCGTGGCTGTTCAAGCGTTTTGTAGTTATCACGGCCATTGCATGTTTGCTAGGTATTCCAGTCACCTCCCACAATCCACAATCACATGACTGTTTTTCTAAGTCAACAACATAAAATTTTGACCCTTCCTTCACTTCAAACAGTGTTTCTGTAGAGCACAAAACTGTCACAAATCTTCCTTCATCCTGCCTTTTGGCAATTTTTTTTTGAATTTTTGGAGGTATCAAACTAGGCCATTGCTTTGCTCTGACCAGCCTGTTGTGAGACCTCTTCATCAACTTACGCCTTATAGCTTCCATCAGGTGCAACGCAGGAAAAGCCCTTAATTCGTCAACCCACCCATTGAAGCTTTCTGTTATGTTATTTGTAGTGTGAGCTGATTTCACATTGGTGTCAAATGCATGCACACACCAGGAGTGAAGAGGGATTCTCATGACATAGTTATAGGCATCCACACACACAGTCTTCAATTTCTCAATTTCTTCTAAAAAATGTACTTTGTTGCTCTTGTTGGCTGCATCCCACATGTATATTCCATTCAACTGTCCTTTCCATTTTGATTGCATGTTTGCAATGATGTGTCGAACACAAAAACGATTTGTCGATCTTGGCCAGAAGAGCTCAACCGCATCCAGTACCCCTTTTTGTCTATCTGATATAAACGTCAATCTTCTGGACTCATCTAGCCCTAAGTGCAAATGCAGGAGTTCTAAGAACCAGCCCCAACTCTGTTTTGATTCCCCTTCAGCTACACACCATGCCACTGGAAACACCCCATTGTTTGCATCGATCCCGATAGCTGACATTAACAGTCCTGGGAATTTGCCTTTCAAATAACATGCGTCGAGCCCTAACAATGGCCTGCAACCATTTAGAAATCCCTCCTTCTGTGCCTTGAAGCTTACAAATAGCCTGAGGAACATCGTAGGACTGTCGGGAACTGGTGTCACTGTCTTGACCTTCACCAAGGAACCAGGGTTCTGCTCCATTATTATCCTGCCATATTTGTACAACATGATATATGACTTACAGTTCACAACATCTGTCTTGTCCAGGACTCTGTGTTTCGCCCTATACAATGTCCATACAGGAAGTGTAAGACCGTATATGCGATGAATCTCGTTGCCTAAGAATTTCACTTCTATGTCCGGGTTTGATTCTATTAACTCCTTGAACCTACTTGCTACCCAAACAGCAGTGGCCTCCTGATTTTTGTGTAATTTTAGGCAGCTATGTTCAGGTTGTAGTGTCTTGATCATGAATGTTTTTCTGTCATCAATTGGACTCGCATGAATCCTCCACCCACATCCCTCATACGCACATTCGGCTGTATACCTATCCCTCTCATTCTTAACTCTTCTCAATTGAAAACCGTCTTGTACAGCAAAGTCTCGGATTACTTGCCTAAAGTGCTGCAAGTTCTGGAATAACTGACCAACCTCTAATTTTATTTGTTCATTTCGACCTACCCTAAAGGACACTCTTCTCATTTGTTTTGATGGCCTGTGTTTACTATCAGATTCCTCATCAGCAGCACCATCAGCCATGAACTCATTATCAAATTCAAAAGAGGCAGCATCTGACATTTGATCTTCGTCTAACTCGGTATCCTCAAGGACTTCATCCTCAACACCAATGTCTGAATTAGATGGCAGTTCATCTTCAGCTTCCTCTTTGTCAGAATGATCTACAGATTCTCCTTCATTTGAGTCGCTGTAGTCTGCTTCTTCACTGATCGATCCACTAGAAATTGGATTGTAGTCTTTATCTTCCTGACTATCTGTGTCTTCAACACAGTGACTTCTATTGTCCTTACTCATCTCATCATCTGATATTTCAACAACTTCAGGCATAGTGTTATGGCCTGGAGTTCTTTGGTACGAAGATGATGCATCATCAGGTTGAAATGAAGGCTCCATGGCTAGTGGTAGTAAGTCAATCTCCACTACGACTTTGTCAAACTTTCTCGCAGTCAACATGTCCAGAATCTGTTGAAGATGGATGTCATCTTCCACCACCACGTATCGCCCAGTCCACGGCAAATTAATCTCTACTTTAAACTTCTCCGATGGTTCTGGAAATGTGCTACACTGCAGCATGTATACATTACAGCAAAGTGCATACAACGTATACTTTTCTGGATTGACAATCGTAAACTGAAAAGTTGAACCCAGAAACTTAACAAAGAAGTGCAATGGTGCCATTTCTTTTATACCTGCAAATCAGTAACATAATACATATTAAGTATATTTATTAAGAAATTAAATCCATTACATCATTAATGAAACTATACATCATATTACTTTCAACAAATCTAAGTTTGAACATACAAGTTTACTGTCAACAAATACACTTTACAAACACTACCACTGTCACCATCAGATTACAAACACCACCACACACAGAAAGCAGTTATCAAATCCAAGTTTCAACATCCATATTACAAACACGGTTTTGTTTTATCAAAATAGGACTCTTTTTTTCAACCAACACAAAATAATCCAACTGTTCCAAGGATTCGCACAAGCACAAACAAAACCCAGAAACAATCGAAAAATAAACATATAAAATTCTTTTCTTCACACACTGAAATTGAAGAAAAGATTCAATAATCCAACAACTATAACATAAATCTAAAGAAAATAGCCTCTAATCCATCCATTATAACAACCCAACCATCACAAGCAATTTTTTACAAAAACTAAAACAAAAATTTCAAAGAAAAAGTCGCACCTTTTCAAAGTGGTTCGAATCCTCTATAGTTGTTGGTTCGATTACCCTTTCACAAAAAAACTGAGCAAAACAACGTCCCTTTTCGGTCTCCAAGTTGACAGAAAACTCAAAAATGGAAGACGAATAGGTTTTTTTTCTTGGAGTTTAGAGAAAACTCAGTTTTTTGCGTGAGAAACAAATGGAAGATGAAAATGAAAGTCTTCTCTTTCTTCAAGTTCAGAGAAAATGAAAGTCTGTTGATAACACTTGTCCTTCGCGCGATAAACTATGTGAGATGAACCGCCATTTCACTACCAACTCTCTGAATTTGATTTGATTGCATTAAATGCAATCTTAATATTTTAATATTATTTACTCTTAAAAAATGTGATCTATCATAACAACGGTCTTGTCATCCAGATAAATACTTTTAACAAGCCAAAAGACCACTTTGCCCTTATCACATAATTTTATCGATAACTTTACCATCAGTCAACGCGTCGGTCAACAAAATTGAGGGGATGTTTGTGCAATAAATGGAAAACTTGCCAGCGAGTGCAATAACGCTATTCAACAGGGAATGTTAGTGCAATTAACCCTTTATTTTATGATACTTTTAAGATTCTTATAACTTATAAAATAAGTAATTATTTTATTTATTTTATAATTTAGAATTAAAAAATATTTAATAAATTAATTAAAATTAATTATTTTTTAAATTATTTTAAGTTAACTTAAAATATAATTTATACTATATCATTTTAAATTTTATTTTTAAAAAGTACATATATAAAATTAAGTATAAACCTATAGAGATCTATTGAGATTAAATTATTATATGTATGGTCCGAATATTTACTTCCATAAATATTTATTCCTACAATACGGGGAGACAACTTCTTATACTAGTAAATGTGTAAGGTATAACTTGAATCTCAACTATTAATGTAAATAAAGAATATGCACTAACTACTTAAAATGTAAGTGAATATGCATCTTATATCATCTTGTTTGATTTAGCTACTTTATAGTTTCGGCAAAATTTATAAGAATGGTCTAAATTTTTAATTTTTGTGGATGTTTAGAATAAAATTCAATGACTAATAACCATACTTGTAATTATATAAAACTCGTGCCCAATCACTAGTAGTAAAGTTGTTGAATATTTTCCCCTCACTTTTGTGATAGAGGTTTAAGCCTCACATTTACCCATTAAATCGCAAAGTGTAGGGAGACCCCCTCTCCTATAGTAGGAGTTATTATTTTGGACAGAACTTGTAGTGTTAGATTTCAAATAAAAAAAAAAACTAGAACAAATTACAACAAACCTACCCGAGGTTTGCCATTTTACAGATAGAAACAACTTTATAGAAAATTGATAGTGAACCCCCATGTCATTACCATTAACTGTTGAAGATAACTATTAACCGTTTAAAAGTTCAAAAAGACCAAAATTGTAACACCCAAATTTAAATAAACCCAATATGTGTCTAAGCATTTATGTTTTAATAACATACCTTTATGTGTTTAGTTTAAACTAATGAGATTAATTTTTAAAATAAATTCTGATTAATAAAGTAATTGATATTACTTTTAAACTCTTTGTAATTTAAGAGAAAATATTAGGTTTTTATGTAAATATAGGATTTTGAATTCTTTTAGGTTTCCCTTTAAATACTTTTATAAAAACAAAAAATCATATTTCTTTATCTCTTGTATACGGCTCAAGAAAAGAAAAAAAAAAAAACTCTCATATCTGAAAGTTACCGAAATCTAAAGAAGATATTTTTTTTATCAAGAAGGACAAAAAGATTTTCAAGGTGTGTTATTAATATTTTCTGTATTTTTATATTTATATGCTTAGTGATTCAATATTAGGGTTTTGATTGGGTATAAACCCTAAAGGCATACTAGTTGAACTTTTAATCTTAATTTTCTGAAATTAGGTATATTCTGATTGACTAGTGCTTATTTTGAAAATTTTATTGTGAATATATGCTTGGTTTTGGTAAATTGGTTTTATATTCTATAAATTAGACATCTAAGTGATTCTAAAGAAATTTGTTTCATTTAAAAATATTTAGTATTGAATTTCTTATTAATTTTCGATTCTTTAATAGAGTTGTTGAAAAGTTTTCGTTTTATAATGTAGTTTGTAGCACCCCCCGACCCGACCCGATCCGACCGGACCGATCCGGGGCGCGCTACTCGGACTTTCAAAACTTTTCAAAACTCATTTTACGTTTCAAAATCACTGTGAGCCCATAAAATATTTTAAAGATCCTTTTCAAGTGAGCCCATAATAATAATTAACTTTTAGCGAAAATTCGGCAGAGTGCCGTTTGTTTTTCGGACTTCCCAAAAACCTGCTTTTACACAAATCAATTCAAAATTCACATTTTTCACACTAACACTTCTATCACTTTCAATCAGTTGCGCACTCTGCCGTTTAGTGCGACTTTCACAATCAGTTTATAAAATAATAACAAATCAGACTTAAACATTTACAATCATTTTGATAATAGAATACAGAAATCATAAACTAGTTAATTACAAAACATTTTACAAAACATATTTACAAATTCCCTGTATATGCATGCTTTCAGAATATATACACATAACAAAAGTATAGCTACCCAACTGTACAATCCTGTGACTCGGTTTGCAGCTTGCTCCTCCTTCAATCTTTAGCCTCCTCTGGATTCCTGGTACCTACGCGTTAGAAACAAACTAACGCGCTAAGCATAAAGCTTAGTGGGTGTACTAAAACTCAATTAAATAAATTACAATATAATTATTCTTTAAAGAGACAATAAACTACACTATGAACTTCATTTCTAAATCAAGTTCCAAAACAATTAATGTCAAAATCAAAGCATTTAAACAATTTTAATCACTTGAAATTCAACGTATGAATTCGATCCATTAAATCATTCAATTCAGTTTCAATTCAACTCATTTCTGGCCACTAGAATACTAAACATTCTAGGACTGGAATATGGGTCCAAGTGATTGTCCGAGATTGCCCCGCAACAACAATCACTAATATCATCGCGATTGTCCGAGATTGCCCCGCAACAACAATCGCTAGTATCATTGTGATCGTCCGAGATTGCCCCGCAACAACGATCACTAAATCGGTGTGATTGTCCGAGATTGCCCCGCAACAACAATCACACAATGATAACGGCGCAGTACTGCTCAATACAACCCAGCTGGTATACCAACCTCCTATATCCGTTTCTATGTCTAAGTATCCTAGGGCCGTTTCAGTAAAGAATTTTCATAAGCAATACTCAATAAATATACATTTCACACAATTTCTCAAGAATATCAACAATGTTCATAAATCATGTATTGTTAACAAAATCTACACAATCGGAATACGATCGAAACGCGATCTAGCATAAAATCAGTTCGAAATCAATAATAAGTTAAACAGTCATCAATTTTTCATATAACGCAAACACTTTTCATACCAAAAATCGAAATCGAAAACTATGAACGAATTCGAAAACGAAAATAAAAACGAGGAACGAAATCGAAAACTAAAACGAAAAACAAGTAAACGAAATACTTCTCGAAACAATTTCGAAAACGAGAGTACACCTACCTCGAATCCGTGTTTTTCGTTCGACAATCGCGGTTCCACGATTTCGTTTTCCCTTCCCTTTCCTTTCTCCTTCTTCCTCTTCTTCCTCTTTTTCTTTTCTTTTCTTTCTTCTTCTTCTCTCTTCTTCTTCTTCTTTTTCTTCTCTCTTTTCTCTCCTTTTCTCTCTTTTTCTCGGTTCCTTCTCTATCTGTTTTGGCTTCTCGCTTCTGCGAGAAGCTTCTATTTTTTTTTATATTTTTTTTCGCCATCGCGACCGCCGTCGCGACCTGTGGTCGCGCCACCAGGTCGCGGTGCTCACTGGAGTGCGCGCACCGCCTTCGTCGCGAGCGCGCCTTGGTCGCGCGAGAGCTCGCGCTGCTCACTGCCAATTTTTGACAATTTCGTCGCGAGCAGTCCATCGCGACCTGTGGTCGCGGTGGCTGGTCGCGTTGCTCACTGCCAGGTTTTGCCATTTTCATCGCGAGCAAGCCATCGCGACCTGTGGTCGCGGTGACTGGTCGCGGTACTCACTGCCAGATTTTGCGTTTTTCACCGCGAGCGAGCTGTCGCGACCTGTGGTCGCGGTGACCAGGTCGCGATGCTCTCTGGTCCAGTTTTCCAATTTTTCATTTTTCATTCATTTTTCACTATTCAATTCGGTCCGCTGGAAATCATAATATAAACATACATTTAATTACATTTACACCCCCTCAAATATTAAAAATTTATTTTTCACATATTTCATATATAACAAAAATTCATCACCCGAAATCCGGGATGTTACAATTCTCCCCCACTTAAGAAATTTCGTCCTCGAAATTTACCTCAATGAAACAGTTGGGGATATTGCTGTCGCATCGTTTCTTCGCTCTCCCAGGTAGCCTCTTCCACTTTATGGTTCCTCCAGAGAACTTTCACTAATGGCACTCTTTTATTTCTTAATTCTTTGATCTCCCGATCAAGAATCTGCACTGGTTCCTCCTCATATGTCAGGTCTGGTTGGATTTCAATGCTTTCGGCCTGAACTCTGTGGGAAGGATCAGATCTGTATCTCCTCAGCATCGATACATGGAACACATTATGAATCTTTTCCAATTCTGGAGGTAAAGCTAGTCTATAGGCTACTGGTCCCACACGTTCAATGATTTCGTATGGCCCAATAAACCTAGGACTCAACTTACCTTTTCTGCCAAATCGAAGCACTTTCTTCCACGGAGATACTTTCAGAAACACTTTCTCACTGACATCATATTCTATCTCTTTCCGTTTCAAATCTGCATAGGATTTCTGTCGGTCAGAAGCAACTTTCAATCTGTCTCTGATAATCTTCACCTTCTCCTCAGTCTGTCTGATCAAATCTGGGCCTACTAACCTGTCTTCTCCTAACTCTGTCCAGCACAATGGAGTCCTGCATTTCCTTCCATACAGTGCCTCATACGGTGCCATAGCTATGCTCGACTGATAACTGTTGTTGTAGGCGAACTCAATCAATGGAAGATGATCCGCCCAACTTCCTTCAAACTCAATTACACAACTCCTGAGCATATCTTCAAGTACCTGAATTACCCTTTCGGATTGTCCGTCTGTTTGCGGATGGAAGGCTGTACTGAAACTCAGTCGAGTACCCAAGGCTTCTTGAAATTTCTTCCAGAATCTGGATGTAAACCTCGGATCTCTATCTGATATTATGGATACAGGCACTCCATGCAATCTGACTATCTCTCTGATATACAATTCTGCCAGTCGATCCAGAGAGTAGTCAGTTCTGACAGGTAGAAAATGTGTCGACTTCGTCAATCTGTCCACTATAACCCATACTGCATCGTGTTTACTCCGGGTGAGTGGCAATCCAGTGACAAAGTCCATAGTGATGCGATCCCATTTCCATTCAGGTATTGCTATTGGTTGTAACAATCCTGATGGAACCTGGTGTTCAGCTTTCACCTGTTGACAAGTCAAGCATCTGTTAACAAATTCTATCACTTCCTTTTTCATACCAGACCACCAGTACTGGGTTTTCAAGTCTCTGTACATTTTCGTGCTACCTGGGTGCATTGCATATGAACTGCTGTGTGCCTCTGTCAGGATCATTTTTCTCAATTCTTCATCTTCTGGAATGCAAATCCTGTCTCTGAAACACACAATGCCATCAATTCTGATTGAGAAATCTGGATGCTTCCCTTCTGGAATCTGTTCACATATCAGTTGGATTCTAGCATCCTGCTTCTGTTTCTCTGCAATCTGCTGAATCAGACTAGGTCTGCATATCAATTCAGCTACCACTGCACTATCTGGATTCAGCTGTAATTGCACATTCATAGCCTTCAGAGCAAACAATGCTTTTCTGCTCAATGCATCTGCGACTACATTCGCCTTTCCTGGATGGTAGTCGATTACACAGTCATAGTCTTTAATCAACTCCATCCATCGTCTCTGTCTCAAATTGAGCTCTCTCTGAGTAGGCAGATATTTCAGACTTTTTTGATCCGTGTAGATATAACATTTCTCGCCATATAAGTAATGCCTCCATATTTTCAGTGCGAAGACTATGGCTGCAAGTTCCAGATCATGAATCGGATAATTCTGCTCATGATTTTTCAGTTGTCTGGACGCATATGCAACCACCTTGCCTTCCTGCATCAATACACATCCCAAACCATGGTGTGAGGCATCACTATAAATCACATAGTCTTTACCTGAAGCAGGCTGAATCAGAACTGGAGCCTCCACAAGCATTGCCTTTAATCTGTCAAAAGCTGCTTGGCATCTGTCAGTCCACTCAAATCTGACATTCTTATGCAGTAACTTGGTCAACGGACTTGCTATGGAGGAAAACCCCTTCACAAACCGTCGATAATAACCTGCCAAGCCTAGAAAACTTCTGACTTCTGTCACATTTCTGGGAGGCTTCCATTCCACTATCGCTTCAATCTTTTTCGGATCTGCCTTAATACCCTCTGCGGATACAATATGACCCAAGAATGCAATCTCAGGCAACCAGAACTCACACTTGCTCAGTTTACCATACAGTTGCTTCTCCCTCAGAATCTGCAATACTACTCTGAGGTGTCTGTCATGGTCCTCAGCTGTCTGTGAGTATACCAGGATATCATCGATAAACACCATTACAAACTGATCCAAGTATGGCCGAAATATTCTGTTCATCATATCCATAAAGGCTGCAGGTGCATTAGTCAGCCCAAATGGCATCACTACAAATTCATAATGCCCATACCTGGTTCTGAAAGCAGTTTTCGGAATGTCTGAATCCTTTATCCTCAACTGGTGATATCCCGATCTCAGGTCGATCTTTGAGAAGACACAGGCTCCTCTCAGTTGATCGAACAAATCGTCGATTCTAGGCAACGGATACTTATTTTTCACAGTCAGTTTATTCAGCTGCCTGTAATCGATGCATAGTCTCAGGGACCCATCCTTCTTCTTCACAAACAGGACTGGGGCTCCCCAAGGGGATACACTAGGTCTAATGAAGCCCTTATCCAGCAATTCCTGTAACTGTATCTTCAATTCTTTCAGTTCTGCTGGTGCCATTCTGTAGGGTGCTATTGATACTGGAGACGTACCTGGTACCACATCAATCACAAACTCCACTTCTCTCTGAGGTGGCAAACCAGGAAGCTCCTCTGGAAACACTTCTGCGAAGTCACATACAGTGGGTATATTCTGAATTTCTGCATTCGCTTTTCTAGAATCAACCACTTGTGCCAGATATGCTTCACATCCCTTTCTGATCAATTTACAGGCTGCAGTGGCTGAAATGACATTGGAGAGAAAATCTCTCCTTTCACCCACCATAGTGATTTCTGCACCATCTACTGTTCTGAGCATCACTCGCTTCAGTTCACAATCGATCACTACTCTATGTCGAGTTAGCCAATCCATGCCTAGGATTACGTCAAACTCATGGAATGGCAACTCCATTAGATCTCCAGGAAAATCACACTCCTGTATCCGAATCGGACAATTTCTATATATACGATTCACTACCACACTCTGACCTATCGGATTACTGACTAATACATCAAATTCAGTAGGTTCAGTTTTCAAACTTCTTTGTTTCAACAATGCATCACAGATATATGAGTGTGTGGAACCTGGATCTATCAATGCAATAGCTGAAGTTTATGTATTCAGTTTAAACTAATGAGGGTTAATTTTTAAAATAAATTCTGATAAATAAAGTAACTGATATTATTTTTAAACTCTTTGTAATTTAAGAGAAAATATAAGGTTTTTATGTAAATATAGGATTTTGAACCCTTTTAGGTTTCCTTTTAAATACTTTTAAAAAAACACCTATTTCTTTATCTGTTGTATACGGCTCAAGAAAAGAAAAGAAAAAAAAAACTTTCATCTCTTAAAGTTACAAAAATTTAAAGAAGGTGTTTTTTTTTATCAAGAATGACAAAGAAAGTTTCAAGGTGTGTTATTAATATTTTCTGTGTTTTTATACTTATATGCTTAGTTATTCAATATTAGAGTTTTGATTGGGTATAAACCCTAAAGGCATACTAGTTGAACTTTTAATCTTAATTTTCTGAAATTAGGTATAGTCTGACTGACCAGTTCTTATTTCGAAAATTTTATTGTGAATATATGCTTGGTTTTGGTAAATTGATTTTACATTCTGTAAACTAGACATCTAAGTAGTTATAAAGAAATTCGTTTCACTTAAAAATATTTAGTATTGAATTTCTTATAAATTTTCGATTCTTTAACAGAGTTGCTGAAAAGTTTTCATTTTAAAATGTAGTTTCAATTCAAATTATTGTTTTAGCAGGTTATACTGCTCAGAAAATTACTAAATTTTCATGATTTTTAGAGTTTACTTGAAAAAGATATGAATTTCGCAATTAGGGTACTACAATCTGTCCAGCAGTACACAAAGGGCAAAAACGTAAAAGTAAAAATATTTTTAAAATATGTATATGTATTAATTAGGTTTTAAACTTTTATTTTGAAATTATATATGTTTATTTCACATTATTACAAAGGTTCATAGCAAATGGAATTCTGTAGAAATTTTAAAAATTCGGCATTGGATAGTGTTTTGGACTGCCTGCTGCCAGCCAGACTAGAATGCTCTAATAAATAAATTGTTTTAAGGTAGTTTAAAATTTTATAAAATTCTAGAAATTTTTATATACTGATATATGTTTGTTTAGAAGGTTTCTATAAAGTTTTAAAGTTTTCCAGCTTGCAATTAATTCACTAAAAATCCAATATTGGACATTGTTCCGTTTCCAAAATAGTACTGGTTAGTTCTAGTATTGAGTTTTTGGTTTGGGGAACGTTTTGAGAGATATTTCAATCCTAAGATATTATTTTGAGTCTGATATTAGTCAGATATGTAATTTAGGCTAAGGTTTGGATCGTTGTCTTTTTGGAGGATTTGTTTTTACTTGAATTGCTGAAAGGTAAGTATATTAAATCTTTTGTTTTCAAAACAGGATTCACAATGTTATATGTATATGAAAGTGTTTATGTTTGCTTTTGAAATATGTTTATGCAACCGTTATGCTTTGAAAGTATGTGAATACATGGTACCATAAAATATATTTTGACTATGCGTACCTTTATTTATTACTGTTAGTAGGCACCCTTATGATTTTGTGTGGAGCCCTATGTGATATGTGATTTATTATGTGTGTGGTATATGGGAAGTGACTCTAGGGCACCCTGGGAACTAAAGATTCTTCATATTTATGTGTTGACATATTGGTGCATGTGGGAAGACTCGTTAATGATCACAACGAAGTGTGGCTCTTACCTTCGGATATAAGTGTTCTGTGTTTTTAAGAAAATAATCATCACTTGCATTTTCCCTGTATACATTAGTTGCCGACGGGTAACTTTATCTCCAATATGTGATATATATTATGTACAAGTTCTACTATACAGTGATGAGTAAAGAGATCCTAGTAAGATCATATCTTGACCTTCGGGTTAGGGCGTGACAAAAATACCCCTAACTAAAAAATTAAAAATTTATAAAATAAAAGGGTGAATTGCACTAAGGTACCCTAAGTTTCTCTTAATTTTTAAAAAAATTAAAAACAATAAAAAAAATTAATGGATCTCCATTGTTCATCAATCTTGATGGACGATGGTGATCATATTAAAAAAATATAATTTTTTTATAAAATAAATAATAATTATAAAAATAAAAAATAAATTTTGGTTGGATGAAGATGAAGATCCAATCTTCATATTGGATCTCGACCATCCATCAAGATTAATGGACGGTAGAGATAAATCTCTATCAAGAATAAAAAAAAATGAAAAACTAAAATCTCCATCGCTGGCTGGATCTCCAGCGATGAAGGTCCTCCATCGTTGGACTTCACTGGTCCAGCGATGGACGACCTCAACGAACCCAGGTTTTGGGTTCGTCAAACTGAGTTCGTAGAGGAAGACGAACCCATATTTGGGTTGGAAGACGAACCGAAGTTCTAGGTCCATCACTAGACTAACGATAGACAAACTCCATCATTGGGGATTTTACTTTTTCAATTATTATTTTTTTGTTCTTGATGGAGATCTGAATCTCCACCGTCCATCAATCCTGGTAGATGGTTGAGATCCAATCTGGATATTTGTCCAACCAATATATTTTATATATATATATATTATCTTTATAATTGTTATTTTTTTAATATGATTTTCATCATCCATCAAGATTGATGACGATGGAGATCCATTAATTTTTTTTTATTGTTTTTTATTTTTTTTAAAAAAAAAGAGAAATTCAGGGTACCTTAGTGCATTTCACCCTTTATATTTTAAATTTTAAATTTTTTTAATTAGGGGTATTTTGGTCTTTTAAAACTTTTAAAGCTGTCAAGAGTTATCTTTAACGGTCGACGGTAATGGCAGGGGGAATCCTGTCAATTTTCTATAAAATTGTTTCTGTCTGTAAAATAACAAACCTCAGGTAAATTCATTATAATTTGTCCAAAAAAATTATACAAAACTTGTATCGTAATATGACCATATTTCGTTAAGTATGAAATTCAAAATTTTATGTTTATATATATATATATATATATATATATATATATTTTGTTGGTACGTGCCCACGAGGGTCCGCATTTGTGAAATACAAATATTTATCTTTTAGTGAATTATATAAATAAGATAAGATAAGGTTAACTCAGTGGTATGTCCCTCATACTTACACATTGAGCTTGTAAGTTCGAGTTATGTCCCCATTTCCAAAATCTTAAATTAATGTTGTTGCCGGTAAAAAATGGGTTACATAGTCAACAACAGGTCAACTACATCACGTAAGGTATTTAGTGGTTCGTTAAGCATAATAAAATTATTTTGTTCTTAAAATCCTGTGAGAAGGTTCTCGCCGAGGACAATAACTCGTCGAGCATCGTTTGCAAAGCTTATATATGTGAGAACAAAGAAAGATCGGTGAGGGTTGGCAGACTTTAGCCGGCGATTAACCTCTGATGATCAAGTCAGTTTTCAGGTTAATGAATTGCTTCCAAAAGTTTAAGGGTTGGTGAGAGTATTGAATAGCATACCTTGTTCTCCATAAATGTTTCTATTTATAATTCCACATATATTACCCTTGCTTCCCTCTATTTAGAGAATGCTTAGACTGTCTGAAGACATAGTCAGAGTAATATTACCTTAAACGTGTAATCTCTGCCTTCTCGGGGAACCTGTCTATAGATAAGACAAAATAGAGTGGTTGAACAGTAACCCATATTGTCAAGACATTTAATTCGTCTAACTTTTATGATGACAAGGCTCTGACTTTGACTGGGATCATCATAAATGTCAAACTAGCGCGCCACAGTGTCAGGTTCTCTTCTGACACAACTAGTCTGCTCATGGTCAATGTTTTGTTGAATATTCATAAATGCGTCCGAGGACATACTAGCACCAAGAAGTTCTCGCCGCAGTGATGAACATTCTCAGCTGCACTTCTTCAAACGATGTCGAATCTTTCGAGCTTGGAATCAGTTACGTGTTGATTGTACGATGGTGTTTGACCATTGGTGATGACGTAGTAGTTGACCGTACAAAATTTACCCACAACATGTAACACCCCCTGACCCGACCCGTCTGGATCGATCCAGGGAGCGCTACCGGGTTTTCAAAACTTTTCTTAATTCTGTTTATAATTTGAAATCAAATAATTTATAATTTAAAATATTTTCTAGTGAGCCCATCAAAATCAGTTTTAAAAATTTCGGCAGAGTTCCCTATGTTTTTTCTGATTTTCCAAAACCTGTTTCAAATAAAACTCAAATAATATAATTTCAACACTTCAAATTTCTTTCTCACTCAAATGCGCACTCTGCCGTTTAGTGCGACTTTCCAAACATTTTCAAATAAAACAATTCATAATTCAATATTTACAAACCTTTGAAAATGAAAACATAAACCATAAAATAATTATTTACAAAACATAAATATATAACACATTTACAAATTTCTGTATATGTATGCGCAACTGAAGATAATATACAGAACTATATAACTACCCCAGATATGTGACTCTGAATTCTCCTCTGCAGCTAGTACCTCTTTAGTCTTTATCTCCTTCTGTATCCTTGTTACCTACGCGTAATAAACATCAACGCGCTAAGCAGATTTCTTAGTGGGTGTACACTATAATAAATTTCAATGTAATATAAAACAATAAAACTAAAGTTCAAAAATATTATAAAGCAACAATTTAAATATCCAATACTGAAATTAGGCTCATTAACTAAAGTTCAAATGTTTCTGGGTTTCAATCTCAATAACATTTCTTTATTTACACATCATTTTCTAACTGTCAATTCTTAATTGAGCCTCTGATACACATAACATGGTTTACAGGACTAGATTACGGGTTTTACAGTCGGGTTTCCTATCTCAAAATGAAATGGTATCCCTATATACACAGTCGGTTTCCCATTTCAGAATGAAATAGTATCCGTATTTTCACAGTCGGTTTCCCTATTTCAAAATGAAATGACATCCGTAGAATCACAGTCGGTTTCCCATTTCATGTATCCGTAGAATCATCATCATAATCATCAGGAATATCGGTGCAGTACTGCTATATATACCCAATTGACATGTCAATCTCCTATATCCATATGTTCCCTATATATATATCAAGGCCTTTCTTCAGGTATTACAGATTTTTCTAAATCATCAAACATACTCAATAAGTCCAAAATCAATATCAATCAATATGTGTAAAATAAGATATGCAAAAACATATAAAGTGACAGAAATCGATACGTAACCGTAAATTTCAAAAATTAAAATCAATAAATTCAATATAAATCGCTTTTATGTAATTCAAAATCATTTTCGGTGCATATTCAGAAATCAATTCAATTAAATCGTATGGAAATTGTGTATACATCAACCTGGATACCAGTTTTTCCGACTATTTCTTTTCTGAATTTTCTTTTTCCTTTCCTTTCCCCTTTTTCTCTTTTCCTTCCTTTTTCCTTCACTTTCTTCCTTTCTTCTTCTTCCTTTTCTCTTCTTCTTCTTCTTCTTCTTTCTCTCTCTTCTTTCTCTCTCTTTTCTTTCTTTTTTTTTTTCTTTCTTTCTCCTCCCCTGTACTCTCTCTTTCTCTTTCTGTTTTCTGGATTGCTTCTTTGTGAAGCTTCCACCACCAGTTTATTTTTTTTTATAAAAATTCGGTCATCGCGACCTGTGGTCGCGCTACCTGGTCGCGTTGCTCACTGGAGTGATTTCACCGCTTTCATCGCGTCAACCATCGCGATGTCTGGTCGCGATGTTGGTCGCGTTGCTCACTGCCCAAAATCCACATTTTCATCGTGAGCTGCTCATCGCGATCCCTGGTCGCGATGACTGGTCGCGATGACTGGTCGCGGTGCTCACTGCCTAAAATCACCATTTTTCACCGCGAGCTACTCATCGCGATCCCTGGTCGCGGTACTCACTGCCAACTTTTTCTTTCTCTTTTATGCAGTCTTTCCGGACCGCTCCATTTGGTACATTTAATTACATTTTCCACCCCTCAAATTATAAATATTATATTCATATACTCAAAATTAATTCAACCATACTTTTCATATTTATTTGAAATTAGGGATGTTACACAACAAATGTAATAACTCAAAATTAAAAAGAATTATATAAACAAAAAACTAACTCTTTAACATCAAAAATTCAAACCAAAAGGTAATTTTTTTATTTATTCATAATATTGACGTCCGCAAAGAAATAAATTGTAAGAATTGTAATTGATGTTCATATTAATTCTAACCATGTGAAGATTCATAAACAATGACGGGTCTGGCTACAATACCGGGATAAAAAAGTGTCGGTATCATACCGGCACTTTTTTGTCCACACATAACCGTTAGATAAGCTTTTTTTTTCATCTAACGGTTAAGAAAAAATAGTAAATAAAAAATAAAATAAAAAAAACAACTGAATACACTGGTTACTTGACCAAACCAAATAAACCAGTGAAAAAAATTTTCTCTCATTTTCTCTTCTCAAATTCTTCGCGAACTCACCTCCTCTATTCATCGAATCTGTTCAGCAAACTCTACGTAGACTTTTGTTTTTTTTAATTATCACGAACTCATATAGAGGTGCAAACAAATTGAAATGAAGTTGCGATATGTTTTTAAAACTGTTCGCGAAGTTATTAAATAATTTGTTTGTAAAAAATAATAAAATGTATTCCTATTTAAAAAAATTACACTTATATTTATTAAATAAACAAACTTTGTTGTTATTTTTATTTTTTTCTTTATTTATTAAAAGTTTTTGTGTTTTAGTAATTTCATTATTTATTAACTTTTTAGGTATTATTAGCTACTTTCCTTATTTATTTAATTTTTAAAGATTGTAAATTTGAAGAGAATGGGATCAGTTAATGAGTTTCGCGAATCAATCTGTTCAACGAACTCTACTTAAACTCTTGTTTTTTTTTTTTCCTTCTTCTCTTCCTTTTTGATGTTTTGACTCTTCGCAAATTCGTCAAAAACCACAAACACCACACAAAGCTCAAAATATCACCAGTATGTCAAACTGATGATTATTGGAATCAAGATCCATGAATCTCTAACCAATAATATTTTATGTTCTAAGTCTTGTGAATTTATTTATCGATGCATCCATGACCATGAGAGAGAGAGAGAGAGAGAGAGAGAGAGAGAGAGAGAGAGAGAGAGAGAGATGGATATGATTTTTCAACTTCTAAAGGCATAATATTTCTGACATTTATATGTAACGTTTGAATTTTTAATTAATAAGCTATTAATAATATTATATCAAATAATTTATTTTTTATAATAAAAGACTAAATTAATATAAGTATTTGATATTCACAACTCATAAAATCAAATATAATTATCTATCGGAAAAAAATAATTAAAATGGAAGGTTTTTGGTTAAAATAAGCAATACATAATAAATGCTATATTATATGAGAGACCACTTCTCCCTAACTGATTAGTTCGTGAGAGGTCACCTCTCTCGAACAGATTAGTTCGTGGGAGGATAACTACTGATTAGTTCGTGGGAGACCAACTAGCACGAACTGATGAGTTCGTGAAAGGCCACCGCTCGCGAATAGATTAGTTCATTGGAGGACAACTACAAATTAGTTCGTGGGAGAACAACTAGCGCGAATTGATGAGTTCGTGGGAGGCCACCTCTCGAAACTGATTTGTTCGCGGGAGAACAACTAGCGTGAACTGATTAATTACGAAGAGCACTTACTGTGACAAATCACACACAGATAAAAAATTATATAATTACAATTTATTTTAAAAGAATTAAAAAAATTATTATTAAATGTATTTCTTTTATTTATATCATAAATTGAAAACAATAATATTATTATTGTTTTTATATTTACAATAAAAATTTCAAGAGATATAGCTAGATTATATAGTATTATCGAATTTAAGTTTTTTTTTTTTTCATTGCAGTTTCATTTCTTGAAAAATATCTTTGTAAAATAATATTGAACATATTATAATTAATTACAATAAGAGCAAAACATATAGATTTGGATTTAACATTAATCTCACTTTTTTACATTTTTAAATGTTTATATTTTATTAGACTAAAATCGTGTTTTCTCATATTTTTAAATATTCTTACTTTATTAGCATTTTTAGTCCTTATTTTTGTTATATCAAATAAGTTATTTTTTTCTAACGAAAAATCTAATTTAACATAATATTTAAAGTTCGAGGAGTAACTTTAACGTTTACGTCAAACGTCAAAGTTCTTGGCCAAGTTGAACTTCCCTCCAAAGGGAAACATCAACTTCAACACGAAGAAACACCAACGTTGGTGGGGAACGTTGAAGTTTCCCCATCAACGTCAAAGTTCCTTGAGGAACTTTAACGTTTTCTCCTAACGTCCAAGTTCCTTGCCAAGTCAAACTTCCTCCAAAAGGAAACATCAACTTCAACCCGAAAGAACTTTGACGTTGGTGGGGAACGTTGAAGTTCCCCTACCAACGTCAAAGTTCCTTGAGGAACTTTAACGTTTTCTCCTAACGTCCAAGTTCTTTGCCAAGTCAAACTTCCTCCAAAAGGAAACATCAACTTCAACCCGAAGGAACTTTGACGTTGGTGGGGAACGTTGAAGTTCCCCTACCAATGTCAAAGTTCCTTGAGGAACATTAACGTTTTCTCCCAACGTCCAAGTTCCTTACCAAGTCAAACTTTCTCCAAAAGGAAACGTCAACTTCAACCCGAATGAACTTTGACTGTTGGTGGGGAGCGTTGAAGTTCCTCTACCAACGTCAAAGTTCCTTGATGAACTTTAACGTTTTCTCCTAACGTCCAAGTTCCTTGCCAAGTCAAACTTCCTCCAAAAGGAAACGTCAACTTCAACCCAAAGGAACTTTAACGTTGGTGGAAATGTTGAAGTTCCCCTACCAACGTCAAAGTTCCTTGAGAAACTTTAACGTTTTCTCCCAACGTCTAAATTCCTTGCCAAGTCAAACTTCCTCCAAAAGGAAACGTCAACTTCAACCCGAAGGAACTTTAACGTTTTCTCCTAACGTCCAAGTTCCTTGCCAAGTTAAACTTTCCTCTAAAAGGAAACGTCAACTTCAACCCGAAGGAACTTTGACGTTGGTGGGGAACGTTGAAGTTCCCTCACCAACATCAAAGTTCCTTGAGGAACTTTAACGTTTTCTCCCAACGTTCAAGTTCTTTGCCAAGTCAAACTTCCTCCAAAAGAAAACGTCAACTTCAACCCGAAGGAACTTTGACGTTGGTGGGGAACGTTGAAGTTCCCCCACCAACGTCAAAGTTCCTTGAGGAACATTAACGTTTTCTCCCAACGTCTAAGTTCCTTGCCAAGTCAAACTTCCTCCAAAAGGAAACATCAACTTCAACCCAAAGGAACTTTGACGTTGGTGGGGAACGTTGAAGTTCCTCCACCAACGTCAAAGTTCCTTGAGGAATTTTAACGTTTTCTCCCAACGTCCAAGTTCCTTACCAAGTCAAATTTTCTCCAAAAGAAAACGTTAACTTCAACCCGAAGGAACTTTGACGTTGGTGGGGAACGTTGAAGTTCCCTCACCAACGTCAAAGTTCCTTGAGGAACTTTAACGTTTTCTCCCAACGTCCAAGTTCCTTGTTAAGTCAAACTTCCTCTAACGGTGTCGAAATTGATTATCACAAACTCATATAGAGGCGCGAACAAATTGAAATGAAGTCGCGATATGTTTTTAAAACTGTTCGCGAACTTATTAAATAATTCGTTTGCAAAAAATAATAAAAATGTATTTCTATTTAAAAAAAATTACACTTATATTTATTAAATAAACAAGATTTGTTGTTATTTTTTTTATTTACTAAAAGTTTTTGTGTTTTAGTAATTTCATTATTTATTAACTTTTAGATATTATTAGCTATTTTTCTTATTTATTTAATTTTTATATATTTTAGTATTTTTATTTTTGTCATTTATTATTAAATTAGTAAGTAAATTAAAAAACTTTACAGCAACCGGGGATACCGATTACTGCCGGTTGCTGTGGATAAAAATGTGCTAGTATAATACCAACATTTTTTTTGTCCCGGTATTGTAGCCAGACCCAACCATGACACGTTTTTGAAAGTATTTCCAAATAGTACGAGTGTCATTTTCATACTTCAACTACAACTCAACGTTTTCAATCCCTAGTTACGAGAACATATAAATACTACTATTTATAAAGGGTAATTATTAATTTGATCCCTAATTTTTAGGAAATTATCAATTTTTTAACGCAGCTTCGTTTATTGGTACCCTTAGGCTCTTAATTTTCGTAAATGTATCAATTTGGTCACTCCGACTAATTTTTTAACAGTCAAACTAACTGAAAATGTTAAAAAGATATTTTTACCCTTGACTTTATTTAAATGAGTTAAAATTATAATTTTACCCTCAAATATTTAAAAATATTATTACTAATTACAAGAGTAATATGGTCATTTTATATTAATTTTCTAAAAATAATTTAAACAAATTTTAAATGGATCTCCCATTTTCAAAATATAATTTAATATTTTTTAAAAAAATTTAAAAATATAATTTTAAACAAAATTAGTGAGATATTATGAAAAAAATTTAAAATTTTATTTTTAAAAAATTAATATAAATGACTATATTACCCTTCTAATTGTTAATAATATTTTTAAATATTTGAGGGTAAAATTGTAATTTTAACTCAATTTAAAAGAGTTAAGGGCAAAACTGTCTTTTTAACATTTTCAACTAGTTTGACTGTTAAAAAATTAGTCAGAGAAACCAAATTAATACATTTACGAAAACTTAAGGCCCAAGAATACCAATAAACAAAATTACATTAAAAATTAATAATTCTTCAAAAGTTAAGAACCAAATAAATAATTAACATTTATAAAACACATTACATGCATCATAAAATTGTGCTGGGGTATATACTTATGTTAATCACACCCGAAATGTCGATAAGGAGCAAATCAAAAGCCCCTTAATGTGGAAATTCAAATATATATTTTAATTATTGGGCATAGACACGATAATTTAGTAAAGGGTAAAAATTATTTTTGTCTCTAATTTTTTTTAATATTTTTTAACCTGATATTTCCTTTTTTAGTTCGTCTGATCCCTAACTTTTTAAAAATCTATCAATTTAGTATTTATGTTAGTCAAATTTAATGATATTAGAGGTATTTCAGTTTATAGACACAAAAATAAAAATTAAGGTTAAAAAATAGAACAATAATAATTGAACAAAATAAAAAATAGAAAAAAAATAGTTTTTAAAAATAATTAAAAATTACTTTAATAATTTATTTTATTTTTAAAAATAATAATTTTAATTTTTTAATAATAATGTCTCATTTCTTGATATTTTTAAAAAATATTTTTTATTTATTTTTTAATTACTTTAATAATTTATTTAATTTTTAATTTTTAATCTATTATACTTTTTTTTAATATTAATTTGAAGTGTTAATTTGAATTATTGAATTTTCATAAATTAGTTATTATTGTACTTTTTTTTATTTTTTAAAGATTTTTAATTTTAATGTTAATTATTTAATTTAATTATTTTTAATATTTAACGACTTTTCTTATAAATTTTGTGTATTTTGTAATTTAATTTTTTTATTGACACATGTTAGATTCTTATTGAATGTACAAATTAAAGTTAATTTGTTAAATTATAAAAAATAAATGATAAAATTGTATTTTTAACTTAAACATTTAAAGTTAAGGATAAAATGGTCAATGTGTCAATGTACAAATTCTGTCATGTTTGACTGTCAGAAATTTGATCAGAAGGATAAAAATTATGGATTTCTGAAAAGTTAAGGATCACGCGAGCTAAAAAAGAAAATATCGGTCAAAAAGTAATATTTCAATAAAAAATAGGAAACTAAAATAAATTTTGCCCTTTAGTAAAATAAAAATATTAATATTTAGGGTTAACCCGAACCATTTTGTAAGGATTTTTGAACCCGTCCCAAACAACCGGTCTCAGATCAAGCTTCTTGATTTTTTTGGGCCTACTTTGTTACACAACTCACGAGGTCCACATTTATTTCTTATTTAGTCATTTTTTTCTTTTCTTTTTTTGTAATTATTATGATTTCGGAACAGATATTGGGTGAAGAAATATGACTTGAACTAACGATCTTATTAATATGAGTATAAAAAACTTATCATTAGACAATCTTAATTTCCATCTTGTTTAGTCCATTAGATAGATTTTTTTATTTTTTGTATATATAGTATTATACATGGGTCTGGCTACAATACCGGGACAAAAAAATGTCGGTATCATACCAGCACTTTTTTTTCCACATATAACCGTTGGATAAACTTTTTTCTCATCCAATGGTTAAGAAAAAATAGTAAATAGGAAATAAAAAAACAGGCAACCGAATATACCGGTTACTTGACCAAACCAAATAAATCAGTGAAAATTTTTTTATCTCATTTTCTTTTCTCAAACTCTTCGCGAAGTCACCTCCTCTCTCCACTGAAACACCGGCCGTGCCGCTTTTCACCGACAACATCCACCGACCAACAACATCGGCCTACCGCTCCTTTACTGGCGACACCTACCAACATTAGATCTGACGCCGGTCAAGTGAAAGAGAATAACGAAGAAGATTTTAACGATATTTTCGGCCCATTTCGAATTAGTTTGGAAGATGGGTTTTGATTTTCTTTAGTTTTGATTTATTTATTTTGAATGAGTGTTGTTTGATTTGTATGAGTTTTAAACAAAAGTTGTTTTATTTGTTTGTTTGGTGAGAAAATGATTTTTGTAGTGAATTTATTTTTGATTGGGTTTGATTTTGTAAGTGGCCACAACAAGGTGCACTAGATCTGACTCAGCTCATTAATCACACGAAGGACACTCGTATAAAGACTTGTTCTTGTATTTCTTTTTGCTTATAATATTGCTGTAACACCCCCTGACCCGATCCGGCTGGATCGACCCAGGGAGCGCTACCAGTTTTTAAAACTTTCTAAATTCATTTTATAAACCGAAAACCGTTGTGAGCCCATCGATAGATTTTCAAACCATTGGAAAAACCAAATAGTTGATAGTTTTAAAACCATTTTCAAGTGAGCCCAATAAATAAACTTTTTATAAAAATTTCGGCAGAGTTTCGTTTGTTTTTCAGATTTTCCCAAAACCTGCTTTTCACAACTCAATCAAATACAACTCATATCAACACTTCAAATATCATTTTCAAACAATTGCGTGCGTTTAGTGTGACTTTCCAATACAGTTTATAAAATAAAACGATTCAGAAGTTAATATTTTACAAACATTCTAATAATAAAAGACAGAAATCGTAAAATAATTAATTACAGGACATAATTACAAAACATATTTACAGACTCTCTGTATATGCGTGCTTATCAATCATTTTACACATGAACATAAATATCTACCCAAAAATGTGACTCTCCGCCTCTGTCTGCAGGGAACTCCTCTTCAGTCTTTGGCCTTTTCAGTCTCTCTGGTACCTACGCGTTAGAAACAAAACTAACGCGCTAAGCATATAGCTTAGTGGGTGTACACTAAACTCAAATATGAAAATCATAAATCACTTTTATTAAGAAACAAATTACAATATATCTCTTTTCGTTACTAATCATTTACAAAACAATTTAACTTCAAAATCAAAGCATAAAACAGTTTTAATCACTTTAATTTCAACAATAAGATCAACATATATAAAATCGATCAATAACGTTATTCAATACACTTTTCATTTCACTTCAAATCTGACCCGCTAGAATACTCAACATACTCGGACTGGAATATGGGTCAAACTCCCACCCTAGGACGAATCCTAAGAGTGGTACGTATCTCCCTACTCTAGGACCGAGGGTACGGAACCTAGAGAGGTACATAACTCCCTATCCCAGGAACGAATCCTTAGGAAGGTACGTATCTCCCAACCTCAGGACGAATCCGTGAGGAGGTACGTGTCTCCCTGCCCCTGGACGAATCCATGAGGAGGTACATAATAAGCATCAATAGCATATCAATATCGGCGCAGTACTGCTCACTGAACCCAGCTGGTATACCAACCTCCTATATCCATTTCTATGTCTAAGTATCCTAGGGCCGTTACGATAAACTATTTTCAATATTCACTATATTTACCATCAACGGAAACATTCGAGTTCAATAATATAAATTTTTCATGGGAAAATCGACATTATTTATACAATAATCGAAAACAAGCAATTTCAGCGAAATCGTAAGAATCAAAACGCAGTCAACAATAGAAATCATTTCAACGAAATAATATAAACGCATAAAAATTGAATATCATCGAAATAATTGCAGATTCAAACTAAAAATAATTAATACTTTTGTAAAGATTTTCGAAAACGAAGGTACACCAACCTGGATACCGTTTTTCTTTCGACAAATCGCGTTTCCACGATTTTCTTTTCCTTTTCCTTCCCTTTTCTCTTCCTCCTACACTTCCTTTTCTCTTTTCTTCCTCTTCTTTTTCTTCCTCTTCTTCTTCTTTCTTCTTCTTTCTTCTTTCTTTCTTCTTCTTTCTTCTTCTTTCTCTCTTTCTCTCGGCCTCTCCTCTCTCTTTTCTCTGTTCTGTCTGTTTGGTGGTTTCTCGCGGAAACCAAATTTTTTTTTATATTTTTCGGTCGTCGCGACCTGTGGTCGCGCCACCAGGTCGCGGTAATCACTGGAGCGTTTGCACCGCCTTCATCGCGAGCACACCTCGCGGTACCTTGGTCGCGCTGGTGGTCGCGTTGCTCATTGCCAGAATTTGACATTTTCATCGCGATCAGTTCATCGCGATCTGTGGTCGCGGTGACTGGTCGCGATGCTCACTGCCAAAATTTTCATGTTTCATCGCGAGCGGCCCATCGCGACCTGTGGTCGCGGTGACCAGGTCACGATACTCACTGCCTCAGTTTTTAATTTTTTCATGCATCATTTTCGACCGTTCAATCTGGTCCACCTGGAAACCATAAAAATAAACCCCCTCCAATCACAAAATTTATATTCACATATATAAAATTAATTATCAGAAATCCGGGATGTTACAATTGCTCCATTCTTTTTGCAACACCATATCTAATGTGGGTTTTGATTTCTTTTATTTTTGATTTTTTTTATTTGGTTGGATTTGTTGTTGGCTATTAGAATAGTTTCTAATTTTTGTTTTATTTGTAGGATTTTTTCTTGTTTCAGATTATGAAGGAAGAGAGAGGAAAAAGATTGTAAACTTGAAGAGAATAGAATCAGTTTATGAGTTTCGAGAATCAATCTGTTCAGCAAACTTTATGTAGACTTTTTTTTTTTTTTAATTATCACGAACTCATACAGAAGCGCAAACAAATTGAAATGAAGTTACAATATGTTTTTAAAACTGTTCGCGAAGTTATTAAATAATTCGTTTGTAAAAAATAATAAAATGTATTCCTATTTAAAAAAATTACACTTATATTTATTAAATAAACAAGATTTGTTGTTATTTTTATTTTTTTCTTTATTTACTAAAAGTTTTTGTGTTTTAGTAATTTCATTATTTATTAACTTTTTAGGTATTATTAGGTATTTTCCTTATTTATTTAATTTTTAAAGATTGTAAACTTAAATAGAATGGGATCAGTTAATGAGTTTCGTGAATCAATCTGTTCAGTCTTTTTGATATTTTGACTTTTCGCAAATCCGTTAAAAGCCACAAACACCACACAAAGCTCAAAATATCACCAGTACATCAAACTAATTATTATTGGAATCAAGATCCATGAATCTCTAACCAATAATATTTTATATTCTAAGTCTTGTGAATTTATTTATCGATGCATCAATGACCATGAGAGAGAGAGAGAGAGAGAAATGGATATGATTTTTCAACTTCTAAAGGCATAATATTTCTAACATTTATATGTAATGTTTGAATTTTTAATTAATAAGCTATTAATAATATTATATCAAATAAGTTATTTTTTTATAATAAAAGACTAAATTAACATAAGTATTTGATATTCACAGCTCATGAAATCAAATATAATTATCTATCGAAAAAAATAATTAAAACGGAAGGTTTTTGGTTAAAATAAGCAATATATAATAAATGCTATATTATATGAGATATCACTTCTCGCTAACTGATTAGTTCGTGAGAGGCCACCTCTTGCAAATAGATTAGTTCGTGGGAGGACAACTACTCATTAGTTCGTAGGAGAACAACTAACGGGAACTGATGAGTTCGTGGGAGGCCATCTCTCGCAAATTGATTTGTTCATGGGTGAACAACTAGCACGAATTGATTAATTACGGAGAGTACTTACTGTGACAAATCACGCACAGATAAAAAATCATATAATATTTTATTATATAATTACAATTTATTTTAAAAGAATTAAAAAAAATTATTATTAAACGTATTTCTTTTATATATATCATAAATTGAAAACAATAATATTATTATTATTTTATATTTATAATAAAAATTTCAAGAGATGTAGCTAGATTATATAGTATTATCAAATTTAAGTTTTTTTTTTTTTAATTGCAGTTTCATTACTTAAAAAATATATTTGTAAAATAATATTGAACATATTATAATTAATTACAATAAGACCAAAACATATGGATTTGAATTTCACATTAATCTCACTTTTTTACATTTTTAAATGTTTATATTTTATTAGACTAAAATTGTGTTTTCTTATATTTTTAAATATTCTTACTTTATTAGCATTTTTAGTCCTTATTTTTGTTATATCAAATAAGTTATTTTTTTCTAATAAAAACTAAATTAACATAATATTTAAAGTTCGGGGAGGAACTTTAACGTTTACGCTAAACGTCAAAGTTCTTCACTAAGTCGAACTTCCTCCAAAGGGAAAAGTCAACTTCAATGCGAAGGATCACCAATGTTGGTGGGGAATGTAGAAGCGCACCGGACCAACGTCCAAGTTCCCTGAGTGTAACATCCCGGATTTCGGGTAATCAATTTTATATATGTGAAAATAAATTTTACTATTTCCAGCGGACCAGATTGAATAGTGAAAAAATGAAAAATTAAAAATTGGACCAGAGAGCATCGCGACCTGGTCACCGCGACCACAGGTCGCGATAGCTCGCTCGCGGTGGAAAACGCAATTTCGGGCAGTGAGCATCGCGACCAGTCACCGCGACCTCAGGTCACGATGGCTTGCTCGTGATGAAAATGGCAAAATCTGGCAGTGAGCATCACGACCAGCCACCGCGACCACAGGTCGCGATGGACTGCTCGCAATGAAATTATCAGAGTTTGGCAGTGAGCAACGCGATCTCTCGCGCGACCAAGGCGCGCTCGCGACGAAGGCGATGCGAATGGTCCAGTGAGCATCGCGACCTGGTGGAGCGACCACAGGTCGCGACGGCGGTCGCAGTAGCGAAAAAAATATAAAAAAAAAAGAAGAAGCTTCTCGCAGAAGCGAGAAAAACAGAAACAGCAAGAGGAGAGAGAAGCGACCGAGAAAAGAAAGAAAAGATAAGAAAAAGAAAGAAGAAGAAAGAAAAGAAAGAAGAAGAAGGAGAGAGAAGGAAAAAAGGAAGTGTAGGTGAAAAAGGAAAGACGAAATCGTAGAATCAACGAAAAACACGGATTTGAGGTAGGTGTACTCTCGTTTTCGAAATCGTTTTGAGAAGTATTTCGTTTACTTTTTCGTTTTAGTTTTCGATTTTGTTTCTCGTTTTTGTTTTCGTTTTTGATTTCGTTAAAAGTTTTCGATTTCGATTTTTGTATGAAAAGTGTTTGCTTTATATGAAAAATTGAGGATTGATGCATCTATTGTTGATTTGGAATTGGTTTTATGTTAGATCGTGTTTTATTGTTGATATTCTTGAAAAATATTGTGCGAAATGTATACACTGATTGTGAACCTTACTTATTGTAACGGCCCTAGGATACCTTGTAGCACCCCCCCCCCCCCCCCCCGACCCGACCCGGCCGGACCGGCCCGGGACGCGCTACTCTCACTTTCAAACTTTTCAAAACTAGTTTTATACGTTTCAAAAATCATTGTGAGCCCATAACAATAAATAAAATTTTTTCGAAAATTCGGCAGAGTGCCGTTTGTTTTTCGAACTTTCCAAAACCTGTTTTTACACAATCAATTCAATACCAATTTCAATAACACTTCAATAACAATTTCAAACAATTGCGCACTCTGCCGTTTAGTGCGACTTATTAATCACAATTTATAAAATAAAACAAAACAGACTTTACTATTTAATAATAAAAGACAGTAATCATAAAATAATTAATTACAAAACGTTTTACAAAACTTATTTACAAATTCCCTGTATATGCATGCTTTCAGAATATATACACATAACAAAAGTATAGCTACCCAACTGTACAATCCTGTGACTCGGTCTGCAATTCCTCCAGTTCTTCAGTCTTTCGCCTCGTCCGGATTCCTGGTACCTACGCGTTAGACACAAACTAACGCGCTAAGCATAAAGCTTAGTGGGTGCACTAAAAACTCAATTAAGTAAATTACAATATAATTATTCTTTAAAGAAACAATAAACCACAAGATAAACATTTTCGTCACTAATCGATTTCAAAACAATTGACTTTCAAAATTAAATCATTAAACAATTGCAATTTCTTGAAGTTCAATAATGAAATTAACATAAGAATTCGCTCAATACAATCATTCGATTCACTTTCAATTCTATCAATTTTGGCCCACTAGAATACTAAACATATACGGACTGGAATATGGGTCAAGCTCCCAACCCCCAGAACGAATTCTGAGGAGGTACGTGTCTCCCAACTCTAGGACCGTGGGTACGGAACCTAGAGAGGTACATAGCTCCCTATCCCAGGAACGAATCCTTGGGAAGGTACATTAACTCCCAACCCCCAGGACGAATCCTGAGGAGGTACGTATCTCCCAGCCTCTGGACGAATCCAAGAGGAGGTACATCAATATCATCAATATCAATCAATCAATATCGGCGCAGTACTGCTCAATTAAAAACCCAGCTGGTATACCAACCTCCTATATCCACTTCTATGTCTACGTATCCTAGGGCCGTTTCGATAAACGATTTTCACAAACAAATACGATATAATATAAAATCTTTCCTAATCTTTCCGAAATCAACAACATGTAACGAAATCAACAATAATCATATAAATATTCAAACGCATCAACAATAATTATATAAATATCGAAATCAACAATAATCAACCATAGATCCACAAATCATCGCTTTTACATATAATATAAACATTTTTCATACGAATATTCGGAATCGAAAACTTTTAACGAAATCGAAAACGAAACGAAAACGAGAAACGAAATCGAAAACTAAAACGAAAAAGTATTCTCGAAACGATTTCGAAAACAAGAGTACACCTACTTGGAAATCCGAGTTTTTTCGTTCGAGAATCGCGGTTCCACGATTTCGTTTTCCCTTCCCTTTCCTTTCTCTTCTCTTTCCTCTTCTTCTTCTTCCTTCTTCTTCTTCTCTTTCTTCTCCCTTTTCTTCTTTCTTTTTCTCGCTCTTTTCTCTCTCTCTGTTCTGTGATATTTCTGGCTTCCTCGAGAAGCCACTTCTTTTTTTTATATTTTTTTCGCTACCGCGACCGCCGTCGCGACCTGTGGTCGCGGCACCAGGTCGCGATGCTCACTGGAATGCGCGCACCGCCTTCGTCGCGAGCGCGCCCTGGTCGCGCGAATGGTCGCGTTGCTCTCTGCCCGTTTTTGACAATTTCATCGCGAGCAGTCCATCGCGACCTGTGGTCGCGGTGGCTGGTCGCGTTGCTCACTGCCAGGTTTTGCCATTTTCATCGCGAGCAAGCCATCGCGACCTGTGGTCGCGGTGACTGGTCGCGGTACTCACTGCCAAATTTTGCGTTTTTCACCGCGAGCGAGCTGTCGCGACCTGTGGTCGCGGTGACCAGGTCGCGATGCTCTCTGGTCCAGTTTTCAATTTTTCATTTTTCAATTTTCATTATTGATCCAGAATCATAAAATAACCATCATTTAATAATTTACCAGCTGTAAATTATTTTAATTTTATTGAGCGTACTGTACATACTGCAAATTGGATTAGGAGGTTGGTATACCAGCTGGTTTTATGATCCAGTACTGCGCCGATACTGATTGATACTGATGACTGATTCTTATGTTACCTCCTCTTGGATTCGTCCAGAGGTTGGGAGATATGTACCATCCTCAGATTCGTCCTGGGGGTTGGGAGTTAATGTACCTTCCCAAGTGATCCGTTCCTGGGATAGGGAGTTATGTACCTCTCTAGGTTCCGTACCCACGGTCCTAGAGTTGGGAGACACGTACCTCCTCAGGATTCGTCCTGGGGGTTGGGAGCTTGACCCATATTCCAGTCCTAATATGTTTAGTATTCTAGCGGGACAGAATTGATTGGAATTGAAAAGTGTACCGAATGATTTTATTGATAGCATTCGTATATTGACCTCATTATTGAAATTAAAGTGATTGGAATTGTTTAATGTTTTGATTTAGAAATTTAATTGTTTTGCAAATTGATTAGGAATGAAATATATGTATTGTGGTTTATTTCTTCCTAAAAGATATTTATTTTAAAGTTTACTTAATTGAGTTTATAGTTTATAGTACACTCACTAAGCTATATGCTTAGCGCGTTAGTTTGTTTCTAACGCGTAGGTACCAGGGATCCGGAAGAGGCTAAGGACTGAACAGAGAGAGAGAGTTGCGGACAAAGTCCCAGAGATTTGTACAGTTGGGTAGCTATATTTTGTTATGTGTATATATATAATCTGAAAGCATGCATATACAGGGAATTTGTAAATATGTTTTGTAAAATGTTTTGTAATTAATTATTTTATAATTTCCGTCCTTTATTATTTCAATGTTTGTAAATAGTAAAGTCTGATTTGTTTTCTTTTATAAATTGTGATAAACTGTTTTGATAAGTCGCACTAAACGGCAGAGTGCGCAACTGTTTGAAAGTGTTATAGAAGTGTTTGTGAAAATGTGAATTTGATTTGATTTGTGGAAGACAGGTTTTGGAAAGTCCGAAAAATAAACGGTACTCTGCCGAATTTTCGTAAAAAGTTTGTATTGAATGGGCTCACTTGAAAAGGATTTCTAAACTGTTTTATGGGCTCACAATAATTTTGAAATGTAAAATGAAGTTTTGGAAAGTTCTGAAAACCGGTAGCACTCCCCGGGTCGGTCCAGCCGGGTTGGGTCGGGGGGGTGTTACACTGAGGAACTTTATCATTTTCTCCCAACGTCCAAGTTCTTTGCCAAGTCAAACTTCCTCCAAAAGGAAACGTCAACTTCAACCCGAATGAACTTTAACGTTGGTGGAGAGCGTTGAAGTTCCTCCACCAACGTCAAAGTTCCTTGAGGAAATTTAACGTTTTCTCCTAACGTCCAAGTTCCTTGCCAAGTCAAACTTCCTCCAAAAGGAAACGTCAACTTCAACCCAAAGGAACTTTGACGTTGGTGGAAATGTTGAAGTTCCCCCACCAATGTCAAAGTTCCTTGAGGAACTTTAACGTTTTCTCCCAACATTCAAGTTCCTTGCCAAGTCAAACTTCCTCCAAAAGGAAACGTCAACTTCAACCCGAAGGAACTTTAACGTTGGTGGGGAACATTGAAGTTACCCCACCAACATCAAAGTTCCTTGAGGAACTTTAACGTTTTCTCCCAACATTCAAGTTCCTTACCAAGTCAAACTTCCTCCAACGGTAACGTTAACTTCAACCCGAAGGAATTTTAACGTTTTCTCCCAACGTCTAAGTTCCTTGCCAAGTCAAACTTTCTCCAACAGTGTCGAAATTTATTATCACGAACTCTTATAGAGGCGCGAACAAATTGAAATGAAGTAGCAATTTGTTTTTAAAACTGTTCGCAAACTTATTATATAATTCGTTTGTAAAAAATAATAAAAATGTATTTCTATTTAAAAAAATTGCACTTATATTTATTAAATAAACAAGATTTGTTGTTATTTTTTTTATTTTCTAAAAGCTTTTGTGTTTTAGTAATTTCATTATTTATTAACTTTTAGGTATTATTAGCTATTTTTCTTATTTATTTAATTTTTATATATTTTAGTATTTTTATTTTTGTCATTTATTATTAAAATAATAAATAAATTAAAAAACTTTGCAGTAACCGGGGATACCGATTACTGCCGGTTGTTGTGGATAAAAAAGTACCGGTATGATACCAACATTTTTTTGTCTCAGTATTGTAGCCAGACCCATTATACATAACCCCACCTCACACTATTTTACTATAAAAATAGTTCGATCCAATTCGAACTGTAAACTTGGCCTTAGGGTTTCAGAATTTATAACTCCTGCTGGCTGCTGCAAGGCAATGTAGAATTCAAATCTCACTTCCATAAAGATCTTTTTTGGTGCACTTAACGATAAGTCAATCTCTCATCTGAATTTTGCTTTAGTTTGCATATTTAAAAACATGTGTTTCGGTGTAAGTGTCACCAGACATGCAATTAATTTTAGTTGAGTGTCACCAGATCTGTTTTCCTCTGGTGTTTCTGAGGAGATAAATATGAGTCTTTCTAGGATTTTTATGGGGGAAGAAGTGGTTAGGGCTTTGAAACATATGGATCCCCTCAAAGCCCCGGGTCCAAATGGTCTCCCAGTGCTTTTCTTCCAGAAGTACTGGGATGAGGTGGGTCATGGAGTTGTGAGAGCAGTGCTATCTATCCTTAATGAGGGGGCTGGGTATGGTTCTATGGGTGAGGCTTTAGTGGTTTTGATTCCTAAGGTCAAGAACCCAGTGCGTATCACTGAGTTTAGACCTATTAGTCTTTGCAACGTAGTGTACAAGTTAGTGGCTAAGGTGTTGGCTAATAGGCTGAAGTTAGTTCTTGACAAGGTTATTTCTCCCCAGCAGAGTGCCTTCGTTCCTGGGAGGCTGATAACGAACAATGTGCTGGTTGATTTTGAATGCCTCCACTCACTCAGAGGAAGGAGATCGGGTAAGACTGGGCAGGTTGCTCTCAAGCTAGATATGCAGAAAGCATATGATCGGGTCGAATGGACTTTCCTGCGTCAAATGATGGAAAACTTAGGTTTCTTATCTGGGTGGATAGAAAAGGTGATGAGTTGTGTTACCTCGGCTTCTTATTCGTTCCTTATTAATGAGGAGCCAAGAGGATCGGTTAGACCGACAGGGGGACTCAGGCAGGGTTGTCCTCTTTCCCCGTACCTTTTTCTATTGTGTGCGGAAGGTCTCTCAGCGATGATGGCTCGGGCTGAGCGGTTGGGTTTGTTGTATGGTATTCGGGTTGCTAGGTGTGCCCCTCAGGTTTCTCACCTCTTATTCGCATATGACAGCATGATTTTTGTGAAGGCAGAGGAGGCCAATTGTCGATGTCTAAAACATGTGCTAGATAGTTATGAGAGAGCTTCTGGGGAGGCGGTGAACTATGATAAATCCGCTCTTAGTTTCAGCCCCAACACTCTGCCTTCGATGAGGATTTTGGTGGGTAGTTTGTTCTATATTGGGGAAGTTTCGTGCCACGATAAATACCTTAGGCTCCCCTCGGCTATTAGTAAAAATAGAAGAAATGTGTTTGCGAAACATTAAGGAGAAAGTTTGGCAAAAGCTTCAGGGGTGGAAGCACAAACTTTTTTCTGTTGGGGTTGTGAGGTGCTTTTGAAGGCGGTAGTGCAAGCTGTCCCTACTTATGCTATGAGTTGCTTTCGCCTTTCGTCCTATCTCTTGAAAGATATTCAAAGGATGATTGCTGATTTTTGGTGGGGTTGGAAGGGAGGTTCTCGCAAGATGCATTGGATGGGTTGAAATCATATGTGTGTCCCAAAAGAGCGTTGAGGGCTAGGCTTTAGAGATGTAGAGGTTTTCAACCGTGCGATGCTAGCAAAGTAAGGTTGGAGGCTGCTGAATTCTCTCTCATCGCTGGCTGCGAAGGTGTTAAAAGTAAGGTATTTTCCCTTGTTTTCTTTCTTTGATTTGGTTGTGGGTAATCATCCTTCCTTTATTTGGAGGAGCATTTTGTGGGGTAGGGAGATGTTAAGATTGGGTATTCGATGGAGAGTGGGGGATGGCTCTAGCATCTCAGTGTATGAGGATCCTTGGATCCCAAGGCTGTAACATCCCTAATTTCGAATAATTAATTTTGAATATGTGAATATAAATTTTGTGATTTGAGGGGTGTAAAACGTAATTAAAAGTATGTTTATTTTTATGATTTTCAGATGGACCAGATGGAGCGGTCCAGAAAGATTGCATGAAGTGAAGGAAAAGGTGAACAGTGAGTACCGCGACCTCTCACTGCTACCAGAGATCGCAATGAGCTGCTCGCGGTGAAAAATAAAATTTCTGGCAGTGAGCACCGCGACCAGTCACCGCGACCACAGATCGCGCTGACTAGCTCGCGATGAAAAATATCAAATTCGGGCAGTGAGCAACGCGACCACCAGTGTGACCATGGTACAGCGATGGGTGATCGCGATGAAAGCAGTGGAAGTCTTCCAGTGAGTATCGCGACCAGATGGCGCGACCACAGGTCGCGATGACAGTCGCGATGACCGAAATGATATAAAAAAAAAAATTAGCTTCTGTGAGAAGCCATCGAAACAGACAGAAAAGAGAGAGAGAGAATATCGTGAGAAAAGAAGAAAGAAAAGAAGAAGAAGAAGAAGAAGAAGAAGAAGAAGAAGAGGAAGAAGAGAAGAAGAATAGGAAGAAGAAGAGAAGGGAAAGAAGAAGAAAAGAAAAGAAAGAAAAGAGAGAGAAAGGGAAGAGGAGGAAAAAAGAAAAAAAGGGAAAAGGAAAATTCAAAAAGAAAACTGTCGTAAAACGGTATCCAGATTGGACACACAATTCTGAAAACTTTTATATTGTTTATTGACTTAAAGAATTTAGAATCGCATTTACAATTTTCATATATTCATATTTCGTATATTGATTGAAATAGTTATTCTCAATTTGTGAATAATATTTGAAATTGATTTTGAGATACAGAAATTGGAATTATATCGAATTTATTGATTTATTTTCTGTATTCTGTTATTTATAATTATCAATGAATATTGAGTTTGAATTTGATTATTGTAAAGTTGTTTGAAACGTGACTAAAATATCTGTATTTTCTGAATTGAAATTTTATGGCCGTGATATATGTATAGGGATATGGATATAGGAGATTGACATGTCAATTGGGTGAATATATGGCAGTACTGCACCGTGATTTATTATGCCTCTGATATTGATTATACAGATACCATTTTCTCGTGAAATGGGAAACCGACTGTTAAACACGGATACCATTTCCTCGTGAAATGGGAAACCGACTGTGAAAATATATGGATACCATTTCCTCGTGAAATGGGAAACCAACTGTTTATATAGGGATACCATTTCATATGAGATGGGAAACCCGACTGTAAAACCCGTAATCTAGTCCTGTAAACCCTGTTATGTGTATCAAGGGCCCAATTGAGAACTGAAAATCAGAAAAACAAAGAAATGTTACTACGAATAAAATCCAGAAACTTTTGAAATACTTCATTTTATATAGTTTTAGAGATTGAAATCTGATTTATTGTTTCATATGGATATTTCGAAAATACTGCATTTAAGATTTGTCGTTTTATGTATATATCTTTCTGAAGTTCTGAATTTATGTTCTGAAATTAAGATTTATTATTTTATATTATATTGCAATTTATTTTAGTGTACACCCACTAAGCATTATTGCTTAGCGCGTCGGTTTTTATCGCGCGTAGGTAACAAGGATACTGAAGAGGTCAAAGATTGAAGAGAGAGTTGCTGACAGAGAGCCAGAGTCACTACATTTGGGTATATATATAAATAGATTGTTGTATAATATGTGTAGATTGCATGCATATACAGAGATTTGTAATTGTGGTTTATATTTGTGTTTTGTAATTAAATTGTTTTATGATTTCTGTTTTTCATTCTCAAATATTTGAAATTAATGAATTATGGATTATCTTATTTTAGTACTGTTTGAAAGTCGCACTAAACGGCAGAGTGCGCATTTGAATGAAATGATATTTGAAGTGTTGTGGATTATATTTGAATTGAGTTTGATTTGAAACGGGTTTTGGGAAATCAGAAAAACAGAGGAAACTCTGCCGAAATTTTTAAAACTAAATTTTAATGGGCTCACTCAAAAAGGTTTTTAAATTATAATGTATATGGTTTTCAGTTTATAAACAGAATTAAGTAAAGTATTTGAAAACCCGGTAACGCTCCTTGGGTCGATCCAGTCGGGTCGGGTCAGGGGGTGTTACAGAGGCCCTCCCTTTTTAAGGTGATTTCGCCTCATGTGTTCCCTGAAGGGGTTAGTGTTGCGGGTTTGATTTCAGCAGAGGGGGGATGGTGTGAGGAGCTGGTCCGCAGTTCTTTTCTCCCTGAGGAGGCTGAAATCATTTTGAGTATCCAGCTTAGTAATAGCCCTTGCCATGATTCTTTGCTTTGGCACTATGACAAGCACGATGAATTTTCTGTCCGTAGTGCCTATAAGCTTGCTGCTGCAGTTTTTGATAAAAATATTGGCTCCTTCTCGGCTGGCCCGGATCTTTGGTGGAAGTCTCTGTGGAGCCTCCAAATTCCTAGCAAGGTTAAGCTGTTTGGTTGAAAGGTTTGTAGAAATATTCTACCTACTAGGGATTGTTTGAAAAGGAGGAATGTTATTGTAGTTGATGTTTGTCCTTTGTGTGGTGATTGTTATGAGTCTATTGACCATATTTTATGGAGTTGTGAGAAGGTGAATGGGTTATGGAAGGGCTGTCCTTTCTTTGTAAGCTTGAACAAGCTGAAAGTGAGCTTCTTTGTGGATCGTTTGAGCTGGGTTTTTAATGGTTCGGGGAAAGATTCTACTGTCATTTTTCTCCTTACTGCTTGGTTTGTGTGGAACTTGAGGAACCAGACCATTTATGGTGGAAAGGTTCTTCATTCAGGTTGTTTGTGGAGCAGGGCTTCCATTTATTTTTCTGATTTTCAGAGTGCTTCTGCTTTTTTTCGTTCCAGCAGCTTGGCTCCCAAGCAATTATGGTCAAAGCCTCCTAAAGGAGCTTTTAAGCTCAATATGGATGCCTCGGTTGTTAGTGGCTTAGGCCGTTTTGGCTTGGGTTTTATTTTCAGGGATGATTCTGGCTTTCCTGTTTACGCTAAATCGCATGTTTGTTATGGTTCTGTCTCGGTGGAGGTTGCAGAAGTTAGGGCTGTCCTTAAAGGTGTTTCTTTGGCAGTGGAGCTGGACTTCTTTCCCCTCTTCATTGAGTCAGATTCCCTGAGTGTGGTGCAGTTGTGCAAGGGAGATTGGATCTTTAGATGTGATGTTGGCCATGTTATTTTTTATATTCTTTCATTGCTGAATGGTAAGGCTGCTTTTTGCTCTTTTATTCCTAGATGTTGTAACACTATTGCTTATTTTTTGGCTAAAGAAGCTCTTAGGTTTAGACTTTCCTTTGTTTGGAAAGATTTCTTTCTAGATTGGTTTGTTAATTTGGTCCAAACTGATATTTTCCCAGGTTGAGTAAAGTTTGTTTCTTTTAAAAAAAAAAAAAAATTTTAGTTGAGTGTATAGTGTATACTAATTGAGACATCATTCATTTTGCTTGCATTGCAAACTATAAACTTTACAGGCTTGCAGCAAAAAATCTACAAAATTTTGTCAATGTAAAAGGGTTTTGCTTTTCTTGCATGGGCTGGGCCCAACTTATAAAAGCAATTCTTAATAAAACAAAAGTAAATCTCAACTCAAAGCAAGGTGTGAAATGATATCCATATGTCGACTGATTTCTTTTAAATTTTGGCAAATTTCTCTATTTAAAAACAAATATATCAATAAAAAAAATAAATAAATCTTGTACGGTTCAAAAAATAACTTTCACTTTAACCAATAGATTTTCACATAATACTATACGAATTAAAAAACTTATATATAATCTCAAAGTAAGAATTGAGAGACGAACTCTATGACACTGACAGTTTGCAAAAAATATTTGTGCAATTTTTATATCAATTAGAATATTTCTTTTATTTTGTCAGTTTGTAAATCAATCCAACCAAACCGATCTCTGTATCTGGATGTCCAATGTGCTTTGTAGACAGTCTGTCATTTGAATTGAAAATATTACTCGAATCAAATCTATTCGATTTTTCTATAATTTATAAGATCAAAAACCAGAGGTAAGAAAGAGTTCTTATTTTAATAAAATATTACTAAAAATGGAAAGATGGCAATATATTTTAATTATGTTAAGAAATTATGTTGCATTATTCATCTATTCTAAATCATTAATGTCAAATTTATGTAGCAAAATATTTCAATAAATTATTATCGATAATTTATTTGTTCACTCTAACTGGTCTATAACAACTAATGGGAATTTGTCAAACAATTTTATATAATAAAATAAATAATATAAATTTTCTTCCGAGCTTTAAATACACTTTTGGAGTTTTGGTGTACTTTATTAATATATAGTAATGCTATACAATCTAAAAAATTAATTCAAAAATCAATATAAATATCGTGTCAAGTAATTTCTTATTATCGTAACATTTAATATACCACCTCATAATTTATAAGGTAAAAATTAAAAATAACTCATTTGACACATTATTTTAATTAACTTTTACATTAATTTTTAAATTGGGTAACATTACTCATCTATATTACAGTAGTTTTCAAATATTTCGATTGCTCCTTAACAAAATACATTGAAAAGTTTTGATTTCATTGAGAAAAAAAATGTCCCATTTTTATTTTCTCAAAAGGGAAGCAACATCTCACATTTTATAAAGTTTATTAAAGATATCTTTCTAAAATATATTAAGAATTTGTTTCAAAAATTTATAAGTAATAATATCAACTCCATGGAAAAAAAAAAAAAAAAAAGAAGAATTAGGCATATGTATTTAACAGAATCAATAATGCCAACCCTAAATGATACAAATAAAGGAAATTATATTCTATTAATATATCTATTATGGAGCACATCCACTCATATCTCTAGTGGTTAGTACACTTCCTCTCACCTTAGTGGTGAGGGTTCAATTTCCATCATGCACATTTATAAGCATGTGTGCGTAGTTTTCTCCACCTTATTATGAGAATAGATGTCTCCCTTTATATAAGAAGATATCCGGACAACACATTTAGTGATTGATTTCAGCATATTTCGGCATTTATTAATCTTGTAATTATACTCCTTAATATATATATATATATATTATGGAAGAATTTTATTTATAGACATAAAATAATATTTTATTACTATGGTAACATAAAATTATAAATTAAAAGCATAAAGAATAACTGTAAATGTAGCATCATTTAGATATTCAATATTTAGATTTAAGAGATTTAAATATGTTAGCAATTTTATGATTTAAATATAATGGATTCGATTATGTTTACATTAAATGTAGAATTATTTATTGTGAACTGGATCTTACTAAATTGACAAGCATATGACAGCCTCCATAACTCATGTGAACTGGACCTTACAAAATTGATAAGCGTCAACTTTATAATTTAAAATGATTGTAGATACACTAAATAACGCCTATTCCCATTATATTTACTTAATTATAGGCGAAGTTAATTTTTGAGTTTATTGATAAAGACCCCTCTCCGGTTAGTCAATTTTTAGATTTATTGACAAAGACCTCCCCTCTCGTTAGTTAACTTTTGAATTTATTGACAAATACCAAGAAATTAACTTTTGACTTTTTTTATAAAGATCTCCCTTGGTTAACTGTTATATTTGACCAAATTTTACTAAGAGCACGGAAGATATTTGCAATAAACGATAAAGTTAACTCCGTTTATAGTTGATAAAATCTTAGGAAAAGTGGATCCAATAGCTTTTGTATATATAATTGAATGAGAACCACGCTTCTCAATTTTTAATTGAGATTTCAAATAAATATAATTTAGTGAAAGTAATAACCACACCTCCTAATTTTAATTGAGAATTTAAGTTATGTCGCTTTTAAAGTAAAAAAATAAAAATAAAAAGAAGAAATATTTTTGATATTATTTTTAAATATGAAAATTATATTTTAAAAATGAAAAGGATTTTGATAGAATTTTTTAAAACTACTTTTTAAAAAATAAAAACGGAGTAAATATATTTAATATTATTTTTAAAATAGATAAAATAGTTGTTTAAAAAGAAAATTTATAGTTTGTTTTGAAAATTGATTTTGAAAACAATAAAAAATGAAAAAATTATTATTTTCAACTTTTTTTATTTATAAAATTTAAAAATTATTTTTTATTTTTAAAATCACATAAACAATAATTTTACTTTAAAAACTTTTTGAAAAAATTAAACCAAACAACACCTAAGTTGTCTTGGTCCTGCCTCAACACCTAGTGAAATGTGTATACTTCAGTCAAACTGTATTTAACTTGTCTCCCATAAAATCAGATTCCTTTCCATCGCACACCCTCCAGTACCTTATTTTAATTATTAACAGAGAGAATATATCTTTTACTTTTAATATTATTTTACCTAAACCATTTTGTTCTCATTCTCTTCAAATAATAATTAAAAAAAAAAAAGAGAGAGAAACACACCGTCATTATTAAATAGAAACAAATACTGCAACTATTTTATAGAAAATGTTATGTGAAACTGGTTGGATTTATCAGTCATGAGTACACCGGACACACATACAATTTTATCCCTCATCTGTGCACATCTACAGAGGTAGGCCATCCAAAGGCAAGGTTATTGCCAGTCCAGACACCCCAAAACCAGAGCACTTTTTTTTTTTTTTTTGAAAAAAGTAATAAAATAAATTTCAGAAACCGAAGGCATCAAAACACAACCCTACTATCTTTCTTTCTTGATATTTAGCCAGAACAGAAGAGAACCCATTTTCAAATACTCCAAAAAAGAAAAAAAGAAAGAAAAAACTCCGAGAAACTGTCATGATTTGATCCATTTAAACCAGACCTCAAATGGGTTTTATCTCAAAACCTCTTTTGGTTATTCTTTATTTGGGACTTTTGTTCACAAATCTTGCTGATTCTGCTACTGATTACACCACTCTTGTCTACAAGGGCTGTGCTAAGCAGACTTTTCAAGATCCATCTGGTTTGTATTCACAAGCCCTCTCCGCTCTCTTTGGTTCCTTGGTTTCACAGTCCACAAAGACCAAGTTCTACAAAACCACCTCTGGCTCTGGCCAGACCACCATAACTGGTCTCTTTCAATGTAGAGGAGACCTCAGCAACAGTGACTGTTACAACTGTGTGAGCAAACTACCAGTTCTATCTGACAAACTATGTGGCAAAACAATAGCCTCCAGAGTTCAGCTACTTGGGTGCTACATTTTGTATGAAGTTGCTGGCTTTACTCAGATTTCAGGCATGGAGATGCTGTACAAGACTTGTGGAGGGACAAATGTGGCAGGAAGTGGGTTTGAGGAGAGGAGGGATGCTGCCCTTCAAGTGATGGAAAATGGAGTGGTTAGTGGCCATGGGTTCTATACAAGTAGCTATGAATCTGTGTATTTGTTGGCCCAATGTGAGGGTGATTTGGGGGATTCAGATTGTAGTGACTGTGTGAAGAATGCTGTTCAGAGAGGTCAGGTTGAGTGTGGGAGCTCTATTTCAGGCCAGGTCTATCTCCATAAGTGCTTTATTAGTTATAGTTATTATCCTAATGGAGTCCCCAGGAGACAATCTTCTTCATCTTCTTCTTCTTCAGGTTCATCAGGTAAATTGAAAGAAACTTTATATGAATACTCTACTTCATTATATTCCTAATATCTAGAAAAATTAAAAAATAAAAATGGGTTCTTTCTTTTTGCTCTCAAAATTTTGGATCCAGTTTGATTATTAGTTCATTTTTATTTTTGGTTGCAAATCAGAGGCCATTTCTCTGATGGGTTTGTTATTATTAAACTGGAGATGATCTTATCTCATAAGATGGCTTTATTGGTTGAGGAAATATATGTTGAATGTTGATTTGGAATTGTGGTTGATTGGTGTATTAGGGCCAGGGCCAAATACAGGAAAAACAGTGGCTATAATACTAGGAGGAGCAGCTGGAGTTGGGTTTGTAGTCATTTGTTTGATGTTTGCCAGAAATCTGATGAAGAAACGTGATGGTATGTAAACTTATTCTGCAATTCATTGTTCAAAATCTCTTGGATTTTCTTGTGGTCACACCTTTGAATGTGCTTTATCTTTTTTTCTTTTTTCTTTTTCTTATTGCAGATTATTGAGAAAGAGAAGAAAATCTAAAGTGGGCAAGAGTTCTTTTTCGAGGTGGATTCTTTCTACATTTTGTTCCTCAGTTTTATGTTGAATAGAATTAGTGAAGAAAAAAGGAGGGTGAATTTGGGAATTTTGTTAATTTTGTTGGGGAGAGAACAAAATTAGGGCATAAAAAAAAAAAAAGAAGAATTTTTTTTTTTCTAAGGTTAAAAAGAGAGGAGAATGAATGTTTGTCAATTTGAGGTGGAGGATGGAGAAGGGATGATGGAGTAATTGGGTTTTTTTGGTAATATTTGGTTTTTATAATTTTCTTGGCAGTCACTGGTCATGTGATTGTTTGTCTCTTTTCACTTTCTCCAGACTAATGCGTCTCCATTTTCTTCACTACTTTTATGCTTTTTAGAAAGTAGTAACAATCTCTCTCTCTCTCTCTATTCCCACAAACACCTATACATATTGATTTGTATTTGTTTATATTATATGTATTTGTTAATTGGTATTATTTTAAGAGCAAAATCAGAATGTTTTACAAGTCAAAACACATGGTTTTTGGTGGACATTTTGCAGTTTTGATGCTAGCTAGCTCTGCCATTGGAGAGTTGGTGTAAAACCTATAGACACCAATTGTTGAATTGTATTTATTTGGTTCATTTTGCTTTTGTTTATTTGTTTCAAGTGAAAGTATATGATATAGTTAAATGATATGGGATTTGACAATAATAGTTGCTTCTTTTCGAAAGAGTAAATCAAATCGCTTCTTTGAAAAGGAATTGCAATTGTAAATGAGTTTGACCAGAGCCAGCACCTAGTGGCTTTCCTTCACTTTCATCAAAGGATCTTTGGAGGAGAAAATTTAAATAATTTTAGGTGTCACACTTCTGCAAATACTATTGGCAAAACTGTTCCTCGTACAAGAAAAATGAACAAGTTATAAACATCTTTTAGTGGCTGTCATAATCCAACAATCTATTTGGACGATTTTATATAATTAGTCGTGACATTATTCCTATGAAAATCATATTTTTTGGATCAATTATTTTTAAAATAATGCAATTTGAGTACTTTTATTTGTTTGTTTATTTATTTTTTAATGTCCAAGTGGGATTGCTATCTATTGTCGAAGAATGGACAGCTAGCTATTAATTATAAAAAAAATTGGCAGCAAGCAAGTGATCCTATTGTCTCATACAAGGCACAAAAAGCCTGAATGCATTGATATGCATTTGCAAACTTGGACTTGATTCACTAATTTAGCTTCTCACTCAACTCACATCACATGCCTTGTGTTGTGTTTCCATCTTCGCATGAAAGTAGCGGCTATTGGTAATATCTACCCAGTGGAAGAAACTTCAATGCAATGGTCCAAGAAATGCTTTCGGTGCGTCTGTATATACTTTTAACTTATTCATATTATCTCATGTGTAATGACTAATTAATAACATGCGAGATACGTGTAAAATGATACAATATAATTAAATTTGATGTGTACTACTAAAGCTTTTCTTTAGTAGTGCACATTTTATTCATCTCATAAGATATAAATATAAATAAACAATCGTATTTAGTTACATATTATATTACGTATTGTAAATTATAAATAAGACGTGCATTATTATTATATAGGCAAGCTTTTCTGGATGTTCAATTTGAGTTGCATTTTTTGTTCTTTTAACTTGGGACATTCTTTATATAGATTTATATATTTTTAAAAAAATGTATTTTATAAGATAAATTTTATAAATTTAAAATATAAGCTGATGTAATACTTATAATAAAAAGAAAAAAAATGTCTTGCAGTAAAGAAATTGATTTTCTTCTTGATCTATATTGTTTATTTATGACTTTTTTTTTTTTAAATAAATAGAACCATCCCTTGGCTTGAGTTGAGTTTTCATTTGCATGCCTGGAGCTCTACAATGTTTCTAAAGACTTCATGATATATAAACTTTCTTAATAATGTATATGGTTAACTTTTACTTTACTTTAACTTTTCATTATTATTATTTTATTAACTATTTGTTACTTCATGTGTACTTGGATAAATGTAAAATTCACCATATAAAAACCCATGAATATGATAAACTTTAAGTTTTTTTTTTTTTTTTATATTCTAAAAAGTACAACTCTCAGATCGATGATATGGACGTTCATTTACACATGATGTATCATCTTTCTTGGAAGTGAAGATACACCTCATTAAATAAAATCTACAAGTCACCGACAAAAATAAAGACAGCCCATAAAATGAGCCCTAAGATATTTGTCATACTACAATACAACAAAACTTAGAGCTATTTATACGACGTCACGTTGACAGTGCACGTGGGTTTCACGTGTTTGGTGTTTTCAACTATCGTAAGCCGTATTGGCAAAACGCGCTTCACTTCACAGTTGTATACAGTGGGGAAAGATATTCCATGAATGAATCAGTGTGTATATTTGGTCAAAACAAATTATCATTTCCCAAATGGAAACCTGACCAATACTTTTGACATCTAAACTGCTAGATAAGACGTATAACGAGAAGGTCCCACATCGCGCCTCCAGCTGTCTTCTTGTCCTTTCTTTTATTTTACATGATCATGGGCTTTAGGATCGGGCCATGGATTTAGGCCCAAAGTGAGTTGTTAGCTGCTCAAATCAAACCCAGTAAGATCGCGTTTTGATCTTAGGATTTTATTTACAGCTTTTTTTTTTTTCTAACATATCACTTACAGGTGGTGGCAATTCGAAATTAGGACATTGTCAGATTGAATGAGCGCTTTATTACCGAGCTACATTAGACGGTGGTCATTTCCGATTTCTTGAAATAATAATAATAATATTATTATTATTATTATTATTATTATTATATACTATAAGGTCACATATCTTGAAAATATATATATATATATATATATATATATATATATATATATGAACTATTTATTTAAATTGCATATCCACTTATAGAAAAGTGATTAGTGCATTCCCTCCCACTTTATTGGTAAGGGTTCAATTCTCACAATACACATTTATCAGTAAAGACCTCAGTGGTAAGGGTTCAATCCTCAGTTTCTTACCATACACATTTATCAGTATGTGTGGATAGTTTTCTTCATTTATTCTTATTAATATTATAATTATACCTCATTCAAAAATAAAAATAAAAACTATTTATTTAAATTTTGAGTCATGCCCGTTTTCCCATTTGGTATCTTCATAGATGAAAACGCGTCGGCATGACCGCGATATATGATATTACGATATTACCAATCTCAGATCTTATCATGCCACACAGCATTGCACATGTGTTTGGTAGCCATGGGTAAAATGGTATTTATAACCGGTTTCATGTCGATCCACACTCTGATGCAATTAATCCCTATATTTCAAGAACTGGAGGCAGGTCGTTTTTAACATGAACAGCCCCTACAATATTATTAAGTGGTGCTAACAAAGCACAATGCGAGAAACAAGACAGGCAAAAGTCCCCAACAAGCAAGCATGTGAGAATGATGTTTTTGTTATGTTTAGTATATTTTTAAGGGAGAGCTTTAATTTAGTCCCTACTTACTTGTAAAACCTCATATTTTTATTCACATTTTATTTTTTAGTTCTCATTGTCCCTAGCGTTTGAAAAATATATTAAAATAGTTATTCTGTTAAAACATAGGTTAGTCAAAAGAGAGATCATCGAGGATATAATTGTCATTACATTAAGAGGCTGTTAGGATTATGACATATATATTTAATTTTAAAAAGAACAAATAATTTTTTTTAAAAAAATTAATATTGGTGGATGGAGATCCAATTTTCACCATCCAGTAAGATTGATGGACGGTGGGGATCCAATCTAGATTTCTACTTACCCAAGAACAAAAAAAAAAATTAAAAAAAAAATTGAATCCAGCGATGGTGGTGGCTATCGCTAGAACCACCATCGCTGGAATGGAAATCTCCAGCGATGGCCGTCGCCTAGCCATCGCATCGCTGTATCTCATCCAGCGATGGCCATCGCTGGAGCCATCGCCAGCGATGCTCACCATTGCTGAGATCCTAGCAATGGTGGCTGGGTTCATAGTTTCATTTTTTTTTTGTTCTTCATTTGGCGGAGATCCAATTCCAAATTGGATCTCCACTTAAAGGTTTATTTTTTTTTTCTTTTTAAATTTTTTTTTTAAAAAAAATGGTGTAAATTTATTAAATTTAAATTATTTAAAGAGTAAATCTGTCTTTTTATTAATTTATTGAGGAGTAAAACTGATATTTTAATAGTTCTGTCACGGTTGACCAACTAAAAGTTGGTCAGAGAGACTATTTTGATCTATTTTCCAAACGTTAGGGACCACGGGAACTAAAAAGTGAAACGTGAGTAAAAAAGTAAGGTTTCACAAATAAGTAGGGATTAAATTGAAGTTCTCCCTATTTTTAAACATATTTTTCGTGAGAATAAGTATATTTAGAATAATGTTATGTTTTTGCAAAAATCTCTGACAAGCAAGCAGAGACGTAACCAGAATTGTAGGTTAGGATGGGCTAATATATATTGAGCCATACTCCTCAAAATCTATTATATAAACAATAAACACAGCTAGCTAATCTCACTAAATTAGTTATTAATAAATTAATTTAACACTAAACTAAATTAGCCACTAAATTAATTACAAATAAAAATAAAATTAAATTTAAATAAACAACTAACACGAACCCAGAATCTGGGTCCAAACAAACCCAGAACCTGCATTCTAACCCAGATCTGGGTTCGAACGCGAATTCAGATTATGGGTTCGATCACGAACCCAATTTTCTGGTTCGATTTGTCTCATCGTCTAGTTCACAATTGAAATAAAATAAAATAAAATCATTAATTATTTCTAGGTTCACAATTTTCCAAACAGTATTAAAATAAAATTATTAATTAAATAATTAAAATAAAATAAACTACTCAATAATTAAAAAAACACTGACTAGGACAAAGAAATGGTGAATTGGTGATTGTACACAAGTTGAAATACAATTGGACAAGGAAAGCAAAATTGTTGTGAATTGTGAGTTGTGAAGAAAAGAAAAAAAAATTAAGGCATTGTAAATTGTGGAATGTAAGAGTAGTGCAGAGAATTAAAAAAAAAAATATAAGAGTTGCGCGTTAATGATATTGTAAATTGGGTATTCTAAAAATAAAAACATTAATTGAAGAAATAAAAATATTAATTGGTCAGAATTTTTAATGCGATAAAATATAAATATGGACGAAGGAATATAGTGTTTATAATAATACTATTTACTTTTTTTTTTCAATTTGACAGGGTAGGCTTAAGCCCCTAGTCCCAACATAAGCTATGTCCATGCAAGCAAGCATATGATTCCAAAGTTAATTGGCAGTCAACTAATAGTAGATCGTTGGAAAGCATGTAATAATTGGTTACCAACTTTTGTAAATCTTGCTTGTCGAAAAGTTCCGGTGCATGTTCGTCGTCCTTTCTATTCTCATCGATCAGAAACGACAGTCCACGTGGTTGTCATTCTCTCCAACAAAATCCGAAAGTCGTGTAAGGCTTTGAAAGGCTGCAGTCGAGATGATAATCTTTGTTTAATAGATGTGTTGATTTTTTATAAAAAGGTGCTGCGGCTTGAAGATTTTCAAGAGCTCGTGATTGTGTTATGGAGAGTTTGGTTTAGAAGAAATTCTCTTTTGCATGGCAATCGATGTGGTAAAGACGAAGAGGTGCTACTTTGGTGTAAATCCTCTCTATTAGATTTTCAGTCGACTGCCCAGTTCAAGCCTCCTGCTTCTGCTCTTCGATATGTTCGGTGGATTCCACCTGATGAGGTGTTGTTGGTTTGGGCATTATTGTTCGGGATTGGAAAGGCCGGGTTATGCTCTCTGGTATGAAGTCTTTAGTAGGGGGTTTTCTCCTAAAATTACTAAGACTATGGCTGTGCTCTTTGGCCTCCATGTGACTCTTGATGCTGGTTTCAATTTTTTTTTTTTTTTTTGGGAAACAAATGCTGATTGTGGGTGAAGCTAGTTCAAGGCTCTTCAATCCCGCTTAGTGAAATTGGTTTTTTAATTCAGGAGATTCGTTCATTCCTTGAAAATCGATCATTCCTCTTCTCGTTCTCGCATGTTCGCAGGACAACCAATAGAGTGATTCATTATTTAGCTAAGTTTGCTCTTTCTGTAGATTATTTGGATGGAGGATTATCCTCCATGTGCTGAGAGTCTTCTTGCTTATGACTCTAGTTCGAGTCTGTAATTAGTCTTTTTTGATATATGATATATCTCTTTATTAAAAAAAAAAAAAATAGTAGATCGTTTGCTGATTTTTCAAACTATAAGGTTTGACTTGGCATTTCATCAAAATTCGAGAGATTATTTAAAATCTCCCCATATTTTAAAATTTTTGAGATGTTGATTTTATTAATTTTAGTAATTATTAATTTTATTTTTATTTTTTTTAATAGAGTCTACCCACACTAATTGCATATTTATGCGCAATGCTGGACAAATATATACATATGTAGGTTTTGAACCTTGATGGCTTAAAGGAATATGTGAGGCTCCTCCAACCACTAAGGCACAAGACCCCTTAGTTTCCATTTTATTTTCTTTTCCTACAAAAAGAGCTACAGAGTTCGGTTAAGGCAAGACATCCAAAATTCAATCAAGCTTCATCAAGGATTGGCAGCCATTTACCCATGGATAGCATATTTGTGGTAAATTTCCAATAAACTACCATATATCTCCACAAGAACAACTACCATTCAAAATTCTATGGTATCTATTAACATCTCTCACAATGATCTCCCTCTCCACCACTCTACCAATATACTTAAAAGATTCATGGCAATCCCTACAAATCCTCAAGTTCTTCACAATCCTCAATGCCTTTCCCTGTGGGGTTCCGCTCACTAACCCAAACGCCAATGCCAACTTCTCGCTATGATACCAAAGTGCCCCCTTCTTCTCTCTTTCTCCAACCTTATGCAACATCTCACTCCAAACCGGCACATATCCTAACTTCTCGCACTCCTCCATCAACTCTTCTAGCTTCGTGTAAATCTCTTCCACTCTCTTGTGATTCCTATCACCAGCCAAGAACACATGAACTTTTCCTTTCACTTCAATCCAACTTCTACCGCCTTCTTTCCTCACTTGCCTATCTTTCATCATCTTTCTCATTTCTGCGACCTCATCCCACCTTCCTGAAGCCGATAACACATTAGCAGCAATCACATAAGCAGAGTCATCATAAGGGTTCAATTCTAATAATCGCTGAGACATTCTCAGAGCCATGTCTGCTTCACCATGTATTGCAGAGGAGGACAACAATGCCCTCCACATGGCTGCATCCGGCTCAAATGGCATATCCATTGCAATCCGCTCTGCATCCTCCAACCGTCCAGCTCTCCCAAATGCACCAATCAAACATGTAAAGTGCTCCAATCCCGGTTCCAAACCATAACGAACTCTCATTCTCTCAATCCACTTCTCACTCTCGGAACCCAAGCCTGCGTTAGAAAAGGCTGTTAAAACAGCCAGAAAACTGTACTCATCCGGTGAAAATCCTCTGGTTTCCAATAAATGAAAAAGCTCAAGCACTGAATTTTTATCTCCTTGTTGTGCATAACCAGACAGCATAGCATTCCACGCAACAACATTTAACACACTGACATTATCATCAAAAACCCTTCTAGCATCAAAAACATGCCCGGCTTTTCCATACGCGTCAATCAATGCAGTCCCGACAACCACATTCCTATCGAAACCCGCAACAACTGCATGTCCATGTATGATCCTGCACTGCTCCATGGCCGCAAGCTCAGCAGCCGAACGCAATGCTCCAGACACGCTGTGCACTGTGGACACCACGTCACGACGTCTCATGTCGGCAAAGACTGACAAAGAATCCACGCAACGGAAGTTTTGCGCCAAACACACGATCATCGCCGAGTAACAAACCTCTTCTTTGTCTTGCATTTCGTCGAACACCTTCTTGGCATTATCGGGTGACCGAAACTTGGAGTAGAAATTGACAAGGGCGGACCCACAAAAGGGTTTGTCGTTGAAGGAGAGTTTGAGAGACATGGAGTGAAGAGAGCGACCGAAAAAAAAAGTGTAAGAGAGAGAGGCGCAGGTTTTGAAGAGAGAAGCTAATGTGCGCTGGTTGGGGAGAAATGAGAAGGTGGGGTGGCGGAGCATGGAGAGGAAGAAGCGGAGAGAGAGAGGAGAGTTGGAGTGAGAGGAGATCAGGGCCGTCCATGAGACGATGTTGGGTGACGGGATCTGATGGAAGACACGGAGAGAGTAGGACAGAAGATTGGATCTGGAGTAGAGGGTGATGAGGTTGTTGAAATTGGAACGGTCCGTGTCAGACGATTTCAAAGCTATGGCGTGGAGGATTCGTGGATCAGTGTTGGGTTGTGGCGCGTCTGCGTCGACCGCCTGATTCATGTTTCTCAAAACAAGAAAAGTTCTGGCGCCATGCACCTTTTTAAAACATAATACATATTTTCTATACGTACTTTAACATTTGCCATTAAATAGTTTGAAACGGAAAGGTCTTGCTTCCAAAAGCGGGTCAAAATTTTGAAAGAACAATTGAACTTTTCAGACTACTGTGGATAGAAAAATTGAGAATAAGGACAATTAATAATTACTAGTAATTACAGGAACAATTTTGGACACATATTTTGACATGATTTTCTTCCCCATTTTACACCTTATTTTCTCACATCTCTTCTATTTTCCCTCACTTTTCCTAAATCAACATTTTAAAATAATAATCCTAAAATTTTATTGTCCTTCTCATATTTTCTCTCTCTTGAGAGGAAATAGTTGTGGAAGGTTTTTGTCTTTTCAGGTAGGGGGTCTTCCAGAGTGGGAGGAGTGGGTCTCGAGTGTTTCTCTTTCTTTTTCTCTAATGGATGCAGAGGAGATAGGTAGGTTATGCGAATCGCTGTCGATTTCGGAGATTGATGGTCCGATTTGTAAGGTGGATGGTGAAGTGAAGCGAGTGGGTTGTAGTGATGTTTTTCACTGTTTAGTGGGGAAAGTGCTCTCAGGTAAAAGAGTGAATCGAGATGCCTTCAAAGGGGTGATTGAACAACTCTGGAGTGTGATAGGTAGTGTGGAATTTGAATCTGTGGGAGACAATTTGTTTGTGTTTTACTTTAGGAGATTGGAGGATAGGGCTTTAGTGTGGTTGAGGGGTCCCTGGCATTTTGATCACAATTTGATTGTGTTAGAAAAACCAGATGGAGTTGGAGAGATTTCGAAATTGGGATTTGATCGTTTAGAAATCTGGGTTCAAGTTTATAATATACCTCTGATGTGTATGAATAGAGGGATGACTAAGTTTCTAGCTGAACAGATTGGATCAGTTGTTGAAATTCTAGCTAAGTCTAAGGAATGCAGAGGTAGGTTCCTGCGTGTGAAGGTCCAGATTGATATTTCTAAGCCTCTGAGGAGAGTAGTGAGGTTGGATGTTGATGGCGATTTGATTGTAGCCTTACTGAAATACGAACGTCTCCCCGAGTTTTGTTTTGCTTGCAGGAAGATTGGGCATGGGTTGCGGGATTGTATTGACGATGAGGCAAGATCAGAGGCTCTGGAAGGTTCAGTTACCAAGTTTGGATCATGGATGAGGGCGCCTCTGTAGGATCGATCTAGGATGAAGGCACAGAAACAAGAGGAGCGTGGGTTGTCTGGTAAAGAAAGTGCAGGTGATGCGTCGAAGTCTAAGATGGGTATAGGAGATACTACGATCACCGGAGTTGTTGCTGTTTCGACGAAGATGAATTTGGTGGAAAAGAAGGAGGAAGATTCTAGAATTGGGCCTGGGCTTGGGGTTTATGGGGTGGGTTTAGAAGGTGAAGGGGAGTGGGGTCTAATAGAGTCAAAGAGTAGTGTTGGGCTTGTGGTAGAGGCCCAAGGAGGGTGTTTAACAGGAAAGGGTGGTAGTTTGGTGGATCCGTCTATTACTCTAGGGTCCATTGCTGGGGATCAAAATGTAGTTGTAGATAGTGTTAGTGTGGATGAAATTGAGCCTGGATTCATTGATAGGGTGGCTATGGAAGGTGTAAAAGTGGATGAATGAGATGTGTTAGCTTGTGTGGATGTTGAAGTAAATCAGATTAAGGCCCACATGGTGAAGTCTAGTGACCCAAAAGAGAAAAATGTTAAGAAGTGGAAAGGAGCGGCTCGGGCCTAGTCCAAGTCCCAAATTTTGGGGAAAGCTTCGAGTCGTTTACAAAGAATGCTGGTGGCTAATTAGAAAATTAGTAAAAGCCCAAGGAAGAAATGTGCCTCCCTTGGTAAACAGTCGCCAATTTCTAAAGGCAAATACCGATCTTCTCCTAAAATTTCTGCAGGAGGAGAGGACAATGAAAACTCTCAGTGTATGAAGACAGAGGGGATTTGTGGTAAAAAAAAGTGTTCTTTCATTTCTTTGGAGGAATTGCAAGAAGTTAAGAAGAAAAAAGGTGGCAACATCTCTAATTATATTTTCAGATCGGCGGAGCCTGGTAGTCAGGCCCGCCAGGAGCCATGAAACTCCTCAGTTGGAACATGCGGGGGTTGGGGAGCCCTCACATGTTCTCAGCCCTCAAGAGGGTTATTCGGAAGCATTCCCCAGCGTTAGTGTTTTTAAGCGATATTAAATTACATGGTGTTGCAGCTGGTAGAATTAGGGAGTTGTTGGAGTTTGATGGTGTTCAGGTTGATTGTAGAGGTAAAAGTGATGGACTATTGCTTTTCTGGAAGAGTGAGTGAGATGTTATTGTTCTGTCCTTCTCTCAGGGACATGTCGATGTCAGAGTTAAAATGCTTGATGGGTTAGGTGAAAATTTTCTGGTTTCTATGGGTGTCCTAATTCGAAGGACAAGGCTGCCTTGTGGGAACTTCTTAGGAGACTTAGACATGTCGATCATCTCCCCTGGGTGTGTGGAGGGGACTTTAATGAGCTTTTGAGCACTTCTGTGAAGCTTGGAGATTCGGAGAAATCTGTGTTATGCATTCTGAATTTCAGGAAAGCGGTTGACGACTGTAATCTTATCGATTTGGGGTGCGAAGGCCCGAAATTGACCTGGAACAATAAAAGGAAGGGGTCAGCGAATGTCCATGAGAAGCTGGATAGATTCTTGGCAGATTTGAAGTGGAAAGGGTTGTTTCCAGATGCTATTATCTCTAATTTAGGGTTTAGTGTTTCGGACCATCGTCCTATTTTGCTGTCTTTAAAGACGTGTAATCAGCAGGTTCGGTTTAAGGAGAAAGGTTTTAAATTTAAACCCTTCTGGTTGAATGAGGAAGAGTGTGGGCAGATTGTTGGTTCAGCTTGGGATGAGAGAAGTAGGCCGTTGTCGGTTCAGGATTTAAGGTTTAAGCTTAATTGGTGTGTAGAGAATGAGAGCATGGAGTGCTTCTAAATTCGGATAACTTTCTAAGTTAGTGGCTGATAAATAAAAAAACTGGAGGCTTTTTACAGTAGGTGTAATGAGGTTGGGGTTATGGAGACTATTCGGGCAGCTAAAAAGGAGTTGGAAAATCTACTTGAGAATGATGAAATCTTTTGGAAGCAGAGGTCACATACGGATTGGCTGGCCGCAGGGGATCGAAATACTAAATTTTTTCATGCTCATGCCTCAGCTAGAAAAGTGAAGAATACTATTGCTAGAATCAGAACTGAAGAAAGTCTTATTGTTTCTACAGATGATGATATTGCTAAAGAAATTAGTAAGTATTTTTCGATTATTTTCAAATCTTCTAATTCGAGTTCTGATGGTATTGAGAATGCTGTGAGATTTGTTGATTCTAAAATTGGTGTAGAGGGCAAGTTAGAGCTAGAGGAGGGTTTTAGGGAAGAGGAAGTTAAAAGGGCTATTTTTGACTTGGGGCCGACCAAGGCTCCAGGTCCAGATGATTTTCACGCGGTTTTTTTTTTCCAGAAATTCTGGGGTGTTATGGGTCGTGATGTTATTAGAGTGTGTTTGAAGGTGCTAAGTGGTGAAACCTCGATTAGGTATTTTAATAAAATGAATATTGTTTTTATTCCTAAGATTAAGAACCTTAACTCGCTTAGGGACTTTAGACCGATCAGTTTATGTAGTGTTGTGTACAAAATTGTTACTAAAGTCCTCGCTCATAGAATGAAAAGGGTTCTTTATGATATCATTTCGCCTAGTCAGTCGGCTTTTGTTCCGGGGAGGTTGATTTTTAATAATATGGTAGTGGCGTTTGAGGCTCTTCATTCTTTGAGTCATAAGAAGAATGGCAGGAAAGGTTGGATAGCTTTAAAGCTCGACATGAGCAAAGCCTATGACAGAGAGGAATGAGCCTTTTTTAGGGCGGTTTTAGTCAAAATGGAGTTTCCTGAGAAGTGGATTGAGCTGATTTTGGACTGTATTTCGACTTCTAGTTTCTCCTTTGTGCTTAATGGTAAACGGGTGGGGTGTGTGGCTCCATCCAGGAGGCTTCGCCAGGGTTGTCCTTTTTTGCCTTTCCTTTTTATTCTATGTGCAGAGGCTTTCTCGGGCTTGATTAAGGGTTCAGAGAGGATTGGTAGGGGTCTCGGTTTTAAGTGCTGTCATGGCAGCCCTATCGTTAGTCATTTGTTCTTCGCGGATGACAACATCCTGTTCAACAGGGCATCTGTGGAGAGCTATAGGGAGATTTTGAACCTTCTGAGGATTTATGAGAAGGGCTCGGGTCAACTGGTTAATTTACAAAAAACTAGTGTGACATTTAGTCCTAATGTGGGATTGAGCTGAGAAAGGATATACAGATAGCTTTTGGGCTGTCTTTTCGTAATTCCCATGATAAATATCTCGGTTTGCCTACTTTAGTGGGTCGCAATAAGAGGAAAACCTTTAACGAGATTAAGAAGAAGGTGTGGAACAAGGTTAGATGTTGGAGAGGTAATATGTTCCCTATGGGGATAAGGAAGTGCTCATTAAAGCAGTTGCTCAAGCGATTCTTATCTATACGATGAGTATCTTCCAGCTTCCTGCGGGTTTGTGTAATGATTTGGGGTCTATGATTTCTCGATTTTGGTGGGGTTCGAAGGATGGTGTTAGGAAGATTAGTTGGATTAGTTGGGATAAACTGTGTCTTTCCAAGGTTTGTGGAAGGTTAGATTTTAAAGATCTCTCTTCATTTAACCTAGCCCTCCTTGTTACAATGGCGTGAAGAATTGTGCAGAATCCTTCCTCCTTGGCAGCCTCTGTGTTAAGATTGAAGTACTTTAAGAATGGGGATTTTTTGCAAGCCCCTGTGAGGTTAGGCTGCTCTCATGTTTGGCGCAGTTTCTATTGGGGCACAACCCTCTTTTTGAAGGGCCTTTGCTGGAAAATGGGGGATGAAAAAAACATTAAGACTTTTGAGGACTCTTGGTTTCCTCGGCCGTTTTCTTTCAAGCCTATCTTGCAAAATTGTAATAGAAATTTGAGAGTTGCTGAGCTGTTTAAGGAGGATAGCCAAGTTTGGGATCCTGGAAAGATTAATGATCTCTTTCTTCCTTTGAACTTCATAGGTGGTAAAGACTGCCCTACTTGGCACTTTGATAAGAAGAGTTTGTATGTGGTGAAGAGTGGTTATCGTTTAGCTTTGACGAATAAAGTTTCTGCTTCTTCTTCCTTCCCACTACCTCTTTGAAAATGGTGGTCAGGTTTTTGGAATCTGAGTATCCCCCATAAAAATAAGATTTTTTTCTTGGAGGGTCTGTCTTAATACGCTGCCTTCCTTAGATAATCTAATTAAGAGGAATGTCGTTTCAGTTGGGGGCTGTAAGAGGTATGGAATGGCTTTGGAGACTATCTCTCATGTGCTGTTCTGGTGTAAGGAGGCTAAGAAAACCTGGGATTTGTTTAATTTTGACAGGGTGTTGCAGTCCTTTAGGGCGCTAGGTGTTTTGGATGTTTTGTGTGAGATCTTGTCTGTGCTAAATAGAGAGATAAGCTGGCTCAATTTATTGTGATTCTTTGGAGTATTTGGGGTAACAGAAATGCAGTCATTCATGGTAGTTTTTTTAGACAAGCCTCTGTGCTTTTTTCTTGGGCTGAGGGTTATTTGGCAGAGTTACAAGGTACCAAAAGATGTCTTTCTTCTCCTAGCCCCTCATCTTGTTCTGGGCAGTCTCTTGTTTAGTGTCCCCCCTCTATTGGTTGCCTGAAATTGAATTCAGATGTGGCCATTAGGAATGGCTTTGGTGCTGTTGGTATAGGGGTGATTATTCGTGACTCTATTGGTGATATTGTGGCTGCTGCGTCTAAGCTTCTCCTTGGCTCTTTTTCAACTGAGTTGGGTGAGTTTTTCACTTTGAGGGAAGGTTTGGTCCTGGCCAAATTTCTAGGTTTGTCTCTTTCTGTGGCTGAGGTTGATGCCTCTAATATTGCATCTGCTGTTAATTTTGTTGCTCCTTCTGGTGGTGATGCAAGTTTCATTGTTGATAATATCAAGGATCTTTGTAAAGAGGTAGGGAACTGCTGCTACTTGGCTATTCCTCATTCTGGAAATAGGCTTGCACATGTTCTTGCCTCTTATGCCTTTTCTTCTGGTGTTGATCAATCTTGGTCTCATGTGGCTAAGGATTGTTTCTTCACTGTGCAGCTTAATTGCGTTTGTTTGTTTCAAAAAAAAAAAATAATAATAATAATAGGTATCCTAACTCTATATTCTGCCTTTGTATCTCAATTATAATGTGTTAATGGATGTATCCTAACTCTATAGTCAGCCTTTGTATCTCAATTATAATGTGTTAATGGATAAATAAAAACATAGGGTTATTTATATCTTCCCCCTAACGTTTGGATCAATATTCATTTTCCCCCCCTTTGTTTTCAGCATTACCTATTTCCCCCCTTACCGTTGTTAAACCATCATTTAACGTTAATGTGTAAGAATATTTCAATCAATAATTGATCTAATATAATTTTAAAAACAATTAAAAACATAACTCTCTCTCTCTTCCACTCATCATTTCTTACTTTTAAAAATATATCTCCCTCTTTCCTCCCACTCATTATTTCTTTCTTTTAAAAATATCTCTCTCTCTCTCCTCCCACTCATCATTTTTTTCTCTCCCTTCTCCGTCTCTCTCCAGCTCTCCATCACTCTTTGTTCAACTTTTTCTCTCTCTAACCTCCACTCTCTATCTTCTCCCCGTCTTTCTCCAACACTCCAGATTTCTTTCATTTTTTTCAACTTTTTCTAACTCTTCACTCTCTATCTTCTCCCCATCTCTCTCTCCCCTCTCTCTGATTTTCTCCCCGTCTTCGGCAATCTCTTCCGCAGATGACTTTTGGTGGTGTTATATTGTTATGGCAGCAGATTTTGAAGATGAGGGAGGGGCAAGTTTTGAAAGAGATGTCTTGAAATGTTTTGGAGTTTATGGCAACGGGAAGAGGTGAGATGAGAGTTTTGGTGGTTTTGAATTTTATTTGGTAGGTTTGGATGGTTTTAGATTTTGGGGGTTCATTTTATTTTATTTTTCCAATGTGTTTGGATGTTTTGGGTGGTTTTAGAATTTGTTTGGTAGTTTGGATGTTTTGAACTTTAATAATTGGTGATGGATAGTGATGAAGTATGGACTGTGAGTAATGATGTTGATAAAAATGGAGAAGTCTTATTTCCAAAAAAGAGAGAGGGACGAGAGAGAAGAGGAAAAATATATTTTTTTAATTATTAATTTTTTATTTTTATATTATTAATTTTTATTAAGGGTGTTTTGGTATTTACACCACATATTACTGTAGAAACTAACTTTTTGGATAGATTAATAACAGTTGGGGGGAAAATGGATAATTTTAAAAATAGAGGGGGAAAACTTATATTAATTCAATTGTTGAGTTTGGGGAGGGGGGGTTGTTGGGGGGTGGGGGGGGTGGGGTGAATATAAATAACCCCCCCATAAATTAAATTGTCACTTAGCAAGTTAATTAAGCAAAAAATAATTGTGTTCATATGCTAGTCTAATAATTTTCTCAGAAAGATTGGTAAAATATCTTAAAGTAACACTTGCGTGGTCTCTTAAAACTTCATTATAGATGCCCAAGTAGTCTAATTAACTTCATTACATCCTATTCATAACTTGATTGAAGTTGTTGTCGAACCATGAAGAAGATGTGGTCATGATTTTGGAGAAATAGTTCAATGGACCAGATGTATGGTACGCCACGATAATGATATGTTATATATATATATATATATATATATACATTACAAGTATCAAGCTTTACAACATCTGTACTACAGCCAAACTAAGACAAAAACCAATATAAGATCCACTGCAAATTCACAGGCACATGTTCAATATCTTTGAAAGTGGGATTTTCCAAGCATTCACGTCGGAACCATGACGGTTCCATAAAAACACTGCTTGTTCAAGGTTCAACGCTAATAATAAAATAAATAAAAACTCAAAAACTAATGGTTAGAAAGTTGACACTTTTTAGTTCTTGACCACATGAGCATCGGCTTAGGCACTTAGCTCATCTGCTGAAGAGCATTTCTATACTGTTATAATCATTTAATTGACTTTAAATATATACTCCCTCTCTCTATATATATTTAAAGAAAAAAAAGTATACACGACACAATGATGATACAGACTAGAGAAAAAACATCATAGAGAACTGAATCCAAAAACCAACTTCATTCCAAGGTACATCAAAAGATCTTGTTACTACAAACATTCTGATATCATGATAATGAAAAAAAATAGTCCCAAGTTATTGAAGCCGTAACATGTGCAACAGAGGCCACAGGCATTTAACAACTACAAGTGGTGAAATTCAACAATGAATAAGTGAAGAAAAGATTAGCCAAACACATGCATGGGGGTCAACCATTCATCTTCCATGACAGAAGCAGGCATCATTTATGCTACTAAACAAAAGTATACGAGATCTTAACCCCACTTCAATTCTTATCTTCATATTTCAAAACTTGATACTAAACACACTATTATCCTTTAATAAATACAAAGAAGAAAGAATTATGACTTCTCTGTAGAGAACACATTCATAAAGACATGTAAAATCCTAAACATCTGATTTGATTAATGTAATGCTAAGCTCTTTTTGACGAGAGTTAGCAAATATTGAAGTTCAATAGTTTTCATAATTTTATACTATTGAACATATAAACTATGAACAACTGAAAAGGTTAGCAGATTGCAGAACTAAGGAAATAAAAAGTATTAATAGTATTAACGTTATCCTGAAAATTTCATCTATTTTAATAAGCTCTGCATCCTAAATGAAATAAAGTGTAAGAACTAAAAGTAGTTTGAAACAGAAAGCTTTGGCTCAAGTAAAATAAGTGGGCGAAAATTTTTAATCTTCTATATCCAAATCCTGGGTGTCACAAGTCCCTAATGACAAACTACAAGGTGACAACATAATCTTCCTTTTGACAACTTTGGAGCAAACTGAATTGTAATTCACCTTGTGACAATCAATCCACAATTGCAATGATCAAAAATCTTTTAGCGTTAACAGCCGTACAAGACAGATAGAGACTCATCAGCATTTTAACAGAGGATTGGTAGACACGGGAAGCACCAGGATGTCATATTGCAATACCAACAAGCAGCTTGCACGGATATTTACAAACCCTTAGGGTTTTGAAAATTTTAGACATATTTCTGTATTAAGGGGTAGTGTTAAAAATTAAAGTAGAAAATTATGTACGAGTTATGCTAGAGTTTAGTATTAGATGAGTCCTAAATTTAAGTCAAATAAGTTACTTGGTGCACGGGGATGTTGAGTTATGATCCTATTTTCAAGTTAGTGGTGTTATTAATTTGTGGGCATCTAATTGCCTAGCGGGTCATGTTTATTGTTAAAGTTAGTGGCCTACATTAGTGGTCATGGGTCCTTGATTGTTGGTACTCATGTTCATGTAATACCTACATAAAGTCTTCTTTGTGTAAAATGTAATGTACACTCGGGCTTTGATACCAAACATTAATTTTGGATAAGCTAATGACACTGATGAAGGCTTCTCTCAACATGGTAACTTATTTTATTTGACTAAAATTTAGGACTTATGTGATGCAAAACTCTACCACCACTAACACATTATTTTCAGCATTAATTTATAACATTAAGCAAACACATCTGTTGCTACAATTACAACAGTAAACTCTTGAAATTAAGATAACAATGTGTGTTGAGCCACTGACCTTATAATTCTAGACTTATAAATATAGAAGCACCACTAACATAAAATTAAAAATCATTACTCCATTCGTTTTCGCTTCGAATCACACCTTCACATATATATATATATAGTAGAAAGCTAGAAATCAAAACCAAAACCATAAACAAACATAAATAGGTACAATAAGAAAGAGAAATTGAATATATATCAAAGATCCGAAACGAAAGCCACATTAATTTCAGTACTCTTAAATTGCCAAAATTTCAAAACTTCAGCACCAAACCAACCGAACATAGGACCCCTCTAACCTGACCCGCTATGCTTCGCATCGCTTCACTTCTGACCGGACACGACCGGGGGCGCTCCGAGCAGGCTCTGCTGTTGCAACTCGAGCTCCGTGAACTGCTGCTCGCGGTCCATCTCGATTATGAGTGGGACCACCAGGATCAGGAACGTGGTCCCCGCGATCCACGCCGCCTTCCCCGTGCTTCGCAGGAGCTTTTTGGTGACGAAGGCCGCGTCGGCCGCCGTCTGTTTGGTGTGGGAGACGATGGAAGAGTCTGATACGGTGCGGGTAACCCTAGAGAGGACGCCTGAGGATCCCTTTTTGCCTTTGTTGGACGCCATCGAATCAGCAGAGACGGTGAAGTTGCGGCAGACCAAACGAGAGATAAAGAGGTTTAGGGTTTATGGTTTTCGATCACTGACAGTGGCTGTGAACCAGTGACTTGATATACGAGGTTATCGAGATAAGTAATTTATGGGTTCACCACATTAAAGCCCAAGTGTCAAGTTATTTGACCGGCCCAAAAGGAGTCCAACGACTCTGGCGAAACTGATAAATATGCACACAATTTCATTATTTCGTAAGCCGAAAGTAAAGTATTTGAAAAAGACATGAGGTAATCTATTTCATTTGAATTTGGCAATGGAACACTTAGCTAGTCTTTTAATTAGCTGTCCAATTTCAATATATCTTAAGATAAGTATATGTATCTTCGTTTCTCAAAAGATTGTATGAAATTTTAATGAGAAAACTAAAAGTTTAACCATTTCTTCAACAATTGACCTGAATACAGGGATACAGACATACAGTGGAACCTATAGCAATCATATGTCTTTGAAATTTTGATGCGAAGTAATGACCAAGGAAATTTCCAGCAACTTTTTCAAGCTGAATCAATACCTTCAAATGGATGCTCGATCATTAGAGATTATGTTCAGTGGGGTTGTGTTGAGGCACTACAAAATAGCAGCATGCCATGGATCCAAACCTCTCATGCACTTGATTTCCTTGATTGGAGGTGTGTATATGGTAATCAAACCAAATACCATGAGTACAGTGTTTGTTGCCCTTCTTTTTCCTTGAGTTACTTGCCTTAAGAAACCATCAATATTAGCAATATGTCAATGAATCTCAACAGACAACAGTGTGAAGATATTAAAGCTTGAACTATTCAAAAGTTAATCAAAAAGTGTAAAACCACTCTTTATATATTCCAAGCATGGGAATGGTAAGTTAAGAACATGTTCTACTTCAAGTGATTTGGATATTAGAGTGTTCAAAATCGAATCCCTGTTATAGTACCCACCACCTGTCCCAAAACCTCTGGACACAACCAGGGTTGAGTTGTACAGCCAAGGGACTGAAACGACGAATCCCAGACCAGAGCCTTTTTTTTCATTAGAAGAACTATTGCTTCCCACTAGTACATCCTTGTAGGCATGGCAAATGGTAGAAACATACTTTCCCATTGGTGAAAGCTGCCGATGGAAATACGAATCGGGTTTACGGGAGTCAAGCAATTCAGAATCCGAATGAAGGTTCACCACAACAGTGCCATGTTCAGGGTGCAGCCGACCACTGAGGGCTTTGACAAAAGGTGAATCTGGGTCCCAGAGTTTATGAGGGAAGATATCATCACCGTCATAAGCATCAATGAAGACCATATCATACATATTGTTGTTCTCAAGGATAAACTTCTCAGCATCAGCTTCGTAGAGGTAAATCCTCTCATGAACGCCTTTCCAGAGTACTTCGTCAATGGAATCAGGATTTGACAAGACGCGCTCACCTGAAGGGGTCATGATCGAGAAAGATGGAAAGCCCATCGCTTGGACTGAAGTTGAGATAACAATGGGGTCAATTTCAACTATATGGACAACAGCACCTGAAATAACCATATAATTTTGAGTAAGGTAAATAATGATTTTTGTGACCTATCATTTAGTAGGACGCCATAAATAGAGTTTCGAGGGCACATTTATAAAACAGCAAGACCAACCTTCACAAAAAATCATTTGGGATCTCAAATGATGTAAAATCTTACTTGTAATTGCCGCATCATTTATCAGTCTCATGATCTACACAATAATTACAAGTAAGATGGCACATCATTCAAGATTTCAAATTTGAGATTTTATTAGGATGTCCAGTATTACTCTTTTCCACGAAGAACAAAAAGGCATAAGCATGTGAGAAACATATAAGACATTACCTCACACGATTTCCTTACCACTGAACTCCCTCCTTAGACCAAGGAAAAACAGTTTGCAAACCCAAAGATAAACAAAAAAGATTATACCAACAATCACAACTGAAACTAGTTAATCATTGGTTTAATACAAGAACCGTCCCACTTTCAGATCAAATATCATTTTTTTTATCACTAACAAGTCTCTTAAATATTCATGATCCAATCATGCAGTATTTTTCTAAGGTAATACAAGCAGTGTTTAAGAATGCGCTAGGCGTTCGGCGGCCTAACGTGCCTAGGCGCTGATTACTCGGCGACTAGGCGTTTCCTCGGTGGGTCAACGATCAACGTGTTGACCGCACCGTTGACCACCTAAAATAATAATAAACAATCAAGATTAAACAAAAATTATTCACAATTTAAAAGAAACAATTTATCTAGGCATTTAATCAAACACTTTGGTATGCAATACCTAAAACCACACATTTTAACAACTACAAAACCTAAAAATAGAAAAGAATAGTAGAAGAGAACCTCTATACATTGGAGATGATGATCTGATGTTAGAAGAAGAGAAGGAGATGATGATTTGTCAAAGACAAAGAGGGATGCTAGGGTTTTTTCTTGTAAGAACACTTAGAAAAGGAGATGGCGAGGAAATGAGGGCTGCTGGCTCGTTTTTGGTCACCTTAAACCTAAAACGACGTGTTTTAAAATAAAAAAAGTTTCCGCGGCCGCCTAGGCCGCAGAGACTACCTAGGCGGGCGACCAAAGAATATGGCCGATTTGGCCATATTCAATGCCGCCTCCGCCCGCCTAGCGCCTAGGCGCCGCCTAGGCCGATTTTACAAACACTGAATACAAGTGATTAATTATTAAAAAAGAAGAAGAATAAATGCGATAGCAACAAACTAAGAGACATGTAGCAGCATTTCACATGTTTCACAATTCATAATCTGAAAGCAGTAATTTGTTAACTATGATTCCTTTATTACCCTACTTCTTTGCGATGTTCAATACATTTGGGAAAAAGCACATATAGAAAAGGTAAGCGAACTTCCCTACCTTGAATTGTATTGGCCAAAAATAGTGGTAAGCTTCCCCCTCCATGACCAATGCATAAAATTTTCATTGTTTTCTGCCCATGTACAGCATTCATAAGATCATGGTAAGAAGATGCTAAAGTAGCCAACCCAACTGACACCATGCTCTTCAGATCTGCACAATGACATTAAAACCCACAAAAAGTTGCTACAAATTAAAATAGAAAGTGAAACCAAAACATGATCCAAAAGTACAAGTTTTATTTCAAAGGTAGAAGCCACTACAAACACAGTGGTACCAATATGTTATACTGTTAAGAAGAGAATCATTGAGAGCAGCAAAAAAAAAAAAAAAAATGGTAACCAAATATGAAATATCAGAACTTAACGCGTAGCATGAGACTCTAGGCTCCAACAGATCACCCAACAATATAATGATACAAAACCACAGTGAAGAAGCATGGAATGGTGCTATAGCTACTCAATTTACAAGATTTTCACCAGTTAAGGGAACTCATGATGTGCATCTCAAAATTTCAATATGCTAAAAAACATTCGAGCAAGTTTCTTCAAATGAATCAATATCATCATGAACAAGTTTTTTATTTGAGCTCCTAAATAATTGATTTGGACATGTTTGATTAGGGCAATAAAACAAAACGGTCTTGGAAAGCCTACTTACGATCCCACCTTTATAACTGCTTGAATTTAAGATGGATCCTTGTTATGAGGTCTAAAGGAGTACAAAAGAAAAAGAATTCCACAAGAAAGATGCTGACATAGTATGGAAATAACAAGAAACACTAGAGAAAACCGGAGGGCAATGAAACAGCTGCTAATAAGAGGTTCAATCAACAGACCATAAAAATGTCAGAAAATAAACATTGTTTAATAAAACTAAAACACCGAATTGGACAAAAAAATGAAAAGAAAAGAAATGGAAGTTACATGGAACAGCCAGACAATATGGCTGCTGCATAAAGAACACAGAGCCAGGCTCTGATTCGCGGCAGGCAGCCATAATTTTAACAGTGCTCTGGCGAGTATGGTCATTAAAGCGAAGGGAGCGCCATTGATATCCAAGTACCCGAAAACGTTCATTGTCTCCACAACTCGGATGTATCTCTGCATACCTTTGCCATAACCATCTCTCCATCTCTGGCCACCACTCTTTACTCTAAATTGTTCACATCACAATACGAAGCACAAATTCAGATAATATAACCCTATAAACTTTAATTAAATGCACAACTAAACAGAAAAGAGAGGGGACTAACGGGTCTAGAACAAGAGTAGGCGACGACTGAAACGACGCCGTTTCCATTATCGGAAGTTGAACGAAGAACGGCTATGGCCATCTGATTGGGTCCCCCACCACTCCGACGAGTAAATCCAGTCACCCTCGTCCAGAATACGACGTCGTACGGCAGTGCAAAAGCGACGGGGATTCCATATCGAGCTCTGCCCAGCTCTTTGCCACATGGATATGGAAGTCTTAAGGACAAAATTCAACAAAAATCTTAAACCCTTACCGGTTCTTTTGACTCTTTTCAAACTGAACAGTTAACGGGCCTTAAACCCTAACCGCAGTCTCATTTTCAAGGCGCTCTTTTATATTTGTATTTTTTTCGGCGACTATTAATTTGAGAATTATAAATTTCTTAAATTAGTTTTATTTATTAATATTTTTAGACACTAATTTTATTAAAATGTATTAATTTGATCCATTTAACTAATTTTCTAATTGTCAAATTTCACATAATTGATAAAAAGACTGATTTGATCTTGATTCTATTTAAATAAATTAAAATTACAATTTTAATCTCAAATTTTAAAAAAAATATTAATAATTAGAAAGATTGTATAATTATTTTAAATTAATTTTAAAATATTTTTAAATACCCTTAAAAAAATATTTTTATAGAAATTGATGAACGATGGAAATTATATTAAATTTTTTTAAAAAAAAATAAAAATTTTAAAACTAATTTTTTTTTAATTAATATTTTTTTTACTATTTTTTTAAAAAGTTAATGTTCTTGGTGGAGATCCATTTGAAGATCTGAATTCAAAGACGAACTTATAAACTGGGATCGTCACCCAAATTCTGGATTCAAAGACGAACTCACCCAGATCTTCAACTTCAACTTTAATTTTTTTTTTTGCTGTTCTTGGTGGAGATCCAATTTAGATCTCCACCAAGAACATCAACTTTTTTTTAAAAAAAATAGTAAAAAAAAAATTGAAAAAAATTTAATTCTACAATTTTTTTTTTTTTTTAAAAAAAAGTTCGATATAATCTCCGCGGTCCATCAATTTTGATGGATGGTGGAGATTTTTATTTAATTTCTTTAAAAAAAATTAATTTATTTAATTTTTTAATTAGGGATAGGTTGAAAGACAAAAATATCCCTAGAATAGTTAAGTTTGACTAATGATTGACTATTAAAAAGAGCAAATTGATACATTTCCATAAAGTTAGGGACTAATAATACTAATAAATAAAACTGTTTTTTTTTTTTTCTTTCTAATTTTCCCATTTTAGTTTCTGTTTGGTTGGTGGAAGAAAGTAAACCGGGTTAGAGGGTAGAGAATATATGATTCCTAGAACACAATAACATTTTGATTATTTCTTATTCATTAAGTTTTTTTTCTTAAGTTAGGAGAGGACGGATTGAATTCGTAAGTTTAGTTACCAGACTGTATTTACGATCACGTTTATTAAAATATTTATATTTCATCATTTTATATTTTTTTAAATATATAATTTAGGATTAGACAATACTTATCAACTATTATTTATTATATACAGTCAAGTCAAAGTAATTATTTTCACTAAAATTTAAAATTAAAAATAATTTTTAACATCATGTAATTGTTTTTTTAAATCTAATACTAAAAAATTATGTTTTGATAATAATTAAAATTTTAAAAAATCTAAAATTCTGCTCATATTTATTTTAGACATGTTTATATCTCAAACTTAAAGCATCGTATTACACTACTAAGATTGGATACTCTTTATAATATTATAATTAATATTTTAACTTATAAGTTCCCTTTACTAATAAATTAGAGTTGAAATTCATGACCAAAGTAATATATTTTTTTAAAGTAAAAAAAAATCTTTTCAAATTTATTAAGCTGAAAGTAAACTTTCTACTTTGAGCTTAGACAATTTAATTAAATAATTTTTTTTAAAAAAAAATTAGCCATTATTATCTAAGTTTGACTAATTTGATTCAAAATGATGCGGTCGAAACTTTTGTATTAAGATACTCATTTTAATTATTATTATTATTATTTTTTCAAAGGATTATTTTAATTAATTTGATTAATAATAATTATAGTTAAATCCATTATCTGAAGTCCGAACTCGGAAACTCCAAACAGAGGTAGAACAGAAGAGAACAAAAAGAGTGGGCGTCGCCGCGTGGGGGCCCAGAACCGTTGAAACTTCAAACAAGGGAGGCGCATCTGATTCCGTACCCAGGTGTTCGTTCGTAGGGCCCACCATAAACCCAACAACAGCGCCCAAACATATTCGAAATCGATTCAGTTCAACGGACGGGGATCTTTCCATCTTCTCTAGTCAAAGCCAAGCAATTTGGTTCCAAACTTTTCATTGAAAAAAAAAGAAAAAGAAAAAACCCACTCCATCTCTTTCGAATATCCCACTTCCTCAACTCAAGCACGTGTTTCTCTGTCTTTTACGTGTTCTCTCTGTTTCTTTTTCAACCCACAACAACCCGCCTTTTCATGTCATATTTCCATTAACGCCTGAATCAGCAAGCTCTCAGAAGTCAAAACTGAGAAAAACAAGTAAGGTTTTTAATTTTTTGTTAAAATCATTGTAAAAGAAAAAAAAAAGTCAATTTAGTCTGAGATGGTTGTGTAATTTTTTTTTATGTTTTTGTTCTCTGGTATATTTTTGTAGTGTATCCAAAGGTGAAGGTGAGGGAAGAGAAAAACCAAGACGATGAAGATGTCGCAGTTGATCATAAGATAAATATTGAGTCTCTCTCCTTACATGTTTCTTCTTCTTCAGGTATTTTTTTTCTCTTGTCACTCGCCTTTGTATAACTTTCATAAATTTTTATTTTTATTTATTTTGATTCGTTGAATGTTATATATCGAGTTTGTTAAGATTGAGAAGCTGCCTGGTTCAGGTGTACTGAATTGGAATAAAGTGTTTGATCAAGCTCTATGGAGAGAACAATTTGTTTTTACATCGAAAATTTTGGTTGTGAAACAGAATTATTTTTAGTTTATTCGAATTTTCAATAACTAGCATGATAGGCAAATTCATGGCAGCGTGCTGCAATAAAGCTACCATAAGACTTGTATTCGAGTACGAGACTTTTTGTTGCTATGCTATGAAATTGATATGTGCAATCCAAATTTGCTGTTAGATATGTTTATCAAATTATTTTTATGTTACTTTTGATGCATGGAGGCAGGAAGAGTGAAACTTGAAAGTTGAAACCAAACAAATCGACACCTTGTGTTTCAAATTCGACAGTCTCTTCATTTTTGGTAGATAATATTTTCCTTACTCTGAATAAAGCCCAAAAAATGATATGGAGTAATTTTTCTTGATGTTGGATTGAACTGCTTATAAGTAAGTCAAGGCTGTGTTCTGTTGCATAAACGAAAAGATACGACAATTGATTCATGTTCCTAAAAGCTAAATGTTGTAGTTCTCTGCATTGAAGGGATACAACTGCCAAGGTTTTCATCTTGTGGGAATGCATAGATCTGAAATAGGCTTCACGCATTTTCTGTTACTCTATCTAAATACAACATTGGTGTGGTTCGTTTATGATGATATGAGCTTTTGACTTTTGGAAAAGAAAAAAAAAAGCTGGTTCAAATGTTCTTCATTTAATCTTGGAGCATGGGGAATTTACATGGTTGATCTATGCATGAATTATGTGACCGGCAATTTAGAAAATTGGTTTTTGGCATATATGTCTCCATCAGCTACATTATATCAGCAGTGTTGCTATTTTTACTTTAAGGATTTCTAACGAATGGTTTATTGTTAACAGTAGGGTTCAATAATTATTTGGTTTGTCTATTAAGTCTGTAATGTTTTATTTACAGAGAAAGAGCATCAAGACATTTCTCCTCCTTCTATTGTAAGAATTCCAAACTCTTATGCGACAACAAACATTGTCACACCAACAATTTCTGCATGCAAAGGTTAACTTTTATCTCTCAAATCCTAACACTCGATTCCTTCATTGAGAAATGTTTTAGCTCTTATGTAATGACTCTAATTAATTGACAGAAACAGAGATTGATGAGGAGAGGCCAAATATAAGAGCCGCTTCAATGCTACGTCCACGTGCTGTCTTATCTAGTCCCGGTAATTTCAGTTTACCAAACCATTTCAGAGAAGTTTTCATTTTTCTTTAAAGTGTTATTGAAGTAGATTATTAATCAGGGTATAATTATAGTCATATTTAATGCCTAATAAGTTCTGCCAAGAACTTAATGTCAGTCTTATTCTTAGGATGGAGTTACATATTTTCTTGAGAATTATTTGATAGTTATTCTTGTTTTTGTCTTAACTATTCAAGATAAAGTATAGAAAAACAATTAGAGCTAGCATTCATTTGGTTTGGAATTTGTTTTAGAAAACTCTTATTGAATTGCGTTTGCAGCACTTCTTTAATCAACCAAAACAAAGAATCATGTTTTCCTATTTGTCGGTTTTGTGAACTAGGTAATTATCGTATATTTCCTTTATATTATGACAAGTAATTTGCATGACAGTAGAGAAATAATTTGGTGATGAGTAATTTTCAATACGTAATGTAGTAGTGGAGACTGCAGGATAATTGGGATGTATATCATTCTGTGTGTCATTGTTTATCAGTGTGTTCAAGCAACTCAATCACACTCATATTGTGTATCTTTTTGTTTACATTTGGTTGACTTATCTTATACTTATAGATCGCTAACTTCTGGCATTTTGTAACTTTCTATGCAGATAATGATGCAGTAATAGGAAATAAAAACAGAACTAAAGCAGAACGACCAACTGCTTTGAGGAATCGTAACTCAGTTCAGAATAGACATTTAAAAGCACAATGTAAAGTTATCCCAAGCCACGTCATTACCAAGAGTCCAAAAAATACAAGCTTGTCGAATAATACCACCACGACGGTTGATAAGACTGAGCTTAAAGGAAAGAAGGGATCAACACTGGCAGTTCCAAGTCAGGGAAGATACCTTAGAACTGAGAAATCTGGTCCTGTGAAAACTTGACTGTTTGCTTATTTGGACCACTATTCACATTTGATTGGAGTGATTTAGAGATGTAATCCAAGTGACAATAAGAGCCAAGAGCCAACATTTACGCAAGGCTTACGGTGTAAATCTCTCTCCTATTTGAATACTGATAGTATGAGACAATAATTTGCACAAATACAGGAAAAAATCGAGAGAAAAGAAAGATTGAATTATGCTTATTAAAGTACATGATTGGAGAGTAACTGATTTTATCCTCTATTTTTTTTACCATTTTGTTCTTTTCAATAACAGAATATCAGTTTCCGAAGTTCCTTTGTTCTTCTCACTGTTGTAACCTTATAGCCTCTCGCAATTGGCGGATGTGCCATATAGGACTTCTCCCTGTAGAGTAAAGATTTGCCTTAGACTTTGGCTTCCTAGTTTATGCGCACCAGCTTCCTGCTTGTTTCAGGCTACGTCAAGTTCGTTCTTGACAGGTTAATAAACAAAACAACAGGGTTATTTGATTTTCTCTTGTGCTCCCACAACCAACTATAGTAATCTACAGTCTAGTCTCTCACTTGGCTGGCGATAATGGTTAAATTTATGTTCTAATAGACCTTTTACCAGCAACTTAAATCCAAAAGGAAGCAGATCCAAGTCCCTACCCCAAATCCATCAGGTCCTCAGCTTTCAAACGACTTGAACATTTGGTTGTTTCACACGCTGCATTTTATTTGATTTTATGAGTGCACACATAATTTTACCCATAACATCCATCGAAAGAGATTTGTATTTCTTCAGAAGAAGCTGTACTTGGTTTCAAAATTTTAGTCTCCATCTCAGCATGCAGTAAGTTCAAAAGAAAACAGATTCTTCTGAACTCAGGGTGTGATCTATCTCCTGAAAGAAATACCTTTCCGCTATTGTTTATTTCAATCCAACTACAACCTGGTTGCTTCTTGATTCCATTCCCTTTCATACGAGCCCAAATCTTCTCTGCATCCTCCTTTCTTCCACTGCTGAGATACATTTCCGCCAAAATTAAATAAATACCGGAGTTAGAAGGTTCTACTTCCAGAATTCTCTCGCCAGCAATCTCACCCACCTTGATGTTTTTGTGGATTCTACAAGCTCCAAACAAAGCTCCCCAAACACTTGGAGGAACTTCAACTCCATCTGTTCTTATTTGATCTAAAAAACTCATTGCCTCATCTATAAGTCCAAATCTCCCTAGCAAATCAACAAAACAAGTATAATGCTCACTTGTTGGCTGAAGAAAACACTTGTTTTTCATATAATCAAAGTAGTATCTACCTTGGTCCACCAATCCTGCGTGACTACAAGCAGACAGAACTCCAACAAAGGTTATATGGTTGGGCTTAACATCAGTTAATCTCATTCTTTCAAACATCTCCAAAGCCTTTTTGCCATCTCCATGGTGAGCGAATCCACATATTATAGAATTCCAGGAAATAACATCATGGATTGGCATGGAAGAGAATTCCTGCAAAGCAGATTGCATGTTTCCGCATCTCGCATACATAGTTACCATTGCATTAGAAATTGCAATTAAACAATTCAAACCCGTTTTAATTGTCTGTGCATGGGTTTGTTTTCCGAGATCTAAGGTTGGCAGATCTGAACAGATTGTGAAGACACTAGTAAATGTAGCTTGATCAGGGGATTGACACATTGCTTTCATTCTAATAAAATACTTTAGACCATCCTCCCCACGATCATTTTCTCCTAAACCAAATATCATAACATTCCATACAGTTGTATCTCGATTATTCATCAATTCAAAAACCTTGACTGCATTCCTGACCTCACCTATTTCAAAATAACCAACAATTACATTTGTCCAAGATACTATGTTGCTGTAGGGACATTTCTCAATATATGCATGTGCTTCCTTGATCAGTCCATGTCTTATGAAACCTAAAATGATCAAGTTCCATGTCTTTTGACATTTCTCTGGCATTTCCATGAACTTTTTTATAGCTGCATCAATTTTTCCACTGTACACCAATCCATTAATCAACTGCTTCCAAGAATCCAAATCTCGGACGGGCATTCTCTGATACAAATCTTCTGCCATGTCAAAATCACCATTTTCCACATAACCAGCTATCATCACATTCCAAGCTTGAACATCCTTCACAGGCATCTCTTCGAAGAGTTCACGAGCTTCAACAATCCGTGCTGCTCTCACAAGTCCAGATACCATAATTGTCCATGAAGCAACATCTCTATCATTCATTTTTTTAAAATACTCTTCAGCCAAATCAATTCTTTGACAAGTCACAAGCCCCCCAATCACTAAATTCCAGGAAACCACATCCCTTAACGGCATATCATCAAAAACCCTAATTGCTTCGTTGATCAAACCATTACGTATATACCCAGAAATCATTGAATTCCATGTAACAACATCTCTATGCACCATTCCATCAAAAACCTCTCTTGCCCCGTTAACATCACCACACTGCATCAACCCCGCAATCGCTGTATTATACGAAAAAATGTCACGTTCAGGCATTTGATTAAATGAAGAAATAGCTTTATCGAAAAACCCATTTTGAAAGTAACCCCGAATCATTGTGTTCCACGTGACGGTGTTTCGCTGGGGCATTTTGTCGAACAGGTTTTCTGCTTCTACTATACGTGCACTTTTCATGAGGTGTGAGAGTTTTGAGTTGGTGGGTTTCAGATTTAGAGGTGTTATGGGTCTTTGGTCTTGGGTTGAAAGAGATAGTAGTCCGGTGAGAGTTACAGAGAGAGATCTGTTGAGTCGGAGGATTGGACGAGAAAAGTGGAACATAATACTCTATCCGATTAGAGACCAGATTAGGGATAATTGTAAATAACCCCTGACGTTTAACGAAATGTCAAATTAAACCTTCTAATTTAAAAAGTCAATAAAAAAATCATATTATTATTTAAACGTTTATTAACTTTAATTAAATCTAATTGAATATGTTTATTTAAGTAATTGTTTAGGTGCACATTCACTCATAATTAAAGTGTAAGTGCACCTTCCTTCTACTATACATTTATCGACATGTGTGAGTAGAAGTAATTTAAAAAATAATTAATTTTTAATTAATTTATTAATTTTTTTTTACATTTTAAATTATAAAATAAATAATTATTTTATAAGTTATAGTAATATCAAACGCACTCTAAAATGTACATAAAAGATAGATAACATAACTTAAACTTATAATCTCATTAAATTTATGTATAAAGCGATTATCACATGTCCTTTTTTTCTTTTCTTTTTATAACTTCAATAAATAAAAAAATTATTTAAAATTTAAACCTATCAATTATATTACACTTCTTCTATTATTTATAAGTTTTCATCATAATTATTTAAATGTACTGTTACTATTATTTTAATCCATTATAAATAAAAAAGGAAGATAGTGTGACAAATTAAAAAGTTCATGTTATGATAATAAAAATTACCACAATGGGATATTAAGAATAGTAATAAAATTGAGAATATTTCAATAAACAATAAAAAGTGAGGGTAGTAAGTTAGAGTGTTTTTTTTGGACATAATATTCACGATGGTAATTATCTGATATTGAAATATTATTAGAAAAATATTGTGAGAAAATAATTTAGGATGGTTTGGCATGTAAGATTGGATTGAATTATTTTTATAGAATATAATATGATTGGATTGAATTGGATATGACTAATAAATACTGTGATGTATTTGGTGAAGTATAAATTGAATTAAATTAATTTTCACATAAAATAAAATTATTTTTAAATATTATATAATTAAATTAAAATTATTTAAAATAAATATAAAATTTTAAAAATTAAATATATTTATATTAAATATTTAATAAATAAAAGATATTATAATAATTAATTACATATTAAAATTATAAAAAAAATTAAAAGGATATAAAAATATCGGACTATCAAGGTCCGTATTTTATTTAATGTAATATGAAACTAAACAAAATATAATTATGTTATATGTTTATATCATAGAGATGGCCCCGGTTAGGTTCGAACCGGGCGGTTCGAACCGAACCGGCGGTTTTGAACCGGAACCTAAGGTTCCGGTTCAAAACCGGTTCCGGAACCGGTAACCGGAACCGAGACACCCGGTCCCGGTTCCGGTTTTTTATTTTTTGGAACCGGAACCGCCGGTTCAAAACCGGCTAGGAACCGGAACCGGCAGTTTCGCCGGTTCTGGTTCCGGTTCCATTTTTTAAAAAAAAATGAAAAAAAAAATTTTGTTTCTTAAAAGTAAAAAAAAAAAAAAAAAAGAAGGAACCGCCGGTTCCGGTTCCGGTTCCGAAACCGGCGGTTCCACACCGGTTCTAAAAACCGGTTGAAGAACCGCCAGTTCAAAACCGGAACCGGAACCGAGACCCCTACGGTTCCGGTTCCGGTTCCGGTTAGGCCAAAAATGGAACCGGAACCGGCGGTTCCAAAACCGGAACCGATGGTTCCGGAACCTTGGCCATGTCTATTTATATGGCATGAGATTAATAAGTATAAAATTATATTAAATTAATTTTTTTTAAATTAAATTATATTTAAAAAATTAAAAGATTTAAATTAAATTAAATTAAAAAATTAATTTTTAATAAAATAAATATTTATATTATAAATATTTTTTATTGATATTAAAAATATTATTTTTAAAATATTTTAATAATATATATTAAATATTTAATATTTATATAAATTTATTTTTTTTAAAAATAGAAGTATGGGACAAATCAGTAGGACTCAATTGTAGGACTCAATAGTCCCGTCGCTGGATAAAAATAATATATGGAATTGGGGAATCCGATAATATACATTCAATAAATGCACAACAAACAGCTAATTAAAGTTTAATTTGTTTGAAAGCGATTACTTCAACAAAGTGGGTAAAAAACCAAATCAAAAGGTCCAAAGCACAGTAGAGTAGAAAAATTGAAAAAACTAGAACTTCAAGCATGCAAAAGAAAATGCCCACTACTCTGATCCACGTGGACCACATCCACACGGGAGATTTTCTCCTGATCCACAATCCAGTCTCTTACTGGTTAGAATGTGGCCACATTAGCTTTTAGCCACCCTAACCTTCACTCTCTTTCCTCACATCTGATCACTCAACTGAAAAAAAACCACCACCACCGCTGCTTAGAGCCCATTTCCATTTTCCACTACCATCATGGCTGCCACCGCCGCCGCGGCCATCGGTTCGTCTTTCCCGTCATCCATGCACACTCTCAAGTGCATGCGTTCCAAGCAGTACTGGCCATCTGAGAATGTGCCTCTCTTGAAACTTTCACCAACCCGCATGCTAGCCTCCTCCGCATCACGCCCTTACACGATTGAGCACGTAAACGTAGGAACCATAACGCACAAGTGGCGTGTCCTGAAGATATCTGCTGCTGTGGCGCAAGAAGAGGCTGCTGCAACTGCTACTGAGAAGGAGGCAGGGTTGGTGGAGGAAGAGGAGCAAGAGAAAGTCAATGAAGTTGAAGGAGATGGAGAGGTTAAAGCTGAGGCCGAGACAGAGGCCGAAGCCGAAGCAGAAGCAGAAAAAGCTCCTGTGAACACCAAGCTTTACTTTGGGAACTTGCCTTTTAATGTTGACAGTGCTCAGCTTGCTGGGATTATACAGGAGCATGGAAGTCCAGAGCTTATTGAGGTTCGTGAGATTTTCTTTGTTGAAAACTTGAAACAGATTAATCACCAATTCTCTATTCTACTTTGTTTGATATGCAAGAATCTAATGAAGCTAACTGAGCGAGTTTTGAACGTTTATAGAGTGAAATGAGTTGTACTTGGGGCATCATTTCATATGAAAGATTCTAATAGTTTTAGTAGGGATGATAAATTATAGAGATGTTATCAGGGGCGGAACGAGAGGAGACTGAAATTGGGGAGGCCGGCGTATACTTAACAAATTAAGAAACTGTCAAATTAATATGTGATAGAGCTTCCTCTTATGTAAATTAAAAAATAAAAAGTAGAATCATACCTAAAGCCTAATATAATAATAGCTTTTGTGATCTAAATAAATCTAAATCCTCCACTTAAGAGCTCAAAACAAATAGTTAAGTAAATAAGAAATCAAAACAAATATTCATAGAACTTAACAAGCATTGAAAAATTGTCTATATTTAAACATGCATTTTTTTATTTAACTGAAGGCAAAATAAGAAAAACAAATATGTTTAGTTATCATTAAAATAAAATAAATAATTATAACTAATTCTATAAAAAAAAATTGTTTTTGGAATATTAGATAGATTTTTATGATATTTAATCTAATTTTATACATAATTTTTTTTTTTTCAAAAAATCTGGAGGGCAGGGTCCGCCCCTGGATGTTATGTTTTAACCTCGATGATGTGTATACTATTGAGCTTGTTCTTTAGTTTTTCTATCTTAATCGGGGTGATCTTTGAGTTTTATTGCTCGATAAGTTTAAGCTTTAGAATGGTTGTATAGAAGTATGTGAACTGCAGCTGGGCAGCAGTATTGTTTTTCGGGAAAATTTTTGCAACGAGTTGGTTTAAAATGTTGATGTATAGTTACTGCATGCCTTTTGATAGCAATTCAGTAAACTTTGCAGTGTCTAAGGGTTCAATGTTGGACTCTTATGAAATCTAGTAAAATGGTGTATGAATAAATCCTTTGTTAGAATTTTTAATTTGCTATTCTCTGGCCAGTACCAAGTGATGAAAGCATGAAAATTACAATTGGAGCTGGATAAATCAGCTCCATCTTCATAGAATCGCTATGAATAAACATCTTAACGCCTAATTTGATTCTCCACTACTTTTGGTCCTCCAGCTATTTTTTTTTTTTTAGTTTCTTTCAATATTAGCATGCAATTGCTTCACTCCTTCATGGTTTTCGCTTCGAATAATCTGAAAAAAAAAAAAAAAAGATGTAAAAACGATCATTTACAACCTCTGAGGATTTTGCAGAGTAGGAAATCGAAGGAAATGACTAATGAATATGTAAAAAGGATTGCATCAGAGTGAATACTGAAGAAGGTTTGCTTTGCGATCTACTGATTTGTCTAGCTTTACAGAATGTCCTTATAAAGCTTATCGATCGATAAAGCATTATGACTTTTATTTTCTGTTATTGATTTTGATTACACGCGCCTAATTACGACAACGGCATTGCTTATGAGGCACTCTGTGAAATTTATAAAATTTGTGCACCTTTTTTTGGCCCAACTTTGAATTTGCACTAGGAATTTTATAGTAACATACAATTTACTTTGGTTATACTATCAATCATGCCATGCTATCTCCTTTCTAGTCTCCCAGTTCCTTTTCTTTTGATATAATTTATGCGAATGTTATAGGTACTTTATAATAGAGAAACTGGAAGAAGCAGAGGTTTTGCATTCGTGACAATGAGTAGCGTTGAAGATTGTAATGCAGTCATTGAAAACCTTGATGGAAGTGTAAGAAACTCTCTCTCTCTCTCTCTCTGAGAGTGTGTGTCTGTGTGGATGCTGATGCCTGCATGCATATGTACACATTTTGGTTTGTTTTTGTATATAATCCTATGTGAAACCTAGAAGCAATAGTTCATTAGTTTGATAATTTAGTTGCAGGTTACGTCAAATATTCAATATTTTTCAGTTTTCCCTTCTTTAGAACATAGATGCATAGAAATGTGTTTCTCTCTTTGAGTTCTACTAAACAGAATCATACTATTTCAGGAATATCTGGGTCGAACTTTGAGGGTGAACTTTTCTGACAAACCTAGACCCCGAACACCGTTCTTTGCAGAAACCGAATACAAAGTTTTTATTGGAAATTTATCCTGGTCAGTAACCAGTGAAAGTTTGACTCAAGCTTTTCAACAATATGGAAATGTCGTTGCAGCAAAGGTTATATTTGATGGAGATACAGGAAGGTCTCGTGGTTACGGTTTTGTATGCTATTCAACCAAGTCAGAGATGGAAACTGCCATTAAATCTCTTGATGGAGTGGTATCAATTCCCTCCCTCTCTAATCTATCTTGTTTTGGTGCAATCTTTAAACACACAAGTTTCAATGATACGAGGATGGCTAATCAATTGTTCTTTGTTTTGATACCTTAGGAATTAGAAGGACGGGCATTACGTGTAACCTTGGCTCAAGGAAGAAAGTCATAAGCCTGCAAAGTAAATTAAGGTACAAATCTGGGGAAGTTGGAAGATCTTCGACAATGGCAGTGAAGAACATGTATGAGAAAATGCAGTCACTTGAGCAACCTGAAATAACCTTAAATTGCATGTTCTCTGTAACTAATACTAATGGCGATTGTGATGTAATTTGCTGATTGAAAACGATACTGAAATTTGCATTGCATTGCACTGGTCCTCTTATAAAGAAGTCAGAATTTTTCTCTTATATATTATTAAACTTTTTAAAATACGTTTATTTTATACTCCGTTTATTTTATAAAAAAAGTATTTAGTTATCTTATAAATAAGAGGAAAATAAATATTATTTATTTATTTATTTATTATTATTATTAACAATGAATCACTTAGCCAAATGCCCTCTAAATATAATCCTTCAATTCTAGTTTACTTGCAAGAATAGATTGAAAAGAGTCTAGCTGTCTAGTTGACCATAAAAAGTTACTTTTGCTTTTCTTTTATAGAAGAAACAAAAACAAAAAGCAGCAAATGCAGAAATTAGCGGGAGTCAGCGTTTGATATTGTTGAATGTGTAGCAGACATATAATATAATACCTTGTTCACTAGAAGGCTTGTAAATGTAGATGTTCTCTAATAGCAGTTTGTGGACATTACATGTTGCACTGCACGCCATTTCCATCATTTTCATTTTCCAGAAAAGTTAATAATTATAGTTTTTGTTCTGTTGCTGGCCCATCCTTCGAATTCATATACTAGTTCTATGTCAAAGCAATTAAAGAAAGGGCTAATTGCACTAATACCCTTGTATTTTGGCAATATTGCACTCAATTTTTATTTTTATTGTATAAATATTCCCTACCGTTAGTTGATTTCCGTCCACACTAACTGTTAACAAGACTTTTTGGGTAAAAATAACATTCTACCCTTAATATCTTATTTTATTTAATGTTTTATTATCCTTAATAATTATTTAAAATTTAATTATATAAAAATAATTTTTTTTCTAGAAAAAAAGAACATACCTCATCTTCATGAATCCAAACATTTACCTTGATGAATGACATAAAACCTCGAAAAAGAACACAATAGTCAGGTGAAGAACGCAAATGATGAAGAAGAAAATAAATTGACAAAACACAAAATAGATTGACTCGATGAAGCACGAAATCTCTACAAAGAGATAGGATTCACAAATTGAAGAGATAGGATTCACGAATTTAAGCTACCAATTAGGGTTATTGTTTTTTCAAAAAGGGAAAAAAATGTTTGAGTGAGATATAGAAGGAACTCATAGTTTATTATTTATTACAACAATGTTACAATGAAAATTATAAAACTTTCATTAAAATGAAATGGGCTTTCCCTTTTTTTTGGTCTAGAAGCTCTTATAGAGAAGCCACAATGTATCAGCTTTAGATAGCAGAGCTTTCAAATATTGAAAGCTCTTTTCTTTAATCATCCAAACAATTCTTAAAGTGGCTTTTGTAAGCAATGTTAAAGAGGGCCTTTCAAACTGCTTTTGATAAGTTTTTTATTTTATTTTTTCACTTGGGGGAGGAGGGATTTAAACTTGGGACCTTAACTTTAATGGGGTGAGAGATGTAATTCTGTTTGATAATTTTGATATAAAAAAGATGTTTAGTAAAGTTTCTAACAGAGAATTTCTAAAGCCGCACGATATGACTTGGTGGTAAATGTGTTTATTCAGCCTTATAATGACCTAAGTTCGAATCGCTACCACAGGAAGTGGTATGTTAAAAAACAAAATAGAGATTTTCTAATAATATGAATGATTTGGTAGCAATTGTAAGAGGTTATTTTGTAAAGCAATTATGAGTGATTATTAAATAATATGTCGGGGAATTATAAACTTTTTAAATGGTTAAATTTTTCTCATTAATCATAACATAAAGGCACTTATATCGCAACCTTCATTACATAGTAATATATTTTACTACAAATGTTTTTTTCTTTCAATTTTGATATTTAAAAACATCAAATCTTTATATTTTAATATAATTATAAAAAAAAATTGAGACATTTTAAATTACTTTATTTTATATTAAACATAATTATTATTAAATTACTTTGCTCTTTTGTACTGTAAATATTTATTTTACCTATTAGTTTGTTTTGAAAACTAAATAAAAATAAAAATATTTCATTTTCATGTCTACTATACACATTATATAAATTCACAATGGTTAATATAAAATTTACTAGATACATGCATACTACTTTGAGTTTTACAGTAATTTAATAAAACAAATTAGTGAAACAATCGTATGATTAACTTTACAACAACTTCTTCTTTTAGTATAAATAACTATAATTATTTTAAATTTTATAATAATATCAAACTGACAGTTAAATATTTATTTTTTCTTTAAAAAAATTATTTAAAGATAACCTTATGTGAAGTTGATCACTCATGAGCCTCTAATTATATATAATTTACAAAATAAATGGTATATTTTTTAATTTTATTTTAAAGATTTAACACCTTACGAGTTAGAAGATTATCGAGATCTACCGATATTAAACCTACTAGCATAGCCCGAATAACAATCGTTTGATTAACTTTACAACAACTTCTTCTCTTGATACAAATAATCATAATTATTTTAAAAATTACAATAATATCAAACTGACGCTTAAATATTTATTTTTCTTTTATAAAAAAAATGACTTGAACAACAATAATCTAATTTTATGATTTCTTCTTATTTTGGTACAAATAATCATGATTATTTTGAAATTTACAATTATATCAATCCAACACTTAGATATTTTACCATAATTGTTTTAAAAATTAAAATAATATCAAAATTTTAAAAAATATTTACAAAATAAATGGTCTATTTTTTTAACTTTTTTAAGATCTTACACTTTGTGGTCTAACCAAACAATTGGATTTTTATGAGTAATAATAAGACAATATTTAGAATACTTAGGTTTGAACTTTAGTTATTTTAAAGAGCTTGTAAGGCTCGAACCACTATAACAAGTGATATTTAGTAAAATAAATGGTCAAATTATATAACAATTCTCAATTATTTACTTCGTCCCTTGGATTAAATAAATCCCTTTTAATTTGATTTATCAATCATCAGAAGCATAAATTTTTTTGTTTATAACCCAAAAATTCCCATAAACAGCAAGTTTAGTGAATTCAAACTCGAAACGGGAGCTCCAACTAAACCTTACAATCTTCGGAAAGTAAAAAATTATGATCTTTTAACAGTATAGGAACCCATGAAGGGCTTTGAATTCCAAACCTAGTAAGAGCAAATAATAGACATAACCATTGTACTAATTTTTTTTTTTAATCATAATACATAAACTTCAATCATATTGTAATTTTTATTTTATTTTATAGTAAAATCCATAATTAAACATTATACCTTCATTTATGCCACCTCAAAAAGTTTTAAACTTTTTAATGTCATCATTAAGATAACAAAAAGTTTTTAATATTTAAAATAAAATACTAAAAACATAATAACAAAAATTAGACAACAAAAGCCAAACAGAAAGTTAACACATAAACCCAAAGTGCAAGGTAAGCACCAGCCAGGCAGCCAGCCAAATTAGAAAGTCCTTTTGGCACACACTTTTTGCACCAATTGTGGTGACTGATGACTGTTGGCGGACCAAATAAAACGTGTAATTTTTTTCTTAAAAAAATATATATTAAACGGCAGAAAATCGGAGAAAAAAATGGAAAAAAAAAAAAAACATCCCATGAGCCACAACAGCATAAACACAAAACGCAAAAAAAAAAAAAAAAACATAACATAACAAAAAACAACAGCAAAGGAAACACAATCAGTGGAGAGGATTATTTCCTCAAATCTATCTCTCTAGGTCTCTCCCCCACCTCTCTCCAAAAACCAACGTTAGATACAATATCTCGCCATCTCACTGTGAAAATCTTCATATATGTTTGTTTATAAATATATTGATTCACAGAAGGGTTTTTGTCGGTGGTGTTTGTTTACAGATCTTGGATCTAGGGTTTTGTAGGGTTTAACGTTGTTTTCAAACATGACTACTCCATTTCCTATTCCAGTGACTGCTGCTCAGGTTTCTTTACCTCACTTCACTTCACTCTCTTTGTATTTATTTATTTTTTTATAAAAATATTATGGGTTTTTCGTTGTGTTTACAAAGAATGTTATTGGTTGGTCTAGGTGGGGACGTACTTTGTGGGGCAGTACTATCAGGTGCTGCAGCAACAGCCGGATTTTGTTCACCAGTTTTACAGCGATTCTAGTACTATGCTTCGTATTGACGGCAACACTAGAGAGACCGCCACTGCTATGCTGGTATTTTCTTGTTTTTATTACTTTTTTTTTTCTTTTATTCAATTCAATGCAGTAATTTCTGTTAGTGTCGTTTTTTCAATTAGTTTTTCACTTTGAAATCATGTAATTCTTTTGAGTAATATGTTTGCATTTGTGTCTACTGTGTAGTATATTAGACTATGGAATGGATTGGACTGTGTTCTCCATAAAATGCTATGGATTACTTTTTTTTGGGTTGATATAAAAAATTCCCATACCTTTTTTTCACTTCAGTTTTTATATAAATTTTTTTTATATTTTTTGTGATTGGTTTTTGTGGCAGAATTTTCCAATTTTAATAAATTTTCTGGTTTGAATGTATATATCTTCTGACTGCCATTTGTTTCTATATCCACCTTGGAGTCAGGTTCATGTATCTACTAGGCAATAAGCATTAAATTTCACTACTTATGAGTTTAAGAATTTCCATCTCCGTTGCGGCACGTTCCAAAAGTTGTTAGTGAGATATATTTTTAGCTTCTTTCCGTTCTTGGCGTATTTAAGATAGACAGATCAGTAGAATATATTAATAAAGTTAGGTTAGAAAAAAACAATTTCGAATGTCATTTTATTTTCAATTGAAAAAAAAATCTTATCTTTTGTCTCAAAAGAAAACTATCAGTATATGAACCTTATATCAAATCCCCAGGCCTATATGCTCACTGGGAAGTAAAAACCTATATTCAATTTTAGATTGTCATATAATCACTAGCTCTTGTAAAACTATTTACGTCAGATGTGAATGTAAGGGAACCAAATTCTGCGTTATCTTATTAGTGAATTTATTCAAATATTTCTTAGTATAGATATCGAGACAATGTGGTTGAAGTCCTGACATTTTTGCTAGTTTATTATGCATGTTCGGCTTCAAAATGCTTCCATTGTGAAGGGCCTATTTTTCCTGTTTTGGGTGTGTTTTTGTGTGTATATACAATAAATGGAATATTTACTTTTACCCCCCGCTTTTCTCTGTGGCAGCAAATCCATGCACTCATTATGTCTCTCAATTTTACTGGAATAGAAATCAAAACAGCACATTCCCTGGAATCTTGGAATGCAGGTGTTCTTGTGATGGTTTCTGGTTCTGTGCAATTGAAAGATTTCAGTAGGAGGAGGAAATTCGTTCAAACTTTTTTTCTAGCACCTCAGGAGAAAGGTTATTTTGTTCTTAATGACATCTTTCACTTCATTGATGAGGAAATAATTCACCACCATCCAGCAGTCTTATTAGCGCAGACCAATCTCGACTCCAAACTTAATGTTTCTGCAACAATTCCAGAACCAGGTATCTACATATCCTGAGTTTTGGAGTTTTGGATTTTTATTATCACTGGGTGAATGTAAATGCTCCGTATTTTAGATAGAAGGGAAAGAGTCAGTTGACTGATGTTACTGTATAAATTCATGTAATCATAGTGGGTATCTATTTTGAATTTATTTATATTACTTTTGATCATTACTGAAAATGATTCTGTATGTAATGTATACTTAGGGTTTAAGAAATTCATGAATAAAGTCTTTTATAAATTTGTTTGTGTCCGACAAAGGTTCTGATTTTGGGACTTGTTCTTGTATTCCTGCAAACTCATAATAGTACCTTTTTTCTCAGAATTATCAGGCAGAAAAATCTTGTATTGTGATGTGTTCTGAAAAGTAAAATTGATGATTTTTGCAGTATCAAACTATTTGATGGGTAGTGAAATCCAGGCAAGGGAGTATGTTGCCCCTGTTGATGTCAAAGAAAATGGTCCAGTTGACAGTTACGGTTTCCCAGACCAACGGTTGGAGCATGCCCCTGAGTCTGAAAATATTCTGGAGGATGATTCTGCTGAAGAGTTAAATGGTTCAATTCAAAATACAGTGATTGCCATACAAGATCACCTGCCAGCTTCTGTAGAGGATCCTCTTGGAGAGCCCCAAAAGCACACTTATGCTTCTATTGTAATCACTACACTTACTGGCTATATTATTTAGATTTCTGTGCGTGTCGATGTATCTGTATATTTACTGTGATTTTTTTTTTTGTTTTGTTTTTTATGAACTGATTTTTGTTTCCTTTTCCTTTTCCTTTCTTGATTGGCACTGGAAGTTACGAGTTGCTAAAGGACTGTCTGCTCCATCAGTTGCTCCTCAGACTGCTGTTAACAAGAATGTATCTGCTGCTTCAGACTGGAATCATGCTCCTCAGCCAACAACTCAGCAAGCAACCGTATTGCCAAATGCATATGAAAAGTCAGGAGCAGACACAATGGAGGAGATTTCAGCTGTTGAAGATGAAGGTCAGCCATTAACTGCTACCTTTAGATATCCTCTTTATGTTATAGGGACTGATAAGTTAACAAATCTTATGAAAATCATTGATTTTGTCACAGTTCAATAGTATTTGTTGTTTCAATATTTGGAACTCTGTATCTGTCTTCTTCATAAGATAATACTTAATTTACGTTATTGCTCTTGCTTCTTGACGTGACACTGTTAATTTGTATATATTTTAACTTGATAATCTTTTTAAAGGCATTGTTGTTGACCTTTAAAGTGGTTTCTATATGAATGCTTTCAGAAGAAATAAAGTCTGTTTATGTGAGGAACTTGCCTTCAAATGTGTCTGAATTTGAAATTGCGGAGGAATTTAAAAAATTTGGTGAACTCAGTTCCGAGGGCGTAGTAATCCGGAGTCGCAAGGTTCATTTCCTTGGCCTGTCTTTGGCTATATTGAAACACCTCTCTCTTATACTTAATGTTCTACATTTTTTGCAGGATGTTGGTGTTTGCTATGCATTTGTTGAATTTGAAGATATGTCCAGTGTACACAACGCGGTCAATGTATGAATACTTAATGCAGCATCTTTTTTTATTTTTTTTTCCTTTTGCCTGTAAAAATGGTGTGCCAGGTTCACAACTTCAGGATTGCACTTAGATCAAATGTGCTTTTGCAACACTTAGTTTTCTTAAATAGCTAAATGTTAAAGACTTGAAAATCAGTAGGCACCTCGGGTGGGCTTATGACTGCTTTAACTAGCATTCGCTGTAGGATTGTTGTTGCTTTAGTTGATCATGCTGCTGCTGGCTTGTTGCTGTTTTTTTCTTACCGGTAGAGCATTAGTGTTTACTTAATCTGATCTTCAAGTTCGTGTTAGCTTTTTTTTAAAAAACTTAAAAAAAATTGTTCCTTTATTTCTGGTGGATATTAATAATAATTTTTTGAATTAAAATTTATGTTTGAATGAAAGCCTATTTACTTGTTTCTGTCTATTAATTGTGTCATATATTCCTTCCATATCTATGTAGGCGGGTTCTGCTCAAGTCGCCGGGCGACAGGTATATATTGAAGAACGTAGACCGAACAGCAACATACCATCTCGAGGAGGAAGTATGTATTGCATTCCTGTGTCAATATTATTGCTATTTATGAAATGTTTCTTTTGCAAATGCTTGAGTATCTAGAACATCAAAATATCATTACCTTAATATAGTGACTACAAGGATGTTTCGTAGTGACCCCATGCATTTACCACTCGACTCCTGGAAAATACTACATTGGTTTAAATGTGATGTATCGGATATAAAGCAGAATGATATTCTTCTAAGCACAATCTTGCGGTTCATAATGCTGACATCCTGGATTATGTCTGCAGTTCTGTGTTCCACAACACTGGAAATGAGATGAAAAATAACAGCATTATTGACACAATCATTATTTGAGCTTTGTTTTGTTTCTTGATAATTATCATCACATCATAAATTAGTGGGCTTTTCTTCCTTGCTTCGTATTCGGATAACACTTAGCTACTCCAGGGATCATATAATCAAAGTGTTCTCTTTTTAACAGGACGTGGTAGAGGCCGGGGCAGCTACCAAATAGATGCTCCAAGGGGGCGGTTTGGCTCTCGAAGTTATGGGAGGGGAGGTGCTTATGATGGGGGTGACCGAGACTACAACAGACCGAGAGGAAATGGTTTTTATAGACCGGGTTCCCGCCAAGACAGGGGATTCCCAGGTCACCAAGTATCAAGAAGTGGACAGAATTTATCAGAGTAGAAAATATTTAGATGTTCTAACAAAGGGAAAGAAGAGATCAAAGTTTTGGGTCCAGCCATGAAACTGAAACACAATCACCTTTGTTGGTAGGAACAATATATTGATAAATTGAGATGTCAGTTTTATTTAGATGTGATTTCCATATTATGTCCAAGGGTTTTCTTGATTTTTTTTTTTGTTTCTTTTGATGGAATTTCTAATAGGAAAAATGGTGTTATTCAATTTTGAGCTCAATTGTTCTAAGTAGTGAAATCTACCATTGGTTCCTCTGATTTGTTGCATTTATTCATGTATCCATTTCATTATAATGTAAGTTTTTTCGTGTTTCAACCAACCCCTCAGGTATGTAAGTTTTACTGGGAAGGAGTTAAAGCAAATTTTCAAAGTTTGTAATTGAATGCTAAAATATCAATCATGAATTAAAAACTAATAAATCGTAGTAATTTATTATATTAACATCTTTAAAACATAAGAAATGATCCTGATTCAAGTTCATTCAAGCTCTTAACTTTCTGAGACTTCAAAAACATCTTATTTTATACTTCAAAAACATGGAAACCAATTCAACTTTTCATTTTAGCATATTATCGTTAGAATTATAAATAAATTAAACATCTTATTTTATACAATAATATCATCTTTCTTATTGCACACAATTGTCTGTCTATGAAAAAACTGCACCTTTGAAGAACCTGTATGTACCCATAAGAAAAACCTTATTTTATGTAATTATTCTCTCTCTCTCTCTCTCTCTCTCTCTCTCTCTCTTTTCTTGCCCTCGATAGCAACTCTTATTGAAACATAGTATTATATTTTATATATCAACTTGATGGGGATTAGGTTATGATCCTGATCTACAATCATATGTCACTCTGGGAGCACTTTACTAGGAACCTGTACTATGACAATGTGGTAGTTACAACTGATTAGTGCAAAAAAGAGTAGAAAATGTTCATACTTCTAACTGATATTACTTTTCTGATGCTTTGACACCTATAACAAAAAAAAACTTATAATCTGCTTGCAGGATTGCTGGTGTAGAATATGAGATGGGCTTAAGCATTTGCTATAGTTACTGCTCCTTCATGGAGGAGATGCACCTGAACGTGATCTTGCCTTGCACCATCTTCTTCCTCATCTTCTTCTGTTTCCCAGAGGAAACTAGCATATGCACCGAGAACATGGCTGAATGCAGAGAAACAGTAGGCCAATCACGGTTCATGTTAACCACTGAGACATATATTATTCAATTGAGAAAAAAGTTTGCAGCCATATATGTTTTGTCATTCAGACCGACAAAAGTGGTTCCTTGAAATCTGAAGTTCGCAAACAAGAATTTGTGATCTATTAAAGAGAGCTTCTAGTAACTAAATATCAATCCAATTGTACTATTTCATTACCAAATGAATTAAAAGTAAGGCTAATTCACAGGACTTCCATCATTATTCTAATTCTCTATGTGCCAACGGGACACCATGAGCTTGACACACTGAAGAGACATTTTAACATGGAACATTAAAGTTATATGAAAGGCATATAATTCTGAAGACAAGGAGGTATGCGAAAATTTATACCTATCTATAGGACTAGCTTGAACTGCTCGCTCAAAGTAACACAAGGCTTTATCACGGTCCTGGTGAAGTTCCCACACCAATTTAGCATAATGTGACATGATTTCACCATCTGCTGGATCAGCTAGTATGGCACGTGAATAGAACTCCTCTGCTCCATGAAGGTCTCCTTTGGACTGTCAGTATAACAGGAAAACAAACCGGAAAGTGAGAGAGGACCAATGATAATTAGGACTTCATCAATCAAAAGAAGCCCAAATTATATAGGTCAATCATGAAAGAATTAACAACAACGTAAACAAATTAGTTCTCACCCTGTCTGTTATACAGCACAAAATACCAAGTTTAGCTATGAATAATGTAATGCTATTAATATAATCTTTCACAACATCTAAGGCATTATGAAGGTCCACATTGGTATAGGTCATAGTTCAGAATGCCATTTGAAACAAAATAAATGCAGGCAGGCACCTTTTGATAGTGTTTCATAGGAATATGATATTGGTAACTTGTGAAAATCCAAATACTGCTGATTGGAAGGGGATTTCTGTGTGCTGGGACCAAACCTGAGTCTTGTGTGGGTGACAATCAATCCTAAATGCTCATTATACACAATGGTATTACAAACAACTATATTTTCATAGACATGCATGCTTTAACTGCTTGGATATTGCACTAAGTCCTCTATAAAAGCTGAAAGAGATCCACACTTCAGACACTACTTACAGCAATAGCTTATTTGTAATGGTAACTAAAACCAACTTTATCTATAGTCAGTGAAAACTCTGAATATCCAAAATTTAGAAAAGTCTTTTATCTGTCCGAATCCTCCAGGTCTTGAGCATATGTTTTAGTTAAATAATCTTGAAAATAAGACGTTAATTGTTATTGTTTAACCAAAGAACATAGTTAATCAGTGAGGTGTGCAATGTACATATGTCAGTAATAAATATGCAGCTCATATCAGATCACCTGACACAAGAACTCAGCATAATTTCTTAAAACCAAAGGGTTGCTAGGATTTTCCTCAACCATCCTCCTGAGATAATCCTCAACATTGCCACCACTGTCAGCATCAGCCACAGTAAAACTGGCCGTATCAATCTTGAGCCCTGCTGCAAAGTCAAGGGATGGGCTAACCAACTCAATGACTGGTTCAGGAACTGATTTGTCAAGATCATTAGGATCCTCCTTTTCAATCAAAAAAGAGATGTAACATCATCATAACCTTTCCCAACAATGAGTTACTGGAGCCAGCCACAAAAAAAGAGAAAATACTGTATACTAAGCAATTTCAATTCTTTAAACCAAGGCCAGTAGTACCTCAACATGTTTTTGTTGTGATATATCATCTTCCCTGCCATCCTCTATTTCCCAGAGGAAACTAGCATAAGCTGCAAGAACTTTGCTGAAACAATAAATAGAAAAGGTTAAAGTTTGGATGACAGACACCATGTCAATAAAAAATTAACTCCATCAGTCCAACCAACTCCATTCAGAGGTAACTCCTGCTTGTTGAAGTGTAAAATCAGAGAGGTGTTTCCTTAAAGGAGCAAGATAATGCAATTGAGTACTCACCTATCTTGAGGAGCAGCTTGAGCTGCACGTTCAAAGTAACTCAATGCTCTATCTTGATCATGATGGAGCTCCCAAACCAGTTTAGCATACTGCAATAAAATTTCACCATCTCCAGGATGTGCTAGGGTAGCACGATGATAGTAGTCCTCCGCTCCATGAAGATCCCCCTTGGACTGTAAGTAAAAAACAGAATAGATCATGTAAGAATGATATATTTTGTTGAAATAAGTTTTTTCCCTTACTAATTCTGTGTTGGGTAAAATGTATGAGATTTCTATATTCACAATTTTTATACACTCTGGCAGTGTGATGCCCTTTCATAATACACTTAATTGGCTGGATGCATAGCTGGTGGTCAGGCCTGAAAGTAATAGAAAGCCGAAAGCAGCAGCAGTGCCAGTGACAATAATAAGAAAATGAAAAAATAAAACAAAACCATTAAGGTCAGCTACAAACACCCTCTTGACAGTATCTGATGGATCATAATTGGCCTATGATTATATATATGCCAATACTAAAATAGAAAACCAACAACAACAGTACACTTGCTACAATCACACTATTGTGCAATAGATCTGAACACACTCGGAAAATTGACTACAGAAGATTTTAATCACTTTGAAATTCATCCGTATAATATAATACAAGTTGAATCATGATGACTAAACTGAATCAGAATCAAAGTAAAAGGATTCATCTAACCTGTAAGAGCTTAGCATAATTCCCTAGAAACAGAGGGTGACAGGGGTACTCATCAAGCATCCTCTTATAATACTCCTCAACATTTCCGCTCTCATCGAAATTTGCCAGAGTGAAATCAACCACTTCACCACCAGCAAAACCATCAATACCGATTCCAAGTCCTGCGGCAAGGTACATGGGAGGACTACGCGGTTCAACTTCTTCTTCAAGATTCAAACCACGGATTCCTTTTAATCCTTCTTCGTCATCTTCCACTTCTTCTTCCTCAATCAATCCCATGTGTTTCTTCCCAAAACTGAAGTCGCCACTACCCGCGTCATTTCCAATTGTAACAGTTCTCACGAATGCTGCTTCTCTCTCCAGAACTTCTCCAATCTTTTCTTCATGATCTTCAACCCCATCAGCCGAATTGTATATCGAAAAAGATGGCGCAGTCCTCAACATTGATTTGTAATTTCTGTTGGAAGACTTGTGCTGTGATGTATCCGAATTACGAAAGGCTTCAGATGTATCACAGGAACTATAAGACAGTCCTTTCAAATATCCATCTGATCGAGATCTTCGAAAGCCTTTTAGCCTAAAACTATTGGTCTCTCGACTAACTTCATGAGAGAAACCAGAAGCTGAGTGAGACACCGGAGATGAGCAGCACGAAACGGGGTTCAAATAGAGGTTGTGATCATGCTGATGTAGCAGGCCTTGAGAGAAGGAGATTTTGGTGGTGCAGTGATTGCTGTTGTTGATGGTAGTAGTTTCAAAGTCTCTATTGGGACTGTCTGAGAAGGGAGAGACAAGTGATCCAATAACTGGGGTTGATGAGCTTCTGAGCATGTTCCTCAAAACTTATAAAATCAGTTTTTGTGGGTTGCTTGAGATTGCAAATCTCTGTGCCCTCTTAGCTGTGAATGAGAAAACTATAAGGTATTAAGACATGTATTCTAAAGTCGAATACTAAAAAAAAAAAAAAAAAATAGAAAATACCCAAGTATATAATTATGCTAAACATGCAATAAACTATAAGCTATTCATGCCTGCCCATGCATTTTCATTTACATTTCAGAAGTCAGAACATATTTAAGAAGAATAAATAATAACAGACACAATTAATAAAGGAGAGGTACAAACTTCCCAATACAATTACAGACAAGCTTACAGATCTTTGGTACTGACTGAGATTAGAAAATTATTATCCGGTGCTGCAACATGTGTGTGGAGGAGGTGGGATTACTAAATAACATACCAACAAGTGCACGTGAATCGTGATTGCCTTTTCAAGTAAAGGGCCAGAACCCCGTGAAAATTAGTTTTGTAGACTCTTGAATCGGTGTTTTCTAAATCTGAAACCAGAAAGCAAGTGGACAGCTCTGTTCTTTACGTCACATGATATCTTGCGCAAACCCAAAAAACTTGGGTTCATCTAATGCATGAAGCCTCGCCCACTCAAATTTTGTCATGTAGATGTCAAAATCTCACGTGAAAACATGGATGCATCTAGGTGAGGAGCGAAGCCATACTTGTGGAAGAACAGAAAGCAGTTTCCGTGTAAAATTACTTTCTATAGAAGTTTTTACAATATAAAAAATTACTTAAAAAATTATTTTTTCGAAAGACAGTAAATAGTTTACGTATTTTTTCCAATTCAATAACTGCGTCCTCCTTGAGTTATAATCAAATATATAAATTTCTTCTTCTTCTTAAAAAAAAAAACTATATTAAGAAAAAGACAGGAAAAGCACTGTGACATTTAACAATACACAAAAGCACTTCCAAAAGTGCAAAAACACCAGAGAAATTACTTACCTAGTAGCTTTGGCCAGCAGATCTGTAAGTGCTTCAAAATCGCAGGCAACAAGTCTTCACTTGGAGTGTAAGCTCGAGTTTATTAATCATAACCATTTGATTTCTCAATTTCGTTCGCTTGGGAGTGACAACGAGAACGATGTGACACGAGTAAGTTCGCTTCCATAGCTGTCACTGTCATCGCCATTGTTTTGTATTTTTAATTTCTGAATTCTGAGTCATCGTCTAAGCGATTTTATCATATCTATTTACGATTTCACGAGACAAAGACGCCGTAGTCAAATTAAAATCCAAAAGCACGGTTTTGTAAAAATGGTGCTAGTAAATGGGCCTATATCTCAATCTAGGCCCAAGTGGATCCATTTTTTACCACTAATTTTTTTTTTTTTGAAGAATTTTTTGCATTAAGAATTTATTTTATTGTAATTCATGAAAAGAAAAATTATTATTTTTATAGTTATGTTTGTTAGATTTGCTTACATTAGTTGCATACAATTGATTCGTTTAGTTTAGCTTAATAGAAACTTCTATAACATTTCATAATTCAAGTTCAAACATTATGCTTTAATTTTAATTGATTTTCACTTGTATTTTATACAAAATTTTGCATAATATTCTTAAATTTCAGCTTAATAATATCTAAAACAATTCAAAAGTTGGAGAAGCATATTAGAAAATGTGGGTGTAATAAGAAAGTGAAAATATATTTACAAAAGTGTTAGTGAGCAAAAAGTACAAAAGTAGCTGAAAATAAAGATAATTATATATGACTACTACTACTTCTTCTTCTTTTTTTGATATAATAAATATGACTTATATAGAAGCTTCTTTTTGTTATTGATGATACGTATATTGGACATACCAATCACATGGCAACTCGTGGCATGTCCTCGAATTCAAAATTGTAATAAGTCAAAGTCCTTTTGAACTCCTATCGTCCTTCTGTCGATAGGTACCATCGATAAGTTTCTGCAAATATATGAACTCGGTGGTAAACAGTAGAAATGTCAAATCAAGCATCACAACTTATCAGAATTGCCAAGTGTCCCAACCGGTAGAAGCAACCAAGACCAGAATTGCTATAAATTTTGAGTCTACATTCAATTTTAGGGAGAGTGAACTTAAGTAAGGAAATTTAGTAAAGGTCTAGGTCATTTTTTATACAATTATCATCGCTGACTTGATCATTGGAGGTTTGTTACCGACGATTTGTCAGTACTCCTTCTTACGCTGTATTTTTTGCAGGGCAGACTCAGTCAAGGCATACCCTCCAAGTTAAGGGACATTCACTGCATCAACATTGGTACTAGAAGAAGGGTGGAATCAAGCAATCCCTCTGCGGAAATATAATGGATAACCAACACGAGAGTCAGAACATACCGGATACGAATGCATATTTTGTGCCGCACAAGCAACCTGGGGGCCAACCTGATCCACCACTGTGAAATGACTGTCAACATTACCAGCAATATCCACTTTATCCTCAGACCAACACATATCAACAATATCCAGATCCCTATTATAGGGTTCCACCCTAACAACATAGTTATTACCCCTACGAGTACCCTCTGCATCCTTACCCACTGTATCCTTACCCTCCGCCTCCCTTGACTATCGTCCCACTAAATTTGCACCCGCCTCAGACTCAACAATTATTTCCTCTGTTACCCGACAACCCTCAAGTCTGGAACTTGGAGGCTCAAGTCCAAACCCTTACTCAAAATTTAGCCCGAGTCATTAACATGATGGAGGCCAGACATAGAGCGGATTCTGATGAAGTACTTTTGAAGTTGACTGCGAGAGCACATGGCTACGAAGCTCGGAGGCAGGAACAAAATGATCCTATAGATTTGAATCTGCCACTAGGAGAAAAAGCTCCAAAGATGATAGGGGTTACTTGTTCTCGGGAGGAACGAGACGGTTATGCTTCGGACCCAGCTGATGCACGGCAGGTCAGGCACCGTCCTGGTAATCCTCAGAGGGAGGCTATCGGAGGAAGTCCTAACGTTCATCAAAGAAGGATTTACGGAGGGAACCGTGCTCATCTAATTCTAGACTTGGATCCACGTTTGATATATTTGATGGATTAAGTCGAGGATTTGCAAGAGCGTACATATGGAAGGGATGAGATAGCACAGAGGAAAGAGGAACGGAAGAGTGTTGGCTCCATTTCTTAATAAAAAATAGGCTTTCATCTTTATCTATTTTTACCTATTTTTGTTCCATTCCTGGGTAATTATCGGTTATTTTTATTGAGTGTGCAGGTTTAGGGACTTTAGTGAAGATTTTATCAAATATTTGAAAAAATGTGTAATTTTCATAACTTGGTAATAAAGGCCTAACTGAAAGCATATCAGGAAATAAGGTAAAAGCGCAATTTCAGAAAGTTGCACCATAGACTTAGTGAAACGATGCCATTTTGATGAAAGAAAAGAGAAAAAAAAAAAATTATAACTGTTTAACTTCAAAAAAAATGAAGGCGCAAGTCGTGGCCATGCAAACAACTCACCCTAGTGTTGATTTAAAAGAAAGGAACGCAGCAGCAGACGAAGGAGACTTGGACGGAGTTGCGGCAGTTGTGAGAGGCTAGTTATGGGTCTGTGAGCTGTGGCAAGGAAGGGGAAAAGCAGCAGCAGCTGTTGGAAGAAGAAGAGAAGGCTGGAGCTGTGGGAAAAAGAAGAAAAAAAAGAAAGCTACGGCAGCCGTGAGCGGACCAAAACTGGAGGAAAAAAGACAATAGCACTAAGGGGAAGAAAACAATAGCACCAAGAGAGGAGAAGGCAGAAAACTGAAGGAGATCCATGGAGAGAAAGGGAGAGAATTTGGGCAGCAAGGAAAAGATAGAAGAAACAGTTATTAGGAGACTAGGGACGTGACTTCGAACGATTCTTGACCCAAAAAGAGTTTATCTTTTTTTTTCCTTCATGTGTATTTCTTTTATATTTATGTTTATGACACTTATTTCGAATTTAATATTTAGTTTTGATTTTTTGATGATTAACTAATTTTGTATGCTAGAATGATGATAGATCTTTTTATGAAATTTTGAATGGATTTATAAATTATTTTGATTGTTGATTATTATTTGGTTAAGTGGGTATTTTGTGTTTAATGTTTCTAAGTGTAATGGCTTACATTTATTTGATTTTGTTGTTGTGAGTTATGAACCGAGAGGTGACACTTATAACGTGTTCATTAAAATGTCCACCATGATTTTGGAGTTAAATAGAGATATATTAACTTATTTTGTATGATCATTGTTAGTGTTATTGTTATTAATGCATTCTCATACATTTGGATATTCATCGAGAGATAATATATTAGTGTATGTGATAATAAGTTCGATTTATTCAAGAGAAGACTTTGAACAATGTAGTTAACACGATCATCAACCGGTAATAACTCATTTTCATTACATTTTTATTGCCATTCATTAAGACATAATTAGGGAAGTTAGAATCCTAGCTAGTTCTCCTTTCGATCCAAGTTTCAATTTTTATTTCGTTCTGTTTCTTTTTAATTAGTTTTAATTAGTTATTTTCATAATCTCTTCGATTTATTCAAATAGATATAGACTTGATTATTTTTAGTACTCAATACCTAAATATTCCTGTGGAGACAATAATTTACTCATTCTTTATTACTTGTGCCGACCTCGTATACTTGCGGGTACAAAAAGGCGTAATAAAGAGCCTGTTCACCGAGGATATATCTTCAGTAGAAATTTCCAGTCACAAAAAAATACCGAGGAAGGACATGTGAGGATACAACGGGACTGGGGACCCCGATGATCACTTGGATGCTTATCTAGACTGGATGAACATGCAAGGGGCTTTCGACGTGCTGAAATGTAAAATATTTCCTTTGACACTTGTAGGAGATGCTAGAACGTGGATAAGTGGATTGCGAGGACAAAACATATCGAGCTTCACGAAACTCCAGAGAGAGTTCAAGAGCCAGTGCACAGGCAGCCGGTGCCGCCGAAGGCACATCGCCCATCTTGTTTCGGTGAAGTAACAACTAGGGGAAAGTCTCTGTGACTATGTTAAGAGGTATCAAGAGGCAGCACACCAAGTTCAAAGTTTTAGTGATATGGGCGCTCTTATGGCATGCACTGAAGGCTTACAAGACAGACGCCTTTCTTAATCCCTTTTCAAGAATGGGTTGTCCTCCTATAGAGAACTGATGGAGCGTGCGGAGAAGTACGCAATTGCAGAAGAGATCAGCGGGGTAAAAGGAAAGAGCGGGGAAGCACAACCATCGGCTAACCAAAAGAAACTCTGGTTCAATAAGTACACTAAAGGCAAAACCAAGGCTCTTAAGGGAGACAACCACGTCAACGTCGAACAGACCTCCAAAAGAGATAAAGTCCCAAGGAGCAAGTTGGATAAATACACACCATTAAAGCTACCGATGGAGCAAGTGTTTGAAAAGGCTCAGAAAGCTCAACTTTTGCGGTGGCCTAGTCTTATGAGGACTTCGCTCGAGCAGAAGGACCCTTGGTGGCGATGTGAGTTTCACCGCGACCATGGACATGAAACTTAAAATTATTTTGATCTGAAGGAGCAAATTGAAGAACTAATCCGTAATGGACAACTCCAAGACTGTGTACAAAAGAATCCAGCATGAAAATCTAGACAAAGGGAATGGTAAGCAGGTGATCAAAGTGCCACCTTTTGATGAGGATGAACCCATAAACCACATAATCCAGGAGCCAGGCGTAGGGGACGATGGGGCTCATCTGACACCAGGAACCTCCGCGAATGTCCATGTAACAGGAAACCCCCAACTCCCGCAGTTTAATTGGGCGGCTATAACATTCTCCCCTAAAGATTCTTGGGGAGTCAGATACCCCCACTGTGACACCTTGGTGGTGGCAGTCAAAGTTTCTAATCGCACAGTTAAGAGGGTACAAATCGACCATGAGAGTTCAACCGATACAATACCTTGGACAATTGTTGAGCAATTGGGTTATAGACTGGAGCAGTTATAAGCAATTCGATATTGCATCAAGGGAATCGGGGGCCAGAGAACCAAACCCTTTAGACAGCTGGACTAACCCGTGAGATTCTGCACTCGACCTCTAACCCGCACTCTGTGGGTGACTTTCCAAGTCGTAGACATTCCCTTTCCCTTTAACATATTGATCGGAAGACCAACTCTCTATGATTTGATCGCGATAAGCAGTGCTATTGCATGAAACTGAAGTTTTCTGCTAAGAACAGTGAATGAGAGATGAAGGCGGATCAAGATGAGTACCAAAGATGTATAGAAATTAGCAGAACATTGCTGCCGCCGTAGAAAACTCGATGGTGATCATGATCGATAGTACTACTGAATCCAAGAAATGAAGTTTCAGGAGATTCAAGAGAAAGTCCCTCAGCGTATTGCTTCAACAACAGTAGAACGACGAGCTCGGAAAGGCTCAGGTTATGAGCCTAGATGTAACATCCCAAATTTCGGATAATTCATTTTGAATATGTGGATAAAATAATTGTGAGTTGAGGGGTGTAAAACGTAATTAAATGTAACGGTCCAGAAATAATGCATGAAGAAAAAGAGAGTGAAAAACTGGGGCAGTGTGTACCGCGACCACAGATCGCGGCGAAAAATGGCATTTTCGGGTAGTGAGCAACGCGACCTAGTCACCGCGACCACAGATCGCGCTAACTGGCTGGCGATGAAAAAATGAAATTCGGGCAGTGAGCATGGCGATCACCAGCATGACCAGAGCACCGCGATGTGTGATCGCGATGAAGGCGGTGGAGTTGCTCCGGCGAGTAACGCGACCTGGTGGCACGACCACAGGTCGCGACGACCGAAAGATTATAAAAAAAATAAGCTTGTCGAGGAAGCTTATTGAAAAAGTCAGACAGAAGAATAGAGAGGGAGAGACCGAGAGAAAAAGAAAGAGAAGAAAGAAAGAAGAGAAAGAAGAAGAATAATAAAGAAAGAAGAGAAAGAAGAAGAAGAAGAAGAAGAAGAAAAAGAAGAAGAAGAAGAAGAGGAAGAGGAAGAGGAAGAGGAAGAGAAAAAGGAAAAGAGAAAAAGAAAGGAGAGGAAAAAGAAAACCTAGAAATGCGATAGTCGAAAGGAAACGGTATCCAGGTTAGTGTATACCCGTTTTCAAAATCTTTACAAAAAGTATTAAATATTTTTAGTCTGAATCTACGATTTATTTGAAGACTTTAGTTTGTTTATAATATTTTTCCTTGGAATGATTTTATTTTTGGTCATATTTCAATTATTATGATTTTATTGAAATTACTAGTGTTAGAATATTGTATGAATATTGTTTACTTTTCATGAAATCATATATGTATATTTTAAGAATATCGTTTGAATTGTATATTTATTGAGTTGACCGTGAATTTATAAATTACAGTTATTATTTGAAAATGTTATATCGAAACGGCCCTAGGATACTTGGACATAGAAATGGATATAGGAGGTTGGTATACCAGTTGGGTTCTGTTAGCATGTAACACCCCCTGACCCGACCCGGCCGGACCGGCCCAGGGAGCGCTACACGGTTTTCAATACTTTCTAAATTCATATACATTTCAAAATCGTTGTGAGCCCATAAAACAATTTTCGACTCATTGGAAACCATAGAGTTTATTATTTTAAAAATCATTTTTGAGTGAGCCCAAATCGATAAACTTTTTACAAAAATTCGGCAGAGTTTCGTTTGTTTTTCGGATTTCCCAAAACCTGCTTTTACACAAATCAATTCAAATTCAATTCTCAACAACACTTATATAACATTTTCAAACAGTTGCGCACTCTGTCGTTTAGTGCGACTTTTCATCACATTTTATAAAAATAAAACAAATCAAACTTTAATATTTACAAACATAATACTAATATAAGACATAAATCATAAATATTTAATTACAAAACATATTTACAGACTCACTGTATATGCATGTTTACAAAATACATATATAACAATAGAACTACCCAACTGTAGTAATCCTGTGACTCGGTCTGCAACTCTTTCTTCCTTCAGTCTTTAGCTTCTTCCGGATCCCTGGTACCTACGCGTTAGAAACAAAACTAATGCGCTAAGCATATAGCTTAGTGGGTGTACTATAAACTCAATTAAATAAACCACAATATAAATATCTTTTAAGAAGAAATAAATCACAATATGAATTTCATTTCTAATCATGTACAAATCAAATGAACTTCAATATCAAATCATAAAACTGTTTCCATCACTTTAATTTCCACAATAAAAGCAACATATACAATCGATTAATAAATTCATTCAATTCACTTCCCAATTCGTTTCAAATCTGGCCCGCTAGAATACTAAACATAACAGGACTGGAATATGGGTCAAACTCCCACCGAGGACGAATCCTACGAGTGGTACGTGTCTCCCAACTCTAGGACCGTGGGTACGGAACCTAGAGAGGTACATAACTCCCTATCCCAGGAACGAATCCTTGGGAAGGTACATGGCTCCCAACCCCCAGGACGAATCCTGAGGAGGTACGTGTCTCCCAGCCTCTGGACGAATCCAAGAGGAGGTACATAATAATCATCAGTATCAATCAGTAGCGGCGCAGTACTGCTCAGTAAAACCCAGCTGGTATACCAACCTCCTATATCCATTTCTATGTCTCAGTATCCTAGGGCCGTTTCCGATAAACTAAATTCACAATCAATTTCGTAATAGTTAATCAATAACCGATAATTACTCAATAAACATATAAGTCACGTAGTACTCTTCAAGAAGCATACTCAAAAATTTTACGAAAATCTAAATCAATTATTTTTAGAGAAATCGAAATATTCGAAAACGAAATCGAAATACGATCTATCACAAAATCAGTCCAAAATCAACAATAAAGACATCAAACATCGATTTTTCATATACAATAAACAATTTTCATACGAAAATCGAAAGCGAGAAATCTCTACGAAATCGGAAACGAAAACGAAAACAAAAACGAAAACGAGAACGAAAGCGAAAACGAAAACGAAAACGAAATATTTTTCGTAAAGATTCCGAAAACGGAAGTACACCAACCTGGGAACCGTTTTTTCTCGGTCGAGAAGTCGCGGTTCTACGATTTCGTTTTCCTTCCCTTTCCATTTTCTCTTTCACCCACACTTTCTTTCTCTCTCTTTCCTTCCTCTTCTTCTTCCTCTTCTTCTTTTTCTTTCTCTCTTCTTCTTTTTCTTCTTTTTCTTTTCTTTTCTCGGTCTCTTTTTCCTTCTTTCTCGCTCTCTCTCTCTTCTCTCGCTGTTTTCTGGCTTCTGCGAGAAGCTTCTCTTTTTTTTGTATATTTTTTTCGCTACCGCGACCGTCGTCGCGACCTGTGGTCGCGCCACCAGGTCGCGATGCTCACTGGAGCATTCGCACCGCCTTCATCGCGAGCGCGCCTTGGTCGCGCTGGTGGTCGCGTTGCTCTCTGCCAAAATTTTACATTTTCATCGCGAGCAGCTCATCGCGACCTGTGGTCGCGGTAACTGGTTGCGATGCTCACTGCCAGAAATCTCGTTACATTTAATTACATTTACACCCCCTCTAATAACAAAATTTATTTTCACATATATAAATTTAATTATCTGAAATCCGGGATGTTACATAGCAGTACTGCACCGATATTGAGATTGATATTGATGATTTATTATGTATCTCCTCATGGATTCGTCCAGGGGTAGGGAGACACGTACCTCCTCACGGATTCGTCCTGGGGTACAGAGACACGTACCTTTCTAAGGATTCGTTCCTGGGATAGGGAGATATGTACCTCTCTAGGGTCCGAACCCTCGGTCCTAGGGTAGGGAGATACGTACCACTCTTAGGATTCGTCCTAGGGTGGGAGCTATGTTCGACAAACAGCAACTGTGGTCGGACGACCCATATTCCAGTCCTAGTTTATGTTGAGTATTCCAGAGGGCCAGAATTGAAGTGGATTGAATAATATGTTTATAAGTGAAGTTAGAAATTGATTTTATTTAAACGTTTATTTTAGTAAGTGAAATTGATTGTAAAATAAAGTGATAATTTCATTTAGTACGAATTATTTAATTGATTTAGTTGTTTTTACTACATTGATTTCATATGATTTAAATTCCTAATTGAATTGAATATGGTATTGTTTTCTTTAACTACATTGCGATTTAGAGTATGTCAATTATATTATGATTTTTATAAATGAGTTTAGTGTACACCCACTAAGCTATATGCTTAGCGCGTCGGTTTTTATCGCGCGTAGGTCACAGGGATACCGAGGCAGATAAGGAGTAGAGAGGAGGTACCTGCAGCTAGAAGACTTCAGAGTCACTGCATTTATTGGGTAGTGATATAGTTTTTGTATGATATATTTTGTAAGCATGCATATACAAAAGTCTGTAATTCGATGATTTTATATATGTTTTGTAAATAATTTTCTGATTTCTGTTTTCCATTTTTATAAAGGTTTGTAACTATTGAATTCTGAATTATTTTATTTTAAAAACTGTTGGAAAGTCGCACTAAACGGCAGAGTGCGCATTTGAATGAAATGAGAATTAAAGTGTTGTGGATTTTATGTGATTTGAGTTTTATTTGAAACAGGTTTTGGGAAATCAAAAAAGCAGAGGGAACTTTGCCGAAATTTTTAAAACTGTATTTTCAATGGGTTCACTAGAAAAACATTTTTAAATTACAAAGTGATATTGTAGCACCGCCCCCCCCCCCCCCCCCCCCCCCCCCCCCGACCCGATCCGGCCGGACCGACCCGGGGCGCGCTACTCGGACTTTCAGAACTTTTAAAAATTCATTTTGTAAACAGAAAACCATATAAATTATAGTTTAAAAATCGTTTTCGAGTGAGCCCATTCAATACAAATTTTTTTACGAAAATTCGGCAGAGTACCGTTTGTTTTTCGGACTTTCCAAAACCTGTTTTTACACATAACAATTCCAATACAATTTCCAACAACACTTCTATATAATTTCAAACAGTTGCGCACTCTGCCGTTTAGTGCGACTTATCAAAATAGTTTATAAAATAAAACAAAACAGACTTAAACATTTACAATCATGTTGATAATAAAATACAGAAGTCATAAACTAGTTAATTACAAAACATTTTACAAAACATATTTACAAATTCCCTGTATATGCATGCTTTCAGTTTATATATACACAAAACAAAATATAGCTACCCAACTGTACAATCTCTGTGACTCGGTCTGTAACTTGCTCTTCCTTCAGTCTCTAGCCTCCTCTGGATTCCTGGTACCTACGCGTTAGAAACACACTAACGCGCTAAGCATAAAGCTTAGTGGGTGTACTATAAACTCAATTAAATAAAACACAATATAATAACTATCTTTTAAAAAGAATACATTACAATATATATACATATATATATATATGTCATTTCTACTTAATTTCAAAACAATTAAGTTTCAGAATCAAATCATTAAACAGTTTCCATCACTTTAGTTTCAATAATACAGTCAATATATAGGAAAACAATCAATAAAGTCATCTCACTTTTCCATTTCAAATAAATTCTGGCCCGCTAGAATACTAAACATACAAGGACTGGAATATGGGTCAATGTGACGTCCGGGGTTGCCCCGCAACAACAGTCACTGATATCACGTGATTGTTCGAGATTGCCCCGCAACAACAATCACTAATATCATCGCGATTGTCCGAGATTGCCCCGCAACAACAATCGCTAGTATCATTGTGATCGTCCGAGATTGCCCCGCAACAACGATCACTAAAATCGGTGTGATTGTCCGAGATTGCCCCGCAACAACAATCACACAATAATAACGGCGCAGTACTGCTCAGTAAAACCCAGCTGGTATACCAACCTCCTATATCCATTTCTATGTCTACGTATCCTAGGGCCGTTTTCGATAAACTATACTCACAGTAAATGTCGCAATAGTTAATCAATAACAATAATTATTCAATATACATCCAAATCACCTAGTATTCATCAAGAAACATAATCCATAGTTTTACGAAAATCTCAATCAAATATTTTTAACGAAATCGAAATGTTCGAAAATACATTCAAAATATGATCTATCATAAAAGCAGTTCGAAATTAACCATAGATCTACCAATCATCAATTTTTACATATAAAATAAACACTTTTCATACGAATAATCGAAAACGAAATCTTCCAACGAAATCAAAAACGGAAACGGAAACAAAAACGAAAATGAAAACAATAACGAGAAACTTTTCGTAACGATTTCGAAAACAAACGTACACCAACCTGGAATCCGTGTTTTTCGTTCGACAAACCGCGGTTCCACGATTTCTTTCCCTTCTCCTTTCCTTTCCTCTTCACCTACACCTTTCTTTCTCTTCTCTTTCCTTCTTCTCTTTCCTCTTCTTCTTCTTTCTTCTTCTTTCTCTCCTTTCTTTTCTCTCCTTTTCTCTCTTTTTCTCTCTTTCTCTTACTGTTCTGTTTTCTCGCTTCTGCGAGAAACTTCTTCTTTTTTTTTATATTTTTTTTCGCTACCGCGACCGCCGTCGCGACCTGTGGTCGCGGCACCAGGTCGCGATACTCACTGGAGTGCGCGCACCGCCTTCATCGCGAGTGCGCCTTGGTCGCGCGAGTGGTCGCGCTGCTCTCTGCCCGATTTTGACAATTTCATCGCGAGCAGTCCATCGCGACCTGTGGTCGCGGTGGCTGGTCGCGATACTCTCTGCCTGATTTTGCCATTTTCATCGCGAGCGAGCTGTCGCGACCTATGGTCGCGGTGACCAGGTCGCGATACTCACTGGTCCAGTTTTCAATTTTTTTTTTTCATTTTTCACTATTCAATCTGGTCCGCTGGAAATCATAAAATTTAATTACATTTACACCCCCTCAAATAGTAAAATTTATTTTTCACATATTTCACATATATCAAAAATTCATTACCCGAAATCCGGGATGTTACAGATATGATTTTAAATGGTTTGAAATGAATAACGAGAATTTAGAAAGTTTTAAAAATCCGGTAACTCTCCCTGGGTCGATCCAGTCGGGTCGGGTCAGGGGGTGTTACACTAGACCCCAGGGACATTCCCGCAAAGCCCTCGGGAACCCTGTCGAGCCTCTAAAATGAGTTCCTTTGCATGAAGAAGAACCACATAAGACTGTACTTCCTGGTATGTCTCTCAGCCCAGAGGTTTGCTCAGATTTAATCAGCCTTCTGATCAGGTATTCGAATATATTTGCTTGGAGCCACCAGAATATGCCCGAAATTGACCCAGAGGTGATGGTCCATAAGATAAATGTGCAGACAGATTTCAAGCCTGTATGTTAGAGAAGAATATCATTTAATGCTGAGAGGTACCAGGCCATAGAGGTTGAAGTTCGGAAGTTGTTGGACTTAGATTTCATCAGACCTATACAATATAATCAGTGGCTATCCCATGTAGTCTTGGTAAAAAAGAAGGATAATCGATGGAGGATGTACATGGACTTCACTGATCTTAATAAAGCCTATCCTAAATACTGTTTCCCATTACCACGAATTGACTAGTTAGTTGATTCAACAACAGGACATCAACTTCTAAGCTTTATGGATGCCTACTCGAGATATAACCAGGTAAGGATGTTAGAGTCAGGCGAAGACAAGACTGCTTTCGCCACCGACAAAGGCATGTATTGTTATAAGGTCATGCCCTTCGAATTAAAGAATGCAGGTGCCACATACCAGAGACTTGTGAACCGAATGTTCGCGCCTCAACTCGGAAGAAATATGGAAGTGTACGTAGATGACATGCTGACAAAGTCAATGAAAGCCGCCAACCACCGATCCGACCTCGAAGAAACCTTCACAACACTCTGAAGGTACAACATGCGTTTGAATTAGGAGAAATGTGCCTTCGAAGTAACTTCTAGGAAGTTCTTAAGCTTTATAATCAACCAACGTGGAATCGAAGCAAATACAGACAAGATAAAAGCAATCCGAGGACTTCAGAGCCCTCGAACTAAGAAGAAAATTCAGGGCCTTACTGGATGCATTGTGTCATTGTTAAGGTTCATTTCTCGGTTGAGTGACCGCTGCCTTCCATTCTTTAGAGCTTTGAAGAAAAACACCTACAATCAATGGACTCTCGAGTGTGAAAAGGCCTTCGAGGAGCTGAAACATTATTTGGCAATTCCACCAAGGCTGTCAAAGCCACAAACGAGAGAAACATTATAGTTGTACCTAGCCATTTCCTCGGTAGTAGTAAGCTCAGTACTCATCAGGGATGATCAAGAAACCCAACAAGTAGTGTACTATGCAAGTAAGGCCATGACAGGTCCTAAGACGAGGTAATTCGAGATTGAGAAACTCGCCTTCGCCTCAATAACAGCGGCTCGAAGACTCCGACCCTACTTCCAAGCTCACCCGATCGTAGTGCTAACAAATTACCTTTTAAGGCAGGTAATGCTGAAGTTGGAGGTGTCAGGTCGAATGATTAAATGATCAGTTGAACTCAGCGAATTTAATATCGCATTCAAACCTAAAAGTGCAATTAAGGGCCAAGCAATAGCCGACTTTGTCTTGGAGTTAACCACCAGAGACATTGCCACCTCATCCTATTCAGAGGAAGATGACTGGAAGCTCTTCGTTAATGGATCATCTAACCGACATGGTAGTGGGGCTGGGATTGTCATCCAAACTCCAGACGGTTCGGTAGTACAATTGGCCTTACGGTTTGAATTCTGAGCAACCAATAACATCGTTGAATATGAGGCCTTGATTCAAGGACTCTGTTTAGCACTGGAACTTGAAGTCAAGATTTTGACTGTTTACAGTTATTCCAACTGATAGTGGCCTCAAGGGGAAATTTCAAGAGTGCAGGTTCATAAGGATCTCTCGAGAGAGGAACTCCCAAGCAGACGCCTTAGCAAAGTTGGCTTTAACCATCATGGGTAAACTCCCTCGAACCATTACGATGGAAAGATGGAAATAAAATGACTAGGTATTCACTTAATTTTATTAGCGCTTGACTCTGAATCTCATTTTTGAATCATGGAAACTCTCATCTAATTAAGTAGTATTTCTTACATCTTATTATATCAGAACTACTAAGTCCGAGTATCAATGACGGGGAAACATTTGCCCCATTCGACCATGACTCGTGATCTCCCACCTGGATGGACCCTATTATGCGGTATTTATAGGACGAACAACTTCCCACCAATAAGGCATTATCAAGAAAAATAGCTCCTAGATATGTCATCCATGACGGGTGTCTATACAGAAGAGGATTTTTGAAACCACTCTTGAAGTGCCTAGCGCATTCCGAAGTAAACTGGGTTCTTAAAGAGATTCATGGAGGAGTATGTGGAAACCACTCTGAAAGAATAAAGCTTGGACACTGAGTCCTCCGTCAGGGATATTACTGGCCTACTATGTTTAAAGATGCCATGGACTATGCAAAGAAATGCGATCGATGTCAGAGAATAGCAAGTGTGCCGAGACTTCCTTCTGAGGAACTTACCCCTATAGGCTCCCGGTGGCCTTTTGCTCAATGGGGGATTGACATCATAGGGCCATTACCCACTGGATCATCATAGAAGAAATATGTCATTATAGGCATAGATTATTTCACTAAGTGGATAGAAGTTGAGGCTCTTGTTCATATCACTGAACAGAAGGCCGTTGAGTTCGTCAGAAAATCGATTATCTATCGTTTCGGTGTCCCAAAAGCTATAGTCACCGATTACGGAACCTAGTTCAACAATCGAAGTTTCAAGGCTCTTTGCCAAACATACTGTATTAATATGCGATTTGCATCCTCAGCTCACCCACAGACGAATGGACAAGTTGAAGTCGCCAACAGGGTTGTCAAACACCTATTAAAGTGCAAGTTGGAGTCCAAGAAGGGAGCCTGGGTTGACAAACTCCCTAAAGCATTGTGGGCAATTAGAACCACCTTTCATTCTGCAACAGAGGAACCCCCCTTTTTTACTCGCCTTTGGTACTGAAGCGGTGTTACCTACAAAAGTGACCATCCGAACAAGAAGGGTAAGCAGATACTCAACCACCGAGAATGTATAGGAACTCATAGCAGCACTTGACAAACTAGAAGACCGAAGAGAGAGGGCGTGCCTCCAAATGGCAGCCTTTCAGCAGAGAGCAGCCAGATATTATAACTCAAAGGCTCGAATCAGAAGGTTCAAACTTGGGGACCTAGTGTTGAAAAAGGTCATCCCATGTACCAAAAATCCTACCGAGGGAACTCTCGGTGACAGCTGGGAAGGTCTTTATCAGGTTTCTTTACAGGGCAAGAAGGGAACCTAATGACTAACTACCCTCAGAGGAAGACCTTTGAAGAACCCATGGGATGTGGAACACCTCAAAAAGTACTACCAGTAAGAGAGCAGCTGAGTTTCAATGTAATTTGTTTATCATGTTCACTTATTCGATAGACGTTTTATGTTATGTGTATTATGGTACTCAGAAGATGATTTATTACTACTTCAGTTTTTGTCAGGTGTACATATTGACTCTTCGGAGGCTAAACCTTGATCAACAGTGACCAACTCAAGTTTTAAATTCTACAAGTTATTATGTAGTTAAAAAACAACCGATCAAAGCGATCAGATGTCCCACATGATGAATACCAAGGATGACGACTCTCGGTTGAACTACGATTCAGAAATTAAATGAAAATAAATTCTAAATACCAGAGATCAGAATGCGCAAGATAATTTTAATGCAACACAAGTTCATTAATTGTAAAGATATAAGAAAAAAAAAGACAACAAAACAAAATAAAATACACTCTGAAAAGTGTTCAAATATCCATTACAAAATCATCCGTTCAGCAAATAAATCACGAGAGAACTTTACTCCGACCCACTTTCGACCTCTTGCCCGGTCAGCTCCACCTCCTTCAGATCCAGATAGTCTTCTTTGATAGCTGGCACTTTGGCTTCTTCGGCGGGTGCCTCCTTAGCCCATTCCTCGGCTTGTATCTCATCGAGCTTCTTAAAATTAAAATTTGGATCCACCCTCGAAATAAAATACTTTGTACTAGTGGTTCCTTTCTTAAACTCCTCATCGATGGCGCTTATGTACTCCGAGGTTTTAACCTACCGATTGATGGCACGATATGGGAGTTCCCTTTAAAGGTGCTTCACCAAGGCCCGAGCTTTCCTCAGCCTCTCTTTATACTCATCGGCCTTCTCTCCTCTGTCCACAACCTCTTTCCTCATGTCCCAAGAGTCTTGGCGGCAGTCAACCGATTCTTCAAACTTGTAATTTCTTCACGGGCCTCCCTAAGCTGCCTCTCGAGGGAACTGCGTGTTTCCTTCTTTATCACAAGCTCCGTTTCCATCTTACCGAGCTTATCAGTTAGCTGCAGAAGCCTTATCTCTTGGTTACGCCAGTTACCGATCGCTCGTGCAATATCAAGTTAGAAAAAATAATGTAGCAGAAAACATATGATGTACAATCGGAAGTCACCTACCGTTTAGAGCTGACCGGTAGCAATGTCTACCCGCTCGTCATTAGATACCTTACCCGCGACACCATTGTCGCTAGACCGTATGAAGTTTCTAGCATTTGAGCACATGAAGTCCACTAAGTTCACGGGAGTGAAAGCTCCCTCGGTGCTTGTCTGTCCCACCGTAGGCCTTCCCGAGGTATATATCGGAGGGGGTATACGGACGCTGGCCTCAGCAGGGTACCCCTCCGAAGGGGATTAATCCCCTTGATCTCCAACTCCTCCGAAGCCCGAATTGACTTCCTTGAATCTCGGAGTCAGCCTAACCTTCAGAGGCCTGACGTCTTCAACAACGACATCCTCAAGAATGTGAGTGGTTGATGTCCCCACAGAGGCTCGTAGGGGCTTCGAAGGCATTGTCTTTAGAAAACCTTCGGGGATCTTAGACTCCCGAGTAGATTTCAGTATAGCCCTCCAGGGTTTTTTAGAGGCTTTGTGGCCTTTCCCTCGTTAACTCTCGAAGAACCTTTGTCTACTATTAGCTTATTTTTCTTACCGACCAGCTTTCCTGAAAGAAAAGTGATAGAATATATATATATATATATATATATATATATATATATATATATATGTTAAAGGGAGAGGAAAAGCGTACTTAGCAAATGAAACAAACGGTAGACAAAGCGTCGGTGCCTTACTTTTCTTCTCGTGATTCCTCATCGCGTTTGCTAACCTCAAAATAGTTGGCTTTGGAATGAAACTTAAATAACCCAATAGTTGATCGTCTAACAGGTAGTCGACGTGTTTTTCTTCACTCCGAGCAGCCCACGCGGTGTTGATATGGTCACGTTCTTTGGGAGTCAACTCCTTATTTTGAACATGTTCCCACACAGCTGAGCAAATAGAAGTTAAAACATAAATGAAGCAAAAATAAAGCCAGAAGAATAATACGGAAGACCAACTAACCTGGGAAACCAAATATTAATCTAACCCTCATGGCTCTTCCTCCGATAGTCAGCTTTCTACCCTATCCGATGGCAATAAACTAGGCTTTCTTCCATTCCTTATTGGAAGAAGGAAGTCCGGTGATGAGACCCTCACCTGCTTGCTTGCTCCAACTTGCCAGATGCCACCAATCGTCACCATCTCGGAAGTGGCCGACCAGTTTGTAGCTGTGCTGGATTTCAGCAAAAGAGGGATCAGTCTCAATCCCCAGAAGTCTCTAGAGAGACCACATTCCGACCAGGATCTGCCAGCCGTTAGAGCTCAGTTGAGCAGAGGCTAACCCAATCTCTTTGAGAAATCTTCTAAGGTAGGGTTGAAGAGGAAGTCTCACCCCGACTTCGAGAAAGTCAGGATGAAAGGTTGTCGAGTCAGGTTCGGGATCGGTTGCCCTTTCCCTATTGTTCGGAAATCTGAGACTAACCTCGAGAGGAATTGAAAATTCCTCCTTATAAAAGACTAGTTTGGAACAGTTAATTCTGTTATCGACTACATGATTAATCAAGAAGCGATCAAACTATAATTTTTCCTTATAGTAATCCTCGGAGTTAAACCCCCAAGTGATGCCTGGGGGAAGTGAAGACTCAGAGCCCTCTGAGCTCTCAGAGTTACGAGCCCGTTTGGACTCAACCGGCCTAGACCCCGAGGTACTAGCCTCGAAAGACTTTAACCTAGAATCGGAAGACATAATGAAAAAAAAGAGGAAACAAGAGAAAGACTGGTTCAGAGACTCACCTACCAACTGCTACCACCGAAGAAGTCCAAAAACGACAAAGTGAATAATTTGAGTCTTAAAAGATCCCTTTCGAAATTTATAAAGAAAAAGAGGCATAATCCAATCGTGCGATCAAATTGAGATCTTACGAACCGCCATGCCTCGAGAAATGAAAAGCCATCATTAATGGCGTCAGGTTGTCAGTCGCGAAGTGACTCCCCCCTCGAGTAGCGAACCGACGGGGCCTTTCAAATTCCAACTGTAACACCCCCTGACCCGACCCGACTGGATCGACCCAAGGAACGCTACCGGGTTTTCAAAACTTTTTTAAACTCACTTTATACTTTGAAAATCATTAAAAACCAAATAATTTATATTTTAAAATGCTTTTCTAGTGAGCCCATCCAAAACTATTTTGGAAAATTTTGTCAGAGTTTCCTCTGTTTTTCTTCACTTTCCAAAAATTCTGTTTTTCCACATAACTCAAATAATATAAAAATTAACACTTCAAATTCATTTCTCAATCAAATGCGCATTCTGCCATATAGTGCGACTTTCCAAATATTTTCAAATAAAACAATTCATAATTAATATGTACAGCCTTTGAAAAATAAAACATAAACCATAAAACAATTATTTACAAAACAAATATATAACACATTTATAAATTTATATATATGCATGCGTAACTGAATATAATAAACAAACTATATAACTACCCAAAGGTATGGTGACTCTGATCCTCAGTCTGCAGCTATCACCTCTTCAGTCTTTTCCTCCCTCTGTATCTGTATTACCTACGCGTGATAAAATCAACGCGCTAAACAATAATGCTTAATAGGTGTACACTAAAATACAATTTCAATGTAATATAAAATAATAGAACGAATGTTCAAAAATAATATTAAACAACAATATATATATATATATATATATATATATATATATATATATATATATATATATATATATTGAAACTATGTTCATTAACTTATGCTCAAATGTTTCTGAGTTTCAATCTCAATAACATTTCTTTATTTCCACATCATTTTCTAACTTTCAGTTCTTAATTGGGCCTCTGGTACACATAACAGGGTGGACTGGATTACAGGTTTACAGTCGGGTTTCCTATCTCAAAATAAAATGGTATCCTTATATGCACAGTCGGTTTTCCATTTCAAAATGAAATGGTATCCGTAGAATCACAGTCGGTTTCCCATTTCAAAATGAAATGGTATCCGTATATCATCATAATCATAAGGTATTTCATTGCAGTACTGCTAAATGCGCCCAATTAACATGTCAATCTCCTATATTCATATTTCCCTATACATATATCAGGGTCATTATTCAGGTATTACAGAGTTTATTCTTTTCAAAATTTCAATCAAAGTCAACAATTATAATACTAAATAATATTCGTAAATCAATAGTCATAAATCAGGTTTGAAAACATACAATTTCATAGAAAATCCAATAATATGAAAATATTTCACAATCAATTCAATCAATATACGAAATACGATTATAAGACGTAAAATCACTAACTGAGATAAAATTTCAAAAACGTGTGTACACTAACCTGGATACCAGTTTTACGAACTTTTCTTTCCTGGATTTTCTTTTTCCTTTCTCCTTTTCTCTTTTTCCCTCCTCTTTTCCTTCTCTTTCTTCTTCTTCTTCCTTTCCTCTTCTTCTTCTTCTCTTCTTCCTTTCTCTCTCTTCTTCTTCTTCTTTCTCTTTTTTTTTCTTTTTCTTTTTCTCCTCTCCGGTCTCTCTCTCTCTCTCTCTCTCTCTCTCTCTCTCTCTCTCTCTCTCTCTCTCTCTCTCTCTCTCTCTCTCTCTCTCTCTCTATTTCTGTTTTTCTCTTACTTCTTCGTGAAGTTTCCACCGCCATCTTATTTTTTTTATAAAAATTTGGCCATCGCAACCGCTCCTTGCGACCTGTGGTCGCGCCACCTGATCGCGTTGTTCACTGGATTGATTTTACCGCATTCATCGCGATCAACCATCGCGGTGTCTGGTCGCGATGTTGGTCGCATTGCTCACTGCCCAAAATCAATATTTTCACCGCGAGCTGCTCATCGCGATCCCTGATCGTGGTGACTGGTCGTGGTGCTCACTGCCTCAAATCATCATTTTTACCGCGAGCAACTCATCGCGATCCCTGGTCGCGGTAACTAGTTGCGGTGCTCACTGCCAACATTTTTCCTTCTCTTTCATGCATTCTTTCTGGACCGGTCCACCTGGTCCACCTGAAAATCTTAAAAATATACATACATTTAATTATATTTTCTACCCCTCAAATCATAAATAGCATATTCACATACTCAAAATTAATTCAACCATACTTTTCATATTTATTTGAAATTAGGGATGTTACACCAACGGTCAGAAATATTAAATGGCATGAAACATCGAGCAACAACGCTAGAGAGTTGAAAGGCAATTTCACCATTCGGAGGGTGATCCAAACACTGAAATTCGGGGGAAATGATGATAAGCACATTGGACACACAATAACATGGCGACACATGGCACGACCTTGAAGTCAAAATCGTAATAAGTCAAAGCCCTTTTGAACTCTTACTGTCCTTCCGTCGGTAGGTACCATTGGTAGGTCTCTGCAAATATATGAACTCAGTGGTAAATAGTAGAAATATCAAATCAAGCATCACGTCTTGTCAGAATTTTCAAGTGTCCCAACCAATGGCAGCAACCAAAACCATAACTGCTATAAATTTCGAGTCTACATTTAATTTTAGGGAGAGCGAACTTAAGTAAGGAAATTTAGTAAAAGTCTATGTCATTTTTTATTCAATTATCATCGCTGACTTGATCGTGGGAGGATTGTTACAGACGGTTGGTCAGTACTCCTTCTTACGCTGTAATTTTTGTGGGGCAGACTCAATCAAGGCATACCCTCCGAGTCAAGAGACATTCACTACATCAACAATTATATAATCTTTAGTTAGCTTACTTCAACATTTAATTTATGAATTCTAAATTGTTATTGTTGACGTATGAATTTAGTCAACACTATAAATAGTAATTATAGTAAAAACAAATGAAAATAAATCAAGACAAAGGGTTTTTGAAGTGGTTCGGCCTAAAGACAATGTCTACATCCACCATTCTTAGTATTAATATTGAACTCTCACTAAATATTTATTTGCTCTCAAAAATTGTAACCCCTATACCAGTAATGATCTTTCCCTTTTATAATGTGAAGGGATGAAGTCATTCTGGTTTACATGGAATTAAATTACATATTAATCAAATCAAATCCCTAAGAATTACATATTAATCAAGATACAATCATTGAAACTTAGGAGTTAAATACAAATTCAAATTCTGCTAATTGATAAAATCAGATTTCTATATTCATGGGATTCTTCCTTATCTAGAAGACGTGCTTTAAGCTAGGCATACTGTGAGCTGGAGCCAAAATGGTAATGCGAGGTTAGGTGATAATGCTTTCTAGGTCGCTTGGGTATTGTAGCTCGTATAAAGCTCCAGATTCCTTTCTTTACTTCTCATTGTTGGAACGGACTTGTCTATTGTATGGGCTTTATCAACTTTCCAACCCGTTGAGCCTTGTTGCATTTCCCAAGCCTTTTGGGCTTAGCGGACTTTGTTGATTTTTCTGGACCTATTGAGCCTAATAAAATTGGGTGCATAATAGTTATAGTTAAAAAAAAAAATTACATATTTGATTGTCTTCTTACAAATATTTTAATTTTGAAATATATTATTTCAATAAAATGTTGAAAAATAGACTTTAAAAATCAGTTATATGAATATGAAAACAAAATTGTACTCGTAGCCTGTTATTCAGTTATCTAACTGATCCCATTACCTGCTATCTGTCAACTTGCCATTTTAGGATAACCTGAGACTCAATATTAATGTACTAAACTGTATAACAACAAATTAACAATATATGTGGACCAACTTCATTTCAACAGCCCAATCACATCTTGCCATCCTATCTCAATAAAAACTTTATTCTCTACTACATGTACAGCTAATCATTCCTCTTCGATACCTAATTAAAGACATCCATCCAATGAAAAAGCAACACACGTGTAAAATTACTATGAAAAGCACCTGTAAAAAGAAATAAAAAGAAAGAAAAAACCGTGGTCAAAATTAATAACTAACTCCAAATACTATCCCCATAGGTTTCGCTGTAGTGACACAAAAAAAAACAACCTTAACCACCAAAAATGTGTTTTTCATCTTCTCTCTCCTTCCCATATCGATTAGTTCTTCCCTGCTTTTGATGTCAGAACTCCTCTCGTCGTCCTTGGTGTGGACGGCGGGTGGATTCTCATTTTATCATCACAGCCACGGCCGATAATATTTTTTTACTATTTTTCATTGTTGTTATTGTTATCAATTATCAATTATCATTACAATGTCATCTACCGTGCTTGCTCCGTTTCAACTTCTGGAACTCAATGTCATTTCGGCTCAGGACCTCACGCCTGCATCCCGATCCATGCGGGCCTACGCGGTCGCGTGGGTCCACCCCGATCGTAAGCTCTCGACCCGGGTGGACGCGCACGGCCGCAACAACCCTACGTGGAACGACAAGTTCGTCTTCCGGGTTGACGAGGAATTCCTGTACAACGACACGTCGGCTGTGATGGTCGAGATCTACGCTCTTCATTGGTTCCGCGACATTCACGTGGGAACGGTTCGTGTCTTGGTGGGCAACCTGATAAATCCTCCACCGATGAGATCGTACCATCAACCGAACCACGTCCAACTGGGGATGAGATTCGTGGCTTTACAGGTCCGCCGTCCCTCGGGGAGGCCTCAGGGGATCTTGAACATCGGGGTGGCTTTGCTCGATAGTTCCATGCGTAGCATGCCTTTGTGCACCCAGCTCAGCTCGGCGGTGGGTTACCGACATTTGATGGGAGAGGAGGACGTGTTTCACAGTAACAATCACACGAGCAACGTCAGCAACAATCAACATTCGCTTACATTCTTCTCCAAACCCGAGTTGCGACGAAGCAAAAGCGATACAAGCTCCATGGTTGGGACGGAGATGGTGAGGAATAAATCCCAGGTCAAGCCCAAGAAAGCCTGTTCTATGATCAGCGGCTCGGAACCGGAGCAACCGGAGCAACAGCCACAGCATCATTTCAGGATAGTCAACAAGTACTTACCGAGTTCGAGAGCTAGTTCCATATACAGCGGATCAGATTTTATTAGAAAAGACAAGGCCGCTAACAACATCGAAATCGTCAAAGATCCCAAACCAAACAAGGGTATAATCGTAAAAAGTGGTGCGTTAGTTAACGGTTCGGAAATAGTAGACCCGCCAAATAAGGCTACAATTGAAAAATCATCTTCAGGTATTAGCGGGTCGGATAGTGTAGGCCCACCTAAGAAGGGGGCCTCACCAGCCCCATCCAATTCAAGTCTGACCAAGCCCAAAAAACAGAACGGGGTGGGATACACGTCTCCGTATAAACCTCGTGGATACGACAACGGAGCCCAAGTCAAATTTAAAAAATACAGAGGGCCACTGTTGACCGAATCGGAGTTGGGCCCGTCACCATCGGAGGTGGCGGCGGTGAAGGCGAAGGAGATGCTAATGAGACGTGCGAATGATGAGGAGAGTTCGGTGATGATGTCTGGTTGGGACATGGACAGTAGTGTTGAAGGACTCCAATCCAAATTGGAGCGCTGGAGGGCTGAGCTACCTCCCGTGTATGACTCAAGCTTCCCGTCCAGCAGCCACGGTGGAGGCGGTGGCGGAGCTACTGCAGGCAGGCACAGCCGTAGGCATACCGATGGCGGAGGTGGCCCTGGCTTGTTTTCTTGTTTTAGCAACATATGCGGGTGTGAGTGCTCCATTGTTTGCGGCGGAGGCAGTTCAGGTAGCCCGAACCGGAAGAGCAAGAAGAAAGGGGGAAGCGGTGGGCGCTTGATCCGGAGCCCCTCTATAAGTTCGAGCTTTCTTTGAATGAACCCTTATACGACGACGTTTCTTCGGTCTATGAATCTAACCGTTTTGTGCTAAGGTGATGGTGGGCTTTGTGGAACTGAATGGCATATATTTATATGGGTGCAGGATAAGAACGTGCGCACCATGGGTTGACGTTAGAGAATCGATGTCGGTTAGGCCGTTCTTCACTCTTTTTTTTTTTCTTTTTTTTTTTTATTTCTTGGATGAATATTTCTTTAATTTTTATATAAGAAAAAAAAAAATTACTTATACCATTCTTGCTTGAGGCTGGAGCTTGTAGAATTTTAATCATTTATAATTCTTTCTTTTTCATAATTAAAATATCAATAATGTGGTGTTGGTTTAGGAATATTTTGTACATATATATTTTTTTCTTCTTTTTGGGAAATTGGGATTATCTGCATCTTTGTTTTAGTTATTATATGATTGAGATCTCTCTTACTTGTAGCTTGAATGCAATGTGGTGAGGAAGTAATGAATTTGAGAGCAAAATTTATGCAACTTCTATGGATTAAACTCTTATAAGGAATTACTACAGACCTTGAGGTTGATTCAACAAACATGTACTGAGTACTGAGTACTTTTAACTACGATCAATTCGCGGTTTTGAACGTTTATATGATTTTTGTCCTTCAATACGGCTTCTGCCTTTCGAAATCTTTCAGAGCAAAGAATCAAACTCTTTTCGTATTGTTCATGCAGATCAATCATGGCCTTTTAGTTCACCATATCATCATGACTAGTTAATATGGTCGTGCCATGACAATGGGCTGAAATCTTGTAATTTGATGTCTGCTGGCCTTCTTATGCTTGATTGTATAAGCAGATTTACTAACAAATAAGAAATAATATTGTCTCTCTTGCTATGTGAATTGGGGTTTGCTAGTTGTAAGCCTCGTTTTATTGACGTTTGTAGCCATGGAATATGCATTCGACTGAAATCACTAGGAACTCGAGAAACATTAATTGTTTTTGATGTCGGAACACACTTAAAATGCATATACCAGTATGCGTAGGTTTGTTATTGTCCATGTGATTATTTATAAACATTGGTATTCATGCCTTGCGCCATCAGAATTATTACATTTTCTCAAGAGCTGTTTGCAATGAGAAACAAGCCAAGCTTGAAATATATTGCTTGCAAGTTTCTTTGTTAATGGAAGATTATATATCCCAGTGTGTCACAAACTCCAATTACATTTGAGTATTCCATCAGATGATATAGATCAATGGAATTTTATTTCTAACCTTTTATGGATCTATTTTTTATAGGTGTCTTTTTATAATATACCGATTCAATATTGTTGAATCACTAAATAGTCAACTAAAAGAAGAAAAAGTCTTGAGGATGGTATTGGATTCGCCGTACGCTATCGTCACCTACAAAGAAAGAAAACAATTAGGATGAACGCCGACCGTTGGTCAACGACCATCCTCCAAATATTAAGTCAGCGTTTGATTTTGTCATATTCGAAGGTTTTTTCAATCTTACAAATCAAGTCTAATGAAACATTTCTTACCTTTTTACCCGTTTTTGTTGCTATTTATATATGTATTGAATTGTACTAAATTAATCCTACGGTAACAGATGGCTTCTGAATTTGATATAACGTTGATATAACCGTTTGACTATTACCCTCCGAGCATAACTTCGGTGGACGCACAAGCATGACAGCTGCCACATGTCTGAATGTCATTGGTTTCTACTCACTAATACCTTTATTACTAACATTTCCCTTTTAATATTCTTATCGACCGAGAAGATTAACTCTGAGCTGCAATTGGGATTTCGTAGCCAAAACGATCCGAATTCTTTCAATCAATGTTATGAGGTTGCTTGGCTCGAGCTTGGACGTGGAAGGTCACGCGTGCTCGTGAGATAACGTCTCTTTATGTAGGATGACAACTAAGTCCATGTCATCATGACTCTTTGTTTTACGTGATTATTCTTGGCCATTAGATCTTGAATGATCGAACGGTTGTGAGCTATCCCCACTCATTTTAAATAAATATCAATAGCTTTGAAATCCAGCATTAGTAACACACATTCTCATCTTTCCTTCCTCAGTGGGTGATCAGTGGTTTCTCCTCGTAGGTCCGTTTTTGAACTTTAGCTTATTTCTTTTTTACCTTATTCTTCTGACTTTTATGGCTTCGAAGAGTCATTTTGCAGACACCAGTAATTTCGATTCTAGATTAGTTTAGTCCTCGGAGATAAGCACCTATGTGTTAACTTCAAAACCCAACCGTTCGGATGACGAGAGTATAACTTCTAACGCTCTGATTACCAAGGCTCGAAAAGGCAGAATAATTGTTCCTCAACATTCTGAATCGACCTTGGAAAGTGAAGTAGAAGAAGACCTGGTTTATAGCCATCGGATGGGGAAGAGAAGTAGAAGTCGAAGGCAGACAACAGAGGGTCAGATCAGTGTTCGGTTTCCCATAAGAGGGCTACGGAATAAAGCCTAAGGCGTGCAATGCTTCGTCTTCCAGAAAGATGTAAATGTGCCTATCTTTACCTTGAATCTTCTAAGCAGACTTTATATACCGGACTTCTTCCGGGGTAAGAGCACTCTCTTGAACACAATCCTAAGGCTCTGCAAAAAGAAAGAATAAAATGATATTCTAAACTTTCGAATCTATCAACTTTCTAATTATATCTAACCCCCTCATCATCTACCTGGGAAACCGAACACTAATCTGACCCTCTGTGGTCTGGCAACGCCTTAGGCTTCGGAATGAAGCCTAAGGCGTGCAATGCTTCGTCGTCCAGAAGGATGTAAATGTGTCTATCTTTACCTTAAATCTTCTAAGCAGACTTTATATACCAGACTTCTTCCGGGGTAAGAGCTCTCTCTTGAACACGATCATATGGCTCTGCAAAAAAAAGAATAAAATGATATTCTAAACTTTTGAATCTATCAACTTCCTAATTATATCTAACCCCCTCATCATCTACCTGGGAAACCGAACACTAATCTGACCCTCTGTGGTCGGGCAACGCCTTAGGCTTCGGAATGAAGCTTAAGGCGTGCAATGCTTCGTCGTCCAGAAGGATGTCAATGTGCCTATCTTCACATTGAATCTTCTATGCAGACTTTATATGTTGGACTTCTTCCGGGGTAAGAGCTCTCTCTTGAACATGATCATAAGGCTCTGCAAAAAAAAAGAATAAAATGATATTCTAAACTTTTAAATCTCTCAACTTCCTAAATATATCTAACCCCCTCGTCATCTACCTGGGAAACCGAACACTAATCTGACCCTCTGTGGTCTGGCTACGACTTCTACTTTACTTCCCCATACGATGGCTATGAACCAAGTAGTTTTCTACTCTTTGTTAGAATAGGGGAGCCCTGTAATAAAAGTTTCCCCTCCTTGTTTACCCCAGCTCGCAAGGTGCCACCAGCCATCGCCACCCTTGGAGTAAGGAGGAGAAATGTGGGTTCAGGTATAATCTCCAGGAACTTCTACAGAAACCGCATTCCGATCAAGATTTTCCAACCAGTGGGACTTAGTTGTGCGAGAGCAATCTCGATTTCTCTTAAGACCCGCCTAAGGTAAGGTTGGAGTGGGAGTTTAACTTCGACCTCTAGGAATGCTGGATGAACCCAGGGTCAAGGCCACTAGCCAGCTCTTCATCCCTCGGGATCCTAACTACAACCAAAGGAAGCATGGAGAACTCCTCGAGATAGCTAACTAGTTTGCCATTGTCAATCTTATTAATAACTTGATTTGTAAGGTTTTTTCAATCTTACAAATCATGTATAGTGAAAAGTTTCTTACCTTTTACTTGTTTTCGTTGCTATATATATAGGTATTGAATTGTACCGGTTTAATCCTGAGTGGCAACTGGCTTCTGGATTTGATGTGATGTTGATATGACCGTTTAATTATTACTCTTCGAGCGTAACTTCGGTGGTGCACAAGCATGGCAGCTACCATGTGTGTGAATGTCATTGGTCTCTACTCATTAATGCCTTTATGATGAGAACCATATTTTTGTTAAATGGAAAAAAAAAAAAAAAAAAAAAGGTTTTCGAGAACAATGAGTACCACGACCCTTTGTCACGACCCGCTGTCGCGACATAAGGGTCGCCACACTCACTGCCGTAATTTATCAAGTTATTTTATTTTATTTTATTTTATTTTGGATTTTTAGTTTTATTTCAAGAGTAGTTTAGTAGTAGAATGTATTAGGATTTTAATTATTTATTTTCAAGTTCAATTAGTAGTAGAACTCTATTAATTGTATTATAATTTTTATTTCCTTGTTCAACTAGTAGTAGGACTCTATCTTGCTGCTTTTATTTTATTGTTTAAATTCTATTTCCTAATTATCTTATTATTGGGACTCTATTAGCTAAATAACTCATTAGACTTTTTTTTTTTTTTAAGTTTATCAATAAAGTTAGAGATTTTCTCTACTTTTGGCTTTTTCTAAGATTTTAGGAGAGCTTGGTTAGTACAAGTGCTAATAGGGCAAGGGTAAATAACGCGAGTTCTAGAAAGTTGGTGAACTCTAAATAAGGTGACCTAATTCATAACTATCGTGTGTGTTGCTTGTTGTACAAGTAAGGACTGTTAGGATTTGTTGTTGTATTTAAACCTAGTTCCTCGACACTTTATTACTAACACATGTTTTATTTTTCCAACTGTTTTTTTTTTTTTGAAACAAAATTTTCCAACTGTTACTACTACAATAAAGAAAAGGAATTCTTTGCTGATATATTTATCACTTTCTCCTAACTTTTTCATCAGTGTGGCAAATATTATAGAATGTTCTCTATACTGTCGTCTTGGTCTGATTAATCGCGAGTACCATTCAAGTCTATCAAGTACCATTTTATTTGCATTAATTTGTTGAAAGTTGGGTGTAGTTCTGATAATTATTAAGCCGGGCAAGTTATTATGTTCCGGGAATTCATTGAGTTGTGCATTTTCTTCATGCTGGATGATGCACTTGCTCGGTAATTTTTTGTGTTTTGTATTGTTCATGTAGTTATCGTAATTATTAAGCCGATCAACACATGCTCAGACTGTTGGACATGGTTAAATCAGTGCTTCTGGATCTGACTGCGGCAATTTGAAAAGTATTTTCTTCAAGATTAGCTTTGGTCATTCATTTGAGAGAAGTTTCATGAACAACCTAGTTAAAAGGGTACCTTTCCAACTCTAAATGCAAATACTTTGCACAGTACTAAAGTCTGTGTTTCTGCAGCATTTAGAGATATAATCATTACTTATACAACTAGCTTAACCTTCCAATACTGTTTGAGGACATATAGAATACTTATAAATAATAGTCTTATTATGTTAATTCTTTACTATTCGATTCCATGAGTACTAGAATTTAGGATTACAGAAGCGCCTTAAATCCTATCACTAGTAGCGAATTCGAGGTGATTGTAGAATTCCTTTTGTTCCCATTTTTTTTTCCAGAAACTGAAATGGGTATAGTCTGTCTTTGTACGTAAGACAAAAGGTGCTACTAGGAGATAAGTGCAGGAATATTTAGACATCAATGGGAGTGACTCAGCTTATATGCTCTGTCTCAACTCTCATGCAAGTTGTTTTTGCTGTCAACTGTAGAGTGTCCTTCAAATGTAGGCTGGCTTACACTTCAAGCTTCACATCTTTGACACACACAGACACAGTTAAGCCTCTAGAAAATGGACATCGGCTCGATATCGACTTCCACAAATAAATTTCGAATTTTCCTTTCGATATCAGAACTGTGGCATCTACATTTTCTTTTTTTCGTTTTCGAAAATGAATATAATCTTCAAAACTCTGCTTCTTGTTGATTCCTTTTGCAGTGAAGATATTTTGTGAACCATAAGAAATGTTAGTACCATTCTTCGAAGAAGACAGCCATTGGCAGCAAGAATCCAAATCCTTTTTGGCTTTATGATCATGTATGTGGTAGTTCATTTGTTCCTTCATTCCTTATATGGAAATTAAATCTCTATTTGTGTCCCACCTTTTGTTTTTTCCCTAACAATTCATAAAGAATATGATCCCATTTAAGGCCAATTTTCTTTTCCCCAATACTTAGGTGGCAGCCGAGCATGCATGTCGGAAAAATTCTTTCAAATGAGAAGGACGGGAGGAGTAAATGTTTCGTTCATCCAATAAAATACTGTCAAACTTAAATCTCTTTTAAGAACCTATTGACGAAGGAAGTAGTCTTAATAAGAGTAATTTCATCTCAACTAAAATATCGTAATAATGTCAAAAAAAATATTTGGATAATAGGTGCTTTGGTATTACTGTTCATATAATTCAATAATGAGATTGTTAACTAAAATTCATTGATTGTAGATTTTTATTAAACTAGTATACAGATAATATGATACTTACGTCCAATACTTTTTTTTTTTTTTTTTTCATATTTTAAAATAAGTTAGATGAGTTTTATGGTATAAATTGCCGTCAATTATTGTTTTGAGAGGTATATAAAGAAAAAAAATTAATGGAGATGAACCAATCGAATCGATCTATTGAGAAAGTAATTATGAAACTTGAAAGTTTGAAAGTAGAGATTTTCTTCTTATTTTATAATGAAACCTTATCTTCAAATCGTTGCAATTCCCACTTTAAGTTTTGTTCATATCCAAAATAGTGTAAATGTCATGGGAACATCTTATCTTTATTTTATTTTTGTTTTTTTAGAAAGAAATGGAATATATTAGCAAAGTCAAAATAAACAAATTAATCAGGCTATCAGTCTGGATCAATTCCTCCACAAAGGGGGGACAAGAACCAAACCAAGAACAATCAGAAGAAAAACTAAGAGTAGCTTTACCTTTAATCAAAGCATCAACTACCAAATTCGCAGACCTAAAAACAAAAGAGAAACTAAGAACAGACACCAAACAACTATCATGCAAAATATGAGGATTCAAAGGAGGGAACATCTTATCTTTTATATCCGAACTCATAAATTTCTCCTCATCCTCATCCTCACACAGAGACTCAAATGTGACGAACTAATGATTCAAATTCAATTTTAACATATATGCTTTTATATATATATATATATATATATAGAGAGAGAGAGAGAGAGAGAGAGAGAGAGAGAGAGAGAGAGAGAGAGAGAGAGAGAGAATGCTTGACTCTAAATTTATATCAAATTGATTAAGAATTTAATATCTTACAAAAGTATATTTTGAAATTTTAAAAAAATATTATTGAAAAGGTTATTTGTAAAGTAAGGAGGATAGGTTACTTTACATTGTGATAAATGCTTCAATTGCATATATAAATGTAACGCGTCACTTGTATATTGTTCGGTTAAAATCTTATGCCATATTCATCTTTGTTAAAAAGTTTACAAATATATGATTTTATATTTAAATTTATACAATGATTCATTCACCCAAATATATATAATCTCAAGTCATGAAAGTCCGAGATTCCATATATAATTTAAGTTGATTATTATAATTTTTTAACATTCAACAATCACGTCTTTAATATTATGTGTAAGGTTTCGATTATCTAATATTTTAAAATTATAATCCCGAACATAACGGTGTGCGAGATTCTAAAATATTTATATAATTTTGGTTATGTAGTATAACAGAGTAAAACTTTATTATTTATAGAGTGGAATATCGAATATTGGACGTAAAAGTATTATCAGTTGTCTGAGACGGAGAACTGGAGAAGGTACGAGGAAGGAGGTAGAGGGCAGAAATGTAAAAGAAGGTAGACACAAAAAAAAAAAAATATGATACGAAACGAACCGGTACATGTCCACGTAATTGTTGGAGAGAATATCCCTACCTTAACATCGCTCTCATTTTGTGGTTTTTTTTTTTTTTTTTTTTTTTTTAACTTTCTAAAAAACAAATTCTTCCGTACCAATCCTCATAAATTGCTGTGCTAATTGCTTAGGATATGCTGCTGCTACCCTATACAACCCCACGCGCTTCCTTTCCATTTTAATTTAATGCTTAATAAATTGAATTTTCTTTTAAAAGAAAATTAATGATAAATTACCGCACATTCATTTCACTTTCAAATCGAATTTTTAAATTTAATATTTAAAATTATAATATCATTTTTTGAGATTTTAATAATATCTTATTTACTTCCTTTTTTTAAATTATTTTTATATATATTTTAAAATTCAATATAATTTATTTAATCAGATAAGTCATGTTATTTAAATGTTCCTTAGTTGCGACACGTGATGAAATATTTATTATAACAGATTTTTTTTTAACTGGTCTCATAGCTTGTAAAATTAACTATTTTCTTCCCTTATTTATAATATTATTATTTCATTTCCATTTACTTTTCCCTTCTCATTTTTTCTAGCCTCTTCACTTTTCTCTTTTTTTTTTATATGTAAATTTACTTTTTATTTATACACATTAATTTTACATTACAAGTCATTAGAGTATATAGAATGCATTAAAATAAAGTGGTTTATGAAATCATATTAAAATTGTCATAAAAGAACATATACTAAATAAAAAATTTTCTTTATATAATAATATTTAAATAAAAATATACTAACTAAAAATACAATATGAATTTTCCATTAACTCTGTTCAAATTAGTATAGAATTAAAATAAATTATTATTGATATAATAAAAATAACTTTTAAAAATATAAAAGATTATATACACCATTTGTTATTAATATATATTGTTTATGCAAACAATAATAACTTTAAATTCTAATATTGTTTTAAAAAATAATCACATATAAAAATAAATGTTAAAAAAAAGTATTACCTCACTTAATAAGTTGGTAAAATCCACTTTCTACAATTTTTTTCTTAATATTCTTCTAAAAAATAATTTTATGTTACACGTTGTATACTCTTTAATTACTTCATGAGATTTTATAAAGAAAGAGAAAAAGGTAAATTTGTATATATAAAAAACATGAAGAGACGTGAAAAAATGAGAAAGAGAAAATAAATAAAAATATGGTGAAAATATTATAAATAAGGAAAAAAAATAGTTAATTTTACAAGACACGAGATTATATAAAAAAAAAAAAAAACTGTTTTAATAAATATTTTGTCACGTGTCCCTTCCTAAGGAAGTGATTTATTACTTTATTTCTATTAATCATCCCATTCAATTTATAATATAAAAATAGAATGATTGAAATTTTAAATTAATGTCAAGATAAATTTATTAATAAGATATTAAACGGAGAGAGAGCGTGTGAGTGGCGCGTGAGATAAACGAGAATGACAAATCTTAATTAATTTAAGTGAGTGAAAAAGTGTGGAGCTGTCTCGGACTATAAAACGTGAGGGAAGGGGAAAGGGTTAGTTGGTCCCCCGGTCAGCCGCGTACCCTGTCGGCTTACGTGGCACTCAACCAAAGCATAAGTCTGGTTCTGTGCATGTGGTTTTGTCGGTTTGTCTCTCCAAAGCGACAACCTTTTACCTTTGTACATTGTATTATTGTATTTATACCCCCCTATTTTACTCCTCCGTTTTAATTTTATTAATTTAAAACACTAAAGCTGTCTCTTTTTTAATTTATACAACAATTAATTTAATAGTTTTCCTTCACATTAACTTTAATTAAAAAAAATTAAACTATTTTCCCTTGTCCCAAGAATGATAAAATTTGTTCTTTCTTTTTTTCATTTATTGTTGTGTATTTTTTCAATATATACTCTGAAATGTAACTAAAAGAATGTTTTTATTGTGAATTTAAGAGATTTTCACTTGGTTTTTAGTTAAAATAGTAGATTAAACGTTGTGAAAATCAACTCTACTTTATATTTTGAAGTTTTATCATATTAAATAGAAGTCTCTTCTGATATCTTTTAAAAATTAATTTAACATTCTCTATTAAAAAAAAAATGTGATAAAAAAGAAATACATATCAAGCGGATAAATCAATAAAAATAAAATTATACTTACAACAATTTTTTAACTTAGATACTAATAAGTGATAAATATTAAAAAATTAAAATTTTAACCTATAAATTTTTAGGATTTTACTGTGGAGGAATTTTTATATGAGCTGTGATTCGTAACAAATTTTTTTCTAACAGTTGTACTTACAACATATTTAATCAACAGTAAAATATATATTTTTTTATTAATAAAAATTTACGTTATTTGCTATATAAATTTTATTATTTGCAAGAATATAACGGGGGGGTGTTAGTTTAATGGATTTCGGATACATCATTATAATTATTTATCCAGAAAGTAGTGAAATGGAAAAATGAAATCAGCAAGATAAAATTGTAAACCTGTGATGAATTTTTCTGTCTTCATTAACATACAACTTTTATCCTACCACCATTAATAACATCAAATAAATCCCAATCATAAAAAATAAAAATTATGCTGGAAAAAAAATTATTTTGTTCTTTAATTTTTTTAAATTATTACTTTTGAATTAATATTTTTTTTAATTCGTGTAATTTCTAATTTTTTAAAAAATTATTAATTTAGTTATTCTAATAATCAAACCAGTTTTTATTCAAAAAATAAAAATTAAGGTTAAAAATAAATATAAAATTATTAAAAAAAATTAATTCTAAAAATAAAATAATAACAAATGAAAAATATAAGAAATAAAAAATATTTTTTTAAATGATTAAAAATTACTTTTAATGACTAATTTTATTTTTAAAATTAATTATTGTAAAAAATAATAATACCTCATGACACTTTTAAAAATTATTTTTAAAATTTTATATTACTGTAATAATTTAATTCTATTTTTAATATAAAATTTATTTTTTATATTTTAATATTAATTTAAAGTATTATGTTAAATTATTGAATTTTTATATATTAATATAATGAATTATTTTAAAAGGTTTTTAATTTTGATATTAATTTTAGTATTAATTTATTTTTAAATTATTTATATTTTTATAATATTTAAGAATTTTTCTTTTAAATTTTATATATTTTATAATTTTAATTTTTTTATTAACACGTGTTAAATTTTTATTGAATGTATAAATTAATATTAAGTTACTAAATTAAAAAAAAAAAGATAAAATTATATTTTTAATATAATCATTTAACTTAAGGGTAAAATTGGTGTATATTTTATTATGGTTGACAGTAAATTTGATCAGAATAATTAAAATGATATATTTTTAAAAAATTAAAAATTACGTTAATAAAAAAAATTGGTTAAAAAATAATAATTTTAAAAAAATAAAAATAAAATAAATTTTATCCAAAAAAATAGTAAATAAATATTACATCCTTGAAACGCTAATCGAGTAAGATGTGGTCCTCTTATTTATTTATCTAATTGTTTATGCTATTGGTTGGAAGGGCCCCACCATCCACTAAAATTGCATCTGTATTTAAGTCTCAACTTTCTAAAACAAGGTTTTGTGGGGGTGTTGTCTTTAAAATAGTAGACAAAGCACAAACACATATATACATAAATAAATATTTAAAATAAATAATGAAGTGGACATTAAATATGCTTCTTTTTTTTTTTTACTTGTAGAAAAGAAAAAAAATCTATTGACTTTATTTTATTAAGGGTAAATTGCACTAAGTAACCCTGAATTTATCCATAATTATACATATAATATCAGTTTACCGTTTATTACACTTAAATATCTTTAACCACTTTGACCACTGTTAATTTAATAGTAGACTTAGCGATTTAAAGGTAAATTGGTATTTTATATTTAAATTTTTTTTTAAAGAAAAAATTAAAAACTTACCTAATTAATAAGAACACACCGCATCATTTTTTAATTAATTTTAAAAAATTTAAAAAAATTTAAAAGTGGAAGAGATTTAACATTTAAAAATAAAAAATAAAGAATACCCAACTCCATCACATATGGAGTTTCTCCATCTGCGATGAAGAAGACCTTCTCATGGAGAAGCTCCATTTAAGCTTTTCCATTAAAACTCCATCACAGATGGAGCTTCACAGGTGGAGCGGTGCTCCATCGCCGAGTGGAGCGCTACTTCATTTGCTTGCTCCCGAATTTTTTTTTTTTTTTCTTTTGTGATGTGGTTTTTTTAATTTTTGAGTGGATAATTGATGGACTGATTGTGAAAGATGGATGGATGGTAATGATGAACATAAAGGGTTGAATGAAGGAGATTGTGGATTGAATGAGAAAGATGGTAATGGTGGAGATATTGAATTATTATTATTTTTTAATATTATTTTTATATTTGGCAACAAGGGTATTTATGTCATTTGATAAAAAAATTTGGTCAACAACTAATTTGGGTACTTGAGTATAATAAATGTTAAACTGACATTATGTGTATAATTATGAATAAATTCAGGGTATTACATAAAACTAGTTTTTAATTGATTTTTATTATTATCATCTATTTTGTTTTGTGTTGCAACTTTGTAATAAAGCTTTACATAATTTAATTATATTTTTTTAGTTACTTCCTAGAGATATTTATTTTCAATTTTAATTGAAATTTCATTTTGTGCATAATTGTTTTTTTTTTAAATAATGAAAATCATTTTTTTTAACATGTATTAAAAATAGGGTCTATCTTGAAAAATAAATTAAGACATCGTACTTATAATACAATCGTAAAAATTTTGGATTGATTTATACCAAAACATAAATTTGAGCTTTTAAATATATATTTATTCATAACTTTAGTGTTTAGTGCATCCCTTTTCCACTTTAGTGACGATGATTCAAATCCCAACATATATATTTATTAGTATGTGTGGATAATTTTCTCTTTTTCTTGTAAGATAAATATCTTCTGTTATAGGAGTGAATATTACTTCTGTTGTAAGATAATATTGTGTTGAGACATTTTTATTAAGACTTTTATTGATTAAGTCAAAATATTTTAACGGACTTTGTATCGTGGATTATATTAAAACCTTGGATAAACAAATTTCTCCATTTCCTCTCAAATTGTAACAATTTGTTGGCCGTTTGAATCATCACATGTTGAATAGCTAAAGTTATATTTTACATGTGATTTTTTTCCAAATACATCAACTATGCATATTAGATTTGATCTCAAATGTTGAAAATATATGATTATGTCGGTTTAATAATTATTTTCGCATTTATGAAAAAATATAAATAAAGAATGAATGAAAGGCTACTGCTCAATTGACTCTAAATCAATTTAATTAATCCTAATTTTGGTTAACTTTACTAATTAAAATATGATAAAGACCTTCCAACTAAATTTTATTAAGAACGGAGGATGTGTTTATCAATAAATAATAAAGTTGACTCCATTTGTAGTTGACAAAACATTAGCTCATTCAATTAATATAATTTTTTTGTAACTTTTTTATTTTAAAAAAAAAATTGACACCAATTAAATTAAAAATTTATTAAGACTTAGTGTATAATATTTTACGATTTAATAAATAAAGGTGTGATTATTTTTTATTCTTTATTTTGACATTTTTACATGTACTATTGTGTGGTTACGGGTAACTAAATCACATAATCAATTACTTTTCACTGATAAAAAAAAATCGATATATCAAGAATTTCGAAGAAGGTAATTCTTTTAACATAAAAGTTCACATCACCATCATTTTTCATATAAATAATACCATTACCCATCATGCTAAAAAAGGACAACATAATTATTAACCTTTTACAAAATAAAATTAAAAAAAAAAGGATAAATAGGTAAATTCATAAGAAAAAAAGATGAGGATATTTTACTTTAAAACTTGTGAAAATATTTTTACACACAAACATGATAGAAGACAAGTCCATAATTTTAATAAAGTAAATGTTTAATGTCAAATTTATGTTTAACTTTTAGAAACTAAACAATTTCATTTACTTTTCTATAAAAATATCAACATCAAAAATAATATTTTACCTACATTTTCTTTTCGTAAATTCTCTTTAAAAAATAAGTTAACGTGTCAAATGAATTGAGGTAAAAATTAACTATTCTTTTCAAGTTTTTTTTAGCACAAATTCCAAAATCTCAAGGTTTGTGATGGTTATTGTTTCGAAAATAACTAATTATATCGAATTCTTTTTTAATTTTATTAATTATAAAATAAATTAATTTTATTATTTATTAATAAATATATTTTTTATTTTTAATAAAATTTAGTTAAATATAACAGTTGATTTAAAATTTTTTTTATCAAAACGTTTAAAAGTTAATTAACGAAAGAGAAAGTCTTTGTCAATAAATTCAAAAATTAACTCTGTCTGTAATTAAACAAAACTTAGAAAATATAGATATTATTTTTAAAAAATACATAAGACATTATATATATATATAACTTACTATAAATATAGAAACCAACTCAAGGAAAATGATTTTTTATTTATTTAAATAATAAGAAATAATTTGAGGGATTTCACAATTTGTCCGAACAAGAAAACATGGATAAAAGGGCAATAGACAAATCCAACCGAGAACTTGGAGCCCAAGCCAGTTGTTTCAATTAAGAACATGTTTGTTGGGATTTTATTTGTTCTATTTTTGTTGGAGAAGTAATGATATATTTGTGTTTTGTTTTTGTACAAAGAGAGAAAAAAGAAAAATTCAGATTCTAAAGAGACATGATGATGCCGAGAAAAATAAGAGTGAAAAGAGTGGTGTGAGACCGCGAGGGAGTGCTTCGCGCACTAGCAGACAGATGGGTCCCATCATCATCACTTCCTCCACCACCATCTTCTCAAACTAAACCTACCCTCTCTTTCTCTCTCAATACAATTCTCACTCAACCCAAAAACCCCACAAAACCTCTCCTTCACTCTTTAAACTTGAAAAACTCTCTTAGTTTCACACATTCTCTCTCTCTCTCTCTCTCTGGTTTCTTGTTTTTGGTTGTTGCTGCTGTCATGCAAGGTGGTCTTGGTCTACTTGGTGGTGGGGGCTCGTCAAATGAGTCAACAATACTGTCAAAAGTGAGTTCTGCTGAGTCAAGTTCCTACCCAGCGGAGAGTGATGAGCTGGAGCTGGGCCTGGGGCTGAGTCTCGGAGTTGGTGGTGGTGGTGGTGGTGGTGGAGGGAAGAGCAAAGCAAGTGCATGGGGCGAGTGTGGTAGAATCTTAACAGCAAAGGACTTCCCTTGTGCTGTCAAGGTCACTCAACTCAACAACAGATCACCAAATGCTTCTTCTGCTTCTATATCTGTTTCTGGCACCAAGAGAGCTGCTGACTCCGTTCCTCATGAGACTGGCTCCCCTCCTGCTGCCAGGTATATACAGAGATATGCATATGGATGCTAACTAAATTAATGGAAAATTTGGATTACTTTTATGTTATATGTGTTTCTTTCTAAATTCTCAAAACTGTGATGTGAAAAAGAGAATCCATTTCTTGATTTCTATTTTTTTCTACTTTTTTTAAATATAGCAATAAACCAACTTTCTCTTTCTCATAACTTATTGATTAATTATTTATTTTGATTTGTTAATGACTCGGGTAAATTTTGATATTCCTCTCCTATAACTAACTGGGATTTTTTTTTTCTCTGTTGAAATTATCTTCTCTCATAGTGTGTTATTTTTTTTTTTGGCTTTCCATGTTTTTCTTTGTTAGACTATGTGCCTACTTTATTCTGGGTCTGTGTTCTTTTGACGAACCGGTTATATATATATTTTTGTCGTTTTTATTATTGCATGTTATGTGAATAAGCTTTTATCCTTTTCCTATAGTTTTTTTTTTTAAAAAAAAAAATTAATTTAAGTTTTGATTCTCTTTTGTTTATTAAGTTTACTGTTGATATTAGGTTTATGTGGGTGTTTCATGGTGATCTTTGATGTTTCTTTCTTCTTCTTCTTCTTCTTCTTTTGATTTTTTTTTTTTATTTTTTGATTTATTTTATATTGAAACAATGTTATGTTACAGAATTGGATTATGTACGAAGCATCTGCGTTTTGTTTTTCCTCTTTTTGGGTACAATAATACTTAGCTATTCATTATTGCAATTTGTTTTGTGAAAACAGTCAGGTTGTGGGATGGCCACCTATAGGAGCTCATAGGCTGAGCAGTTTGGTTAACCAAGCAAAGGCTCCAAGATCTGAAGAAGACAAGGTGGACAGTGAAAAGGATAAATCTAAGGATGCTTCCAAGAAGAAAATTTGCAACGGCAACAAATCGAGTCATGTTTTTAATGAAAAGGGACATCTTGGGTTCGTTAAGGTGAATATGGATGGAATTCCAATAGGAAGAAAGGTGGATTTGAATGCTCATGCTTGCTATGGAACTTTAGCTCAAACATTGGAAGACATGTTCTTCGGGCCCCCAAAGACAATCAATTCGATTGGTAAGTTTTCCGTCCTCTTTGTCGTTTGAACTCTCAATTGTTGAAAACAATGACCTGATAAAAGGAAATTTGTGTTCTGATTTTGTTATGCCTAAGTTGAATTGCCTGATGCATGCCCTGCTGATCCCAATAAGAAATTGTTGCTTTACTTATGATCCAAGGCATTGATCTGATGAGGTATAAGTTGTCAATCTGTCTTTCCTGATTGTGATGTTGTGTTTGTGTGATTAGGCTCAGGTGGAGAGAAGGATCCGGCAACAAGTCCATCCAAGCTTTTGGATGGCTCGTCTGAATTTGTCCTCACATATGAAGATAAAGAAGGAGATTGGATGCTTGTGGGAGATGTTCCGTGGAGGTACGCAAATGCAACTTTCGTTAAGTGAAAAACTCACTGACATTGTAGAGAGGGTTTGGGGAATTATGCTTTATTTTGGATGATCCAAGAGATTGCAGTGCTTGAAAATAATCTTCAACATGAAGAAAATAATAACAGCAAAAGATGTTACTTGGTTTAATCAGGTTTTTTAAATGCTCATTGAATATGTTCTGTTTCGTATTGGTGATTAGGATGTTCCTCAGCTCGGTAAAAAGGCTTCGAATCATGAGGACCTCTGAGGCTAATGGACTTGGTATGCATTTGTACAATTAACATTCTTTATTTGACTATAATTTTTAACCTTTTTTTTTTTTTGGGTGATTCTCCCCTCCTCCACCATTCTAATTCTTGTTAATCATTTGATTGCAGCTCCAAGATTCCAAGAACGAACTGAGAGACAAAGAGCCAAGCCCATTTAAGTGCCGCGATCTATCATCTGAAAATGCAAAAGGATGAAGAAACCCACAGTTTGAAAATACATGAAGCTAAAAAGGATAGTAGAGAAGTCGATGCGTTGAAGCATTTTGCGAAGATTGTTTTCTTTTTTGGTCCACTGCTTTCTTTAGTGTTCTTTCACATCCATCATCGGGTTCTCGCCGTTCTTTTTGTTTTTTTGTAGGCCATATTCATTTTAGTTTCTATCTCTCTTATATAGTGCTACAATACAGGCCTGCTTACTTGACTGAATTCTGCTTCTTTCCATACCTGTAAATATGGGAGTACTTGAAATCTAGAGTGTTGTTGAGTTTGCTTCAATCTAGTGGAGTCAGTTTCCTCAATTTGTCTTTAGAAAGAAATGCTTTGTATGGTTTTACTTTTGATTTTTTTGTGTTGGTTGGTCTTGGTTTTTTCTATAATATTACACTAGAACCTGAGCTTGGAAGTTGTGTCTGCAGATTGGCATTATTTTGATTTAACTGAGTACAAATTCTGTTCATGTCACTCAAAACAACTTTTATTTGTTGGTCAAACTCTTGCAACCATATTTTCTTCAAGGAAAGCTAACACAAGAACTTTCACTCAAATAGTATCTAATACAGTATTTGAGTTGTATTATATCCAAAACTTAATCCCCAACACTTTTAAGATATCATAAAAGTGTTGAACTAATGATATAAGGCTTGCTAGCACACTTTCTGCTTGTTACGTGACTTGAGTCCAAATACATATTCAAACAAAATGCAAATGTAATCACATGGGGAGATTCGAACTAAGGTCTTCTAAATCAAATCAAGCTGTGATATCATATCAGTAACTAACTAACAGAACTAAAAACTTAAACTTTCAGAAAGGCTTGCTAACAGTAACCACTTTTGAGATTTGATTTCTTGGATTACATTTCATAACAAAAGCAGAAAAGATATAGAATCAGATATTTGGTTTGATGATGCATCATGTAGATATTCAGTTGCTGAAACTTCCCAATCTTGAAATGGCCTTGGATTTGAAGGTTTCTACCTGTGAGGCTGTGATAAAACTTTTAAACAGAGCTCTGCTGTCATATATTCATAAGAGTTTTTGAGTTGTAAAAACTTGTAGAAGTAAGCATAGAATTGCTGGTCAGGAGGATTATGAAGCCATGTTGATTTTGGCAATTGCCATTACAACTATTTTGAAGTTCTAAAGATCTATGTTTATCTTAATCTTTAAGACTTATCTTCAAGTACGGATTATCTGTTCGTAATTTTCATACAAAAAAGGCTAAAAACACTCCTCACCGAGTGTACCACCCGCGCGTGTGGTGCTGACGCATGGCCTTTTGTTTTTAATTTATTACAAAATTGACATTAATAAAAGTTTTCAATCTTCTTCGTTTAATTACGAAAAAAATCACCCAAATGGACACATGTCTATTTGGAAGCAGCAAGTGCATCTCTTGGATTTAATGATTGAAATATTTTTTACTTCGACCTTGTTCTACGCAGAAAAAGTTATGTTTGGACCATTTTTATTAGGAGGAGGAGTTCACACCTTAGAGAAATTAGACTTTTTCTTTACTGCTCCAAAAAAACAACTGCACTGTCAATATCATTCAATATTCATAATATTCAAAAAGCTAAGCTAATCTGCAAGTCTGCAACTTCATTTAAACTTCTCCAACAGGTGAAATGCTTGAAACTTGAACTCCATAGTAAGTTTTGTATTTTAAATTCATGGTCCTCTCCTTCCCTTTCAACTTAAAATTTTGATCTTCAACCCCAACCCTTTTAGTAGTTCTGTTGGTTCTCAAGAAATAAAAACAAAACAAAATAAAGGGAAGGGACATGAAGTTTAATGACTTGATCCAATGATTGTAATCTGTTTTATAAGATTTTGCTGAGAAAAATGGGACAAACTTGGTTCTTAAGATAACACAATCATTTTGATCTTGACTGCAGATTACTAGCCATTGATAGATCATGACAGTGGTGACCCCATCACCATAATTGCTTTCTTTTAATTGATTATGGCACAACTGTATGCTACCACACATGCCATAAATTACTGTATCTCATTAGTCATTGGTAAAAGCATTCATGCTTTTCTCACTGTTTTAACTCTCTGTCATTCTTTCTATTTTCTTGCTGGTTTCCATTTCTTGCTAAACTAAAGCACAAATCCTACACTTCTTATCATGTTTCACCTTCAAAAGAGTCCCTTTTTGCTTTGTCTTTTCTCTCACTTCCGCCATTAAAAGTTAAATGAGACAACCAAAAAAACCAAAATTCTCTGTTGACATCAACTTTTTTCTAATTGATAATTATGAAAAACAAATGTAATAAAGAAACAGAACTTGAGTGTAAGTTGAAGTTAATGACTATGTGCCTCCCCAGCGGTGGAGCTTGTGGCCTAGCCATCTAACCCCACAGAAATTTAAAAGAAAAAAAAAAAGAAAAAAGAATTTGTTTACATATTCTAATCTCAATAAATATTGTTTTTTACATATGGTCCTTCTGCTTATCACAAAATCATTCAAAACTCAAGTTTAAAAAGAGTTTATCTCACATTTTTCTTCTTCATTATTTTTTTTTTTAATAAAATATGTTTTAACATTAAACATGAGGTCTCATGCAAAACACTAATTATGGGATTGGAACAAGAACAGCTGGAAAGTCCCAGTTTACTAGGCTCCACTGAAATCCTTGGAAGGCCTTAATGGGTGGAAGAGAAGATACTCACAATTATATCCACTTGAGAGAGAGCTGAGACATTTCAACGAGTAGAACTGTATAAGATCACAGTGCATAACTGCATATATATTTGGTGCTCCATCAGCTCAACAAAGTGTGCGGAAGTGGGACACCTCCATATCAAATGGGTAACTTCTCCTCAAATGAACTAATGGTTGAGGGCCCATGATGGCCCCACGACATCACTTGGTTTTTGCCATTTTTATTATGTTTCATTCTGCATATTTGTTCATGAAGAGAGAGAGAGAGAGAGAGAGAGTGCTAACTAGGAGCCAAAATGATTTAATTAGCTAACTTTAGCTTGCACTTTCCTTGACCTTGAGTGCCATTTGCAGACAAGTTTTGAATTCTGTCACGTCTTAAATCAAGGTGCTTTGACATTACCTGCCGTTTCGTTTGTCTGCTCAGCCTGACAGTTATTACTTATTATGATAGAAATCTTCTCAAAGTTAGTGCACCTGAAATGCAATATTACTACTTACTAGCTTCAAAAAAAAAAAATTAATAATAATAATAAATACATGTGATCTTACTTCATTAGCATCTTCATGGCCATGAATTTGTCTGGGATTTCATCATAATCTTCGTCTTCATCGACATGAATTTGCTTTGGGTCGTGAAATTTCATGCAAGCATAATTTCTTATGATTTCAAGAGGAAGGAAAGTTTGTTACATTCCACATTGTAAGTATATGCATTTTAAGTCATAGGTAGAAAATCCATAATTTAAAATAAATCTGTTAACGTAAAAGATACTAGCGTGAAGCCTGAAGAAGACAAGTACGATGAGCTTCTTCTGATGTGTTTCATTGATCAGTTCTCTTCATCGAGCTGAGGACACACACAGCATGCTTGGATGATTAATCAACATAAATTTGAAGCAGGCAACAATTAATATAACATCTTCCCGACTAAATTAGTTGACATCAGTATTAATCTTTAAATAGTTTAATTCCAGTCAACAGTGGAAGAAACAGAACCATTAAAATCTTCCTTAATTAGATTAAGGAACCAATCAGGAGCAGATCTATCCCAAAACTTCGACAATCTATGGCCTACTGCCCATTTTGCAGTGGCATGACCTACAATATTGCAACTGTTGTGTTTCCATAGTTATCATATGCTAACGCAATTCCATAAACTGATATTAAATTATCAATGAAGTGGTTACACTCATCAACCAAACGTTGCAAATCCTTGTACAAGCATAAATAAAGCTTTCATTAGTACCCACCTAACGTCATGGCATAAAATGTCTTCTCAGAAAAAAAGAAAGTAACAGCATCTCCCAGACTCTGATCTAAGTTACAGGTAAGACGCTTAGCAACATAGTTATTACATCTAAAATACATAGCGATCAAAATCATCGAGCAGCCTACTGTAAGAATTCCCTTGGATCGGTGACATAACCAGTCAAAGCAGATGCAGCTGCTGTATACGGTGAAGCTAGATATATTTGGCCTTCCTTGTGTCCCATCCGACCAGGGAAGTTCCTATTTGTTGTTGAGACACAGACCTGCAGTGCCACAGCCTCAAACGAGTTTATGAAATTGTAACAAGGATGCTCAACAAACAAATAGCCATAATTAACATTGACCACATTGATCACGAAGTACAGATGTGATTTTAGTGGACCAAAATCTGTGTGTTATATATATAAACTCATACTGCATCACCCAGAACTCCTTTTTAAATTTCCCCCAAATAGCAAAAGTAGGTTCTGAAACAATTAAATTAGTAGAGGGATAGCAAGCAGCCCAAAAACCCCTTTGTTGTGAACCAAGAAAAAAAAAATACAAGGTGATTGGCTGATTACCAAGCAGAAAATCAGTTATTATGAATGTTTAGGGTAACTTTTTGATAAAATTGGCTTAAACATCATTAACCAGACTTCTATGCTGCCATACTAAATTTGACTACAAACATGCGAATGAACGAATTAAGAGGCAGTTCAGATTGAACGCTAGAATTATATTCTTTTGAAGGTTTTCCAGAAGGGGAAAAGAAACTTGCCATAGCTTCATTCATGCGTGCATAAGTGTCTTTAGGGCCACCCAAACAAGCACCACAACTAGGACTTGCAGGTGTGTCACAACCAGCTTCTTCAAATATCTGTGAGCAAGTCTTGCCACCAGATCCTGGTACCGGGAGAGTATATACGTCCATCCAAACCTGTCAATTTTACCATATGATATTGCACTTACAATTAACTTCTGCCACAATATATATTATTCAAACTAGAAACAGATCTGTGGACATTTCAACATATTGCAGCATTACAAACCTTCTGGGTAGCAGGGACAAGGAATGTGGGAACTTTAACCTTTTTGCCCTGACAACAAACAATTAAATTTATTAACAACAAATCAAGGAGCTCCTCCAAGGAAACTTGTTCGAGTATCTATCAGTAAGAATATTTGCCAAATACTCTGAGAGACGTGTAAAATGCAGTAGCATGCCTGATGCAAATCCTTTTTTTTTTAATAGCAAAACAAGAAAGTCAATGATAAACAATAAAACAGGAAACATGATAAATTATTATGACAATGTTTTGTTTGTAAGATATCCCTGATCCTTCAGTATTATTTATCCTACCCACTCAGCACAGGAAAAGTTAATTTTTTTAGATTTTTTAATGAAGATCCAAGGACATTCAAATAAGCAAACTGCAATAAAAATTTAGAAACAAGAAGACTGAAATAAGCAGATAACTGGTGTCTGCATAGCATCATTGGATTGTCCAATAACAATAGAAATAAGAAACAAAGAAATTCGGATCTTACTGAAGCTAGAAAAACTCTGGCAGCAGCCAGAAAATCCTCTGTTTTTCCACCCGTACAAGATCCAATATATACTCTGTCAATCTTCACATCTTTGCATTCTCTTGCTAAAGCCCGATTATCAGGCGAATGAGGCTGCAAAAGTACATATACTAACATTACTCATAGCAATCAAAAGACTGCAAACTGTCGAGAACTAATACAACAAAAAAGAACAATTTCATGAGATAATTAGTTGAGATCCATATCAGACTATATCTAGATACATATAAATATCCCACCTTTGCCACCAAGGGTTCCAGCTTTGAGACATCAAATCTATACTCTGAAAGAAAACTGAAAAAGAAAAGGAAAAAAAATCCCATCAGTATGATCACCTAAGAAGCCAACAAGAAGGAAGTTAAAAAAAGAAAAGCAAATTCTCTCAACCTGAATAAATTCTATAAATTGTAAGACATCCAATCTAAAAAAAATGAAAAAAATAAGCATTCTATTTGACATTAATTCTCTTCACATCTGATCTGATGCGAGTTGAGAAATTATAAGTTAGAAAATAACTAATGTGAGGAAAATAATAAAAAATGAACAGTTACCAAATCTCATGTTTCAGACAGTATTTGGACACTGGAATAACCACCGAGAATCTAAGAATTTTAAAAAAATGGATCCAACTAACTTTGTTTAACAGATTGCACTTTGGCTAACTAATTATCTTTTCACCAGCAGTCTGGTTGTTTTAAACTCAATGGCCCCTGATAAGATTTCAGCAGGTAATTTGAGAACACTAATACCATTTAATCAAGAGAACTAGAATCAATATCAAAGAGAAGTTTCAATATGCAATAGATAAATTGATCAAATAACATTTTTCCCAGAAAAAGGGTGGTCAGATGGGTCTCTGTAAGTATTGATGCAGTCACTTCCTCACTAACCCTCACCACTTCACCAGGAAAATACATCTGCAAATTGGTTCAGATACAACTTTTTTCCTACTAATAAATCAATGTTATCTTCTGATTCACCGAAGTATGAGAATTTATATGAAAAAAATTACATAATAGGAAAGAATTTAATCTTTCCATGCAGGATAGTAGCGTCTGTAAGTGCCTTTCTAATTTTGACTGCCCTAGAACTAATATGTCCGACATTAAACTTCATCAGTCAAAACTCAAAATCTAGCTTCAAGGATCAAACATTAATGGTTTTCTGTGCATTCTACTTGCTCTACAATTTTAAAGATCAGGGATTTTATGTTCACGGCTCCAGGGGCCAATCTGTACATAGAACTTTTAGCTCACCATCTGAAGCTGGTAACAAACTTAAAACCTAGCCATAAACAACTTTAACTGCCATTTGAAACCTTTCTACAGCATAGCTGACCATCAATTGAGCAAAAAAGACAACAACTGTTAAATGACATAGAAATCGAGCAAACATCTACAATTGTGTCCATATTTATACGACGGAGTACCATAAAGGTACCAACTCTCACAGTGGATTAGTAACTGAAGAATTGATCTTAAATAACCATTTAATCACAAAAATCTACCTTGCTTTCTCATCACTGTAAACTGGTTCATAGCCCACAGATGTCTTATCCTGTGAAAAAATAAAAAGGAAACACTATAAGCCTGGGCTATCAAACAGAAGAACATCTTTCATGAGAAGGTTAAGAGGAAGTGTAAAGAAGAATGTCGGCCGAGAAAGAAAAAGCAAGCACTGTACGGATCAAATCCATTTGATAAATTATTGCACTTACCTCGAGATACTTAAATGTTGTACTATCAGCAGGGACCACACCATTCTTTCCCCCAGCTTCAACAACCATGTTGCATAAAGTCATGCGCTCTTCCATCTGTTGAACACAAATATGATCAGAAGAACAAAATTCATAAGCCATTTAAGGGTAATAAACAACTGCTGACAGATATTTGAAATAACCTAATAGCTTTGTTATTAGAAATATTTGAACTTGACTTACAGTTAAACTTTCAACAGTTGTGCCAACGAACTCCATAGCTTTATAGGTTGCACCAGACACAGATATTTCACCAATTATCTGCAAGGACAATATCTTTTAGAGACAACAGAAATGGGAAGCTCCATTTATCCAATAATAACCGTAAATACAAACTTTCCAGAAAAGGAAAAAAAATGTTTGAGGATATTTATCTCCAGAAAAGGAAAGAAGAGCCCGAAGACCCAAAGAAACTTACTTGCAAAATCAAATCCTTTGCAAGCAAATAATCAGGCATTTCACCATCCATTACAAATCTCAAAGTTGGGGGCACCTGCAATTTCAAATACGAGGATATTACAAATTACTAAAGCAACCAAGCTTTGGATTTTATTTAGTAGAAGTATACAACTGTGCAGACTGCCATCAGCACATTAGGTGGCAGGTGGCGGGAAACTATAGAATTATTACATGTACAGATATCTCAACATTTTGTCCTAGATTTTCCAAATCATTCTATGAAAAAGTAATTTAATTAGATCAGTGTTCAAAACTTACGCTTGGATCTCTACAGGATAGTCTACTGGTTTCAATATTGCAGAAAGAAACAAGAGAAGCACAGTAACATAAACAAACCTTGAGCAAGAGTTTCCCTGTGCCCAATACAAAACCTGCATCAGTGTTGCCAATGCCAGTTGCAAATTGGCCAAATGCTCCAGCAGTACAGGTGTGAGAATCTGTACCTAATAAGACCTGAAAGAAGGGCGTAAAGGCAGATTAACAAGCCCTGCATATAATTAATACAGTGAAAAAAATTCAACAATTTTGAAAGTACAATTGCACCTCTCCAGGCCTGCAATGACCTTCTTGGGCAAGTGCAACATGACATACGCCTTTGTAATCAGGATTAGCCTGCATATTCATATAGTAAACTTTCATTCATTCTCAACAAAAAGGGAGTTATAGCCTTCAGGTTCATTGAGAAAATTAAATTATTAAATGGCTGTACAGTAAAAAAATGACAGAACCATACCTTAAAATTACCAAGATCTTTAATATCATAGAAGTACTTGATATTTTGCTCCATGCAGAAATCTCTCAAGATATCAACATTACGATTTGCACGTTCATCACTTGTGAATATATAATGATCAGGAATGATGACAAGCTTTTCACGGTCCCATACCTTCAATAATAAAATAGTAATATAGACATAGCATATGACAAAAAGTAATCACATACACACTAGTGGAGGAAGAGACAGAATATTAAATAAGAGATGCTTTTCAACTCAAGGCTTAACTGTAACAAAGTAATGATAAAGGATGAGCAAAAGAAAATCAAAATACTTTGCAACTAAATAAGTTCACATGAATATCGAGGACTCAGTTAAGTGGTTTTTGAACATCTGCAATTCCCTTATATCCAAAAGGATTACCTTACTAAGGATAAAGAAGAGTGCAATAGCATACATGTTCAGTTATATTAGCATACCCATTCCTCATCAAGCTACAAACTTTTAACTAGTACATTTGAATACTATTTATGAAAAACTACAATGCAATCCAAATACTTACAAGAAACTGAAACCATATTATAACTCCATTTAGCATCACACTAAGCACTAACAATATACAATATATCTCAATAATATACAATATATCTCAACAATATACAATATATCTCAATATCCTAGCATTATCAAGCTCATTTAAATAAATAATCATATCTACCTCACAATGAGCCACAACAATTTCAATACCTAGGTGATGTAAGCGTCATTTGAGCTATACTCATGCGGACAACAGATAAAGGTAATGAAAATATCAATACCTTAGCATTTTTGCCAAATTCTTTCTTGAAAATGCCAATGGAACCGGGGCCACAAACATCATGGGTCATCAAGATATCGACATTAACCCATACATTCTCTCCTGGAACCAACTGGGGTTTCTCTGAGGCCCTGGCCAGTATCTTCTCAGTCAATGTCATTGCAGTTTTCACCTGAAAATTCCAATAAAAACCATTAAGCTGCAACACTTCACACTTCGAAATCATCTAATCAGTAAACCCATCAATCAATATCATAAAGTTTACAAAAACAAATCAAAATTATAAAAATCAGTGACCCATCATTGATATTAAAAGTGACCCTTCAGTAAAAATCACCAGAATTACAAAAACAATGAAACAAAATCATTACAATTAAGGCCAATAGAAGGAAACTCAACAGAGCCAGTGGTGGCAGGCCGGCGTTCCGACTGCTGAGGAGCCATGACCGACATGATTTTCATAGGAATCGCTGATTTCTTGCATTTGTGAATCGAAAATTGTGATGTTGAAGAAAAACCAACGCGACCCAAATCGTTCTGTGAAAAGAATTAACAAATTTTCAATCATGTCAGAGTTCAACTTAAATGGAAGTCCAAATATCACCGCGTTCCAACGACAAAAGGTTACAAAATGGAAAAAAATAGTAAAAAAAAAAAGGAGAGTATAACTAATAATAAAGTAAGAAAATGAGTGAAAGTAATGGAATTAAACCTGGTTACCGATGAAAGAAGAAGTTGAGGTTGCAGAAATGGCAGACGAGGCCATTTTTTATTATTGCGATAATTTTACTTTCGCTTTTGTGGGGATGGGTTCTATCGTGTAATGTTGGTTTTTTCTTCTTTTTTTTTCTTTTTCTGGCGGAAGAAAAAAAAGATGAGATTGTGCGGGTCTGGTTTGATAAAGCGGTCTAATGGCGGCTGGACAAAATGTTGATCACGTGATTACGTGAATGAGAAAAGGAGGAACCTGTGGCAGCCACGGACTACTAATTGGAGATTGCAAGTTTTGCGAAATTTTGAGCCTAAAAATCATCAGAATTGGGCCCGCTTGGTCCATAATTGATTAATATGAAAATATGTTTCTCAGTCTCGAAAAGTATCCCTCTAGTAATTTCTAAACATCTCATCATATTTTGTATCTCAATTTATTTTAATATATAGTGTGACAATTAAACTTACATAATATATAATAATAATTCAAGTAACATGTGACAAATCAATTAAATCATCATTAGGGATGGCCATTGAAACCGAACCAGCGGTTCTGGAACAGTCGGTTCCGAAACCGTCGGTTCCGGTTCCAATTTTTCTCCAACCGGAACCGAACCCGGGGAGGTCCCGGTCTCGGTTCCAATTTTGAACCGACAGTTCTCCGCCGGTTGGGTTGGTCAACCGGTTCTTGGAACCGGAGTAGAACCGTCGGTTCCTTTTTTTTTTCTTTCAAATCACAAAATTTTTTTTTTTTTCAATTTTTTTTTAAAAAAAGGAACCGGAACCGGAACCGGCGAAACTGGCGGTTTCGGTTCCTCGCCGGTTTTGAACCGGCGGTTTCGATTCCAAAAAATAAAAAATCGGAACTGGGATCTTGGTCCCGGTTCCGATTTCCAATTCCGGAATCGATTTTTAACTGGAACCTTTGGTTTCGGTTAAAAACTACCAGTTCGATTCAAATCGAACCGGGGCCATCCCTAATCATTATTAATGTGTATTTATTTGTCAATTAATATCAATAAATTATAATATAAAATGTAAAATATCTAGTATTCCTCATTTAATTAATAGAAATCCATTAACATAGTAATGCAAATGTAGATTAAAAACACAAGATTTGATTTCAAGAATCACCAACTGCTTTGATACATATCATGCTATGCATTTCTTGTATAATTGGTTATTCATATCACATAATATAATATATAATATAATTAGTTTTGACGTATAGGCTAAACACACCGAAGTATTTATTTGAGTAAATACTGTTTTTTTTAAAGAAAAGAAATAAATACTCTTAATAACAATTATTGATTGGATCCAGTAAGGCGTTAGAAGGAAAAATGTCATGTATTGTACCACCCCCTGACCCGACCCGGCTGGATCGACACAGGGAGCGCTACCGGGTTTTCAAAACTTTCTTATTTCTGTTTATAAACTGAAAACCATATAATTTGTAATTTAAAAATCTTTTCAAGTGAGCCCATCAAAAATAAACTTTTTACAAAAATTTCGGCAGAGTTCCGTTTGTTTTTCGGATTTTTCAAAACTTGTTTTTCAAATAAAATCTCAAATCACCAACAATTCACAAACACTTCAAATCTCAATTCATTCAAATGCGCACTCTGCCGTTTAGTGCGACTTTCAAACTGATTATAAATCAATTCAACATCTACAATCCTTTTTGAAAATGCGAAACAGAAAACATGAAATAATTAATTACAACACATAATTACAAAACATAATTACAAAATCTTCTGTATATGCACGCATATCTAAACACAATATACATAAATACTTATATAACAAACTACCCCAATGATGCTGTGACTCTAAGCTCTTCACTGCAGCTGGTGTCTCTTCAGTCCTTTCCGTCCTCGGTATCTTTATTACCTACGCGTTAGAAACAAAACTAACGCGCTAAGCAAAACTGCCTAGTGGGTGTACACTTAAACATAAATGGTAATATAATAGAAAGCAGTATATTTAAACCAGTATTTCATAAATCAGAAATGCAGAATTATAAGTAAACAGTATAGCTTAAAAACATAATTTTCAAATATAGAAAAATATATATAACAAACGTTTTTCTCTTACTAAAACTATATAAACATACAATATGTCAAAAGTTTCTGGAATTCAGTTCAATATCATTTCTTTATTTCCATAACACTTTCTATCCATAAATTCTAAATCTGGCCCGTGATACACATAACAGGGTGTACAGGACTGGATTACGGGTTTTACAGTCGGGTTTCCCATTTCATATGAAATGGTATCCCTATATAACCAGTCGGTTTCCCATTTCACGAGGAAATGGTATCCGGGTATTTTTCACAGTCGGTTTCCCATTTCACGAGGAAATGGTATCCGAAATCAATGATCAGAGACAATAGGGTGCAGTACTGCTATATATTCACCCAATTGACATGTCAATCTCCTATATCCAAATATCCCTATACATATATCAGGGCCGTTCAAACTATCGTAACAAATCGGTTCTTTAGTTTCAGAAATCAACGAATATCATTTGAAATCAAATCAACGAATATCATTTGAAATCACAATCCAGAAATAAGAAAAGTCATACAACAATTAGAAATCAGAGTTTGAAAACACACGTTTCCCTTTAACTGTTCACAAGAGTAAATTTTTACATAATAATCCAACAGCATACACAAATACAAATATATATAAACAAATCCATGCGAATATATATATAAAATCCACATCTATGTTTCAAAACGAACTAAATCAAAACATTTATTTAAAAATAAGTTCATAACTATATTTTTAACATACTAAATCAAAACTTTTTATCAAAATAAGTTCGGAATCGTGTGTACATCAACCTGGATACCGTTTCCCTTCGACGAATCGCGTTTCCACGGTTTCCTTTTTCCTTTTTCTTCCCTTTTCTCTTCCTCCTACACTTCCTTTTCTCCTTCCTTCTTCTTTTCTTCTTCTTCTTCCTCTTTCTTCTTCTTTCTCTTCTTTCTTCTTTCTCTTCTTTTCTTTCTCGCTCTCTGTCTCTCTTTTCTCTCCTCTGTGCTGTTTGTGGCTTCTCGCGGAAGCCAAATTTTTTTTTTTATATTTTTCTGCTGCGTCGCGACCTGTGGTCCCGCCACTAGGTCGCGGTACTCGCTGGAGCGTTTGCACCTCCTTCATCGCGAGCACACCTCGCGGTACCTAGGTCGCGCTGGTGGTCGCGTTGCTCACTGCCAGATTTTGACATTTTCATCGCGAGCAGTTCATCGCGACCTGTGGTCGCGATGACTGGTCGCGATGCTCACTGCCAAAAATCTCATTTTCCACCGCGAGCATGCCATCGCGACCTGTGGTCGCGGTGACCAGGTCGCGATGCTCTCTGCTTCAGTTTTCCTTTTTCTTGCATCATTTTTGGACCGTTCCATCTGGTCCACCTGGAAATCATAAAAATAAACATACTTTTAATTACATTTACACCCCTTCCAATCACAAAAGTTATATTCGCATATATAAAAGTAATTATCCGAAATCCGGGATGTTACATGTATGATGTAATAATAGTATCCAAATAGTAACTACATGGCCATGTTTGGTCCATAGGACTATGGCTGGAATGATATTATTTTAAGTGAATTTAGTCCTAATTTTATGTTTGGTGCATATAAGGAGATTAGATTATTTAATCCCACATTTAAAAATAGTCTCATTGCAAAGGGATTATAGAATCTCACCTATCACCACGGTATTAAGTAATTTGGGATTAATTTTTTTAATATAATATTATTAAATAAATTCAAATAACTAATATATAAATAAAATAATTTTTTATATTTAATTAATAATTTATATAAATTATATATATTTTATTTAAAAATTTAATTAAAATAAATGGTATAATAAATAATTTATTAATATATATAATGACTTAATACATTATTTATTAAGAATAAAAAAAATACATAACTATTAAAATATTATTAATTATATGTAATTGTCACACAATATTAAATAGCTTTATTTATTTTAAAAAATAATTTAAATAATTTATTTTATTTAAAAATATTTTTAATTATATTTAATTTAAATAATTTAATTTTTTATTTTATTTTAAAATGATTTTATTTTATTTAAAATTAATTATAAATAATTTTATTTATTTTTTAAAAAATAATTTAAATATTTATTTTATTTATAAAATAATTTTTAACTAAATTTAATTTAAAATTTTTATTTTATGTGAAAATTAATTTAATTTTGTTGATGGTAAAAAAAGGGGTTACACGGTCAACAATCGTCAACTATGCCACATAAGGGAACTTAGTGGTCAGTTGAGCAAATGAAATGTTATTTGTTCCTTGAATTCTGCGAGAAGGTTCTCGCCGAGAATAGGAACTTAGTGGGCACTGCTTGCAAAACTTTTATCTATAAGAACAAAGAAAGATCGGTAATGTAACATCCCGGATTTCGGGTGATGAATTTTTGATATATGTGATATATGTGAAAATAAAATTTTACTATTTGAGGGGGTGTAAATGTAATTAAATGAATGAAAAATGAAAAATTGGAAAACTGGACCAGAGAGCATCGCGACCTGGTCACCGCGACCACAGGTCGCGACAGCTCGCTCGCGGTGAAAAACGCAAAAATCTGGCAGTGAGTACCGCGACCAGTCACCGCGACCACAGGTCGCGATGGCTTGCTCGCGATGAAATTGTCAAAAACGGGCAGAGAGCAACGCGACCAGTCGCGCGACCAGGACGCGCTCGCGACGAAGGCGGTGCGCGCACTCCAGTGAGTGCCGCGACCTGGTGCCGCGACCACAGGTCGCGACGGCGGTCGCGATGGCGAAAAAAATATAAAAAAAAAGAGAAGCTTCTCGCAGAAGCTAGAGAAAACAGAAACAGAAAAGAGAAGAGAGAGTGACCGAGAGAAAAGGAGAGAAAAGAGAGAAGAAAAAGAAGAAGAAGAAGAAAGAAGAAGAAGAAAGAAAAGAAAAGAAAAAGAGGAAGAAGAGGAAGAAGGAGAAAGGAAAGGGAAAGGAAAACGAAATCGTGGAACCGCGGTTTGTCGAACGAAAAATACGGATTCGAGGTAGGTGTACGTTGTTTTTTTTTTTTGAAATCGTTACGAAAAGCATTTCGTTATCGTTTACGTTTTTATTTTCGTTACGTTTCTCGTTTTCGTTTAGATTTCGATTTCGTTAATTGTTTCCGATTTCGATTTCGTTATTTGTTTTCGATTTTGATTTTGTTAAATGTTTTCGATTTCGATTTTCGATGTGTAAAAATTGATGATTGATATACTTATGGTTGATTATGGAAAGATTTTATACGAGATCGCATTTGTTTGTGTTTCGAATATTTCCGATTTCGTTTTAAACAGTTGATTTAGACTTGTATGTGAATATTGTTCATATTTCTTGAAGTTTATTATGTGATTTATATGACTATTGAATGATTATCGATTATTGAGTAATTATTGCGAAATTGATTGTGAATTTGGTTTATCGAAACGGCCCTAGGATACGTAGACATAGAAGTGGATATAGGAGGTTGGTATACCAGCTGGGTTTTATTGAGCAGTACTGCGCCGATATTGATTGATTGATATTGATGATATTGATGTACCTCCTCTTGGATTCGTCCAGAGGCTGGGAGATACGTACCTCCTCGGGATTCGTCCCGGGGGTTGGGAGTTAATGTACCTTCCCAAAGATTCGTTCCTGGGATAGGGAGCTATGTACCTCTCTAGGTTCCGTACCCACGGTCCTAGAGTTGGGAGACACGTACCTCCTCAGAATTCGTTCTGGGGGTTGGGAGCTTGACCCATATTCCAGTCCGTATATGTTTAGTATTCTAGTGGGCCAAAATTGATAGAATTGAAAGTGAATTGAATGATTTTATTGATCGAATTCTTATGTTGATTTCATTATTGTACTTCGAGAAATTGAAATTGTTTAATGATTTAATTTTGGAAATTCAATTGTTTTGAAATCGATTAGTGATGAAAATGTTTATCTTGTGGTTTATTGCTTTTTAAAGACTAATTATATTGTAGTTTATTTAATTGAGTTTTTAGTACACCCACTAAGCTTTAAGCTTAGCGCGTTAGTTTGTTTCTAACGCGTAGGTACCAGGAATCCAGAGGAGGCTAGAGATTGAAGGAGGAACAAGTTGCAGACCGAGTCACAGGATTGTACAGTTGGGTAGCTATATTTTTATTATGTGTATATAGATTCGGAAAGCATGCATATACAGGGAATTTGTAAATAAGTTTTGTAAAACGTTTTGTAATTTAAATGTCAATAGTAAAGTTTGATTTGTTATTATTTTATAAACTATTTGTGAAAGTCGCACTAAACGGCAGAGTGCGCAACTGATTGAAAGTGATAGAAGTGTTTGTGAAATGAGAATTGTTTTTGAATTGATTGTGTAAAAGCAGGATTTTGGAAAGTCCGAAAAACAAACGGCACTCTGCCGAATTTTCGTAAAAAGTTTAAAATGTTTTATGGGCTCACAACGATTTTAAAACGAAAAATGAAGTTTTGGAAAAGTTATGAAAGTCCGAGTAGCGCACCCCGGATCGGTCCGGCCGGATCGGGTCGGGGGGTGCTACACTTAAGTGGTATCAGAGCGCGGTTTAGGCGTTTCTGGACCAAAGAGTCTGTATATGCATGCATTGTTTAAAGCTACCCATAGGAATGTGTGACTCTAATCTGCAGAACTCTCTTCTATCTGATATAGGATAAAGAATGGAAGGAAGTGGTGATGGACCTGAGAGTCCCGCCAGCGTGGCTGGGGGAGCATCGAGGGAATCAGTGAGTCCGAGAGTACCGGACCCTGTACAGCCAGCGTTTATGCAGCAAATGGCTGAGTTCTTCCAGAATGTGGCTAGAGCCGCGCCACGGAGATCAGCCATAGAGCGACTGGCTAAACACAGACCTACTGATTTCCATGGTAGGAAGGATGAGGATGCATCTGCCGCAGAACATTGGTTTGAACGGACGAACAGACTATTAGAGCAGATGCACTGCACACCTGAGGAACGATTGGAGTGTGCAGTATCCTTACTGCAGGAGGATGCCTACCAATGGTGGACCTCCATTATACAGACAGTGCGACCAGAGGACAGAACGTGGGACTTCTTTCAGACGGAGTTCCGGAGAAAATATATTGGTCGCATCTATCTGGATAATCTGAAGAGGGAGTTTACCAACCTGAAACAACGGCAGATGACTGTGACTGAATATGAGAGGGAGTTTGTCAGGTTGAGTAAGTATGCCAAAGAATCGATGACTTGTTTGACCAACTGAGAGGAGCCTGTGTCTTCTCAAAGATAGACCTGAGATCGGGATATCACCAGTTGAGAATAAAAGAATCAGATGTTCCGAAAACTGCATTCAGAACCAGGTATGGGCATTATGAATTTGTAGTGATGCCATTTGGGCTGACTAATGCACCTGCAGCCTTTATGGATCTGATGAACAGAATATTCCGGCCATACTTGGATCAGTTTGTGGTGGTGTTTATCGATGATATCCTGGTATACTCACAGACAGCTGAGGACCATGACAGACACCTCAGAGTAGCATTGCAGATTCTGAGGGAGAAGCAACTGTATGGAAAACTGAGCAAGTGTGAGTTCTGGTTGCCTGAGATTGCATTCTTGGGTCATATTGTGTCAGCAGAGGGTATTAAGGCAGATCCGAAAAAGATTGAAGCGATAGTGGAATGGAAGCCTCCCAGAAATGTGACAGAAGTCAGAAGCTTTCTAGGCTTGGCAGGTTATTATCGACGGTTTGTGAAGGGGTTTTCCTCCATAGCAAGTCCGTTGACCAAGTTACTGCATAAGAATGTCAGATTTGAGTGGACTGACAGATGCCAAGCAACTTTTGACAGATTGAAGGCAATGCTTGTAGAGGCTCCAATCCTGACTCAGCCTATTTCAGGTAAAGACTATGTGATTTATAGTGATGCCTCACACCATGGTTTGGGATGTGTATTGATGCAGGAAGGCAAGGTGGTTGCATATGCGTCCAGACAACTGAAAAGTCATGAGCTGAACTATCCGATTCATGATCTGGAACTTGCAGCCATAGTCTTCGCTTTGAAAATATGGAGGCATTACTTATATGGTGAGAAATGTTACATATACACCGATCACAAGAGTTTGAAATATCTGCCTACCCAGAGAGAGCTCAATCTGAGACAGAGGCGATGGATGGAGTTGATTAAAGACTATGACTGTATAATTGACTACCATCCAGGAAAGGCGAATGTAGTCGCAGATGCATTGAGCAGAAAAGCACTGTTTGCCTTGAAGGCTATGAATGTGCATTTACAGCTGAATCCAGATAGTGCAGTGGTAGCTGAATTGATTTGCAGGCCCAGTCTGATTCAGCAGATTGCAGAGAAACAGAAGCAGGATGCTAGAATCCAACTGATATGTGAACAGATTCCAGAGGGGAAGCATCCAGACTTTTCAATTAGAACTGATGGTATTGTGTGTTTCAGAGACAGGATTTGCATTCCAGAAAATGAAGAATTGAGAAAAATGATCCTGACAGAGGCACATAGCAGTTCATATGCAATGCACCCAGGTAGCACGAAAATGTACAGAGACTTGAAAATGCAGTACTGGTGGTCTGGTATGAAAAAGGATGTGACAGAATTTGTGAATAGATGCTTGACTTGTCAGCAGGTGAAAGCTGAACACCAGGTCCCATCAGGATTGTTACAACCAATAGCAATACCTGAATGGAAATGGGATCGCATCACTATGGACTTTGTCACTGGATTGCCACTCACCCGGAGTAAACACGATGCAGTATGGGTTATAGTGGACAGATTGACGAAGTCGGCACATTTTCTACCTGTCAGAACTGACTACTCTCTGGATCGACTAGCCGAATTGTATATCAGAGAGATAGTCAGATTGCATGGAGTGCCTGTCTCCATTATATCAGATAGAGATCCGAGGTTCACATCCAGATTCTGGAAGAAGTTTCAAGAAGCCTTGGGTACTCGACTGAGCTTTAGTACAGCCTTCCATCCGCAAACAGACGGCCAATCAGAAAGGGTGATTCAGGTGCTTGAAGATATGCTCAGGAGTTGTGTAATTGAGTTTGAAGGCAGTTGGGCGGATCATCTTCCATTGATTGAATTCGCCTACAACAATAGTTACCAGTCGAGCATAGCTATGGCACCGTATGAGGCACTGTACGGAAGGAAATGCAGGACTCCATTGTGCTGGACAGAGTTAGGAGAGGACAGGTTAGTAGGTCCAGACTTGATTCGACAGACTGAGGAGAAGGTGAAGATTATCAGAGACAGATTGAAAGTTGCTTCTGACCGACAGAAATCGTATGCAGATTTGAAACGAAAAGAGATAGAATATGACGTCGGTGAGAAAGTGTTTCTGAAAGTATCTCCGTGGAAGAAAGTGCTTCGATTTGGTAGAAAAGGTAAGTTAAGTCCTAGGTTTATTGGGCCATACGAAATCATTGAACGTGTGGGACCAGTAGCCTATAGACTAGCTTTACCTCCAGAATTGGAAAAGATCCATAATGTATTCCATGTATCGATGCTGAGGAGATACAGATCTGATCCTTCCCACAGAATTCCGGCCGAAAGCATTGAAATCCGACCAGACCTGACATATGAGGAAGAACCAGTGCAGATTCTTGATCGGGAGATCAAAGAACTTAGAAATAAAAGAGTGCCACTGGTGAAAGTTCTCTGGAGGAACCATAAAGTGGAAGAGGCTACCTGGGAGAGTGAGGAAACGATGCGACAGCAATATCCCCAACTGTTTCACTAAGGTAAAATTTCGAGGACGAAATTTCTTAAGTGGGGGAGAATTGTAACATCCCGGATTTCGGGTGATGAATTTTTGATATATGTGATATATGTGAAAATAAAATTTTACTATTTGAGGGGGTGTAAATGTAATTAAATGTATGGTTATTTTATGATTTCCAGCGGACCGAATTGAATAGTGAAAAATGAATGAAAAATGAAAAATTGGAAAACTGGACCAGAGAGCATCGCGACCTGGTCACCGCGACCACAGGTCGCGACAGCTCGCTCGCGGTGAAAAACGCAAAAATCTGGCAGTGAGTACCGCGACCAGTCACCGCGACCACAGGTCGCGATGGCTTGCTCGCGATGAAATTGTCAAAAACGGGCAGAGAGCAACGCGACCAGTCGCGCGACCAGGACGCGCTCGCGACGAAGGCGGTGCGCGCACTCCAGTGAGTGCCGCGACCTGGTGCCGCGACCACAGGTCGCGACGGCGGTCGCGATGGCGAAAAAAATATAAAAAAAAAGAGAAGCTTCTCGCAGAAGCTAGAGAAAACAGAAACAGAAAAGAGAAGAGAGAGTGACCGAGAGAAAAGGAGAGAAAAGAGAGAAGAAAAAGAAGAAGAAGAAGAAAGAAGAAGAAGAAAGAAAAGAAAAGAAAAAGAGGAAGAAGAGGAAGAAGGAGAAAGGAAAGGGAAAGGAAAACGAAATCGTGGAACCGCGGTTTGTCGAACGAAAAATACGGATTCGAGGTAGGTGTACGTTGTTTTTTTTTTTTGAAATCGTTACGAAAAGCATTTCGTTATCGTTTACGTTTTTATTTTCGTTACGTTTCTCGTTTTCGTTTAGATTTCGATTTCGTTAATTGTTTCCGATTTCGATTTCGTTATTTGTTTTCGATTTTGATTTTGTTAAATGTTTTCGATTTCGATTTTCGATGTGTAAAAATTGATGATTGATATACTTATGGTTGATTATGGAAAGATTTTATACGAGATCGCATTTGTTTGTGTTTCGAATATTTCCGATTTCGTTTTAAACAGTTGATTTAGACTTGTATGTGAATATTGTTCATATTTCTTGAAGTTTATTATGTGATTTATATGACTATTGAATGATTATCGATTATTGAGTAATTATTGCGAAATTGATTGTGAATTTGGTTTATCGAAACGGCCCTAGGATACGTAGACATAGAAGTGGATATAGGAGGTTGGTATACCAGCTGAGTTTTATTGAGCAGTACTGCGCCGATATTGATTGATTGATATTGATGATATTGATGTACCTCCTCTTGGATTCGTCCAGAGGCTGGGAGATACGTACCTCCTCGGGATTCGTCCCGGGGGTTGGGAGTTAATGTACCTTCCCAAGGATTCGTTCCTGGGATAGGGAGCTATGTACCTCTCTAGGTTCCGTACCCACGGTCCTAGAGTTGGGAGACACGTACCTCCTCAGAATTCGTTCTGGGGGTTGGGAGCTTGACCCATATTCCAGTCCGTATATGTTTAGTATTCTAGTGGGCCAAAATTGATAGAATTGAAAGTGAATTGAATGATTTTATTGATCGAATTCTTATGTTGATTTCATTATTGTACTTCGAGAAATTGAAATTGTTTAATGATTTAATTTTGGAAATTCAATTGTTTTGAAATCGATTAGTGATGAAAATGTTTATCTTGTGGTTTATTGCTTTTTAAAGACTAATTATATTGTAGTTTATTTAATTGAGTTTTTAGTACACCCACTAAGCTTTAAGCTTAGCGCGTTAGTTTGTTTCTAACGCGTAGGTACCAGGAATCCAGAGGAGGCTAGAGATTGAAGGAGGAACAAGTTGCAGACCGAGTCACAGGATTGTACAGTTGGGTAGCTATATTTTTATTATGTGTATATAGATTCGGAAAGCATGCATATACAGGGAATTTGTAAATAAGTTTTGTAAAACGTTTTGTAATTTAAATGTCAATAGTAAAGTTTGATTTGTTATTATTTTATAAACTATTTGTGAAAGTCGCACTAAACGGCAGAGTGCGCAACTGATTGAAAGTGATAGAAGTGTTTGTGAAATGAGAATTGTTTTTGAATTGATTGTGTAAAAGCAGGATTTTGGAAAGTCCGAAAAACAAACGGCACTCTGCCGAATTTTCGTAAAAAGTTTAAAATGTTTTATGGGCTCACAACGATTTTAAAACGAAAAATGAAGTTTTGGAAAAGTTATGAAAGTCCGAGTAGCGCACCCCGGATCGGTCCGGCCGGATCGGGTCGGGGGGTGCTACAGGTAAGGGTTGCCGAACTGTAGCCGACGATTAACCCCTGATGATCAAGTCAATTTTGGAGTGATGAATGAGTTAATGAATTGTTTTAAAGAGTTTATGGGTAGGTAAGTATTGAATACCATACATTTGTTTTCTATAAATATCTCTATTTATAGTTCGTCAGACATTCCTCTTGCTTTCTTCTACTCTAGGAATGTTCAGACTGCTGAAGATATAGGCAGTAAGATGTTACCTTAAACGTGCAACCTATGTCTTTTGGGAGAACTTGCTCACGTATAGGACACAATGGGTGGTTGAACGGTAACCTGTAACATTAGGATTGTAACACCCCCCGACTCGATCCGCCTGGATCGACCTAAGGAGCGCTACCGAGTTTTCAAACTTGACTTGACTCACTTTATAATTTGAAAACCATTGAAAAACTAAATAAGTTGTATTTTAAAATCCTTTCTAGTGAGCCCATCAAAACTGTTTGAAAAATTTCGACAGAGTTTCCTCTATTTTTCTGATTTTCCAAAAATCTTGTTTTCAACATAACTCAAACAATATAAAAAAAAATCAACACTTCAAAATCAAATTCTCAATCATATGCACACTCTGCCATATAGTGCGACTTCCCAAATATTTTCAAATGAAACAATACATAGTCAATATTTATACACTTTGAAAAACATAAACTATTAAACAAATATTTACAAAACTTATATATATATATATATATATATATATATATATATATATATATATATAACAAATTTACAAGCTATTGTATATGCATGCTTTACTGAATGATATACACTTAAAATTTTAAATATAACTACTTCAAAAGTATGGTGTAACGGCCCGGGACGCTCTACGGCTCTTGCCCGACCCCGTTACTCACAGGTACTGTCCGCTTTGGGTGCTCTACGGCGTCGGCCCTCACGGCTTTCTTTCGCCTCCCTGATCAGGATTCGAACCTGGTACTTGTCCATAAGTACCAAGCCTTATCAAGTTGAGTACCAATTGAGCTAGTCGCTCAATTGGTACTCAACTTGATAAGGCTTGGTACTTATGGACAAGTACCAGGTTCGAATCCTGATGAGGGAGGCGAAAGAAAGCCGTGAGGGCCGACGCCGTAGAGCACCCAAAGCGGACAGTACCTGTGAGTAACGGGGTCGGGCAAGAGCCGTAGAGCGTCCCGGGCCGTTACAATAAAAGGCGCCTTTTATTGTAACGGCCCGGGACGCTCTACGGCTCTTGCCCGACCCCGTTACTCACAGGTACTGTCCGCTTTGGGTGCTCTACGGCGTCGGCCCTCACGGCTTTCTTTCGCCTCCCTCATCAGGATTCGAACCTGGTACTTGTCCATAAGTACCAAGCCTTATCAAGTTGAGTACCAATTGAGCTAGTCGCTCAATTGGTACTCAACTTGATAAGGCTTGGTACTTATGGACAAGTACCAGGTTCGAATCCTGATGAGGGAGGCGAAAGAAAGCCGTGAGGGCCGACGCCGTAGAGCACCCAAAGCGGACAGTACCTGTGAGTAACGGGGTCGGGCAAGAGCCGTAGAGCGTCCCGGGCCGTTACAATAAAAGGCTCAATTGGTACTCAACTTGATAAGGCTTGGTACTTATGGACAAGTACCAGGTTCGAATCCTGATGAGGGAGGCGAAAGAAAGCCGTGAGGGCCGACGCCGTAGAGCACCCAAAGCGGACAGTACCTGTGAGTAACGGGGTCGGGCAAGAGCCGTAGAGCGTCCCGGGCCGTTACAATAAAAGGCGCCTTTTATTGTAACGGCCCGGGACGCTCTACGGCTCTTGCCCGACCCCGTTACTCACAGGTACTGTCCGCTTTGGGTGCTCTACGGCGTCGGCCCTCACGGCTTTCTTTCGCCTCCCTCATCAGGATTCGAACCTGGTACTTGTCCATAAGTACCAAGCCTTATCAAGTTGAGTACCAATTGAGCGACTAGCTCAATTGGTACTCAACTTGATAAGGCTTGGTACTTATGGACAAGTACCAGGTTCGAATCCTGATGAGGGAGGCGAAAGAAAGCCGTGAGGGCCGACGCCGTAGAGCACCCAAAGCGGACAGTACCTGTGAGTAACGGGGTCGGGCAAGAGCCGTAGAGCGTCCCGGGCCGTTACAATATGCCCGACCCCGTTACTCACAGGGACTGTCCGCTTTGGGTGCTTATGGACCCCGTTACTCAACTTGATAAGGCTTGGTACTTATGGACAAGTACCAGGTTCGAATCCTGATGAGGGAGGCGAAAGAAAGCCGTGAGGGCCGACGCCGTAGAGCACCCAAAGCGGACAGTACCTGTGAGTAACGGGGTCGGGCAAGAGCCGTAGAGCGTCCCGGGTCGTTACAATAAAAGGCGCCTTTTATTGTAACGGTCCGGGACGCTCTACGGCTCTTGCCCGACCCCGTTACTCACAGGTACTGTCCGCTTTGGGTGCTCTACGGCGTCGGCCCTCACGGCTTTCTTTCGCCTCCCTCATCAGGATTCGAACTTGGTACTTGTCCATCAGTACCAATTCTTATCAAGTTGAGTACCAATTGAGCTACTAGCTCAATTGGTACTCAACTTGATAAGAATTGGTACTTATGGACAAGTACCAAGTTCGAATCCTGATGAGGGAGGCGAAAGAAAGCCGTGAGGGCCGACGCCGTAGAGCACCCAAAGCGGACAGTACCTGTGAGTAACGGGGTCGGGCAAGAGCCGTAGAGCGTCCCGGACCGTTACATATGGTGACTCAGAACATTTGTCTGTAGCTACCTCATCTCTAGTCTTTTTCCCCGCTGGTATCTCTATTACCTATGCGTGATAAAATTAACGCGCTAAGCAATAATGCTTAGTGGGTGTACACTAAAATATTTTCAATATCATATAAAACAATGAATCTAAAAATTCAAAAATACATATAAACAAACATCATTTTTTTTTAATATTGAAACTATATAAATGAAAACATTTCCAAATGTTTCTGAGTTTAAATCCCAATACCATTTCTTTATTTCACCATCGTTTTAATAGTCTTCAGTTCTTAATTAGGCATCTGATACACATAACAGGGTTTTATATGACTGGATTATGGGTTTATACAGTCGGGTTTCCCATCTCAAAATGAAATTGTATCCCTATAGTTATAGTCGGTTTCCCATTTCAAAATGAAATGGTATCCGTATTTTCATAGTCGGTTTCCCATTTCAAAATGAAATGGTATCCGTAAATTCACAGTCGGTTTCCCATATCAAAATGAAATGGTATACGTATATCATCATAATCATCAAATATTTCGTTGCAGTACTGCTAAACACACCCAATTGACATGTCAACCTCCTATATTCATATTTTCCCTATACATATATCAGGGCCATTAATCATGTATTACTTTTTATATCAAATCAGATCATTTCTTTCGAGAATCAACAATTATAAGTTCAATCAAAATCAATATATATATATATAAACAAATATAATACCAAACAATATTCGTAGAACAATATTCATAAAATATATTCGAAAATATACGATGTCGCTGAAACCAGTAAATATTCCATAATAGGTTTTCAAAATCAGTAAATATGTTTTCAAACTCATTTAGTCAAAATATAGGAATTCAAATCAAAGCATATAATGATAATCACAAAGATTTCAGAAATCAGTGTACACCAACCTGGATACCGTTTTTACGAACTTTTCTCTTCTGGGTTTTCTTTTTTTTCTCCTCCTTTTTTTCCTTTCTCTTTCTCCCTCCTATCTTCCTTTTTCTTCTCCTTTCTTCTTCCTTTCTTCTTCTCTTCTTCTTCTTTCTTTCCCTTACTCTCTCTCTATCTTTTTCTTTCTCTTTTTCTTCTCCGGTCTCTCTCTCTCTCTCTCTATTTATGTTTGCTTCTTTGTGAAGCTTCTCACCGCCTTTTATTTTTTTATAACTTTTTGGTCCTCGCGATCGCTCCTCGCTACCTGTAGTCGCCCAATTTGATCGCGTTGCTCACTAGAGTAATTTTACTGCCTTCATCGCGGTGTATGGTCGCGTTGCTCACTGCCCAAAATTAACATTTTCACTGTGAGTTGCTCATCGCGATCCCTAGTCGCGGTGCTCACTGTCCAAAATTATTATTTTCACTGCGAGCTGCTCATCGCGACCCCTGGTTGCGGTGACTGGTCGCGGTACTCACTGCCAACCTTTTCCTTTTCCTTCATGCATTCTTTCTGGACCGCTCCACCTGGTCCACTTGTATACCTAAAAATTAATCCAAATAAACCTATTATATTATTTTCACATAATTAACAACAATTATGGGCATTTTTCATAATTAATGAAAATTACGGATGTTACAATTCTTCCACTCTTAAGAAATTTCGTCCTCGAAATTTTACCTCATTCGAATAGTTGAGGATATTGTTGTCTCATGATTTCTTCGCTTTCCCAGGTGGCCTCTTTTACATTATGGTTCCTCTATAGGATTTTCACCAGTGGAACTCTTTTATTTCGTAGTTCTTTAATCTCCCTATCAAGAATTTGCACTGGTTCCTCTTCGTATGTCAGGTCTGGTCTGGTTGTATTTCAATACTTTCAGCCCGGACTCTGTGGGAAGGATCAGATCTGTATATCCTTAGCATCGATACATGAAAGACATCATGAATCTTCTCTAGTTCAAAAGGTAAAGCAAGTCTGTAGGCTACTGGTACCACACGGTCAATGATTTCATATGGGCTAATAAATTTAGGACTTAACTTTCCTTTTCTGTTAAATCTGAGCACTTTCTTCCATGGAGATACTTTAAGGAAAACTTTTTCACCAACTTCATATTCTACCTCCTTTCTTTTCAGGCTGCATATGATTTCTGTCGGTCAGATGCTGTTTTTAGTCTTTCCTTAATAATATTCACCTTCTCCTTAGTTTATCTGATCAAATCTGAGCCTACTAACTTGTCTTCACCCAACTCTGTCCAGCATATTGGTGTCCTGCATTTCCTTCCATACAGTGCTTCATATGGTGCCATAGTTATGCTCGATTGGTAACTGTTATTGTATGCAAATTCAATCAATGGGAGGTGATCAGCCCAACTCCCTTCGAAATCAATTACACAACTCCTGATCATATCTTCTAGCACCTGAATTACTCTTTCTGATTGTCCGTCTGTCTGCGGATGGAAGGCTGTACTGAAACTCAATCGAGTACCCAAAACTTCTTGAAACTTCTTCCATAATCTGGATGTAAACCTTGGGTCTCTATCTGATATTATGAATGCAGGTACTCCATGCAATCTGACTATTTCTTTTATATACAATTCTGCCAATAGATCTAAGGAATAGTCAGTTCTGACAGGTAGGAAATGTGCTGACTTCGTCAGTCGGTCCACTATTACCCATATAGCATCATGTTTACTCCGGATGAGTGGTAATCTTGTGACAAAGTCCATCGTGATACGATCCCATTTCTATTCAGGTATTGATATTGGCTGTAACCAACCTGATGAAACCTGGTGTTCAGCTTTCATCTGTTGACAGGTCATGCACTTATTCACGAAATCCACCACATCTCTCTTCATCCCAGACCACTAATACTAAGTCTTCAAGTCTCTATACATCTTTGTGCTACCTGGGTGCATCGAATACGGACTACTGTGTACTTATGTTAGAATCATCTTTTTCAATTCTTCATCATCTGGAATACATATCATGTCTCTGAAACACACAATACCATCAGTTTTGATTGTGAAATCCGGATGCTTCCCCTCTGGAATCTGTCTACATATCATCTGAATTCTATCATCCTACTTCTGTTTTTCTGCTATCTGCTGGATTAAACTTGGTCTGCATCTCAATTCAGCTACCAATACATTGTTTGGATTCAACTGTAATTGCACATTTATGGCTTTTAGGGCGAATAATGCTTTTCTGCTCAGAGCATCTACTACCACATTTACCTTTCCTGGATGGTAGTCAACCACACAGTTATAGTATTTGATTAATTCCATCCATCGTCTCTGTCTCAGATTGAGCTCTCTTTGAGTGGGCATATACTTCAGACTTTTGTGATCTGTGTATATGTAATATTTTTCACCATACAAGTAATGCCTCCATATCTTCAAAGCAAATACGATGGCTGCAAGTTCCAAATCATGTATAGGATAGTTCTGTTCATGAGTTTTCAGCTGTCTGGATGCATATGCAACCACCTTGCCTTCCTGCATCAGTACACAACCCAAACCATGGTGTGAGACATCACTATAGATCACAAAATCTGTAACATCCTAAATTTCGAGTAATTAATTTTGAGTATGTAGATATCATAATTTGTGATTTGAGGGGTGTAAATGTAATTAAATGTATGTTTATTTTTATGGTTACCAGGTGGACCAAATTGAACGGTCGAAAACGATGCACGAAGAGAATAGTGAAAAAAAAATTGGGACAGTGAGTATCGCGACCACTCATAGCGACCACAGATCGCGATGAGCTGCTCGCGATGAAAAATGGTGATTCTTGGCAGTGAGCACCGCGACCAGTCACCGCGACCACAGATCGCGATGACTGGCTCGCGATGAGTTTTGAGTCGATTCCTTTATACTATAGTGATAATGACTTTTCTTCTTCTTCAGTTCAAGAGAATGATCTTGTCTGCAGTCGAGATGTGAGAGACCTGAAGAATCTTTTAGCTACCTCGTGCTGGGATAGTAATAAGGGAAACGACAAGAAGGATCGCTCCCCGACTAAGGTGGCCGTTCCTTAGAGGGAGAGAACGCCTGTTTCTACGCGATACAAGGTGGATGTCCCGGCGAAGCCTTCTCTTTCTGCTGCCGATGAGGTTTCTGTTTCTTCCTCCGGGCCGTCTACTAAGAGGCAGAGGTTGGTCGGTTGTCCCAATGACCCCGACTTATCGGTTTATCTTCGGAAGTTAGGAGCAAAACAGTTGCTTCGGGTTGTCCTTCTCGTTGGACGAGAATGAGTCACGAGTTGGAGCGTCTTTTGAAGCTCGTTCCTCCAATTAACTTTGTGCCTTCTCCGTTTAAAGACGTACTGGAGGCTACTTCAAAGGCTGTCCCCGAAGAACAAAAACCTTTTACTGAGAGAATATCTGAGGATGAGGAGTCGAACGAGGAAAAGCTTGTGTGTCACTCCGTGTGTATTGATAAGGATCCACTAATCTAGGAAACTGGGCAGCCTCCGTGTCCGAAATGAATAAGGCGCCAAGCTTCCTATTCCTCTGGTTGAAGTTGCAGAGAGTTCTCAGGCTAGCGAGATTTCTGCACCGCTGAGCCCTTCCTTGGAGGATGTTCTCAGAAGAGTGCTGAGTGAGACATCTGTTCCTCGCTTCAGGGGGATGCAAATAGCTTTTTGGGAGAAACTATCGAGAGGCAACTCCAGTCTTTCTTCGCTCTTTTCTCTTCGGTGAGTTTAGTTCTTACTGTCTTAATACATTCTTTTTGTATTTTGGTTATTCTAATCATTTTTTGTCTACAGCTTCTATTGAAGTTTGATGCTACTGCGAAAGATAGAGAGGTTCTACAGTATCAGATTGCAAAACTTGAAGCGGAGAAAGCTTTCTTCATAGTTGATCGTGAGGCTATGAAGGAGCGAGACACTTTTAAGCAGAAGATGGAAGCCCTCGAAGCTGAAAAGGTCGCCCTTATCGCTGAAAAGGATGAGGCCATTGCTTCTGCCAACAATCTACTCGATGCTTTCATTTCCGCAATAGTTGAGGTGGAAGAGAAGCTTGCCCAGTTGGAAGATAAAAATCAAAGAGCTGAACAACATGGTGGATTCTTACAAATTTACTATGGAAGAAGCTAAGCTTGAGATGTAAATCAAGGCTGTGGATCGGTACAAAGCTTCTCCTGCCTTTGACACCTTCATGCACCGAGAGTTTAGAAATGACATCAAGGAGTGTCGAGACCTTGTGGCGTCTGATGTTGGCCCTGAAGTGCTGAAAGTGATAGATCTCGTCGTTGTCAGCAACATGGATAAGTCTAAGAGAGATCTTCAGCATGAGAGAAAAGTGTGGCGAGCTTATTTTCGAAGCTAGGAGCTGCCTTCTTTGGACATATACATAGAGATACCCACTCAGGCTAGGGTGCCTAAGATATATGGCAGCGAAAAGTCAGGGTCTAACATCATCAGATCAAGGGTGACACTGGTCCCGATCCTGACGTCGAGTATGAACTTTCGGATAGGGAGGAAGATATTGCTCTCAGCGAGAAGGAAGCTTCTACATCGTTTGAGATTGATTCCGAGGATCAGGTCAATCTTATGTATCTTGCCAGAAGAGATAAAGCTTCGCGAGATCCTGACCCCTCTGCTTTGTAGTGTAGTTTTATGTTTGTTTGTTCTGAAGAACTTTGTAGCTAGTAATTTCATTTTTGTAACCAATATAGATAATATCCCCTAATTTTTGAAATCTGCCTTATCATTTTTGTAATTTAATTGTTTTTTTATATATTTTAGTTGTTAGTTCTTCATTAACCTAACACCGAATGATCTCGACAACTCATCTTAACTCATAATAAGTTTTAAACAATGTAAATACATTTGAAACCATAACAAAATTATATGATAAAGCAAACGAGTTTCAAGGTAGCTTTGTGACTTTGGAGTTTAGCAAACCATCGTTGAGCTGAAATATCCTTTCTCTCACTTTAAAGTTGTAATATCTTGCGACCCTTTGCTGATACATTGTGTTTTTTATTTGGCCCTTGTCTCGGAGGCTTTCTAACTCATTGAGGTTTGATTCAAAAGTTGAGACATTTTATACATGATCATACAAATATACTCATGGCGACTGAATTCTCATTTCAATGTGGATAACTGCCTCGCCCCCAAAAGTCATGGTAAATGGTGTTTCTCCCATGAAAGTTGTCGCAGTTGTTCGGTACCCCTATAGTACCTCGGGAAGTTTCTTAGCTCATTTTCCTTTTTTTTTTAAGTCTAGCTTTGCTTTTATAGTATATTTGATGATTTTTTTTACGGCTTCGACTTGTCCATTTGTTTGAGGGTGAGCCATCGAAGCGTAGTAATTCACGATTCCCCATTTGCGATAAAACTCTAAGAAATTCAAGTTATCGATCGTTGTCGGAGATAATGGTATCTGGAATTCTAAATCTATAAATAATGGATTTCTTCACAAGGTCCGTGGTGTTTTGCTCAATGATTCTAACTAGTGGTTCTGTTTCGGCCCACTTAGTAAAGTAATTGACGGCCACTATAACGTACTTAGCTTGTCCTGCCGCCGTCTGCATAGGTCCCATGAGGTCGATCCCCCATTGGGCGAAAGATCATGGAGATGAAAGGCTTCTGAGTTTTTCAGGTGGTTGTTTACTGTTGTCGACGATTATTTGACATTTATCGTATCTGGATGCTGTTTATTTGGCGTCATCAAACATGGTGGGCCAGTAGAAACTTTGTCGCAGAACCTTGTGTGCCATACTATTTCCTCCTGCGTGGTTCCTATATACTCCTCCGTGTATAACTTTTAAGATCCTTGCAGCTTCCTGTAGATTAACACATCTTTGTAAAATTCTGAAGAACCCCCTGCGATATACTTCACCAACTATCATTGTATACCGTGCTGAACAGTACCTTAGACATTTTGCTTCATTTTTGTTTTCGGGGAGAATTCCTTGTTCTAAAGTATGCTCGAATAGATGTTATCTAGGTGGCTTTTGCGAGGTTGAGCTCTACGATTTCGGCGACCTCCTTTTCATTTATGCTTGGTTATGAAAGGTGAGCTACCGGGATTGTCTTGGATAAGATGACATTGGTGGCGGATGCCAATTTTGATAGAGCATCAGCTTTCAGGTTCTCTACTTTTGGTATTTGCGTAATTCTAAATTTCGTGAATCTACTAAGTGCTTACTGGGTTCTCTCAAGATATGCTATCATTCCTTCTTCGTTGGCTTGATATTCGTTGCATATCTGATTGACCACAAGTTGTGAATCACTAAAGATGTTGATTTTGTCGGCCCCTAGATCAGTGGCTACTCTTAGTTCTGAAAGAAAGGCATCATACTCTGCGACGTTATTGGTAGCCTTAAAATCGAATCTTAATGTGCATTCTACCTCGTACTGTTCTAGTGTTGTGAGGACCACTCCTGCCCCACTTCTATAGGAATTGAAAAATCCGTCGACATACAGTTTCCATGGATACGTTTCATTTTCCCGTTCGGTGTCAGCAAGAAGAATTGAGTCGACCAGTGGTTCTGTAAATACTGCGATAAAAATGACTATTGCTTGTACTTTGATTGCGGTCCGAGCTTGAAGTTTATATCAAATTCGCTTAACTCAATTGCTCATTTGGTTAGTCTTCCCAAGAATTATGGCTTCTGTAGTATTTGTTTTAATGGGCAGTTTGTGAGTACTTATATACTGATTGCTTGGAAGTATGGTCGCAGCTTCCTCGCCACTATAATCAGAGCTAAGGCGACTTTCTCCGCTTCTGGATATCTCGTTTCTGCGGCGACCAACGCTTTGCTGACATAATAGACAGGCTTTTATATTCATTTTTCTTCACGAATGAGCACATAACTTGTCGCAGCCGTGGAGACCATGAGATATAAATACAGATTTCACTGTCAAGCGACTTCAAAAGTATTGGTGTTTATCCAAGATAGGTTTTCAGCTGGTGGAATGCATTGTCGCATTCTTCATCCCATGCTACCCCTTACCTTTCTTCATGGCCTTAAAGAATGAGAGACATTTGTCGGTGGACCTTGCCATGAATCTACTTAGCGCTGCCAGACATTCTGTTAGATGTTGGAATTCTTTGAGTGTTTAAGGGGGTTTCATTTTAACGAGGGCGTCTATCTTTTTTGAGTTGCCTTCAATTCCCCTTCGATGGACCAAAAAACCCAAAAATTTGCCCGAAGCTACGCCGAGCACATATTTCTCGGGGTTCAGTTTTATTCCATATTGTTGTAATACCTCAAATGTTTCTCGCAAATTATGGGGGTGCTCTCTTGCTATTAAACTCTTTGTCAGCATATCGTCGACGTATACCACAATTGTTCTCCCTATTTGTTTGGCGAACATCCGGTTGACCAGTCTTTGGTAGGTAACTCCAGTGTTTTTTAGATTGAATGACATCATATAGTAATATAATCCTTGGTCGGTTGTGAATGTCGTTTTTTCCTCATCAGGAGTGTAACACCCCCTGACCCGATCCGTCTGGATCGAACAAAGGAACGTTACTCGGTTTCAAAATCTTACTTTACTTAGTTTAAAATTTGAAAATTATTTTGAAAACTATATTTTTACATTTTAAAAATCATTAATAGTGGACCTATAAATAGTTGGAAAAATTTTTTGTCAGAGTTTCCTCTATTTTTCTGACTTTCCAAAAATCCTGTTTTAAACAAAATTTTGAAAAACACATTTGCAAAACACTTATAAATCCATTTTTCAATCAATTACGCATCATTCCATTCGATGCGACTTTTCAAACATTATCAATAAATCAAATAAGTAAACTATAATTCAAAACAATAATCAAATCTCATATTTTTAAAATACATAAATCAAATTATTTAAAAACAAAAACTTATACTTTACAAATTTTTACATTCTTTTATGTACATGTATGCATTAATAACTGAATACATAACAGGATTTAAAAAGATACCCAGGAGTGATGTGACTTTAAACTCTTCTCTGCAGCTATCAACTCTTCAGCCCTTTTATTCACTGGAACATCTATTACCTAAACGTGATAAAATCAATTCGCTAAGCATTTCGCTTAGTGGGTGTACACAAATCGAATTTACAAATTTAAAATAATATCATTTATAACATATATTCAAAAAAATACAAATCATATTATATCAAATACACTGCTCAAAACAAATCAAATGTTCATATTAAGCAAAACGTTTAATCAAACAAAACATTTCTCTTATAATTTCAGAAATACTCTATTCTCGGTATTCATACTCCTTTACATATATATATATATATATTAATTAGTGGAAACGACACTTAATCTTTGAAAATTGAGTATCCATAATATTTCCCAACAAATAATCAATCAAAATATTCAATATATAATATAGTTTCCTATATAACTTTTCACAGAAAATTAATCGTAACTCATTACTCGAGATTTTTTTCAAATTTTTTATTTATAAATCAAGTAATAAGTTATAAATATCAAATAATAGTAACGATAAATAAAAATGTCCAAATTTAAATATCAACAGGAATACCAATATATTTTCATAAGTAAAATATTATAACAACTATATATCAAAACACAATGATATTCAGCTAATTTCATTAAATCTTATTCATCAATCGTATAAAAGTATTCAAAATTATTTTCTATAAACTTCATTCATTTCTTTTCAATCTTGGCCCTTGGGTATACTTAACATAACTTACTGGATTGGAATATGGGTCGTTCGACATCGACCACTCAGTGGCTGCCCGCCGAACCTAATATCTGTAATATCAGTGTGACGTCTGGGACCACTTTTGGGTCACCCGCCAACAGTCACAAATATCGGTGCAGTACTGCTGAAATAAACCCAGTTGGTATATCAACCTCCTATATCCATTTTTCCGATGTTCAAGTATCATAGGGCCATCTCCATTTCTAATTCATATATATAAAATAAAACCTTCCGTCGCATAATCGTATCAACTAATTCAGAATCATTTTCAAAACATTGTTCATGAAATGATTAATTCGAAAACTCAATTTATAAGTGAAATTCGATTATATCAAAATGTTCTGAAAATTAAAATCATATAAACACATATAAAATAATGTAATTCACAATTATTATTCAACTCAGTTACCAAAATCATTTTCAACAAAATTCTCAAATGAAATAAATTCAATACAAATCAATATTAATATTACCAAAATCATTATTTCCATCAATTATCAATTTCAATGAATCGAAAATCATAATCGATTATATTTCATAATTTAATAATCGTAACATCGTAAGCCAAAATCACTATCGATCAATAACTGTAAAACATAATATTTAAAACATATTTGAAAACAGAAATTTAATTATGTCAATATATATTACGAAAATTAAAAATCATTAAAATCTGTTATAAAATGAAATGAAATAATAATAGTAAAGTAAATAAATTAAAGTAAAATAAGAAGTAATGAAGAAAACAAATGAAATGATATTAAGAGAGGGAGAGAGGCTAGAAATCAATGAGAGCAATAAGGTTCTTCTTACCTTTCAAAACTAAGTCATTTACAAGGAGGATATGCACATATTTATAGTGTATATCCAATACTATTCTCTTAAAAATAATAGACATTATAGTGCTTAATAGGTGTAAATCCACCAATTCATATATAGTGCTTAATAGGTGGAAATCCATCACTTTATAACACTCCCCCTTAGATTTTTACCACTTTAATGTATTTGATTTTTGCTAGAAAAATTCCAGTGGGATAAAAACATTAGCAATATATACAATGATCTTCTGGATCACAAGTGGTATTTTGTGTGTTCAAACTGCCTCATTAAAAATCTTACCAGTAAAACCCAGTGGGACAAAATCCGGTCAAAGGGAAAAAGAGTACAGTGCACATGTATATTTATCTTTAAAAACCTGCTCCCCCTAATTAATTCTGTAACTTACAAAGCCGACGCATGCTAATGTCATATACTAATTTATCAAATGTTGACGTCGGTAATGATTTAGTAAACAGATCTGCAAGATTATCTGTAGACCGTATCTGTTTTACATCAATCTGTCGACTTTATTGAAGTTCATGAGTATAGAAGAATTTTGGAGAAATATGCTTAGTTCTATCTCCTTTGATATATCCTTATCTTATCTGAGCAATACAAGCTGCATTATCTTCAAATATTGGTGTCTGCATTTCTTTGGATGATGAAAATCCGCATGTACTTCGAATATGATGAATAATAGAATTTAGCCAAACACATTCTCGACTTGTTTCATGAAGTGCAAGGATCTCCGAATGATTGGAGGATATACCAACAAAACTCTGCTTTATGGATCGCCAGGAAATTGCTGTGCCATTATAGGTAAAAACATATCCCATTTGTGAATGAGTTTTATGGGGATCAGATAAATATCCAACATCAGCATAACCAATTAAACCTGAAAAATTGTTAGATGTATAAAATAATCCCAAGTCTATTGTACCACGAAGGTAACGAAAAAATATGTTTGATTCCATTCCAATGTCTTCGAGTTGGTGCTGAACTGAATCTTGCCAATAAATTTATTGCAAATACAATATCAGGTCTAGTACATTGTACAAGATATAATAGAGCACCAATTTCATTTAGATATGGTACTTCGGGACTAAGTATCTTTTCATCATCTTCTTTAGGCCGGAATGGATCCTTTTTAGAATCAAGAGATCTAACAACCATAGGAGTACTTAACGGATGAGCATTGTCCATATTAAACATTTTCATATTCTTTTCAACATATGCCGATTGATGAACAAGTATTCCATTTGGTTTATGCTCGATCTCTAGGCCGAGACAATACTTTGTTTTGCCCAAGTCTTTCATTTCAAATTCCCTTTTTAAATATTCAGCAGTTTTTAGGAGCTCTTCAGGAGTTCCAATTAAATTCAAATCATCAATACATACTGCTACAATAGCAAATCCAGATTCAGATTTCTTTATAAAAACACATGGACATACTAGATCATTAATATACCCTTCCTTAATTAGATATTGACTAAGACAGTTTACCACATCCGTCCAGATTGTTTTAATCCATACAGGGATCTTTGCAACTTTATCGAATACAAATTATGACATCTCGATTTATATGCTTCTGGCATTTTAAATCATTCAGGGATTTTCATATAGATATCTGAATTGAGTGACCCATATAAATAAGCAGTCACTACGTCCATTAGTCTCATTTCAAGCTTTTCTGAAACAGCCATACTTAATAAAAATCGAAATGTGATTGTATCCATCACTGGTGAATACGTTTCATCAAAATCAATACCAGGTCTCTGTGAGAAACCTTGTGCTACGAGTCGTGCCTTATATCTCATGACTTCATTTTTCTCATTTCGTTTTCGTACAAAAACCCATTTATATTCGACGAGTTTGACATTTTTAAGTGTCTGGATTACATGTCCAAATACTTCACGTTTGGCTAAAGAATTTAATTCTGCTTGAATTGCCTGTTTCCATTTAGGCCAATCATGCCTTTGTCTACAATCATCAATACCATGAGGTTCACAATCATCATTAATAATTTCAGTAGCTACTGTGTATGAAAATACATCATCGATGATTTCTTCACAATTCCACATTTCTCTCGTATAATTTATAGACATTTCTTCATTTCTAGTTTCTTGTATCTTTTCAGGGATTTCTGCCATTTCAGAAGCTTCTGCCACTGCAGGGGCTCCTATCGCTTCAGGGACATCTAACTCTACTGGAGTTGATTCAGAGAAAGTGGATTTATTTGTAACTCGAGTTTTATCAAAATCCTGATAATTTACTTTCCTCTTCCAAGGAACTGTATCTTTTGATTCAAGTGGTCTGCCATGCTTCTGTCGTACAACAGATGATTCAGTTGCTGTCAATTGTTTAGATTGTTCTTCTGGAACAATCACCCGGGCTGGTACATTAGCAGCTGGTATATACGATTTTGTTACCCTATTAGCATCTGTAAATGTATCTGGTAAATGATTAGCAATTGTTTGAAGATGCACTATCTTTCACAATTCATTCTCACACTGAGATGTGTATAGATCTAAATGGATCAAACTTGGAACCTTCCAAGAAAATTCCCGCTTCTCTTCAGGAGAAGTTTTTCTTTCCCCGAAAGATGAAAATTTTGTCTCATCAAAATGACAATCCGCAAATCGTGCTGTAAAAAGATCACTCGTCAAAGATTCCAAATATCTAATAATTGACGGTGAATCAAAATCAATATATATCCCTAAACGTCTTTGGGGTCCCATTTTAGTTTTTTGAGTTGGGGCAATTGAGACATATACAACGCAACCAAAAATACGTAAATGAGATATATTAGGTTGATGGCCAAACACTAGTTGTAATGGTGAATACTGGTGATAAGCAGTAGGTCGAAGACGGATTAATGTAGCAACATGTAAATAGCATGTCCCCATACAGAACTTAGTAATTGTGTTCTTAATAATAAAGTTCTCGCAATTACCTGTAGGCGTTTGATAAATGATTCTGCAAATCCGTTCTGGGTGTGCACATGTGGGACTGGATGTTCAACATCAATCCCTACTGCTTTGCAATACTCATAAAACGTTTTTGGATGTAAACTCACCAGCATTATCAAGGCGTATTGATTTTACTGGATAATCTGGAAAGTGTGCTCGAAGCCTAATAACCTGTGCAAGTAATCTGGCAAAAACAATATTACAAGTAGATAATAAACAAACATGTGACCATCTTGCGGATGCATCAATTAGAACCATAAAATAGCGAAATGGTCCACTTGGTGGGTGAATATGTCCGCATATATCCCCTTTGTAACATCCCAAATTTCGAGTAATTAATTTTGAATATGTGAAAATAAATTTTGTGAATTGAGGGGTGTAAATGTAATTAAAAGTATGTTTATTTTATGGTTTCCAAGTGGACCAAATTGAACGGTCGAAAACGATGCACGAAAAGAGAGTGAAAAACTAAGACAGTGAGCATCGCGACCTGGCCATCGCGACCACATATCGCGATGAGCTGCTCGCGATGAAGAATGTTGATTCTTGGCATGAGCACCGCGACCACAGATCGCGATGACTGGCTCGCGATGAAAAAGTGAAAATCCTGGCAGTGAGCATCGCGACCAGTAGCGCGACCAAAGCACCGCGAGGTGTGCTCGCGATGAAGGCGGTGGAGTTGCTCCAGAGAGCAACGCGACCAGGTCACCGCGACCACAGATCGCGACGACCGAAATTTTATAAAAAAAATAAGTCATCGCAGAAATCTCCAGAAAAGAGAAAATAGATAAAGCAGAGAGAAAAGAGACCGAGAAAGAAAAAGAAAAGAGAGAGAAGAAAAAGAAGAAGAAGAAGAAGAAGAAGAGAGAGAAGAAAAAGGCCGAAGAAGAAGAAGAAAAGAAAGGATAAAAGAGAAAAGAAAGAAAAAAAAGGAAAAAGAAAAGAGAAAAAGGAAAGAGAAAGGGAAAAAGAAATCCAGAAGAAAAACTGTGCAAAAAACGGAAACCAGGTTGGTGTACACTTCTTTTCGAAAACCCTTTTGTGTTTTGATTTGAATCTAAGTTTATTTGAATATTTTGATGGATAATTGTTTATATGTATTTTTGATTTGAATATTTTGAATATTCTGATTAAATTGATTTTTGATTTACAACGGTTATTTGAAAAGAAATTGTGTGAGAATATAATTGTTGATTTCGAAAGAAACGGAAAGTTTTGTTATGAAATGTATGGATTATATATTACTAATATTGTTTGAAATGGTGGATTCTTCATTTTTAATTTGAGTTGTGAAACTGTTGTTTAATTGGAAAAAGAATATATCGAATGGATGACTGTTATATCTCGCGGGGCAAACCTGGTATAATCCAGTTTAGGCGAATCCCGGAGATAAATATTGCACTGATGATATTGATGACTGTTGCATCTCGCGGGGCAAACCTGGCAAGTCCAGTTTAGGCGAATCTCGGAGATAGCCATTTTACTGTATCGTCTCTATGATTGTTGCATCTCGCGGGGCAAACCTGGCAAATCCAGTTTAGGCGAATCCCGGAGATAGCTATTGTACTGATAGTGATGATTGCTGTATCTCGCGAGGCAAACCTGACTGAGTCCAGTTTAGGCGAATCCCGGAGACAGCTAGTGCACTGTATCTCTGACTGTTATATCTCGCGGGGAAAACCTGGTATAATCCAGTTTAGGCAAATCCCGGAGGTGAACGTCACACTGATGTACAGATATTTAAATGTATGCTGAGTGTACGGTCAGAATAGAGAATGAAAGTGAATAAAATGTTTATATAAATAAAATGTTCATAAAAGAATTGAAAACTGAATTTTGTATGCTTTACTGATTTTATTCAGATGCTTTTATTAAACTGTTTATAAATGATATCTTTCAGTAAGGAAGTTAAAGATTGAAATGTTTTTACACGATCGTAGTGGAATATTATGAAATGATGAAAATTGAAATGTTTTTATTATGAAATGATTATTTATTTTGATACTTGAGTTAAGTGTACACCCACTAGGCATTATTGCTTAGCGCGTTGGATTTAATCACGCGCAGGTATCAGAGACACCGGGAGAAATAAAGGATAGAGAAGAAGTAACAGCAGATTGAAGGTCCAGAGTCACAGTTTCTTTTGAGTAGTTATAAGTGAATATTATTTGTATATTGTATTTAGTGAAGCATGCATATACAGAAATCTGTAATTTGACATGTATTTATATGTTTTGCAATATGTGTTTTATGATTTATATTCTTTGCAAATGTTTTTACATACTAATTATATATGTCTTGTTTGAAAATGATTGGAAGTCGCACTAATCGGTAGAGTGCGCAGTGATTTGAAAATGTGGATATAGAAGTGTTGAAGGTATATTGTATTATAATTGTTTTATTGGAAACAGGTTTTTGGGAAATCCGAAAAATAGAGGAAACTCTGCCGAAATTTTTAAAAATAATGATTTGATGGGCTCACTAGAAACATATTTTAAATTAGTAATTGATACGATTTTCAATAGTTTGTAATATATAAAGTGAATTTAGAAAGTTTTGAAAACCCGGTAGCGCTCCCTGGGTCGATCCAGTCGGGTCGGGTCAGGGGGTGTTACACCCTTGAATTCTTTGTAGGAATGATGGGGATTCAAGACCAACCTTAGAATAAGATAGTCTTCTTACTAATTTTCCTTGTGAACATGCAATACATATATTCTCGTGTAATAACTAAATCTTTTGGTTCTTTAATAGATGTCCATGAGAATTTTCAATGATTCTACGTATCATCGTAGATCCCGGGTCACCTAAGCGAGCATGCCAAAGCATAAATATTTTTGGATTTGAGAACTTCTGGTTCATAACTGCATAAATCTCTACATGTTTTATTATCGTATAATATAATCCAGATGAGAAAGCATGTAACTTCTCTACATTAAGCTTCTGGCCCGAATCATGAGAAATAATAATACATAGATATTCAGCATTCTTTTCATTTATAGTCTCAATATAATATCCATTACATCGTATGTCTCTAAAACTAAGCATATTTTTTCTGGATTTGCTTGAATATAAAGCTTCATTGATATGTAATTTAGTACCATTTGGTAAAAATATTGTGGCTCTTCCGGAGCCTTCAATTAGATCTGCTTGACCTGATATGGTGTTGACCTTTGTTTTGAGTAAATTCATACTCCAAAAATATTTCTGACTCTGTAGGATTGTATGTGTCGTTGCACTATCAGCAAGACATATATATCCGTCTTGTTTATCAATAGCATACATTTCATTTTCTAGATTCATATTTTCTGATAAAAAAAAAATTGTGTTAGATAACAAACTAATAATAATAATAATAAAACAAAATATATAAGTTAAATATGAAGCAAATGTATATAAAGATAATATATATATATATATATATTCAGTAAGTGCATAATTAATAAATATTCATCAAGTATTTTGGGTGTATGACATGTACGACCCCAATATTCATTCATTATACAGTTAAATAAACGTCTTTATTATTTTACATATTTATGATGTAAATTTTTGCCCTTGTCTTGTTATTATTATAGACATTCCACTTCTGGAGAATTATCTTTGATATTATGGTGATTTAAGAATTAATAACCACTATAACCCATAACCACGAATATGGCCATATCCAAAATTCCTGTATGTATTAGCATTCACTCCTGGAAATGCTGAGGAATTGGTCGGGTAGTAGAAATAACCACTTCTTTCTCAAGGTAATTATTTGTCTTTAATTTTTGCCACAGAACTTCTGATTCTATAAATATACTGGATCTTCAAGTTTTAAATGTAATTCAACATCATATAATTGTACTAAAAAATGTCAAGTTCATCAAATCTTAATCCGTAAGATTTATTACATTTAGATCTTCTGGATCTAAAAATCTCAGATAGGATCAAAATGATCCAGAACTGCTGGACTAAATATATATATATATATATATATATATATATATATATATATATATATAAAATCAGAAGTGAATCAGAACTTCTAGTTTGAAATTCATATATAGAATCAGAACTTTTGGTCCGATGCAACAAATTTTAAATTTTCACCATATATATTTCAAATATATATATATATATATGCACAATTTAATTAAAATTAAAAGGCAATAAAATTCATAATAATAAATGAAAATGCATAAATATAGTGTCAGCATGTTTAACATAAAATGCACAACAATAAATAAATTACATAATAATAAAAATTATAATAATTATGTCGATATAGCCAACTTAATATGCATAACAATAAATAAATATGCATAAATAATAAATATCGTCGGCATAACCAACTTTAATGCATAAATAGTAAATAATATCGGCATAACCAACTTAAATATAAATATTATTAACAGTTAATTAAAATTAATATATAAATAGTAAATAAAATATATCAACAGTTAATTAAGATTAATATTAGTAGATTCAGAACTTCAGGTTCTTATTGGATTGATTAAATATATAAATAATAAATTAAACGAATATTACTAGATCCAAAACTTCAGGTTTTTACTGGATTGATTAAATATATAAATAATAAATTAAACTAATATTACTAAATCCAGAACTTCAGGTTTTTACTGGATTTGATTAAATATATAAATAATAAATTAAACGAATATTACTAGATCCAGAACTTCAGGTTACTGGACTCAAATATCTGATATTTAAAGCTTCTGGCTTTTTTATTTATTTTATAATTTTCAGGTTGCAATATAATAAATATAAGTAAAACTAAACTTATTTTCTAATGTGAAAGATCCAACAGAGTGGCAATCACAGAGCATACTAATAAGTTAGTCGTGCTGATAACGTGTTATAAAATGAAATGAAATAATAATAGTAAAGTAAATAAATTAAAGTAAAATAAGAAGTAATGAAGAAAACAAATGAAATGATATTAAGAGAGAGAGAGACTAGAAATCAATGAGAGCAATAAGGTTCTTCTTACCTTTCAAAACTAAGTCATTTACAAGGAGGATATGCACATATTTATAGTGTATATCCAATACTATTCTCTTAATATAATAGACATTATAGTGCTTAATAGGTGTAAATTCACCAATTCATATATAGTGCTTGATAGGTGGAAATCCACCACTTTACAACAAAATTCATATAATCCTTATTAATAAAATTTGAAATCATCATCAAATATTATTCGCAAATATTATTCACAAATCAAATTTATAAAAAAATACGAAATATTGAAAAAAAAATTTAATTATTCAAATTTGAAAACTAATATTTAGAAAAAATGTGTACCCCAACATAATTCAAAAATACCATTCAAACGTCATTTTCAAAATCATTCACATTAAAAGCATGAAATTTCTAAGAAAATCATATAAATATAATCACCATCGAATAAAATTTTCAGTTAGTAAATTTTTAAATTCAAATAATATATAAATAATTATACTTTAAATATTCCATAAACTTTCATCAATAGATTTCATAAATTTTTATTAAATGAAAATATAATTCGGAATCCTTAAATATATATAGAATAAAATTTTCCAAACTGTTCAGTTTCAATTACAAATTGATATTAATATTTACAAATCTAAAACTTTCATCAATACTCATATCAAAATAATCCAAAATTGTTTTCAAACATCATTTACAAATCAATAATTGTATCAAAATATTCCAAAATCATTTCCAACACAAAACGATTTATTCGAAAACATACGATATAAAAGAAATTCAATTATACTAGAATATTTCACAATTATTTTCAAACATTATTCTCAAACAATTCATTCCAAAACATATGTTATAAACGAAATTCGATTATACCAAAATATTCTAGAAAATAAAAGTATGAAAACACGTGTACACCAACCTGGACAATATTTTTCCTCAAACCTTTTTCATTTCTTTTCCTTAAATCTTTCTACCTAGAATTTTTTCCTCTCCTTCATCTCCTTCTTCTTCTTCATTCTTTTTTTTTTTCTTTTCCTTCTCTTCTCTTCTCGGCCACACTCTCCTCTTTTTTTTTTTTTCTTCTTTTCTTGCTTTCCACCGCCTCCCTCTCTTCTATCTTTTACTTTATTATTAATTTTTTTAATGCTTGGATTAAACTGCACCACTTGTCACCATCCAATTTTTTCTTATAATAATTACAATATGCCCCCTTGACTCTATAAAATCATAAAATAATCACCAATAAAAATTTAATCACATGAATTTAATCAAAAATCTTTTGATTATCAAACTAATCCACCAATCACATTTCATCTCAATAATTATTCAAAAAATATTCTACACTTATCCAATTACCAAATTTACTTTTTCAATGTTCAATTGGACCCATTATCATCCAAATGCACTATAAAAATAATATTTCTAATGGGAATTAAATCGGTTAAAAATAACTATTCATTTATACACCATATACCGAATATGTACTTTCCACCAATTTAAATCACATACTTAACTGTTGCATGCTTAATAAGAATAATAATAATATTTTTCATAATTATGGAAAATTAGGGGCGTTACAATGAGCATGCATTTTGATATGGTTATATTCCGAGTATGCATCCATGAAACTGAGGAGCTCATATTCTGCTGTAGTATCCACCAGTTGGTCAATCTTTGGGAGAGGAAAACCATCATTTGGGAAGGCCTCGTTCAAATTCGTGAAGTCTACACACATTCTTCACTTCCCGTTTTTCTTTTTTACTAGCACTAAATTGGCGATCTGGGAGGGTAATGTGATTCTCGGATGGATCCTGCTGCGAGAAGTTTCTCAACTTCTTCCATTCTTGTGGAGTTCCTCTCGGCATTGAAATGTCTCATTTTCTGGATTACTAGTTTTGCGTCGCGATGTATCACTAATCCGTGACAAATGATCGAGGGGTTGTGTAACATCCCTAATTTCGTATAAATATGAAAAATATTGTTTAACTGTTATTGAGTATGTGAATGTGATATTTATACTTTGAAGGGGTGAAAAATGTAATTAAATGTATGTATATTTTTAAGGTTTCGTAGTGGACCAATTGTGACGGTCGAAAACAATGTGTGAAGAAAAAGGTGAAAAATTGAACAGTGTGCATCGCGACCACGCTCGCGATGAAAGTGGCAAATTCCACCAGTGAGCATCGCGACCAGAGCTCGCGATAGCTGCTCGCGATGAAGGGGAAAAATTTTCACCAGTGAGTATCGCGATCGAGCGTCGCAACCATCGCTCGCGATACGCGGTCGCGATGGCTCAAAAATTATAAAAAAAATATAGTTGTGAAGCGGTGCCACTTCAAATACAAAACAGAACAGATGAGAGCAAAGCTCTCAAACATAACAGCAAACAGAACAGAGCAAACAAGAGAGAAAGAATAGAGAAAAGTGGAGAGAGAAAGAAGAGAGAGAAAGGAAAGAAGAAGAAGAAGAAAAGGAAGGAGAAGAAGGAAAGGGTATTCAGGTTTGGTGTACACTCATTTTCGAATTTTTTGTTTTTTAAAATATTTTGGATTGATTGAATTTGATTAATTTTGAGTTATTTGAATTATATTGATTATAGTTTATACTTTGAAATTGATTTTGGAATTATTTGAATAGCGAATTCTCGAAATATAGTTTATATTCAAAATATTGATGGTGAATAATATTATGAAATGATTTTAATACGTTTTGATACTAATATTGTTATGAAAATATGTTGTTGAAAGTGATTTTAATTATATAATATTTGTGAAATGTATCGGAAAATGATTTTGGGGCATTTTATTTGGATATTGAATTATGAAATACGTTTGAATATATTTTTGGATTGATTTGATGTGATTATTGATTTGAGAAATATATTCGTTTATTTTTGTTATATGATATTTGATGAAATTTGAATTTCAAATATATATATATATATATATATATATATATATATATATATATATATATATCGATATGAATCGAAATTGAATAATTGGAAAGTTGAATTTAATGATTCTGAAATAAATGAAATATGTTGACATGGGATTTGAGAAAATGTTTTGTGAAATGACTCTGATGTATATGAACATAGATATGGATATAGGAGGTTGACATGTCAATTGGGTTTATGTCTGAACAGTACTGTGCCGATATACTCTGATGCACCTCCCTATGGATAGTGCAGGCCCCCAGTGCCGGTCCTAGGGTAGGGAGCTTTAATCTGTCTGTGTCACCCTTTGGATAGTACAGGCCCCAAGTGCCAATCCTAGGGTTCTGAATTTTGTTATGGGACATTTACAGCGGATGATTCCGTTGGTGTTACATTCTGATCTGATGTTCGGTGGGTGGCCCCGTTTGTGTGTCCAATAACTTATGTTACGTATGTTAGGAGCCCAGTATGAAAACTGATTTGCTATATGAAAGCATTTGAGAAATTATAAAGATTTTTTCTGTTGATTGATTTTGAATACTATATTTGTTGAGTATGTGATTTGATTTGACGTGAGCCCCATATATGATTTATTTATATGTTATTTATATTTTTATCGAAAATAGATAACATTATTTGCTATAGTATAATTGGATATACAATTTTGTGTACACACACTAAGCAATCTGTTTAACGTGTTGAGTTTTCTCACACGTAGGTAATAGAGGTTCCAAGGGAGACAAAGACAAAGAAGAATAGAGACTGCAAGAATAGAGTCTGCAAGAATAGAGTCTGGAGTCACATCGCTCCTATATATTTGGTAGTCATTTTGTAATAATTATATATGTTTTGATATAGCATGCAAATATAGAAAATGTTTGTACATATTTGAGGAATTTCCACTGTGTAAATATTTTATTATATGTATATGTTATTTGAATATTTCTAAATTATATTGTGATACATTGATTGGGTAAGTCGCACTACATTTAGAAAGGTGCGCAAAAGTAATTTGAGAATAGGGATGGCCCCGGTTCAGATCGAACCGGGCGGTTCGAACCGAACCGGCGGTTTTTAACCGGAACCATAGGTTCCGGTTAAAAATTGGTTCCGAAACCGGCGGTTTCGCCGGTTCCTTTTTTTAAAAAAAAATTGAAAAAAAAATTTTTGTGACTTGAAATAAAAAAAAAAAAAAAAAAGGAGCCGGCGGTTCCACACCGGTTCCAAGAACCGGTTGACAAACCGAACCGGCGGAGAACCGCCGGTTGAAGAAAAAATGGAACAGGAACCGCCGGTTCGGTTCCAATGGCTATCTCTATTTGAGAATTTAAAAGTTGATTTTTATGAATTTTAATTGTAATAGGTTTTGGAAAGTCAGAAAAACAGAGGAAACTCTGATAAGATTTTTGGAAATTTATCTGGCCTATTTTCAAATGCTTTTAATGTAGTTTTAAATTATGGTTATATAAAATGAAAAGTTAGATTTCGGTATATAGTAGCGCTTCCTGATTCGGTCCGAGTGGATTGGGTCAGGGGGTGTTACAGGTTGATTCCCGGCATGTCGGCGTGGCTCCATGCGAAAATGTCTTTGAATTCTCGGAGCTGATTCTTGAAATCTTCTGTGATTTCAAATTTTAATTTTGCTCCTATTTTGACGATTTTCTCTTAAGAGTTCTCATTGAGCATTACATTCTCGGTTGGCTCTATTTCTTCATCCTTCTCCCGTGTTGTGGGTTCTCGTGGGTCCAGGGTGAATTCCCTTGGTACTTCTGCATTTTCTTCCTCTTCGGCTAGCTTTGATTGCTATAATTCTTTGTTTTCTTTTTTCTTCTTCCTCTTACTTTTTTTTTCGTGATTTGACAAACCTCTGAAACTCCCTTGTTTTTTAAAGCGGATAGGTTAGTTTGTCGAGCGATTTCCTGGCAACCCCTTATTTCTCCGATGTTGTTCTCGATGAAGAATTTCACTTTCAAATAGTAAGTGGTCGTCACCGCTTTGGTTTGAGGAATGGCCTTCCTAGAAATGCGTTGTAAGACCAGTTGAGTATGTCCACCACCATGAATTCTAGCAGCACCGTTTTTCTGCATGATTTGGCTCCTATTCTCACTGGAAGCATCATGGTTCCCCACAATCTTATTTCTGATCCTCCAAAAGATCTGAGAGGGGTGTTAAATGATTTCAGATCTTTGCGTTGGAACCCTAATTGATCAAATACCGAAACGTGTAGGATGTCGGCGGAGATTCCGTTGTCGATCATGATATAAAGTATATTTTTGTGCGCAATTTGGAGCTCCATGACAATTGCATCTTTGAGTTTGGTGTTGACTCATACACCATCTTCAACAGTGAATGATATCAGGTCCCAACCTTCTTTCTGTCTTTTGTCGCTTCCATGTACCAAGTTTACATCTAAGATGCCGCTGCGACCGATAATTTTTCAAATTTTCGTTCTTCTTTCTCTATTGTTGGCGCCCGTTCCGAGACAGTCGTGTATGGTATTGATGGGGCTAACGTTTGGGCTTTGGGACAGCTTGCCAAACTTTTTTGGGCTTCGGGGGTGAGTTGGTCTCATTGGTCCTCTGAGTCACTCCAGTCTTTTCTCCGCTGGTCCTCTAGCTTGGCGAGAAGCGTTGCCACTGTCCCTTTTTAATAGAAATTCCTTCAAGTGCCCATCTCGGATCAAATTTTCTATGTGGTCCTTTAACTGGAAGCACTTTGATGTGTCGTGATTGTGGTTAGGGTGGAATAGACAATACTTATTTTTGTCGCATTTCTGGGGTGCGGAAGTCATTTTCCCAGGCCATTTATGATCCTCCTATTTTACACAACTGATAGTATCTCTTCGCGCCTTCACGTCAAAGGCATGTATCAATCAAATCTGCTTTCCGACCATTTGGCTTCTCGAAGTCGGTTCTTGTCCCCTTGTTGGGATGGCCTTTGTGGCTGTCTGGTTCGTCAGAGCGCATCCCGTGTACGAGGTTGCCACACTAGGCTATTTCTTCTTTCTCTGTGCGAATATAGTCAGCGACTACTTCCACTATCTCGGGAAAAGACTGTGGTCACTGTTTCCCTAGTTGAAAGGAGAAGGCTTCACTCTGCAAGTCGTTTGTGAATATGTTTATGGTGGTTGCATCATTGAAGTCTTCCACTTGAACTGCTTCTTAGTTGAAGCGTGACAGGTATGCCTTGATAGATTCTACATTCCTTTGCTTGACTGATGACAAGTGGGATAAAGACTTCTTCTTCTGCACGCTCCCCATAAATTGTCGAGAGAATGCACAGCCGAATTGTTCGAAGTTGTCAATGCTGCGAGGGGGATTTTTCGGAACCAACTCCTTGCTAAATCTCTTAATGTTATGGGGAAGGCTTGGTACAATATCTGGTCGTCCCTCGTCTGCATGCCCATGAGGGTGGTGAAATAGGATATGTGCTCGACTGGGTCTCTATGTTCTTTGAATTCGCTGATGTTGGGCATCTTGAAGTTTCTCAAAAACTACTTGGCTAGTACTCTATATGTGAATTTGCTCGCCGTTGGGCTTGAGCAGCGAGCTGGGTCATTGGTGGATGTTTCTCTGTGCTGGACCCGCTCAAGTCCCTCCTTAAATTGCCGAATTTCCCTCCGCATAGACTATTTATCATGACATGAGTCTTCGCTGATGCTTAGTTGTTGGCTTTTCTCGGAGTCTGTTTGGCTTTGGTCGGTTTCACTACTGTTAGCTTATCGGCGTCGCGCTTGCCTGGTTGTCTTCTGTTTGGTTGTGGAGTTATGCTTTCGTTGGCTTTCCCAGTGGTGCTTTCTTTTGCCACGGGATGGGCTCTCCTCAGTTTATGAGCTGTCGGTGCTTTGAGAGGAGGATTCGCTCGTAAAAGGGTTCTAAAAGCAGGAATGACTCTTTCCCTTTGTTGATGCACTTCTTATGAGGAAGAGTATCTTTGCTGGGTCTCGTATTTCCTTTGCGTTTTCCTTTTAGGGGGTAAGTCTGCTCCCTATAATTTCCATTAGTTTTTAAAAATAATACCCGGCTTGGTCCACATCTTGGGTGGATATCTCCGTAGGCGGGGTGATGAGGGGAGACTGTTGTGATGTTGTGGGCATGCTATCGGGTATGATAAACCTTAATGGGGTTTACCTGATCGGAGATAAAGGAATCTCCGTGGGAGTAATCTGCTGAAGGCTGTGTTCTTTGCCTAGATTGGTTGAGTCCACGGTGTCAAGGTTTCCTCAGAGGAATATAAACATGCCCTCCTTCTAGTGCCAAATTGTTGATGGTAAAAAATGGGTTACACGATCAATAATCATCAACTATGTCACGTAAGGGAACTTAATGGTCAGTTAAGCAAATGAAATGTTTAAATCCTGCGAGAAGGTTCTTGCCGAGAATAGGAACTTAGCGGGCACTGCTTGCGAAGCTTTTATTTGTAAGAACAAATAAAGATCGGTGAGGGTTGCCGGACTTTAGCCAGCGATTAACCTTCGACGATCAAGTCAGTTTTTGAGTGATGAATGAGTTAATAAATTACTTCAAAGAGTTTGTGGGTAGGTTAGAGTATTGAATAACATACCTTTGTTCTCCATAAATATATCTATTTATAGTTCTTCAAACATTCCTCTTCCTTTCCTCTATTCTAGGAATGTTCAGACCGTCTGAAAATATGGGCAGTAGGATGTTACCTTAAACATGCAACCTCTGTCTTTTGAGAGAACCTCCTCACGGATAGGATAGAGTGGGTGGTTGAACGGTAACCTGCAGCATTAGCATATTTAATGTGTCTGATTTTTTTAATGACAAGGTTCTGACTTTGACTGAGTTCGTCATAAATGTCAACCTGAAGCGTCCTAGTCTGCCAAGTTTATTTCTGACACGAATCATGCTATTCATAGTGAATACTTTACCGATGATCCATTAATACGCTCTGAAAACGTTGACGATGCCTAGGTGGTTCTCGCTACGAACGAGAACCTTCTCGGCAGCATTTCTTTAAACGACGCCGAAGTATTTCAAGCCTCAAGTTGACCGTGTGTTGGTTATACGATGATGTTTGGTCATTAATGATGACGTGGCGGTTAAGTTCACAATACTAATTTAGCCCAATCAAATTAAATTCAATCCAATCTTGCGCACTAAACCTACCAAGGTCTCATTTTTTTTCAAATGGCTACCAACTATATATAAAAGAAGAGGTAAAAGCTAGTAGTGTTGCTTATTATATGTTGTTGGATTAGATTCCACAGTTGACCTTCATCAATGATCAGATAACATTACTTTTAAAAAGGAACAAGTCAAAACGATTCTCTATTTTACCTTCTTTTTTTCTTTTACGAGTAAAAGAACTTTCTCATGGCTCATGTTTAATTTTTTTAATAGTTTCCTGGAACTTAGTTTTTCAATTGTAACTAGCAAATTGGAGGAGTAGTTGTAGTTGATATTAATTGCCCCCAAATTCCAGACTGTAGCACAAAATTATTTTAAAGACTTTGAAACAAGAAAAAACTAATAATATTCCAAGTTGTTAAGACAATTTTTCTTATTTTAAAATGCAAAAAAATCCACTTCTGTCAAGGAGAAAAGTGTTAGATTGTTTGTCTCGCAAAATTAACATTAATGTCATAGATTTCACAGCCTCTCTCTGAGAAAATAACCTTAATGGAGGAGTTACGTGAAGCTACAATAGCATACTACAACAACAGCTCTAATGACCTTCAAATGGTGGCATGGAACTTGTTCCAGTCACTGGACTTGGATAGAGATGGAAAGGTGAGCCTGATCGAATTCGTAGAATTCCTTCGACAACAATGAGGCTACCAATGGATTCATCCCAATCTCTTCACCGAGCTGGACAGAAATGGCGATGGCTATCTTGATTTCTAGGAGGTTCTTACTTTGTATTACATGGTCAAGACCAGAAATGTGTGCTGCCACCAGTGCCGAACTATGTTGAAAGGACTGCATTTTACATGCGTAATATGCTTCGATCGAGCCGCGATGATGCTTACGATCTTTGCCCGACGTGTTACCCGGGGCGATTGTTTTCACACCGGCACAACTATTTCTTGGATAGCTATGCGTTGCTCCGGTCTAAAAGAGGGACTTCTTCTGGTGCAACAAACTTGAATTTGGTAAGCTAATATAATGAGAGCATTTTGTTTATGTTAGTGATGGTGAGCAATAAATCGAAGGGATATTATTAAAATTTTTCTTGTAGTTTGATGTATTTATCAAAATTTCCCTTCTAATTTTATTAATAGCCAAAATTCCCCTGTAGTTTAATTTATTCGTCAAAATCCCCCTACCATCAGTTTTAATTACTAAAATGCCATTGACCGTTAACTTTTCAGTTTGTAATATTATTAAAATACCCTTCTAATTTAATATATTAGTCAAAAGTTTTCCATAATTTCATTTATGATCAAAATCACTCCCAAAAATTCATTTTATAGTCAATGAAACTATGAAATTTTTTTGACTAATATATCAAATTAGAAGGGTATTTTAATAATATTATTAACTGAAAAGTTAACGGTCAATGGTATTTTAGTAATTAAAACTGACGGCAGGGGAATTTTGACTATTAATAAAACTAGAGAAAGAATTTTAACGAATATATTAAACTATAGGGGAGATTTTAATAATATCCCTAAATCAAAATCATTCATGCGATTTGTTGGCTACTCTCCTACTATGTTTTGGTGCTTGAAAATATTAAATTGCAACTGAGAGTGTTTATTTTATTTTATTACTTTGTCATTATTGAAAACATTTTTTAATCCCTTCAAAAAAAAAAACCATTTTTAGATGATTAGAAATAATATTTCTTTATCTAAATTATGTTAAGGTATATCTCAAAGAAATTATATAGTTAATTTTAAAATTATTTTATAATTTATGTTTTGAACGAACTTTATCGTAATTAGTGAAAAATTCTCTTAGTATATAAATGAGTTTATTAAGAAAGCTTTTAATAAAAGTGAGAAGAAAGCGTTTAATAAAAGTGAAAACAAGTGTAGAAAATAACAAATAGAATAAACTCTAATAAAATAGATGTTTTGAGGTAGAAAGATTAAAATCTAGAGGGATTATCATTTTAGTCTCTAAATTTTAGAGAATTATCAATTTTTTAAATAAGTTATAGTTAATGGTACAATTAGTTCTTAACTTTTAGAAAATATATCAATTTGGTCCCTCTGACTAAATTTATGTCAGTCAACCTTGACAAAATTGGCAAAAAGACAGTGTTGCCCTTAATATTATTTAAATGAGTTAAATAACAATTTTAACCTCAAAATTTTAAAATGATTATTAATAAATAGAAGGGTGTGATCTTGCAGTCTATAGGCAAGTTGGTGATGGAGAGTTGCCATGTAGGAACCAGGAACTATAGAGATTCCAGAGATCTGGACTTGAATCTTGAGGAACTTACAAATGGTCATTTCATTTAAATATTTAAAAATAATATTAAAAATATTTAAAAAAATATTTTTTTAATGGATCTTCACCGTCCATCAATCTTGATGAACAGTGAAGATTATATTAAAAAAATTTTAAAAAATTAAAGTGAAAATATATATATATTTTTTAATTTTTGTTTTTAAAAAAATTAAAAATGAAAATGGTGGAGATCCATATTGGATCTCTGAATGGACGGTGGAGATCCAATCTAGATCTCCACCAACCAAAAAAAAAATTCAAACTGGGTTCGTTTATCTTCAACGAACCCAGATTGCGTTCGTTGAAGGATCCTCAACGAACCCAATTTCTGGGTTCGTTGATCCTCAACGAACCCTGTCTGGGTTGGTTGAAGATCTTCAATGAACCCCTTTTCTGGGTTCATTGATCCTCAACTGGGTTCGTTAAGGATGAACAAACCCAGTTTCTGGGTTCGTTCATCTTCTTCAGTTTGAATTTTTTTTTTGGGTGATGGATGAACGGTGGAGATCCAATTTGGATTTCCACCATTTTCAATTTTATTTTTTTTTAAAAAATTTCAATATAATCTTTACCTTCCATCAAGATTGATGGACAGTGGAGATCTATAGAAGATCATTTTGAAATTTTTAATTTTTTTAATTTAATTTATTTTAAATTTTTAACTAGGGATATATTTGTCATTTTACTAAAAAAATTTACTGTTGAGTTATTAATAGGTTTAGAAACGAAAATACCTATAGAACCGTTAAGTTTGACTAACGGTTGACTAACAGAGGGACCAAATTGATACATTTTATAAAAGTTAAGGACCAAGTATACCATTAACCATAATTCATTTAAAAAACTGATAATTCTCCAAAACTTAGGGACCAAAATGATAATCCCGCTAAAATCTATGCAATATTGGTACTCTTGTATCTTATTATTCTCATATAAATCAGTTACCTCCGTGAATGCTATTTTGATAAACCACGTAAATTATTTATGTTGTGTTAGGGATTGTTTGCTTGTGCTGTTTTATTAACTAGTATTACTTGTAACTTCATTCAAATAAGATATTTGAAGGTGTTTGTATTCGTTTAGGGAATTATATACAAGGTGTTTGATAAATTCCCAAGCAAGCACTAGTAAAATATGTTCTTGCACTGTCACATTGTAATATTTGGCAAATATGGGAATTAATGAATGTTATTTCATGTTTAAAAATAACTTATTGTGTTTTTAGGTAATTCTATAAAAAATGGTTTATACATATTTGAACTGTATTATCAATTTCAAGTTTAAAAGTCGCCAAAACATATATAAGACACTTTTTTTTTTACTGGTAGTTTTGTAGTTAAATAAAAAGGAACTATTGTGATTTGAATTAAATGTTTTCAAATTTTACTTCTAAAAATGGCTTCTATGGATGAACTAATTGAAACAATAATTTTGTTGACTGTTGAATTTATGAAGCAGGCACAGACAAGCATTCCTCAGCCTCTTGTCGCGGCGGCACCAGCTAATCATCCTGCAAGGTTAATAATATTATTAGTTAATTTACTTTTTCTTCTTGTTGATTTTGACTAAAAGAACATTAACTACCATTTATGGAACTTTTATATGATATTGAGGCAGTAATTTCAGTTCCGGCAATCGATTTAAACCTCTCTTGTGATTTTTAAAATAAAAATATACTTTTCCTTTAAAGGTTTATATACTATTATACGTGAGTAAATATTATCTTTACAAAATATACGTAAAACTTTTAGTTAATACACAAAATTGTATATTATGATTTTCTATCTATGAATAACTGCGTGAATTATCTTGAGAATAATGAGCCGAGCTAGTATTTGCGACGAATTCCTTGGTAAGTACTCAAAGCATTACAGTTGGATACCTAGCTCTCTGACAAATACAATCCTTTTTATTAGTTTTAAAAATATTAACATTGAGCTTTAAATAAATAAATAGATACTTATTAAATTCACAGGTTCTCATCATGAACACTATATATATATATATATATATTTTTTTTTGCATGTACAGTGAACTATAAATGAATCATATTCTCATATTAAAATTTTGTTTGATTTCCAGATAAGATGGTCGGATACATTTAAACCATTAGAGATGGTATTTGCTATTGGCAACATGGCTGCTGCTTGTTGTACCATTATGTGACTGTTTCATTGCTTGAAGACAATCTACATATCTCATATTCTCATTCCCATATATTATTACTTAATTAATTTTTCAGAGTATGTATGATTATAAGCTACATAAATACCCATAAATTTATTATAAGCTAAATTAGGAAATAAAATAAGAAAATTGTTAGTGTTGCTGTTTGAGCCCAGGCCGACCTGTTGGATTGGCCCGAGTACAGGCACATATTGGGTTCCGGCTGGTACAGTATTAACTGGACTCCGGTTGGCCAATCTGTTTGACAACTGTAATAAGTGCGTTCCTGACCGTGAGTCACGTGCAAGCCGAAATGACAGAAACAGACCAGTTAAAAAGTAAAAATCGACCGAAAAAACGAGTGGACAGTGTCGACTTGCACCCGAACATTCCCTTAGTTTGTCCTTTCACTTTCTTCACACTGGAAAAAAAAAAAATTAAAAAATTGAAAAACCCAAGCTCGTCTTCTGTTCCTTTGTGGCGGGAAGACACCAAAACCAAACAGAGCTTTATTTATCAACAATATTTAACCTTCCAAAACCCTAGTTCATCCATTTTCCAGATTTTTCAAATAACTTTTTCTCCACTGGAGGAGAATTTTTACTACTGTTACCGTCATGTACTGGCTAGCAACCAGAAACGTCGTCGTTTCCATCCCGAAGTTGCGCTCCCTCTCTTTCTTGCTTCGTTCTCCTCTTCACGACTATTCTTCGTTTCGTTCCTCTCCACTGCTGCTGTAATCTCTCTCTCTCTCTCTTGTATTTTTCGTGTTTATTTGTTTTTTATATCTTTGAAATCCTTACTAGAGGGTTTGGAATCAATTTTTCATGTTTATATGTTGACTTAAACCAAGAAGATAGAAGAAATTCAAAGTTTTGGTTTATAACGGTTACATTTTTTTTTTTTTTGGTTTGTTTCTGTGTTTTTTAGCATTCGAATTAAGAAACTGTGTTTGTTCATTACAGAAGCAGACATTATGAGAAGCTTTACTTTATTAAAGACCGGAAGACTCTGAGAGGAATTGCAAAAGTTTCCAAGAAATCTAAAGTTTCGAATGGTAATGTACTAAGTGATAAGGAGCTTTCCCACATAATGTGGTGGCAGGAGGTGCGCTAATTCATTGTGCTTCATTTCGTAAATTCTCATTAATTTTTTTTTGGTTAAGGAATTTGACTGGTTACGAAATTTCTTTGGTAAGTTTCTATGGCATATTTAGTTTTATGTAGTCTTTACTGTAATGAAATTGCAAGTACTTCCAAATGTTGATTATATCATTTTCGTGCATCTGATGACCTTAATATATTGCTTTGGTGATTAGAAATGTATTTGGCCTTCGCATTAGTAATCAAAGGGTGTTCCGAGACAGTACCTTATTATGTTTTTGTATTTTGTATTTGTTGCTTAATATTTCATGCTGCACTTTAGTATAAACAGATCCACTAGTTTTTTGCTCTAACTAAATGATTTTTCATTTTTTTACAGATTGAAGTGAATATGTTTTTTTGATTATATTACCTTGCATTTCTTCAACCGAACATAAAATGACATATACATTCCATTATGTCTGTTGCATTTCCTACCTCATCGTATTTATGATTAAATTAAATTGTACGACTGTAAACCAAGCATGGTGTTGTGTTATTCTTCTTTTGTAATGTAGAGGTTGCAAATGTGCCGGAAGCCTTCTACTCTTCATCTGGTTAAAAGGCTCAAGTATTCGAATTTGCTTGGCTTAGACTGTGACTTGAAAAATGGAAGGTGAGCTCTTATAATTTTGCAATTGACTTATTGATTTTTTGTTGCTGCATGCATACATCTCTATAGTGAGAAAGAAGCAGAAAAGACTGAAATGTTTTGTAAAATATGCTTGCTGCAAAGACATACTAAACATAAAGCAGCTTTAATGTACATGTTTACTCACAATAGGATTTAAATTCTAGTAGTCAAAATAAGTAACATGCGCCGGTTACATATTTCGTTTTCTTCTAAACTTTTCCCTGTTTGATGTCTCTCTCCCCTAAGTTCATCTGTTTTTTTTTCTCCATTTATCTTCTCCTATCCTGCATTATTTTGGTTACCTATGGTTGGTTTCTGAGAGTAAAAATTATCTTAGGTTGTTTTCTTAAAAAGCTGGAAGGGACTAACTATAATTCTTTCCATGAATACGGTAATACTTACTCTGATCATAATTAGATGTGTTGGAAAGTTGACTTTAAACTGGGCAAATCAAGGAGGATCTTTATAATTGTGTTTATTGACTAGTTAGAAGTGTTTATTATTGACTAGTTAGTAGTGTTTATTATTAACTAGTTAGTAGTGTTTATTATTGACTATTGTTTTGTAATTATTCCTAGATTGATGCTATAGCTGTCTTCTATTTATTAAAGAGTCTGTACAAGGTTTTAAAAAGTAATTGAGACATATTCTCTTTGAAAATCTTTATGGTATCAGAGCCGAGATTTTTTCCGGCCAATTTCTAAATTTTTTTGGACTTACTCCAAAGTGTTTCTTCTGCTATTTACTGCTTCTAGTTGGTTTGTCCCTCCTCCACTTCTTTGATTCTATTTCACCATGTCTGAAGATTCAGCCACCTTTAATCCCAACACACCAAATCAGCCACCTGTTAACCTTCCTAATGATCACCACTCTGTCCGGATAACCAACATCCGACTCAACGGTGATAACTTTCTCCGTTGGTCACTGTCCGTGCGCATGTACATCCTCGGCAGAGGTAAAGGCGACTATTTGACTGGAAAAAAAACTGCACCTGCAAAAGAAGACAGCAGCTATGCGACTTGGGAGGCTGAGAATTTTATGGTGATGTCATGGCTTGTAAACTCATGGAGGAAGATATTGCTGCCAACTATTTAAGACACCCTACTGCCAAGGCGATGTGGGACAACCTGTCCCAAATGTACTCCGACTTGGGAAATCAGTCTCAAATCTATGAGATTGAATTGAAAATTGGTGAAACAAAGCAAGGAACAGAATCGGTGACCAAGTATTTTTCTGAGCTGAAGCGGTTATGGCAAGACCTAGACATGTTCTTTGATCACAAATGGAAGGATGCAGCAGATGGGGTATATTTCCAGAAGGTTCTGGAAAACAGCCGAGTGTTTAAATTCTTGGCTGGCCTAAATGTGGACTTTGATGAAGTTAGAGGCAGAATTATTGGGAGACAACCTCTTCCCTCGCTGAATGAAGTCTTTGCAAAGGTACGAAGAGAAGAAAGCAGGAGAGGGGTGATGCTAGGCAATAAAAACAGTAGCTCAACACCTGTTGAGACTTCAGCCCTTGTCTCACAGGATATTTCTGCCTACAAAGGCTACACCCGCAGGCCTGATGACAAGCCTAAAGTGTGGTGTGACCACTGTAACAAGCCTAGACATACCCGAGACACTTGCTGGAAGCTTCATGGAAAACCTGCCAACTGGAAACCTCGGGAGAAGTCTCTCCCTGCTGCCTATGCTGCCGATAAACTTTTTTTCAATAAAGACCAGATTAATCAACTGCTGAAATTAATTACACCTAGTTCCGAGGGCAGCAGCTTAGTCCCTAGTGGTTCTCTTGCTCACTCAGGTATTCTTTCTGCAGCTTTGCTTAGTTCATTTAAATCTACACCTTGGATCATCGATTCAGGTGCATCAGATCATATGACAAGTGTTTCCTCATTGTTTCATACCTATCTTCCATGTTTTGATAATCAAAAGGTTAGAATCGCAGATGGGAGTTTTTCTTCCATTGCTGGAAAAGGTTCCGTGACAATTTCTGATATTATCACTTTAAAATCTGTTTTACATGTCCCTAAACTTTCTTGTAATTTGTTATCCGTGAGTAAATTGTCTCAAGATTCTAACTGCACGGTTATCTTTTCTCCTAATCATTGTGAGTTTCAGGACATGGTTTCGGGGAGGATGATTGGCAGTGCTGAAATGCGAGATGGACTCTATTACTTTGAGGATTGTTTGGGTAAAAATAGACCAGCTCTAGGATTAAGTTGTGAGGTAGGTTCTCTGCCTGTAAGAGACCAAATAATGATGTGGCATAAGAAATTAGGCCACCCTAGTTTCCCTTATTTAAGACATTTATTTCCTTCTTTGTTTGCAAAACTTTCACTTAAAGATTTTCAATGTGATGTATGTTGCATTTCAAAAAGTAAAAGGAATTCTTATCCTTCGAAATTTTACCGTGCTTCTAAACCTTTCTATCTTGTGCATAGTGATGTTTGGGGACCATCTAAGATTTCAACTCTAAGTGGAAAAAAATGGTTTGTTACTTTTATTGATGATCATACCCGTTTGTGTTGGTTATACCTAATGAATACTAAATTTGAAGTTGAAAAACTGTTCAAAGACTTCTATAAAATGATTGAAAATCAGTTTCAAACTAAAATTAGTATTCTAAGAAGTGATAATGGAACTGAATATTTCAATCAATTTCTAAGTAGTTTTTTAACTGAGAATGAGATTTTACATCAATCCACTTGTAGGAATACACCTCAACAAAATGGGATAGTAGAAAGAAAGAATAGGCATCTCCTAGAGGTCACTAGGGCTCTTATGTTTTCCATGAATGTCCCTAAATACCTATGGGGTGAAGCTGTTTTGACTGCTGTATATCTCATTAATCGTGTCCCCTCTAGAGTCCTACAACATGAGACCCCCTTCAACTGTTTAAAAAAGGTTTTTCCTCATAATCGAATCAGCTCCCCTTTACCTCTTAAAGTATTTGGTTGTATTGTTTTTGTTCACGAACCAAACTTAATTCGTTCTAAACTTGATGCACGATCTGAAAAATATATTTTTCTTGGGTATGCACCAAATAAAAGAGGTTATAAATGTTTTAATCCTACTAAAAAAAAGACATATGTGAGTATGGATGTGGTGTTCTTTGAAAATACTCCATTTTTTAAAAATCATCTTCAGGGGGAGAGAAAAAGAGAAGATGATGATTCATTAGATTTTTTGGATACTCCTACTCCTTTGCCGGTTTTGATTGACCCTACTGATTTTTCTGTTTTTAATCCTCCGCAAACTACCTCTAAATCAGTAGTTGACCTTGAACCTAATAAGGAAATTGTCAATTTGGAAAGTGAATTTGTTTTGGAATCTAATAAGGAAACTGGTCCTAACTTGGAAACTCTAGAATCTAATCTCTTGTTACATCAATTTGGCACTAATTCAGGGGGAGAAATTTCACAAGATAATCATCCAAATTTGGAACATTGTCCTAATACAGAGCTACAGTCCTAATACAGAGCTACAGGTATATACCCGCACAAAACCTCCTCTCAGTAATAGAGATTTTCTGCATCAAGTACCAGCCCAGTCAAAGCCTCCCAGACTTGTTTCTGAGCCGCAAATGACTCAACATGGTAAGACTTCAATTCCCAATCCTTCTATTATTGTTTCTTCTTCTAAACCTACTACTAAAACTACTGCCAAGTCTAGCAAAAATCCCATCAGTTCAGAACCTTTCAGCACAGATCTAGACATTCCTATTGCAATCCGAAAAGGGGTCAGGTCATGTACTACTCATCCTATAGCTAAACACTTGTCTTATCATAGATTATCCAATAATTTTAGAGCTTTTACTTCTAAAGTTTCTCCCCTTGTCATTCCTAGGAATATACATGAAGCTTTAGAACATTTACAGTGGCAAGAGGCTGTTAGGGAAGAAATGTCTGCACTTAAAAAAAATAAAACCTGGAAAATTGTTGATTTGCCTAAAGGAAAGAAAATAGTGGGTTGTAAGTGGGTCTTTACAGTAAAATGTAAGGCTGATGGTTCTATTGAGAGATACAAAGCTAGGCTTGTAGCTAAGGGATTCACCCAAACATATGGCTTAGATTATCAGAAGACATTTGCACCTGTGGCTAAGGTGAACTCAATTCGGGTACTCATCTCACTAGCAATAAGTTTCAGCTGGCCTTTATTCCAATTAGATGTTAAGAATGCCTTCCTAAATGGTAATCTTGAAGAGGAAGTGTTTATGGATTTATCACCAGGTTTTGAAAGGGGATTTGAAGGAAAGAAAGTCTGCAAATTAGTTAAGTCATTGTATGGGCTTAAACAGTCTCCTAGAGCTTGGTTTGAACGATTTGGTAAGGTGGTACGAAAGTTTGGGTATGTTCAAAGTCAAGGGGATCATACATTATTTTTCAAACATACTAGTGAAGGGAAAAGAGCCATATTGATTGTGTATGTTAATGATATTATCTTGACAGGGGATGATATGGAAGAAATAGGGAAACTTAAAAAACTTTTGGCTAGTGAGTTTGTAATTAAGAATTTGGGTGAGTTAAAATATTTCCTAGGAATGGAGTTTGCTAGGTCTAAACGAGGAGTATTTATCTCAGAAAGAAAATATGTATTGGATTTGTTGGGAGAAACCGGCTTGCTTGGGTGTAAACCAGCTGAGACTCCCATCGATCCAAATCTGAAACTGGAGGTAGCAAACAGTGAAGAACAGGTTGATAGAGAGCAGTACCAAAGATTGATAGGTAAATTAATTTACCTTGCTCACACTAGACCTGATATTACCTTTGCTGTCAGCTTGGTTAGTCAGTTTATGCATTCACCAGGTCCGAAACATCTTGAAGCGGTTCTAAGGATTATAAGGTATCTAAAAGGTACCCCGGGTAAGGGCTTGTTGTTTGCTAACCGAGGACATTTACAGGTTGAGGTTTACACTGATGCAGACTGGGCAGGTAGTGTGATGGACAGAAGATCAACCTCAGGATATTGTACTTTTGTGGGTGGAAATCTGGTCACTTGGAGAAGTAAAAAACAAAGTGTTGTTGCTAGAAGCAGTGCAGAAGCAGAGTATAGGGCAGCAGCACTAGGGATTTGTGAAGTAATTTGGATAAGAAGACTTCTAGAAGATCTGAAAGTACCAGTCTCTATACCCTTGAAGTTCTACTGTGACAATAAATCTGCTATTGCCATAGCCCACAATCCGGTTCTACATGATAGAACCAAACATGTGGAAATTGACAAGCATTTCATCAAAGAAAAACTTGACAGTGGACTAGTGTGCATGCCATATCTTCCTACAACAGAGCAGATAGCGGATTGTTTTACAAAGGGGCTGCCAAAGATTCAATTTGACAAGTTAACATGCAAGCTGGGCATGGAAGACATCTACAAACCAGCTTGAGGGGGAGTGTTGGAAAGTTGACTTTAAACTGAGCAAATCAAGGAGGATCTTTATAATTGTGTTTATTATTGACTAGTTAGTAGTGTTTATTATTGACTATTGTTTTGTAATTATTCCTAGATTGATGCTATAGCTGTCTTCTATTTATTAAAGAGTCTGTACAAGGTTTTAAAAAGTAATTGAGACGTATTCTCTTTGAAAATATTTAAGATGCATGTTGGTTTTTAGAGCATTATAGCTATATTTAGGGATTTTTGTGTCATGGTGAAATTAACTAATTGCTTTCTTTGAAGAGTGCAAGTCTTGGGTTCACTGTATCCCTAATAAATTGATATCATAGTCAGTGGGTGTTCATTGCAGTCTAAAAGAAGGAACGCTCAATTGGGAGATTTTGCAGTTCAAGTCGAGGTTTCCGCGTGAAGTTTTGCTTTGCAGAGTATGTTGATCTTGTTTTCTTCTAGTCCTACCATTTCTTAGTTGTATGTTCTAGATTACAGATTGATGACACTGTTTTTGTCTGGCATTTGCCAATTACAAAAATTTATTTCTTCTTTAGCGGTCATCTAAAATTGATCTACTCCTCCTTTCCCAATGTCTTCTTTTTTTGGTAGAGAGAAATCAGGCTTAGTAAAGCTTATTTGGATCAGTGATTGGTTCAGCAACTGTTTTATTGTTCAGGTTGGGGACTTTTATGAAGCCATTGGAATAGATGCTTGTATTCTTGTAGAGTATGCTGGTTTGAATCCATTTGGTGGTTTGCGTCCGGAGAGTATTCCAAAAGCTGGCTGTCCTGTCATGGTACTGGGTTTATTCTTCCCTGCAAATATAGTTTGTTTTTCTATGTTTTAAGTTACTTTATACATCAAATATCTTTCATGGCATATATTAATTAATTGTTTACAGTCTCTCTTAACTCTAACAGAGAAGAACACAATACCTTTGCAATGCGTATTTCAATTTCTTGTATCAGTTTTAACCTTTCGCCATGATGTAAAGGAAATTTGGGCAGCTAAGTTTAGAGGATGAGATGATTTTTCATTTTTTTTTTTTAAACTTTCAATATTGAAAAGGAAGTTGGTTAAAAGTAAGAGTGGGCAATAGCATGTAGAACAAGCTCTTAGTGGCAACAGGACCAATGATGGCTTATCCCTGTCCAATAGTAATATTACTTAACTAAGGAATGATGAGTTGAAATTGTTCACTCGAGTTAGTTTGCTTGTGATGTTCTAGTTCTTAGTTCAAGTTCTTGTCTATTGCTTTATGCTTCTTTCTTTTTCTTTCTGGACGGATTTACTTTTATAGAAAGAGATGGTTTCTAATTTTTTTCTATTATTACCATGTCTGTTTTTAAACAATTGAAAATTTGAGAGTTTTATGGAAAACTAGAGCCAGCTTTCTATTCCCCATATTTAGTAAAGAAATTTATATCACGTGGCTTCTCATATTCTTAGTTCTTTTCTATCTGTCAGTGTTCTAAAAATCGCTAGGCGCTACCTAGGCGGCGGGGTAGCGCCTAGTGATTTTTCGGCTAGGTGCCTAGGTGGTTCCTCGGTGGTCAACGGTCAATGTGTTGACCTCACCGTTGACCACCTGAAAAAATTTCCTGTATAATTTCTAAACAATATGAAATTAAGTTATTCCAAACAAATAAGTGATTCCAAACACCAAACATTCCAAGCATAGACTTTAGTGATTGAAATAAAAGATGGATACAACGATATTGTGATAAACTACTTTTCAATTCAAAGTAAATCTACAGGACATGGATGGCAAAATGTTAGTTGGTCAAATGGTTTATTTCTTGTTAGCTATTTTCACTACATACTTTTATGAGGTTGATGCTTTTCTTGCAACATTGATTCATGTACTTATTTTGAGCTATGAATTAGTGGTAGCTAGAGAAGTTGGGTGTAACAAACAACATCTGAAAATTCTAAAAAAAAAAAAAAAAAATGCAGCACAAACCATATTTTATAAAATAAAAGAAAAAAGTTAATGCTTTGAAATATCTAATATCAAAATGGGTGGTATTGGCAGATTATGAGAGAACCCTAATATGCCCAAAAAATTAATATATTAATATTTAATTTGTGTAAAAGTTTATATAAAAAAATAATTTTACAAACTCTGCAAACTATACAAAAAAGAAATACAAAGACCAACAAAGTGAGACAACCAATTCTGCCTCTTCGTTTTCAACACACAGAAGGAGAGAGAAACATGAAGCAAAGTCATGTCTGACGAGGAGCACCACTTGGAGAAAATCAGAAGGAAAAAAAATTGTCTCCTCGGCCGCCTAGGCGGCTGCAGAGACAGAATCGGCCGCCTAGGCTGCCGCGTTCTCCGCGGCTAAGTGGCCGCGGAGGCCGATTTGGCCACCTAGGCGGCCGCCTACGTCAGCCCAAGCGGCCGGCCGCCTAACCTGGCCGAACATGCCATTTCCTAGCCGCCTAGTGCCTAGGCGGCCGCCTGGGCCGATTTTTAGAACCATGCTATCTGTTTAACTCAACGTTTTGTTTTTGTTAAAAAAAGTAAAGATGTTTTTTGGCATGAAGAGGTGCACACTTCATTTTTTATCTACTAGCAGTTTTGGCTAATGCCAACTTATATCCTCACTGGTGTATCATGTTAGAAAGGATGGGGAGGATATGAATAATTTGTTTCGTCAGTGTTGATCACTTGAAATTTATGCAATAAGTTTCTTACTGCCAATCTAGTTTGGACTATTCTAAAGCTGCTTTCAGCCCAATTTCTGGGGGATTTACTTTGGTTTTGGTGAGGGAGAAAAAGCCATGGTCTTATGGAAGTGTGATATTTTAGCAAATGTTTTGACTTATATGATCTAGTTTGGACTATTCTAAAGCTGCTTTCAGCCCAATTTATGGGGGATTTCCTTTGGTTTTGGTGAGGGAGAAAAAGCCTTGGTCTTATGGAAGTGTGATATTTTAGCAAATGTTTTGACTTATATGGCTAGAAAGAATTTAAAGAAGCTTTAAAGGCAATAAATGAGGATACTGATCTTTTATGGCATAAGATTCATTTGTCTGGCTTCTCTTGAGCTTCATTTCCTAAGGAATTTCCAAAATCTTCCCTTTTTTTATTCATCGTAGCTGGTTGCTCTTTGTATTGAAGATTTATTTTCATTATTGCAGCTTCTATTAGCAGAGTTTTGATTTTTTTTTTATCATTTTGGAACTTATTATTTATATTTTTTGGCGTCATTTTGCGTAGGATCATAAACTTTTTCTGTTAATTCTTATAAAAAATAAGAATTAAAGAAATTGACAGCGCTATGATCATCAGCAACTGGAGCAGTTAATTTCCCACTAATTAAACGCTAGTTTTTCCTTTTTTCGACATTGTATGGTGCTGTGACTTTGGTATTTATTAGCTTCCGCTACAGCTTTCATCCTTTGCAATTGCAGCAATTTTTTTTTCCTATATTTGTGTCATTTATAAACTTAGATATGAAAAGTATTTTCTCTATATTGATTCAATAGAACATGTACAAATATAATATATTACACTAGGGAGAAATTCTAGAGACAAACTTCCTACAATCAAGGACTAATTACACCAGAAAATCTGACCATAAAGGAAAGATACTAACAGCTAATATTAACAGCTAATAACACAATAAAGTCTGATTTAATCATGGTTGACTAAATCAGATTTGATTTTGTCCACACTCCCCCTCAAGCTTGGCTGTAGATATTGATGAGACCAAGCTTGCTCACAAGAAAATCAAATGCTTATTCTGCTAGCCCTTTTGTGAGTATATCAGCTAGCTGTTGAGAAGTAGGCACATACTCAATGCTGATCATGCCCTCATTAAGCTTTTCTTTGATGAAATGTCAATTTACTTCCACAAGTTTAGTACTATCGTGATGGACAGGATTGTGAGCTATACTAATGGTTGACTTGTTATCACAGTAGAGGTGTATAGGTTCTTCATATTTGATTTTCAATTCTTCCATCACCCTTCTTATGCAAATAAGTTCACAAACTCCATGAGCCAAGGCTTTATATTTAGCTTCCGCATTGCTTCTTGCGACAACCGTCTGTTTTTTTACTACGCCATGTCACCATATTTCCTTATAATAAGGTACAGTACCCAGATGTTGACTTCCTATCATCGATAAAACCAACCCAATCTGCATCAGTAAAAGCTCTAATTTTCCGATCATCAGTTTTAGCAAAAAACAATCCCTACTAGGTGTTCGTTTCAAAAACTTCAAGATTCTGTACACAGCATCAAAATGACCTTGACACAGTGCATGCATATACTGGCTAACTAAACTCACAATAAAGGCTATGTCAGGTCTTGTATGTGAGAGGTAAATCAGCTTTCCCACAAGGTGTTGATAACTTCCTTTGTCAACAGGATCTACTTCAAACATTTTTTTCCTTGTTACCAAAGTCAATTGGAGTTTTACTTGGTTTATATCCCAACATGCCAGATTCTTCTAAGAGATCTACGGTGTACTTTCTTTGAGAAACAGAAATACCCTTCTTACTCCTTGCGAACTCCATTCCTAAAACAAATCTCAAAGCACCAAGATCTTTGACTTCGAATTCCTTCGCCATCATTTGCTTAATTCTCTATATCTCCTTAATATCATTTCCTGTAAAGATGATATCATCAACATACACAATTAGAATAGTTATATTCTCACCTTCAGAGTGATTGACAAACATTGTATGATCAGTTTGACAAATATTGTATGATCAATTTGTCCTTGAATATACCAAAGATTCTTGATTACTGTTGAAAAAGGATCAAACCAAGCAGGTGGTGATTGTTTTAAATCGTAGAGACTTGTTGAGCTTACAAACTGTTTTACCTCCCAATTTTTCTTCAAAACCTGGTGGTTGACTCATGTAAACCTCATCTTCAAGTTCACCATTAAGGAAAACATTCTTTACATCACGTTGATGCAATGGCCAATTAGATTTGCTGCTAGTGAAAGTTGAATTCGGATAATATTGAGTTTGGCAATAAGAGCAAAAGTTTATGTGAAGTCAAAGCCATAGGTTTGTGTAAAGCCTTTTGCCACTAACTTTGCCTTGTATCTTTCAACAGCACCATCAGCCTTACACTTTACTGTGAACACCCACTTGCACCCAACATTCGTTTTTTCCTATGGCAATTCCACTAAGCTTCAGGTATTATTTTGTTCCAGAGCACGCATCTCTTCGAATACAATAGTTCTCAATTCAGGAACTGCTAATGCCTCTTCAATAGACCTGGGAATCTCAATACTAGAAAGATTTGAAGTAAAAACACGAAACATAGATGATAGATATGATGTTGAGTACAAGACCTAACACCTTTTCTAATCCCTATAGGAATATGTTAAGGGTCTAGGTATAAATCCAACAACAAACCCTAACTTGTACCCCAAACAACTCACACACGATAGAATTGAGTTAGATCACCTTAATTAGGGATCACCAACTCTCTAGAACGCGGGTTAATTAGCCTTTTCTCTAGCTCAAGCGATTCTTGAGTGCGAAATCCCATGAAAAGCCGATTAATCTAGAACTAGGTTATTAGCCTTAGAATTAGCTCAAGCTTTAGAAAGCCGAAAATAGAGAATCATCTCCATTTTATTGATAACTGAATAATGAATCATCTGAATACAAACCTAGTCTATTTATAATAACTCAATAAACTAACCTAGTCCTAATAGGAAACAATAATAAAAAAACCTAATACAATTCTAATAGGAAATAAATAATAAGAAACCTAATACAATTCTAATAGGAAATAGATTGACTCCTAATGCATGTAAAATAGGAAATAGAATATAAGTCTAATAAAATATAAAAGCCTAAAAAAAGAAACCTAATAAAACTGAAACCTTTTTTTTTCCTTTTAATAAAAATATGGTTCTCATCAGAATATCTAGATCAAGAGTAGAATTACCTGACACAATTGGCACTTGGGGTTCTACCATCGGTTCAGCTTCTTGACTGTGAGTAGGGTTCATGATTTCGTTGTTCCATTAGGAGACCTTTCTGCTAGAGTAGACACGTAACTCTTGCTGATTAGGTATAGTCGATTCTCCCCTTGTTTCTAATACCGGTATATTGTGTGATGACAGATTTGACTCTGGGATGAGAGTTGATTCGGAAATATTTGTTGGATTAGACAAGGCAGGGGCTACAGGCACACTAGAGGTGGTACGAATGGTAGGTATGGTGTTTTCTACTCCGAGTAATGGCAAGTCAAGAATATCCCATGAACAGCAAGCTTCTTGATCTTGATTCTCCCCCTGAAGCGAAGTTGTGGAGAAATGAAGGGTGTCTTCAAAGAATGTAACATCACGAGAGACAAAGGTTTTTTTAGTTTTTGGACAATAGCAACGATAACCTTTTGGATTGGAGAGTAGCCAATGAAGATAGTTCTAAGAGCACGGGGATCAAGTTTAGTTCTATGGTGTGCATGAATGTGGATGAAGGTTGTACATCCAAATGTTTTTAAGGGAAGAGCATTAGAGGTGGAAATATGTGGATAAGTTTTGGTGAGAACAGAGAGAGGAGTTTCAAAGTTGATGGTGCGATTTGGTAGACGATTAATGTGATATGTGGCTGTTAAGACAATATCTCCCCAGAAGTATTTTGGGATTATCATGGTAAACATGAGGGCTCGGGCGACCTCCAACAAATGACGGTTTTTTCGTTCAGACATTCCATTTTGTTGTGGGATGTCAACACAAGAAGCTTGATGGAGAATACGGTTTTTCAATAGATATTCACCAAGGATAGAATTAATATATTCTCGGCCATTGTCTGTTCGTGGAATTCGAATATTAGTTTGGAATTGATTTTGAATCATGGTGTGGAAATTTTTGAAGGTTTGACAAGCTTCAGATTTTTCTCGAAGTGAATAGACCCATGTAATGCGTGTGTGATCATCAATAAAAGTGATAAAACTATTTTTTGCCATGAGAAGTGGTGATCTTGGATGGTCTGCATATATCACTATGAATTAAATAGAATGAGGTGGATGGTGTATAGGATTTGCTAGTAAAGGAAGTGCGAGTGTGTTTTGCAATTTGACATATTTCACATTCAAATGAAACAGAGTTTTTATTATTAAATAAAGACGGGAACAAACGTTTCAAGTAATTGTAACTAGGATGACCAAGTGTATGGTGCCATAATATAATTTCCCTATTACTAGAAACAGAAACAGAATCTGTACCGGATGCAAAAGCTTGTCCCCTTTTTGGAGGATCATTTTCAAAGTAATAAAGACCATCATGAACCCTAGCACTGACAATCGTCCTTCCCGATGATTAGTTCTTGAAATTGATATGACAGAGATTGGAATTTAGCAACATAATGATTATCATAAGTGAGTTTGCTAACTGAGATCTAATTGCATTTTAAGGCGAGAACATGAAGGACTTAAGAACAAGATTTGGTGAGAGTTTAATGGTGCCAATTCCAGCAATAGAGGTTAAAGAACCATCGACAATTTTGACGGTAGTATGGTTAGAACAAGAAATATACGAATAAAAACAATTAGAGCCACCTATCATATGATCGGTGGCACCTAAGTCAATGATCCAAGGTTCCTTAGAGAAAGTGAAAGAATGTAAAGTTGAAGAACGGTTACCAGAATGTGCCACATAGCATGAACCAACAGTGGAACTTGATGAAAAATTAATGGCAGAAGATGGCTGATTTAGGAGGTGACAAAGATGCTCAACTTGCTCTTTGCTGAACGGAATAGGGGTGCCAATATGTGCAGTTGTGTCAGGGCTAGAATGAGTTGGATATGCACACCCTTTATGGTTGCCAATTGGCTGGTTTCCCGTGAAGCTGCCAGCACTTCTCTCGAGTGTGACCAGAGCGACTACAGTGATCACACCATTGTCGTTCTCCTCGTTTGTTTATTCGAGAGTCATGATTAGGTTGCCCATAGGAAGGAGAATTTTTGGACACCAAGGCAGAGTCATCTGGAGCATAGGAAAGAGGTGGATCATCATTCAGCATCACTTTGCAACGACCCTATTCCCGGCAAACTTCGGCAAAGGCTTCCTCTGGTGAAGGAAACGGGGCTCGGGGCAACACTCGGCCACGTACTTCATTGAGATTTCGATTCAGACCAGCAAGGAAGTCATAGACACGTTCATCCTCAAGCTTGCGTCGTTGTTTGATACTACACTCAGGGTATGAGGAATCTTCTTCACATAACAGATCAAGTTCATTCAAAAGATCTTGGAGATTAGAGAAATATTGGGTCACAAAGTTAGAGCCCTGTTTCATCACTTTTAACTTTGAACGAAGTTCAAAAGTTTAGGAAGCATTTCCAAGGTCTGAGTATATCCGGCGAGCAGCATCGCAAACTTCTTTGAATGTTTTGAAAAACAGATACCGACGGTTGATTTTAGGCTCCATGCAATTGATGAGCCAGGCGAGAACAATAGAGTTCTCGGGCAGCCATTTGTTGTATGTAGGTTCGGTCGACAGAGGGGCAGGAAGTTCACCAGTTATGTAGCTGAGTTTGCCGCGACCACAGATGACAATCTTGACAGATTGAGACCACTGTAGGTAATTTTTTCCATCTAGTTTCCGTAATATGAAGATAAGAGGCATCACTACCGGAAAAAGTAGTGTCAGAAACAGGGATTGAACGCTCGAACTGGGTTTGCCGGAATTGATAGGTCCGGCATTGTCAGCGATCATGACTGTCACGTTATCAGTCATTGATTTTTTTATTTTCTTGCCCGTAGGCTCTGATACCATATAAACTTAGATATGAAAATGTTGAGGACCTAGTTCAAAATCCAACAACAAACCTAACTTCTCTAACAATTAATAACCCAATTCAACCCTAACTTCAATTTAGCCCCAAATTACAAACACCTATGAACCCTAATTTCCCCAATCAACACAATAACACACCCAATCTTCAATTAATCCCGAAATCAATACAAATCCACAACCCTAACTTCACTAATAATCAAATAAACAAAACCCAATACAAATTAAAACAATATAGATAGATTGTGAGCTTAGTTACCTTTTTAGGGAATCCCTTGCTCTCTAGTGCTTAGGTTATTAGCCCAAACCCTAGCCCAAGTTGATCTCACAAGCGAAATTGCAAGAAGAACCGATTGTTCTTGGTGATGATCCAAGAGGATGAGAGAAATGCTCTCAATTTGTAATTTTGATTGATGATGATAATGAATAGTTACAACCCTAGTTTAAGTGTTCTATTTATACAAGTTCTGAAAATTAGGGCGAAAAGACTAAAATGCCCCTAACTAAACAATTTAAAAATGTGCAGGAAAATTCAAGATTTTGCCGACCAGTGAGCATCGCGACCTTGGTCGCGACCTGGGTTGGTCGCGACCTAGGTCGCGAGGCTCACTGCCTCATTTTTCTCTTCTTCGCGCTAAATCACCATTTTTCTCCAGTGAGTATCGCGACCTAGGTCGCGACCTGGGTTGGTCGCGACCTTGGTCGCGACGGTTTCCAGCCTTGTACTCCAGTGAGCACCGCGACCGCGATCGCGAGGCAGTTGGTCGCGACCGCGGTCGCGAGGCTCACTGCCTCATTTTCTCTCTTTTTCTTCTTCTATCCTCTTCACTTCTCTTTTCCTCCTTCTAGTTCTAGTACTTCTTCTAGGTGAGTTCTCATCATTCCCCCTCTCTTCAAGACTGCCCTTGCCCTCAAGGGAAAATTCTGGGAATCGTGAAATCATCTCTTCATAATCCTCCCAAGTAGCTTCATCTTTAGGAAGACCCCTCCAATGCACTAAAACTTGCCAAACTCTCTCTTTCGGCCTATTCCGTTGCCAACTCCTATATTGAAGTGCCTCTTTCGGTATAAGCACTATCCTTCCCTCTTCATCAAAAGATGGTAAATCATCCGCAATCAAATTTGGACTTCCAACTCTCTGTTTTAACACCGATACATGGAATACCGGATGTAAACGTGATGTGGGCGGTAAGTCTAACCGGTAGGCGACCTCTCCTATGCGCTCAAGCACCTTGAAAGGCCCATAATACCTCTGAGATAGTTTCACATTGAACTTCTTCTTCAGTGACTTCTGCCTATACGGTTGTAACTTAAGGTAGACAAAATCCCCCGCTTCAAAGGAAACTTCTCTTCGACTTTGATCGTAGTATTTCTTCATTCGGCCTTGAGCTTTCTCAAGCTCTTTCTTCACCTTAGCTAAAATCTCGTCTCTAGTCATCAACTCTTTCTCCACCTCATCATTGGCTGTGGTACCCACCTCATATGTGCTCAAACCGGGTGGTGTGCGGCCGTATATTACCTCAAATGGACTCATGTTGATGGCTGCGTGGTGAGTGGTATTATACCAATACTCAGCCCATGGGATGTACTCCTTCCATCTTCCTTGCTCACTATGGCAATAACACCTCAAGTATTGCTCCAAGGTGCGGTTCACCACTTCCGTCTGGCCGTCAGTTTGGGGGTGGTAGGATGAGCTAGCCTTAAGCTTGCTGCCCTGCAATTTAAACAATTCCTGCCAAAAAGAGCTCATAAACAATTTGCCCCTATCCGTCACAATGCTACGGGGAAATCCATGCAATTTCACCACGTTCTCCACAAATGCCTTAGCTACACTACTAGCAGTAAAGGGATGCTTTAATGGTATGAAATGAGCACCCTTACTCAATCGGTCTACCACCACTAGTATAGCCTCAAACCCTTGGCTACTTGGTAGCCCTTCCACAAAATCCATGGTCAAATCCTCCCAAATCTGTCCCGGAATTGGTAGTGGTTGCAGCAGCCCTATTGGCCTCCGTGAGTCATATTTGACCTTTTGGCATGTGTCACACTCGGCCACCTTCTTCTTCACCTCAACTTTGAGCCCCTCCCAATAGAAGAAGTGTTTTACCTTCACATAAGTTCTGAGCCATCCGGAATGACCACCTTCTTTGCTCTCGTGGAAGTGAGCAAGAATCTCTTCCCTTAATCCGGGCACATTAGGCACATATACACATGTTTTGTAGTATATGAGCCCATTCTTCATTGTATACCTCTCTACCCCCTCTCCATGGCTCTCTAACTTTTGACAAATTTCTTGAGTCTTGGCATTTAACTTTACGGCTTCCCGGATTTTGTCCCAAATCTTCCACTCCGCACCACTCAAGGCTAATAGCCCTGAATCTTCCTCTCCATACACGGTCCACATCATCGGACTACCCTCTTTTCTGGAAAGTGCATCGGCCACCTTGTTTTCTTTTCCGGGTTGGTAGATGATGTCATATTCGAACCCAAGCAACTTTACCATAAATTTCTGTTGCTCTGGAGTGACTATTTTCTGCTGTAGGAGATGCCTCAAGGCTTGTTGGTCAGTCACAATGGTGAATTTCCTGCCCAACAAGTACGGTCTCCATATCTTAACCGCATGTATCACGGCTAACATCTCCCGTGCATAGGTACTCCAAGCCTTCTTCATTGGCCCCAAGGCCTTGGAGATAAATGCTAATGGTCTCTTTTCTTGGACCAAAACAGCCCCTATGCCCTCGCCACTAGCATCCGTGTAAACCTCAAAAGTCTTGTCAAAATTTGGTAAGGCTAAAACAGGGGTTTGTGTCATAGCCCGTTTAAGGTCTTCAAAAGCAAGTCGGGCCTCCTCGGTCCACTCGAAGTTATCCTTCTTCAACATACCGGTCAATGGCTTTGCAATCAACCCATAGTGCTTGACAAACCTCCGGTAGTACCCTGTCAACCCCAAGAAACCTCTCAAAGCGGACACATCCTTCGGTAGTGGCCAATCCACCATAGCTTCTATCTTCCGAGGATCTACCCTTACTCCATTCATAGAAATGAAGTGCCCCAAGTATTCCAACTCTTCCTTGACAAATTCACACTTTGACATTTTGATGTAAAATTGATGGTGCCCAAGTATCTCCAACACTACTTCTAGGTGAGATAAGTGTTCCTCCATAGTCCGAGAATAGACTAGGATGTCATCAAAGAACACCAACACAAACTTCCTCAAATGCGGTCGAAAAATCTCATTCATGGTGGCTTGAAAAGTTGATGGCGCATTGCATAACCCAAATGGCATCACCAAATACTCATATAACCCCGAATGAGTTCGGAAGGCTGTTTTATGCACATCTTGCTCTTTCATGCGGATTTGATGGTAACCCGCTCGAAGATCAAGCTTGGTGAATACACTTGCACCGTGTAGTTCATCCAACATCTCATCAACCGTAGGGATCGGAAACCTGTCCTTCACAGTTGCTTCATTCAATGCTCTATAGTCGGTGCAAAATCTCCATGTGCCATCCTTCTTCCGCACCAATAAAACCGGAGAAGAGAATGGGCTAGTACTTTGTCGAATTAACCCATTGTTTATCATCTCTCCCACTTGCTTCTCAATTTCTGTCTTTTGAAAGTAGGCATAGCGGTATGGTGGTACATTAACGGGCTTTGATTCATCCTTCAAGGTGATGCGATGATCAAAGTCCCTAATTGGTGGTAGTGAGGTTGGCACCTCCAAAACCTTCAAATGTCGGGCCAATAACTCTCTTACTTCCCCGGGCAGCCCTAACATTTCATCCTCCAACCCCTCGACCGACTCCTCGTTGGTTCCCTTTGCTTGTCTATCACTAGTGTTGATGATAGCAAAGCATTGGGCACCTCCCTTGCACAAACGCTCCATCACATGTGCTTCGCAAGGTTTGATCTCCTTAGATGAGATTGCGGTCCAAGACCTCTTCTTGCCGCCTAACTTGAACCTCATGGTCATGGTTTCATAATTGGTGACTACCTCGCCTATGCTTTTTAACCAAGCACTCCCAAGAACCACATCCAATCCCGCCAATGCCAAAACATGTAGCTCGGCCGTTATCCGTACCCCTTGCACATTCATCTTGACATTTTTGTGCACTTCATCACATTTCAACCTCTCTCCGTTGGCTACCTTCACATCAAATGGTTCTATGGCAACCCCTTTCATGCCTAGTTTCTTCACGGTATTCACATTAATGAAGTTATGTGATGAACCGGAATCCACTAGCAAAGATACCTCGGAGCTCCCTATCCAAGCCATAAGTCTCATGGTGGATGGCCTAGGTGTCCCCGAAATGGCATTAAGGGATAACTCGGCCATTCCCGCATCAACCCCGGATTTCGCTACCCGTAGTTCCCCTTCATCACTAGAGAACTCTTCTTCCGTGGCGGTATCCGAATCGGACTCATCGGATTGAAGAATCATGAGTACCTTACCCTTTGGGCATTGGTGGCCCCTTGCCCATTTTTCCCCACATTTAAAGCACAAGCCCTTCTTTATGTAGTCTTGTACCTCTTCTCTTGACAACCTCCTCACCTCTTTGGCCTTTCCCCTCGAGTTGCCTTCATCTATGGTTTTACCCTTCCAAGAGTTTTCGGGTTGCAATGGTTTTGTAGTTTTGCTTCCCGAATAATCTTTGAATGGTTTCTTTTCACCATAGCTTCCATCAAGGATCTCCGCAATCCTCATTGCCTCCCGCAAGCTAGTTGGTTGCTTCAATTTAACTTCCCTTGCCAACCATGGTTTGAGGCCCTCCGTGAATGTCCCTAACAATAGCTCCTCCGGCCATCCCCTAGTCATGGTTTGTATTTGCCGGAACTCCTTAATGTAGGTTTGGAGTTTACCTTCTTGACGAAGCTTGGCAAGTTGACCATGGTGATTCGTGACCGGTGATGGTCCAAATTGAGACACTATTTCTTGCTCAAATGCCGTCCATCCCATACGCCTTTGGTCACGGTCGTATTGAGCACTAATCCATCTCCACCAACTGCTGGCCTCACCCTCCAAGTACATACTTGCAATGTCAACCTTGTCGGCCCTAGTCACTTCACAAATTCTGAAATAGCGGTTAGCCTTGTCTAGCCAATCATACGGATCTCCTCCGTTAAAACGCGGAAAGTCTACCTTCGGCTTCCTCAAGCCTCGATTACCCCGCCGATCCCTTTCATAGTCCGATTCATCATAATGTTGATGTCTCGGTCTATCAAATTGTTGTCCACCTCGGTAACCTCTTCGGTCTTCCCTTCGGTCTTCCTCCTCACTACTAGACCCGTAATCATTGATTGCCCTACCGGTCTCTCTCCTTCTCCTCTCATGACGTGGTTCAACCCATCTCTCGGCAACCCGGTCTCCCCTTTCTACTCTCCCTCCATGTCTCATGTGAGTCGGAGCCCTTTCTTGCCTCATGAACCCTTCATTGACATCATGTAAAGGATTCACCGGTGGTGTTCTAACCCCATGAGTTCTCCCGGTGTTTTGATCTACCTCCGCCTCCGTGACTACCCCCGGAACCTCCCCCTCTACCGGTGATCTTCCTCTCCGGCCCGACAACCCTTCCAACGCCCTCAATACCCTAGCCATATCCGCCCTCAATTCACGTTGACCGGCTTCTAAGGTGAGTTGACCGGCTTCTAAGGTGAGTTGACCGGCTTCTAAGGTTTCAAATCGGACTCGGTTGGATGGAGTAACGGTTTGGGATTGTTCAATCTCTTCGTTAGACATCTTGTAACTAATTTTGTCAACTTGAAAATCTTGAAAATTTTTTTTTTTTTTTTTTTTTTTTTTTTTAATCAAACACCTCCTACGAAATCTCTCAATGAAAGCACCAAATTGTTGAGGACCTAGTTCAAAATCCAACAACAAACCTAACTTCTCTAACAATTAATAACCCAATTCAACCCTAACTTCAATTTAGCCCCAAATTACAAACACCTATGAACCCTAATTTCCCCAATCAACACAATAACACACCCAATCTTCAATTAATCCCGAAATCAATACAAATCCACAACCCTAACTTCACTAATAATCAAATAAACAAAACCCAATACAAATTAAAACAATATAGATAGATTGTGAGCTTAGTTACCTTTTTAGGGAATCCCTTGCTCTCTAGTGCTTAGGTTATTAGCCCAAACCCTAGCCCAAGTTGATCTCACAAGCGAAATTGCAAGAAGAACCGATTGTTCTTGGTGATGATCCAAGAGGATGAGAGAAATGCTCTCAATTTGTAATTTTGATTGATGATGATAATGAATAGTTACAACCCTAGTTTAAGTGTTCTATTTATACAAGTTCTGAAAATTAGGGCGAAAAGACTAAAATGCCCCTAACTAAACAATTTAAAAATGTGCAGGAAAATTCAAGATTTTGCCGACCAGTGAGCATCGCGACCTTGGTCGCGACCTGGGTTGGTCGCGACCTAGGTCGCGAGGCTCACTGCCTCATTTTTCTCTTCTTCGCGCTAAATCACCATTTTTCTCCAGTGAGTATCGCGACCTAGGTCGCGACCTGGGTTGGTCGCGACCTTGGTCGCGACGGTTTCCAGCCTTGTACTCCAGTGAGCACCGCGACCGCGATCGCGAGGCAGTTGGTCGCGACCGCGGTCGCGAGGCTCACTGCCTCATTTTCTCTCTTTTTCTTCTTCTATCCTCTTCACTTCTCCTTTCCTCCTTCTAGTTCTAGTACTTCTTCTAGGTGAGTTCTCATCAGAAAAGTATTTTCTGTATTTTGATTCAATAGAAACATGTACAAATATTTAGATTACACGAGGGAGAAATTCTAGAGACAAACTTCCTACAATCAAGGACTAATTACACCAGAAAATCTGACCATAAAGGAAAGATACTAATAGCTAATATTAACAGCTAATAACACAATAATGTCTGATTTAATCATGGTTGACTAAATCAGATTTGATTTTGTCCGCATCATTTTATTTTATTTTATAGTTTTTTATGGAGTCTGTATCTGTATGTCATTTGGAGAAGAGTCATTTTAATTTTATAATTGTCTCTAATAAAATCCTTGCTTATTAATGATTATGATTCTAGAAAAGTCTTCACTTGTGATTGTAAATGTTCTAGTCAACCTTCATTAGCTGCTTTCAACTTGAGTTATACTGTATTAGATGTTTATTCTCTCTGTAGTATAATCTAGAATATAGTAATTGCATATTTTAATTATGTTATTTATTATTTTGAGAATCGAATTTAGTTTTTTTTATTAAATGTCTTTTTGCAGAATCTTCGACAAACACTGGATGACCTGACACGTAATGGATATTCTGTGGTGAGTGTACTGATTATGATGTTTTGCTTTTGTAACTGGGTGAATGTATATACTTCATTAATTGGATCACTCGCTTTAGGGCCTTTCTTCGGCAAATCTTCTGCTGGATGATGATTCTTTCAGTAGTTTGGTTACTCCTTATTTTTTATCTATACTGACCAAAAGAAGTGAAAGATGTGAACCGCTCAAAGAATCTTGCCTGCAGAGTCCAAAGTTGTGTTTTTCTACTATTTAGATATTTTACCGGTGTTTTTGTGTCTTCTTGTCTTCATCTGCATGCTAACTTGTTTCCTTAGTTGTTTACTTATAATTGCTGATTGGCTCTTCTTCCTGGCTTGTCTAATGTAAATATGTCAAAGCATTGATTCTATCTGACAAGTTTGTTGTGTTTTTTTTTTTGGTCTTTGTAGTGCATAGTGGAGGAAGTTCAGGGTCCAACACAAGCACGTTCACGTAAAAGTCGTTTTATATCTGGGTATTCACATGACTGGCTCACTACTATGTGCTTTTTCTTTTTGTCTCTATTAATTTAATATAGAAAGCCAAGACAAGTGTTTCTCTTAAGTTTTCACTTTTCATTCCCCAAAATTTTCAATTGTTCTCAAGGTATTCCATAATTTAAGATACAGGTAATCTCCATACAATGTTTTTTTAAACATTTTAAATTTGCCAACTTAACCTACTTGTCTGAGAGTCATAAATACCTTGCAGTTGTGCAAGGTTAAATACACCCAAAGGCAATGAGATGCCATATCCACATCCGTTCAGTTTAATATGCTGTAGCTACTGTTAGGATGTGAAAGAAAGCAATTTATCGAGAAAGACTTCTTTAATTTCCCTGAAGAATAGGAAAATTGTTTCTCATGGTCTGGAGCATGTTCCGGCTTAATACACATATAGGTTGTAAGACCTGAAGAGATGCTGGTTCGTCCGATCTAATATTAGAATTAGATATGAACTAGAATCTGGATCTGCCTTGGGTATCGCAACTCGCAAGTTTATTATGTACTGTTGATGCAACTTTTGGTCAATTGCATTATAAGTTTTATAGTAGTTCTAGTTCTGGAGGAAATAATTAAAAGAACTTGGAAGGTTTATGGTCATCTTATAGGAAGTTGAATGTCTTATATAAATGAAAATCTTTCCTGGCAAACACTGTGGCATAAGTATCAGAGTTTATCCCTTCCGCTCCTCCTTCAAAGTAGCTTTTGGTTTTTCCTTTTATTTTTAAATTCAAGTCTTTTGTGAAGGAAGTGAGTTTTGGTTGATATGTACTATTGAATATTGATTAGGATTTACATCAAAAGAGCAAAAGCAAAAATGGCATCTAATGAGGAACTTTAAATTACTTTCTGCTATCTTTTAAAGCAATACTTCACTAGGGACCTAATTTCCCAGGCTATGAATGTAAGCTGTTATCGTCTACATAATTATTATTTAATTCTCCATGGGAAAAATCCTTATATAGAGATTTTACTTTCTGCTTCTAGTCATTTATGAGTATAATTATATTTTATTATTATTTATGCTACGTGGTAGTGTAGATTTAAAACAGCGTATTGTGTAACTTCTTATCATTACAAGGACAGATCAGCCATCACCCAAGAGAGTCATCATTGACACATTGTTGTGCCCTGCAATTATAACAAGGCAGATTAATCAGTTTAAACTTGAGGACACTGAAAACTCATTCGAGTTAAATGGATAATTGATATGTCTCATCAGTCACTATATTCTTCCTTAACTGTTTGTAATATAAACAATAGCTGCTTTTTGGACATTACAGAGCATGTCAATCAGCCTATATTTTAAGATCCTTCTGAGGGTGTTCTATAATATTATGGACATAGTAATTGGAGTTGCATGCACTACAAGTATTACTTTTTATCAAGTAGAGGAGGGATTTTTTTATTTTTTTTCAATATAGTTGTCCTATTGATTGTTGACATTCATATCTTGCCCTGACTTGTCTTTTAAGCATTCAGGCATGCACATCCAGGTAGTCCTTATGTGTTTGGACTTGTTGGGATTGATCATGATCTGGACTTTCCGGAGCCGATGCCTGTTGTTGGTATGTATATATTTCATTTTGAATATCTGGTTGTATATATTTCATTTTGAAATATCAAATTAATTTGTTCTTTAAAAATAATCTGTTTTAAGTTTTATTGCATATGGTTATGATTTGAGTTGGTTTCCTACATTAATGCTGTTTTTTTTTCACACTTTTATCGTCATCATACAACAGCTGAACTGGAGATTTAAGGTCTAAGTTTAACTTACATTTTTCCTTAGGTCATTGGTACTTTTACATTTTTAATTATAAATTTTAGTAAGTGAGATTTGCAAAATCCCCTTGAGGTTTGACCCTTTTTAAAAAATAATCTTCTAGTTTCAAATTTAGTTAAAAACCCCCTTATTGTATACCATAATTTGATTGCTTTTAATATTTTGGTAAATCTAGTTTGGGAATCTCCATTTTAGTACATCTCCATAATTTGATTGCTTTTAATATTTTCCCTCAGAGCAATCTGTTGAGTGAAGCATATTTGATGGGAAGTGAGCAAGATCAACATAAGCAATATTTAAGATTGAATACTGTTTATCTTTTTCCTTGATGATCAATCTGTCTTATAAAGCTTATTTGATGTTTTATCAAAAGGCAAGATCAACAAGAGTGATGTTTATTCAAAGGAGAACCCAAACTTGACTCTATCTGTCTTTTAGTGTCTATAAAGTAGTGATGAGACCATAAATTATGAAAGAAGCTAAAATTTTATGGGCTTCTTCACTGATGGAAAACACTTGTGCTTTTGGGAACGGTGGCAAAGCTAAGGCCTTATGGAAGTGTGCCATCCTATCCTTGTTCTGGGTCATTTAACAAGAAGGAAATGGTAGGAACTTTTGAAGATAGAAGGGAGGAAGACTTCAATAGCCTTGTGGGATACAATTGGGTTCCTAACGTCATTATGGGCCTCTTGTTTTAAGGAATTCCTAGATATTTAAATGGGAAGGGGTCTTGGATCAGTTTCTGTTGTTATTATTATTGTTTAAATATTTTGGGGACAGGTTCAATGGGTGAACAGTTATTTTCGTTTTGCTTGGCCATAGTTTCTGTTTATTATAGATAGAACAAGAGTGAGATATAGTCTTTCTAGACAGAGTCTTGACATTCAACAGAAAATCCTTTGTTGGGTAGTTGTGGTGGATGGCTTGTCCACTTTTTCATTCTTATTAAAAAATTTTTCTTATTAATAAAATTTTCTTTTGTCCAATGAAGGAAAAAAATGTTTGATCTGTTTACATGTTATGTTGTTATAAACTTATAATAAATATTTTTTTTCCCTGTTTTGCTAATGTACTTAATTGATGGTTGCTGGTAGTTACTTTTTGTTATGCATGCTTCTCTAATATGTGCTACTCTGCTTTGATATATTTCCCTTAAAACAGGTTCAATGGGTGAACAGTTATTTTCGTTTTGCTTGGCCATAGTTTCTGTTTATTAGATAGAACAAGAGTGAGATGTAGTCTTTCTAGACAGCGTCTTGACATTCAACAGAAAATCCTTTGTTGGGTAGTTGTGGTGGATGGCTTGTCCACTTTTTCATTCTTATTAAAAAAAATTTCTTATTAATAAAATTTTCTTTTGTCCAATGAAGGAAAAAAATGTTTGATCTGTTTACATGTTATGTTGTTATAAACGTATAATAAATATTTTTTTTCCCTGTTTTGCTAATGTACTTAATTGATGGTTGCTGGTAGTTACTTTTTGTTATGCATGCTTCTCTAATATGTGTGCTACTCTGCTTTGATATATTTCCCTTAAAACTTTTCTTGAATTTTCAGGAATATCTCGTTCAGCTAGGGGATATTGCATAACTTTAGTCTTAGAGACTATGAAGACATATTTGTTAGAAGATGGACTGACTGAAGATGCTTTGGTTACCAAGCTTCGTACCTGTCAGTACCATCACCTATTTCTGCATACATCTTTGAAACGCAATGCCTCAGGTTTGCATTGCCTTCTATTTCATAACTTCTAGAGAAATTACATTTGATTGTCATTCGCTTAAGTTGTTGAGCTCATGACATAAGGCTTGTGTTTTTTCAGTTTTAACCCTTCTGTAAAGGTTATTTGCTAATTTCTACTGGCCTTGACAAGTTTTTAATGTTCAGGAAGTTATGATTTATAAAATTGTGGTATAGCTAATCATTCTCGTTGTGATTGTGTTGTTTTTACAAAAGAAGTAGTTGCTAATAATAGAGAAAGGAAAATGCTCATTTTCTCATGGATTACTTGACCTTCATATTTGTATTGCCATTGATCACATGCATTTAATTGTCGTTTGTTCTACTGATAAATGGTTTTAGTTCATTCTTGATGCAAAATCATGCACTCAACTCTTTACTATATTAGAGGTTTCATTGCAGGAACTTGTCGTTGGGGAGAATTTGGAGAGGGAGGCCTATTGTGGGGGGAATGTAGTGCCAGGCATTTCGAATGGTTTGAAGGGAATCCTGTAACCGAGCTTTTGTTTAAGGTTCACCTTTCAATGAGTTTATAACTCCTCATGCTTTAGCCTTTGTTTTTTGGTTACTGTTATAATGTATGGAAAATGAAAATATCTGTTTTATCTTGGGAGTATTTTTCAATGCTTTTGCAGGTGAAGGAACTTTATGGTCTTGAAAATGAAGTTACTTTTAGAAATGTCACTGTGCCTTATGAAAATAGGCCCCGTCCTTTATATCTAGGAACAGCAACGCAAATTGGTTAGATAAAATTCATATAGACATTGGATATTTTAATATTCATTCACTTTTGAGTCGTATAAAGTAATATTGCTCTGCGTGCTGTGCATGCTTACAGGTGCTATACCAACTGAGGGAATACCTTGTTTGTTAAAGGTGTTGCTTCCATCAAATTGTGCTGGACTACCCGTATTGTGAGTAAGATATTTTAATGTTGATTTCTTTAACTTAAAGAAAACTTATTAATGTACTTTCTTTTGGTAAATTCATTTGTTTGTTTGCCTTATCTGTTTCGTGTATGGTTTTCTTTTCTTGGATCTTGGATGTCCGTGATACGTGTGTAATAATAGTGGTTATGGACTAAGGCTGCTGTTATATTGTTGCTCATATTATTGAAAATGAGTGAGAAATTATAGAATGAAAAGATATGGAATTATTTGCACATGCAGACATATACCTGCACAAACTACATAAAAGATTTTACAGTGCAATTTAATGGGGCTTTAAGTGACGTATACCTGAATTTTTCTGAGATATCAAGGGCGTTTGTTTTTATTAGAAATAGTTGATCACCAATTTATTTGTTTTTATTAGAAATAGTTGATCACCAATTTATTCTTCAATACAGTCGTAAGTCCTTGCTTGCTCCAATTATTTTCTCTTTCCGAATATTTTGTGAATAATTTAGTTATATATTGGTGTATTACTTCACAAATTTTTAAGTCTAGCAGTTTTTTCTTGGTTGAGCCACTTGAAGCCAATTTCTGAAAATATGTTTGGTACTGAAAAGTTAACAATCACTATGGATTGAATAACATAATAAATTTACTATTTCACTTGTAAAATTGTAGTGGCATCAGATATTTTTTTTTTCCTCATTAAAACAGATATTTTCTGTGAGAACAAATTATCTTACTTGGTCTCAATTTAGATGCAGTGTTGTTCCTATAAATATTTATAAAATTAAATGCAGTAGTGGTCTTAAATTGAAATTTTAGAAAGTTGCTATGTTTATTAGTGGTATCTTTACTGGTTATTGTTTTTCAAATTTTGAAACTGCTTTAACTTTGTGGCCTTCAGAAACCTTTATGGTTTTCTGGGAAGCCATATTAGCCAGTTCGGTCGAGTTTAACTAACTTGTTTTGGCTTGTCTCCAAACCTCAATTGTAGTTTAATTTTTTTTTATGGGTATTTTCACTGAGAGTGGTCGCACCTTAAATGTGATTTGTTCCATATGAAGATTGAAATAGTTCAGGTTTCACTTTGGCTTGTGCTAGACAAGCCGGGGGAATCTAAGTTCAGTAGGTAATTTAATTCTTTGACTTGATCTTGATCTTCTCTTGCTCTCAATGAAATGTGAATAATTTTAAAACCATAGTGCTACAGAGTATGGCAAGTTTCAAATATCACTTTTCAGTGGTAAGTTATTGTTGGAAATAAGGGATCCAGTCTTAATCAACTAAGCTAGATCCATGTGAAATCAAATGTAAATAATTAGATTAGTCAAATTACAATGGGAAACAGATCAGTATTATTCAAAATCATCTGTTTATATGGTATCAGAGACTAAATTTCCTAGAACCCTAATTTTTCCAAAGTCCTACAACCAAGAAACTTGATTTTTTTCGAAAAAGGATACTGCCAATTACAGAAACCTGATCTCCGCCGCCCATTGTCGTCCCGTCGCCTCTACTGGTTTCCGATCTGCTGTTCTTCACCGGATTCACTGTCGAACCGGTCCTCTCTCAGCAAAATCGACGCCGATCTACTGCTCTCCATCGGATTCGTTGCCGATCCGGTCCTCTCTCAGCAAAATCGTTGCTGATCCGGTCTTCTCTCAGCAAATCCGCCACCGATCTGCTGTGCTTCACCAGAATCCGATGACGAACCAGTGTCTCCGGCCTCAACCTCTGCCGAACCGACGCCAAACCAGTGTCTTCGGCGTAAATCCGACCTTCACCGGCTGTCTTAGATTCCTTTCCATATTTCTGGTTTGGTATAATCACACCCATCCCAGTTTGTTACCATGTCTGAAGCATCTGAGTCTCCTTCCTCTGTTATTAATTCAAACAACAATGTTTCATCTCATGAAACACATTCCCACCCCCATTCGGTCCAAATTACTACAATCCGCCTAAATGGAGATAATTTCCTACGGTGGTCACAGTCGGTCCGAATGTACATTTGAGGTCGTGGAAAAATTGGTTATTTAACAGGAGAAAAGAAGGAACCAAAACCGGAGGACTCGGCCTATTCAACCTGGGATGCTGAGAATTCAATGGTGATGACATGGCTTGTGAACTCTATGACCGAAGACATCAGCGGTAACTACATGTGCTACTCAACGGCAAAGGAACTATGGGACAATGTCAATCAGATGTATTCTGATTTAGGGAATCAATCCCAAGTGTATGAATTAACATTGAAATTGGGAGATATTCGGCAGGGCAATGATAATGTCACCAAATATTTCAACTCTCTAAAGCGACTTTGGCAAGACCTAGACCTCTTCAACGACTATGAGTGGAAGTCATTCGAAGATGCAAACTATAACAAAAAAACGGTGGAGGCTCACCGGATTTACAAATTTCTTGCCGGCCTCAATGTAGAGTTTGATGAGGTGAGAGGTCGAATCATTGGACGATCTCCGCTTCCTCCAATTGGTGAAGTATTTGCGGAAGTACGAAGGGAAGAAAGTAGGAGAAGTGTCATGTTGGGCAAAAGCGGCAGCAGCGGGACTGTTGAAACCTCTGCATTACTAGTGTCGGAGACTGCTGCAAATAAAGCAGAACACCATTACAAAAAATCTGATGAGAAGCCACGAGCTTGGTGTGATTTTTGCAATCGTCCTCGCCACACTCGCGAGACGTGCTGGAAACTCCATGGAAAACCAGCAAATTGGAAGAGCAGCAGACCTAGCCGTGCCATAGCTAGTGCCAATGAAGGCGAAATCAACCCCTTCAGCAAGGAGCAGATGAATCACCTTCTAAAACTGCTAAAATCTAATTCCTCATCGGGGTTTCCTGGTGCCTCTGTTGCACAATCAGGTAGTGATAAAATTAGTGCTCTTTCTTGCTCTTCAAATTATACCTCATGGATTATAGATTCTGGAGCTTCTGATCACATGACTAGTGTTTCTAGTTTATTCAACACTTATTCCCCTTGTTCTGGCTTAGAAAAAATTAGAATTGCAGATGGAAGTCTCTCATCTATCGCAGGAAAAGGTTTGATTAAAATATCCGAGAACATCAATCTCAATTCTGTCCTTCATGTTCCTAAGTTAGCCTGTAACCTCCTATCTGTGAGTAAACTCTCAAAAAAATCTAATTGTTGTGTAATCTTTTTTGATTCCCATTGTGAATTTCAGGACCAGATCTCGGGGAAGAAGATTGGCAGTGCTAGGATGATGGATGGACTCTACTATTTTGATAATGGCCTCTACAGTAATAAAAAAGCTCAAGGCATGAGTAGTGTTAGTTCTTCCTCTGTTTTTGAGCAAATAATGATTTGGCATTTTAGACTAGGACATCCTAGCTTTCAATATCTTAGATATTTATTTCCTACTTTGTTTAAGGGTTTGGATTGTTCTACCTTTCATTGTGAACATTGTGTTTTATCCAAAAGTCATCGAACGTCATATTTATCAAAACCATATGTTTCGTCAAAATCATTTTATCTCATCCATAGTGATGTTTGGGGTCCTTCAAAGATCCCTACGACTTCTGGAAAAAAATGGTTTGTTACATTTATCGATGATCATACCCGATTATGTTGGATTTATTTAATGCATGAAAAGTCGGACGTAGAAAAACTTTTCAAAGACTTTTACACTATGATTGAAACTCAATTTCAAACCAAAATTAGCATTCTTCATACTGATAATGGTACAGAATATTTTAATAAACGTATGGGCACTTTTTTAAAGGAAAAAGGCATTTATCATCGATCCACGTGTGTGGATACACCTCAACAAAATGGCATTGCTGAAAGAAAAAACAAACACTTACTTGAAGTAGCTCGTGCTATAATGTTTTCTATGAATGTACCGAAATATCTTTGGGGTGAAGCTCTTTTGACAGCCTCATATCTAATTAATCGAATGCCCACACGTGTTTTAAAATATTAAACACCCCTCATGCATTTCAAACATTATTTTCCTCTGTCAAGAATTTACTCAGATTTACCGCTGAAAGTCTTTGGTTGCACTGTTTTCGTTCACATATCACACCACTCTCGATCTAAACTTGATCCGCGTGCGGAACATTGTGTTTTCATTGGGTATGCCTCAAACAAAAAAGGATATAGATGTTACAATCCCTTGACAAGGAAATTTTTAGTTAGCATGGATGTCTCATTTTTGGAAAACAAACCCTATTTTCAAAAAAATTCTCTTCAGGGGGAGAAACAAGGAGTGAAAGATAATTTTTGGGATTTATCCTGTGTTCCTTTATCGAACACAATCTTGAATATTACTCCTTTATCTTCTTCAAATTCTGAGGAAAACTTTCCAGAACTGCCAAATATTGATGTGTCCTCAACAGGGGAAGAAATGTTACAGAATACTGAGCTTCAGGTTTATACTCGTAAGGGTCCGCATCAAAAGAATAAAAATCCACCTATTATCCCAGAGCCAGATCAATCTTCAACTCCAAGAACAGGTATTCCGGAAATTACAGGTATTCCTATCCCTATTCCTAATATATCATCAGATTTGGATATTCCTATAGCCCTTAGAAAAGGATCTAGAGATTGCACTAAAAATCCCAAATACCCCATGGCTAAATATCTGTCATATGAGAAACTATCTCATCATCATAGAGCTTTCTCATCAAAAATTTCACATCTGGTTGTCCCTAGAGTGTTCAGGAAGCTTTGAATGATCCACATTGGAAATTAGCAGTTATGGAAGAGATGAATGCTCTGAGAAGAAGTGGCACGTGGGAGATAGTAGACCTGCCCAAAGAAAAGAAGACAGTAGGCTGTAAATGGGTGTTCACAGTGAAATGCAGAGCAGATGGCAGTATAGAAAGATATAATGCAAGACTGGTTGCAAAAGGCTTTACTCAGACATACGGAATTGATTACCAGGAAACCTTCGCCCCTGTTGCTAAAATCAACTCTGTCCGGGTACTACTATCTTTAGCTGTGAATTTCAACTGGCCCTTACACCAGCTGGATGTAAAGAACGCATTTCTGAATGGAGACCTAGAGGAGGAAGTCTTTATGAGTTTGCCACCGGGGTTTGAAGAGAGACTTGGACCTGATAAGGTATGCAAATTAAGAAAGTCACTATATGGCCTGAAACAATCACCTAGAGCCTGGTTTGAACGTTTCGGAAAAGTTGTGAAAACTTGTGGTTATAGTCAAAGTCAGGCCGATCACACTATGTTCTACAAACACAGTAAAGAAGGCAAGATTGCGATTCTGATTGTCTATGTGGATAATATAGTGTTGACAGGTGATGATACTGAAGAATTGGAGAAATTAAAAGGGAAATTGGCAGCTGCATTTGAAATCAAAGACCTAGGCCCATTAAAATATTTCCTCGGAATGGAATTTGCTAGATCCAAGGAAGGAATATTCGTCAATCAACGAAAGTATGTTCTTGACTTACTTGGTGAGAGTGGCTTACTGGGGTGTAAACCAGCAGATACTCCGATTGAACCCAACCTGAAACTACAAACTGTCAAGGCTGAGGAAGTACGGAACCGAGAGCAATATCAAAGGCTAGTTGGGAGGTTGATTTATTTATCTCATACTCGCCCCGACATAGCATTTGCTGTTAGCATGGTCAGTCAGTTTATGCATTCACCGGGACAAGAACACTTTGATGCTGTTTACAGAATTCTACGATACCTAAAGGGATCCCCCGGGAAAGGTTTGATATTTAAGAAGTATGGTCACCTACAAGTGGAAGCATACACAGACGCAGATTGGGCAGGAAGTATTACTGATAGACGATCCACTTCAGGCTATTGTACCTTTGTTGGAGGTAATCTTGTCACTTGGCGAAGCAAGAAACAAAATGTAGTTGCCAGAAGCAGTGCTGAAGCTGAATTCAGGGCCGTTGCTCACGGAATTTGTGAAGTAATATGGATTAAGAGACTATTAGAGGATCTGAAGATCTCTAATCCATTGCCTATGAAACTCTATTGTGATAACAAAGCTACAATCTCCATCGCTCATAATCCTGTCTTCCATGATAGAACGAAGCATGTAGAAGTAGATAGGCACTTCATCAAGGAAAAACTTGATACTGGACTAATCTGTATGCCTTTTGTCACCACAACGGAACAAGTTGCAGATGTGCTGACCAAAGGGTTACCAAAGAAGCAATTTGATGACTTAATTGGCAAGCTGGCTATGGAAGATATCTTCAAACCAGCTTGAGGGGGAGTGTTGGAAATAAGGGATCCAGTCTTAATCAACTAAGCTAGATCCATGTGAAATCAAATGTAAATAATTAGATTAGTCAAATTATAATGGGAAACAGATCAGTATTATTCAAAATCATCTGTTTATAGTTATTATATACCTCTGTAGTTTCGTAATATTTTATTTCTCAGGTATGTTAGAGAACTTCTCCTCAATCCACCTGCTTATGAGATTGCATCCACAATTCAAGGTGAGTGGTGTTATGCATTATACATTGGTGCAGCATTTGGTTTTAACAAATGGATTTGAATAAAAACATAGGATTACTCTCTTCTTGCTATTTCTTTTTTTGTCCCCTTTTGAGTTTCTAATTTAAATTCATGTACTAAGTTGTAGTCTTTGTGCAGCAATATGCAAACTTATGAGCAAAGTGACGTGCTCGATTCCCGAGTTTACATGTGTTTCATCTGCAAAGGTTATTTTCAACTTCTGTGTGATAACTTTCTAGACAAAAATAACCATACACATGAAATAACAATTTTGGCTTTTTTTATATTGATTTTTTTCCCCTTTGTTGTCTTTCTGTGGACTTTGAGTAATATATAATTCATGCTTGACCATTTCAAATTATTAGTGCCATGATTAATGATGTTGTCTGGCGACCTTTCTTAGCATATGGTATATTTAAGTGTTTATGATTTCAAGAAGATGAGTTCAAATTCGACAGTGGACCATGCAAAATATAATCATACTTAGATATAATGAAGTGAATTGCACCCAAATTTTATAAGATTGACATTTTGGGTTTTAATGTTTTATATTAAAGATCTCGAACCACAGTTTGATAATATTTGAATCTTATCTTGTTAAAGGATAACAGCTTTTATAGATTTTTCTACAACTGTACCACTAATTATTTTTTTTTCTTTACACTCTGGTTTTCAGCTTATTTCATTCTCATTCCCTGTTGACTTTGTATTGTGCATGAAATTTCGGATTTTCAAAGTGTCTTAGCATCATCATCCATATTATTGCGTTATTATTGCTGTTTTGATGTTACCGTGTTTTTATTTTTATTATTTTTTAATTCATGCTTTTGTATCTCATTCCTGTACTTTCCTTTTCGCACAGCTTGTCAAGCTACTTGAACTGAGGGAGGCCAATCACATTGAATTTTGTAGAATTAAAAATGTACTCGATGAAATCTTGCACATGTATGAGAATTCTGAGCTTACTGAAATCCTGAAATTGTTGATGGATCCTGCATGGATGGCTACAGGGTTGAAAATTGATTTTGAGACATTAGTAAGTGTTAATATTATGCAATTATAAAAAATTTAGTATTTAATTATTTATTCTCAAGGATTTACTGAATCCAGCATCCTTTTCTTGGGAAAGAGAGAAGACAATTTATCAATTTGGATTTTAACTCTAATGGTGTATGATTCTATTACATCTTCTAAGACTTATTTTCTCTGGTCTATTAATGAAGAATAAAGAGAAGAATGATCATTATGATGGAAGAGTTCCTGATGCTACCAATTCTATTTATCTGGATCAGAGTGATGTAAGAATCCAAAAATTCCTAAATGAGAGTTTGATTTACTGTATGGTATCAGATTGACAAAAGTAAAGATTCTTGAGAATTTACTACTCAGCTTAACCAAATACTAAATTTTCTTGGTATGCAAAAGACTTCAATTGTTTAGCTTTACTTTTGGATACCACTATCATTGTTCTGTTCTGCTAAAGTTAGAAGTTCAGTCTCGAAGTACAGTGTTGTTAATTTTCTGGCATTTCTTACCTCTTCATTATCCTTCGTTAGTTACTCTAATACCTGTTCATCCATGACAATTTTACAGCAGGTACCAATTGTCATTCCATATGACCTTAAACCATGAACCCGTGATATGTTGTTGGATGCTAATTGTTTATTACTTGCTTCTGATTGTTGTTTGGTGACCTTTTGAAAATAGGTTTGTAATGGCTTACAGTTTGATGCATAGTAGACCTTTAGATAGAGTATAATTGTCCAATAAGGATATATTTGGATATATGCAGCCAACAAAAGTAATTGGCTTGTGAGAAGACAGCGATTTGTTCATTTACTGATTAATTATTAAATGTAACTATTCAATGTAGAGCATATTATCTGAAAATCTTTTCTGCTCTTAGGGAGCTTCTTTTAATATGTCATTAACTCTGAGATTGACTTTGAACTTTCTATGTATTTTAAGCTTTTATAGAGAATCCTGATCCCAAAATGTTGTTTTGTTATGCCATTCTGCTTTAGCAGATTTTGTCAAATATAATTGCACTGGGATTTATTTCAGAAAGGTAGGTGCTCAGCATATGATTGACTTCGGCATCTTACTTTTAAGTTAAGGTCTGGGAAATTATTCTTTCCATTTGTAGGTATGGTACGTACCATGCCTATCAAGATGGTTGCCTCAAAGTTTAGAACTTAAAATATATCTATTTTGTTGGTGATTCTACCAGACATGATTCTTTAGTGTTGTAATCAATGAGTTTCGTGGTTATAGTTTATTAGAAAGTTTCACTGATTTTTGTTGTCTGTGCAGTTAACTTTAACTCTGTTTCCTTCAGGTCAAGGAATGCAAATGTGCTTCAGTTAGAATCGGTGAAATGATCTTTCTAGAAGGTGAGAGTGATCAAAAGACAAACTGCAATAAGATCATTCCAAGTGACTTTTTCGAGGATATGGAGTCTACATGGAGAGGTCGTGTGAAGAGGATCCACATAGAAGAAGAAATTGCAGAAGTGGAAAAGGCTGTCGAAGCTTTAGCATTAGCAGTAAGTCTTTATGACTTACCTTTTTCCTTTTTATGATTACATGTTCATGCTGATCCAATTGTGAAATAATTCTGGGAAGGTCTTTTTATTCTATTATTATGTTTATTGGCAATAAATGCATGCTTTTGTTTGATATTCTTGTAGGTGTATCTTTTTTTTATTTTTTATTTTTTACTTAAGATTTATGACAGCTCATAAGATTTATAAACTATTTTTAGAGTGCTTAAATACTATTATAGGGTCTTTTCTTAATAGCTTAAATTTTTGGATCTAACGGTTACTACATGGTATCAAAGAGCAATTAACCTAGCAGTCTCAAGTTCAAATCCTGGGAACTCCCATATTATTAAATATATTTATAACACAAAGCAATATGGGCCTATGTATCAATCCACATGACTGACAAGCTTAGAAGTTTGGCTTTGCATGTGAGCGGGCGTGTTAAGAGTGCTAAAATACTATTGTTGGGCCCTTGGGCTTGTGTATCAATCCACCTGATAAGCTCAAAAGTCCGGCCTTGCACGTGAGGGGGATTAAAGTGATCAAATAATATTGTTGAGCTTTTTCCTAACAACTTGCACTTTTGGGTCTAGCGGTTTCCGACAATTACGAATCAAAATTCAATGTGTACATTCTTTTTCCTTTTTGCACTCCTGATGAATGCTTCTTTTTCTTGAGTTCATCTCATGAGATGTCCATTGCTTTGGTAACTTCTCTCTAACAATTTCATGCTACAGTAACTCTGTTTTACCCAAGTTTGTTACGTTGCTATGTGAAACGGTAGGTGAATGCTAATTATCAATGCTGTCACTGTTGAAGGAATTGTAGTTTAACATTGTTTTTAAGTGCCTTGGGATCAACATGATTTGGTTATGGACTTATGCATATAAGTTAGATAGCAATGCCAGTGAATCTTGGAATATATGATTCTCGACTATGTATTTACATACATTTCTCATTACAAGTATAGATATGACAGTAACTACTTTATGTTTTAGTGAGTTTTTTCCTCCAATTTTCATATGTCCTCGTATATTTGGGCATCAGATTACTGAAGATTTTCTCCCAGTTATATCGAGAATAAAAGCTACTACAGCACCACTTGGTGGTCCAAAGGGAGAAATATTGTATGCTCGAGAACATCAAGCTGTATGGTTTAAAGGAAAGCGGTTTAGACCAGTAGTATGGGCTGGTACCTCTGGAGAAGAACAAATTAAACAGCTTAAGCCTGCTGTAGATTCCAAGGGTAGAAAGGTTGGGGAAGAATGGTTTAGCACATCAAAGGTTGAAGATGCTTTACTGAGGTGTGATATTTTGTAGTAAACCTTTAATGTTATCTCGTGGTTCTACCTGTTCTACCTGTTCAAATAGTTGCTTTCTTTCGTTGGTTCTGGAGTCGTGATTGACAACATGCTCAATTCTATTGCAGGTACCAGGAGGCAGGTGCCAGAGCAAAAGCAAAGGTCTTGGAATTGTTGAGGGGACTTTCTACAGAGTTGCAAACTAAAATTAATATCCTTGTCTACGCTTCCATGCTGCTAGTTATTGCAAAGGCATTATTTGCTCATGTGAGGTTGGATACACATAGTCATGGATGAATTATTGATTTTAGTTTGTAATTCCACACGTGCTTGAAAATCTTTTGATTGTACTTAAATAATCTTTTTTTTCTAGATTTTAACTAGAAAATCTGTTGCATTGTATATGGTAGATAACAATTAGATTTACAAAGCAATGGGTGGTTGGACAAGCTCATAAAGAAAATCTTAAACTATCGATATATCATTTGGTGTAGGTTCTGGTAAATTTATCATTTGGATCAGTTAAGAGAAGTTGGTGATTAATGTATATAACTGTTTTTTACAATGTGTTAGGATCTCTATTCAGTCTCGGTTGGCTTTATATTGGTTTAATGTGCCAGTTTTATCAAATCAAGAACTGTTTTAATTGCATGAACTAGATTCTGTTTTAAAATTGATTCACTCAGCCTGAGTTGAACTGGCTTTAAAGTTGGATATTTCTTAGAAAAATCTTAATTCATATGGATTGGTTCGATTATGTCTTTTTCTTCTCTGGCTGTTTTAGAGTGAAACAACATTCTTCATCTAAAATACGACTTGATATGTTATACATGTGCGTCAATCTCAAAAGAATTTCAAGGATTTTCATTGTTTTCCATTTTACAAAATTGGGAGGGTGGTGTTAAATAACTGATTTTTTAATTTACTTTTGTTTGTTCTTCATAGTTTGGCTGTAATATTATGTGGCCTGCTGGTCCACTCTTTGTGCTTAGATTTGATACTAATAAAATGTAGTTGTTTGTCTTTGTTTGCCTGAATTCTGAACCCACTACCAACTTGACCACTGGTTTTTATTTTATTAGCAGTTTTATGTGCATCTTTTGTACGGGTGGCTGCACTAAGATTAGTAGTATTGAATGACTCTTTATTCTTGCCAACTATTATTTAATTTTACTTCGTTCAATTTTACAGCGAAGGGAGAAGAAGGAAATGGGTGTTTCCTACTCTTGCAGGGTTCAGTAGTTCTAAGGTAGTATTCACAAGTCAATTTATGGATGTTATTGATGTTATGCCCTCTGGAGTCTGGACATAGTAATCATGTTCGCTTGATCCTTATGTTCTAATATTTGTATTTTCTGTATAGATTATGATGGTTTTTGGGATATAAACCCTTTATCTATATTTAATCATATCGCTAGAGCTTACTGTACAAATGTTAGTATATTCCTATGAGTGATGAATTTAGGAGGTAATTTATATGTATTGTTCACATCTTTTTATAGTATTACCATGAAACCATAGATGCAATATGGAGAAGTGGCAAGATGTCTGTCATGCTTTAGATTTTCTATGGATCATTATAGAACAGTTGTAACTGTATCCTTATCGCAATCTTCTGGTAAGAGAAGTTCACCGAATACTACATATATAATTAGTATTTTCAGTATTTAAAAAAAAAAATAGACTGATAAGAGAATACCTTGTCTCTTAGTACTGTATTGACTTATTCTCGATCTGTTCAGCCAGAGATGAATCGCCTCTGACAGGTGCAATTAGGTGCAAAGAATGTCTGAAGATGGTTTAATGTAAAAAGAGAAACAGAGAACTATCGGTTTCATTCTCTTGTAACTGTTTATTTTGGTTTATTGATTTACAACAAAATTTGTAAACATAATACATTAGCAATTAATTTGTATTTTTGTTCTCTTCCATGTTTGGATATATGATACTTGGATACCTATTTTAAATGTTTCATGTTATAGCTGTATCTAATGGTTTGTTTGAAATGGTCTGTAAAAGTGGTTTATGAACATGTTTCACTTATTATTATTATTGTTTCTTTATCTTCATCGTTTTGCATTTAATCATCATCATTATCAACATCATCATCCTCATCTACTAGTGCACATTCAGATGTCTTGTTTGTCATGTGTTGAATGCAGGATACAGAACCAGTAGATAGAGCAAATGCCTTTCAAATAGTTGGTTTATCACCATATTGGTTTGATGTAGTCCAAGGCAGTGCTGTACATAATACAGTTGACATGCAATCATTATTTCTGTTGACTGGACCAAATGGCGGTGGTAAATCTAGTCTGCTTCGATCGGTTTGTGCCGCTGCATTACTTGGAATATGTGGATTTATGGTACCTGCAGAGTCGGCCTCAATTCCTAATTTTGATGCTATTATGCTCCACATGAAATCATATGATAGTCCTGTTGATGGAAAAAGTTCATTTCAGGTATGGAAATGCATTATGCTATATTCTAGCCTTTTGTTCTTTCTGATCTTTTTTCATGGCAGACTATGTTGTAAAATGTTTGTCCAAACAATAGTAGTACTGTAGTAGTGACTGTTGAAGTTGGTGGTAACTTTGCTGCAATGTGAATATCATATTGTAATTGTCTTCGACAATTATTGTGGAATAGAGATCCTACGGCCTTTGAAATGCTGCTAGCCTCCAGAGATTATATACTTTTATGTGTACTTGTGTGGGGAAGCTTCACATTGTAAATGTTGATTAAGAGGGGAAATATCACTTTACCCTATTGCTTCACAACTCGTCTCAGATTAACCCCCGTGTATTTTAATGTGAAGCAAGGCTGCCCTTTGATTATACATATTATATATGTTTGTATAGTCTAATAGCGAATGCTGTTACTGATCCACATTTAACTTTTGTGGTAAAGCATAATGTCTGAATCACTGAATCAATTGTGGATCCTTGACCAACATCTTTTCTTATTTGTTACAAATATTCCTGTACTAAGTCGCATGTTACTCGGTAATGTTTTTGATGATATAGTTTCTTTTTATCTACTTTATTTAAACTTTATGTTAAATGGTATCAATAATATGCATATTAATCATTTTTAGTTGCTCAGGTAGAAATGTCAGAGATTCGGTCTATTATGACTGCAGCCACCTCTAGAAGCCTTGTGCTTGTAGATGAAATCTGCCGTGGGACAGAAACAGCAAAGGGTACTTGTATTGCTGGTAGTGTTGTTGAGACTCTTGATAAAATTGGTTGTCTGGGAATTGTATCTACTCACTTGCATGGGATATTTGCATTGCCGCTTAATATCAGAAACACTGTATATAAAGCAATGGGAACGGAATATGTTGATGGACAAACTAGACCAACTTGGAAGTTAATAGATGGGATCTGTAGAGAAAGCCTTGCATTTGAAACAGCTAAAAGGGAAGGAGTTCCTGAAACAATAATTCAAAGAGCTGAAGACCTTTATTTGTCAGTTTATGCAAAGAAGAATTCTTTAGAAAGAATTGATGTGAAAGGAGGACAACTTTGTTCAGAAACAAGGGTTGATGCTTCTGAGGAGAGTAACACTGGGACAGATTCTGTCCATCATAAGACTGACTCAATGATGACAATGGAAATCGTCCGGAAGGAAGTTGAAAGTGCTATCTCTCTAATTTATCAGAAGAAACTGATTCAGCTCAATAGGCCGAAAGACACATCGGAACTTGCAGTGGTACAGTGTTTTGCGATTGCTGCTAGAGAGCAGCCACCTCCATCAATTATAGGTGCTTCATGTGTCTATGTCATGCTGAGACCTGATAAGAAACTATATGTGGGACAGGTTTTTCTCTTGACTTTTATTTTATATATATCTATATTTATCTACATTTATATATCAGTCTTTCTCTCCTCATGATGGAAATAACTTTTTAATATCAGTTCCTAAATTGTGAGCCATTGTTTATACAAGAGCAGATGCATCTAATGGTTCACAATTAAGGAACTGATATTAAAAAGTTAGTTCCGTCCCAAGGAGCGAAAAACTATACACACACATAGATAGATAGATATGTATGAACATAATATGTAATAACACAGTTGCAAGTCAATTTACATTAGTGAAGTCATGGTGTGAAGGTTCATTTTAGTAACAGGCAGAATGCCACAAAAATTTAATGAATGATTTGATTTCTGAATTCGTATTTATTTTTTGTTCTATTTATTTAATGTTGCTAGACTGATGATCTTGATGGCCGAATCCGTGCCCATCGAGCGAAAGAAGGGATGCAGACTGCTTCTTTCCTTTATTTTTCAGTTCCAGGGAAGAGCATGGCTTGCCAACTAGAAACTCTTCTAATCAACCAGCTCTGCGGTCAAGGGTTTTCCCTGGCAAACATAGCTGATGGCAAGCATCGGAATTTTGGCACATCCAGTCAGTTAGTTGAAACTTTGACTGTGCATTAACCGATTAACAGCCTTGATTCATCATTTTGTACAAGATTCTTAGATTTCCGGGAAGAGAAACGACTTGGTTAGCTGGTTGTTTTCCCAACTCTTGTATATGTAGAAAATGGCAGTAGCAGTGGTTGCAGCAATTTTGTTTTTTATGTCAGTTGTTCCACGGACAGTATCTGCCGGAATGCAAAATTGTTACGATGTTCACGGAATTATTTAAGGTGTAGCTAATAGTGCGCATATAGTAATTGATTTCTTGTAGTCGTACTCTCTTATTAATATGATCAATGTTTACCGAGTTTTTTTTAATATTATAATTTGCTTGGAATTTGATGTGAAATAAAATACTAGACATCAAACTATTAAATTATGCTCGGCTTGAGGCTTCCGGTTAAAATCAGGTACTAAGTTTGCAAATTTGTAAAATACAGGGATTAAGAGTGTGTTTGGTATTGTTTTTAAAATGATATTCTTGAAAACTATTTTTAAAAATGAAAATGTATTCTGTAGTTTTTGTTGAAAGTAATTTTTAAAAACTGAAAATGATGTAAATTTGTTTGGTATTATTTTTTAAAATGAGTAAAATAGTTGGTTAGAGGGAAAAATTATGATTTGTTTAGAAACCTAAAATGTATTCGGTAGGGTTCATCAAAAAAGTGAAGGACGAAATGTGGAACCGTCACCGGGAGCAGCCAACTGCATGTTGCGATCCATGGTCTTAATTTAATGTTGTTAGACTGATGATCTTGTTATGCTATTGATGGACATTAAAAGAGTAATGCTAGACATTAATGATAATTTAGTTTACTTATTATATGTTATCAATTTACTAATTATTACATTATAAGTTGTGATAAATTAAGATATAAAAAATGAAATTTTAAGCATTATTCTATTTAAAATGTAGCTTATAATGTGCAAATATTAATTGATTTATTGTGATTTGTGTTGAGTACTGTCTTATTAATATGATCTATGCTGATTTTGCTACTTTCTGGCTTGTTGTTTACGATCCACTACGGTATGACCTTTTTATTGCACGTTTATTTCTAATCCTATTTTACAAGAATTTAACGTAAATGTTTATCGAGTTTTTTTTTTAATAAAATACTAGATATCAAACTATTAAATATGTTCAGGTTTTGGTTAAAATCAGGTACAAAGTTAGTAAATATGTATAATACAGGGATTTGTCTACCTTTTAAAACCTGTTGTCAAATTAACTTAAATTATTAAATAATCTCAATTTTTATTTCACATAGCAATATTAATCAGGGTCTAATCTAATTCAAATTGGGAGAACAAAATTAAGCCTTGGTGGGCCAACACATTCATTTGCTTGAATACACTCATCAATGTCTATTTTTTACGTGTGTTGTGGTTATAATAATAGTCATTTCAAGGGTTTCAAAAGAGTATTTTGATCGTGGTTTTTCATTCTTGTTGCATTGTAGTACCAGTTTTAGAACTGAAAAAAAAAAAAAAAAAAAGGTCATTTCACCCATCACAAAAGTGAAGAAAGAAATGTGGTCATTTCGTTGCTCCTGTTCTATGTGATCTCCTCTGAAACTTTCTTCCTCCCTCTTCGATACAAGACAGCTTGGAGTGGTTTGCTTGTTTGCTCGGGAAAAAAAATCATGAAAAGATGCAAAATTTATGCTTGTTTGATATGTTCTTTCCTAATCCATGTTATACCATAGTTTCTTTATTTGATTGTAATGGTTTTTGATTATTCTGTGATGAAACTTTTTAATACATTAGGGTTTCGTCATGGAAGTATATCATGGTGGTCGTTAAATGACGGGGTAAAAACTTGGTGATATCAAACATAATGGTGGTGGTGTAAAAACTTGGTGAGAGCAACGAATTCGGTTATTGGATAATAGATCAGGACCGGGCCAAATTTTTTGTCAGGTCATCTGACCCGACCCATTATGTTTTTTAAAAAATTTATCCCTAATAAAATGACCCAGATGCCCATTGCACACCCACCTGACATCAGTTCACTCACTCTCTCCCTCACAGCCTCACGCTGTTTCGTCTTTGGCTCTGCTCTACCCTTTCATTTTTCTCCCTCCTTCGCCACCGCCGCTGCCTCTATTGCCGGTCCTTACCTGTTGTCTTCGCTGCTCAATCCAATTTCTTCAAAGGTTAGATTCTCTTCCTTTATTTATTTATTTATTTTTGTTTGTACAGCTTATGTAACTTGAATTTTCTGTGTCACTTGTACTTTTGTTCGAAGTGGGTATGGATAATTTAGTGGAATTTTTAAGTAAAGGTAGCAAGTTGAACTGTTTTTGTCATTGACAAGCATTCTAGTTTGTGGCTTTGGTTGTTTTCAATTTTGTCATATTTATTTGGTGAAGCTATCGAACTGTGGCATTAGGAATTCTAATGAAAGTTTGATTACTTTACTAAGAAATTGTATTTGTATATGAGAGAAACTAAACTACGTGTAAATGAATGGAAACTTGTAGTTTTAAACTGTTGAGAATGTATAAGTATTTAATTGATCATAATTTATAATTCAATGCAACTTCCTTCCATCTGAGAGTGTAATGTAGTATGACAGTCCTAATGTAGTGTAATTTATAAGGATTTTTTTAATTTATTTTTTCATAGATGTCTTACATACCTCTGTTGTGTTGACATTTCCTTGAAATTGTGGCATTTAGTGTTGCTTATGTGGATATGGAGCTAATTTTTCTCGCAAGAGATAAAAAAAGTTGACTTTAGACTAAATGCTTTGGTAATGAATATTGTGTACATGGCAATTATATTCTTGTTCTTGTTAAAATACAAATGCTTCTATTTTGTTAGGTATGCGGCATCATATTGGCCTATATGGATTGTATATGTAAGCATGAGTATTTTTTTTTTTTCAATGATTTGAAGTGAATTCTTAGCTTGATAGTAGGAAACATAAATAAAAACTTCAATATTATAATAAATTAAAATTTTTTAGCAAAATAAACCTAAGCCGTCCTTTGATTTTTGATGAAGCTAAAGAAGAAACAAAACTTGAAATTAAGATTAAGAACTAAGCAAATAACATAAAATAAAGATTTTACCACTGCCCAATGGAGTTCGGTGGTAAAGGCGCTCATTCAGCCTGACAATGTCCCAGGTTCGAGTCTCTAGCACTACAAGTGGTATGTAAAAAAAAAAAAAAAAACATAAAATAAAGATTTTAATAATAGCTAAAAAGTCTTTTTCTTTGGAAAAGAGAGGGGTGAAATTAGAATCCGAGTATATGTTGTGTGGTTGTAGAAACTCTCAATGTCCTCACTCTTGAATCACAGATTCTTTCAACGTTTTTCCTTTAGGATTATATAAAAAAGAAATTTCTCCCGCATCGCACTTGCCATATAAAGATTGAAACTATTTTTGGCAATAGTCAAGAGTAGCACACTGTTGTTCATCAAATGGACTGGTGTCAACTTTCTATAATTATCAAGTGGATCATCCAATGGTGGAATGCTCATCAACTTAATCCAATTTTGATTATCCCCATCTTCTTCACTTGCCAACAAACTGATGTGGTCATTCCTGATATAATGAACCATGCAAAGGCATCCATCAAAAACACCAACACTTCAAGTTCTAGTAAATTGTTCGCGTATTTCTTCAAGTGACAGAATTATGCTAAACATTTGGTTTCTCAAATCACAACGAAGAATGGCAAGTGAATTATCCTCGTTTCTTAAAGTTGGATGATTTCTGTTTACCCCGTTGCGTCACATACTGTATTAGCCAGTGAAGAGCTCCATTCACGAAATTTCCCGACTTTGAGCCCATAATATTACGGATTCGCCAAGTGAGTTTAATTTTCTTTAGACAGGTATTTGTGTTTAGTGAATAAATCTCACCTTCATGTTTATTATAAGCAGAAATCCTGACAACCTTTAATCATCTGTGGAGTGGTCATACCCAAATCCAAAATAGTATTCAATGTAACTCTTTACGTCAAGATAGTTCTCTGCAGGATTATATAATGATGATAACCTCTCGTATCCTCCTGTCCATGTATTCCACATAACAAAGCCTTCATCATAAATAACAAGTAACAAGCCATTACAAGAACCAATTACCTTGAAACCACTACGAACTTTGAGAGGAAAATCAAGCTGAACAGCTTTGATCGTAGATGATGATGCTTCGAAATTGACTGGTTGAACCAAAAAGTCAGAAGAAAGAATGACTTTATCATCAGTATGAAATTTAAGTTGGCTTAGAAAAGCATACCACAATTTGCAAACACACTTAAATCTCGCAAGTGATTTTCCAGGAAGCCTTCCCAGTATTCCAAAGATGATATGATCTGGAAGAGATTGCTTGATTCTATTCATCGTGTTATTTGGTGTAATTTGTTATTAGGGTTTTATTTATAAAAGCCAAGCCATTGATTAAATAGCTTGCTTGTCAAGGAAACCCTATACTTTTATGGCATGTTTTGGTAACTGTACAGGATTGGACTTCTCTAATCCCATACAACTAGGATTTGATTTCTCTAATGATCCAATACAGCTACTTAATGCTGCTGACATGAGAAGCTTTTAATTAATTAATATATTATATATTAAATTTAAAATGTTATATTTTTAAATATTTATAAAAAAATAAATATTATTTAGTTCCATCCAATTCAACCTAAATATTTTAATTCAATCTTAAACATGAAATTTCATACAATTTTAACTAGTTTTTTTAATTATTATTAAATTTTTTGCTTTTTGTGTATGTATTTTGATATTTTCCAGTTAGTAATCCTAATAAGGGAAGGAAAACTTACTTAAGTAATTAAGTTCGTGTTACAAAGCAAACTTGATTTTTCCTTGCAACGAGAGAATTAACTTTTCTCTCCTAGTTTTCTTTATAATGAAATTTGATTCCCTTTTATTTTCATTCCTAGTTAGTTAGTACATCATAGAAGTAATTTCCAAAACACAAATAAATTACGATATACTCTTAATAACAATTATGATTTAATTAAAGTTGAGAATAATAATTTTTTATAATAAATAAAAATTGAGAAAAATAGGTGTACAGGTTTCCTTGGGCCTAGATGATATATATATAGTAATAAATCTCATCTACATGACTATGATAACCAAACTCGTATTTTTGTCTTATGTTTAATGTTTGGACTTTGGAGCATGCTAAAAATTTTAAAAAACTTATAAAACTTAATGACACCTAATACTTGATTTATGTTTTGAATAACTTTTGGTGTGATTTATGTTTTGAATATTAAGTTGTGTTGATAATAAATTGTTTGTATTTGGAATATTAAAAATTCTGGACTGTTTAATTTTCTTTTTAGCTGTATTGTTTTAATAGCTGAACTGTTTTTAGCAAATTCTGGACTGTTTTTTAGCAAATTTTTTTTAGCTGGACTGTTTAAAAATTCTGCAACAGCAATATAAACATTCTAGAATAGGAACAGCAGTATAAAAATTTTGTTGTTTTCTCTGTTTTTAAATTCTGGAACAGCACAACAGTATGTTAAAATTTGAAATTGCGACAAAAGCCCATTAGGCCCAATAGGCCTAAAACCGTATGAACCGAATCGAATCAAACCGAATTATTTCGATTCGGTTCAGTTCACACCTTCTATTCGATTCGATTCAGTTTGAATTTTCCAAAATCCGTGTAAATTTCGAGTCGGTTCGAGTTTGTCAAAAACCGTGCTGATTCGAACCGTGTCCACCCCTATATATATATATATATATAAATTCGAATTTGAAAGATACCAAGCCATCGACAATATAGGAATCCATATCCAACGAATTTAACGGTTTATATATATATATATATATATATATATATATATATATATATCTTGCTTGGCAGGGCATTTACTTTGAGTTTTTTATTTCTTGGAAGCTCTTCCTACAAAAGTCATCTGTTTTTATTTTGCCAGAAAGAGCTTTTAAACCTTAAAAACTCTTCTCTTATAATATTTAAACACTCCCAAAAGAGCTTTTGGGTCCAAAAAGCTAAAAACATACTTCTAAAAGCTCTGCCAAACAGACCTTAAGTCTTCTTTACATACTCGAAAACTAATGGTATTTCAATTATATTTTCAATGATTTTTTTTTTCTTGAAACAACATATTTTCGAGCATTTCAACTGGTATTAATATCTGATTGGCTGATGAAACATAAGCTGTAAACGAAATACTAAAAAAAAATAAAAACAAAATCGTGAGCGGCAGGATTCGATCCTGCACGGGCAGAGCCCACATGATTTCTAGTCATGAACGATAACCACTCCGGCATGCCCACTTGAGCATTTCCTTAATCGTCAAATTATATATCTTACAATATAAAATATTTTAATACTGGTGGTGATAACGTTCTCTGTCGATGTAGTGGATTAGTGTTGGAAGGCTGTTGAGCCTCTCCTTGTTGGAGTCTATTTGCTTGCTCAAGCAGAGGTAAGAGATTCAAAGCATTCCAGCTCTTTTCATTTTCATTCTATAAATACACAGCTTACTTGTTTCTGGTTCAATTCTGTGCTTTCTATGCTACAACATTATATTTCTATTGTAATGCATCATAACCAGTTCTATATGTTTTTAGTGTCCCAGATAATTTTTCCCTTTTTTGGGTTTTTGGTTTGTTGGATCACTTCCACATACATGAAAGCAAACAATAACAATTTTTGCACACTTTGGAATATATATCTTATTTGTCTGATATTTGAATTTCAAGTTTTGAGCATGAATATGATATATCATCAGTTCTTCTAAAAACCAGTGACTCTGGCTTTCTCTTTTTCTTCTTCGGGTTGGTATATTTTGGCGCCGGTTAATGATTCAAAGTCAAGGCCTTTTGTTTCAAGGTTTTGGAGTTTTGGTTCTAAGCTTTTTCTTTTTGTTTATTAGGAACTGGTGTTTATCATCTAATGAGGACATGTTAGGGTTATTGAGTTTGCTAAAGAATTGGGATTGAGAAAATCGGTAGGAATAAATTGTGTTTGTCATGTGTGGTGGTGGTGGAGGTGGCTGTTGGAGAAAAATTGCCTTTCCAGGCAGAGGAGGCCACAAGCAATAGTTTTAGAATAAAACTGGGAATAGATTAATTTTTAAGAGTTAACATTTTTCATTTTTTAATTTCAGATTTTTTGGGCTACTATAAGAGTTGAAACAAATTGAGCTTTAAGTGCCAAAAAACAAACAGCCCTTGGTTCGAATTATTTATATGTATTCTTTAGTTTTATTTGCTCACTTTAACTTTTGTAATTTAGCTTGCTGATTACCTGTTTGATGCTTTGCAGGTTGTATTGCTTGATTTAAATTAGGAGTAGATAATCAATAACATGGCTTCCATTTTGCTTAGAGCCATACAAACCCATCCTTTCGTGCTCTATCCATCAATGTTACTTAGGAAAACCAATGGTGTTTTTTATTGCACAATGAAAAATTCTCAAATCCAGCCAGCCACTCAAGAAAAGCAACAACAACCCCCACAAATCAAAGTTTCACCACAAACCCATCAGACCAAAACCAAAACACTTGATAAAATCACTCAAGATTATGAAGCAATCATTGGTATAGAAACCCATGTGCAGCTCTCTACACTCACCAAGGCCTTTTGTGGCTGCCCATACAATTACGGCTCTCAACCAAACACTAGTATCTGCCCCATTTGCATGGGCTTGCCTGGTGCCTTGCCAGTTTTGAACTCAAAAGTGATTGAATTTGCAGTGAAACTAGGGCTTGCTTTAAATTGCAAGCTGTCTTTAAACTCAAAGTTTGACAGGAAACAATACTTTTACCCAGACCTTCCAAAAGGTTATCAAATATCTCAGTTTGACATCCCAATTGCAACTAGTGGTTACTTAGATTTGGATCTTCCAGTTGAGTTTGGTGGTGGACATAGGAGGTTTGGCATTACTAGAGTTCATATGGAGGAGGATGCGGGGAAGCTACTTCATTCTGGAGATGGAGATTACTCTCAGGAAATTACTATTCCTCTTACTTTGTATTAGTATTTTTCACTTTCTTTCTGCATATACTAAAATATTAATTTTTTCTGATGATAAAATTGGTTCCTTTGACCTCTGGTATTGCTTTGTAATTGTTCCGTAATGATTAGTACTAGTCATAATGTCACATGATCTATGATTTTCATGGAACTTTGAAGCGTATTATTTCATTAATTAAGCTCCTTCTGTACATCTAGAGGCTCTTTGTTGATGGCTGTTTGATAGAAAATTGTGGTATATATTACATTCTTTTCTTCTAATAGTGGAGATAGGTTAGTGTATGGTTTAAGTTCCCAATTACTATCTGTATAATAGGCTTGTTTACTCTGTTTTGGTAACTTGTTGCAGGTTGATTTGAATAGAGCTGGGGTGCCCTTGCTTGAGATTGTTTCTGAACCTGATATGAGAAATGGAATTGAAGCTGCGGAATACGCATCAGAAGTGCAGAGGGTGGTTCGGTATTTGGGAGTGAGCAATGGTAATATGCAAGAAGGTTCACTACGCTGTGATGTAAATGTCTCAATTCGACCCATTGGCCAATCAGAATTTGGGACAAAGGTTCTGCACTTATTTTTTTACTTAATATTTTCAGTTTGTGATGCAAATATATATATATATATTATGAATTATGATCCAGTGGGTTGCTGTGAGTATTTGAAATTTAGAAATTAACAAGTGAATTTTCTAAGTAGCATTAGATGTTAGGTCAAGAAAGTCCACATTGTCATGCTGAAATTATTTGGAAAATTCCTGTGACATGGCCATTTTCACCATGTCCAGATTTCATGAGTTTACCGTTAACATTTTTCTTATAGCAATAATTAAGAATGTTGTATATGTTCACAAAATTTCAGATATAATTCAGCTGTTCTTCATGTTTTTTCAAAACTTCTTAAGCAAGTCTTTGAGGGAGAACATCATAAGTAATTCAAACTTTAAAGGGGAAGTAGTCACTATAAGCATGTTCTCAGTAAGCAAATTTGTGTGACATTTCACATCATACATGAAGGGTATCCTGTGAAAGTAACTTTAGGTGCTCAAAGCCAACAGCGTTCATTTAAGGAATAGATGAATAGATGAGAACAGAGTAGCCAAGATTGCTTTAAGTTCAATCCTGAATGACAGATTTGTGGTTCCTTGTGATTAGAACTTCATTTTGATGGATGGATACTTTCAATTACATTTAAACACAGAATGAGATAACTGTATTTTGTTTGATATGTACTACAATTTCTGGAAGAATTAATTTATCCCTTTTGACTGCTGACACATTCAATTATATTTTTACTGGCAGGTTGAAATAAAGAATTTGAACTCATTTTCATCAATTAATAGGGCCATTGATTTTGAGATAGAACGCCAGGCACTTCTCTATAGTCAAGGCCAAGGTGATCAAATTGTTCAGGAAACTCGTCTCTGGGAAGAAGGCAGTCAGGTTATAGCTATATGTTGATTTCGTTTCACTGCTAAATCTAACACATACTATTCATTTTGCTACTTTTGCTCACATGCTCCATAAACATCTTATACTGTTTAGAAAACAGTTACAATGAGGAAAAAGGAAGGACTTTCTGATTATCGATACTTCCCAGAACCAGACCTCCCAGAAGTTATTCTCACAGAAGAGTTTGTTGACAGCATTCATCGCTCTCTGCCAGAACTTCCAGAAGTGAAGCGTCGGAGGTATGAGAAAATGGGCTTAAGCATGCAGGATGTCCTTTTCCTTGCAAATGATATAAATGTAAGTGCCTATCATTGTCCTGTGTGTATTGAATATTGCAGATGATATTACACCCATCAGCATCTAAACTTATAATACTGCACAAGGCCATGAATATAAAATTTCATTTATGTTGCATTCTTAAATAAGAATGACAGATTGATGATTTACTGATTCTAACCACTAATTTGTCTGTTCTCGTACAAATGATTTTTTTTTTTTTTTTGCTATTCTTAGTGTTAGCGCAAATATCCCAGTAAACCAAATCCCCCCAATCCCTGATGTAAGCAAATAACCTAGTTACTCTACTAGAATTAAACGTTTTGAGCCTTAAGGGATCTGTATGTCTTTCTAATAGCTTCAACTTTGATATGCGAGTCCAAGTACTGTTTACTTTGACTTATCAGTCGCATTATTGTTAGGCCTGAGGCATCCTCGTACAAATCTTACCTCAACACAGGCCTGAACGTCTAATCCTCAAATGCCTTCTCAATCATCTGTTAACTTTGTTATATTATTTCATAATGTACATATCTTGTTGAATGATCTAACATGCTCTGCTCTTTGCCAAATTGATGTCTTAGGTTTCACAATTCTTTGATGCAACTATTGCAATGGGTGCTGATGTGAAGCTGGCCACCAATTGGATAATGGGTGATATTGCCGCCTATATGAAAAATGAGAAGTTGTCTATAAGTGAGATCAAACTTGCTCCAGAAGAGTTAGCTGAGTTAATAGCTTCCATAAAAAGTGGGACTATTAGTGGAAAGATCGGGAAAGAGGTAAAAGTTTGCTTGTATCCTTAACTCCATTTCATATTAAAACTTCTTTCATAACCTAGTATATGTTCTGCTCTCTTTGATAGGACGTAAGAAGAACGTCCATATGCTGTAATTATCTTGAGTCTAGGTATGACTGGCTCATTGAGAGAGAGAGAGAGAGGAGACGTTTGCGTCTTAACTAATCTGTAATTGTTGATATTTTAATAGCTATATGAACAATGAAAATTAACATTTTTGTTTTTCATTTTTAATTTCAACTCTTTCATCTGTTTGAAAATTTGGCTGCTGCTGCTGCTTCTCTTTTTTCCCTGCATTTTCCCCCTCATTTTTGGATTATGGAATCCCCAGGTTTGAAGTTGCATTAAATAGGCAAAATCATCTAATTTTGGGCAATTAATGAAATTTTATCAGAGATGTGCGTAGTAGACATAAGCTCTTTAATGCATACAAGGACTATTGTCTGAATAGCTATTCTAGCAACTAGTCCTAGAATTTGCTTCTGCGTGTCCAAAACATTAAACAAGTTAAATGGAAGTGGGGCTTTACAATATTCTTTAAACTAGTGTTAGGTCAATCATTGTGTCAGGATGGGGAAGTTTGATTAGGTCTATATTTGATTGTCTTTTGGGTGAGTGATGTTATACACTTATGTTACATGTAATAACTGAATAAGGGGAAGAAAGATTGTCAATAGTTCTGGTTATGATTTATTTTATCTTTTGGATATTATGTTACAGTTCTACTCTTTTTCTAAGATTTTTCCGGCAATATTTGCAGATATTGTTTGAGCTGTTAGCTAAAGGTGGAACGGTCAAGGGGCTTATTAAAGAGAAGGATCTGGTTCAGGCAAGTCATACACTTGTTTGCAGAGACTTGTTTAAACATAAAGAATCCAAATGGTTAAATATGTGCCATCTATTTTCCTTCTAGCAGTTGAACTCAACTTATTAAAATGAAAAATCAGCTTAACTTTTCAGCTTGGTTCGTTTAAAGAAAGGGTGAGCCTGATTGATTTCAAGCAGTTCACTTCTCTTAATTCTAAACCTCCAAAAGTGGGAGAGTTCAGCAGTTTATGAAGTAATGTGCATATGGGAAAGATAGTTTGTCCAGAAAATCCATTAAAGTTTTTTGCATGATGATCAATATGATGGGCTTCTATGACTGTAGTTGAAAATTTTGTGGAGGGTTCTCATAAGTTTCAAACATTGCAGATAGTAGATCCTTCTGAGATTGAAAAAATGGTAGATAAAGTGCTCTTGGAGAATCCAAAGCAGCTGGAGCAATATCGTGGGGGCAAAACTAAACTACAAGGTTATTTTGCTGGTCAGGTATGGCTAGGGCTGCAAATTTTAAGACAGGCCATCTTTTATTCTTAGTAGCTATCATTATGAGAGCTCTCTCGCCATCTTATTACAAGCTCTCACTTATTTTAAGTAATCTTTATCTAACATGCTTGGTATTGTCATGGTAACTGTTTCATTAATATTCTTACCTATTAGTTTTACCACTAGATAACCTGTAAAGATCTCATACCGGTTAGTACAAAATTTGAATTCACTAAAAATTTTACCAAAATTGACCAGCCTGTGTACACTTATTTTTTAGTTTCTAAGCCTAAAATTTCTCAGTAAAAATCTTTAAAAAATAAAAATTACAATGATGTGTAATGCATTTATTGGTTTACTTTCAAATTACCACCCTGTAATATTGGAGAGGTCATGACAAGTACTTTGAGAGCACTCATTGTACACAAACTCTTCTTTATATGTTCCTTTTTTCCATGGTTTTGTTGATAACACTTTCTGTTCATGAAATGAGATGATCCTGAACATTATTGCCATGAGCAGATAATGAAAATATCAAAAGGCAAGGCAAATCCAGGGCTTCTGAACAAGATCCTTCTAGAGAAATTAAATGCCAAAAGCTGAAAATCTGTGGTCGGTGGGTATCTCCGAACAAGATCCTTAGTCTACCAAATGATAGATGATATCTGGAAGCGTTCTGCTATGTTGTCTCCACTGACAGGTAGCAGGGTTTTGATTGTGACAAAGCTACCTCTTCCAGACGTTATAATTCTTGTTTGCCATCTTGTAGGTTTAACTTAAAATTGTCTGGGGACTCAGGTCTCGGCTCGCTTGTAATTATTTTTATTCTGTTGGGATTTGGTTAGATAGGGGAAGAAATTCAGTAAACAAACAGAATAATTTACCATGTTACATTTTCAATAATAATTAAGATTTTTCTGATTAATAGTGGTGTGCAAAATATCAACAGAAGATCTTGTCTGGTTCCATTTGAGCATTTTGTTTTTTGACCTTAGTATTTTCTAAGCCAACCGTGTGGCACTTAAAACACTTTTTCCCATCGAAGAGGTTAAGTCAGCCTTGATAACTTGCTAGCAAAACTTAAGAAAGCTAAGTAGGAAGAGAGAAGAGAGCACAAGTGTTTGAATGCTTGAATGTTTGAACTCTTGGATTTCTTGGATTATTGGATACTTTGTACAAATGAGGGGTGCTATCTATTTATAGGCACCAAAGAACATTCTAGGACATTTCCTATCTACCATGTTCTAGATAATTCTACTATGTACAAGTTGTTATACAACACACAAGCTTCTAGAGTAGTATTCCAAGTCTTGAACATCCTACAAGTCTCCATAGAGTAGTATTCCAAGTCTTAAACATCCTATAAGTCTCCATACTCTTCTAGTATGTACCAAGAGTTAGACTTCTCTAGGAACTTCTTTATCCTTCTTGGTTATTCCACAAGGTTCACCATTCTTTCGGGTTATTCCGGATCTTTCTAGAAAGATCGTGACATGTAGCTGATTATGCTATTTCAATTAGAGATAGCTTAGAAAAAAAATCGATTTGTTTACATTAGGCTTCGAGCAAATCAATATGGGGTGAATCTGGTAGTTAATGAATGTACTTTCAAAACTCAAGTTTAATAACTGAACTAGTGTCTGAAGCTGTATTGGATTCAAAAGGAGAATGTGATTCTGGCCCTGAGAATGTACAGCCTATTGTACGAACATGTCATGTGTTGATGCCTGAAGTTTGGTACCAGAGTCCAGAAACGAGAGTTTCACAAGCAGGGATCCACATGTTCTTGTAGTGGTACTGATAGGAAACTAGGTTGTCTACCCTTTAGTGGTTGTAGGACAAAATTTCTGTTGCATTTCAAACACCACATGTGGACCTCATTCAGTTTCGGTTTTGTTGATTTTGTGCAAATGATGACCAATTTCTGCAATGACATCGACAACGTAAAAAAGTGCAATTTTAGAAAATTTTAGTGTAGAAAACGTCACCCACAATATTAAAATCTACAATTTAGTGTAATTGTACCTATTTGATGTGGTATTATAACAAGATCTATTAATCATTTAAATCCAATCCAGATTATATAGGATTAGTATTGTCATATATCGTTTATTACTGAAGTTTGTCTTATACTTTTGTTGCATATATGTCAACAATTCAAAATGCTTCAACGTGACAAATAAAAAAAACAATTAATTCACAATCATCTAAAATTGATCCTAATTTAGATTAGTTTTACTGCATATAGTTGTGATGAGGTCCATACTCGGAGGAAAGAACAAAAGAAGAGGTCGTAGGATAGTGACTTGTGTCGCGACACTCATTGTTTCCAAATAAAAATTAAAAACAAAAATTGTGAGTAACACGACTCACCGTCACGGCAATTAGACGTTGCGACACTCACTGGAGCGTGACAGACATTCTTTGGGCTGGTAGCAACAAGTTTTTGTGTTTTATTAGGTTTCCTTTTTAGGTTTTTATATTTTATTAGACTTTTATTCTATTTCCTATTTGACATGTATTAGGATTCTATTTTAATTCCTATTAGAATTGTTTTAGGATTCTATTATATTTGTTTCCTATTAGGGCTAGGTTAGGTTTAATGAGTTATTATAAATAGACTAAGTTTGGATTATTCGGATGATTCAGATTATTAATAAACTTGAGATAGACTTTTTGGGCTCGTTTGGGATAACTTTGACTTTTGACTTTTGACAGTAGAAGAAGAGAAGTAGAAGTATTAGCTTTTTAGTTACCGTTTGGATGATATATTTCAAAATAGCTTTTGTATCAGAAGAGCTTTTAAACTTGTTTGGCTAAAATTTTTAAAAATCTCTTCTAATTAAAATATAACTAGTATAAGCTTGAGTTTAAATAATATATACAAAATTGTTAATATTTAATTTTTTTATTAATAGTAACATTTTAATAAATAATAAAACTTAAAAAATACTAAACAAATCAATCCTAATAAAAGTAAAATAGTAAAATGTATATATATATTTTTTTTAAGAAAAGTACTCATAAATATATTAATAAAAAAACAAATATACTTAAAAAGGATACAATTGGAATTTTTTTTTGTTATTGATTGTTAAAAGGGTAAAATGGAAAATATAAAAATTCATTAAAATCATTTTTAGCTTCCCTCTTTTATGTAGAAGCTCTTTTGAGAGAAGCCATGAGAAGATGACTTCTCTTAAAAGAGCTTATGGAAGTCATAAGCTCTTTTACAAATTAATCTAAACACATTTAAAAGTTATTTTTAGGGTCCAAAAACCCAAAAGCTGCTTTTATAAGCTTAGCCAAACAAACCCTTTCTCTATTTCGGCTTTTCTAAGTTTTGGCTAGTTCTAAAGTTAATAATCTAAATCTAGATTAATCGGCTTTTTTTGGGAATTCGTGCTTGAGGATCGATTGTGCTAGGGCAAGGGCTAATTAACCTGCGTTCAAGAGAGTTGGTGATCCCTAATTAAGGTTATCTAAATCAAATCTATCGTGTGTGTGAGTTGTTTGGGGTGCAAGTTAGGGTTTGTTATTGCATCTAGACTTAGGTCCTCAATAAGTTGCTACAAATTTCATTTTATGTTGTATTTATATGGATGGAAATTATTGCAATACTATCTGGATTGTATTTTTCTGTTGTCCCTGCCTCACCAACCACACTGGAACCTTTTATTTGACACAAATTAGATGTTGCCTAAAAAACTGAAATGATTTTCTGGAAATAATTATTTCACCGAAAGCTTTGTACCGGCAGCAAATTAGCCTGTAAAAAGTCTATAATTAGAACAAATTTTGAGATTGGCCTTGACCATGTCTCACATTTCCCAAATTTAGATTCTAACCACCATTCCAAATTTAGTACAAAGATAACAAATCTTTGTCTGTGAATCACAAAATGAAAGCAAATTGTTTGTTGGTAGTTAACCTTTTCTGATAAACACAAAAGAAAATGAGCATGTCATATTTGCATGCCATTTTTGACCTCACATACAACCGAGTTGGTGGTGGTGGCGGTGACCATTGATGGTAGTAGCAGCCGCCACGGGACATGGAATGTGGGACCCCACCGGTAAGGAAGGTAATGGTGGTTGCAGACGAGTCGCGAGAGGCAGCCGGGGCACTACAATATGCGCTTTCCCATGTAATAGTCGAGAAGGATGAGCTTATATTGATCCATGTCGAAAATCCCAATGCATGGAAGATTCCATCTATTACCTCCTTTCTAAGAAGACAAAGCCTTACTTCTAGCTCTGCCGCGGCTGCCGCCCTCTTCTCCACCTTTTCTGCTTCTGAAGGAGCACAACCAGTAGATCAAGTGGATTTTCTTGAAGAAATGAAGCGTATATGTGAGGTTGCTCAACCCAAAGTTCACGTCCGTACAGCAAAGGTACAAATAATGGAAGGCAACAACAAGGCTGCTGCAATTCTTTCCCAAACAGAAGTGCTTGGAGTTGATCTTCTTGTTATAGGACAAAGAAGAAGTCTCTCCAATGTTCTATTAGGGTGAGTTTGAGAGGACCCATCAAGTGCCTTGGCTTGGAAGTTAACTATGATCTGTTATTTATTTAAGGTTTTTGTTGTTTGTAGGAGGCCGGGAATGCCATTGATGGGGACAAAGACGATCGATACAGCAGAGTATTTGATAGAGAACAGCAAATGTACTTGTGTTGGAGTTCTGAGAAAAGGTCAAAACGCAGGCTATCTTCTCAATACCAAAACTCATAGAAATTTCTGGCTTTTGGCATAACAACAACTCCACGCTCTACTATCCACGAAATTTGTCAAATTTTTCTTTCTTCTTTTTATCAGGATCACATACATTAATTAGACCAATTTGTCAGTAAGGATTCCATGTTTAAGTTTTTATCACTTTAAGATTCAGGACTATGTTATATACATATATTTTTGACATCTCTGGTTTCTTTTTGAACCAGCCATCCATCCCACGATGTGATAGCAGCAAACATAACCAGCTTCTCTTCTTTTTTTTTTCTTCTTTATATTTCTTTGCATTAAATTTCTAGCCATTCAACAAACAAAAATGAAGCATCCATACAATAGATGGATATATAAACTAAAGAAGAGAAAAACTGCAATGTACTGAATATGAAGAACAAGAAGGAGTTGGACTGCTCTCAGGTACCATTACCAATAACAGAAAAGCAAGTATCATCTTAAAATTTTAATTTATGATTTAAGTTTTGCTTTTTTATTTTTATTTTTCTCACCTCTTTTCATTACTAATGGGTTTTTTTTTTTAGACCTGTTTTTATATTTTGTTGTACAAAACCGAACAATTCTTCTTGTTCTGATATTTTTAATTTGTAGGATCATATATATATATATATAAACAATAAAAGATGTCCTTATTGAATGAAATGCAATTGTTTCCCTTTCAGTTTCAGGAAATTGGTGACTCTGAACTTTGTGCTAGAAGCAATCCTCTCCTCATCTCTGCCAAAAACACACTCAGAGTTTGAAGAATATCAACTTAAATTTAATTATTTGACCTCAATTTCTAATCATTATTTTACTTGTAATCAAAAGTTAGACTAAGACAATTGTTGAGTTGACAACTACTTAATTTTGAGACGATTTATACTTTAGTAAGTCTTAGTTAAAGGTAAATTATGAATATTTGAATGTTGAAGGAAAAAAAACAAAAAATTAAATCGTGAATCTGCAAATGCAACATGTTTTAACAAATCAATCAATGAGACAATAATAGACCAAATGTCTATTAATAAAAATAAGTTTTATAAGCACATCTAATCATATTCGTGATAGGAGTTCGAGTCTCATCTTTGTATAAAATGTAATTAACTTTCTCATGAAGCGGAGGCAACCAACAAGGTTGAGGCTGGATACTGTATGTAAGGCGTTTATAAATCGATTTAACTCTTTGATATTCTAAACTGTAAACACCAATATCATGCCCTCCAAATCGATTGTGTTCTTGAAGTCTATCCAAATAATGATTCGTAAAATAAATCGGATTTTTCTTGCATTTCAAGAAACACTCACTTGATGGCATTGAAATTGAATGCTTGCTTCCACCCAAAAACAGTACTCAATCACCCTAAACTTCCACTTCGATCCACTTTTTCTGATCCCAATCCAGTTTATAAACATCAAAAAGTTATGTGTTGTATGGACAACTAACAAAAGTATCTTCTACATGATCTGCCTCATCATCTTCGTCGTTATCATCTTCAGAATCAATGTAGAATTCCTCTATGTACCTCACCACAAGCAACAAATCTCCCAAGCTCTCCACCAAATAAAATCTATAATCGTAAGTATCTCCAAACTCCCTCCACGAGTTGATAAATTTCTCAGGTTTATTTGATGCAATGTCTATACTTTTTATCGGAATATCATCATCAGCCAAATGCCATATTTCAATAGAACAATTGTTTCTCATTGTATAGAGCTTATTTTTGTTGATGATGATATCATGGTAGGGCTGATACTTGCCCTCGAGTTCGGTCCATGACTTGCCTGCATAATTACAGTAACTGAGCTTCGCTTGGTGGTCATAGATGACCACAACTCCCCAGTTGTTAGTACCAAGAGGACAAAGGTGTGATGACAAAATAGCTCTTCAGTATGAACCTCCCGCGAAGAACTTTGATGCAACACTTCGAACTTTTCGGGGTATTGTTGTATTCGTTATAGTATTGGTCATCTATAGTACTTTTCTCAATTCAAGGGAGGAAGCTGTGTGATTTTAGCTTGTACATGAGGGTCCAAAAGAAACGGAGCAGATTTATCATCCAAGAAAATCAGCCAACCATGCATGAGACGATCCGATGCAACAACAGTACTACTCGTCACAGTGACTTCCAAAGGTACAATATTGTTGAATTCATAGACCCTCCGTTGTTCGAGACTGAAATAGCGAAAACCCAATAACGTTGCCATCATCAGTATCTTCTGCATTTTCTTCTGGAGGAAACATCATCCGTGGCAGTGGATGTGACTGATGATCATGAGACAAGAAACTGTGATGAGACAAGAAAGAGTACTCGTGTCACTGAAAACCAACGACGACAAACAGCTTTCAATCTCACAACATCTCTCAAAGACAAACGTTCCGTTATTGACTCCAAGATACAGTTGACGATACAACAATAGTACGTATATGCCGGCCACTGTGATTTGTGTATAGTCTCTTTATTTTTTATTTTTTTTAAGGGGTACAATTATAAAATTAATAATTGCGGGGATCTGCCGAAATCAATTACTAAACCCGTGGCCCAGATATCTACTCTCATAACGGGAGACATCTACTCCCACAATAAGGAGAGAAAAATACACACACATGCTGGTAAATGTACATGGTGGGAATTGAACCATCACCATTGAGATAAGAGAGAGATGTACTAGTCATTTTACTATAAGTGGAGGTGCGTGATTTGTGTATAATTGAAAAGAACGTGTGTGAATCTTTATATACATTATACATAGATTGATTTTATGTAAAAGTTTTTCCAAGTAGAATAAGGAATCGGAATTAGAAACTGAGAAGAAATCTTACTTGATTATGATAAGGTTTCAGAAATAGAAACTAATAATTGAAATTAAGAAACTTTTCTTGGTAGAGTCCAAATTAATTTTCGCACTAAACTAATATAAGTAAATTTTTATATATAGCTTATTTTTATATATATATTAAATTGTTGAATTTTCTTTATTCTTTTTATTGTTAGACATTACAAATATGATGAATTGGCAATTTGTAATAGTTTTGAGTTTTAATTATAAGGGTCCTCTTATTATAGCTTGGTTAATTTACCTTGCATAGATAAAAATTTAATTCTCTTATTATTAATGTTATTATTTTTTTTAAGCAAAGTTTAAGCAGTCAAATAACTTGTTTAGGAGAAAATATTGTTAGAAAAAATAAAAAATTACAATGAGATTAATGAAAGCAAAAAGCCATAACTCTGTATATTAATATAATATGATCTTGTTTACACTAGTGTTGATCGAGTGGCATATATGTGCATGCCTTTGATTACCAAAAACTTGGAGCCACCCAACATGGTGGTGGCTGGATCTTCATCGAACCACTTTGATAAATGGGTTCAACCATTTGTTCTTCCATACTAAAAACACCCATGTCGTGACCTCCATACAAGTAGTCCTCCTCCATCCGATCCCAATAGTCATCTGTGAAGTAAATCGAATTCTTTTTGTACCCAGAAAGGCTACTACTTGAAACCGAAATCGAATCACTTCCACCCAAAAACAATGCACTATCACCCAAACTCTCCACTTCAATCCATCTTTTCTCATCAAAATCCAACTTATAGACATGAAATAGCAACGTTCTGTACGGACAAACCAGAGGGTGTGTGTCCTTATCAGTGAGCAAATCTTCCTCGCGAACTACTACATTGTTTCCATTAACAAACTCACCTATGTACCTCACAACAAGCAACCAATCACCTAAATTCTCCACCAAGTAGAATCTACAAGCATAAAGATATCTGAAATCGCTCAACATTTTGGTCGATTTAGTAGGAAAACACAGCTCAATCTCCATTCTTTTGATCGGAACACAACCATCCAAATCCCAAGTTTCAACACAAGCATTTTCTCCCAACGCATAAAGCTTATTCTTATAGCATACAATATCATGGTACGGCCAAAATTTACCATCAAGTCCACTCCAAGAACTATCATGATGACCATCTCCATAGTTACAGTAGCCAAGCTTCCTTGTACTGCCATAGATAACTACAACTCCCAAGTTGTTGACACCAAGACAAGGGTTTGATGATAAAACACCTTTGTGTATGATTTTCTCGCGGAGATGTGTCGTGTAGGAGACCTTATTCTTCGGGTTATTATTATACACGATACAATATTCATCGAGTTCGATATTTTTCTCAATTTTGAGTATACCCAGCAGAGAATACAAGCAAGGAAGATGTATTTTGACTTGTATAAAAGGGTTTAGAAGAAACGGAGAAGCTTTTTGGTCCAAGAAAATCAGCCAACCATGCGATGATCCGACACAACAACTATCTGCCGCCATAATCTCCCTGAGTATATCATTATCAATATCATGATGAACCCTTTTGTGTTCCAGATTGATAAAGCGAAAACCGCCATTAGTATGTTGCTGTTTCTCTTCTTCTTCTCCAGGAGGAAGCATCAGCCACGGAATTTGGTTGTTGGACGGCAAGTGAGACTTGGAGGCGATTAGGGCTTTGGACACTGAGAACCAGTGAGAAGAAACGGATTGAACTCTGAGGACATCTTTGAAAGACAAACTTTGGAAGATGATGTCCAAGATGTTGCTGTGAAGCTCACCCCACTTTGATGATGATGATTTTCTCATTCTCTTGTTACATTTAGCCATTGTGACGTTATGTTTTTCAAGAGATGCAATTCAAATGAATATTGCTCTCTCTGTATGGTATATATATGTATAGTGACTTAAAGTTTACCTGGTAAGAGTAGGGATTAATTTAGAATTAGAAGCCAAGAAACCTTTTCCGATTAGGATTCAAATTCATTAATAAAAAAATAAAAACAAAAAATAGCTGTTTTTCTTTTCAAGCATTTCGTTTAGGAAATTTAATTACTTTTAAAATATTTCTATAATACATTGTACTGTACGATATATCACTTGACGGATTAATTAGAAATAATTACTACGATGGTTGTTAATTAATTAACCACATATATTTGCCAATTTGATTCACCAAAAGGAATATAATTATCTATTAAATTAAAATAAAATAATTAAAATATTTGTTAATTTAAAATCAAATCAAGATTGAAAATTGTAGTATTATAATGGGCAAAACTTATTTTGGTCCCTAACTTATCACGAATATTATATTTTGACTACTGTTTTATTTTTTAGCTCACATGGTCCTTAACTTTCCAAAAATCCATCAATTTAATCCATTTGACCAATTTTTAACGGTCAAACAATACAGAATAATTTAAAAACCTTTACAAAAATTATTACAATAAATAAAAAAAATTAAAATTTAATAATTTAAAATAATACATTAAATTAACATTCAAATTAAACAATAATAAAATTTAATAATATTAATCAAAACAATTATTTATTATAAAACAAATTAAAAAAAATTTGAAAACCCAAAAAATATCTGGGTTTCTTCAGAAATCTAGGTTTCTGAAAGAAACCCAGATCGCGCGCCTCCTCCCAGATTTGGAAGAAACCCAGGCTTCTAGGTTTCTTCCAGAAACCCAAAAACCCATATCTGAGAGGAGGCCGCGATCTGATGGGAGGAGGCCGCGCTTCCTCCCAGATCAGATAGGAGGAGAAGGCGCGCAGCCTCCTCCCAAATTTTTGGATTTCTTTCAGAAACCCAGAAAGGAAGAAATCCAGAAACCCAGATGAAACCAGAAACCTGGGAGGAGGCGCCGCCTCCTCCCAGGTCAAATAAGAGAAGGAGGCGAGCAGCCTCCTCCCAGATTCTTTCAGAAATCTGAATTTTTAGAAGAAATCCAAAAACTCAGGGTTTCTGGTTTCCAGAAACCTGGGAGGAGGCGCGACCTCCTCCCAGATCCCGATGGAAGAGGCACCGCCTCCTCCCACCAGTTTTCTGGGGATGGAGGAGGCCTGCCTCCACCATTTGCTTTTTTTTTTTTAGTTGTTAATTTGTTTAATTAAATTTTTGTTTAATAAGTTTTTATTAATTTTTTAATATAAATTATTATTTTTTATATAAAAATACTAAAATACCCCTGTTACTGTTAAATTTGACTGACTGTTGACTAATAGAAGGACTAAATTAATGGATTTTTAAAAAGTTAGGGACTACGAAAACTAAAAAATAAAACAGTGGTCAAACTGTAATATTTCGTAATAAGTTAGGGACCTAAATGATTTTTGCCCTATTACAATAGACAACATTGCATGGGTATTAGAGTAATTTACTTTTAAATAAAGTAATTGCGGTAACTTACCTGGAAAAGTGGAGTTGATAGTGGGAGTGTGGGACCTACATGACTCAGTGACTGCAACTGGGTGTTTTTTGTCGATAAAAAGTCCCAGCATTGATCAAAATTTGGTTATGATGCAGTGCATATACTACATAGACGTGAATCGCGTTAAAACAATGGAGATACAGCAATCATGGAGAGTGAGATTGACCTTCAAGAACGCAACAATACTGATCACCGTATTGAATGTATTGACCGCTCTTATATTGCTCCAGGGGTTTCTCTCTTCTTCTGCTTCCTCTCGCAACAGGCTCTCCTCAGACCATCAGCTCACTTCAGGTCTGTTGCTTTCTAGATTTTTTTTTTTTTAATCTCTCTTTCAAATTTACTAGCTTTTGTAAGTTTTTCGATAACAGCACTGGAATTGTCACCTGGGTACTGGATGATTCTGTTGCTTATGATGTATAATTGATGAAAATGGTTATCCACTTTGCGTTTAGGGTCTGGGGTTTTTGGGTATTGGAAAGTTATGTTGGTTAGGATTAAGCCATCTTTGATTTTAATGTTTTTGTTTTTCTTCTGATCTGGATTTTCAGATTATGGATTTTGTTTGGATTGAATGGAATTAGATTACAGATATGTGGGTTTTGTTTGCTTTACAATTTATTGGGTTATGGAATTTTTGCCCTTAGATTAAAGGGAACAACCTTTTGATGCTGTAATTGCGGTGCCAATATATGGGAAGGATTTTTCATGGTCTTGTCTTACTCTATGGATTTGGCTTAGAATGTTATGTTGAGGAATTTGGAGAGGAACGATTATATGGATATTGCAACAGATCTCTCTTTTGACCATCTAGGCCTCAGTTCTTGAATGTTTTTACAAATTAGTTAACAACTTATTCTTTATAGTTAGAATAAATTTTGAGTTCTTTCTAATGTTTTGTTGCCTTGCCTGGATTTATATTTGGGAGTTCTGAATTCATTTTGGTGTGGGATCAAACAACGCCTTCAAGCCAATATTTAGTCTGCTACATATCAGAGGGTTCAAGTATGGCTTTTTAGAATTGGCTAAACCCTGTATATGCAGCGTTATTGATCTTTGACAGTTGGGATTTTGGTTTTGGGCTTTTGGCCAAATCTGTGCCCTCCAAACTCCATAGTCTTAAGCTATGTACGAGAATTACACTCAAGTGATTGTTTCTTGTCTGCTCGATAGTTTGCTTTCTCTTCTTGCTGGTTTTGTTTAGCTTGATTTGTGTGGAGCAGAAGTGAAGTGTGAAATATGGATAATTTCTTATATGATATTGGATGATGGCCAGGATTTTACGTGTTGTTTTAATTCTTGCTGTCTCTCAGTCATTGGGGCTATATAGTGGGGTTTAGGACTAAAAGCATAATCTATAGTGTAACCTATTTTTTAGATGGTTAAAGGTTGGTTTTGAGGGTATTGTTTGGGTAGATTTCTAACATGCTTATCACTCATCTCCACAAGCGCGTTGGCCAAAGAGTCCGACAACATAATTCTATTCTGTTTCTCTGACTCATTTTTCCTATTTGATAATGCATATATATATATTGGTTGATCATCACTAGCCTTTCCCATTAACTCAAGCATATGGTATAACAATTTGAATGCAGTTCAGCTCAAGCACATCAAGGAATCTGAAGAGATGCGCCTTGCGATGCAACCACTAGAGCTGATAAAAAGAGTAAGCATTATATGGGCTCAATGACTCTTATTACAAATCTAGTTAAACCTCCAATAAAGTGAAAATATGAATTTAATAGAAGTGATGAGAAAGTGAACTGAACTAGTGCCCCAAATACACGGACCTTTCTAACCATTGAAGTTGGAATAACATAACTGGTAAAACTTGCGGGAGTTCATGATGATACAGATTTGCACAAAAGTTGAATCTTTCCCCATTTTCTTAGGTTAAGGAAATTCAGCAAGAGGTATATGCAGAACCAGAAACAGTTCAACAGAAAGATGCAAAGCAGACTGCAGCACTCGGTCTTTCTAAAAGGTTAAAAGATTTACGTTCGGTCAATGATGCTGCCAGTTTTAAAGGTGCCAGACACACATCTTTCGTTTAAATTATATTACATGATATGTTTTCTCATCTATTTCTTCTTTTTTGGATATTCAGGATTGAAAGTGTAGTGAGCATTGAGGTTATTTTACTAATATTTATGAAATTTCTCAGCTCTAGAAGAATGGAGGAAACGGAAGATGGAACGAGCAAGGCAGCGGGAACTGGAGAAAAATGGAACCACTGCTTCTCAAAAATGAGACAGTTATTTGCCCAAAACAGTGATGCTGTCGACGTTTATGAATTTTGGATGCATCAAACATTGTTAGTGTATCTGGAAACGGCTTCATGTGTTCATGTGTGTGCATATAACAATTGTAACATTTTACTTAAGCTTCAGAGAACTAATATATAGCAATAATAACTACAGGCCTATTTGAGAAACTATGTTCCAAACATTGTGCTTTTCTGGTTGCAATCGAAACTGCATTTAATTATTGTAGAGTTTAGAAGTGGAATTGTTGGTAGTCAGCCGGTGGATGGATGACAGATATCATGTTGCATTGTCATTTTCTAATTAGGAAAACGTGACTTTAATTAAATTTATTTTTTCAGAACACTAAAAATTGTAAATTGTGTATTAATGTATTAATATAATAAATATGAAATTTTTTATTTATATTTAAGTTTTTATCATGTATCCTTGAATTATATTTTTTTTTAAGTGGTATAATTACAACATTAATAACTGTCGGGACCTGTCGAGATCAATCATTAAACGCGCGATTCGAATATCTATTCTCATAACAGGAAATATCTACTCCCACAATAAATGGATATGCGCCATAGATCTATGTTAACACGATCCTTTATAGGAAATTTATGAGGATATAATTAAGTAATTAACTAATCCTTACTTCCATTCTGTGAAATAAAGTTGTCGCATGGTTCGAAGACAATTGCTGCCAGAATCAATGTTAAAGGTTTTCGATATTCCTCAAAAGTTGAACTCAATATTTTGCTGCACGTGGCATCATCATAGACAACTATGCTTAGGTCTTTGAGTTTTCAAGAAAACTTGGGTGGGTTGACTCACCATAGCCATAGGTCTTTGAGTTTTTGAGAAACACTTGGGTGGGATCATCTCACCGCAATGTATAATTAGTTGAACACCTGCAACAACATGAATATAATCATATATATATTAGTTAAACACCTGTAACTTCACAATGTGACCATATCACTCAAGTTTTTTACTTGATTTTCAACTTGTTTTTTAGTATAAGGGTAGCTGGCTGTTCAAGCTTTTGTTAAACGAGAAATCAGTTGAGCACAAACCAAGTAAAGAGTACAAAGCCTATTTGAATACCACAACAAAAAGCTTTGATATTCAAGACAGGTTGTGTCTCGGTCCATCTAAATGAACGGGAATTCCCCATTAATTAACATAATATGATGGTTTCATTAAACAAACTTAAGCCATAAAAGAAACAAAAAAAAAATGAAAACAAAACTACAAGAGTTTATCAATCATGCCTCTCATGGTGCTGTGCTGCATCTAAGTAATTGGATTCACAAACTTGAACGCAAGTTCTCATAGTCTCTGCTAGTAACTAAATTCATGTAATGCATCTGCAACCCTCTATTCTTCAGTATTTAAGGGGCAGTGTTCAAGAGTTTAGCACTAGCACATTCAACATCAGATATTTCTTCAACTCCAAAACTTGCTTCACATGTAAAGAAGCGCTACTGACTCTGCCCATCACCATGGGAATTTTAGAGGCTTTCACTGCTGGAAACCTTTTACCATACCCTCGACCTTATATCTGATTTACACCCCCCCAAACACCGCCCCTCCCCACAAAAAACTATGAAGCAGAACATCTCATACTTCCAATGTGCCGCATGCCAAGCATCAGTATATCATGCCTAACAATCATACTGACAGCTTGGACTCATCACAAATCTGTACAGCCTCTTTACATATTCCAACCTCCAAATAACTTATTAATCAACCTTCTAACTCTTTTTTTGCATAAATCAACCTCCAAAATTTACCCACAAAGAAAAACAAAATTAAAGGCATAGAAACTGATTGATTTGCATCTATCTATATATGCATTAATACAATTCTTACACGAGCATATCCCAGTGGAACTGAATATGTACAAATATTACTACAAGAAGTTTGTATGCATACAAACTAATGAAACCTCACCATGACTCCTACAGGCACAGCAAAATCAGGGAGAATGGGAGATCATCCTACAAGTCCTGAATAGGATCATGATGTCAAGCAGTCAGCAGAAGTCGATGTAATAGCTTCCATAGCTTAGTTGAGCGAATTCATGATCCAATCTTTTTTCTTTTTTCTTGCCAAGAGCTACAGTCAGTCATAACCCATCCTTTTTAACCCTCAACCATGAATATTTAGTACTATGAACTCATGGCAAGAGAATGAAGAGAAAGACACAGTTAGAATATGGGTGAATGCCAGTTGATAATCCGATACCACAGCCATGTTTGCTGCAGCTATTTATGAGGGCCAAAAGATTCAAGGAACATGCTTGCAAAACTTGTGTACTTGAGTTAACAGATTTTTGTCTGCAGAAGACAACTGCAGCATGTTGCAGCACACAACTTTTCGTGCAAAAAGATGGGGACCAAAATTTCAAGAGCCTGCTCACAAAACCTTGGTACTTGATTTATCCGATTTACATCTGCAGAGATAATTGCAGAATGTAATTAATATATAATCTATATGGGCCTGCAATTATAATGCTAATGATTTGAAAAATGTAACAATGGCGGCACTATACACAATGAGTTTTCACAACCACCAGTAAGCATGCTTTCTGATACATTATTTCAGAAAAAAAAAAAAAAACAATTGTAAGCAATTATTCAAAAAGCAACCACCTGATAGCTTCAAAAACAAATCAGACAAGATAATCGGACAAATTTACAATACCCAAGAAATCAAATCAGAAAAATAATTAATAAAAATAAAATAATACGTAAGCCAAAATTAGTGAATACCAAAACCTTAGCATACCCAGATATATATAATAGCATAAATGCGTAAACTTATAGCTGCGCTGCAAGCACACACAAACCTTGCCCTTGGTGCAACTTTCATATCCAAACTAAAAGACGCATATAAATTTAAAATTACCGGAACTATACTCAAACTAAACTGCTCAATCAATCATACATGTAACAAAGCTACCTCAACCACTTATCAATATTTATAGCATTAGCTAAATGTTGCAAAACTCAATCAAACAACTTAAGCCTAACACATAAGCACTGATTAAAGACGTGCATAAACTGTAAGCCTTTTCAACTGAATATTTTTTTTCTATTAGATACAAGAGAGATTACATCATTATCTCTATATTAAAAGAAATTCCATATTCATTTACTTTTCGAATATTCTCTAACTGCCAATTAAACAGCTGCACATTTCATTCTCGCATTCCATGTATCAGAAGTCCGACAATTAAATGCACTAGGAGCTTTCTATGTATAATTAGTCAGTTTTTGCCGTTTTCCTGCTTTTCACCCAGTAAAGCTCCTTACTGGCTGTTATACATTACATACCATATATATAAGGTCAGATTGCTTTTAACCAAGCCTTTGAAGACTTACCAAAAAGTAAAACAGATTTTGTCTATTAAGTACATTCAACAAGTCAATTAATATCAGGACATCCTGGCCTGATATTCGTCATTTGGATTTCGTAAAATTTTGGACATCCTTATCTGTTATCATGTGTTACACCTCATAACATGATATCTCTAGCAACTGATGCCAGCTGTCCTATCATTGTATGAGAAAAATGTTGATGTATAACTAATCCAACCTCCTCGAATTGGCCAAAAGTATTACTCAATGTATTATAATAGAGATACAAACTACATGGTTGACTTATGTTCTTCACAGATCCATTTGTCATTACAATAGATAAACTATAAGGCATGTTCTCCTCCCTCTCTTTTATAGGAAACTGAACATATTATTACAGATGAAAAAAAGAGAGATAACAACGGTGAGCCAGAAGTCCACAGAGAGGATCAATGGCCCTTCATAAAGAGCTCCTTAAACAGCAAAAATACTCATGTAAGAACCTATGTTACCGTATATAGTATCCCAAAAAAAGACATTATAAGACAGTCTGACAGACTCAAAATGTACACAAAATAAACCCAAAACCCTTCCCCATTGAAATGATTAAAAAAGAAAGAAGTTTCCTTGAACTCCCTGAACCGAAGTCTAAAGTGACTAGTAATCGAATACTTTCAACAATTTTTTTCCAATAGTTAAGTCTTATCTGTTATTCAAAGCAATGTTGGAAAGAAGTTTCTACGGTGCACCATGAGTTCGCCTCAAGGGAAAAGAGCAGGTAACATACAGTTTATATATATAACAAAGGCACAACTATCAGAATTAACATAAACCTAGCATCTACCCCCAGGCAATATCAAGGTCATGCTCTTTTGTGTCAATTTATGTGTACAAGCATTATAGCTAATAGATCCAATCATTCTCTTTTATGTTTCTAATTAATATGCACATAATGCATATGGCTAGTGCCTCAAGCTTGAAGACTAACCTCAAAAGGTTAAATGCCTTGATTAATACTTTCTCCTTCTAGAAGAATACTTCAGATCTATGAGGGCCAAAATTTCTGAATTATATGTGCGGTAATAGATACTTTAGCATCAAAGATTAAGCTAACATCTAGAATACTAAAGGTTGTTATTGTATCCAAAAATTCTAGTTTAGAAAGATTACCTTTATTTAACTAATTCTCGGCCACAGAAGGTAAACATCAAAGACTAATAAGCCAATTTAAATTCTTGAGAAAAGTTAAAGCAAGATTGAAAATAAATATAAAATTTTAAGACTACAGTTGTTTCACAGCCACTAGAGTCCCCCTAGGTAACTGCTCTATTAATGTTAACTACCAATTGTCTGAGTAAACCTATCTTTATTCTTGACATCTCACTCTGAATCATTTGATCCAAAAAAATGCTCCATTAACTTTTCCCTACATTCTGCGATAAATTACAATTCAAGAAATACACATAAATGCACATAAATACTCAATTTCATGATACTCTAAATAAATGTCAGCTCAAAGGCAGCAAATGTTACTACCATCAAAGTGTTCAACTTTGAATATGCTTTATGTGTGTGTGTGTGTGTATAACCATGTATGCCGATTAATTGAGTAATATTCGGTGTTGTTAGAGTGCTTAAATACTAGTGTTGGACATTTTCCTAATAACTATTGGCAGTTCTCTAACATTAGAGAACCAGAATCCCGCATAAAAAAACGTGTAGGATCCCACACCTAAGATTGAGGACCATACTTACTAATATATATATACAAATTGAGTACTAAAATTGACTGTTAGGTTTTAGTCTTCAAAGGCTTGATTATACATACTATATATATATAACAGTCAGGTTTTAGTGTGTATATATATAAATTGAGTACTAAAATTGACTGTTGTTAACAAGTATATTGGCTTTCTTATGTGATGATGTGAAACAAAATTGAGGACCATGTTCTATCGCATGTTTTAGTTTCCTATTAGAAGAGGGGAGCGACCATCCTCATCATTTAACAGTCATGATGATAACAGTGTGCAACCTCCTCTTCAGCAAGACCCCATTTTGGACATCAATCATAAATGATGATGTGTCTGGTGTTCAGACTTAAACCAATAGATTTTGATGATCACTCAATGAAATAAACAATCATGGAAGTTGCATACACCAATTGCACATAGCATGTACATATAAATGCACAATGCTCATAAGGTCATATACCACAGAAATGGCAAGTTAACTTGTGTGTATATCAGCCAGCTCCAAATTAAGCGGCTCTTCGGAAAAGAAAATGTTGTTGATGGTCTTTCAGAGATAAAAGCCTGTAAATAGTAGAAAACTGCAAAGCCCATAACAGAGCCTGTCCAAAATTGGCTTTTATCTAATTCACTTGGAATATAATCCTCTAGAAAACTATGCATCCCATGAGGGATTAGCATAATGGTCAGGCCTGTGGTTTACTCCCACGAGGTATGGGGTTCAAACCCCCTCATGGGTATCTACATGGCTAAAGGCCATATTTCATGATTCCCAAAGACCATAATTATTAATTTGAATTCTTCTACTTTGAGTTAATAGTTATTAACAAAGAACCTCACTAGAACTCAACTGATAAATGTGTAATACAAACTAAAAATAGACAAACAGGTAATTAGTAGGGGTACATCAACATACAAGAAGACTGACACTATATACAGCGTTTGGCAAATGTATGTAACTATAGCCCAGAAACCATGATGCATGATAGTTGTAAAGGGTCTCAATTCCCCCGATCAAGGCATCAAACTCATTGTTACATTAACATCCATCAAAGAGATAAATAACATCAGAAATCTAATTATAACACAGTTGGCCACAAGTTTTCTACTACCTGTTCCACTTGGTATTTATTATCGACCGCCAGAAAGAAACAAAGACATGTCTTGATATTTTATTGCCTATCCGGAATTTTCAAATTTGCGGTAATTGTGAAATTGCAAGATGTAACAGGGTTGAAACAATAGGTATGTAACTCTGAATCTGATCAGCAAAGGTGTATATATTTAACTAAGTTAAAGTGGTTCCACAATTGTAGTCTCACTCAAGTCTTTGTTTTTTCCTCTCTCTTTTTCCGAACAAACTTACCCAATCATCTCAAATCTGAATGAAAATTGGAAACCTACAGTTCAGTTGCTCTAGTCTTTTAGACCTAACCACACTCACAGAACTTTAAAATTGGAAAGTGGTTGACTGATTGGACCACTAAATACTTATTCTCTATAATAATTTGTGTTAACAGAGAGCATAAAGAATATAGATGATAAAGAGATGAGAGGGAGAGAGAATTGTGTTATTCAGCTAAGCCACGTGAATTTATAGTGCTAGGCCTAGAAAAGAAAAGGAAATAGAATAAGCTAATTACATCAATTTATGGTTGATTGACATCCTAATTGTAGTTGATTGACAGCTAGATTGAACACTCCCCTTAAGCTGGAGCATAGATATTTTGAATGCCCAACTTGGAACAAAGATATTGAAAAACTTAAATGGAATAAAACATAATAAAATAAAAACGAAAACATATAATAATTCCTTCTGCAGATTCATTAACATCTCCCCTCAAACTCAAAATACGGAGATACAAAGATATTGAAAAACTTAAATGGAATAAAACATAATAAAATAAAAACGGAAACATATAATAATTCCTTCCGCAGATTCATTAACATCCCCCCTCAAACTCAAAATACGGAGATGAAGCAGATTGAGTTTGGAGAGTTCCAATGAGATAGCAATTAGTCCTTTCAAGAGGTTGACGAACTAACTTGATAGTGGTGCCAACCAAACGATTTTGATAGAGATGCCAACAAAATGGCTTGACAGACTACCGAAGAAACGGTTTGAAGAAGTTGAAAAGAGTGGCAACGAAACGGTTTTGATAGTGCCGAGAGTTGACAAAGTTGACAAGAGTGCCAAAGAAACGTCTTGACAGAGTTGACAAAAGTGTTGACGAAACGGCATTGATAGAGTGGCCAGCGAAATGGCTTTGACAGAGTAGCCGACGAAACAGCTTGACAGAGTGGCCAATGAAACGGCTTGACAAAATGGCAGATGAAACGGCTTGACAAAGGTTTTTTTTTTTTTTTTTTTTTTAAACGAGGGACGAAACGGAATTTTTATCAATAGAGAAGGGGCATTTTTGTCTTTCAGGTTGTAGCTTGAAAAGGACAATCTAGTCACAGGGGGCCCTTATATCTCTTGATCGGTCAAATCAAGAGATAGAAAATAACAGAGTTTTGGTTCTCTCTAATCAATGAAAATGAATTAGAAACCTCTTCAATGGCGAACCCAAAAGCCACCAAACATATAAACGGTGTGTTGCAAGCCGTCGGTTAGGAAAAAGAATTGCCGGAGGAAAAAAAGTTTGCCGAAATCTTGGACCCTTTATAAGTGTGCAGCCATCTGCCCGGTGTCAACCACTACAGACGACGGCACACATGAGATATTTCTAAAGATTTTCTTTATAAGAAGGAACTTCGCTCTGATACCATGTTAACAAAGAGCATAAAGAATATAGAAGATAATGAGATGAGAGGGAGAGAGAATTAGGTTGTATATTTATTTAGCCAAGGCACATGAATTTATAGTGCTAGGCCTAGAAAAGAAAAGGAAGTATAATAATCTCAATCAATCATCTAGCTAATTACATTAATTTATGGCTGATTGACATCCTAATTGTAGTTGATTGATAGCTAAGATTTAACAATTTGAAATAGAAAACATAGCATAATCAACTGATCACCAAAAGAAAATAATGGTAATTACTGATTGCAAAATCAGGTAGGAGAAAGGAGAGCAAAGACAATATTCACATCCTAAGAGCTTTCACATGATAAGATACTCATAAATAAAGCAAATATAAATCTAACACAAAACACACCATACCATAGGATATGAGAAAGGTTTCAACAACAAAACAAAAGTTCAACCAGTTTAAAACACAATGACTAAAACAGTTAAACGAAAATACATATCAAATAGTTTTAAGTTGTATATATCAACTTCTTTATTTAAAAGAAATATTGAAGGTTCCTTCCTCCAGAATATGCTTGAATATTCGATGCCTATGATATGAGGTTGCACAAGGAACTAGCAGCTACACAAAGGTGACACAGTTGACATTGAACAAGGACTAAGAGCATAGGAAAGACATCAATCAAGCATGATACTTTAACATAAAGGAATAATGCTGAAAGCTAGTATGAGTTTAAACTAGATATAACTACGGACAGTTGCGGAGATATCAATTTGAGTTTACCTGATATTTATTTCTTGATGTTGAGCTCCATGACAAAAGATACAACACCTGTAGAAATTATTCATTGCAAATAGCGAGCTTCCCTGTCCATTCATCAGCTACCCCATAATCAAGACTGAGCTCCCTCATAGGAGGGATGTGCTCCATGGCAAAAAGCATGATGTGAGGGAACATTAAGTTATTGTGATCATACAACACAAACTGCACCAGCACATTTGGAGTTGCACTGTGACTAATATAACATGCAGCATTTCTCATTCTAGAAACATCCATTGCAAAATCCAAAGGTGGTATTGAAGGATATGAAGGGGGAATATAATCAGACAATACCTGAGACAAATCCCCCCACTCAGCCCATTTTGCAGAAAACCGATTCGGATAAACCAAATTCTCACCATTCATCGCAAAAATTTGGGCTTGCTCCATTGTTAAAACAACCCCAGTATATTCGCATATAAAATCTCCAGCATGTATCAAGTCTAAAGACCTAAGTGCCCAACCCGCCTCCCTTGACTTAAACACCTCCAATCTATGTCTCGATCCTTTCTGAGAAACGCGGTTTCGACAATTTGGTGGACACTGACAGAATGGACCACATTCAAATATTACTGGCTTCCCTCTCAAGAGACTCCCATTATTATCATAAGCAAACTCGCCTCCATTTTTCATAGCACAAAGGCAACCATAAGTACAACCTGAAACGCAACCACATCCAGCACCAGTACTCCCTAGGTTATACACAAAGGACGGAAACACCGTTTTAGCAAGATACTCATAATACAATGGGTCATGATCATTATCAATATCATTAAAACAAAGAACTGGCATAGGCTCCTTCTTCATCGAGATATCAAGACTAAGATAACCCTTTGGCCTCACAGATAATGGCCTAGTCCTAAGAGTCTCAGCAAACTTCAAAGTGGTACTACCCATTTCGGGTTGCCCATCAATTCTCAACAGCCTAAACTTGTAAACGCCAAAACCAGACTTACCCACGTCAAACCAACAGTCATGAATCTTATACAAACCATCATAAACATATACTTTACTACTGACACTACCTTCATATTTCTTGATACCTCTGATGACTCTTATCTCAATCCCGTAGTGCATACTTCTCTCCAAAGCGAGATTCCCTCCTTCCAGCCTCTGATGCTCGCATTGCCTATTGAATTTATCTTGACCACCATGTCCAGTGTAGACAATAACATCTCCAGAGTCTTCGTCATCCTCGTAACCACCCGAAACAATGATACTGGTCGCAATTGGCTCTCCATTCACGCTCTGACTCCCGGGCAAATAATCAATCCCGGCCTGAGCCTGTCCATGTAATCCAATAACACACATCTCCATCCGGAAAAAGAACAAATCACCAATGTTGATACCCGGAATCGGACCCACGATCCTCTTATCGCGATTCAGCCACAGCCCGTTATCTCTCATCATGGAAGCAGCCGTCAAATCGCCACGAGCCCGCCTCCCTTGACCCAACCCTCTTCTTTTCTCTTCTTCATCGACTGATATAATGCGAAGAGAGTCATAGAGCATCCTCGTTTTCCTCACAACATCGCGGAAATACTTCTGGTCGTCCATGCCCAAATCTTGGACGCGAACGAGATCGGAAGACCGCTTATCGTATTTCCTCCGAGAGACGACAGCCGTCGAGAGCTGGTTGTCTTGGTTGACAGACACAATAGCGCGAGAATCGGGGTCCAGGGCCTCGACATCTCCGTATTGCTGTTGCAGTCTCTTATCGAAAGCGGAGCGGAAGAGCTCCGATATGCGATAGTACTCCGAGAAGACGTTGTCTTGGTCGAAGTTGGGTTCGGGGACGGGGGTATTTTGGGAATTAGGGAAAAAAGCAATGGTAGAACTGGAATTGAAGGGTCCGGGTGTGTTGTGGTGGAATTCGAACTGGTGGGTGTGGATGGGTTCGTCCAAAGGCTCGGCCTTGGGTTCGATTTTGGGGGTCAAGAGTGTGGTGGTTGGGTTGGTGCAAAACGGTGATGGTAAGAGATTCAGGTCCTGAAATGGAACAATGGAACCCATTTCTTCTTCTTCTTCTTCTTCTTTTTTTGTTTCTTCTCCTAAATAGAGATTCGAATTAGGGTCCGGTCTAGGGTTTTACAGAGAGATTGGACTGGAAATTGTTTCAAGAAAGTGCTCTCATGGTGGTGTTTCTTTTGATTTTGCAAGAAATAAAAGGAATGTAGACAACACAATTGCAGTTTGTAATAACCAAAAATGGAGACACAAATTAAAACATGTCATTATCAGGAAATGACTTAAATGGCCCTCTGTATATGTACTTTTGGTGGAGGCGATGACGCGCACATCCCAAATTCGAAATCCAATATGTGGGAATTTTTCATGGTCCAGGTGTAGGTGGGACACAGCTTACTGGTATCCAATAATATCATGCCATTTCAGCAGTTCACAGGAGAGAATTCATTAATTACCTGAGTTTCAAAATTCATGGATTTTTTTCTTTAAAAAAGCTGTTTAAAGAATTTTTTTTTTTTTGGCCAATCATAATTCACACATATCTACCTGGCCAGATTATTAACTATATATTAACAATTTTATTCAATTATATTAAAAATGCATCACTTAAATTTTATTTATTAATTGCACATAGTTTTCTTCCCTTATTGTGGAAGTGGATATCTCTCGTTATGGGAGTAGATATCCGGGCCGCGCGTTTAGTGATTGATCTCGGCAGATCCCAACATTTATTAATATTATAATTGTACCCCCTTCAAAAAAAATTTATTTTATTTATTAGCCTTATCTTGCTTGTGAAAGTATATTCTAAAAATAAATTTTACTTAATTTAGTGACTATATTTTGTTTTGATTTTCTAAATTACGGGTGCGTTTGGTGTGTGGGATTGGATTGAACTATTTTTATGAGATGATAGGATTGGATTGAATTGGACTAATTGGTACTGTGATGTGTTTGGTGTAATATGGATATGATTAAAAATAGTATTGTCCATTGTTTGATGTAGAATGAGATTGGATAAAATCAAATTTAATTAAATTAATTTTATGTAAAATAAAATTATTTTTAAATATTATATGATTAAATTAAAATTATTTAAAATAAATATAAATATTTTAAAATGTAAATATATTTATATTAAATATTTTAAAATTAATTATAAATAAAATATATTATATTAATTAATATTAAAAAAAATTAAAAGGGATACAAAAATGTCGGACTATCAAATATTGTTCGTTGTTCAGTATTATATTGGATTGGACGCAAAATAATTGTATTTAATGTCTAAGACAATGTAAAATCGATATATTAATTAATTTTTAAATAAAATAAAATTATATAATTTAATTTAATAGAATAAAAATATTTAATTTTAATTTTAATAAAAATAAAAATATTTAAATTAAAATAAATTCAATTAAGAAATTGTTTAAATTAAATAAAATATTTAAAATTAATTAGTTAATTTTTAAATTAGTATTAAAATATATTATTTTTTAATGTTACAATAAAATTTATTAAAGTAATTTTACTATTTTATATATAAATAATTATAATAATAAGTTAAAAAAATTGTTTTAAAAAGTTAATTGTTTAAAAAAAAAAAAGGTGTGATGGTAAGACTAATTAGTCCCATCAGCTCCGGCAGGTATTTTGTGGCACCAGACTAAATTTATCTAGTCCCATGTCACAACCAAACAACAGATCCAATCCGAGCCAACAAACAAGACCTACAAGTACACAATGCATAATCCTCTAGGCAGATTATTTACTATCGACAATTTTATTGATTATTAGCCTTATCTTGGTTGTGAGATTATATTCTAAATCACTAATTTTATTCAAACATATTAAATGTGTCACTAAAAAATTTTGCATTAGCTTATCTTTCTTTGTGAAATTATATTCTACAAATAAGTTTTACCTAATTTAGTAATTATATTTAGTTTGAATATGTAAATTACAAGTACATAACACATAATCCTCTAGGCAGATTATTAACTATATATTAACAATTTTATTCAAACATTTTTTTTTTAATACAAAAATACTTCTATTACAGAAAATCAATAAGAAAGCTTGATTCAGGATTGAACCAACAGAATTCCTCCTTAGAGGAAAAGGCGACGGAAGCAAGAGAATGTGTCATTCCATTCCTTGAACGAGGAATGACATAACAGTTGGAAACTCCCACAGCCCTAAAAAGAGCCTAAACATCATTAACAATAGGATCCACAAAAGAACTAGGGAAAGACCTAAACACCCTAGCCACAACATTAACAGCATCTAACTTCACCCACTCAATAACCAGGTTCAACTCTTTAGCCAATAGCAACCCCTCCTGCAACGCTAGCAACTCGCTAAGCTTAGCAGAAAAGAATCCCAAAAGGGGCTTAGCTGAAGCTACAACAATCTTGCCCTGACCATCACGCACCACTGCACCAGAACCCATCACAGGGGAGCCAAGCTTCACTGCTGCATCGAAATTCAACTTCAGGGAGCCTGCTGGAGGAGGAAACCACAAATCGGAACAAGGCTGCCTGGGAGGCTGGGGAGGGGAGCCAAAGACCTTTTGGGTGCCCTTAAAATCAGCCAGCAAAGAAAGCGACCAAGAAACCAAGTCAACATTTAACCTAGGGGTTTTAGAATGAGTGACAGCATTCCTTTCAGACTAAACCCCCCACAAAATCATACATAACTACTCGAATTCTTTTCTCTTAGCCCTAACAAAAATCCACAAAATCAAATCAAAACAAGAAATATAATGCTGCAATTTAAGGAGGTCCCAATACACATTGGACTCTTAAATGGCACGCACTGAGCTACACCAAAAAAGAGCATGGGCTGAGCTCTCAAGAACATCACCACACCTAGGGCGACAAGTGTAACACCCCCTGATCCGACCCGACTGGATTGACCTAGGGAGTGTTACCGAGCTTTCAAATACTTTCTAAATTCACTTTATACATTTCAAACCATTGAAAATCGTATTAATTTGTAATTTAAAAATATTTTTCTAGTGAGCCCATCAAAAATTCAATTTTAAAAATTTCGGCAGAGTTCCCTCTGTTTTTCTGATTTCCCAAAACCTGTTTCAAATAAAACTCAAATCACATAAAATGTGACACCCCCTGACCCGACCCGACTGGACCGACCCAGGGAGCGCTACTCGGACTTTCAAAACTTTCCAAATTCATTTTATAAACTGAAAACCGTTGTGAGCCCATCGATAGATTTTCAAACCATTGAAAAACCATATAATTTATAAATTTTAAAACCATTTTCGAGTGAGCCCAATAAATAAACTTTTACAAAAATTTCGGCAGAGTTTCGTTTGTTTTTCGGATTTTCCCAAAACCTGTTTTTCACAACTCAATCAAATACAATTTCAATAACAACACGTCAATATCATTTTCAAACAATTGCGCACTCTGCCGTTTAGTGCGATTTTCCAACACAATTTATAAAATAAAACGATTCAGAAATTAATATTTACAAACATTTTAATAATAGAGAAATCATAAAATAATTAACTACAAAACATATTACGAAACATAATTACAAATCCTTTGTATATGCATGATTTCAGAATATATACATATAACAACATTATAGCTACCCAACTGTGATAACTCTGGGACTCGGTCAGCAAATCTCTCTCTCTTCAGTCTTTGGCTTCTTCGGGATCCTCGATACCTACGCGTTAGAAACAAAACTAACGCGCTAAGCATATAGCTTAGTGGGTGTACAATAAACTCAATTATGAAAAATAATCATAAATAACCTTTAAATGGAAAACATATCACAATATATTTCAATTCTAATAATTTATAAATCAATTTAATTTTAAAATCAAATCATAAAACAGTTTCCATCACTTTAATTTCCACAATAAGAGCAACATATAAAAATCGATTAATAAACTCATTCAATTCACTTCCCAATTCACTTCAAATCTGACCCGCTAGAATACTCAACATACTAGGACTGGAATATGGGTCAAACTCCCACCCTAGGACGAATCCTAAGAGTGGTACGTATCTCCCTACTCTAGGACCGTGGGTACGGAACCTAGAGAGGTACATAACTCCCTATCCTAGGAACAAATCCTTGGGAAGGTACGTGGCTCCCAACCCCCAGGACGAATCCTGAGGAGGTACGTGTCTCCCTACCTCTGGACGAATCCATGAGGAGGTACATAATAATCAGTAATAGCAATCAATAGTGGCGCAGTACTGCTCAGTAAACCCAGCTGGTATACCAACCTCCTATATCCATTTCTATGTCTAAGTATCCTAGGGCCGTTTCCGATAAACTAGATTCACAATAAGTTACAAATCAATATTTACTCTTCAAGAAAATAAACAATAGTCATATAAAAGTCTGAATCAACTATTTAGAACGAAATCGAAATATTCGAAACACAAACAAAATGCGATCTATCATAAAATCTTTCCAAAATCAACCATAGGTATATCAATCATCGATTTTACATATAAAGTAAGCACTTTTCATTCGAAAATCGAAAACAAGAACTTTCAACGAAATCAAAAACGAAAACGAAAACGAAAACGATAACGATATACTTTTCGTAAAGATGCCGAAAACGAAAGTACACCAACCTGGATACCGTTTTTCGTTCGCGAGATCGCGGTTCTACGATTTCTTTTTCCTTCCCTTTCCTTTTCTCTTCTCTTTCCTCTTCACTTTCCTCTTCACTTTCTTCTTCTTCTTCTTCTTCTTTCTCTTTCTCTTCTTTCTCTCTTCTTCTTTCTTTTCTTTCTTTCTTTCTTTCTTTCTCGCTCTCTGCCTCTCTCTTTCTCGCCTCTGTGTGTTTTTTGGCTTCTGCGAGAAGCCACTCTTTTTTTTATATTTTTTCGGCTGCCGCGACCGTCGTCGCGTCACCAGGTCGAGGTACTCACTAGAGCGTTTGCACCGCCTTCATCGCGAGCACACCTCGCGGTACCTTGGTCGCGCTGGTCACTGCCAAATTTTGACATTTTCATCGCGAGCAGTTCATCGCGACCTGTGGTCGCGGTTGTAACATCCCGGATTTCGGGTAATGAATTTTTGATATATGTGAAAATAAATTTTTACTATTTAAGGGGGTGTAAATGTAATTAAATGTATGTTTAATTTATGATTTCCAGCGGACCGGATTGAATAGTGCAAAATGAAAAAAAAATGAATGAAAAATTGGAAAACTGAACCAGAGAGCATCGCGACCTGGTCACCGCGACCACAGGTCGCGATGGCTCGCTCGCGATGAAAATGGCAAAACCTAGCAGTGAGCATCGCGACCAGCCACCGCGACCACAGGTCGCGATGGACTGCTCGCGATGAAAGTGTCAAAAACGGGCAGAGAGCAGCGCGACCACTCGCGCGACCAAGGCGCGCTCGCGACGAAGGCGGTGCGCGCACTCCAGTGAGTGTCGCGACCTGGTGCCGCGACCACAGGTCGCGACGGCGGTCGCGGTAGCAAAAAAAAATATAAAAAAAAGAAGAAACTTCTCGCAGTAGCGAGAAAACAGAACAGAAGAGAAAGAGAGAGAAAGAGCCGAGAAAAAGAGAGAAAAGGAGAGAAAAGAGAGAAGAAAAAGAAGAAGAAGAAGAAAGAAAAGAAAAGAAAAAGAGGAAGAAGAGGAAGAAGAAGAAAGGAAAAGGGAAAGAAATCGTGGAACCGCGGTTGGTCGAACGAAAAACGGTACCGAGGTTGGTGTACGTTTGTTTTCGAAAATCGTTACGAAATATTTTCGTTATTGATTTGTTTTCGTTTTCATTTTTCGTTTTTCGTTATTGTTTTCGGTTCGTTTTCGATTTTGTAGAGATTTCTCGCATTTGATTTTCGTATGAACATTGTTTATTGTCTTTATTGTTGAGTTTATGAAAAATCGATGTTGATATCTTTATTTTGGACTGATTTTGTGATAGATTATATTTCGATTGTATTTTCGAACATTTCGATTTCGTTTAAAATAGTTGATTTTGATATTTATATGATATTTGTTGATGTGTTTGAAGAATATCGTGTAATATTTTAGTTTGACTGAGGAAATATTGATTTGTAATTGATTGTGAAAATTGTTTATCGAAACGGCCCTAGGATACGTAGACATAGAAATGGATATAGGAGGTTGGTATACCAGCTGGGTTTTATTGAGCAGTACTGCGCCGATACTGATTGATTGATATTGATTATAGTGATGTACCTCCTCTTGGACTCGTCCAGAGGCTGGGAGATACGTACCTCCTCAGGATTCGTCCTGGGGGTTGGGAGTTAATGTACCTTCCCAAGGATTCGTTCCTGGGATAGGGAGCTATGTACCTCTCTAGGTTCCGTACCCACGGTCCTAGAGTTGGGAGACACGTACCTCCTCAGAATTCGTTCTGGGGGTTGGGAGCTTGACCCATATTCCAGTCCTATTATGTTTAGTATTCTAGCGGTCCAGAATTGATTGGAAACTGAAAAGTGAATCGAATGATTTTATTGATAGTAATCAGTGGTAACATCATTATTGAAATTAAAGTGATCAAAATTGTTTAATGCTTTGATTTAGAAATGTAATTGTTTTGAAATGCAATAGAAATGGAACTGTTTTGAAATATATATTGTGATTTATATATATATTTATATTGTGATTTATTTAATTGAGTTTATAGTACACCCACTAAGCTTTATGCTTAGCGCGTTAGTTTTGTTTCTAACGCGTAGGTACCAGGAATCCGGACGAAGTTAAAGACTGAAGAATTGGAAGAATTGCAGATCGAGTCATAGGATTGTACAGTTGGGTAGCTATATTTTTGTTATGTATATATATTCTGAAAGCATGCATATACAAGGGAATTGTAAATATGTTTTGTAATATGTTTTTAATTAATTACTTTACGATTTCTGAATGTCTGTATATATATAAACTTTTGAACTGTTTTATTTTATAAATTGTGATTGATAAGTCGCACTAAACGGCAGAGTGCGCAACTGATTGAAATTGTTATAGAAGTGTTTGTGAAAATGTAATGTGATTTGATTTGTGGAAAACAGGTTTTGGAGAGTCCGAAAAACAAACGGTACTCTGCCGGATTTTCGTAAAACGTTTAATTATTTGTTTTGGGCTCACAATGATTTTTGAAACGTATAAAACTGATTTTGAAAAGTTTTGAAAGTACGAGTAGCGCACCCCGGTTCGGTCCGGCCGGGTCGGGTCGGGGGGTGCTACAGCGGTGACTGGTCGCGATGCTCACTACCAAAGATCTCATTTTCCAACGCGAGCAAGCCATCGCGACCTGTGGTCGCGGTTACCAGGTCGCGATGCTCTCTGCTTCAGTTTTCAATTTTCCATACATCATTTTCGACCATTCAATCTGGTCCACCTGGAAATCATAAAAATAAACATACTTTTAATTACATTTACACCCCTTCCAATCACAAAATTTATATTCACATATATAAAATTAATTATCCGAAATCCGGGATGTTACATAAAATCCACAACACTGCAATTCTCATTTTCATTCAAATGCGCACTCTGCCGTTTAGTGCGACTTTCCAACAGTTTTTAAAATAAAATAATTCAGAATGCAATGGTTATAAACCTTTATATAAATGGAAAACAGAAATCAGAAAATTATTTACAAAACATATATAAAATTATCGAATTACAGACTTTTGTATATACATGCTTACAAAATATATCATACAAAAACTATATCACTACCCAATAAATGCAGTGACTCTGAAGTCTTCTAGCTGCAAGTACCTCCTCTCTACTCCTTATCTGCCTCGGTATCCCTGTGACCTACGCGCGATAAAAACCGACGCGCTAAGCATATAGCTTAGTGGGTGTACACTAAACTCATTTATAAAAATCATAATATAATTGACATACTCTAAATCGCAATGTAATTAAAGAAAACAATATCATATTCAATTCAATTATGAATTTAAATCATATGAAATCTATGTAATAAAAACAACTAACTCATTTTCTTTTACAATTATGAAAACTTTCTTTTACAATCAATTTCACTTACTATAGTAAACATATAAATAACATTAATTTCTAACTTCACTTCTAAACATATTATTCAATTCATTTCAATTCTGTCCCTCTAGAATACTCAACATAAACCAGGACTGGAATATGGGTCGTTCGACCATAGTGACTGTCTGTCGAACATAACTCCCACCCTAGGACGAATCCTAAGAGTGGTACGTATCTCCCTACCCTATGACCGAGGGTTCGGACCCTAGAGAGGTACATAACTCCCTATCACAGGAACGAATCCTTAGGAAGGTACGTGTCTCCCTACCCCAGGACGAATCCGTGAGGAGGTACTGTCTCCCTACCCCTGGACGAATCCATGAGGAGGTACATGATAAATCATCAATAGCAATATCAATGTTGGTGCAGTACTGCTCACTGAACCTAACTGGTATACCAACCTCCGATATCCATTTCTATGTCTACGTATCTTAGGGCCGTTTCGATAACATATTTCACATAATGATTCACAAATCGAATTTAAACGTAACTAAAATAAAAACTTGATCAATATGCGGACAACACATATATATACATAATTTCCTAAAAATCATTCAACGATTTGTTTGATTTCCACTAAATCAATAATCCAAATACGATAGATACGATTCACTCAAAATTATTTAATAAAAAAACAACAAAAACATATATTTACGAAATTATCCAAAATCTCAAATTCAAATCAAAACACATAAAAATGTCAAAAACAGTTGTACACCAACCTGGATACTGTTTTCCTTTCGACAATCGCGTTTCTAGGTTTTCTTTTTCCTTTTCCTTTCTCTTTCTCTTTCCCCTTTCCTTTTCTTTCCTTTTCTCTTTCCTTCCTCTTCTCTTCTTCTTCTTCTTCTTCTTCTTCTTCTTCTTCTTCTTCTTCTTCTTCTTCTTCTTCTTCTTCTTCTCTCTCTTCCTCTTCTTCTTCTCTTCTTCTTCCTCTTCTTTTCTTTCTTCTCTTTCTTTTTCTCTCAGTCTATCCCTCTCTATTTTCTGTTCTGATTTTTCGTAATGCTTCTGCGACAAACTTATTTTTTTTATAATATTTCAGTCGTCGCGACCTGTGGTCGCACCACCAGGTCGCGTTGCTCACTGGAGCAACTCCACCGCCTTCATCGCGATCACACATCGCGGTATCCTGGTCGTAATGGTGGTCGCGATGCTCACTGCCAGGATTTTTACTTTTTCGTCGCGAGCCAGTCAGCGCAATCTGTGGTCGCGGTGACCAGGTCGCGTTGCTCACTGCCCGAAAATGCCATTTTTCGCCGCGAGCAGCTCATCGCGATCTGTGGTCGCGGTGAGGAGTCGCGGTACACACTGTCCCAGTTTTTCACTCATTTTTCTTCATTCATCATTTCTAGACCACGTGAAAACCATAAAAGTAAACATACATTTAATTACGTTTTCTACCCCTCGAATCACTAAATTTATATTTACATATTCAAACTTAATTATTCAAAATTTGGGATGTTACAACAAGGGTCAACAACAATCTTCCTAGAGCAGAGATTATAGAGGGACGGAATGGCATTGTGGCAAACTCTCCAAATGAAAATTTTGATTTTTGGTGTAATGTTGAGGTTCCAAAGAGTAAGCCACCATTTAGAATCCGGGCACGAAGAGGAACCTTTAATAGAAAGTTTTTCCTGCACAGCCACTCTATACCCGCTCTTCATAAAATACTCTTCATTCTTATCGAAATGTCAAACTAACGAATCCTTACAATCACCAAAACTCAAAAGAATTACCAAAATAGAATCTTTATTCGAGGTTACAAAAAATTGATCAAACTTAGTTATATCCCAAGAGTGGGATGAGGGGATAATAAGGGAGGAGACCTTGAGATCTTCCATAGGAGTAGACGAGTAGGGTCTGAAAGTGGACGCCCTTAGCATCCAAGGATCCAGAAATGTATTAATTTGAATTTGTAAATTACAATCACACATCACATAATCTTTTATACGTATTATTAACTATATGTTAACAATTTTATTCAACGAATTAAAATGTTTGAAATTTTAAGGTAAAAATCATTTTGGTCCTCAGTTCTTTTGAAATTATTATTTTTTGCAGATATTTAATGTTTCGGTTTTTGTGACTCTAACTTTTCCAAAATTAATCAGTTTAATCATTTTGTTAGTCAATTTTTAGGTGTTAAAGGGCGTTTCAGTCTTTATAAATAAAAAAAATACTATTTAGGTTAAAAAATAAAGAAAAATACATTATTAAATAAAAATTGAATTATGAAAAAAAATGATGCTGATTAAAAAAACCAAATTTTTTTTTATTTTTATAATTTAAGGAGAACTTCAATTTAGTCCCTACCATTTGATAAAATATCACATTTTTATTTACCTTTCATTTTTTATTCGCGTGGTCCTCATATTTCCTAAATATATCAAATTAGTCATTTGACCAACTATTTGACAATCAACCATCACTATTTGACAGTTTTGCCTTTGAAGAATTAATATAATTATAATTTTACATTCCAATTAAAATATAACAAAAATAAATAAATAGAAAAAATAAATAAAAACTTAAAAAATAAAACCTGTTAAAAAAAATTATGTAATTAGAAAATTTAATATTTAAAAAAAAATTAGAATAAAAAAAGGTTAAAACTGCAAAATAAAATACATTGAGAATTAAAAAAACTAAAAAATATTTAAAAAAAAATTTAATTCTCCATTTATTTTATTTTATTTAACAGTTTTTAACCTTTTTATTATTTACTTTTTTAAATGTAAATTTTTCTAATAAAATAACTTAATTTGAATATTTTTTAATAGGTTTTATTTTTTTAAATTTTTATAATTTAGCTTAATATTATTTTATTATTTTATTCTACTTATTTATTTTTATTATATTTTAATTGTAAGGTAAAATTGTAATTCTATTAATTAAATTTTTCATGGGCAAAACTGTCTTTTAAAAAATTTTGTGATGGTTGACCATCAAATAGTTGGTCAAAGGACCAATTTGATCTATTTAGTAAACGTGACGGACTAAATTGAAGTTCTGCATATAATTTATATAATTTTTATTTTTTAAGGGTAAAATGGTCAATGTGCAAATTCTGTTAGGTTTGATTGTTAAAAATCTGGTTAGAGAGACTAATTTGATCGATTTCAGAAAATTTGTGGACCATGGAAACCAAAACATCAAACATTGGTCAAAAGGGGATAATTCAAAAAATGTTGAGGATCAAAATGATTTTGCCATAATTTTATTCATTAGCCTTTTTTAAAAAAAAGTAAGGTTTACCATAATTTTATTCATTAGACTATCGGGACCTACCGAAATTAAACCTTTACTAGCACGGTCCTGACATCTACTTCCAACACAGGGAGCCGTCTACTTACACTAATTGTGCTTTTATGCACAATAGTGAGACATATATATACATACCTAGGGTTTGAACATTGGTGGCTTGAAGGAGCGGGTGAGATTCCTCCAACCACCAAAGGAAGTTAACATTTGTAAGTTTTACCTAATTTAGTAACTATAAATTATATTCTAAAAATAAGTTTGAATTTATTCAAACATATTAAAATGTGTCATTAGCCTTATCTAATTTTATTTTATGAAATTATATTGATCATGAGTAATATTTTTTGCAAAATAGAAAGGAAGTACTTTAGGGACATTCTAAAAATTATAATAGTAGGAAACAAAAGGAATGTTAATAATTCTATGAGCCATGGGAATTGGAGGAAGATTAAGGCAATTGAAAAAGAACATGACATGTTATTATGTGTAGTGGTCAAAAAATGGCCCAAAGCAGACTGAAGTCTATGACCAATCCAGAACCAAATTCAAAATAGGCCAAGATGTTCAAAGGCTCCTAAAACAAGCCTAAAAGGCCCATCAGCCAAAATGTAAAACACTGAAACCAAGTCCAAGGTTGGACTTAATTTATATAACGTCACTAGCACGAAGTGATAGTGTCCAACCTGATCCCCGAGATTTTAGGGATACCTGAGATCTCAGGGTACGATTTCCTCACCAACCTCAATGGGCTCCAAGTCCCCTATATAAATACAAACCCAAGCCTCAAAAGTAAGAGTCACACAATTTTTCACAAAATAATTGAATAAAAATCGCATTCTAAATCACTCAGATCGAGTACTGTCTAGCCTCCACTCAACAAAGTCGACGATAGATCCCGAAACTAAGCTCGATTGCTTTCGACTCTAGTTCGTAACAATACCTCAGATACCCTTACGCTCGACTTTGTTGACACCTCAACATCTTAGGTTTCATCTTCCTAGCATTCGTCTCATTTATTCGATCTCATTTGCTAACTTGAGCGTCAGAGTCCATTTAGCTGGTATCACCCTGGTGTCTCAAGTGCTCGACTATTCTTATTTTACTTACAGGTTATCAGTCCCACCATAATCTGACCGTAGATCTCAACATCTACAGACAATAGATTTTTGCATCTACATTATATAAAGAAGAATGATATTGAAAGCAATGTAGCCAGGTTTTGTGGTTACATTATGGAGATCGTAACACACGGTTTTTCCATATTAAAGCGATTGTTGTTGAGGCAAAATATCGCACGACCCCTAAGTACAGGGTCGACCCTAGCCACTAAGGCGTCGAGCTCTCACAAGGTACTGTTCCCGTGGGATTTTATTTCGCCTCCCCACCCCTCGAACAGCTAACCTGTGAGGCCTGAGGGCAGCCTATTTAGGTGTTGGGTGTTGGAGGTGAGTACCAATTGAGCTGCGCCAGGGGGAGGCGAAATTAAAATCTCATGAGGAATAGTACCTTGTGAGAGCCCAATGCCCACGTGCTAGGGTCGACCCTGCCCTCAGGGGTCGTGCAATTTATCACCTCAACAAAAAGGCGCCTTTTTGTTGAGGCGATAAATCGCACGACCCCTAAGGGCAGGATCGACCCTAGCACGAGGGCGTCGGGCTCTCACAAGGTACTGTTCCTCATGGGATTTTAATTTCGCCTCCCCAGCTTAGTCGGTACTCACCTCCAATACTCAACACCTAAATAGGCTGCCCTCAGGCCTCACAGGTCAGCAGTTCGAGGGGTGGGGGAGGCGAAATTAAAATCCCATGAGGAACAGTACCTTGTGAGAGCCTGACGCCCTCGTGCTAGGGTCGACCCTGCCCTCAGGGATCGTGCGATTTATCACCTCAACAATTGTTAGGCAGCGAAGCAATAAGAACACAGGTTTTTTTTAAGCAGAGGCTTCATGGCAAATAGGTCGGCATGAGGTAATAGATATTATTCAGATTTATTACAAGCAACTTTTCATGTCTTCTTCCCCTTCAACTCATGAGTTAGATGGTATTCTTCAAGCAGTAGACATGCGAGTTATGGAATCAGCGAGCAGTTTTTGACATACATCATAGTAAAGCTCCAGGAAGGGATGGAATTTTGGCATTGTTATATCAACAATATTGGGAGATTATGGGCAACCGCCTTACAGCCGCTTGTTTGGATTTCTTTAATAATATAGGTGATATTTGTGATATTAATTCCACTTTGATAACTCTTATTCCGAAAAAAAAAAGGCAGCCTCAACATGTCTAATTTTAAACCCATAAACCTGTGTAATGTCCTTTATAAAATTATTGTCAATGTGTTATCTAACAGATTTATTCTTGGAAGGGAGATCTTAGATGCTCAAAGCACATTTCTTTCTAGAAGACTTATCACGGATAATGCTATCATAGGGTTTGAATGCATTCATGCTCTAAAACACAGAAAATCGAAAAGAAAAGGTTTTATTGCGTTGAAGATTGATATGGCAAAAACATATGATAGAATGGAATGAAGATTTTTAAAGCAAATTATACTTAAGTTAGGTTTCTCCGAACGTTGGGTTTAAAGAATAATGACATGTATCTGTACTATGTCTTATTATTTTATTATTAATGGTTGCACCATGGGCTCGGCATTACCTTCTAGAGGGTTGAGATAGGGGGACCCATTGTCTAATTTTCTTTATCTTTTATCCGCAGAGGGTCTTTCGGCATTATTGGGAAAATATAAACGACAAGGGTGATCCATAGTTTGTGTTGTGGCCGCTTAGGACCTCCCGTTTCTCACTTATTTTTTCAGATGATAGCCTTTTCTTTGTTCAAGCTAAGCTTTAAGAATGTCAAGCACTTCAAGATATCTTGGAAACTTATTGCAGATATTCGGGGTAGCTGGTAAACTTCGAAAAATCAGCTTTGTGTTATAACTCTAGGGGTGCCGATGGGTGACAGAGAGATTCTAAAAAATGCTCTAGGGGTACAAATGGTTGAGTTCCACAGACGGTACCTTAGCTTACCAAGCTTTGCTAGACGGAATAAACGCTAATTTTTCTCTCACATTGAGGCAGAGTTTGGTCTTGTCTTCAGGGGTTGGAGATGTAAGCTCTTTTCTATTTAAGGCAGGGAAGTCATAATAAAAGCTGTCATCCAATCCATACGCACGTATATTATAAGCCTTTTCAAGTTTCTTTTAACTCTTATTCGTGAATTGCATTCTCTTAGTACGAGATTCTGATGGGAAGTAGTCCCAATAGATGCAAAACTCATTGGTGTTCTTGGGACAAACTTTGCCAAAATAAGGAGGAGGGTGGCGCGACATTCGTTGGGAGAGAAAAATTGTCGAGTGGGGGTTCCATTCACATATTGGTAATGGAGAGTCAACGTCAACTTATCAAGATAAATGGATCCGAAGACCTTACATTTCAAGGTGATTTCTCCACCACAGCTGCACACTCTTGATACTGTGAGCAAGTTGAAAACTCTTAATGGGGCTTGGGATGTTACTTTGATCAAGGTCGCTTTGCTCTCTGATGATGGCCATGTCATTCTCAGTTTCTTGAGCAATATGTGGATAAGCTGGATTCCCTGTGTTGGTTTTTTAAGAAATAATGGAATTACACAGTGAAGAGTGGTTATCGTGTCGTTAGCTCACAATTTGTTATTCCTAGTTGCTCTGGATTTTAAGGGGTGCATGGTGGTGGAAATCTTTTTAAAAATTATGCTGCCTCCCAAAGTTAAAATTTTCCTTTAGAAAGCTAGCAAACGGTTGCTCCCAACAATGGAAATCCTAGCTGAGCGGAAGATCCAAACTAGCCCGATTTGCTCATTATGTAACCAGCATAATGAATCTGTCTTGCATGCGCTGTGGAGCTGTCATGCTTTGGCTATGGCAAGAGATAACAGTGGACCAGTGAATGACATTCCTTTCTGTAACTCTCCGCCTCTAATTGATTTTCACATTTCCTGTTATTCTCAACTTCAGCTGGAAGATTTCAATGTTTTTGTGATTGTCTTGTGGCATATATGGTTTCATCGAAATAAGTTTATTCATGATCAAATAACTTTGGAAGTCAAAGACATTGTTCCGTGGGCTCAATTCTTCTTCGTGAGATTATCAGTGCTACCATGACGTCTTTGTCTACTCCATAAAAGTTCAATGTGCCTGTTTCGAAAGCTTGGTTCCCTCCACCTTCGGATCGATACAAGTTAAATATTTATGCTTCTATCATAACAAGTATGAGGACGATCGACTTAGGGGTTATTGTCCGAAATAGCACTAATCATGTTATGCTTGCAGCAGTCAAGAAACTTCACATGGACATTCGAGTTGATTTAGCTGAAGCCTTGGCTATCAAACTAAGTCTTACTCTAACTAAGGAATTTGGTTTGTGGCCACAGCATTTAGAGGATAATTCCCTGAGTATTATTAACAAAAACAAGGATAAAAGCTTTCTGCTATCTGAGGTTGGCTAAATTAATTTTCTTGTCCTAATCTTACATTTAAAAAAATGTTTGGCAAATTTATGAATTGATTATTAGATAATACAATTCAGTGATACAATTCAGTTTGATTTCACTGCAACTTGAGTTAGCTTATGTTGACAGTAAAAAATGGGTTACGTAGTCAACGATGATCAACTATGCCACGTAAAGGTATTTAGTGGTCCGTTAAGCCTAATAACATGGTGTTTGTTCCTGAAATCCTGCGATAAGGTTCTTGCTGAGGATGATGACTAGTTGAACGTCGTTTATGAAGCTTCTATATATTAGAACAAAGAAATATCGGTGAGAGTTGCCGAATTTTAGCCAGCAATTAACCTCCTACGATCAAGTCAGTATCAAAATTGAAAAAAGGGTTAATTGTTTTCAAGTATTACCTGAGGGTTGGTAAGAATATTTAATTGTCTACCTTAATTCTCCATCAATGTTTCTATTTATACTTCCACAGACATTCCCCTTGTTTCCATCTATTTTGGGAATGCTCAGATTGTTGGAAGGCGTGATCAGAAAAGTGTTACGTTAAACTTGTAACTTCTACTTTCTTGGGGAACCTATCCGCAGATAGGACAAAATAGGATGGTTGAACAGTAACCTGCTGTGTTAATATATTTAATTTGTCTGAATTTTATGATGACAAGGTTATGACTTCGACTGAGTTTGTCATAGAAGTCAAACTAGCGCCCTACAGTATCAGATTCTCTTCTGACACAACCATTCTATTCATGGTCGATATTTTGCTGGGTATTCATAAATCTGCTCCAAGAATGTGTAGGCACTAGGAAAGTTCTCGTCGTAGTAGGGAACATTCTCGGCTACACATATTCAAACGACTTCCACTCTTAAAACCTAAGGATTAGTCGTGCGTTGATTGCACGATGGCATTTGACCATTAGTGGTGACATGGTAGTTGAACGCACAGAATCTACCCACAACAGCTTATAATCATTTTTAAAATAATTTATTAAAATGTATTCCATCATCAATAGAAAGAAATATATCTACCACCCGTTTAATATGGTTCAGTGGTAAAACTGTCCATTCAGCCTAGTAATATTTCAGTTCGAATCTTCACCATCACAGGTGATATGTAAAAAAAAAAAACAATATATATATATATCTATCTATATATAGATACAAATACGATGTTATTAATATATTTGTGAAAGCCAATGTAAGTTCAGATCAACAAAATGATCGAGATTTGAGTGTTGAATATGGAATACCATGTTAAGATTTTTTTTCTCTCTTTCCTCCTTTTAACTAGATTTGTATCTTATCCTTTTTTTAGGCTACCAATTGGTTAATATTAATATATTAACAGTCTACCAACAAACCTGTCAATTTGCACTGACAAATGAATAGCAGGATGATATTGATATCATAATTAATCTTGGAAAATTTACACTTTGGTCTTCAAGTGATTATTATTATTATTATTATTGGTGATTTTGATTCCCATAACCCTTTAAATTATCAAAATTCTATAAATTTAGTCATTCCATTTTATTTTTATTAGTAAACTTAAATGTGTTCTTTTAATCTCAAAATATTCTAATATATAATTTTATTTTGACAATTGCATCTCTCATTTTTTATACGTGTTAATTGAATAAATAAATAAATATAACCATTAAAAACCATAAAATTATGGGTGAAATTTATTTTGGTCCCTATTTTTTATTAAAATATTACTTTTTAACCATTTTTTTTAGCTAGTGTGGTTTCTAACTTTTTAAAAATTTATTATTTTAATCCTTTTGACCAAATTTTTTACATTCAAACATGACAGAATATGCATATTGACCATTTTACCCTTAACTTTAAATGTTTAAGTTAAAAATACGATTTTACCTTTTATTTTTTAAAATTTGACAAATTAACTTTAACTTGTCAAAAAAAATTAAAACTACAAAATATACAAAATTTATAAGAAAAGTCCTTAAATATTAAAAATAATTAAATTAATTAATTAACATTAAAATTAAAAATCTTTAAAAAAAATAAAAAAATCAATACAATAATAACTAATTTGTGAAAATTCAATAATTCAAAATAACACTTCAAAATAATATTAAAATATAAAAAATAAATTTTATGTATAAAATAAATTATAATAGATTAACAATTAAAAATAAAATAAATTACTAAAGTAATAAAGAATAAAAAATATTTTTTAAAAATATCAAGAAATGAGGCATTATTATTTAAAAATTAAAAATTGTTATTTTTAAAAATAAAATAAGTTATTAAAGTAATTATTGAAGTAATTTTTAATTATTTTTAAAAACTTTTTTTGTCTATTTTTTTCAATTATTATTATTCTATTTTTTTAATTTAATTTATAATTTATTTTTTAATCTTAATTTTATTTTTTTGCTTGAAGATTGAATTACTCCTAATACTATTAAATTTAACTAACAGTTGATTAATAGAATGACTAAATTGATGGATTTTTAAAAAGCTCGGGATCACGCGAGCTAAAAAATAAAATATCGGTCAAAAATTAATAATTTTAAAAAAATTAAGAACCAAAATAATTTTTACCCTAATATATATATGCTAATCCCTTGAAGTGAGGACGTGGAAGTTCTGCCCTGAGGATTAATTTATCTCCCAAAATAATTTGACTTTAAATTCCTTATTACCATTAAATTTTCATTAAAAAAGGTGACATGGCATAAGAAACAATTAAAATAATTATTATATTATAGCTTTAGATTACAATAAATTATGAAAAGAATAAAATCTAAAATTTGTAGGACTTTCAAATTTCCTTTTAATTTTAATTTAAAATTGTATATTAAAGACTAAAATACCCCCGTATGATTAGCTTAACGAAAGTCAATTAACAGTCAGCTAACTGCAATGGAGTTTTACTAAAATCAACTAACAATTGGGGGTTTTTGCCAAAGTTTAAAATAAGAGGATTATTTTTGGAGATTACTCGAACCTGAAAAGAGTTTCTTGCAAATCTCCCTCCACCGCAAATGGATTAAAGAATTAAATTACTGAGTTAAGATTTTTAACAAGACTTAAAAGAAAACAGAATGACTAACTACATTTTAAAGACGACATCAAAATAATTGTTTTTTCTTTAAGACGTGTTTAATAGTCAGAGATACTAATAAGAGAAATGAAACTTAATTCATGATGGGTGATTACATTGTTTAAATATTGTTAAGAATCAAGTTACGTTGACCTTACGCATAAATTGATAATTAACATCCCGCTAGGAAGGTAACTTAATTCCCCCTCTAACTTAAGAAATAAGAGTACATTTATCAATTGGGAATAAAAATAAAAGAGAATCAATTTCCATAGGAGGGGGAATCAAATTCTATTTCCAATATGAACTTAATTTCTAATTTGTATATGAGTACCACGTAACTTGATTTCCAACCATTTTTAGTAAACATGGTAAAAAAAATCAAGAATTAAGTTTTGTTTCCTTATTAGGATTTCTAGTTGGTAAACGCACTCGAAGTTCATTTTTTGATTCCCTTTAAAATCATTTCTGATTAGTAAACACGTCATTAGTAAAAATCTTAAGATATTTTTATTTAGGTAAAAAAAAATCAAGGTTGAAGAAAGCGGCATAAATTGCCAACGCGATTTGGAGTGAAGTGGCGGTTTAAGAGGTGAAGGGGAAGGCGGGGTCGCGGTTTGAGCATAAGCAAGGCTGCTCACGGCAGAGGAAGAAGAGGAAGAAAATTTGTTTTAAAACCTAAACCCCAAAACGACGCTGTTTTAGGAGTTTAATTATTTTTTTTTTAAAAAAATAAATAACCCCCAAAACAATGCCGTTTTGGGGGTTATGTTTTAATTTTTTCTTTTCTTTTCTTCTTCTTCTTCCTATTCTTCTTCTTCACATCAACCAAATTCGTTCATGTTGTTTTCGATTTGTTTATGATCGGTCGACTACTAGTAGACCGCTTAATCCCTGCTAGGCGGTGGGTCGTCGCCCAACTAGCGCCTAACGCTTTTTGTAACCTTGAAAAAAACTCAATAATTCTAATTAATAAAAATATAAATACAAAAAGTATATTTGAAAAATTGTATCCTTTTATGGTCTCAATCAGAAAGGAAAGAAAAAGTTTATTCTATGTCATCGTCTTTTTATTTTTTATATCATAACCTTATCTCTCATTGGAGAAATGAGAAATGCTTCAATACTCTTGACCCACAATACGCTTTCCACTTAGATCACACTATATGATATAAGTGACCAATCAAATTTAGCATAAGTTTGGAAAAACTTCTTTACTTATTAAAAGAGCAATTTTTAATTCCAAAAGCTCTCTTCAATTTCTTTTGTGTTGTTGCCATTCCAATAAAGTTTTTGGACGATTTAAAAAATTATTTTACGTCTATTAGGAGAAGTTCAAATTTTAAATTTTTTCAAGTAGATCTTTTTTAGATTTTAAATTTTATTAGTTTTACAATATCTTTTTAAACTTAAATTCGTGTCCTCTTTGATAATCATATTAATTCACATAGTTTTTTTAGTTGGTAACCAAATGACCATCCTTATTTTTTTAAAAAAATTTATTTGTAAAAACTCTACTTCTAAAAAATATACTTATAAAAGATTTATTTAGAGAAACTCTTTCAAATAGACCATTAATCTCATTAAACATAGCATGATATTTTTAAAAGATATACCATACATCAGGTGCATTGAAACATTTCCCTCATATTATTTACTGTAGTTTACAACTAGGTCCACCACAAACATCACATTAGGAGAAAGTGAAGGGTGCATTCAATGACTAAGTCAGCATCCAATGTTGCACATTGGATCTAATGAGATTTTTAAGCATAAAACCATATAAAAGTAAAATTAAATCTTTTATTTTAAAAATTGGAAAAAAATAATAATTCTCATTTGAAAAAAGTTCATTCCTTTTTGTTTTTTTTTTTTTTTTAAAAAAAAAATTTGACACCTTTGCGGGTTAGAGGACTACCGGGACGAATCGAGATTAAATCATACAAGTACGGCCCGAACAACTACTCTCAGCAATAGGAGACTAGAACTACTGTGACCAACAGTTCGGACAATTACTCCCAACAACGGGAAAGGTTTACTCTCAACACGGGGGAGAGGTCTACCCATACAATTGTATTTTTATGAACAATGGTAGGAAAATATAATTATATTTCTACATAAAGATTTGAACCTTGGTGGCTTAGAGGATTTTAAGGCCTCCAACCACCAAGGCAAGAGATCTTATAGTTTATTCTTTTTTGTTAAAAAAAAAGAAAGTTTATTCTCTTTCATGAAAAATAGGTTAGAATATAATGTAGTGAAAATGATCAAAAATAACCACTTAATTTTATTAAAATTTATTTTTAAATGTATGTTGATATGTAACCTACATGTCGGAATCTTATTTGATTATATGCGCCACATTTCATTTGAAGCAATTTTTTCAAATATTGTTGGTATTTTGGGCGCCCAAAACTGATGGGCAAATTCAAATAAGTTACCTTACTGCTCATGCAGTTACCCGCCACATACTCATAGAAGAGTGGTGGGTGGATGCTGTAACTGCTGTTCATGCTTGGAAACCAACAAACTAACAAACAGAGGAAGAGCATTAGAGAACAAGAGTAGTAAACAGAGGAATTTTTCCATTCTTGTTTTTGTTCTTCTCCACCAATACACAAACCAAAAGGATGGGTATTTACATTGTGATGTACAAAACGAAATTTCCGATTTCTTGATCGTTCTCTATTCTCCGATCATACAAATATTGCTTTCTACCTGCCATGAAGGAGAAAATCTACCATGTAGACTTCCTGGGAAGTCTTGGTTGCTTTCTACAAATATCTTTTTGTAAATATAACTTTTTTTTTTTTAAATTGTATCGTTACTATCTGTATGGTCCGAATACCTACTTCTATAATTATAATCAAAATATATGACCCCACATTATGGAAGAGAAAATTCCCAAAAAAACTCCCCCACATATGCTGAATGTACATGTGGAATTTGAACCCTACCACTATAATGGATGAGAGAGTGAAGTAATCACTTAAAACTATGAGCGGATCTACGTAAATATAATTCTTATAAATAGAAAATTAACAAATAAAATTAATAATTTAATTATCAATCTTGAAAGAGTTTTAAGTTAGTAGATTGGTATTAAGAATCATAAAAATGTATTTTTGATTTTTTCCGTCTTTCAAATTTCCTGCTTATTCTTAACAATCACATCCCGATAAGGGTGGAACGAAAAGACAGAAATTGGGGGAGTGAGAATTAGGATATTTATTACTATATATAATTTATTTTTTTACAATATTTATATTAAATAAATTTCAAAATTTCTGAAAAGGGCCTGTGGGGTCCGCCCGTGCCCCCGGATGGATGTTAAAAATATTATTGAATATTTTCGATATTATTTCTTAAAATTTTAATTTTCTATTTTTCAAACCTTTAACTTATGTATTAATGTTTGAATTGCTTTAGTCAAAACACGTCACGTGATTTATGATTTTGAGATTGTATGATTGGTTAAAAACTGAAATCACTCCATGTGGTGAATCTTAATTGGTTGGCCCATGTGTGCTTGTCTCCACCATGCTCTTTTTCATCGAAATACCAAATGATGAACAGATTCAAACTTCAACACCTGACACTTGTATTAGCGAACTTAAAATTAATTAAAAAAAATATATTTATATTAAAAATGTTAACATCATATTATTTGTAATTAATAAAAATTAAATTTTGTATCTAGATTCATAGCATACCATTATTATGTATGACTAAAGAAATTAGAATGTATTTAGGGAATCTAATTGGGAAAGTTACTGACATAGACTTAGGACCTTCTGGGGACTGTGTTGACAAATATATGAGGATTCAGGTGTACATCAACCCGAATAAGCTGTTAGAAAGGAGATTAAAAGTGAACCTTGATGGCTCAGGAACAATAAGTATTATAATTCTTAGGTATGAATCGACTTCCATAATTCTGTTTTAAATGTGGTATTTTGGGGCATACTTTTTGTGAATGTCCTAGCCTTCATGTTGATGATGCTCTAGCCGCTAACCTGAATCATAAGTTTGGGGTATGTATGCAAGCTATGAGCCCCAGACGATCCCAACTAGCTAGAAATAAAACAGAGGTTGTTCATAACACGGGGCCTGATGTTGTAGCATAGAGAATTAGCTCGACAATACGAACTGTTGGTAAAAGTGGATGGTGATCCATAGAAAATGTAGGAATCGTTTTTCCGTTCTACTAGTCATGTAGCATAATTGGGGTTTAAAAATTTTTATACAGATTGCAAAAGCGATCTGTGACCAATAAAATTTTAGAACTATATTTTCGGAACAATAAAAAAAATATATCAAATATATATTTATTTTACATACAGAAAATTGTAATCAATTAAAAGAATAAATAAAATAAGAAACATACCATCGTTGGAAGCTCCTTCGTATTTTTTTCTGCAGCTCCTTCGTCTGTACCACTACGTCTTCCTTACTATGTCCAGGCACCGATAACTTGCGTATAAGCGCATCACGTTGTCAGAAACAGTGAAGATGTAGAATGAAGACGAGTTAGAGAGATACTGTATCTCTCTGGTCACTTTTCTTTTTTCTGTATATCTTACGTAAAAAAAGCTTTGAACGTTAAACTGATATATTGTCATGTTATATTAAAAACTCTTTTTAATATATATTTAAGTTATTAAATTAATAAAAAAATTTTTTAATTAATTTATCAATAACTTTTAAATTTAAACTCTTTTAAATTCAAATAATATTTATTTATTTTATTTAATAAATAAGATAATCCTATTATCTCTTTATTCAAAATAAAATAAACTATTCTCAGACTTTTGAATTTAAACTTTTTAAATTTAAATTTATTTTATTTTATTTAATAAATGAGATAATCCTATTATCTCACTATTCAAAATAAAATATCAACTATGCCCTCCTCTTATGACTAATTACATAATTAAATAATCTTATTATTTAATTGTTATAATTGCCATTATTTAATAATTGAATAATCACATTACTCAATTAACTCCTAACACGTGTTACTTTCGCAACACTATTAATTGGACCATCCAATTAATTATACGTGACCCTTGTTACCTAAATGGATCGGGCTAGCAAGGAGACCTAATGGACCCATAATATTTTGAGCTCCGATAATCCTCGGAATCATTAATTAAACTCTTTAATTAATATTTCTTGATTATCAACTCCGGTGTTATTCCACTAAAAACCCAAAGCTGCATTCTCTCAACTGCGAACGCTTTTACACAGACTAATATCACTCGGTGTCCATCGATATAGCTATTACATATGGTGTGACCCTCCACAGTAGTTCATAATTAGAGCTGGGTCATAATGTCCGTTATACCCCTCTAATTATATATATCCTTTAAACACCATTGATTCTCTAATGAACAATAAATCTTGTTTCCTTACGAAATCAGGAGAGCGCTTATATTGTTCAAGCCCCGAATCAACCTTTAAGGGAACTACTCTATACTTCTCACAAGAAGGAGTGGATTCCACTATTGTGTACAAACCTTCCCAGCCACAAGCCAAATCGTAATCCCAACATACGGAGAATATTGATCGGGACTAATCATTCGACATCACCCATGGTATATCAAAGATCACGATCTAACCTAAAGGAGTCGATAAGACACTCAGAATTGAGATCACCCACATATAGCCATCATAAGTTGATGTATATGAATCTCATCGGTAAACGGATCTTGGTGAGAGATTCATATAGATCATGGCCCAGTCCTATATGATCACATCATAAGGTGCCTCCATTCCCATATCTCTATATGAATGATTCAGGATAAAATCATCGTACAATACAGAATGGACCGCAGCTATAGATTAACTACGAATAAAGTACCCAGCTTTATTTGCTATCTATGGACTCTTTAGATTGTACATCTCTTACTGTATCCATCTGTATATGACAATCATATACACAGTATGAGATTACATCCGGCAATCTAGGATGTTATAATGCACAAGTTTATATAATATAAATGACACGATAAGAATGAATTGAACTCTTCTTTTATTTATTTATAAAAAACCATTTACAAATTACATCTTTAGGGCAAAAACCTCAACAGAAAATTGTGCCAAATTTAGATGCTCAATATGTTTAACTTCTGGTGGACCATGAAGAATTAGAGGGTATCGATCAAGCTTTGGTTGTGGAGAGAATTGGAGATGTAAATAAGGGGCTGCCAGCGTCTGAGCCAAATCAAGATGTTGACATACCTGTTCATCACGTGGCGCCATTAGGTGTGCATGGCTTATATGTGGAGGATAATAAGACTGTTCATGTGGGGGATAGTAGATAAGGTGCGAGTGGGATGCCATTGCAAGTGGATGGGGAAGTCCCTATATTGGGAGGGTCCATCAGGCGTGGTCAGTGGAAACGAATAGCTCGTAAGGGAATGGTTTTTGATACTGTTCCTGGTACAAAATTGGTATTGGGCAAGCGACAAAATAATGTTATAGAACCAGAAGACGGTTCTACTTTGAAAAAAGGTAAATGTGTGGTGTCAGATGATTGTAATATGCATATTATATCGGCATGACCGGATAACCCAGCCTGTCGGTCCTATGACAATATTTTAGAATGTCCGGGGTTTGGGTAGTGACTGCGCATTCCAAGTTCCACAGCGTTATACACAAGACATCAAAACCGAGGTTTTTTTTTTATCAGAAACTATTTCAGATATTAGACATATTAAATTGTTGCGAGCTAAATTAGATTTTGTAGGAAAGCTAGTGGTTGAGCGGGTCAGGCGGAGTGGTGGTTTGTGTTTATTTTGGACGAATGGAGTGGACGTTACTTTGCTATTTTTTGGTAAATTTCATATTGATTTCCAGGTTCCGTCAGGACGTAGTAGATGCTGGAGGTTGATCGGGTTTCATGGTAATCCGAATGCGACCCAATGTGTCTATCCTTGGACTCTTCTTCAGAGAGTAAGAGGGTTGCCGTCTTTACCTTGGGGGTGTGTTCTTAGCGACTTTGAGAAGTCTGGGGTGGTTCAAGGCCGAGATCATTAATTGTGAACTTTCATAATGCTATTAATTCTTGTGGTCTTCAAGATCTTAGGTTTATCGGACCAAAGTTTACGTGAAGTAATAGGCGGGAGGGGGTGGCTTTAGTACAAGAGCAGATCGATAGGTGTGTTTAGCTTGGAAGCAAAGTTTCCCCGCTTCGACAGTGACTCATTTGCCTACTGGCGTTCGGATCACTGTCCGATTATTTAGATGTTCTTTAGGTTGCTTCAGGTGGTGATGATGGGGGTGTTTAAGAGGGTAACAGTTTCATTATGAACAATATTGGTGTGATGATTGTAGTGGCCAAAATCAGTAAGGCGCAAAGCCTATTCAAAACAAGGATGAGGCCCAAAGCCATGAAGGGTTCTCCACATAGTCCAACATATAGCCCAGGCCCAAGAGCACAACTCACTTACATACCAGCCGTACCATACATGTCACACGACAAACTCATGTCGAACCATCCGTAGGCTCATAGCTTGACACTGTGGAAGCTTGAACTATTAATCGCTCGACACCATGATTCAGGTCGAGCGAACCTCCCAGACCACTTGGTTTGGAACCTACCATGGGCCGCCATAACGTCGTCAGACGTACCCCCACTTCAAAAGAAGTATCGAGCTACCCTACAGTACGTAGCCTTACAACCTTCCTGGCAACCCGTCCCATGTCCAAATGGTTGATCCGTTAACCCGAGCCATAAACCATTAGACTTCAAATTAAAATCTGATGGAACAAGTGAATAAGGCAATCAACCCTCCTTGATTTGGGCCGAGGAACCAGAAAGCATGATCCACACCTCCCCCTAATGGGTGAATCAGCCCCTATAAAGGGAAGTGAGTGAAGGTTCACGCGAACTTAACCAGATAACGAGACATTAAAAGACTTTCAGCTATCGAGCGGAGAAATCACTCTCAGACCGATTCCGACCAAACTCCGACCATACGCCACCGCATCTTGAACTCAACCACGGTTCACCACCCGTTCTATACTATCTACGTCGGTTATTTCCTAATAATCAGGAAATATCTCTACCCTTTTTATTATACGCCTTCCATTATTTTTGATACGGTTAACTGACTTGACCGTCGGAGTGTCTTTGGCCGGCATTACCACGGTGTCCCAAGTGTCCTACGAGTCACTTGTGTTCTATCCTTGCATGTTGTAATGCCCTGATCATCACCCCAACGTTTTTCGCGGTCTACAATGATGAAGAATGCAAGAAATTGGTTGAACGTGCTTGGGTGCAGGCTATTGGAGGATTGGACGATCTAATCTTAAATATTTTGAATTGTTCTTCTTGTTAGGATTTATGCCCTAAACCTTGTAATATGTAAATGTTATAATATACATAAATAAAATGGAGTTGTTTTTCATTCTATATATATTCAATTGTTTGCATCATTCATTTATATCATATGTGTAAAATATTCAAAATTGCCGAATGTAATCTCAAATCGAGGATATGAGTGTCATATATATAATGATTCAATCTGAGATGTACAATTTAAAGAATCTGTGAGAATAAATAAAGTTGGGTACTTTATTTGTGGTTAATTTCCAGCTGTGGTCCATTCCGTAATGTACAATGCTCTTATCCTAAACTACTCATGTGGTGACACGGGAATAAAGACACCTTATATGATGAGATCATATACGATAGGGCCACGATCTATATGAATCTTTCGACAAGATCCGTTAAATGAAGAGATTCATATATATAGACAAAATGATGTGAAAAATGTGGATTTGTATACTATGACAACCTAGAGGAGGTGGGTGGGTGTGGTGAATAGATTTATTAACAAATATTGCGAAATTAAGAATAATAAAACCATTCAACACATAATGCATAAATTTTAGCATGGAAAATCTCAACATGTCAAAAACCATGGGACCAACTCGTAAGCCACTTAACACATCCACAAAAATTTCACTAGTTGGTATATCGTTTACAACTCACATTGATTAACCATTCAATCACACGACTCTTGTTATAACCCAATACTACCTACTCGTAGGCCTTTTACTAGTAAATCCTGTAGATGCTGCTCAGAGGCTCTGCGCACTCTAAGTCTTGATGTTCCTTTCACCTGGTCAAAGAAACAATAACCCCCAATTTATGAGATCAGATCTATGTACTCAATTAAACATGAACAATCAAATAATATGTATGATCAAAACATATTATGAATAGACTATGCAATTAAGCTCAATGCAAAGAAGAATAGTTTATATAAAAAAACCCTATTTTCTCTCACAATAACATGAAACAACGAAGCATCAAAATAAAAAAGACATGTGAGAAGAATAAGATAAATTCAATGAATAATAGAAGAGAGTAATAGTGAGGCTTAGTAAAAGAGACTTACTTGGCCTAAGCAATTCAAAACAATAAGTTCACTATTTATAATAAACACTAGAAATCCTAATTCCAATTGTAGTAGCCAAAATATGTCTGGCCCAAGGTATGTCCCAAAGACAAAGTCCAGAGCTAAAAGTGGGACTACACTCTCATGTGGTACGACGGTGGACCACTACGAAGACCATGTCGTCGTACGACATGAAGCACTGTCATGTAGTACGACGATGGACCACTACGAAGTCCATGTTGTCGTACGACATACATACGACATGAAGCACTCTCATGTAGTACGACGATGGACCAGTACGAAGACCATGTCGCACGACATGAAGCTCTCTCATGTAGTACGACGGTGCTACATATCCCACACATCCGAGTAGCATCAAGGGATATAACTCAATATCCACACTTGGTAGAGCTCCTATGTAGCACGACATGCCCTTCTCATGGTGACGTCCAAACAGCATATCATGCGACACGCAATCATGGTCCAGATTGACAAAAACCTATATGTCGTACGACATAGAATCTCCGTCGCTTCGAGGGAGACCAGATCGTGATCTACTTTGAAATGGGTCTTACAAAGCCATAATGACACTTGATGGCAGCTCAATCAAAAGAAGCACCCAGATGCTTTCTTAGTGGAAAACAGAGAAGAGAGAATGATGAGATCCCTCAAAAGGGAGAAGCATCAATCTCCTATAAAGAGAAGGATAAATCCCTAATCAGAGGGGGACCCCCCGAAAAACGGAAATCCAGAGATTACTAATAAAAAAGCCACACCCTCCGGCCATTGTGGATCTTCTCCGATCACCCTCCAACCTTACATCTCCTTTGATCAATGAGACCCCAACTGCCAAGATAGCAGGAAGTATTTCTCACTCATCTCCATTTACGAGCATTACACATTTATTAGCATTCGCTAACTTGACTGTCGGAGTGACTTTGGCCGGCACCACCCCGGTGTCCCAGACGTCTTGCGGGTCATATGCGTTCTGTCTTTGCAGGTTGTAGTGTCCCATGTCCCCGAACGATTTTTGAGGACTACAATTTGGCGCCCACCATGGGGCCCGACAATCTCTAAACAAGCAAAGGTAGAACGCAGCAACCCCGACTATGTCATCTGACGATTTTCATCACGATGCGATGGAGGTTAGGGTACAACTCATCATATCCCATATGCAAGAGAATACCCAAAGGCTCCAAGCACTCGAACAAGAGAATCAACGAGTGTTGGCGGAGAACCAAGAATTGCAAAATAGGATCAATTCGCTCACTGTCGTACGACCGTTCGGAGACGCTTCAACATCCCAACCCTTGCCATTTGAGCAAGCCGCTCACGCTACTTACTACGTGTCAGTCCGCCCAGACGAACAAGGTACTACCGCGAGAGACCTCGATCCAACCCACGTAGGCTCAGAGCCCAACATTCGAGTCACGAATGGACCGCACATCGTCGCACGACATACGACGGACAACACACCAAATGGGATGGGAGGACATCGATCAGACGACATGGCAAGAGCTACACAAGGAGTGCCGCCTATGTCCGCCCCCAATGGCAACGTCGGCTCAACCCAACCAACCATCCCGCTATAAGGAACGCCATCCGGCCCTTCGCATTCGGCGCCGTCGAACCCGAACCAAGTAAGTACCGAGCCAACCTTGGCTAACCGGGACTTGGCACGAAGGTTCACAGAGATGGAAGCACTCATCCAACGCATTCCGGGAATGCCCACTCCTATAAAGAAAAGTGCGGCCAATAGTTTTGCCGACTCTCCCTTCGTCGACACAATAGCATTGGTGGAGATGCCAAGGAAATTCAACTTTTCAGGTATGAAGCAGTACGACGGTATGACGGATCCCGATGAACACATTGCGCAGTATCGACAACGAATGTTCACGGCCGCCATCCCTCGTGACCTTAGGGAAGCATGCAAGTGCAAAGGTTTCGGTTCGAGCCTCGTAGGACCTGCCCTACAATGGTACACTAACCTTCCCAATGTTTCCATCAACTCTTTTGGCCAGCTGACTGACACCTTCGTAGAGTAGTTCGCTAGTAGCCGAAAGCTAGAAAACAATCCGACGACCTTTATAGAATTAGCCAAAGGAGGGGTGAACGCCTACGAGACTTTGTTGGCCGGTTCAACCATGAAAAATTGTTCATCCCTCATTGCAACTAGGCGACAGCCATATCAGCCTTCCGCAAGGGTCTACTCTATGATTCCTACCTATACAAGGAGCTCACCAAATACCCTTGTAAAACCGTGGAAGACGTTCTAGCCAAGGCATGGGCACAGATAAAATGGGAAGAAGACGAATTAAACTATAAACCTAGTAGAGCGAGCTACAAGGAAGATAAGTCGGAGAGGATAGTCGAACAACGAATTAACACCCGACGTAGCGGGCCATACCCAACCATACCCCGAAGGGACGGCCGTATAATGTACGAGCGCCGGCGCGACGATAGACCACCAAGGCCGTTCGTTCAGCCAAAAAACATAACACCAGAATACAATTTGAACATCAGACCAACAGAGGTAGTCGCTATACTAAAGGGAATGGGTAGGTCGGTTCGATGGCCAGATAAGATGATGAGCCCGCCGGATCAAAGAGATAACTCCAAATGGTGCGAATTCCATGGCGACCACGGCCATCGGACTGAGCATTGCGTGGCGCTATGATTGGAAGTGGTCGAACTACTCAAGAAAGGTCACCTTAAAGAATTCTTGACTGACAAAGGTAAGCAGACTTTTCTGAACAAGGATAGGTTACGCGACATTGTTTCAATCCCACCACCAGAACCTTCCAAACACGAGAGAACTGTGAATGTCATATCTGGCGGATCAGAAGTGAATGGAGTAACATACTCAGAGGTAAAGCGCCACTCACGGCAAGCCGGTCGTATGGACGTCCAACGAACCCACGCGTCGGATCCCACGTGTAACTACCCAATCAGTTTTAGCAGCGATGAGCATATGGACTTGTTCAATCCCCACCACGACGCGCTAGTCATCTCACTGACGGTGGCCAAATGTTTGATCAGGCGGATCCTAGTAGACAATGGAAGCTCAACAAATGTACTCTTCCTCGGCGCATTGAAAGAGATGCATATCGATGAGTGTAACATCGTACGTCGCTCCACAATCCTTGTAGGATTTAGTGGAGAACACAAGAACACTCTGGGAGAGATCACCCTTCCTGTATACGCGGAAGGTGTCAACTTGAACACTCGTTTCCTCATCTTGGACTGTCCGTCGTCCTACAACATAATCATGGGTCGCCCGTGGATTCATGAGATGAGGGCAGTCCCCTCAACATATCATCATGTCATCCGTTTTCCTACCAGGTGGGGAGTTTATGAGATCTGAGGGCAGCAAAAGACCTCGCGTGACTCCTACCAGAACACTCTTAAAAGCAGGCCGTTCGACTTATAGCAATTACAGAGTGAGAGCACCCCCACCAACAAAGACGGACCAGATATGGAAGAACTTGACGAAGTGTCCATACATCCAAATTTTTCAGACCACAAAGTTAGTATCGGATCCCGCCTTCCACAAAATATCCGAGCAAAGCTACTCAGCTTCTTGACGGCATGGCACGACAGCTTTGCATGGTCACACGCAGACATGATCGGCATTAACCCCGAAGTCCTAGTGCATAGGTTGCAAGTCGACCCGAATCATCCACCTGTGAAGCAAAAGAGAAGGAAGTTCGCACCCGAGCGCAACAAAGTTATAAATGAAGAAATCCAAAAGCTAATTGACATTGGCTCAGTGAGAGAAGTAAATTACCCAGACTGGCTCGCAAACGTAGTAGTAGTGAAGAAAAAGAATGGGAAGTGGCGAGTTTGCATCGACTTCACAGACCTCAACAAGGCTTGTCCGAAGGATTCCTTCCCTTTCCCACACATTGACATGATGGTGGACGCTACAGCAGGCCACGAACTATTGAGCTTCATGGATGCATTCTCCGGTTACAACCAAATCCTTATGCATCCAGACGACCAAGAGAAGACTTCTTTCATCACGGAGCGCGGCATTTTTTGCTACAAGGTGATGCCGTTCGGCCTCAAGAACGCTGGGGCAACCTACCAAAGATTAGTCAACAAAATGTTTGCAACCATGCTCGGACAGACTATGGAGGTCTATATCGACGACATACTGGTAAAATCATTAGTAGCAGATCAACACCTCGACCACCTCCGGCAGTCGTTCGACATCATCGACAAGTATGGGATGAAACTTAATCCAACCAAATGTTCCTTCGGAGTTTCATCAGGAAAGTTCCTTGGCTATTTAGTAACCAAGAGGGGCGTCGAGGCCAACCCGGATCAACTCCGATCCGTCATGGATCTGAGGTCCCCCAAAAGCATCAAAGACGTACAAAAGTTGACCGGACGGCTCACGGCCCTCAGCCGATTCAACTCAAAGTCATCCGAAAAATGTAAGCCTTTCTTCGATGCTCTAAGAAAGAGCAAGTCATTTGATTGGAATCAAACAAGCGAGGACGCATTCCAAAACATAAAGAGCTACCTAGCAAACCCTCCCCTCTTATCCAAACCTAAGGAAGGAGAGACCCTCCTACTCTACCTCGCTGTATCTGAAACGGCCGTCAGCGCAGTACTAATAAGGGAGGAGGATGGCAAACAACTCCCCGTATACTACATCAGTAAGACCCTACTCGACGCAGAGACAAGGTACACTCAACTTGAGAAATTGGCCCTCGCGCTAGTCACAGCCGCAAGGAAATTAAGGCCGTACTTCCAATGCCACACCATTAGTGTACTCACTGCCTTCCCCTTGAAGAACGTCCTACATAAACCCGAACTATCCGGCTGTCTAATGAAATAGGCCGTGGAGCTGAGCGAGTACGACGTGAACTACCAACCTCGTACGGCGATCAAGTCGCAAGTGCTGGCGGACTTCATAGCAGACTTCACGCCCGGGATTCTGCAACGAGCGTAGGAAGAACTTTGCACCATGTCGTGCGACACACCAAATGAGGAATGGAGTTTAGCAGTTGACGGATCAAGTAACGCTAGAGGCAGTGGGCTAGGGATAGTACTTGCTTCCCCTGCAGGACACGTCGTCGAGAGGTCCATCCGATGTGGATTCAAGACCACCAACAACGAAGCCGAGTACGAAGCCCTCATAGCCGAGCTCACCTTGGCAAAGGACTTACTCGTCGAGCGAATAAAGGTGCGTAGTGACTCTCAATTAATTGTGAGACAATTGCAAGGGTCCTATCAAGCTCGGGACTTGAAAATGTCGGCCTACTTGACCTTGGTAAAAGAGCTACAAGCTTCATTCGAGTCATTCGACATCGAGCAAATACCCAGATCCGAAAACGCGCATGCTGACACGCTCGCCAATCTTAGATCCGCACTAGATACCACGATTGAACGAACCATTCCCATGGTGTTTGTCCAATGGCCAGCTGTGTGGAAGCCAACAAAGCTCGAAATCAAGCCAATTTCGGATGAGCCAACTTGGATCACCCCGATCTACAACTACTTGAGGGACGACACCCTCCCATCCGACAAGGTAGAAGCATAAAGAATTAAGATCAAGGCTGCCCGATTTTCTATAATAGAGGGTCAACTTTACAAGCGAACCTACTCCGGGCCCTACCTCAAACGTATCGACCCAATCGAAGCTCAGCAAGTACTCAAGGACTTACACGAGGGGCAATGTGGGAATCACTCGGCCGGGAGAAGCCTAGCCAATAGAGTAATCACGGCCGGGTATTACTGGCCCACAATGCGGTCCGGAGTTGCACGACCTCGTCAAAAGATGCGACCCGTGTCAGCGCTTTTTCCACGTTTCACATCAACACCCAGAAAGACTCCACCCCATCTCAGCACCATGGCCCTTCATGAAGTGGGGCATGGACATAGTAGGAAAACTGCCCGTCGCTACCGGAGGCAAGGTCTACATGCTAGCCGTGACCGATTACTTCACAAAATGGGTTGAAGCCGAGTCATATGTAAGAATCAAAGACTCCGAGGTAAAGAGATTTATTTGGAAAATGTCATATGCCGCTACGGAGTTCCAAAAGAAATAGTCACCGACAATGGCTCACAATTCATCTCATACGATTTCCAAGACTTTTGCGACAAGTGGAACATCAAACTAAGCTATTCAAGTCCGAGATACCTTCAAGCTAACGGACAAGCAGAATCCACCAACAAGACAATCATGTCCACCCTCAAGAAGTGACTTGACCAATACAAAGGAAAGTGGGCCGACGAGCTACAAGGTGTGCTATGGTCTTACCTTACGACGGTCAGAACATCAACAGGGGAAATACCATTCTCTCTATCTTACGGCTCAGAGGCCGTCATAGCAACAGAGGCTGACTACCCTTCTTATAGGATACGACACGCGACAGAAGAAGCAAATAACAGAGAGTTGCTGAGCGAACTTGACACAATCGACGAGCGTCACGACAAGGCCGCAATCAGATTAGCCGTATACCAACAAAGAGTCGCCCGCCATTATAACAGAAACATTCGTCTCAAATCATTCCATATTGGAGATTGGGTCCTTCGCTGCGTCTTCCAAAATACAATGGAAAAAGAAGCAGGTAAACTCGGTCCTACGTGGGAGGGACCATACCAAATCACCAATATAGTTGGACATAGAGCCTATAAACTACGATGTATAGATGGCATGGAGATCGGCAATAGCTGGAACGCATGCCATCTAAAACAATATCAGTTTTAAAATATATATATATATATATATATATATATATATATATTTTGAACTTTATCACTCGACAACATGGAACTCTCTTCCCCATCGGAGGGTCGTTGGTAAACCCAACGGCCGACACTAACCTTTTTATACAGGTCAGCATTGCAAAGCCGATCTTAACTACGCACTTAATCAAAGTTGTAGCATGCAACTAAGAAGTTACACACTCCAACTGGGGCAATTCAATATCATAAAAAGCAAAGTCTACGACAAGACTCGACCACGACCTACATTCAAGGTCTCCATCTCCAAACGGTCACACGACCCGCATTCAAGGTCATGGACCGCGACCTGCATTCAAGGTCTCTATCTACAAAATGTCACACGACCCGCATTCAAGGTCATGGACCGCGACCTGCATTCAAGGTCTCCATCTCCAAACGGTCACACGACCCGCATTCAAGGTCATGGACCGCGACCTGCATTCAAGGTCTCCATCTCCAAACGGTCACACGACCCGCATTCAAGGTCATGGACCGCTACCTGCATTCAAGGTCTCCATCTCCAAACGGTCACATGACCCGCATTTAAGGTCATGGACCGTGACCTGCATTCAAGGTCTCCATCTCCAAAGGATCACACGACCCGCATTCAAGGTCATAAATAAAAACGCATTACCATACACATAAAAATGATCATGAAAGACGTACGACATTTAAGAAAATTAACATACATAATATATTAAAAATATCGTTCGACAGAGCCCTCAAAAAAAAAAAAAAAAAACATCGTTCGACAAAGCGTTATATATTACAACCCATTATGGGGCAAGATCATCATGCTCTCCAGTCGGCTGAACAGCCAAGGCTACGACGGTCGAACCCTCTGGAGGAGGAAGGATGGACTTTTCACCAACAGGTTTATCATCAGGTTCATCCTCATCAGAGCGCGACAGCTCTTCATGGTCGGCGATCCAACTATCAACCTTCCACTCGGTCGTACGACCGTCCCTGTACTCCCTCATCAAATCTGCACTAGTCTTAATGACCGCATTGAGGACGTTATCCTCCGCCTTGTCGTACAGGGAGTCGTAGTCCGCCTCCTTAGCCTTCAGCTTGGCTTCCAGCAAGTCGACGCTCGACTTCAGCTTGTTCAACTCTAGGGTAGCCTCTACCGCACGACTTGAGGCCTCAAGCGCAGTCTTTTTGGCCTCAACATTCGAAGCCTTCAACTTATCGTTATCAGCCTTGAGGCTCTGATTGCTCACCTTCAGATCCTTCACCTTCTTGAGGGTAAGACCCAGCTCTTCCTTCAGATGAACGTGCGACTGAAGAGACTACAAAAAATAAATATACCAGTCAGAACAAATTCTAAAATATTCAATGAAATATACAAAATGTACCCGTCGTACGACCGTACCTGGAAAAGGTGGCCAAGACCCCAATCAGCAGCTTGGGAAAGACCCATCTCCTTGAGGCGACTCTTATCTTCGGGCAGCAGCAGTCGCTCGACCTGTGGAAGGATCGACCCCACGTCAGAATACGCAGAGGCATCCTGCGAAAAGACTAGGTCGACTGACGCATCGACCCCCGAAGATGAATCCTCCCTCCTCCGTTTCTTTCCAGTTGAAGAAACATCAAGGGAGGCCTTGGCTCGACTTGATGGAGAGGTGGAGGAGTGGAGGCCACTTGGTCGCTCGACTGAGCCTTCTTCTTCCCCTTCTTTTTCTCCCTCAGCCTCCTCATCGCATCATCAGCTGCAGGCGCGGCGATCTCTCCAGCCATGATATCAACTGCAAATCGTCGCTCGATGTATGAGATTGGAGTCAGAAATCGTGTGCCGTACAATCGCTCGACACAATGTCTGACCCTGACAAACTCCACTAAGTTTTTGAATGCAGGGTAGGGGGTACCTGGCTCGTTGATCATACTGAAATTCCAGAGGTGACTTGGCCGCAGATTTTCCTCCGCCAATATACTCCTCCAACTTCTCTCCTTGACGTCGTACGACAGCACCTTCTCTGTACGCGTCACACACGTTAATCCAACAACTGCTTGAGGTGCTCATGTGTTCACTACAAAACAAATAAAGAGTTAGTAAAAATAATAACAAAAGACAGTCGTACGACGCGACTAAAATAAAGACCCACCAGCCTTGGACCAGGTCGCACGAACAACAGTATCCCCGAGAGGCTAATCGACAAGTAGGCCCCTCGCAAAGAAATACCTATCCTTCCACAACCTATCATTTGTCGTTAACTCCGTAATGAGGTGTGTTCTGTTGGGCCGGAGGTTCAAGTTATAGCGCCGCTTTTCTGTGTCGTGCTCCCACACGGTGTACGAGTAGAACAGATCAGGTAGCTCGAAGACTATTCCCTCCCTCGTACACAACAGCTCGAGCGCCAGCAGGATCCTCCAACTGTTGGGCATCAGCTGCCCTGGGGCAAGCTCAAAATGATCGAGCACTTTCCTCAGTAGTCCGACTACTGGTAACCTGAATCCAACCCGCTGGAACGGGAACTCGTAGAAACAGGTCCATCCTGGGATGTCCCAATCTGGCCTCTTCTCCTTATGTGGCGCCCTCAGTGCGACACCATCGGGTATACCATAACTGAATCGGAGGCGCATGACATCGTCCTCAGTTAGCACGCTTGCTGGATTATTCAATAGCAAGCCTAGCGGCCTACTAGGTCCCATTGGACATGGGCCAGCCGCGTTGCCCAATAGCTCGACTAGGGGCATCCCCATAGGCACGTCGTCCGTCACACGCGATGTACCCGCAAGAGAAACAGTCAAGGTGTCGTACGACGAGGACGCTATTGTCACCTCAGCACTTGCTGCCTCCGACTTTCCCCATGAGTCGTACGACAGATCTATTGGATCGTCGTATCCGCGCCCAGAGGTACTGGAAGGACTATCATCACCTCGACTTGACATCGAAACCTACAAGTCGAACGACAGTAGCCACGGTTAGTAATTACAACCTAAACCAAAGACCTGGCACGACCTAATATCAGCTCCCAAGACTGTTAAGAAGGTCGTGCGACCTATACGTCTTGGCTACTGTCGTGCGACCTAGACTCTACAAACAAGTTATATGTTAAACTAAGTTTTATTTTTGGATCTAAAACAATATTTTTCAAGTTCTTCTCAAAAGCTATTCGAAGAACACGAAAAATATCCAGAAAACAAAAAATGCAAATATGAGAAGTCAAATATTGCGAGAACAAGAAAAACTTACCAATAGAGCAAAAACGACCACTGCCTCGCCGGAATAAATGTAAGAAGGGCAGAAAACGAGCAATAAACGCCGAAAAATACTTGCTCAGGCGACTGGTTTCTAGAGAGAGAAAGAAAAATAGGGAGAAGGCGAAAAATTGAAAATGGAGAAGAAAGAGGAAGGGCGGCAATTAAAAAGAAGCATATGCTTACGTGTCAGCTTCTCATTGGACACACACTCCCATAACTTATCATTAGCCAAGCATGCATGCTGCCCATAAAGACCACATTTATTTCGGCGCAGATATCGAGGAGTCATTTGAAGACCAACCACTCCTTCTCTAAGTGATATTGTCGTACGACAATGGAAAAACTTACGCATTGTCATCTACTCACAAACACTGATACATTCTCTCAGAAAGACAGAGTCGTGCGACAATGTGGAACCAGTTTTAAAGTTCACACATACATATCCATGTCTACATGTCGTACGACGCAAACCCCTTGGCTTTTCTAAATCCAATGCGTTTGGGGGCAAACTGTAGTAGCCAAAATATGTCTGGCCCAAGGTATGTCCCAAAGACAAAGCCCAGAGCTAAAAGTGGGACTACACTCTCATGTGGTACGACGGTGGACCACTACGAAGACCATGTCGTCGTACGACATATATACGACATAAAGCACTCTCATGTAGTACGACGATGGACCAGTACGAAGACCATGTCGCATGACATGAAGCTTTCTCATGTAGTACGACGGTGTTATATATCCCACACATCCGAGTAGCATCAAGGGATATAACTCAATATCCACACTTGATAGAGCTCTTATGTAGCACGACATGCCCTTCTCATGGTGACGTCCAATCAGCATATCATGCGACACACAATCATGGTCCAAATTGACAAAAACCTATTTGTCGTACGACATAGAATCTCCGTCGCTCCGAGGGAGACCAGATCCCTCAAAAGGGAGAAGCATCAATCTCCTATAAAGAGAAGGATAAATCCCTCATCAGAGGGGGACCTTCCGAAAAACGGAGATCCAGAGATTACTAATAAAAAAGCCATACCCTCCGGCCATTGTGGATCTTCTCCGATCACCCTCCAACCTTACATCTCCTTTGATCAATGAGACCCAAACTGCCAAGATAGCAGGAAGTATTTCTCACTCATCTCCATTTACAAGCATTACACATTTATTAGCATTCGCTAACTTGACCGTCGGAGTGACTTTAGCCGGCACCACCCCGGTGTCCCAGACGTCCTGCGGGTCACATGCGTTCTGTCTTTACAGGTTGTAGTGTCCCATGTCCCCGAACGATTTTTGAGGACTACAGAAATAAAGATCAATTAGGTTTTCTAAATCCACAAGAAAGGTAATTAATACTTTTCTATTAAAAAGATATTATCAATCCTAAAAATAAAAGATTAATTTATTAGGTGATTCTCTTGCTTTCAAATACCATAAAAACATTCTTGATGGACAAGGGAACATTAAACACTTGTTTGAAAGACTTTAGGGGACTTAAAACAGTCAAGACAACAATCTAACCCATTTAGATTTCGGCCAAGACAGCCCCCGCACGCCTTAGGCTTGTAGGCACACCTGTGGCGTGTGGCTACTGCTTGGCACGCACGCCATAGGCGTATGGCCATGCCTAGGGCGCAGTCTTGCTGCCCCGTTTCCCCTATTCAGCTGTTTCTAGCTGCTCTTGACTCCATTTTGAGCTAAGCGAACTCTAAGTAAACGACCTTAGATTTTTTTTGTTCTTTATACTGTTGGAAAGATATGGATGTCTAGTTTCATTCTCAAAAAATCAAAGACCAATTGAATGTCTAGATAAAAAGTTATGCCCATTGAAACATCCAAATGTCAGTTAAATACAAAATATATGAAATTAAATCCAAAACTAGACAATAAGACTCAAACACTTATAAAACATTAAAACCAACATGTTCGCACTCAAATGCAAATGTATGAACATGTTATAAGTGTGTGTGTGTGTGTGTGAATCTTATCTGATCTCAAGAATTAAAGAGTATCGTTTTTTCGAAACTTATCTTTAAGCTCGTTCTTGAGTCTTCTCAGAAGCTTTCTGTCTTTGCATGATTTCTTTGAATCTTCATTACGCCAAATCATACTCTAACAAAGCTAAATAAGAATTACATAAAAATGTGTTTGCTTACGGAATCACAGCCAATAAAATAATAACCTTATATAATGGTTGTATATGGGTTATATTAATCCTAAGTATCTTATTGACTCCTTCAAGTTAGATCGTGATTTTTGACATACCATGGGTGATATTGGAGTAGCATTCCCGATCAATAACTTTGTATCTTGGAGTCACGGTTTAGCTTGTTGCTGGGAAAGTTTGCACACAAGAGAGGAATCCACTTTTTTTTTTAAGAAGTAGAGTAGTAGTTCCCTTAAAGATTGATACGGAGCTTGAATAATTAAGAACACTCTCCTTATTCCTTAATAGAAAGATAGGATATAATTGTTTGTTATAGAATCAATGATACTTAAAGAAGAATAAATAATTAGAGAGGTATAACGGACTTTATGACCTATCTCTAATTATGAACTACTCGTAGAGGATCATACCATATTTAGTAGCTAACTGACATTTCAGATTGTGTAATACATCTGCAGTTTCAAGAGTGCAACATTGGATTTTTAGTATAGTAACTCCGAGGTTAATAATCATGGAATATTAATTAAAGAGTTTAATTAATATTTCTAAATATTAATGGAGTTCAAAATTGTGGATCCATTAGGTCCCCTTGCTAACCCATTTGGTTATTAGTAACAAGAGTCACGGTTAATTAATTGGATAGTCCAATTAATTGTGTTACAAAAGTGACACGAATAAATTTAGAAAATTAATTAAATAATGTGATTATTTGATTAATAAATTAATAATTGAATTATATCAATAATTATGAATTATGAATTATTTAATTATTAATAGGAGGTCACAGGTTCGAACCATGACTTATACAAAAAGATTAAAAATAATTAAGATTATTTTTATTCTAAAGGTCACTGGTTTAAGTCCTAGTGGTGACCAAATTAAAATAGGATTTTGAATCCTATTTTGACCTGGTAAACTAAAACCCTAGGATCTTGATATAAATAAAGATTTATATTAAGATACAAAGGAACCAAGAAAACATGATACACATAGAGAGAGGTGCGGCCAAAGCAAAAAAAATAAAAAAAATTTGTTTGTTCTTGCAGGTGCGGCCAAACCTAGACGAGCATAAGGAGTTGTGTTCTTGACTTGTGTGATCTCTGATTGTACCTGATTATATTCATGACGTATCTACATATACGTTATCAGACCACGGGACATAGCTCGAAAGGCTTGGTGGTAGAATCGAAATCAAAGACTTAAGAAAATAATCAGGTAAACTGTAAGTTTTTTTTTTTATATCCGTGTATATACAAAAGCCGATCCTAAAAAATATGTTTTCAAAAGGGAAAAGGTTTTGAAACCCTAAATCTTCCGCTGTGTTTTTCGCAATCAAAATCATTTTTTTCCCTACAATTGGTATCACAAACAATTTTGAATATGCAAGGAAAAACTTAAGATAGTTTTTTTTTTTATTCCGTTATGTATGATATGAGTAGGCACCATCTAGACTTCTATAATTGATATATATATTTTTTTATAATCATGAGTTGATTGTTAATTGTATGGTTTGATAGATTATAGGTTTATTATTTTTTATTATTTATCTTAGTAATCAAGAAAGCCAAGTTTAATGGCTTTTCTTGAAATTTATTTTTTTGGTATTGTATGCTGCGAAGCTCGTGATATACGAAAGGATACGGAAAAAAAAAAGGAATAGCGAGGGCAGACAACCCTTACGGATGCGCAACAGCGGCTCCACGTAGGTTACAGCACGTGTAGCTTGATGCTGCGCATGTTTAGGGATTGTCCAGGCAGTTTTTCAGAGCCCTATTAGCTGTGTTTTCCAAAAAAATATTGGTTAATATTGTTCTAGAAGAATGGCAACGGAATGGACCGAAAATAGCAGCCAAAAGGCTGCCCTATGCGCGCAGACAGAAGCTGCGCATGACAGGCTACAAGCACCAGGTGTGTGCACGGTTGTCGCTGTTACAACTATGTGTTCGCAAGGACATGGGCTGTTTTGGGCCCATTCTTAGACCTTGGTTATGTGTTAGGGTAACACTTGGGCCTTGGTATAAAAGACAACAGCCCATAAAAGCCACATGAACAGTCTTGACGCATCCAAGGCTGCTGCATGCATCTTAGCATGCGTGAAGCCTTGAGGCTTGCAAAAGGTCGTCTCGTGGGCAGAAAATATACTGCTGTAATAAAGTGATGGGCCTTAGAATCCAACCCATGAGATGGATCATTTAATATAAATCAAGTTAAATTTGATTAGGAGCCCAAAGTTGCAAAGAGGTGAACTTGAAGAATATTGAAGACTGTGGAATTATAAGAAGACAAAGGAATGCCTTGAATTATTTTTAGGCTTATAAAGACCGTTGTTGTGAGTCGATCTCAATTTATAAGGACCGTTGGCTTCCTAGGCTATCCACTTTTAAGGTTTTCTCAGGTTCTATCTATGGTGAGAATGCATTGGTTAGTGACTTAAAATTGCTTAATAGGGAATGAATTGAAGCGATTATTCGAACCAATTTTTTGCATAATGATGCATTAGCCATTCTTAGCATTCCCTTTTGTTCTTTGCGGGTTGAGGATTCCCTTTTTTGGTATTTTAATTAGTTCGGAAACTATTCTATTAAAAGTGGTTATTGGTTAGGCAAATCTGTAGAGGTTCATTGTAGTAGCTCGGGGTTGGATTCGATGGAGGTGTGGTGGAAATTTTTATAGAGAATTAGTATTCCATTGAAAGTTAAATTGGATTCTGTCTAGATGCAATCTGGCTCGAAGGGGTATGTCTTAGGATGTTGACTGTTCACTTTGCTGCAATAATCCTGAGACTACAGTGCATGCTCTATGAGGTTATAAAGCATTGAAAACAATTTGTCAAGCTTATGGTTTAGTGAGGTCAGTTGTAGAGTTAGAATCAATCCAATTTATTGATTTTTTTATTATTTGCAAAAATTAGCTTTTGCTAGAAGAGTTTGAGTTGTTGTGTGTGTTGTGTTAGAGGATATAGTTTTTTCGTAACAAAATTCTTCATGTGGCACCATTGTTACTTACGGAAGAGGTGGTCGGTTGGGTTGTTTCTTTTTTTATAGGAGTTTTGAGCTGCCCAGAAGAGGCTTTAACCTCTTCTGAGGTTTGGGTGTCCTTCTGTTCGGTGGCAGCCACCTGTTACTAGCTTGGTGAAAATAAATACAAATGTTACTCTTGATGTTTCTAATCAGTTGGTGGGAGTCGGTGTTGCTTTTCGAAATCATCTAGGGCAAGTTTTGGGCTTTCGTGGCAGTAAATAGGGGCTGGTTTTTCAGTAAAGGTGGCTGAAGTGGTTGTTGTTCTTCGAGGATTGAGTTTTGCTGCTGACCTTGGGGTGAGGCTTACTTCATTGAAACAGATACTTTAGGTGTTGTGGATTTGATCAACTTTAAGCTTTATTGTTCTGCGGATGTGGGATTGGTAATCAATGATATTCATGCTAGATTGAGATGTCTTCATAATTGTTATCTCTTTTGTTCCGAGATTAGCTAATTCGGTGGCCCATGAGTTGGCTAAATTAACATTGTTTTCGATTCAGGATAGGTTTTTGATTGATGAAACTCTCTCTGTGAAGTCTTGTGTTCTGGATGATTGGCCATAGTAATTGTTGCTCTTCGTTTGGTTTAATATATGTAATTTTTTCTTCAAAAAAAATTAATACAAAATTATATTTATTTTTTCAAACTTAAAAAATTATATATAAAAAATATAAATTATTTATTTAAATTTTAGTATTTAATATAGAGTAAATAACACTTACCTCCCCTGAGGTTTGCTCAATTATATACAGAGTCAACTTTTGAGTTTATTGACAAAGACCTCCCCTCTCGTTAGTCAACTTTTGGGTTTATTGACAAATACCTCCCCTCTCATTAGTCAACTTTTGGGTTTTTTGATAAAGACCTCCCCTGGTCAACTGTTATATTTGACTAAAATTTACTAAGGGTAGGGAGGTGTTTGTCAATAAACGATAAAGTTGACTCCATTTGTAGTTGGCAAAACCTTAAGAGAGGTCGATGTAATTAGCTCTTTAATATATACTGAAACGTGTTAACATTACCTTTTTTATATATTTCACTGGAACTAACTACACCTTTAAACACTATCAAATTTTATTTCAGCCCTAGAAAATGGCAAAAGAAAATATTAAAGCTTCCGATCTTATACTTCCCATAAAAGGCCCGACTCAGACAAAATAAATCTCTTTTTTTTTTTTTTCGGTTCGTAAAGTGTTGTACCTGAAACAACTAATTAAAAAGAGTAAATTTTGACAAAAACATCCCCTCCTGTTAGTTAACTTTTAGTTTTTCTGACAAAAGCTTTCTCAAGTCAACTGTTATATTTGACCAAATTTTACTTAGGGCATGAGATGTGTTTGTCAATAAATAATAAAGTTGACTTCGCTTGTAGTTGGCAAAATCTCAGGGGAGATCGATACAATTAGCTCAATTAAAAATGAAAAACAATAGTCTTATGATATTTCAAAGTTCAGATTGTTTCATTTGAATAAAATGTGTGGTTTGGATAAAATTATTTTTGAAGGAAATAAGGAGTAATCTAAGAATGGAAATGGTCAAAGGGATAAAACTAAAAGAAAATATATAATAGGGATAATTGCAATAAAGTACCTAACGTTTGGCTATATTACAATAAAATCGTGAGTTTAGCTTTAATTACATGTTAGTACCCTTGACTAAGTTGACCGGTTAAATATGACGGGTTGACTTTGACTTTTTGTGTAAAAAACATAATTGCCCATGGTTTAAAAAAAATAAATTAAATAAAAATTAAAAAAATTAAAATTTTTAAAAATGGATCTCCACTGTCCATCAATGTTGATGGACAATGGAAATACATTTTAAAAAAAAATTTAAAATCAAACAATTAAAAAAAAAATTTGGTGTTCTTGGTGGAGATCCAATCATCTGGATCTCCACCAAGAACATCAAGAACATCAAAAAAAAAAGAAATTTTTGTTCGAACCCAGCAGCTGGGTTCGCGTTAAAATTTTTTTTTTTAATGTTCTTGATCTGTTCTTGATGTTCTTGGTGGAGATCTAGATTGGATCTCCACCAAGAATACCAAAATTTTTTTTTTAAATATTTTTTTAATTTTTTTTAATTTTTTGATTTTTAATTTTTTTTTTAAATGTATCTCCACTGTCCATCAACATTCATTGATGGACGGTGGAGATTCATTTTTAAAAATTTTAATTTTTTTAATTTTTATTTAATTTATTTTTTTAAATCAGGGGCAATTATGTCTTTTTACACAAAAAGTCAAAGTCAACCCGTCATATTTTACCGGTCAACTTAGTTAAGGGTACTAACATGCAATTAAAGCTAAACTCACGATTTCATTACAATATAGTCAAACGTCAGGATACTTTATTGTAATTATCTCTATATAATATTTAGTTATTTCCTCGGATATAGTTATTAAGAAGGTGGTGTCAGGTGTATCATTAGTTGTACTAACTTTAACATATTTTTACTTTTTACCTTTAAGGGTGAGAAAAATTTTGAGTTTATGCCTTCAAAAAAAAAATGTTTAAAGTTAACTAATTTAATGCATATTTTATAATTTGGCTATAATTTTTACTCCAGACATCGAATTAATGCGGTTTTTATTTTGTGGAAAGCTAGCTCTACACCGTTACATATTATAGGAAGGTTTGGGATTCGAACATGTTTAGGTAAAAATGAATATATATTTGTTCCTAATTAGACACGCTTAAATACTTCGTTATTTTAAAAAAATAAAAAATAAAAAATACTTATATAGTCTATGGTAGAGGCAAAAGATTACAATTTTACAACTTATAGTTAAGGGAATTTAGCAAAATTACCTAAAAATAACTTGAAATTACAAATATACCCATCCTCCACTAACTTTTGCATCATATACCCAAAATATTTTTTTGGACAAAAATACCCTCACAATATATTTTTTCACTATCTTCTTCTTCTTCACACGGGTTCTTCTTCTTCACTTGTTCTTTTTTTTACTTCTTCACATTTTTTTTTTCTCTCTTCTCTTTTTCATAGATCTCTTATAAACTAAGTCAAGAAAATTTATATTTCTCATCTCCCTAAACTCTCACATTTGCAAAATCATTCAAATCATCTCACAAACTCCCACCATTAGAAACTTTTAAGATTAGTGGAGAAGAAGAAGAAGAGTAAAATAGAAAAGTGAAGAAGAAGAAGAACAGTTTGCGGCGAAAGAAGAAGATCGGCGCAAGGATGAAGAAGAAGCATGAAGGAAGAAGATGAAAAAAAAAAATCATCGGGCAGGGCTGGCCCGATGAAATTTTCATCGGGCCGGCCTTGCCCGATGAAAGATTTTTTTCATCGGGTCGGCCCTGCCCGATGAAATTTTTCATCTGGCAGGGGCGGCCCGATGAAAAAATCATCGGGCAGGGCCAACCCGATGAAAAATTTCATCGTGCCGGCCTTGCCCGATGAAATTTTTCATTGGGCCGACCCTGCCCGATGATTTTTTTCATCGGGTCGGCCCTGCCCGATGATTGTTTTTCATCGGGCCGGCCCTGCCCGATGATTTTTTTCATCGGGCTGGCACTACCCGATGAATTTTTTCATCGGGTTGGCTATACCCGATAATTGATAGTATCAGGCCGAAACAGTAATGAAGAGTTGGTTCGAGCCATGTCTGTAATGTGTTCAATTGATGATGTTGAAGTAGCTTCGAGACCTATACCAATTTTGATTACAAACGAGCAAGATTTTGATATTATCGGATTGATACTTTTTTTCATCGTGCTGGCCCGAATATTCTTTCATTTTCCGTTTTGTTGTATCTAATTATATATTTCTTTTAATCATTGCTGGATACGGAATTTAGTCTCTTTGATACATTGTTGACATTTATGTAGTTTTTCGATTCACTTTTCAGCGGATAATGTTTTGCAATTTTATCAATTTTAGATCGTTTAACAATAACCTTTACAATTTCTCAGATTTGAACTTAATGTCAATGTTATATTTCATCAATATTATGTACAATAATATTTAGACTCGATATTATAGAAAAGATTTATTCACATAAAGAATAATTTGGGAAAAAGTATATGTCAGTGTTATGTTTCATTGTCGTCTAATAGTGTAGAGTTTGTAAATATTTCAATAGACATTTTCCTCCTAAGAACTTTCATTTGCTTTGCTTTGAAATCGAACTTCTGTTTGTGTGCATTGATGTATTCAGCAAACATAAGCACAAATGCACTACATTGACCACTGCATTAAAATCAATATAACACCACCGCCAATTGCTTCAATAGCTCATATATAGAACTACATAACATAAACATTAATAGTAACACATCAATAATCTCCTCTAAAATCCATCCAAGTAGTTATAGAAACTGAAGCAGATCAATTATGTAAGTAATTTCAATTTCATCAGGTTACTGTGGATGATTTAATTTCATCGGGCCACTGTTGTAGCACCCCTCGACCCGGCCCGGCCGGACCGAACCGGGGCGCGCTACCCGGTTTTTCACATCTTTTCAAAACTTCATTTTTCATTTTAAAATCAGTGTGAGCCCATAAAACAATAAATAAATCCTTTTTCAGAGTGAACCCATTCAATACAATAAACTTTTTACGGAAATCCGGCAGAGTACCGTTTGTTTTTCGGACTTTCCAAAACCTGTTTTTACAAAATCAATTCAATACCAATTTCAATAACACTTCAATAACAATTTCAGACAATTGCGCACTCTGCCGTTTAGTGCGACTTATCAATCACAATTTATAAAATAAAACCGTTCAAAATTTTATATATATACAGACATTCAGAAATCGTAAATCAGAAATCGTAAAGTAATTAATTAAAAACATATTACAAAACATATTTACAATTCCCTGTATATGCATGCTTTCAGAATATATATATACATAACAAAAATATCGCTACCCAACTGTACAATCCTGTGACTCGGTCTGCAATTCTTCCAGTTCTTCAGTCTTTACCTTCGTCCGGATTCTTGGTACCTACGCGTTAGACACAAAAACTAACGCGCTAAGCATAAAGCTTAGTGGGTGTACTAAAATCTCAATATGGAAACATATATAACTTTTAATAATAAATAAATCACAATATATATATGTCAATTCAAATCATGTTTAAAACAATTAAATTTCAGAATCAAAGTATATAATAATTTCAAGCACTTGAACTTCAGTAATGAGGTCAATATATATAATTTTCGATCAATAAAAACATTCAATGCACTTTTCAATTCCAAATCAATTCTGGCCCGCTAGAATACTAAACATATACGGACTGGAATATGGGTCAAGCTCCCAACCCCCAGAACGAATTCTGAGGAGGTACGTGTCTCCCAACTCTAGGACCGTGGGTACGGAACCTAGAGAGGTACATAGCTCCCTATCCCAGGAACGAATCCTTGGGAAGGTACATTAACTCCCAACCCCCGGGACGAATCCCGAGGAGGTACGTATCTCCCAGCCTCTGGACGAATCCAAGAGGAGGTACATCAATATCATCAATATCAATCAATCAATATCGGCGCAGTACTGCTCAATAAAACCCAGCTGGTATACCAACCTCCTATATCCATTTCTATGTCTACGTATCTTAGGGCCGTTTCCGATAAACCAAATTCACAATAATTGTCGCAATAGTTACTCAATATCAATAATCACTCAATAATCATATAAGTCACGTAATAAACTTCAAGAAATATGAACAATAGTAATATACAAGTCTGAATCAACTATTTAAAACGAAATCGGAATATTCAAAACACAAATAAATGCGATCTAATATAAAATCTTTCCATAATCCACCAAAAGTATATCAATCATAAAGTTTTACACAAAAAGTAAACACTTTTCATACGAAACTCGAAATCGAAAACTTTTCACGAAATCGAAAACATAAACGATAACGAAAACAAAAACAACGAAAACGAAAACGAAAACGAAACAATAACGATGACTTTTCGTAACGATTCCGAAAACAAACGTACACCTACCTCGGTACCGTCTTTTCGTTCGAGAATCGCGGTTCTACGATTTCGTCTTTCCTTTTCCTTTCTCTTACACTTACTTTCTCTCTTTTCTCTTTCTTTCCTCTTCTTCTTCTTCTCCTTCTTCTTCTTCTTCTTCTTCTTCTTCTTCTTCTTCTTCTTTTTCTCGCTCTTTTCTCTCTCTCTCTCTGTTCTGTGATGATTTCTGGCTTCCTCGAGAAGCCACTTCTTTTTTTAATATTTTTTTTTCGCTACCGCGACCGCCGTCGCGACCTGTGGTTGCGGCACCAGGTCGCGGTGCTCACTGGAGTGCGCGCACCGCCTTCCTCGCGAGCGCGCCTTGGTCGCGCGAGTGGTCGCGCTGCTCTCTGCCCGTTTTTGACACTTTCATCGCGAGCAGTCCATCGCGACCTGTGGTCGCGGTGGCTGGTCGCGTTGCTCACTGCCAGGTTTTGCCATTTCATCGCGAGCAAGCCATCACGACCTATGGTCGCGGTGACTGGTCGCGGTACTCACTGCCAGATTTTACGTTTTTCACCGCGAGCGAGCCATCGCGACCTGTGGTCACGGTGACCAGGTCGCGATGCTCTCTGGTCCAGTTTTCCAATTTTTCATTTTTCTCATTTTTCACTATTCAATCCGGTCCGCTGAAAATCATAAAAATTTACACCCCCTCAAATAGTAAAAATTTATTTACACATATTTCACATATATCAAAATTTCATCACCCGAAATCCGGGATGTTACAATTCTCCCCCACTTAAGGAATTTCGTCCTCGAAATTTATCTCAATAAAACAGTTGGGGATATTGCTGTCGCATCGTTTCTTCACTCTCCTAGGTAGCCTCTTCTACTTTATGGTTCCTCCAGAGGACTTTCACCAGTGGCACTCTTTTATTTCTTAATTCTTTGATCTCCCGATCAAGAATCTGCACTGGTTCTTCCTCATAAGTCAGGTCTGGTCGGATTTCAATGCTTTCGGCCTGAACTCTGTGGGAAGGATCGGATCTGTATCTCCTCAGCATCGATACATGGAACACATTATGGATCTTTTCCAATTCTGGAGGTAAAGCTAGTCTATAGGCTACTGGTCCCACACGTTCAATAATTTCGTATGGCCCAATAAACCTAGGACTCAACTTACCTTTTCTACCAAATCGAAGCACTTTCTTCCACGGAGATACTTTCAGAAACACTTTCTCACCGACTTCATATTCTATCTCTTTTCTTTTCAAGTCTGCATAAGATTTCTGTCGGTCAGAAGCAACTTTCAATCGATCCTTGATAATCTTCACCTTCTCCTCAGTCTGTCGAATCAAATCTGGGCCTACTAACCTGTCCTCTCCTAACTCTGTCCAGCACACTGGAGTCCTGCATTTCCTTCCATACAGTGCCTCATACGGTGCCATCGCTATGCTCGACTGGTAACTGTTGTTGTAGGCGAACTCAATCAATGGAAGATGATCCGCCCAACTTCCTTCAAAGTCAATTACACAACTTCTGAGCATATCTTCAAGCACCTGAATTACCCTTTCTGATTGGCCGTCTGTCTGTGGATGGAAGGCTGTACTGAAACTCAGTCGAGTACCCAAGGCTTCTTGAAACTTCTTCCAGAATCTGGATGTAAACCTCGGATCTCTATCTGATATAATGGATACAGGCACTCCATGCAATCTGACTATCTCCCTGATGTACAATTCTGCCAGTTGATCCAAAGAGTAGTCAGTTCTGACAGGTAGAAAGTGTGCTGACTTCGTCAACCGGTCCACTATAACCCATACTGAATTGTGCTTACTCCGGGTGAGTGGCAATCCAGTGACAAAGTCCATGGTGATGCGATCCCATTTCCATTCAGGTATTGCTATTGGTTGTAACAATCCTGATGGAACCTGGTGTTCAGCTTTCACCTGTTGACAAGTCAAGCATCTGTTCACAAACTCCACCACGTCTTTCTTCATTCCGGACCACCAGTACTGAGTTTTCAAATCTCTGTACATTTTCGTGCTACCTGGGTGCATTGCATATGAACTGCTGTGTGCCTCTGTCAGGATCATTTTTCTCAATTCTTCATTTTCTGGAATGCAAATCCTGTCTCTGAAACACACAATACCATCAGTTCTGATTGAGAAATCCGGATGCTTTCCTTCTGGGATCTGTTCACATATCAGTTGGATTCTCGCATCCTGCTTCTGTTTCTCTGCAATTTGCTGAATCAGACTAGATCTGCATATCAATTCGGCTACCAATGCACTATCTGGATTCAGCTGCAAATACACATTCATAGCTTTCAGAGCAAACAGTGCTTTTCTGCTCAATGCATCTGCGACTACATTCGCCTTTCCTGGATGGTAGTGGATGACACAGTCATAGTCTTTTATCAACTCCATCCACCGCCTCTGTCTCAGATTTAGCTCTCTCTGGGTAGGCAGATATTTCAGACTCTTGTGATCCGTGTAGATATAACACTTCTCACCATATAAGTAATGCCTCCATATTTTCAAAGCGAAGACTATGGCTGCAAGCTCCAGATCATGAATCGGATAGTTCAGCTCATGATTTTTCAGTTGTCTGGACGCATATGCAACCACCTTGCCTTCCTGCATCAATACACATCCCAAACCATGATGTGAGGCATCACTATAAATCACATAGTCTTTACCTGAAACAGGCTGAATCAGGACTGGAGCCTCTACAAGCATTGCCTTCAATCGGTCAAAAGCTGCCTGGCATCTGTCAGTCCACTCAAATATGACATTCTTGTGCAGTAGCTTGGTCAACGGACTTGCTATAGAGGAAAACCCCTTCACAAACCGTCGATAATAACCTGCCAAGCTTAGGAAACTTCTGACTTCTGTCACATTTCTGGGAGGCTTCCATTCCACTATCGCTTCAATCTTTTTCGGATCTGCCTTAATTCCCTCTGCTGACACAATATGACCCAAGAATGCAATCTCAGGCAACCAGAACTCACAGTTGCTCAATTTTCCATACAGTTGCTTCTCCCTCAGAATCTGCAATACGACTCTGAGGTGTCTGTCATGGTCCTCGGCTGTCTGTGAGTATACCAGGATATCATCGATAAAGACTACTACAAACTGATCCAAGTATGGTCGGAATATTCTGTTCATCAGATCCATAAAGGTTGCAGGTGCATTAGTCAAATAGTAAAAATTTAATTACATTTACACTCCTCAAATAGTAAAAATTTATTTTCACATATTTCACATATATCAAAATTTCATCACCCGAAATCCGGGATGTTACAACTGTGGCCCGATGAAATTTTATCGGGCTACAGTGGCCCGACGGTTTAATTTCATCGGGCCACTACGGCCCGATGATTTAATTTCATCGGGTCATATAGTGACCCGATGACCCGATGAAATTAAATCATCGGGCCACAATGACCCAATGAAATACAAATTTTCATCCAAATTCAATCCCATGATAATTTAACAAATCTCAATGAATTCAACATTCAAATTGGAAAACCCATAACACTAATTTCAAATCTAAATGCTTGTTCTTAAACACTAACTAAAATCGGTTGGTTTTGTAGCAAATCTTACTTGGTTTTGTAACAAGAAAAATTGTTTGTTAATGGCATTTCAGATCTAGCAAGGAAGAATAGAAAACTATGGAGTGTAGACTCGCTGAAAAAAGTACAAAAAAAAAAAAATATTTGTAGAAGTAAATTAACAATATATAGCTGTGGCGCTGTTGCACCCAAAATGATTTCATCGGGCAGGGCCGACCCGATGAAAAAATCATCTGGCAGGGCTGACCCGATGAAAAAAATATTTCATCGGGCCGGCCCTGCCCGGTGATTTTTTTTTTTTTCATCTTCTTCCTCCACACTTCTTCTTCCTTCTTGCGCCGGTCTTCTTCTTCCGCTGCAAACTGTTCTTCTTCTTCTTCTTCTTCTTCTTCTTCTTCTCTTTTCTATTTCACTCTTCTTCTTCTTCTCCACTAACCTTGAAATTTTCTAATGATAGGAGTTTGTGAGATGATTTGAATGATTTTGCAAATGTGAGAATTTAGGGAGATGAGAAATAGAAATTTTCTTGGCTTAGTTTATAAGAGATCTATGGAAAAGAGAAGAGAGAGAAAAAAATGTGAAGAAGCAAAAAAAAGAACAAGTGAAGAAGAAGAACCCGTGTGAAGAAGAAGAAGATAGAGAAAAAATATATTGTGAGGGTATTTTTGTCCAAAAAAATATTTTGGGTATATGATGCAAAAGTTAATGGAGAATGGGTATATTTACAATTTCAAGTTATTTTTTGAGTAATTTTGCTAAATTCCCTATAGTTAATGTTAGAGGCTAAAAGCTTGCAAATTCAATGTAAAAAATAGTAAAAAAAAAAAAAAGTTAATACACGTGTGATATTATGAAGAAAATCCCACCACCCAAAGTTTGCCCATCAACTTTATTCATGGGCGGCAGAGCCACGACTAGCCCGGCTTAGTTTTGGTAAAAAACAGAAATTGATATTTTAAAAATAGTAAAAAGATTAATATATTTCTATTTAAAATTAAAAATTTAATTTTTTTTATTTTTAGTTATTAATAAAAATCAATTTTTAAATTGAATCTCCACCGTCCATCAAGCCTGATGGACGATTGAGAATTAAAATTTATTTTTATTTTTTATTTATATAATTATTATTTTTTTAATATGATCTCTATCGTCCATTAAGATAAATGAACGGTGGAGCTCCATTAATTTTTTTTATTTTTAATTTTTATAAAATTTTTTTAAAGAAACTCAAGGTTCTTAATGCAATTCACTCTTAGTTTTATAAATTTTTAATTTTTTAATTAGGGGTATTTTGGTTTTTTCACTGTTTTTATACGGTCAACAATTATTTTAACAGTTAAACTTAACAGGAGGGGACGTCAGTGTCTGTTTATGCAATTTTTAATTCCGAGTGTAATTTATCAAACCTCAGATAGGTTGAGTGTTATTTATTCAAAAAAAATATTATTGTATAAAAATAATATTTTTAATAAAATAATTCATGAAAATATTATTATTTACTATAAAATAATCACTTAATTTTAATTAATTATGAATTATACAATCAAAATTTAAATGTAAAATCTCATAATACATGCAATTCACTTGTCATCTTAATTATTTATGTTTAAATTTAATAAATATAAGATGATGCTTTTTCTTTTTTGTACTCATTTGTTTAAAAGTTTTTTTTTTTTCCATTTTTTTTTTACATAGACAACAATTTGGATATTATGATATGAAAAATTAGTTTAGCTTAGTTTATAAAAGAAGCTCATAACTAGCCACTGACTCCATTGAAAGCATGTTTTAATTTATTTAAGTTTTACCTGAACTTATAAGAATATACATGGTAATGCGTTGGGTTGGTTGATATTGATTTGTCGTTTTATTAATTAAGGTGAGAAACCTCGTTCTCTTGGTCTTCAATGGTTTATAAACTGCGAGTAAGAATTAGGAGTTTTCAAAACTTTTACACCACATCAGCATGTATCAGATGATGAACAAATTGAAACGATGATACACCTAATAAACTCACACGCTCTCATCACTCAACCTTTCCTTGTTAATTGTTATTGCACTGCAACAGACGATGATCATTCACAACTATCAACACACATGGCGACTGAGATGGTCATTGATGAATGCATTCATATGGCAAATGAGATAAATCATTATTAATATGAATCCATTCATCAAATGCCACCTCAGTGCCATGTATATTAAGATAAAAAAGTTGGATATCAGTGGGATGAATTTTCTTGTTCACAAGCCTCATCTACTTAAAAAGTATATCTCAATTGCCATAAAATATCAATGATCATGAATGATAATTAAATTTGTAACTATCAAATTAATTATCATAAGTCTATTTGTAACTGTTATTCCCTTTAAATGTATATATATTGGCATCAGGCTATTTAGAAAAAAACACACAGAAATCATACACCGACTTCCTATGTATTTTTTATTTATTCCGTTCATGTCTCTTTTATGTAATAGAGATTCTGAATGAGTTCAGTTCATCGTCAACAGAAATTGTTGTATCCTAGGAGATGGACATACCCAGTAGGACATGAATCTGTTTTAAGATTGTTAGAACATAGGTATAAAAATAGAATATAAATAATATTACAATAAACTGAATAAATGGAAAAAATCGAAAATTAATCTGAAATCGAGGGTTGTGTATCACACGATCTCCTTAAAACAAATTCATGCCATAAAATCGAATATAAAAAAAAATTATAATAAATTGAATAAACGGAAAAAAATAAAAAATTAATTCAAAGTCGAGGCCCGTGTACATGATCTCCTTAAAACAGATTCATGACCTACCGGGTATGTTCGTCTCTCAGGATATAACAACTTCTGTTGACGGTGAACTGAACTCAGTCAGAATCTCACACGGAAGAAACGAAAGAAATAAGTGAAATACAGAGGAATTCGGTGCATGATATCTGTGTGTTGTTTTCAAAATAGCCTGATGCTAATATATATACATTCAAAGGGAATAACAATTACAAATGGATTTATAATAATTAATTTGACAGTTACAAATTTAATTGTCATTCATAATCATTGATATGGTTGTTACACATTCATGACAATTGATTTAACAGTTACAAATTTAATTGTCATTCATGATCATTGATATGACCGTTACATATTTAATTGCTATAACAATTTCTCATTCACCCGAAAATCATTTTGATCACCACACGGATGAGAATACGAATCCACCTTGACTCATCATTTTCTTGATATCGGTTCTATTTGAATTTAAGGTTCAAAAAGTTTATTCAAAATGCCATTTTGCTAACAATCCCCCACATGAATAAAATTGACGGAGGAGACAAAGAGAAAACGAAACAACACTTTAACCTAGTGATAGAATTCAATGGTAGAAACCTGCATAGGATAGGTAGGTATTACCCTTTGAACCTTCCTTCGTGAGAATACATAGACTTTACTGGCTGATCAGTAGACATGATGTATTTGAACTATTCTACCGTTTTTGTAAAAGATAAAATATTTCACACAGGAATCCTTCCTAACATAATTCAGTTATCATATTATGTTCGTTTTGGCCATGAATATAAGTCTAGTTTAGTGCTTCTGGATTTGGACATGATAAAATTTTGGACAAATAAAATATATATATATATATACATATATTTATATATTTGTATATATAATTGACATTATTATATAATTGGTGTCATGTGATAGTTTATTAAAACTATTGTTTTATTTTCAAAATGGCTTCTGAATCAACATCCACTGCCAAGACTGGGGAGAACCCAAGTGTGCCCTAAGTGACCACCCTAGTGACTTCGATTTCGGTCGAATCAAGGATTACCAATTTTTGTTCCAATGAATTATATAGAGAAATTGAAAAAATTCGGTGGGCTGAATTTTAAGAGGTGGCAACAGAAGATGCTCTTCAATCTTACCATTCTGAATCTTGTGAGATTCTAAACTGACGAGGCTCCAAAGCCTAACAATGACGAGCTAGATGTGCAAGTCTTGATTGCCATTGATGCTTGGAAGCATTCTGACTTCCTCTGCCGCAACTATATAATGAATGGATTGTCGGATTCGCTTTACAATGTGTATACTGCGAAGAAAACAGCTAAGGAGTTGGGGGAATCCTTAGACCAGAAATATACCGAGGATGCTGGGGCTAAGATATTTGTTGTGGACTTCCTGGATTATAAGATGACAGATTCCACAACTGTGATAAGTCAAGTGCAAGAGCTATAGGTGATTTTGCATGAGATTCACTCTAAGGGGATGGTTCTAAATGAAACCTTCCAAGTAGATGTTTTAATTGAGAAGCTACCTCCTGTATGGAAGGACTTCAAGAACTACCTTAAGCACAAGTGAAAGAAGATGAATCTTGAAGAGTTTATTGTCAGACTTCGAATTGAAGAAGACAAAAAGAAATCTAAGAAGAAGGGGTCAAGTCAATATGAGGCGAAGACCAATATTGTGGAGCTTGGTAAGAATTCAAAGTTTAAAACAAATAAGTCAGGTAAAGGGTCCAAGCATGGACCAAAAGGAGGAAGCTTCAAGCAGAAGTTTCAGGGGAAGTGCTTCGATTGTGACAAGATGGGTCACAAATCTTATGAGTGTAGATTGTTGAAGAAGAAGAAGAAGAACAATGAAGTCAGTATGGTGAAGGAAATCTCCAAGGATGTTTCTAAGATCATTCTCTATGTGGTGGCCTTTGAAATGAACTTGGTCGGGTCCAATCCGAAAGAGTGGTGGATTGATACCGGTGCCACTAGGCACATATGTTCAGATAAGGCATTATTCTCATCATTCGAACCAATAGAGAATGTGGAGAAGCTATTTATAGGGAACTTGATGACATTTGAGATCAAGGGCCAAGGAAAAGTGGTCTTGAAGATGACTTCTAGAAAGGAGCTGATTTTGAACAATGTATTGTATGTGCCTGAAACTCGCAAGAACTTGGTGTCCAGTTCACTGTTGAATCAACATGTTTTCAAGATGGTATTTGATTCAGATAAGAATGTTTTTTTTCCTAAGAGTAAAATGTATGTGACGAGGGGTTATGTAACTGATGGGATTTTTAAGCTTAATATAACTGCTGTCAAGCGTTTGAATATTAATAAGAATAATTCTTCTCCTTATTTGCTTAAGTCTTCCAATTTGTGGCACGTAGATTAGGATACGTTAATTATGATTCACTATGGAGATTAATTAACTTAAATTATACCCACTTTTAATATTAATTTCAAACATAAGTGTAAAATTTCTGTAAAGGCAAAAATGACTAGGTCATTATTTCAAATAATTGAAAGGAACACAAATCCTCTTGATTTAATTCACAGTGATATGTGTGATTTAAAATATGTACAAACAAGGGGTGCAACAAGTATTTTATTATTTTTGTTGATGATAGCACAAAATATTGCTATGTGTGTTTGCTAAAAAGTAATGATGTAGTAATAGAAAAATTTATTCACTATAAGAATGAAGTTGAGAATCAACTTAAAATAAAAAAAAAAATTAAAGCATTAGGGAGTAATCGAAGTGGTAAGTATGAAGCACCATTTGGTGAATTCTGTGCAAAACACGAAACTATACATTAAACCACGGCACCTTAGTCACGTCAGCAAAATGATATTATTGAATATAAAAATCGCACCTTGAAGGAAATGATGAATGCAATGATGATAAATTCTGGGTTGCCTCACAACATGTGGGGTGATGCTATTTTATCTAGCAATGACCTTTTTAATACGGTACAACGAAAGAAATAAGATAAAACTCCATATAAATTATGGAAAGGAAGAAAGCCTTCCTATAAATACCTACGAATATGGGGGTGTCCTGCTAAAATAGCTGTAACTACACTAAAGAAGGTGAAGATTGGTCCAAAAATAATTGATTGCGTTTTCATTAGCTATGCTCATAATAGTAGTGTATATCAGTTACTTGTGTATGAATATGAAATTCCAGACATATAAAAAAATACAATAATGGAATCTAAAAATGCACCGTTCTTTGAACATGTGTTTCCGTAGATAGCTAAAGCAGAATTGAGTTCGTCTAAACGAACACAAGAGATTCCAAATTTAAGAGAGTGAGGACTAAGAATAAGAACAAGAGGTTGAGGATGAACCTAGACGTAGCAAAAGAGCTAAGACAGAAAAATCTTTCGGTCTAGATTTTTTGACCTATTTGGTAGAAGATGAACCTCAAACCTTTAAAGAAGCTGAGCTCTTTAGAAGGATCTCTCTAGAAAGAGGCAAGCGAAATTGATTTCATCCTTCAAAATCATAGTTGGGAACCAGTGAATCTTCCTCCAGTTTGTAAACCTCTAGGATAAAAATAGATTTTCAAAAGGAATATAAAACCAAATGGATCGATAGATAAAGCCAGCTTTATAATCAAAGGTTATAGACAACGAGAAGGTTTAGATTACTTTGATACATATTCTCCTGATGAACACTTAAATTTGTATAATAATAAAGGTTAAAACCATTATTTTATACTATTAGTGTCATCAAATTACCTAACTTATTTATAACTACACTTAATTGTTAAACTTTCTATTTTGATGCAGGTTCAGTGTAATGGGCATAACTTTGCACTCAAATATCCAATCACTACGTTTTTGATAGTGTTGGAAAGATAACTCATAGCCCTATAGGTTTGGTTTGTAAACTCTTATCAGATTTGGACTCCTTTGAAGACAAATATTGGATTATCTTGGGCTGGTTTGCATGGCCGCGTCAATTGGGCAGTCTTCACTATTTGGGCCATAACTCTCTCCAGAAAATTCCAAATATTATGAGTCTTATCCTTCTAGAAAGATAAGAGAATTATCTACAACTTTGATGTTTATCACGAGATCAAATTGTCAAAGGAACGGTGCCTAATTCGGTGGACAAGTCGGTGCATGTGTGGAAAACAACAAAGTTGACAACTTTACCTTACCAAATTCAATCAACTTGCATTAATTTATTCTTACCATTTTTGACTTGTTTGCCTCTCATTGTGTCTATAAATAGAGGCCTTGTATAAGCTTGAAGGCAGCTTGGGTTCCTTGCCAAGTTCACCTTACATTGTTGTATTGTTGAACTTTTGTGATAATCTAATTTCTCTCTTGCTCATTTTATTTCTTTTACTTGTTTTCTTTCTTTTATCATGAGTAGCTAAATTCTCTTTTTGCTAAGGTGAAGGGTGAAGCTCTTGGTATGTGAATAAAGATTTATTTAACTCTTAACATGGTCTTAAAGTTTATATTCATTTGTGTAAATTTATCTACATGTTTTATATTACTTTTCTTATTGAATTGAATTTTCATCTCTTACTCTTATGTGAAGTGGGGATCTTGACTTATTGTAGACAATTCTTGGCACAATGATTACTTGAATCCGTCTAGAACCGCATGGTTATACCTGCACCTCTGACCAAGGATTCTTGATTCATTGTAGACAAACAACACCATAAATACTTGAATCCGTCTAGAACCGCATGGTTATACCTGCATCTGGCAAAGGAATCTTGATTTATGGTAGTTGATTGGCACAATAAGTACTTGAACCCATTTAACATAAGGAGTGTAGAGTACCCATTGTAATATAACTAAAACAAAAGAAATATAACTTGATAGATGTGTAAAGAACTTAAATGGTCTAACTTCCGATTGGAACCTCCTTTATGTGTGGATTCCAATTGAGTGATAAAAATGAGTTAAATATAACTTAAACCATATACCAAGAGTGGAACCTCTAACCTTAGCATGTTTTAATTTAATTTGTTTCACCATTATACCTACCCTCATTTCATAATATTTTATTTCCTATTATATTTTCCTTGTAGATTTTTGTTGGTTTTTGCAGGATCTAAATCTTCTTCCTCGTGGATCGACCCCGGTCTCACCGGGTTAATTTATTACTTCGACACTCCTGCACTTGGGAGTAGAAATCCATTTTCTGGACGTGTCAAGTTTTTGGCGCCGTTGCCTGGGAAGTATCATTTGGTGTCCAAAACCATCAAAATTCTTTTCATCTTTTTCATTTTCTTTTTCTTGTAAATAATATTATTTTTTGGTGTTTTTGTTTCCTTTTATTCTGTTGCATCTAAGACTTGCATGAGAGCTTGGTCACGTACACTGACTGGTAGACTTGTTAGGGGCTCCCCATCTGCATTTGAAAATATGGCAGAAAACGAAGTTGAAAGAGTCACTGATCTTGGGGACAATCGTTCCCAACACAATGATCATGCACAACCTAGAACATTTAGAGACTACATGAACCGCACAAGAACTAGTGCTCCATCATGTCTAGTTTTTCCTCCAGATGCATCTCATTTTAACTTTAAGCCGGGTATTATTAAACTTTTACCCAAATTTCATGGATTAGATGCCGAAAACCCATACCTGCATTTGAGAGAGTTTGAGGAAGTGTGCAACACTTACAATGACACAAATTGTAGCATGAACACCATCCGATTAAAGCTTTTCCCTTTCTCTTTGAAAGATAAGGCTAAAACATGGTTGCAAAATCTTAGGTCTAGATCTATTGGTAATTGGGATGAAATGCAGGAACAGTTCTTGAAAAAGTTCTTTCCTCATCATAGAACAAATTCCTTCAAAAGACAAATTAGCACTTTCAGCCAGAAACCAGGAGAGACCCTTTACCAATCTTGGGAGAGGTACAAAGAATTGCTTAATTCTTGTCCTCACCACGGCTTTGAAACATGGAGACTAGTCACATACTTTTACGAGGGTTTAACACCCCAAGGTAGACAAATGGTCGAAATGATGTGTAATGGAGAGTTTGGAGATAAAGGCCCTGAAGAGGCACTAGACTACCTAGACCTATTAGCAGAGAATGCTCAAAATTGGGACACTGCAAGTACCCAAGAGGCACCGAGCAAAGCTCAAGCCTCTACATCTAGTGGAGGTATTTACAACCTTAGGGAAGAACATGACATTCAAGCCAAATTTGCATCTTTAGCTAGAAAGGTCGAGGCCTTAGAATTGAAAAAGAGCGGTCACCTAAAATCTGCTCAAGAAATTGTGTGTCACATATGTGATACCAATGACCATTCAACTAAGGAGTGCCCAACTCTGCCTGCATTCAAAGAATGTCTCCATGAACAAGCCAATGTCCTAAACACTTTCAAAAGGCCAAATCCTAACCCATACTCACAGACCTACAATCCAGGTTGGAGAAATCACTCAAACTTCAGTTGGAGGAATGATAATCATGCACAATCTTCACAACCATCACCTCTTCAAGGTCACAAAAACTTTCAAGGTACTCAAGGTTATGCACCCTATGTCCCACAATTTAGGAAAAACCTTGAGGAAACATTGCATTCATTCATTGAAAAGCAAGAGACCATTAACAATCAAACTTCACAAACCTTGTCCGATTTAAAAGACACTCTTGCTAAGATTGCATCAACACTCACCATCCATGAAAAAGGAAAATTTCCTTCTCAACCTCAACCAAATCCTAAAGGTCAATACAACCTGGAAGAGGGTAGTTCAGGAAGTCAACACATGGGCCAAGTTAAATCAGTCATAACTCTTCGCAATGGTAAGGTTGTCGAAAAACCTATTCTTGATCCTTGTGAGAAAGATGATAAGTCTATCTCCAAGAGTAAGGAAGGGGTTGATAAGCCTGTACCTAGCCAAGAAAAGACCAAACTCCCACCTGTAGCCCCATTTCCGCAAGCATTGAACAATCCAAGGAAATTGAACCACAATCCTGAAATTTATGAAATTTTCAAACAAGTGAAGGTCAATATTCCTTTGTTGGATGCTATTAAACAGGTTCCTTCTTATACAAAATTTTTGAAAGACTTGTGCACTGTGAAAAGAAAACTGAATGTGAAAAAGGGAGCCTTTTTAGCAGAACAAGTAAGTTCCATTCTTCAAAACAATAATTCTATGAAATATAAGGACCCTGGTTGTCCTACAATTTCATGCATTATTGGAGAGCATAAAATTGAACAGGCTTTACTTGATCTTGGTGCTAGTGTTAATTTACTTCCATATTCAGTTTATCAAGAACTTGATCTAGGTGAGTTAAAACCAACTTCCATAACTCTTTTACTTGCTGATAGATCAATTAAAGTGCCAAGAGGGATAGTGGAAGATGTGTTAGTACAAGTTGATAAATTCATATATCCTGTGGATTTTATTGTCTTGGATACACAGCCTGTTGCTAATGGGTGTAAACCAATTCCTGTTATTTTAGGCCGCCCATTTTTAGCAACTTCTAATGCTTTGATTAATTGCAGGAATGGCGTAATGAAGATGACATTTGGAAATATGTCACTAGAGCTTAATGTTTTCAATATGTGCAAACAACCACAAGATGAAGGTGATGAAAATGAAGAAGCAAACATGATTGAAGCTATTGTTGAAGATCATCTTCAAGCAGGGAGTTCTTCTGATCCTTTGGAAACTTGTTTAGTTAATTCATTTGAGTCAAGCATGCAACTAGATCCTACTGTTTCTAATATATGTTCGTTGCTTGATTGTACCCAGGTGATGGAGAACAAAGGTTGGAAGCCAAAATTTGAAGAATTGGGACCTGTCAATGAAAGTAAACAAGAAGAAGTACCCAAACTAGAATTGAAGCCATTACCTGAAGGACTGAAATATGCATTCCTTGGTGAAGAACAAACTTATCCGGTGGTAATTTCTTCAACTCTTACCAACGAACAGGAAGGTAAATTGATAGAGGTACTTAAAAGGCATAAAAATGCAATTGGGTGGACTTTAAAAGACATAAAAGGCATTAATCCTTTAATATGTACACATAGAATACATCTAGAAGATAATGCTAGAACATGTCAACAGCCCCAAAGAAGATTAAATCCACACATGAAAGAGGTAGTAAGAGGTGAAGTTCTCAAGTTACTTGATGTAGGAATTATCTACCCTATTTTTGATAGTAAGTGGGTAAGTCCAACACAAGTAGTCCCTAAGAAATCTGGAGTCACAGTGGTAAAAAATGAAAAAGGAGAGTTAATACCAACACGAGTCTCATCTAGTTGGTGAATGTGTATTGACTATAGAAAATTAAATGCTGCCACTAGAAAAGACCATTTTCCCTTACCATTTCTTGACCAAATTCTAGAAAGAGTGGCAGGACATCCCTACTACTGTTTTCTTGATGGTTACTCAGGTTATTATCAAATCCCCATAGCACTAGAGGACCAAGAAAAGACAACATTCACATGTCCCTTTGGCACCTTTGCATTTAGAAGGATGCCTTTTGGCCTTTGTAATGCTCCTGCAACATTTCAAAGATGTATGTTGAGCATTTTTAGTGACATGGTTGAACATTTTTTAGAGGTCTTTATGGATGATCTAGCAGTGTTTGGAAATTCATTTGATAATTGCCTTGAAAATTTAGAAAATGTGTTAAAAAGATGTGAAGAAAAAGGCTTGGTGTTAAATTGGGAAAAATGTCATTACATGGTCACCTCTGGAATTGTCCTAGGACATGTGGTTTCTTCTAAGGGAATTGAAGTTGACAAAGCAAAAGTTGAATTAATTGCCCATTTGCCTCCACCAAAAACGGTTAGGGATGTTCGATCTTTCCTAGGCCATGCAGGATTTTATAGGAGATTCATTAAAGACTTTAGTGCAATATCTAGACCTCTTTGTAATCTCCTAATAAAAGATGCACCATTTGAATGGACTCAAAATTGTCAAAAATCTTTTGATAAGTTGATTAGCCTTTTGACAACTGCCCCTATCATGCAATCCCCTGATTGGTCTCTGCCTTTTGAGTTGATGTGTGATGCTAGCGATTTTGCTGTCGGTGCCGTGCTAGGGCAAAGGAAGGAAGGTAAGCCTTATGTCATTTATTACGCAAGTAGAACTTTGAATAGTGCACAAATGAATTATACTACTACAGAAAAAGAACTACTTGCTGTAATATTTGCATTAGACAAATTCCGATCTTATTTAATTGGCTCTTCAACTATTGTTTTCACTGATCATGCTGCTGTGAGGTACTTAATGTCTAAACAGGATGCCAAACCTAGATTGATACGGTGGATTTTGTTGCTCCAAGAATTCAACATCACAATTAAAGATAAAAAAGGAGCTGAAAATGTTGTTGCAGATCATTTGTCAAGACTTACAACAAACTCATCCTTGGACATAACACCTATCAATGACTCTTTTCCAGATGAGTTTTTGTTTTCTATTAATAAAATGCCATGGTATGCTAACATTGTCAATTTTCTTGTAACAGGAGAGATGCCATCTCAATGGACAGCACAAGATAAGAAAAATTTTCTGACAGAGGTTAGAAATTTTTATTGGAATGACCCATACCTGTTTAAGTATTGCCCTGATCAAATTTTTCGTAGATGCATACCCGACAATGAGGTAAGTAGTGTCATTAAATTTTGTCATACAGAAGCATGTAGGGGTCATTTTTCATCAAGGAAAACGGCTGCAAAAATCTTACAATATGGATTTTATTGGCCAACTCTGTTCAAAGACACCTACACATTCTGCAAAACTTGTGAAAATTGTCAAAAACTGGGGGCTATTTCTAAACGGCACATGATGCCTCTAAACCCTATACTTGTCATTGAAATATTTGATTGTTGGGGGATAGATTTCATGGGCCCGTTTCCATCATCATTCGGTTTTGTTTACATTTTAGTCGCAGTTGACTATGTCTCCAAATAGATTGAGGCAATTCCATGTCGAAATAATGACCACAAAACAGTTGTCAGATTTTTGAAAGAAAATATTTTGAGTCGTTTTGGAATTCCTCGAGTCATTATAAGTGATGGGGGAACACATTTTTGCAACAAAGTCTTTGAGTCTCTAATGAAGAAATATGGGATTACACATAAAGTTGCTACCCCTTATCACCCCCAGACAAGTGGACAAGTTGAATTAGCTAATCGAGAAATAAAACAAATTTTAGAAAAAACGGTTAATCCAAATCGCAAAGATTGGTCACTTAGACTAAACGATGCACTTTGGGCTTACCGTACTGCTTTCAAAACATCTTTGGGTATGTCACCCTATCGATTAGTTTATGGGAAACCTTGTCACTTGCCTGTAGAACTGGAGCATAAAGCTTACTGGGCTATCAAAACTTTTAATTCAAACATTGATGATGCTTGCAAATTACGTAAGCTACAACTGAATGAACTTGAGGAATTAAGAAATGATGCATATGAGAATTCGAGAATTTATAAAGATAGAACCAAAACCTTTCATGACAAATTAATTTTAAGAAAAACATTTGATGTTGGGCAAAAAGTCTTACTTTATAATTCTCGACTTCACATATTCCCTGGAAAAATGAGATCTAGGTGGAGCGGTCCATTTGTTGTGAAACATGTATATCTTTATGGGGCCGTTGACATTGAAAACCCTAGGAATGGTAACGTGTTTAAAGTAAACGGTCAAAGACTTAAACCATTTCTAGAAAATCAAGTTTTCGAAGAAGGGACTCTTTCTCTTTCAAACCCATGTTATGAAAACCATTGATATGATTTAAATTGAGTTTGTATATTTCTTTCTAACTCTAATTTTTTGTGATTGCAGGCTAATTTTGTATTTTTCTTTTTCTTTTTCCTTCTTCTATTTTCCCGGTTAAATGGCGGATAACGGTACTCCGTGACTTTTCAAGTCGGTGTTTTCAGTCTCCCATAATAGCTGATAAAAAAAAATAAAAATAAAATAAAAATAAAAATTCTTGCTTTGTACATTCTCTTTTCTCTCCCTTTTCTTTTTCACAAAAATGGAAGAAATTCTCGAGAAATTGAAAAATCGTTTTCCCTTACTTCCTCAAAAAGCGTTGGTGAAAATTTACAAAGCACGGTCCGAAAGATTAAGAATGCTAATGTGCAAGGGCATCCCTGTTGAGGTACGTTGGCTGATTGAAACCAAGGTAAGATTGGCAGGTGAGTTCTCTGATTCATTTCTTACTTACATGCCTGGTCTGGGTAAAAGCAGTTATGCAAAGAAAAGAAGAGCAAAGAAATTAGGTGTATGTTATAAGTGTACTCGCACGACTTGTAACACGCGCTGTCGTTCTCTTGGAATGGTGTCTGTAAATCGAGAAGATAAAATACAATTCATTAAGGATGGCCTGAGTAAGGAGTCATTAGACAATATTTTGTTGACTCTTGAGATGCATCCTAGTGGATATGTGCATATTGCAATTCTCGCTTTATGGAACCAATTTCAAAGAGAACAGGAGCGATACAGTCTTGGGAATCTGACTTTAAAAGACCCTGTTTGCCAATTTATAAGAAAATTGGATGGGAAGCCTATCCTCGATCCATAGAGGGCGTTCAAGCCGTTTCTGGACGTAAAACCAGAGGAAGATGTGAGCCACAATCATAACTACTTGTACAGATACAGGTCAGCCACTCTTTTTGACATTTTATACTCTAGACTGACACCCATCTGCCAATGCAGACCTAGTCATATAGCTTCCATGATTTCATCTTCTTTATGAGCACTATAAATGACACTTCTCTATCTTCTCCAATTCTCACAACTCTACAAATTTCCAAAAAAAAAAAAAAACAAAACGTGCATAACAATGGCAAACACCATTTCACGCCGCTTTACTAATATTTGTATCTTTTGTGGGTCTAGTTCTGGTAAGAATAGAGAACTTGAGGAAGCTGCTGACCAGCTTGGTAGGGTATTAGCAGAGAAAAAGATTCATTTAGTTTATGGCGGAGGTAACCTTGGGTTGATGGGTCGTGTCTCAAAAACTGCTTATGATGGCGGCAGTCAAGTGTTGGGTGTCATCCCAAAAGCTTTGAGTGTGGGTGGTATTATAGGAAATACAATTGGGGAAGTGCAGATTGTTTCAGACATGCATGAACGCAAAGCTGGAATGTTTAGTCATGCTGATACATTCATAGCCTTACCAGGGGGATTTGGAACCTTAGAGGAACTCTTTGAAGTCACCTCATGGGCCCAACTCAAAATCCATCAAAAACCAATAGGCTTGTTGAATATTTGTGGTTTTTATGATGGTCTATTGTCTTTCCTAGATCATGCTGTGGAAAACCAATTTATCTCACCTCTAGCTCGACGTATCATTGTCACTGCTTCTAATGTTCATCAATTGATTGAACAATTAGAAGCTTTTGTTCCCGAATATGACATTGCCACATCTAAGTTAGATTGGTCAGTTGCTGAGGGTAGCAAAAAGCGTAGATTGGCTTGACCTATGTATTTTGTTTTTTCTTTCTTTCTTTCCCATTTTTGTTTTCAATAAATATGTTCTTTTTACCTTGTTCTAGTATGTTGCAGGTTTTTCTTTTCATTAATCTTTGGTTCAGGTAATTTCTTCTACACTCTCTCTTTATCCTTAGACATTGAGGACAATGTCTTTATTTGGTTGGGGGGAGGGATAGTTGATAATATTTGTGATAACTTTTATGATTATTTATTTTTATGCTCAAAAAAAAAAAAAGATAATAAATAATAAGTGTCATCATTTCATCTCGATTTTTTTAAAATTTATTAAGAGACTTCACTATTCATCTTAGTTTGACTATTCAAATCTATGAACTGTCAAATATAAATTGACTTTCATGCTCATATACCCAAAGCAAGTGTTCATAAACTACTCTTCTCACACACACACTTTGACATTTGATCGTGGGTTGCAAATTGAAGATTATTAAGAGTCTATTCTTGTGGGTTAACAAAATCAACAATCAAAGGTAGTGAATCCTCTTCTTCCTCTCTTGCTCATTTCATTAAAAAAAAAAAGAAAAAAAGAAGGTAATAATAAATTATGGATATATTTGGTTTCGAAGCCTTCTTAATTCGAGTAAATAAGTCCGTAGGGGTGTCTCAACACCTAATGCCCTAAGGTCAACTGATCTGGGAGCCATTGACCTAAAACTCACTACATGGGTTAAGAAGAAAGCTTAAGGGAACTAGACATTGCATTATCCACTATTACTATATAAATCTGGTTACATTTCAACCCGAGTTATTAAGCCCGTAGGGGTGTCTCAACACCTAATGCCCTAAGGTCAACTGATCTGGGAGTCATTGGCCTAAAGCTTGCTACATGGGTTAGGAATGTACTATATATCTTATTTCAAAAAAAAAAAACAGAGAGAGAGAGAGAGAGGAAGAAATACATTGCTCTACCTAAGGAAGTTATTTTGGAAGAAACATTAGAATATAACTTTGATATTTTCGGTGAAGCCCCATGAACTTATGTCAACTTATAATGAGCACAGAGAAGGTTTGTCAATATCTTGTCTAAGGGTACATGTTGCATACAAAAATGAAGAAGACAAATTAAATATTTTTGTCGAGAGTTCATCTATTTGGATAGAACAAACGAAGAATGGGTAAATGAAGACTTAGATATAAATTTGAAAAATCATTATGAAATGATAACGCTTTAATTGCTAGGGACTAGCAATGAGCTGGTTGGGGGGTGTGATGAACACTTAAATTTGTATAATAATAAAGATTAAAACCATTATTTTATACTATTAGTGTCATCAAATTACCTAACTTATTTATAACTACACTTAATTGTTAAACTTTCTATTTTGATGCAGGTTCAGTGTAATGGGCATAGCTTTGCACTCAAATATCCAATCACTACGTTCTTGATAGTGTTGGAAAGATAACTCACAGCCCTATAAGTTTGGTTTGTAAACTCTTATCAGATTTGGACTCCTTTGAAGACAAATATTGGATTATCTTGGGCTGGTTTGCATGGCCGCGCCAATTGGGCAGTCTTCACTATTTGGGCCATAACTCTCTCCAGAAAATTCCAAATATTATGAGTCTTATCATTCTAGAAAGATAAGAGAATTATCTACAACTTTTATGTTTATCACGAGATCAAATTGTCAAAGGAACGGTGCCTAATTCGGTGGACAAGTCGGTGCATGTGTGGAAAACAACAAAGTTGACAACTTTACCTTACCAAATTCAATCAACTTGCATTAATTTATTCCTACCATTTTTGACTTGTTTGCCTCTCATTGTGTCTATAAATAGGGGCATTGTATAAGCTTGAAGGCAGTTTGGGTTCCTTACCAAGTTCACCTTACATTGTTGTATTGTTGAACTTTTGTGATAATCTAATTTCTCTCTTGCTCATTTTATTTCTTTTACTTGTTTTCTTTCTTTTATCATGAGTAGCTAAATTCTCTTTTTGCTAAGGTGAAGGGTGAAGCTCTTGGTATGTGAATAAAGATTTATTTAACTCTTAACATGGTCTTAAAGTTTATATTCATTTGTGTAAATTTATCTACATGTTTTATATTACTTTTCTTATTGAATTGAATTTTCATCTCTTACTCTTATGTGAAGTGGGGATCTTGACTTATTGTAGACAATTCTTGGCACAATGAATACTTGAATCCGTCTAGAACCGCATGGTTATACCTGCACCTCTGACCAAGGATTCTTGATTCATTGTAGACAAACAACACCATAAATACTTGAATCCGTCTAGAACCGCATGGTTATACCTGCATCTGGCAAAGGAATCTTGATTTATGGTAGTTGATTGGCACAATAAGTACTTGAACCCATTTGACATAAGGAGTGTAGAGTACCCATTGTAATATAACTAAAACAAAAGAAATATAACTTGATAGATGTGTAAAGAACTTAAATGGTCTAACTTCCGATTGGAACCTCCTTTATGTGTGGATTCCAATTGAGTGATAAAAATGAGTTAAATATAACTTAAACCATATACCAAGAGTGGAACCTCTAACCTTAGCATGTTTTAATTTAATTTGTTTCACCATTATACCTACCCTCATTTCATAATATTTTATTTCCTATTATATTTTCCTTGTAGATTTTTGTTGGTTTTTGCAGGATCTAAATCTTCTTCCTCGTGGATCGACCCCAGTCTCACCGGGTTAATTTATTACTTCGACACTCCTGCACTTGGGAGTAGAAATCCATTTTCTGGACATGTCATCTCCTATGACGAGAATAACTTCCATAAGGATGATAATCGTAATTACTGCACTACGAAACCTTGAAATACATCAAATGGATGTGAAAACAGTTTTCTTAAATGGAGATTTAGATGAAGAAATCTACATGGAATAACCCGAGGATTTTTCCGCTCTAGAACAGGAAAAAAAAGTCTATAAATTGGTGAAGTCTTTATACAGTTCAATTTAAGCACCAAAACAATGGCATGAGAAATTTGATAATGCTATGATGGGAAACGGATTTAAAATCAACGAGTGTGATAAATGTGTTTATGTCAAAAACACAGAAAATAGATACGTCATTTTGTGTCTTTATGTTGATGACGTGCTTATTGTTGGTAGTGATGATAAGATGACCAAATCTACCAAAAGTATGTTGCATTCAATATTTGACATGAAAGATATGAGACTAGTAGATATAATATTGGATATAAAAATCTCAAGAATATCAAATGGTCTCATTCTAGGTCAGTTATGTTATGTTGACAAGATTGTTGAGAAATTCAACAAGGATGATTGTGGTTGTCCATAGATATGAGTCTACTACTACCCAAGAATAAAGGTGAGAGTATATCTCAATTAGAATATTCTAGAGTGATAGGAAGTCTGGTGTAATTAATGAGTTGTACAAGACCATACATAATATACGCACTTAGTAAACTAAGTAGATATACGAATAATCTAGGGCCTGACCACTGGAAAACAATAGTAAGAATACTTAGGTACATACATTATGCCTGTAGTTATGGGCTACACTATACTAAATATCCAGCTGTTCACGGAGGATACAGCGATGCAAACTGGATATCTGATATGAAATACTCAAAATCTACTAGTATATATGTATTTACACTAGGAGGTGCAATTGTATCATGGAAATCCTCTAAACATACATGTATAGCCAAATCATTATGGAATCTGAATTCATTGCTCTAGATAAGAGTGGTGAAGAGACTGAATGGCTAAGATAATATTTAAAGGATATTCTGATGTGGCCAAAGTCCGTGTTAGCAATCTGCATCCATTATGATAGTCAGTCTACAATTGGAAGGGCATAACGCAACATGTATAATGGTAAATCTAGACACATACATCGGAGACATAACACCATTAAACAACTACGCTCAATTGGGGTTATCTATGTCGACTAAGTGAAGTCAAAGGATAATATTGTGGATCCACTAACTAAAGGGTTAAATCGAGAGTTAGTTAATAAATTATCGAGGGGAATGGGGCTAAAGCCCATGAAAGAAAAAGTTGATAACATTAGTAACTCAACCTAATTGACTGGAGATCCCAACGATTCAAATGGACAACCTAAATATATGACTTAGTTGGATCACTGTGGGGGGGGGGGGAATAATCTCAAGTCTATTCCTATGATAAAACAATGATATCCGTAAGGAGAATGACATGCTATACTTTTAATGATTCTTATGCATCGAAAATCCGAGCAAAGTAATATAAGTTACTCTTAACTAAGAAATTACCAATGTGAGAAAGAAGTAGAGCTGCTTCGAAAGAGAATTGTATATGGCTTAATTCTTTAGAAACTCTCACAGAAGAAAATTCATCGAAGGTAATTGGTACAAATATTCAAGGTAAAACATTTCAAAAACCAAATTCTTGTTCCTGGATAGAATATTGGTGATTCAATACCTACAAATTGCTTCTGGGTGCATTGAATTATATGGTTAAATATAAGGTTATTGTTCCCATTAAATTGGGTGCTTACAATAAAATTTTAATTTTTAAATTTTTATGATGAGTTACTTATATATTAGGGGGTCGTTTATTTTTTGTCTGAAGACTGAACAGTCCTGAATTTTATTGAAGACTGAATGGTGACTGAAATTTAAAACATGAATGACATATATTTTTTTTTCAAACCACTGAATAATGGTGTCAACTTGTTTGTTTTTAAAAATAAAAATGTCTGAAAATAGATAATTTGACATTTATACCCTTACTACTATTATTTATTTTTTTTTGGCTATGATACAAATAACTAAAACTAAATCATTTAATTAAATTCTAAAGCATTTTTTTTGTATTTATTAATTAGATTTTATTCAGGACGAAAATATAATAAAAAATTATTTTTATATTAAGAGTCGAGACCGAGTTATATAGAAATACACAAATTATAGAATAATTATTTTATTCAATTACAATTATAAATAATAATATATATTTATCTACCTCGCTACTAATGCAATACTAGAATTAAAGTATATTACAAATAAAGTATTTTTTTTCATTACAAACAATAAAATTATATAGAGCATAAGTAGTTTGATAAAGAAAATTAATAAATGATTTTTATCGAAATTTTACTCGGAGATAATTCAATCTTTCGATTTCAAGAAACTTTGAGGCTGAAAAGTGATTAAATTTTTTTTTTTTTTATAAAGCTATTTGTGAAAAGTAATAGTATAAAAGAAATAAAATTGTATGATATAAAACTAAATAAAACTGAAAATATGTTATATTTAGGAGGATACTTTTGGAAGAAAATATTTTAAATATATTTAAGTGATTTGCAATTAAGTGAGAAGTCAGGATTTTTTTACTTTTTTTAAAGTCGTTTTTTCTTTTTTAAGTTATTTGACCACTTAAAAAAAAATTATTTAATAATTCCAATTCATACTTATTAAGTTATAAGTTAAAAAAACAGACAACCCGTATAAGTAAAAATCATATTTTAAAGTGGTAATATCTTCACGCTAAGTGTTTTATTTATTTTTAAAGTATGTTTTAGGGTAAACGTTGAGAGGATATTTAAATAATAAAGTATTCCTTAATTACTTTATCAAAACAAGTGCCCTTTTAAGTGCATTGTTAAGGAAGAATTCAAATCATGTGGAAAATTAATAAAAAAGAAATTTTATTTCTCTAGATTTTATTTTTTTAAGAGCTGTATTTTGGGGTTAGAGGATTACTGGACCTAAATGAGGTTAAACTTTTATTAGTTTGACGCGGATATCTACTTCTATAACTGAAGCTATTTACTTCCAATATATCTATTTCTATAGTGGAAGCTATCTACTCTTGACACAGGAAACCATCCACTCTCAATACGCAAAGTGTCAGATCTTAAAAAAAAAAAAATTAAACTTTAAGAATGCGTTTGGTACGCAGGATTTGATTGAATTATTTTTATAGGATATGATAGGATAATAATAGATTAGATTAAACTGGATTAATTAGTATTGTGACGTGTTTGATATAGTATAAATTGGACTAAAATAGTAATGTCCCTTATTTGGTGTAGAATGAGATTGGATTAAATAAGATTAAATTAAATTAATTCTCACATAAAATAAAATTATTTTCAAATAATATATAATTAATTAAAATTATTTAAAATACATCTAACTAAAATACAAAAATTTTAAAAATTAAATATATGTATATTAAATATTTTAAAATTAATTATACATAAAATATATTATAGTAATTAATTAAATATTAAAAAAAGAAGTTAAAAGGGTTCAAAAGTACTAGATTATCAAATCTCGTATTTTATTTGGTGTAATATGAGATTTGACAAAATATAGTTATATCTTTTATTTTATATGACGTGAGATTTTTCAGTATAAAATTGTATTAAATTAATTAAAAATTAAAATTATTTTTAAAAATTAAAAAAATTAAATTAAAATTGATAAAAATATTATTTTTTAAATAAAATAAATATTTAAATATTACAAATAATACTTATTTTTTTATGAACTAATTGCATCGACCTCCCTTGAGATTTTACCAACTATAAGTAGAATCAACTTTATCATTTATTGCAAACACATCCCTTACCCTTAGTAAATTTGGTCAAATGTAACAGTGGATCAGAGAAAGTCTTTGTAAAAAAATTCAAAAGTTGGCTAACGGGAGGGGAGGTTTTTGTCAATAAACCCAAAAGTTGACTAATGGAAGGGGTGATCTTTATCAATAAATTCAAAAATTGACTCCGCTTGTAATTAAATAAATCTTACGGAAGGTAAGCGTTATTTACTCTTTTTTTATTGATATTAAATAATATTATTTTTTAAAATATTTAATAACATATATTTAACGAATATAATATTTTATACACAAATAATTAAATAAAAAAGTTTATTTTTTAAAAAAAACCGAAAACAAAGTCAAGGAGAAAGCATGAGACTCATTTGTCCCATGCTCCAGGGCAGGACTCAATAGTCTCGTCTGGACAATATTAGTAGAGTGCATGAGATTGGAGAAATTCAATCTCATGCACTCTAAAAATATGAAATTTAACTAAATTTTGTCTAATTCAATAAAATATCATGTAACAAGCATGTCTTAAAAGTTAAAATTATATTTATGGAGATTTAAGAATGTGTGTAAATTTTTTTTATAATTAAAACTTTAAAATTTAAAGTCTTTTCTCATTGTCTCATTAACATAAACTTTATGGAATTCTTGTAAAAAATTAATTTTTATTTCTCGAGATTTAAGAGTGTGTGTAAAGTTTGTCTTTATTAACTAAAACTATAAAATTTGAAGGCTTTTCTATTTGTCTTAGACATAATCCTTTAAAAAAAAAAAGCATGCGATAATCATGTACACATAATTCCTGTGAACCAACAACTGCTTTTGATGACAAATTCAAGGGGCTCTAGCAGTCCTCGTGTTAATAAAAAGTCATGTCTTTAGTGTGATTGCCCCTGTAAACTGAACTCATAATATATTAATTTAATTTTAAAATTTTAGGTTAATTCAATATTAAAGTTGTTGTTACTTTATTTACTTTCAATTTTGTTTTAAAAATAATAAACTTTTTCTAAATAAATGATTAGAAAATTTAAATATTTTATATTAGATGCAATGTTAAATTATTAAAATGCGTCATATTAATGTTTAATTTTTTTTAAAAAAGTAATAATTAATTTAATTATCTTATTATTTATATTATAAATTATTTATCACATCATTTTAATTAATTTTGAAGTAGGGCTGTTTAATAACCTATCAACTACCCTTTCAAATAAATAAAAATAAAAATAAAAAATATTTAAAATTGTAACTCTTTTGTGGGAGACAAAAGTCATTAATTTCACAGGATATTTTCTTCTGTTGAGCTATGTCTATTTAAAGAGCAGAGTCTCCATCTGGTCTTTTACCTACTCAACAACCATATAATTCATGGTAATTAATTGGATACCTTGATGTGACATTATAGATCCCTGCAACCAAAATTTCATCAAACAATTTCTCAAGTAGGCAATAAATCTTTTTCAATTAAAAAATGAAAAAAAATTATGTAGTTACCTTTTGGAGATCCTTAGGCAACCTTCTCAACAAAAAATATATATATATATATTACTTGTTGATTATCTAGAGTTAATCAAACACCATATTATAAATAAATATTTATCTGTAACATAATATTAGTATCATAATAAGATAAAATTTAAGGGGATATTCTTTCTCTCTCTTTCAGAGTGCTCTCTGCTAAGAATAGGTAGGTATGGTGGGTAGAAATAGATTTTGTGTTTTTTTCACGTAGATTTCACTCTTTTGAGTGTTTTATTTGTGTTTTGTCTATTTCTTTGCTCTTTTTCTTCTTTATTTTTGGATCGGGGTGTGTTTTCTTGTTGGTTGCCAGGGATCCAGATGAGATCTCAAAAAGGTATGCGAAGCTCTCGTTGTCCGATGCCAATGGTCCGATGGCCAAAATTGGTGAGGAATTGAAGGAAGCTGGTTGAAGGAAGCTCTCGCTGAGCTTGGTTAGGAAGCTTATTGCAAACAAAGAGTTTAATAGGGAAGCTTTTAAAGCTGTTATTTCTTTCTTCTAGAGGACCACGAAGGAAGTAGAGGTTGAGACCATTGGAGTCAATTTATTCATTTTCATATTTGAGTGCCCTTGGGATAGAAAGAGGGTACTAGAAGGTGGTCCATGGTCTTTTGATAAGAATGTGCTTGTGCTTAAGGAGGCAGTTGGTGTTGGCCGTGTTTCAAAGCAGGACTTTTGTTTTGTGCCATTTTGGGTCCAGATTTACAAACTGCCTTTGATCTGTATGAACAGGGAGGTTGGGCTGTTTCTGGGTGGTCTGATTGGGGAGGTTAAAGAAATTGACTCGGGTGATAGTAGTGAGTGTTTTGGCAAATTCATCAAAGTGAGAGTATTGATTGATGTTTTGAAGCCTTTAATGAGAGGAATTCATGTTGCTCTTGGTGGGGAGGATGATGTATGTAACGTGTTACTGTTCTATAAAGGGCTTCCTAATTTTTGTTATTTTTATGGGTGTATGGGGCATCTGATAAGAGATTGTAGGGATAATGACAAAGGCCTGCTTGATGTTTCAGATCTTAAGTTTGGTGCATGGTTGCGAGCTCCTTCAACAGGTAAGATCAGGGGCTGTAGAGATCGACGATCAGGGTATAAGGGTTTTAAACAGGAGAGTGATATTGATAAAGAGAATATTAAGGTCGATAAAACTACAGTTAATGATGGGGTACAGGTTGAGGAAATTGTTGTTCCTACGAGTTTGGAGATGGTTAATAAGGAGACTGTTTTCGGAGAGGGTATTTCTATAGAGGTGGGTAGAGTGGGTTTGGGAGATACTGATCTGTCTGAAAGGTCTAGGGATTATGTGATGGATGAAAATGCGAATAATCTTTTGGTAGAGGAGAATGCTCGGGTGGTTAGTAGTGGCTTGTTTCTAGATGCTTTGGTAGAAAATGCAAACTCTCTGATTTTTTTCAAATTAGATGAGTTCTATTCAATCCAATCTAGTACGGGGGGTAGTGAGGAAGTGGAAGAGGCTCGTTAGAGAGAAAAGATGGGCTATTGGGAGTATTGTAAGAGGTGAAAAATTGAAGAAAAGAGTTTTGTTTCCTGAGGTTGAGGTCGAAGATGCTAAGAAGAAAGTTAGGTGTGATTCATCTGACGAGTCGGCAATGACAATGAAAATCCTATGTTGGAAAGTCCAGGGGTTGGAGAACCCTTGGACATTCAGAGCCTTGCGCGAATTGGTGCGCACGGAGAATCCCTAATTGACTTTCTTTTCTGAAACTAGATTAGATAGTAGGAGTTATGATAGAATTAGAGTTGGGTTAGGTTTTGACGCTTGCTTTTGTATTGACAGAATAGGTCTTGGTAGAGGTCTTTTGCTATTGTGGAAGAACAGTCTTGATATGGTTATTTAGTTCTTTATTAAGAGACACATAGATTCTACTGGGAAGGGTGATGATAATGTTCTTTGGAGATTTATAGGGTTCTACGGGGAGCCTATACTAGAAAATATGCATCTCTCTTGGACTCTTCTGCGACGGTTGATGGGGTTAAGTAGGCTTCCTTGGGTTATAGGTGGGGATTTCAATGAAATTTTGGCAGGTGAGGAGAAGTAGGGAGGGCTTGCTAGGAGTTATAATGCTATGGATTCCTTCTGTGAAGCTATTAATAATTGCAACATTATTAATATGGGTTATAAGGGGAATAGGTTTACTTGGTGTAATAGGCAGTATAGTGCTAACCTCATATAGGAATGAATTGATCAATTTTTTTATAGTTTGAAATGGAGAAGATTGTTTGTTGATGCTTCAGTTAGACACGTGGATCACTGAGGGTCTGATCACAAGCCTCTAGTTTTGGATAATGTGGTCAAGGTTTCAGGTAGTGGGGGTCGTGATAAAAAGTGAAGTAGCCATTTCCATTTTGAAGAAGCTTGGAGTGATGAAAGTGAGTGCCATACTGTTGTGGAGAATGCTTGGGAGGATGGTTTTGGGTTGGATGTTGTCTCGGGTGTGCAGAATAGTGTTGGTCTGGTTGCAGCTAGACTTTCTATTTGGAACTGTGAGAAAAAGATGGCTAAAAACAGGGAGTTAAGGGAGCTGAAGGAAGAGCTTGCTAGTTTGTACAATGTTAGGTCCAGTAGGTTGGATTGGGCTAGAATCAGAGCTGTTGATAGATATGGCCACGGTTCGGTTCGAACCGGGCGGTTCGAACCGAACCGGCGGTTTTGAACCGGAACCTTAGGTTCCGGTTCAAAAACGGTTCCGGAACCGGGATCCGGAACCGGGACAATCGGTCCCGGTTCCGGTTTCCCAAAAAAAATAACCGGAACCGCCGGTTTGGAACCGGCGGTTCACGGAACCGCCCGGTTCGGGCGGTTCCGGTTTTTTTTTTTTTTTTTAAAAATTAATTTTTTACTAATATATATATATAAACAAATATATATATATATATATATATAAACATATATGTATATATATGTATACTAATATATATCCCAACATATATGTATATATATATATATGTATACTAATATATATATATATAGGAACTTTTTAATTTTTTACTAATATATATATATATATATATAATATATCCCAACACTGTTGGGCCATATAATAATTTATAATAAATATGAGTAAATGGCCCAATACTATTATTGGGCCACATATCACTTAAATCATAACCCAACAAATACTCATCCCTTTTATAAGCACTCAACTTCCTACACTTCTCTTTTTTTTTCAATGTGGGACTACTTATAAGTACTCAACTTCCTACACTACAATTTTCTTTTCAATGTGGGACTACTTACTATCATTTTATATAAAACTTCATCTCCTACACTTCTCTTTTACTTTCAATGTGGGACTAGTGTAGACCATTTTTGACTATATTCTCAAATCCCACATTGAAAGTGTACAAGACTTGAACCATCTTTACTTATCTATATATATAACCAATCCCACATTGAAAGTGAATATATTTTGAAACTACCTTTGCATATATATATATGTACACACTTCTAAAGTTTTAATTATCCATCCACAATGATTTATTACCTTTGGTTTATTACCTTTGGTTTATTCATTAGTTTAATTTTTTTAACTTTTTATTAAATTTTTTTCATTTTTTAATTTGAAAAAAAAAATTCAAAATTTTTTTTTATTTCCGGTTCCGGCGGTTTGGAACCGGCGGTTCAACCGGCGGTTGAACCGCCGGTTCCAAAAAAACCGGGGAGGAACCGAACCGGGCGGTTCCTCCCGGTTCCAACCGGAACCGGGACCGGGACCTCCCCGGTCCCGGTTCCGGTTGATGAAAATTTGGAACCGGAACCGACGGTTCCGGAACCGGAACCGCCGGTCCGGTTCCTTTGGCCATGTCTAGCTGTTGAAAATCAAATTGATACTTTAGTGGGCAAATTTGAGGTGTTTTGGAGACAAGGGTCGAGAGCTTTATGGCTAAAGGCTGGAGATAAAAATACCAAGTTCTTTCATGCTAAGGCCTTACAACGAAGGAGAAAAAAATAAAATTAATGGGCTGTTGAACAGTGAGGGTGGTGGAAAGAAAAAAAAGCCTGATATAGCTGAGGTGGTTTCAAACTATTTTAGCAAAATATTTGAAACTACTGCGCCTTTTTCTCAAGTCATTGACTCTGTTCTTTAGGCTGTTGATAGTAAGGTTATTGCTCATATGAACTCTCATTTGTGTGATATGTTTATAGCAGTAGAGGTGTGGGAAGCTTTAAAGTAAATGGCTCCGGGGAAGGCTCCAGGACCGGATGGTCTTCCAGCCTCTTTCTTCTAGAAATTTTGGGGCGTGGTAGGCAACAAGGTCACGCAAGCTTTGTTGGAAGTTCTGAATTGTGGAATAGATATGAAAAAGATAGATCAGGCTACAGTGGTTTTTATTCCAAAAGTGAAGAATCCTGTGAGAGATAGCGATTTCAGACCCATCAGCATGTGTAATGTGCTTTACAAGCTTGTGGCCAATGTAATTTCTAATAGTTTAAAACCTATGCTTAGTGATATAGACTCCCCTATTCAGAGTACATTTGTTCTTGGTAGGCTTATTTCTAATAATGTTGTAGTAGGTTTTGAATGCCTTCATTACCTAAAAAATTGTAAATGGGGTTCTAAGGGGCTGGTTGCTTCGAAATTAAATATGAGTAAAACCTATAATAGGGTTAAGTGAATTTTTTTGAGAAACATTGTGAAGAAATTAGGCTTTGATCCCAGCTGGGTTAGTAAGGTGCTAGCTTGTGTATCTTTTGCTTCTTATAGTTTTTTTTATTAATTGCGAACTTTTGGGGTGTGTGCTTCCGACTAGAGGACTTAGACAAGATTGCCATTTGTATCTCTACCTGTTTCTTCTTTGTACTGAAGGTTTGACAGCTCTTCTTTTCAAAGATAAAAGAGAGAGTAAGTTGCATGGGATTAAAGTTGCTAGGAGTGCCCCTTCGATCTCTCATTTGCTATTCATAGATGATAGTTTGATTTTTATTAAAGCTTCGGTTCCCGAGTGTACGATGCTTAAAGAAATTCTGGTGAGTTATGAGTTAGCTTCTGGTCAATCAATTAATTTTAACAAATCAGCTTTAACTTTTAGCCCAAATTCGCCTTTTGAGATTGTTGAGGATGTGAGAAGAATTTTCAATGTGAAAGTGATGGCTTGTCATGAGAAATATGTAGGGCTCCCTTCTTCGGTTAGTAAGAACAAAAGGAAGGTCTTTGGGGGTTTGAAAGACAGAATTTGGCAGAAAATTCTGGGGTGGAAGGCTAGACTCTTTTTAGTAGGGGGTGTAGTAGCCAAAATATAGTAGGCCCAAAATATAAGCGAGGATCCAGCCTAGAGGTCCAAAGTATATCTCACGACCAGGCCCAGAGTCAGAAAATGGTCATGAACTCATTGACTCTGTCGCACGACGACCCAACTAAGATCACTACGCGTTGATCCAAATAAAGACAAATCATGTGAAAATATGATTGACACATTGAAAGACCCTTCATGTAGTACGACATACATCCCACACATCGATCCAAGCAGCAACAAGGGAAAATAACTCACAATGTCTACACCTAGGAAAGCTCCTACGTTGCACGACATACTATCTTCCTCAACGTTCAGTCAACATGTCGCACGACGTATGATCATGATTTTCTCCGTATAGTTGTCAAAACCACATGTCGTACAACATTGAATCTCCTTGGTTCTATGGGGGACCAAATCATGATTTACTTTAAAGACGGTCCTACAAAACCATAATTAAAATATAAACGGCTAAGTCAAGGAAAGCATCCAAAAAACTCCTTAATTGAGGACAACAAGAGAGGTAATGATGAAACCCCTAATGGGCAGAAACAACATCCCCTTATAAATGAAGGATGGTTCTCCAAAGAGTGGGGGACCAAGAAAAAACTGAGATCCTAGAGTTATCAATATTCAGACAACACTCTCCGACCATTGTTCATCATCTCCGACCACCTTCCGATCACACTCCGTTTATTCGATCTTACATCTCCTTCCATCAAGGAGACCTCAATCGCCAATATAACAGGAAGTATTACTCACTCATCTCCAGTTACGAGCATTATATACTTATTAGCATTCGCTAACTTGACCGTCGGAGTGACTTTGGGCGGCACCACCCCGGTGTCCTAGACATCCTGCGGGTCACGTGCGTTCTATCTTTACAGGTTGTAGTACCCCGTGTCCCCGAGCGATTTTTGAGGACTACAAGGGGTAAAGAAACTCTTATAAAAGCTATTGTCCAAGCTATTCCTACTATGTTATGAGTCGTTTTAGGTTGTCAGCCTCTTTAAGTTTGGAAATTTAGAAACTTTTTATTGATTTTTGGTGAGGTTTCAGAAATGGCAGTAAGAAAATGCATTGAGTGGCTTGGAGGAAAATGTGTCAACTTAAGGAGGGTGGTGGTTTGGGGTTTAAAAAGATTGAGGCTTTCAATCAAACTTTTTTAGCTAAGCAAGGGTGGAGAATCCTTTCTCATTCCTCATCTCTTTTGGCAAGAGTTTTAAAAGTAAAATGTTTCCCTAATTCTTGCTTCATGAACAGCCAGTTAGGTTGGAGGCCGTCTTTTATTTGACGTAGCATTTTATGGGGCATAAAGGTTCTTGGTAAGAGGGTTAGATAGAGTATTGGGTCTGAGTTGAATATTTCTGTTTATGAGGATCCCTAGCTTCCTAGAAACACGTGCTTCATTGTTCCTTCCTACAGATTTTTACCTACTCGAGTTTCTGTTTCAGCCCTAATGGTAGGCCCTGGTTTGTGGAATATGAAGATTATGAAAACTAATTTTTGTGTAGATGAGGCTGATCTTATTTTTGAAATTCCTTTAAGCTCGATGTGTTTGTCTGATTCGGTGTTGTGGCATTTCGATAAGCGAGGTTTTTTTTCAGTTAAGAGTGCATATATAATTGCTCTTAAGGTGAAAGATGAGGATGCTCCTTCTTGTTCTATAAGTGCCTCTCCGTGGTGGAAAACTCTTTAGTCTCTCCAAATCCCTTGAAAAATAATTTTTTTTTTTTTTTCTTTTCGTTGGATAGCTTGCAAAGGGGTACTTCCTACTAGGGAAGCTTTGTTCTAGAGGGGGATTGTGAGTTCTAGAGTCTGTTCTCTTTGTAGGGATGCCCAAAACTCAGCAGATCATGCTTCTTGGAGCTGTGTTTTTTTGGTAAAAATTGGGAAGGCTGTCCTTTTTTTTTCTGCACTTAAAAGTTTCAAGGCAGTAGATATTCTTGACAGGTTGCTTTGGGTTTATTCTGTTTGTGGTAAAATTGTTGCGTACAGGTTTGTGGTTGCTCTGTGGTTGGCCTGGGGTTATAGGAACCTCGTGGTTCATGGTTCTGGATCGTTTTTGCAAGTTGATTTTTGGGTGAGAGCTGGGTGTCTGTTGAAAGAATTTTCAGCTGCTGAGGGCCAGAAATCTGTCGTTTGTTCTGCTGCAGGACAGTTCAGATGAGAGCCTCCTTTGTTAAGATCAAAATATTTATAGAAAAATATTATATGAATGGACCTATTAAGATATTTTAAAGTTGTAGAAAAATATTATATGAATGGACCTATTAAGATCATTATGACATAAATCATTTTTTTAATATAAAAAATAATAATCTTATGTAAAAATATTTTTGTATATTTTTCATTTAATATAAATTAAAAATGTCAATAGAGCAGGAATGATATACAGTCCAAGACTCTAAATTTAGTTGGTTGGGGGGTGGGATGAGAATGGGTCTCTGGTCCGGCCCAATTCGATTTCCTTTTACTCTCTTTTTATGTGTTATTTCTTCTTTTTTTTCTTTTTTTAAGAATATCTACTTTTAAAGCTCGTATTAAATGTTCATTAATATTGTATTGGAAAGGATATGGAGAGCCTAAAATTATGACATTATATTCTTAACAAAGAAATAGATCATTAACATTCCTTATTAATTATGTTAGTACGTCAATAGATCCTCGAAAATTATGTGAAATTTTTAAATAATCAAAGAATTTGAATTGGTAATAAATAAGCTCAAAACAACTCCAAAATTCATACACAAGTCTTTGGTTATTAAAAGCTCAATAACATCATTACAATAATTGCCTATCAAATTGGAAAATATAATTTAAGTCTATCAAAAATCACATTGATACACAAAATGTTGGGATATTAGACCTTTTAAAAAATATATAATAGAGTATATTATCATTTATCTATTTAGGTCATGTTTGATTATTGAATACATATATATATATATATATTATTTTATTTTTTTTAGATCTAACACGGTATGAGTGAGAGTGCTATTGGGACTTATAGAGATTAAATCCTTACTAGCATGGTTTGTACATCTATTTTCATAGTGAAAACTGTATGAAAATCATTTTCATAACGAAAGTCGTCTACTCCCAATACGAAAAAGGTCTACCCACGCTGATTATGTTTATATATATAATAATGGAACAATATGCACATATAAAATTTTAAACCTTAGTAATTTGAAGAAGTTTATGAGGCTTTAACTATCAATACAAGTGATATTTGGTTGATTATTGAATATTTAAATATCGACGGTGCAGAGCTATAATTTATTCATATAATTTTAAAATTTTCTTCAATTAATATACAAGAAGTGAGCTTATATACTGAAAATTAATCAAATAAATGTAAATTTTATTTCTCAATTTCAAAATCATATAAACCGAGTAGTATATGTATATTTCTCGATCTCAATTTCAAAACGAAAAGAATTCGATTCAGTCATGATGAACTCACGTGACATTTTTACAAACATCCTATCCATTTGCAATCAATATCTATGACCCCCAGAAATAAATTATCTTCTACCGACTACGAATAATCACCCTAGACATCTGGGGCCCAACTGAGGTGCACAATGAACGGCATGATATGCACATCATGAACTTACGTGGCATATTTTTACAAACACCCTATCCCTTGCAATCAATATCTATGACCCCCAGAAATAAATTAGCTTCTACCGACTACGAATGATCACCCTAGACATCTGGGGCCCAACTGAGGTGCACAATGGACGGCATGATATGCAAGGCATTTAAAAATTTTCTTTTCTGTGTCTGGATGTACATAAATGCACCGTTCAAAAGCTTCGTGATTCCCTTCAAAAACAAAAGCAAAAAGAAAGCTTCGACATTCTAATGGAGAAAAAGATTTCGTACGTAAGACCAACTTTTGACAAGTGTCCTACCACCTGTACCAAGAGAAGAGCATGCAAATCCCAATTGGTTAACACGTATCCTTATCCATACACTTAACTGCTCTATATATAGCTGTCAGACCAGAATAGAGTTGGAATAGAAGATACGAGAAGTTGCAGATAAAAGCAAAGAATTAACTAAAGAGGCGTTTTAGTTTCTCTTGTTAGAGTAATCACCGTCATCACCGTTTGGTTTGTGTTGTGGGTTTTGGAGTAAGAGAAGAAGAAGAAATGGCTTCGACAGTGGGAAGAAACATAGCAGCTCCATTGTTGTTTCTCAACATGGTCATGTATTTCATTGTGTTGGGTTTTGTTAGCTGGTGTCTCAACAGGTTCATCAATGGCCAAACCAACCACCCAAGTAAAGTTGATCTATACTACAATTGCAGCCTTTATTGGTTTTTTTTCTTTTTCTTTTCATTTTTTTGGTTTGTATTCAAGAATTTATTTGTAACGAGCAAGAATGTTTAGGTTTTGGAGGAAACGGTGCAACCATGTTCTTCTTGATCTTCGCGATGATGGCTTCAGTTCTTGGCGTGGTATCAAAGTTTGCAGGAGGAAACCATATCAGAGCTTGGAGAAACGACAGTCTAGCAGCCGCAGCATCATCTTCTCTAGTAGCATGGGCCTTGACTGTCGTAGCTTTTGGGTAATATATATTTATATTTTCACACCAATCGTTCATTACAAACACGAGTACATGAGCTATGTATATTTATCCTCTAAAACATTTCTAGCTTCAACATGGTTTATCATGTAATATCTTCAACTGTGGTGCAGGTTGGCTTGCAAGGAGATATCCATAGGAGGTTGGAGAGGGTGGAGACTGAAGATTGTGGAGGCATTTATCATAATCCTGACATTCACTGAACTTTTGTACCTCTTGCTGCTTCATGCTGGGTTGTACAGCAGCAGGTATGGACCTGGGTACCGAGACACTGACTACGGCTTGGGAGCAGGTGGTGTCGAAACGGGACATAAGGGTGCTGGTGCTGTGACTGGCTCCAGGGTTTGAAGGAGATAACTTTTTAAACCCATACTATTATCTCTTCATGTAGAGTTTGTTTTAAGTCTGTTTGGATTTGGATTTTGAACTCATAAATAATCTTTCTCTTATTTATTTCTAGTCCACTTCTGGTTCTGTAAGTAAAGATGGTCGTCTTTTTTTTTTTTTTTTCTTTTTTGTTTTCTATGTTGTATGATGATGTTTTCGGACATTCCTGTTACAGTATCCTTTTTCTGTTATGCGTATAATGTCTTTGGCTTTGATTTTTTTTTTTTTTTTGTGTTTTCAGTGAATGTTAATAAAAAAAGATGATCATTTGAAGATGATCATTTGATTGATAAAAATCTAACTATGGGAAATCCAACTTAGCTGAGCACAAACATGTTTTGAGACATCACATTTTCTGCTATAAAAATTAATCTTATGTTGCGAGTTCGCTTTCACTATAGAGGAAATTAACTACAAATTTCAACAATATAGGAAATAACTATATTATTAAAAAAAGTAGCTATTTGAAATAGATACAAATTGTTACAAATTTCAATAATAGAGGAAATACTTACAGATATTTAAAAATAATATAAATAGTTACAGATATTTAAAAAATAATGTAGTTTTCTATTTGTGTTCACTTTTTAATTTTTTTATTGTTAATTTTAATCATTAAAGTAATAAAAACATAATAATGTTTGAAAAAATTATCCAGCTGTCATCTATTTGGGAATAGTTATTCGTTAATATATTCCTAAGTAGTATTCTGGAAATTTAGTTTCCTATTTCTATTTGGGAGATGAGATTGGAGGTTTGGGTACTCCTCGAAGTGGCCACTCTATATATATATATATATATATATATATATTTTAGAGTGTATCATTACAAATTTAATAACTGTGAAGGTAGATCACTAAAAATACGGTTTAAATATTAATTTTTATAATAAGAGATATTTACTTTTATAATAAAAAAAAAAATTATTTATATATATTAAAAAATATATATAGTGAAAATTATACTCTCACCACTAAAATAAAAAGGAAGTGTACTAACTACTTGAGCGAATGGATGGATGATATGCTCTCTATTTTTTTACTCTTGTATTTATTCTCTATAAATAGGTATTTTATATACTCGGTTTTTATTCCTTATAAAGATAAAACTGGCGTACCAAAATAACCCTCTTTCATTAAAAAACTAAACTAAGATTTTAATAAAAATAAAAAAAGTAAAAAAAAAAAAAATGTAGAGGCCTTCATTTTGGAGGTCTGTTCGATCTCTAAGAGTATTCACAAGGTATGAGATTTAAATACAGACCTATTTAGTGTTATATTACCATTTATAGATCTTATTTGTAAAAAATGGTTCTTTCTCTTTCGATTATATTATAATATATTTTTTTCTCATAATATAATTAAATTAAAAAAGATAAATTAAATTTACTGTTTTATTTTTTTCTAAACAATTATTACTCTTTATTAAAATATAATATATATATATGTTATAAATTATATAATATATTTTAAATATTAATACTATCAATAATTATTTAATAAATTCTAATTAATTTAAAATAAAATTATAATATTAATTAAAAATTATTACAACTGAATTACAACAGTAAAAATAAATATAATAATACAATATTTAAAAACTACTGTCTACTATCAACTACCATTATAACTACCATCATCATTTTTTTCTCATTATTTCCTTTTTTTTTTATTGTAATAGCCAAATTCTTACTTCATTTGAGGACAACGAGTTTGGATTGTAAAATATAATTTTTTATTCAAATATTTTTTTCGATTATCCGCTGTTTTTCCCTCTCTACAAGGTCTTTTGCCACAAATTTAATCTCACGAACAAAATTTCTTTTTCTTTTTTCTGCAGCCGTCCTGAACGTTACATTACGTTCATATAATTACTCCTAGTTTCATATCCGAGAATATCCCCAGATAACAAATTTACGTTATCAATATTTGTTTTTGTTTTTTAGCTTTTGACGCTTTACGTCCAGGGGGACATTTAAGTCCTTCAGATTGACTAAACGGTGAATCATTATCACTAAGGTTGACTACACTCGGTGATGGACATCCATGGGTTGATCTCATACACTCATTGGCACCTGAATTTTTTTAGTTCAAGTCAAACCGATAGTTGTTAGTATCACCACTATGTTGTCGTCCTTTTACACCTTCCACGTAATGATACCACTTTGCAGTGTCCTTCACAATTGTCCAACATTCTACCGTGAGTTTTCTGGAAGATATGTTTCGCTGCGATTTCCTGCCAATAGCAAAATCAGAAGAATTGTGAAGATGTATTACAAATTTATGTAAAACAGTATATTATATTATAAAATTTTAAAATGTAACTTACATTATCTGTTACATTGAAACCACTAGTAGAAGCCGTTTGAACGTGCAGTACGCAAGCATAATATTTATTTAGATACAACTGAATCGTTTTGAAGCGACTATTCAAAACAGCCGATGTACGAGTAGTTTTGTAACCCAACATTTCTTCAAAAATGTTTTTGATATTCGACCACAATAAATCTTATTTTTTATTAGTGCCAGTAATCGCATCCTCAGATGCGCAACCATGTCTTGCATAATGCTTCATCCTCATGTAGTTACCAGTTCTTGCATTTTTCCCTTATTGTTATTTGTCTTGCTATTGACAAATTTTGTTGTACCCGTGTTGTTTCTTTTGAAATGAGAGTTTGTTTATTTGTAGTGAATGGAGGTGTCAGATTGAATGACTTTTGTAACCCATCAGTTGGTGTGTAACCATATGGCGGAAAGGATGCATCTTGGGTGTAGCCATGTGAGCTTTCATACCCATAGTTGTAGTTGTTATTGTTATTTTCCTCGTCGTTGTGAGAAAAAAATCTTGGATCCATTAAAGAGTACTTACAATAATTGAATTTTGAACCAAATATATAGCTCATTCATATTTATATAGGGAATAATTGTAGTGAAATTATTAAAGTGTTGCTGTATCAGAAGTTCACGTGAATATTTAAAATTTTGGTTCAAGTCATTATTTGTCTGATACCTTGAAATGTGTTAATAATAAGATAAGTGAAATTATTTGACATAATGATTTGAATGTCCTTGAGTATTCACTATTATTTGACAATATCATCCACGGTAGACACACACCAATCAATTACGAGGTAAACGAGCACCAATATACAATGGGGTATTTTCTAACTGATGGAATTTACCTTAGGTAGACAACTCTTATCCAGTCAATCTCACACCCTACTAGTGGTAAAGAAAGATTGTTTGCAATGAAGCATGAGGCTACTTGTGAGGATGTGGAACGTGCATTTGGTGTATTGCAAAGCAGATGAGCGATCACTCACGGTCCTGTTAGATTTTGGAAAAAATAATCTCTCTAAGATAATGAAGACGTGCATTATATTGCATCACATGATAATTGAGGACGAATGACAGACGAACCTTGAACCATGAGTACCATTACAAAAAGAAAATATCGAACTTCCTGCTTATGCACGTGACCCTGCATTGTGAAGGGCTCATATTGCATTTTGTCTTGGTAGAATACGCAATAGAGGGATAAATAACACATTACGATCAGATCTTTTGGAGCATGTTTGGAGAAATTATGGTAATGAGCCATAATACATCTATTGATGTAACATGTTTAATTATTTTTAAATAAAATGTTATTTTATAATGTGATAAGTCTATTAATTTTCAACAATATTAATTTTATAATATTATTTTATAATATTCAAGTACTTTTTAATAATATTATTAAAAATTAATACATACTGTTCAGAATATTAATTTTTATAATTTTTTACATTTTAATTCAATTATATACATAATTAATATTAAAATTTAAATATCATTTAAATTTATAATTACATGTAACTATATATATTATAAAAGGTTAAATTTATATATAAAAAAAATTAATACTTCCATTCAAATTATTTTAATTTCATTAAAATAATAAATATTTTTTTATATTTTTTTAATTATATATAATTATTTAAATTTATAATTATATATTAAAATTTAAATAATTTAAATATATATATATATATATAAATTATGAGTTAATTACACTCAACCTCCCTGAGGTTTGACTAATTACATTCGGAATCAAAGTTTGCATTAATGGACATTAACCTCTCCTCACGTTAACGTTGACCGTCAAAATAACCGTTGACTTTTTTTAAATTTTTTAAATGACCAAAATACCCCTGTCAATTTATATTATCAATTTTTTTACTATTCATTAAAAAAATTAATGATGAAATCCAGATTGGATCTCCACCGTCCATCAACAATGATGGACGGTGGAGATCCAATCTGGATCTCCACCAAGAAAAAAAAAATAATTTTTTGAATGTTCATCGTCGAACCCAGAGGGTTCGAAGGTCGAACCCTTCTGGGTTCGATCTCGAACCTAGAAGGGTTCGAAGAACGAACCCTCTGGGTTCGAAGATCGAACCTTTCTGGGTTCGATCTCGAACCCAAAAGGGTTCGAAGAACGAACCTTTCTGGGTTCGATGAATCTCGAACCCAGATCTGGGTTTCACGAACCCAGAGGTTCGATTCGAACCCTTCTGGGTTCGAGATTCATCGAACCCAGAGGGTTCGATCTTCTTATCCAGAAGGGTTCGAATCGAACCCTCTGGGTTCGTAGAACCCAGAGGGTTCGATTCGAACCCACGAACCCAAAGGGTTCGATTCGAACCCTTCTGGGTTCGAGATTCATCGAACCCAGAAGGGTTCGTTCTGCGAACCCTTCTGGTCTGGGTTCGATCTTCGAACCCTCTGGGTCCCACGAACCCAGAGGGTTCGTTCTTCGAACCTTTCTGGGAACCCAGAAGGGTTCGATCTTCGAACCCTCTGGGTTCCACTAACCCAGAGGGTTCGATTCGAGCCCTTCTGGGTTCGAGATAGAACCCAGAACCCTTCTGGGTTCGACGATGAACATTCAAAAAAATTTTTTCTTGGTGGAGATCCAGATTGGATCTCCACCGTCTATCATTGTTGATGGATGGTGAAGATCCAATCTGGATTTCACCATTAATTTTTTTTTAATGAATAGTAAAAAATTTGGATGGTGGAGATCCAATATGGATTTCACCATTAATTTTTTTAATGAATAGTAAAAAATTGACAGGAGTATTTTGGTCATTTAAAAAATTTGAAAAAACTCAACGGTTATTTTAACGGTCAACGTTAACGTGAGGGGAGGTTAGTATCCATTAATGCAAATTTTGATTCCGAATGTAATTAGTCAAACCTCAGGGAGGTTGAGTGTAATTAACTCTATAAATTATTGTGCTTAATATTTAAAATCTCATTTGGGTCCAATATAGTAGGACCCACTAATGTAAGCCTTATTGTGAGGTTAAGTAAAACTACTTTTAAGTGAATCTACTTATTTGGATCCACTTTTACATTTACTGTGGATGCTCTAACGGACCTATGAACTCTTAATTTTTTTAAAAAAAATTAGAAGGGAGAAATTCAAATATAGCCCTCTAAGTATAGGGAGGATTGTTTTTAACCTCATTTTTAAAAATGATTGTTAGTAACCCTGTCAATTCTTTAAAAAAACCCATGTAAAATTACAGATGAACCCATTATATATTCATATTTAAAACCAGATTTCCCAACCCTAATCTCATTTTGTTTTTTGTTGGTATTTTTTTTTTTTTAGAGTGGCAGACTTCAGAGGGAGGAGAGATTGACGAAGAGAAGAAGAAGAAGAAGAAGAAGAAGGAGGAGAAAGAGCCACCGATCAGAAGAACAGCCGGACACTAGGAGATCGACGGAGAGAAGACCCATTGTAGAGAAGAACGCCGGCAAAGAAGAAGAAGAAGAAAAAGAAGCGGACGACAGAAGAAGAATCGAATGCTAGAACGAGAAGCAAAATCGGACCCGCTCGTCGACGAAAGAGTTCGGCTTCGTTCAGACGACAGTGAGGTTAGGCTCCGTTTTGTTCGGCTTCGTTTGATGTTTGCAGTCGGACTTGAAGCGGTACTTTAATTCAAAACATTGCTTATTTGAAGGTGAATTTAAAAAAATTTCATAATGTAATTCTTGATTTTATTTAGACTAATTGTTTACTGAATATATTGAATTTTTTGATTTATTTTTTACATAGCTTTTGTGTTCTGTTTTTTGTGTTCTGTAAACATAGCTTTTTGATTTTATTCATGATTAATTTACTGAAAACATAGCTTTTGTGTTATGTTTTTTTTTTTAAATATTATTGATTGAATAATTTGGTATTTGGGTGTTAAATGTTGATATTTGGGTGTGTTGATTGAATGAGGCAAACAAGTAGTTACCGTTTGTATTTATGCGTATTTGCGCGTTTTACGTATCGCATTTCACGCAACTTGTTTTGTTTTTAAATCGTATGTTTCACATTCTGTTTTATTGTATTTAGTTATTGTTGATTGAAATGGAATGTGAAACACGTTGGAAAAATCATGTGAAACACACAATAAATCTATCGTGAAACAGGAGATTCACGCGAGATTTCTAGCATGTTATTATGATATTGTTGCTTGAAATCTCGCGTGAATCACGAAGGAAATCGCGCGTGAATCATGAAGCGAATCGCGCGTGAAACATGCAAGAAATCTGTTGTGAAAAACGAGATTCACGCGAGATTTCCTTCGTGATTCTCTCGTGATTTACTTCGTGATTCACACACGATTTCTTTCGTGATTCACGCGAGAATTTCAGCGTGATTCACGCGCGAATTTCAGCCTGATTCACGCGAGAATTCCAGCGTGAATCACTCATAACCGTGTTATTGTGATATTGTTGCTTGAAATCGCTCGTGAAACCCGAAGCAAATGTCGCGTGAAACACGCAAGAAATCTGTTGTGAAACATGAGATTCACGGGCGACTTCCTTCGTGATTGACGCGCGATGTCCTTTGTGATTCACAAGCAATTTCCTTCGTGATTCACGCGAGAATTCCAGCGTGATTCACGCGAGAATTTCAGTGTAATTCACGCGAAAATTCCAGCGTGATTAACGTTTGAAATCTCGCGTGAATCACGAAACAAATCTCGCGTGAATCACCTAGCAAATCTTGCGTGAATAACGAAGGAAATCTCACGTGAATCACGAAGCAGATTTCGCGTGAAACAAGCAGGAAATCTCTCGTGAAACACGCAGGAAATCTATCATGAAACACGAGATTCAAGCGAGAATTTCAGAGTAAATCACGCGAGAATTTCAGTGTGATTTACGCGAGAAGTCCAGCGTGAATCATGCTAGAATTCCCACGTGGATCACGCTGGATTTTCTGCGTGAATCAAGCTGGAATTTCAGCGTGATTCACGCTGAAATTCCCGCGTGAATCAAGCTGGCGCTAAAATTCTAGCCTGAACCACAGGAGATTTTATGCGCGATTCATTTATTTTTTCCTTCGTGATTCAAATGAATTCCGGTGTGATTGACACACGAATTCCAGCGTGATTCACGAGAATTTACCACCGTGATTCACGCACGAATTCTAGCGTGAATCACGTTTAAAATCTCACGTAAATTATTTAACGTTTTAAGGTTGATGATTCACTTTTTATATATTTTTTCTATACTAATAAGTATGTTGTTTATTTGCAGATGGGCGACAATCCTGTTCAGTTAACTTACAAGTATGATGAGGACCGATGGTTTGACCTTCGAATTAATATGCATTGATGCGTTGGCGAATGGGGAACTTTTCGGGAGGCTTTAGTTAGAGAGAATCAGTTAGATCGATGGATGAATGAAGTGTTTGGTCATTTCCTTATGATGAGGGAAGACCAATACTTTGGTGGTAAGCTATGCCAAATCTTGTTGTGTCGAGAGATCGAATACCCGAGTGCAAGGGAGGATGAGATGTGGTTTAAGGTTGGTGGTAAAGCTATGAGGTTTGGGAAGGAGGAGTTCTTACTTTGTACAGGACTCAGATTTGGTCTTTTGCCTGATGGAATTGTGTCGCATTACGCGGCCAGCAACGATGGTGTTCAACAAAGGTATTTTGGTAAGCGGCATATCCACATTAACAAGGTTAAATTAAAGTTGGAGGAGGGGAATTTCACAAGAGATGATGATATGATGAAGTTAGTGTACGTCTTCTTTCTCGCTCACTTCTTGCTTGGACGTGAGACTCGGCGCACTGTTCCTGATTGGTTGTAGGGGTTGGTCGAGGATTTGGTTGCATTTGAGAACTTCCCGTAGGGGACTTACGTTTACAGCAGTACTATATACTGGCTAGGGAAAGTCCTTCGCAGCCGTATTGATGGCAGGAGTAAGAAAAACAATCTGAAAGAAAAAACGCTAGCCAAGAAACAAAATTTGAGTATCAACATCTACGGATTTTCGTGGTCATTAATGGTTTGTTTTTTTAAAAAATAATTTAGCTGCTTTTCATTTGTATACGGGACATAAATTTAATTTTTCTTGACATGTAATTTAATTTTTTTTTTTTTCAGATATGGGCATTGGAGGCTATCCCATCGTTGAATGGTAAATGTGGGATACGACTGGGTGATGGAATACCTTGTGTTTGTAGATAGTATTGCAGGAAAAAACCAACGGGGCTTGTTAAGGAATTCAAAAATAATGTCAGAAAAAAGTATATTTATTTTTTAAATTATTTTGAATGTGTAAATATTGAAATTTATAACCTTTTTTATCTATATTTCACAGTTAAAAGTACTTACGACATTGACTGCTTCGGAGGATGAGATGAAGCAAGATTATTATGTCTCGTTTGATCCCAATCAATTCATTGGGCCTATGTTGTACAAGATTGATGGTTTTGGGAATGACTCAGAGGATGATGATGTGGAGAAAGATATCCCCGCCAAGGATGATGTGGAGAAGGATGTTCCCGTAGAGGATAATGTGGAGAACGATGTCCCTGCAGAGAATGATATGGACCCTGCGGACAATGTATGTAATGAATATGAGGACATTGAAATATAAGAAGAGAGGCAACATCACGAGTCCAAATCTAAGATACAGCATGATCAGTTTGATATGCCTCGACGCAGGAGGGAGCCTGTGATGGTAGCGGACCACCCTACTCCACCAACTGTTAAGCGCAAGAAACAGAAAAAACAGGTTGCTTGTTGAAACTTTAATTCATAACATTATTAGGCTTTGTGTAAGAAACTCTAATTATTGTACACTAATTACTGTTGTATTTGAATTAATTTTACAGTGCATTGCAGGAGGATCTTATGTCATTTATCAGCACAAAGTTCGACGGATTACGGGAGGAGATACGATGTTCAGAAGATCGCACTCGACGTTTGATATATGATTTAGGGACGATATACATGCTATCCTCCCTGGTGTGCCCGCGGCACCCTATTCTGCTGAAGACAATGTGGAAGATTATGGGGAAGATACTTGGTCGGATATCAATAAAAAACATTTTAAGGATTTTATGCATGACGCCAAAAAAAAGGCAAATGAGGTTGCAGAAATATATGTACGTACATTTATATGTGTAAATATTTCGAATGGTAATATGATTCACTAATTTGACATGTTATAAACATTGTAGGATACGACAGTAGAGCCGACCGTGTAGCCTGATGAGCAAATACAGGGAGATATGTATCCCATACCTAACATTCAGGTGGACAATGATACGTTGAGTATGGAGGCCATTGAGAAGCATCAATTTACCCATAAGAGAGTAGGAGATGAAAGGCGTATACATATGCCTTCTGCAGCATGTAGGACACCATTCACTTTGCTGCGGCAGGGAAAGAAAGGAAATGTTACATGGTAGAAGAATCAAATAGATAACAACTCTGAGAACTGTCAGGCATCGGACACGGAGTTTAATAAATATATGGCCGAGGAAAGAATAGTGTAGTAAGTAAATTTTTGTTTAATATATGTTTTTGTGATGTGGGTTATAGCCAGCTGCGTGTTTCCATTTTTAATTTGATATTTAGGAAATCCTGTGTGATTCACGCTAAAAATCTAGCGTGATTCACGCGAGAAATACAGTGTGAATCCACGTTGTATTTCTCACGTGAATCACGCTAGATTTTCAGCGTGAATCACACTGGATTTCCAGCATGAATCACAATTTACTTGCATGGTTTTTGACATGTTTTGGGTATGTGTCATATGGTTTTTCACATGTTTTGGAAATCCAGCGTGATTCATGCTGAAAATCCAGCGTGAATCACAATGGACTTGCATGGTTTTTGACATTATATGTGGTATATGATGTATGGTTTTTGACATGTTTTGGGTATGTGTGGTATGGTTTTTGACATGTTTTGGAAATATAGTGTGAATCACGCTGGATTTCCAGCATCAATCACAATGGACTTGCATGGTTTTTGACATGTTCTGGGTATAGTGGTATGGTTTTTGACATGTTCTGGGTATATGTGGTATGGTTTTTTGGATTTATATCTACATTTACTCTTATTTGTTTCCGACTGACATTGTTTTTTGGTGAAACAATGAAGTCGTACATGTTCAGGACCAAACACTTTACCCAGCATGATTTACACAATATTTTGGATCCATCAAAGGAGATAAAAGGAATGGTAAATATAAATTTAAATTAAATAGTGCATCATAATTAATTACTTTTACACTAATTCAATATCAACATTACAACATATTGATTAGTACATATGTGCACTACATAATAAGATGAATTGTAACACCCCCCGACCCGACCCGGCTGGACCGACCCAGGGAGCGCTACAAGGTTTTTCAAAACTTTCTAAATTCATTTTATAATCCGAAAATCGTTGTGAGCCCATCGATAGATTTTCAAAACATTAGAAAACCAAATAGTTGATTGTTTTAAAAACCATTTTCAAGTGAGCCCAATAAATAAACTTTTTACAAAAATTTCGGCAGAGTTTCGTTTGTTTTTCGGATTTTCCCAAAACCTGTTTTTCACAACTCAATCAAATACAATTCATATCAACACTTCAAATATCAGTTTCAAACAATTGCGCACTCTGCCGTTTAGTGCGACTTTCCAACAACAGTTTATAAAATAAAATCATTCAAGAGTCGATATTTACAAACATTCTAATAATAAAATACAGAAATCATAAAATATTTAATTACAAAACATATTACGAAACATATTTACAAATCCTCTGTATATGCATGCTTTCAGAATATATACATATAACAACAATATAGCTACCCAACTGTGATAACTCTGGGACTCTGTCAGCAACTCTCTCTCTCTCTTCAGTCTTTAGCCTCTTCCGGATCCCTGGTACCTACGCGTTAGAAACAAAACTAACGCGCTAAGCATATAGCTTAGTGGGTGTACATTAAACTCAAATATTAAAATCATAAATAACTTTTAATAGGAAACAAATCACAATATATATACATATACTTCAAAATCAAACCATAAGCTCAACTAAAACAATATTCTCACTCAATTCGTTTTCGCAATTCATTTAATAATCATTTAATATAAACACTGAAATACACAATTCGTTTACAATCATTTAATATAAGCACTGAATTACACGTATTAAATCGATTTCAAAAAGCACTTATAAGCATATCATGTAATTCAATTCAATTCTGGCCCTCTAGAATACTCAACATACTAGGACTGGAATATGGGTCAAACTCCCACCCTAGGACGAATCCTAAGAGTGGTATGTATCTCCCTACTCTAGGACCGTGGGTACGAAACCTAGAGAGGTACATAACTCCCTATCCCAGGAACGAATCCTTAGGAAGGTACGTGGCTCCCAACCATCAGGACGAATCCGTGAGGAGGTACGTGTCTCTCTGCCCCTGGACGAATCCATGAGGAGGTACATAATAATCATCAATAGCAATCAGTATCGGCGCAGTACTGCTCAGTAAACCCAGCTGGTATACCAACCTCCTATATCCATTTCTATGTCTAAGTACCCTAGGGCCGTTTCGATAAACTATTTTGCAAATATTCACTATATACACGATCAACGGAAACATTTGATGTCAATAACATAGATTTGTCATGGGAAAATCAACAATAGTAATCAATCATCGATTTTTCATATAAAATAAACAATTTTCATACGAAAATCGAAAACGAGAAAGTTCAACGAAATCGAAAACGAAAATGAAAACGAAAATGAAATACTTAATACTTTTCGTAAAGATTCCGAAAATAAAAGTACACCTACCTGGATACCGTTTCCTTTCGGCAAATCGCGGTTCCACGATTTTCTTTTCCTTTCCCTTTTTACCTTTCTCTTTCACCCACACTTTATTTTCTCTCTTTCCTTCCTCTTTTTCTTCCTCTTCTTCTTCCTTATCTTTCTTCTTCTTTCTTTCTTCTTCTTTCTCTCCTTTCTCTTTCTTTTCTTTCTTTCTTCGGTCTCTCCTCTCTCTTTTCTGCTCTGTGTGTTTTCTGGCTTCTGCGAGAAGCTACTTTTTTTTTTATATTTTTCGGTTGTCGCGACCGTCGTCGCGACCTGTGGTCGCGCCACCAGGTCGCGGTACTCACTGGAGCGTTTGCACCGCCTTCATCGCGAGCACACCTCGCGGTACCATGGTCGCGCTGGTGGTCGCGTTGCTCACTGCCAGAATTTGACATTTTCATCGTGAGCAGTTCATCGCGACCTGTGGTCGCGGTGACTGGTCGCGATGCTCACTACCAAAAATCACAATTTTCACCGCGAGCAGGCTATCGCGACCTGTGGTCGCGATGACCAGGTCGCGATACTCCCTGCCTCAATTTTTCAATCTTCAAGCATCAGTTTTGACCGTTCAATCTGGTCCACCTGGAAATCATAAAAATAAACATACTTTTAATTACATTTACACCCCTTCCAATCACAAAAATTTATTTTTACATATTCAAAATTAATTATGCGAAATCCGGGATGTTACATGAATCATGGTTCGTGGAATTGGGACAAGAATACCGTTATGCAAGGGACATTGTTGTATGTATGTACTATTCTATTCTAGTTTTATATAAACTTTCTCGCACATTATAGCTTGCACAATAAATACTCTATTATAATTGTAAATTACAGGGACAGTTAGCAGCTACTTGGAAACGTGAATTTTTAGCAACCGGAGGGGATATGGATTATGATGCTAGTACGTATGAGTGCCCATATTTGTGGTCGGTGTATGTGAGTGGAGAGAAGGACGCAGGCATTCCTTGGTAGGATATTGAAAATATAAGTATCAATTTAAACTGTATATATTATTTTGACAAAATGTATATATTTGTATTTGTCAACTGAGTTCTAATTCCGTGTTACATTAGCAACTGTCACTGGATCCTGTGCAAGATAGTTCTACGGCAAAAGAAGATATGCATATATGATTCGCTTAGCCGGGGTAAGGATCCGAAGCAGCGAATTAAAGATGTAGAAACTCTCACAAGGTTCTTACCAGCCATGCTAAGATATGGGGGTTTCTTTGAACACACGAACATAGATCCATAGGTTGATGATATTGATGTGCCTGTGATTGATCATCGATTACTTCCCCAGCAGCCACCTGGGTATGTCCATTTTGTCAATTGATGAATGTTTTTTATATATTTTTGTATATTATTAACAAATTGAAAATAAATTTTTAACTCATTGTTAGAGTTAGTTACGGGGCATTTGTGATAAAGTACATGGAGAATATAATGACGTTTGAAGACCACAAATGGGACTTTGATGGGAAGGATTAAAAGCGTATATGAGAGGAAATAGCTAGAGATATTTTTATAAATAATGAACCAGTTGATTGATGTGATTTTTTATAATAACTTTTCGTATTGTATATATATGGTGGGAAATTGGGACAATACAATGGTTGGAAATGATATGGAAAGTCGTATCATACAATGGAAGGGTACACATAGTGATTGAATAAATTTTGAAGTGTTGGAATTGTGAAAGACTTGTGATTTTCTGTACTATGTTGGGAATGTCCAAAATTCAAGGGAAACTCTGTTAAATTTTTTTTTTTTGGAATTACATTTAAAGTTTTATTTCTTTTAATGATTTAAAATTTAGTTTTACAAACCTAAATTGTCTTTGATTATAAATAAATATTTATGATATGGTTTTTTAGTTTTTGTTTTTGGTGTTGAAAGCAATTTTTGAGTTGTTTGAAATGGTTTTTTTGAAGCAGCTTCTAGCAAAAGCTCATTTTCCAGGCATTTCCAGCTTCATGGTTTTTGTGGTTGCCATGTTTTATTTGTCATTATTTCTTCATTACTATTTGCGATACAACTATTTTATGATATACACAATAAATATCAACATGTTTCACGACAATTATTAACTTATTCACGGGAAAATAAGTTTGTGTTTCACGCTAATATCAACATGTTTCACGGTAACTTTCAGCGTGTTTCATGACAAATATCAATATGTTTCACGCTAATATCAATGTGTTTCATAATAATATCAACATGTTTCACGCGAATTATTACCTTGTTTCACAGCAAAATAAGTTCGTGTTTCACGCTACTATCAATATGTTTGAAGCTAACATCAACGTGTTTCACTAACAACATAATAAGTACAGAAGGTGAAACATACTATCAATTATGCTAACCATATAAATACGTACTGAATATCAATAACACGTACTGAATAGTAATAACATAAGGTCCACAATAATATATGAATAACTTAAGCATCAGAACTCCGGGGCATCTCAGTGGTTGTAACACCCCCTAACCCGACCAGACTGGATCGACCCAGGGAGCGCTACCGGGTTTTCAAAACTTGCTAAATTCTCATTATTCATTTCAAACCATTTAAAATCATATCATTTTATAAATTAAAAATATTTTTCTAGTGAGCCCATCAGAAATTCAGTTTTTAAAAATTTCGGCAGAGTTCCCTCTGTTTTTCTGATTTCCCAAAACCTGTTTCAAATAAAACTCAAATCACATAAAATCCACAACACTTCAAATATCATTTTATCCAAACGCGCACTCTGCCGTTTAGTGCGACTTTCCAACAGTTTTTAAAATAAAATAATTCAGAATTCAGTAGTTACAAACCTTTTAAAATAAAACAAACAGAAATCATAAATTATTTACAAAACATATATAAAATCATTGAATTTACAGACTTTTGTATATGCATGCTTACAAAATGTAATATACAAAACTATATCACTACCCAATAAATGCAGTGACTCTGAACTCCAAGCTGCAGGTACCTCCTCTCTACTCCTTATCTGCCTCAGTATCCCTGTGACCTACGCGTGATAAAAACCAACGCGCTAAGCATATAGCTTAGTAGGTGTATACTAAACTCAAGTATTAAAATCATAAACAACTTTTCATAATAAACATATCGCAATATAATCGTATATAAACATGTTACGATGCAAATCATTTACAGCAATAAAACTAATGAAATTAATTCTATAGAAACAACTCATTACAATTTATAATCCATACAAAACCAAATCATAAATTAGGTTATAATCATAAACGTATATAATCGATTTCGAAATTCACTTATAAACATATTATTCAATTCACTTCAATTCTGGCACTCTAGAATACCCAACATAATTTTTTAGGACTGGAATATGGGTCTAATCACTGTAGTTTCAATATGACGTCCGGGGTTGCCCCGCAACAACAGTCACTGATATCTATGTGATTGTCTGAGATTGCCCTGCAACAACAATCACTAGAATCATTGTGATTGTCCGAGATTGCCCCGCAACAACAATCACTAATAATAACGGCGCAGTACTGCTAAACTAACCCAGCTGGTATACCAACCTCCTATATCCATTTCTATGTCTAAGTATCATAGGGCCGTTTCAATAAAACATTTCCAAATATTCACTGTAATTTACAAATTAACGGTCACTCAATAAATATACAATTCAAATAATATTCTTCAAATATACATAGGTTTTCATGGAAAATAAACAATATTCATACAAAAGTCTAATACAAGTACTTTCAACGAAATTGTAATAATCGAAATACGATCGAAATACGATCAAAAATAAAATCATTCCAAGGAAAATATTATAAACACATAATAACGAAATTCTTCAAATAAATCGCAGATTCAGACTAACAATACTTAATATTTTTTTGTAAAGATTTCGAAAACGGGTGTACACCAATCTGGATACCGTTTTTCCTCTCGACAATCGCGTTTCTAGGTTTTCTTTTTCCTTTCCCTTTCTCTTTCTCTTTCACCTTTTTCTTTTCTTTTCTTCTCTCTTTCCTTCCACTTCTCTTCTTCTTCTTCTTTTTCTTCTTCTTCTTCTCTTCTTCTTCTTCCTTTTCTTTTTCTCTCTCACGCTCTCTCGGTCTCTCTTTTCCTCCCTTTCTCTTTTCTGTTCTGTTTTTCCAGAGGCTTCTACGACAACTTATTTTTTTTATAATCTTTCGGTCATTAGGTCGCGCCACCAAGTCGCGTTGCTCACTAGAGCAACTCCACCGCCTTCATCGCGATCACCCATCACGGTACTCTGGTGTCGCTGGTGATCGCGATGCTCACTGCCAGAATTTTTACTTTTTCATCGCGAGCCAGTCAGCACAATCTGTGGTCGCGGTGACCAGGTCGCGTTGCTCACTGCCTGAAAATACCATTTTTCGCCGCGAGTAACTCATCGCGATCTGTGGTCGCGGTACACACTGCCCCATTTTTTCACTCATTTTTCTTCATTCATCATTTCTAGACCGTTTCATCTAATCCACCTGGAAACCATAAAAATAAACATACTTTTAATTACGTTTTATACCCCTCTAATCATAACTTTTTACATCCTCATTTTCAAAAGTAATTATTCAAATTTTGGGATGTTACAGTGGTTGTGTCTTCCTCGGCATGAGAGTGGTCAATAAAGGGACATGTCGTGCGATAATGTCCCAATTGCTTGCATGCACCACATTTACGTTGCCTACAAACCAAGACATCCTGACTGGTGGGTGTAGAAGAGTCTGTAACTGTTGGTGTACGACGTGGATTAGGACAACCCACGCGATTGTGTCTTACTTCACCATATTTGGAGCATTTCTTTCTACGCTGGGTCTCACCGGCCGAAGGTATCCTGGACTGTCTAGGCCTTCCAAATTGCCTTCTACCTTTAAGTGGTAGGACTACCTGACTGCTAACATCACTAGGTACGTCCCATGAGGATGGATTGGGAATCGGATTTATAGATGGGGCATATGCTGTCTTAAGCCATGATGTGCTATAGAACTCGTGGCAAAACGAATTGAAGTCTATTTTCGAGAACCTATTAAAAACAAAACATAAATAGGAAATTAAATGAGTATGAACACAATAACATGTTTACAATTTAACAAAAGAAAAATACGAGAACATAGTGTGAAAATACCTTGCTACTGCAATAGCATGTGTACAAGCGAGTTGATCTAGGTCCCAATGCCGGCATGAGCACGTCTTCTCATCGATGTTAACCAAACCATCGTGCTCACCACCTTTTACTAAGTATTTCGTCAGGTCAATAGGATACACCTGGAATACTAATGACTCATCATACATAACCTTGCAGTGATTAGAAGCTGCAGTTGTAAGATAAGTTGGATTTTTAGCCGCCATTTCCCATTGATCATAGAACCACATTTGAAGCATATCCCTCAAGAACTCCATAGCTGCAGTGATAGGCAACCTCTGTGCTCTCTTAATACAATTATTCAGTGCCTCAGCAATGTTTGTTGTCATCATTTGGTATCTCCGACCTGGGCAATATGCACGTGCCCACCTATCAACCCCAACCTCAACCAACATGTTAAATGAGGATGGGTCAGAATTTTGAATTTGAGTCAAGCTTGCATTATATGAATGAACTTGGTATGAGTAAGCGGCCTTGGCATAAAGTTCCATGATATCTTTACGTCCCCTACAATAATTATTTAGGTTTTGCTTTAGATGGTAATAATATACTAGGTGAGGTACACCCGGGTATACGCTGCTCATTACATTTGCAATGCTTTTGTGTCGATCAGAAACCATTACCAAGTTAGCAGGATTACCATACACATCTCGTATGTGTCTTAGAAACCAAGTCCACCCTTCTTCTGATTCACCATCCCTAAAACCAAAGGCCAATGGGTAGCACATTTCGTCCCCGTCCTTACTGGTAGCCACATAAATCACCCCGGAAAATGCACCCTTCAAATGGGTAGCATCAATGGCTATGACTGGTCGTATAACTGACCAAAACCCCTGTATGCATGGCCCAAGTGCAAGGAATGAGTAAAAAAAATGACTGTTTTCATTTGTCTGTACCGCTGTGACAGTCCCTGGATTAGTCAATCTTAACATATGAAAATATGATGTCAGTAAACTGTATGAATCCTCAGGTTTACCGTAAAGAATTTTCTCAGCATGTTCTTTTGACCGCCATGCCTTGGTGTACATTAGTTGTACACCATGTTGCTCTCTCATATCAGAAATGATGTCAACGGGTCGAATGACACGACCATTCGTATTAAGTTTAGGTGCAAATATCTCACTAATGACAACAGCACTAACAGATCGAAAGTGTGACTCATAAGCATCCAATGAACATAAATGGACCGTATTGAATTTTCGGACATGCCACATCAAGCAATTCTCTTTACAGATGGCCCGTAAGATAAACTTGCAGTTAATGTCCCTGCATCCTGCCTCAAAATGCCTCTTCGTTGACCGTCTTATCCTATGATTGAACTTCTGCATCATAGCATATTTACCCAGCGCAGCTTTCAACTGATCCTTAGTTTGAAAAATCTTTCCAGTATACAAAGTTCCACGTAACGAATTAGAAGTTTCACTTCTGATAGGTTCAATACAATACTGATCTGCCCCCGGAATGACCCATCTGGATGGAACCGCATCAACTATTGGGTAATATGGAGCAAAAACACCGTCGGTAGGTTGATTATCTGTTTGTTCCATTCCTTGACAATTCTCATCTGACAAGTGCTCTGGAGTATGACACGAGGTTGGAGGCAATGAAATCCTATCACCATCGGACGAATCTGAATGAGTAACATCATCAGACTATTCATAATCATCTGCAAATGATGGTGGAATCCCGTGGTCATCCTCTCATAATGGGACATCCATAGACGGAGTGAAATTACTAATGCTAGCACCTGCAAAATTGGTTCCAAAAGAAGGAGGACGTAGTGCATCTGGAATTTCAGTGGACCACCCTAAAATCAATGCAAGTATTTGCTGAGAATATCTAACATGATTATCCACCTTTTCAACAATACCGACATATATCTCATGAACAGGTCGGTCACAAACTAGCAAAAAATAACATCCTCGTCATGTCGAATGATGTATTTTCTTCTTTTATTCATATCATTGGAGACGACCGAACTGACAACTACGTCATGCATACTTCTATCAACCCCAATCAAACCATATATCAAATCTAACAACTGCGCATATGTCAAATCATCTGTAACCACCTGAACAAACGGCTCCCCACCAACATACTTCAACCCATCCCACTGTCCGTTGTAGTTAATTATCAGCCTGCATATAGCCATTTTTCTGAAAAAAAAAAAAAATTTGTCAGAATTCATAAGATTTTAAGTAAAATTTCAGAGTGTTTTAAGCCAAATTTCATAAACTTTGATTTTAGCGTGAAACATGTACAAATTTTGCGTGAAACACGGTTTGTATGAATCACGCTAAAATTGTAGCGTGATTCACGCAATAATTTTAATGTGAATCACACTAAATTTTTTGCGTGAAACATGGTTAGCGTGAATCACACTAAAATTTTTGCGTGATTCACTCAAATATTTTCGCGTAATTCACGTAGAAATTTTAGCATGATTCACGCAAAAATGGTTGCGTGAAACCCTGTTTGCGTGATTCACGCTAAAATTTTAGCGTGATTCGCTAAAATTTTAGCGTGATTCACGCTAACCGTGTTTCACGCAAAAAATTTAGCATGATTCACGCTAAAATTATTGCGTGAATCACGCAAACAGTGTTTCACGCAAAATTTTTTACATGTTTCACGCTAAAATTTAGGGTGAAACGTTTATAGGATGAAGAAAATATTTGGGAATTAATCTAGACCATCTATACTCAATTAATAGATCAATTCAACAAATACTCATAACATATGATGCATTAACATACCTCAAAATTAGTAGTGGATTTTGGAACCAATACAGAAGTATGAATTGAAGAGAGGAGAAATGCAGAGAGAAGACAAATGACGAAGAAGAAGATGACATATTGTTTATGATTAGGTTTTTCAATTTGAAATTTTGGTCAGAGGGTTGTTTTGTAATTTTATAATTTTCGGATTTTTTTATAATTTTACATGCAATTAATGTGGGATCAGCTTTTGTAACTTTCTAAGGGTCGGTTTTGTAATTATTTAGTTAATATTTGAAATAAAATTTTTAAAGAGGCCATTTACAATTATTTTTTAAAATGAGATTAAAAATAATTTTTTCTAAATTTAGGAGGCTATTTTTTACAACAACCAAAAATTTAGAAACTTATTAAAGGTAATTTTATTCAAAAATTAATAAAAAATCATAAAAATTGATAAATTTAATATTACAACGTCTTTTTTTTTTTTGACTATGTTTACATAAACTTCTTTCAATATTACAGCAATCTACTTCCTATTCCGTGCAATTTCAACTTCCAGCATCTAAATTTATTGACGCAATCTCTCTTTTTCCTCCCCATATGCTCAGAGAGAATCTAATTGAAGCAAAAATATCAAGTCTTAGGCCATCTTCAATCATACTCTACTTATTCAAATTGAAGATTGAAATCTCTCCAATCATACTCTATATTGTTGTTCCCAAAAAATATCAAATGAAGATTGGTAAATGGATCTCCCAATTTAGAGATCCACTATTTCAATCTCCATTATTTTTTCAACATTATATATTCCACTATTACCCTTCCATCCATTCTTTAAATAAATTTCATTCCTCCCATATCTTTTTTAAATTTTTAACTAAACTCAATTAACTTATTATAACTTTTTATTTATAAATATAATTAGCATAAAAATTATATCATTAGAAATATTTTGTTGAGATCTTTCAAGTGAGTAAATATTGACTATATTATAATTATTTTTAAAAAATTTATTTATCACATTCATTTATTAATCAATTACCTAATAATTATTTTATTTAAAAATAAATTATTTGAAAGCTTCATATATATATATATATAATTACCATTTAATATAATAATTAACTAAAAATAATTTAGTAAAGCAAAAACAATTATATTAACATCTACAGATAAAAATATTATAACTAACAACAACAAAACAAGTACATAAAAAATTAAAATCAACAAAAAAAAAAGCATTGAACTTTAAAAATTATAAATTTTTAATATTATGATAAATCGTCTCAATTTCCACCATTAATACAACTAAAACCTTAGCCTATACCAGAAGACCCTCCTTGAAATTAGCTGGAGCTATTGAAACAACCATGGATAGTGTTAGAAGAAAATCGTTTTATTTGAAAATTGCGAGCCCTATTCTCTATAGTTTCTATTTTTCTGGATCTTCAATATTCAAGTTCATTTGAATCACGTATGGAGTCCAAATCTTTCTTCATAATTCTAGTCCAAATTAGGTAGATGAAATAATTAATTATTAAAAAAGTTAGATTAAAATTATTACATGTAAAATAGTTAGGTGTAAATATATTATGTGAGTAAATTATTATCTAAAAATAATTAAGAGAAAGTTAGAAAAAATAATTTATAAAGTAAAAAAATAATAATATTTTATTATTTAGAGATTGTAAAATGGAGTATGATTGGAGTTATGAATTTATAGAGATAGAATATTTTTAAAATATTTTATTTTGGATCTCTATTTTGATAAAAAATATATATATATATATATATATATATATATATATATATATATATATAATTGGAGATAAAATATTCTTGAAATATTCTGTAAAACTGTTGCTGCTGAAAAATACACCACTACTGAAATTCTATGAAGAAGGGGTCTTTTTGGGATTGAGGATGGTTTTTGCTAAATGCACCCAAGCAGTTTCTAAAGATACCGCTCCAAACGAACACCTCTTTGTTAATAGTCCGCATCCTTTTGGGCCGTCAACCCAATTCATCATCCAAGTTCCACTGAAAAATTGCTATTCAAGAATTACTTTGATTTATTACTTTTTTTATTTTTTTTATTTTACGAAATTGAAATGGGAACCGGAGCATTGTCTTAAGCTACAAAGTTAATGTGTATCCATATACAACACAATTGTCAATTTGTCACCTCAATTAAGATAGAAAATTAGAATACCTAGAATACACTAAGTGGGCATTTACTAATTAGAAATACTAATAAAAGAAAGAGAACTTAATTCTTGATTTTTTATTACGGTGTTTACTGAAAATAATTGGGAATCAAATTACGTATACCCCACACACAAGTCAGGAATTAAGTTCTGGATGGAAAGAAAACTTGATCCCTCCAAGAGAATTAAGTTTTCTTTCTCGATTTCCGTTCTAATAAAATTTGATTCTCTTTAATTTTTATTCTCAATTATTAATCACGTTCTAAAATAAATTCTCAGACATATTAGTTCGACCTAAATTCAAATTTTATAAAGGATCAATTATATTACAAGGTGATATTATATATATATATATATATATATATATATATATATATATTTTGGAATTTGACACATTGCGGGTTAAAGAACTACCGGAATCTACTGAGCTTAAATATCTATTAACATGGCCTGAACATCTACTTTCATAGTGAAAACCGTCTACTCTCAACATGGGAGATATATACCCACACTAATTGTGTTTTTATGTACAACGGTGAAACAAATATATACTTATCTAGGTTTTGAACCTTAGTGACTTGAAGAAGCATGTGCAGCGCATTCAACAAGCAAAATAAGTGACCCTTGATATTAAAATTACGTTTTTAACTTCCAAAAAAATCTAGGTGAAACCTAAAGATGCCGAGAGAAAAAAAGCTAAAAAATAAAGAGACACAAGCCTTCACTCTATTAGTTTATATCAAGAGATCGAAGTACTCGAAAGTAGAATTTTTCACTCCAATAGTTTCTCAATACATGGAATTCACTAGCTATATATATAGCATTATCATTTGTTATCAATCTATAAAATTTTGATGATATAAAGTAAAGATGATATATATAAAAATAAATAAGAATGGAACATTGCATTTATTTATTTTTATACGTTGGCAATGACAAGTTATATATATCCACATCAAAGTTTTCAATTAAAAAAGGGTGATTGAGGAAATCAAAAACAAAGATTTTTTTGGTGTGCAATTAATAGAGAATCCAGTTCCAATCTTAAAAATGGGATCATAGCTAGATTGCTATACAATTTTAAAATAAGAGATAATCATTTTTTTTTTTTTGTGTGTTATGTTAACTAAACTTTTATAAAGAATATGACGACAAAGATTATCTTAAAAGGCCAACAACATAAATAATATTGTACTTAAAATTAATTTGAAAGTACTCTGGCCGTAACCACTTTACTTTTTGATCCTTTTTGGTACTTGATTAAAAGCCAAACTTTATTTTTTAGTTAGCTTAATATTGATGTGTTTATATTTCTTTTTTCTTTTGTGCTTAATTTTATCTTAACATATCTAATCAAATCAATCTTTTCTTAGTGCAAATAATATTCATCATGTCAAAATATTATTGAAAAAATTTTAAATGAAAAACGCCTTTTGTGATAAAATATTTATAAATATCTTCTTAAAAAATAAATGTTAATGCTTTTCAGTAAAACGTGTTAAGTGTTTAATAACGTAAAAACATATATTATTTGAAAGCACTTTTAATAAATCCCAAAAATGTTAGTGATGTGCATATCCACTTGTAATAAAGTGGTTAGTGCACTTTCCTCTCATTTAGTGGTAAGGGATTCAATTTTTACCATGCTCATTTACCAGTATGTATGGGTTTTCTCTTCATATTGTGGGAGTAGTATTCTTCCCTTATTGTGGAAATAGATATCTCTCGTTATGGGAGTAGATATCTGAACAGCGCATTTAGTAATTAATCTCGACAGGTCCTGACAGCTATTGGCATTGTAATTGTAACTCCTTTAAAAAAAAATAAAAAAATCTTGAGAGGTTCATGCAAAATTGGACCACTTAATTATTGAAAGCTTACATGAATATTTGTTACAACCCAAATTTCACACCCATCTGCATCAAATCTAAAGCCCCTGCTTTAGGAGCCTCTTGTGATTAGACAGTGACAAAACGTAATTAACTGAGACTAATCAAGTACATGGAAAAGCAAAAACACAAGGGATTCATCAACAAAAAGGAGCAACCAAATTGTGCAAACTAGCTTTGCTTGTTGCACATGTCCCAGCAAAATTGGCATGGAAATCATCCAAGTTCCACAAACCATCCCACAAAATGTCCTCATCATTTGAGGTCTCTGCGCTCGCAGATGCACTGCCATTGCCATTTGGCATGACATAATTATTGAAGAAACCTCCTTGTTGTACTTCCTGATCATGATCAGTTGCATGGCAGGGATACCAATTATTAGTCCCCATTTCTTGCCTTGGTTGAGGAAGATATGGAGTTCTGTGCTCATTTTCATCAAGTAAGAACATGATTTTCTTCATGTCCAATTGATTCAGCTGCATAAGTTGTTGTTGTTGTTCCTCTTGTTGCTGCTCTTGTTGTTGCTGCTGCTGCTGTTGTTGATGAAATTGTTGCCTTTTCAGGATCCGACTGTTCTTGGCCTTCTCAGAATTATTATCAGCAGAGATTTTTGCCTTCTTCTTGAAATGGGTCCTCCAGTAATTCTTGATCTCATTATCAGTCCTTCCTGGCAAGCTCCTTGCAATTGTTGACCACCTAAGTGTTTGATAAATATATATACACATATTTAGCTTCTTTTTTGATAACGTAAAAACCAAAAATTAAAAGAACTTATAAAATTGTAATCAATCAAATAATATAATTACCTGTTTCCCCATCTAGCATGTAGCTCAAGAATTATGCTCTCTTCATGTGGGGTTATCTGCCCTCTCTTGAGGTCTGGCCTCAAATAATTCACCCACCTCAATCTACAGCTCTTTCCATTCCTTCTCAAACCTGTACGCACCCAAAAACACCAATATAAACAACCCTATCTAGCTACAGTAGCTGTAATTGGTATACAAACACACACCTGAACTGGCAACAATCAAGTAAAGTTGGTAATTAGAGTTTGATGTATTTATATATATGTGTACCTGCAAGCCTAGCCACAGAGTTCCATCTTCCTTCTCCATGCAGCCTGACATACTCAATAAGCAGCCTATCCTCTTCAGCAGTCCAAGGCCCTTTTCTCCAACCCTCTTCAATGACACCCCAACCCAAGTGTCCTGTCATCACTCCTCCCCAAGACATGTAAAAATATTAGAAGCAAAATATGCTTTGGCTTTGGCTTTGCTATCTAATTATATGCTTAGGCTAGCTCTAGTAAAGTAATTTGATTCTTCCAAATTCTATGGCACTTTGGTGTAAGCGTGTCGCATATTTATATCCGCACTAAACCCATCTGTCAATTTATACTGTCCTTTTCAAAATCAACCATATCCTCTCTCTCTCTCTCTGTCTCTCTGTCTGTCTGTCTCTCTCTCCATCTTATGGTACTTGGTTTGGTTGATCTCTATAATACCATCACCACTTGTCGATTAAATTTTATTTTCTTACACCCTTTTCATGTCATCTGGGGTCCTGATCAAATCTCATCGTCAGATTTGATATCATCAAGTGGCTGTGATGTCGTGTATGATGCAAAGGGCACATATGGGAAATTGAAAAGAATGTTAAGGGATTGGGTGACATGTTCTAATAAGGGATCAAATCCAATTAGAATATATTTTGTTTGATGCTAAAGTGAGACAAAATAGAGACACGAATTTCATGTCCTGAAGCCACGTATTAACTTAGGGCTTATGCGTCTAGACAGCAAGAAGAACTAATAGCTCTAATGCATAGTCTGAGAAAATAAGACAATATAATATTATATGAGGTGGGTGGTGGATTTTTTAACATGAAAATTACACTACAACAAATGGTATTTCAACAGGTGTTGTCTTTTTTTTTCTTCTTCTTGAGTAGATTACATACATGTAATCTCCATTAAATTTTAATTAAATAGAATTTTGTTGGATGCCATTTTGGGGTATTGGTATTGGGGTCATTAAAATATTCATCCTATTGATGTTTGATGTTTTTGGTACGTCATTTAGAGTGACAGGTGGTATGTTAGCTTACTATTTTTCGAAGAGATGTGATCAGTTTAACTTGTGAATTCATGGTTTTTCCATACCTATCATCTTGATTTGCTACATATTACTAGTTTTTAACCTAACATTTTTTTTTTGGTTAATTATTTAGGTTTTGGGGTTTGGAAGACTCTTGATGATTTGATTAGGCTCGTGAAAATACCTACTATCTTTTAATGTCTTTTTATAAATAATGGTGATATATATTTATTAATAATTAAATTTATAATTATAAAAGAAAAAAAATACTCTTTTACACGTGGTAGACTATACGTAATAAAAATTAGATTCGACAATCCAATACGTCAATAATAACATTCCAATTATTTGGTTCAAAGTGGATGAGGTGTGCAATATTAGTATCTGCTTAAACTTAAAAAAATCAATGTGTGGCTTGAGGAAGACCACTATTGACCATTTGCTCTTATCTTCTTGTATTATAGTAGCATGAAATATGCATACACTCTTAAGTCACACCATCAATTCTAAATCCCCATGATTAATAAATTCAATTAGTCACTAATAATCCGTGTATTGTACGGATATTTTACTTTAAAATATTTTTGTGAATCTTAAAATACTTGTACTGTTTGAACTTTGTTTAACAGCTAAGCATGTGAGTGTGTTTGTCTCTTTTAAACTTTAGTAATTAATTTAATCTAATTAATTGATTAAATGAATCTAATTAATTGATTAATTAAGTAATCAGCTTTGATTAAAGTAGGAAAAGGGGTTGGAAGATCTCATGTGGGCTGCTTGCTTGTTGGACACCTTTTCTTTTTGGGCGTCTTTTCAAAGTCGATTAGGGATGGAGGTCTTGGGATGCTGTGGGGTTACAACCAGTATTGTTTTTACTTAAATTAATTAATTAATTTCTTTTGTTTTTTTAATCTTCTTAATTAGAAGCCAATGTGTGACATGCTCATATATCAATGTTGAGTTTCTAGAAACCCTGGCTTTTACATTGAAACTAGCTGAGTTAAGTCGATGTCATTTAACCATGTGATTACAAAATTAACCATTAGTTCTGATATTTATTCTCATAACGGAAGTTATTTACTTTTTTATAAGTATAATTATTAAATTATTAATAAGTTTCTATAACGGAAGATATCTACTCTCACAAGTATAATTAAAAGATTAATAATAAGTTTACCTTATAGAAGACATCTGTTACTCTCATAATAAGAGAGAAAAAAAAATTAGGTACATATAGTAGTAAATAAGTATGGTGAGACTTGAACCTTTACCAGTCACCACTAAGGTAGAAAATAAGTGTACTAACCACTTAAACTATAATTAGATATTTCTAGTATTATTATTAAAATGTATGTGTTAAAGGATACAAACATTTAACATAACTTTATCTTTTATTACAACAATTGCATCGCTGGAGGTCATGGGATGCTGTGGGGTTACAACCAGTATTGTTTTTACTTAAATTAATTAATTTTTTAATTTTCTAATCTTCTTAATTAGAAGCCAATGGGTGACATGCTCATATATCATGTATGAGTTTCTAGAAACCCTGGACTTTACATTGAAACTAGCTAATTAGATATAATGTAACAATGAGTATTTTTTTTTTTTTACAAGAATAATAAGTTAATCTTGATATTTATTCACATAACGGAAGACATCTATTTTTACAAGTACAATTATAATATTAATAACAAATTTGCTTTACGAGAGACATCTACTCCCATAATAAGAGGAGAAAAGAAAACTAAGTACACATGCTAGTAAATACGTATGGTGTGACTTGAACCTTTACCACTAAGGTGAAAATGAGATGCACTAATCACTTGAGTTATGAGTAGATTTTTCAATAAGAATTGTTGTTAATATGTATATGTTCAAGGATACAAACATTTAACATAACTTTATGTTTAGTTTTTATTACAACAATTGCATGGCTTTGTATATGTAGGTAAAGGATAATATAAGCTTTTTATTAATCTTTTAGAGAAAATGTTGGTATTAAGGAATTGCAAATAATTGAACTGTAAAATTCAGTATTGGTACAAATTTTGTAATTGTAATATTTAGAGTTACAACTCTAACATATATATGTATGTATGTACAAAGACAACATTAAGAAACTGAAATATCCAATTCTAGCATATAATGTGACAATTATATTGTACATAATTTTATGTATAACATTAAATTCACAACTCTTAACATTATCATATCAATACTAATGTTGTGCTCTACCATAATCTGTTAATATAATTACCTATTTGAGTGGATGATTTAATAGGAAAGAGTTGATATGATATCCAGGTTTAATTCCTTCAATATGAAATGAAATAAAAAAATATTTAATCTTAATTCATATGGAGGGAAAACTATACAAACTTCTTCCGAATTTAAATAATATTATAAGTAGCGGCAAATATCTTCTAAAATTTATCAACCACAGTTAAATTTAATGTTTGGCTGATCCTAAATAAAGAAAATGACCAAACCATCATTTAGATAATTATTTAATTATTATTTTATTTTTTAATAAAAGTTATTAACTAACTATTTGAAAGGCAGTTTGACTGACCGTAAATCGAAAAATGATCATTTGAAGAGTAATTTGACCAAACCGGAAAATAATTCAATAATCACACCCTTAAATTAAGTAATCAACAATAGCATCCGTTAGTCAATGAATTTTATGTGCAATATTACCTAAACTAGGAAAAGTTTGTGCAATTTTTCTTAATTTACATATTAAAAGTTTATCTTACTTTTCTTGATATTCCTTATCAACAATTAAAAGAAAAAAAATGAATATAACTCTTATTTTCTTAACGCAAAATTAAATATAAACAAACTTGAATAATTTTGAAATGAGTTAAAAACACCTATCTCCCTTGAGGTTTTACCTACTACAAACGGAGTTAACTTTAATGTTAATGGACAAAGACCTCCCATGCCGTTAGTTGACTTCCGTTAGACTTAACGGTTGACCACCTTTAACCGTTAAAAAGACCAAAATACCCCTAAAATAATATTTTCTTTTTATTAAATAAAAAAGGTTAGATCTCCACCGTCCATCTCACCTGCGATGGACGGTAGAGATTTTTTTTTAAAAAAATTATTATAAAAAATTAAACTTCAGATCTCCATCGTCCATCTTTGAATGGATGGTGGAGATCTAAAATTAATTTTTTAAGAAAAATAAAAAATAAATTTTAAATAAATTCTAACCGTCCATCATCTCAAAGATGTAGGGTTGAGATTTTTTTAAATTTTTTATTTAATAAAATAAAATTAGAAAAAAAAAGATAAAAATACCCCTATGCTTGTTAAGTTTGACTAAAGTCAAGTAATGGAAGGAGATGTTTTTGTCCATTAACAGTAAAATTGACTCCGCTTGTAGTTAATAAAACCTCAGAGAAGATGGGTGTTATTAGTTTGTTTAAAATATATATATTTCTCCTCGTACTATTATTGATATTTGTCCCAAGTCATAAATCACTCTCTAGAATTTTCATAAAAGCCTAGTACAAAAGTAACACTTACAAATTTGAAAATTATACTAATCAAGTTTATTCAATTAAATATTATAAGAGATCCTAAAGATATTTTTGCATTAAAAAAACAAAATTTATTTGCCCCAATCTTTCTATACAGTTTTCAATTTAATAAAGGAAGATCACTTAGGCTTTTCTAGTCAGATTTCACTGCAAGTGGAACAAATAATTAATGAATTAATTGTTTTTGATAAGATAATTTATTTGTTTATTGCACTGCACGAAACCGAAAGGAATTACTAGAATTAGTATGATTATAAGATCTTAATTACATAATTTATATTTGTTTTAGATCCAAAAATAGAGAACATTTATCGCATTTGATCTTTACAGTTTGCTTGATGGTGATAAGTCCGTATTATTCTACGGCTAATAATTAATTTTGATAAGATAATATTTAGTGGCTTAATTATGTGGATTTTAAAATGGCTCGAAATCAAATTGGAATCAGTATGATCACAAGATCTTAAAATCTTAATTATTAAATTATTTATTAACTCACTCTACTGGCTCGAGAGCTGATCTTTTACAGCAACTGCAAACATGGAAGTTGGTAGGTCATGGGTATAATGAATTTTTTTTTTTTTAACAAAACTTTCATTTTCAAAAGAGGACCAATTACACACTAGGACTAGACTCATTGCGTTATTGGGACTTGACGGCTTTCGAAATGGAAGTAAATGTCCAGATTGTATTCGTATGATTTAATTTCGGTAGGTTCTGGTAGTCCTCTAAACCACAAGTCGTCATATTTAAAAAAAAAAACATATGTATTTTTTAATCAATACATCAATGTATAGTTTGATATGTCATTAAAAAAAAGACCTAAATATGGGTGTTTTAATCATTATGTTTACACGATGTTTATATTAACAGTTAAATGCGCGGTCTGGATATTTACTCCTATAATGTTCTATAATGGGAGACATCTACTCCAACAACGGGAGGTATCATTATGTGCATGGTAGGAATTGCACCCCTCACCCATTGAGGTAAGAGGGAGGTGCACTAACCACTTTATTATGAGTAGATATGCGATGATGTTTAGCATTACTTAAATATTTATTTAAATATATATTAATTTTTTTGAAGGTATAATTATAAGATTAATAATAAATTTATCTAAATCAGTTATTAAACCCACAATCCGAATATTTTACTTTTAAAGTCAAAAGTTAATCCTTATAAGCATAAAAAAAAAAAATAGTATTCTATTTTGTAGTCAAGGATGACTAATGATATTTAGATTATTATACCGTCTTATTAATTGTTTATGTGAAGTGCTAATTGATAAAGAATTACACATATACATGTTATTTTCCCATTTAATTTCTTAACGAAGAAAAAGAATAATAATAAGAATTTTCAATCTTATCATGGATTAAAAAAAAATTGGATTCATTTGGAAAATGTTTATGTTAATATGTTTGTTTGGTAGCCAACTTTGATAAATAACATTTATTTTTCAATATATTTGTCATTTTGTTTTTTTATAAAGTATATGGGGATTGATTTAGTATTATATAAATATGTAGCATATGTTGCTCACGAAAATTTGTCCTCACAAACTCAGTTAATTTTAATACCAAGTATATAATAGTAGGTGCAGCTTTGTAGGCATAATATGATAGTAATTACACTTCTTAACGAATTTAAGGTCACGAGTTTGAATCTACTTCGTCAAATTAAAAAAATACGAATATTTTAATTAAAATATCGGTTTAAATTAACTATAAAAAATAATCACAAACAGTGGCAGAAGCCTAAAGAATGTATATAATAATATGTTAAGTTATTTTAACTTAAATTTATAATTTTAATTAATTAGAGTACTTTATTATCCAAAATATTCTAATGTCTTTAAAACTCAATTAAAAATATAATTAATGTATGAAATGACGTGACAATATCTCAATTATTGTATTATTAGATGCTAAACATATATGTTTTTTTAAACATACATGTTTTTTTAAATATTAACAAACATACTTTTGAGATTAAAAAAAAGAAAAGAAATGCTTAACATGATTCTTGAAAAACAATTCTCGAGAGATGCTTATCTAAAAAAAATTCTTTTATTTTCTAAGCACGTTATTAATATATATATATATATATATATATATATATATATTATATATCATCTCCAGTATGATAACTCAAATTTAAAATATTACTATTCACTCAATTCTTTACCGTCAAATTATATTAGATGGATACATCCAATTATTGTTTAAGTAGTGGTAAAAGTTCAATTCACACCATATACATTTACCAGTATGTGTGAATATATATTTTTCTCCTCTTATCGTGAGAGTAAATATCTCCCGTTATAGAAGTATATATTCGGACCGTATATTTAATGATTGATCTCGATAGGTCTCGACGGTTGTTAATATTAGAATAGTATTCCCTTAAAAAATAATCACATTAGATGGTAGCAATTATTAATTTATTTAGTTGCAACAAACACAAGAAAGAAAAGGAATGAGAAATGTTAATATATAAATACTTTTAGAATCTTTATTGAACAAAAATAAAAATTAATATGATGAGAGAATTGGTTTACAGCAAAGAGAGGAGAAGAGAACTGGCTCAAGTAATTAATGAATTAATTAAATAATAATTAAATTAATTAGGTAAAGCTAATACTGTCTGTACAGCACAACAACAACAATTTTTGAACCAAATGTTTGACTCGAGTCTCTACTCTGAGTACTCTCTCTATATAGCGTTGACTGTAGCTATCAAGACTGGTAAAAAGCACAATTAACATAATTAAATTAAAAAAAATGAAATTATTAGATAATTAGCTCTTTCAAAGGAGATCATTGTTAATGTGATTAATGAACTCAAAACACACACACACGCCCAATGACCATATCTAGTCAAACCGATCCTCAAAGACCTCTGACTTTGACTTTGACTGTACCTGCCATTTATGATACACAACTAGAACAACAACTTACACTGCCAATGCCAATGGTGCTTGTGAGAAAACTATATTATTGGAGACCTAAATGTTACAATGTTTTTGCATTTCATTTTCATCAACTTTTTATTGTTTTTCCAACTTGCGATCATGATTTTAACCTGTCATTTATGTCCCAATTGTGTTTAAAGCCAAAGAAATTGCAAAAATGTGAGGGTAATGACTAATGATAACGTTTAAGGGACCTAATTTTTTTTTTCCATCATTAACACAACTTTGTATTTATTTTTCTTACTCAAATAGTCAAATGACTTTTTCCAAAATAATAATAATTAAAAAAAAAAGACCTAACATGTGCATGTACATTGTACACCTTATCCCTAGCCGACCTATTACTAGGGTTTTTAGCTACTATATGGAAGTATAAAGTTAATTTTTTTTATAATTTTTGTTGGATAAAAATATTTTGATATTGATTTTATGAAAACTTCTCTCATAAGTCATAATATTAATAATAGGGGGTTTTCTAGATTTTTTTTTTTTTATTGAAGGAAGGTTTTTAAGATTTAATATTATCTACATGTAAAAAAAAAAAATTGAGATTTTAGGTCTGTCTAATTCACCTAGTAATTAAACTGTCTCTGTTAGGTTGTGACATAAATTCCGTTTACATGAGTTCTCTAACATATATATATACATCTATCTAATAAAAATATGTCATTTGTATAATTCTATTACATGGACATGCACATATACACATCCGACGTGACAGGAAAATGTATTCCAAAAACATGATTCATGTTTTCATTTTTTATTTATTTTTGCTTATATCTTTCGGTGGCCTTATCAACAACAATTAATTAGATGATTTAGAAGAGAAGAGAAGAGAAATCATTGACTAAAGCTTCGATTCTAGTCCATAAATCTCATCTCTAAAATCTCTTTTTGATTTGCATGCGTTGTTCTGCACTACCAACCAATACAGCTACTGTCTCCATTTACTTGGACAAGCTTCGCTATTTAATTATTAATTAATATAAGTCTATAACCCTCCTCAAATAACATAAAACTTATAATCACAAACATTTTTCTCTTCTATCCTAATCTTCTCTTTTCACTTATAATATTAATACAACAAATTCAATTCGATCGAGTGCTGGAGTTCAAGCAAAGCACTTTGACCCTAATTCTACGCCTTTTGGGTGCACGAGTGTGTAAATGATCACCATCAATGATCATTAATTGATCAGTCAGCTTCTAATAAGCTTTGGTCTTGTGTCTGGGTAGGCAAATATTGCCATCACATTTTATCTTTTAATAAATAAATAATCTGCCACCCATCTATAATTATATATGTATGCTATGTTGCTGTTATACTAAGTAAACATCAAAAAGTATTTGGTTTTCTTTCTTTCTTTTCATTATAGTCTTTTTGAAGTACATGATCAGCATATACGTCATTCTTCAAAAGGGTTTTAATTTATTCGTAATTCTATGATCGCAGTACATTATCATAATTGTTGTTCCAATATTTCTGATTAGGTCTACCTTTTTCCTATCATGCTTCGTGCATATTGTCATATTATATATCAATCAATATGATCAGTATATATATTGTGATCAATATCACTAAGAATATATAGCTTATGGTAAATTTTAAATGGACTTTAAATTCTTTTGGCAATTTGGTTAATAAATGGATATCGTATGATTTAATTTTATCGATTACAAACGAACGTCTCTAATAAATTTCAAAATCATTTAGGTCCGTCTATAATCAGAAAAAAAAGGAGGTAATTAAATAAAACTTTACCCTATATCTTAAGCAATAAAACGAATGATGTCTGAATTTGATCAAGCGGGGCAATTCCGAATCGAGCTTCTGCATAAATTTGTACCCAAAATATCTTGAATGAGCAACTTGGTAGCTGATGATGAAATTAATTCCAAGAAAACCTGCCAAAGACAGTTGCATTTCTTTTTCAAAACCTTTAAGAGTTAGGCCAATATTATGACATTATCATCTTTTGAATGTGGAAACAAGTTATAGTGGTAATTGATGACAAAGAAGATGATATTGTCTCAGATTAACTTCTGTCTCACTTGAACTTTTTTTTTTTTTTTTTCTTTCCATTGGTCTTCATCAAGTGAACTGATTTCTTTTCAGTCCCGAAGGTGTAAAGTTGGAGACAATTAAGTCTTTGGATAAGTAGGGAGAGACAATTACAGACATTTTACAAGAAGACCACTTAAGAAATCTAAAGTGATAAGGTCATGCTAATTGCTTGGAAATGTCATCAGTGACGTTGATGTATATCTCAAACAAATCATATAATTGATTTTGAGGTTATTTTATAACTTATATTTTGGGTGGGTTTTGTTGTAAATAATGAAAAGGTCTCTTAATATGTAAATGAGTTGTTAAGATAGCTTTTCATAAGTGTGAAAACAAGTGTGTGAAAGCAACAAAGAGAGAAACCCTAACAAAGAGAGCTTGTAGAGTAAAAAGATTGAGATCTAGAGGGGAGAGAAAGCTTATGGGATAGAGGTAAACTCTTGTATCTTAATAGTCTCATATCTAGTGAAATCGGTGACCTCCGTGGACGTAACAATTTTGGTGAACCATGTAAATTGCTAATGTTGTGTTGAGGTGTTTTTGCTCTTGGCTTGCAATATATTTATTTAGGGAATTGCTTACAATATATTTGATAAAATTTCCAAGTGAGCATTAGTCAGGGCCGGTTCATAATTTTTTGTAGCCTTGGGCAAAAAAAAAAAAAAATTGTACCCTTTCAGAGCACCCTCGTCTTCAGTTCAGTAAAGTTACTAAATTCTATTATACTTTTTTGTTGTTCTCACTTAAAAAAAAAAAAAAAAACCTGTTATTGGAAGCTTGTTGGGCTCATTGGACCTGGCAAAAAGGAAGCTGAATATTAAATTAGAAGCTAGCTGGTTGGACTTAAAATGGTGCCCCAGTTGAATATTGGGACCAGAGCGATTGCTCTGTTCGCCCTGGGCCAACGCCGAGCCTGACACTAGCAAAGGGTGTTCATGCACCAGCAAAGGGTGTTCATGCACCATGAATTATTGGAAAAAAAAAATTGTTTTGAATGTTTTATTTTCAAGTAACAAATTATAACAACTTCAAATTTTCTTCCTACCTCTGGAGGTTATTCATCCAAAAGAAAAAGAAAATAAAAATGAAAACGAACTTCCAACTCCTTAGTGATGGTGCAACAACACCCTTTACTAGTGTTCATTTTAGAATTTTATTAAATACTTTGTAGCAATTCCTTAAATAAATACAAACAACTTCCAAGATCTTGTGTGAATGGACTTATAAGTACAATAAGTTATAATACTAAGCAATAAAACAACACAACACAAACAATTTATATGGTTTACCAATAACAACATTCACGGAGGTCGCCGATTTTATTTTAGATATGAGAATAATAAAATACAAGAGGTTATTTATATCCCACAAGCTTTCTCTCCCTTCTAGATCTCAATCTTTCAATCTCACTAGCTCTCTTTGTTAGGATTTTATCTCTTTTTTACTCTCACACACTTATTTTCACACTTAATTAAAAGTCCTTTTAACAACTCATTTATATACTAAGATATTTTTTTACTAATTACAACAAAGTACATTCAAAACATAAATTATAAAACAGTCTCAAAATCAATATAATTTCTTTAAGACATACATCAACGCTTGATTATATATGATGAAGAAATTAGATGATTGAAACATTTTAAAATTTTTTTAAAATCTATTAGAAACCTTCTTTGAAATTCATCAAAAGCCATCTATAGATTAAATTCGTCAAAAACTTATATTATAAAACATTAAGATTGACAACCAATAAATCAACTGAAATATTGTATTATAATTATAAATTTGTCAATAAATAACTTATCTATAAGAAAGGTTGAAATGACTTGATTGTTGGCTTGACCAGGTGAAAGGTGAAAGCTCAAGTTTTGATAGATGATACATTAAGTGGTGAATGCACCCACTATAAAAGAACTAGAAATTACAGTAGAAAAGAGTTAAAATTAGGGAATTTAGCAAAATTGCCCAAACAGTAATCAATAATTGCAAAACTACCCACAGTCCACTAATTTTTGCAACCGGTACCCAAAGACTTTGTTTGGACATATTTGCCCTTAGTTTCACATTTGACCCAGACTCCACGTTTTCACTTTACAGTTTTTGACTTGCTTGTTTTTACTGCTGTTCATCTCAACTGCTGTTCGTAGCCTGTTCGTATTCTGCATTTGTGTTCTCTGCTTGTCTTCTTCGTCTGTCTTCTTCGTTTCGTTTGTGTTTGCAGGTTCAGCGAGTCGCGTTATAAAGCGGTCTGCACAGCAAGGAAATCGTCTTCTTCTGTTCTTGTTCAAAGTAAGGAAAAATTTCTTCTTCTGATTATTTGTTTACAAATTTGTGTTTTGGGCATCGGGCCACGTCTGGCCGATGATTTTGTTTCATCGGGTCACTGTCTAAGTGGTCCGATGAAAGTAAACCATCGGCCAGCTGAGACCCGATGAAAAACTCATCGGGTCTTCGCTGGCCGATGGTTTACATTCATCGGGCCACTGAGGTACTGACGAAAGTAAACCATCGGCCAGCTGAGACCCGATGAAAAACTCATCGGGTCTTCGCTGGCCGATGGTTTACATTCATCGGGCCACTGTGTCCTAGGAAAGTAAACCATCGGCCAGCTGAGACCCGATGAAAAACTCATCGGGTCTTCGCTGGCCGATGGTTTACATTCATCGGGCCAGAGGTACTGACGAAAGTAAACCATCGGCCAGCTGAGACCCGATGAAAAACTCATCGGGTATTCGCTGGCCGATGGTTTACATTCATCGGGCCACTGAGGTACTGACGAAAGTAAACCATCGGCCAGCTGAGACCCGATGAAAAACTCATCGGGTCTTCGCTGGCCGATGGTTTACATTCATCGGGCCACTGTGTCCTAGGAAAGTAAACCATCGGCCAGCTGAGACCCGATGACTCATCGGGTCTCAGCTGGCCGATGGTTTACTTTCCTAGGACACAGTGGCCCGATGAAACAAAACCATCGGGTCGCGATGGCCCGATGACATTTAATCATCCGGCCACGGCTTGACGACGGTTTTGTTTCATCAGGCCGATCAGACAAAACCATCGTCCAGCCGTGGCCCGATGATTAAATGTCATCGGGCCACCGCGACCCGACGGTTTTGTTTCATCGGGCCACTGTGGCCCGACGAAAGTAAACCATCGGCCAGCTGAGGCCCGATGACATTTAATCATCGGTTGGACGGCTGGCCGACGGTTTTCTTTCATCAGGCCGATCAGACTAAACCATCGGGCAGCCTGCAAGCATCACCATGAAACAAAAGCAGATGAAATCAAAGCATCGGGCCACTGCGACCCGATGAAATTAAATCATCGGGCCGACATGATTTGATGAAATATATTTATATTGTTTAGTATGTTGATGAATTCGAATTTTTTTTGTTTATGCAGGCTAATATTCAATGGCAAGTGAGAAGTTGGTTGGGACGATGAAAATTAAGGAAAGAAATTTTTTCCATGCCAAGATGACAACATATTCTAAATGGGGTTGCATCGAGCTGCTGAAGAGTAAACTCACCGAACGTCAACAACAACAAATAAGAGCAACGTGCTTTGGCCATTTCTTAGATGTTAATGAAATGGCCTTCACGGGTCAATTGCTTCATCATATCTTGTTGCGGGAGTGCCATGTGGACAATGCTGAAAACGAAATGTGGTTTTTGATTGGCGGGAACAGAATACGGTTCAGTGCAAACGAGTTTTGCCTCGTCAGTGGTCTACGTTTTGGGGATACAGTCGTCCCTACTGTAGGGGAAGATCATATGTGTAGAATTTGGCAGAAATACTTTAAGGGAGTGAAAAAGGTGACTGGAACAAAATTGCAAACTTTGTTCGAACGTATGGAGGAAGAACATGATGCTGATGATGACATGATTAAAGTAGCTTTGTTGCTGATCTTGGAGATGACATTGCTTGGAAAGGACCTGAGGACTAAGGTCGAATATTGGGCAATGAAGTTGGTTGATAACTTAGAAGAATTCAATCGGTTCCCATGGGGTTCATTTATCTATTCAAGGACATTCAACTCTTTCTCCACCTGTTGCAAAGGTCGAGATCAGAAGTTTAGGGAGAAGGCTGAAAAGGATCCGAGCCATACAGCGGAGAAGATCAACCTGTATGGATTTGTCTATGCTTTTCAGGTAATTTTAATTGTTTAACTTTTGTTACCCTTAACCTCTTTAAAACTCTTATTGAAACATGGTTTTGTTTTATTTGGTAGGTGTGGGCAATTGAAGCGATTCCGCTTTACTCAATCAAGAAGTATGCTACCAGGGTGTCTCGTTCAGCCCCTCGTATTCTGAACTGGGAAGTGAAAACGAGTCCTGGATATGAGGTTTTGAGAAATAAGATTTTCAGTAGGCGAAAGGTATGAACTACATTGAAAGACTTATGTTAGGTATATAAATTGTTATTATAACACTACGTGGGCTGTTTATTTGTTTTTTTGGTTAGATTTCAACGTTTCAAACTTTGAAACCAACGGAGGAAGAACTTAAGTTGTCCTATTTTATGGGGTTCGATACGGGTGCCACTACAAATGATCCGTCAACCCCATATATAGAGATGGGTGATCAGGAAGATGACGAGTACCGTCATGACAGTCATAGTGATGATGTTGCTGAAGAAGAGCAACCACAACCGAAATATAAGCAAGCTGAAATACAAGAAGAGGGGCCTATTGGACGGAGGCCATCGGTATGTTGCCAATATTGTCCCTTAATTGTATTGTTCATTAAATTTTATGTAAATGTTAATTTAACTTTTTCTTGGACATTATGCTAGGACTCAGAATATGTGAATAGAAAATTCGATGGCCTCCACACAGAAGTAGCCTGTCTGAAGACTTCTATGACCGCACTGAATGATAAAGTTGACAAAGGGTTTGCAACCCTACAAACACAACTTGATGAGATGCGGAAAGGAGTTGAGAAATTGATTGAAGTTGTCTGCAAGACAGGAGGCAGTGATGAAAAATTTCCAGCTGGAACTGAGGTGCCACAGGTAATTTACTTTTTATTTAATCACGTTGACATTTGTAATTTCCTTTTCGACATTGTATTGACCGTATACTGTTTTATTAACTGCATCAGAGTGACGACATCTTCGATACAACCTACAATGTGGACGAGGAAAAAAATGTACAAAATGATGAAGCAAAGGAGGAGGACAAAAATGTAAAAAATGATGAAGCAAAGGAGGAGGACAAAAATGTAAAAAATGATGAAGCAAACGAGGGGGGTCTTGAACCTGATCAATGCATGGAGCTAACTATTCACCGTCCTCCCTCTCCCTTGGCGCATATCGCGAGTGCCACAGCGAGTGCCACAGGGAGTGCCACAGGTAGTCAGAGTGTCGAAGCTCTTGAAAAAAAAGCATTTGGTGTAAGATATGGTCAGAGGAAAAAAAAGCGTTCTGCATTCGTATGTAGCCCGTACATTGACCCGACTAGGCCAAAGAAGCAAAAGACACGGTCCTCCCATCCAATTAAGTTCGAGCCGTTAAAACCGGTTCATAAGGAAGTAAAGTCGGAGTACGAGGTTTTCAAAAAAAATAGCAAAGCTAGGTAAGCATACATAATTTAAGTGCATAAACTATTTTCAGACTTATTTTTTTGGTGTGATGTTTTAATCTATATTCCTCTGAATATTATACCGTATATGCAGGTGCTACGTTGGGGCACCACTGAATGCGACCCCCGAATTTTTCAAGACGTTTGAGAGTGCGACCGACTGGTTGGACGGCTTGGTTAGTAAATAATAGAAATTTTTTTGTTACGTTCATGCTAATGTCATTAACTTGCACTGTTCCTTATGATGAGTTCTGAATGGCAATTTTTTTTCCATGAACTAACCACAAAACAGCACATTGAGGCTTATTTTGCAGTATTACGGAGGCGCCAGCTTTCGCATCCGACCATTTTTTCCCAAAATTACAACTTGATTGACCCACAATTCTTTGTAAGTTGTAATTGAAATATAAATTTTTTAATAAACTTTCCATGACTTACTTATAAAGAACATACTGATTTTTGAAATTTTTGCAGTCAACCGTTCAACACATGTGGAAAAAACTTCCGAAGAACGAGGATGGAACCATACCAGAGGAGGCATACGATCCCCTTACCTTTCCTTGGGAGGATTTCTACCTTGGCTATGTTCGCGGTGAACGACCCGAAGGGTCTCGTCCATGGTGGGAGATCGATAATGTAAGTGTAATAATGCATCTATGTTACAGTACAATATCTTTATAAGTTAAATGCTAATTATGTGTTCAATGTAGTTGTTGATGCCTGTGAATGTGGATGGTTATCATTGGGTGTTGGTGGCTGTCAATCTTGTTGAAAGAAAAGTACGGATCTATGATTCTATGTGTAAGGACACTGAACCGTCTTTTCGGGAGCAATATGTCGCCCCGCTAGCACTTCTTCTGCCGTCCCTTATGTATCAAGGAGGCTATTTTGAACACAAGGGGAGACAACCACAGCTTACTCCATTTACATGCAAAAGACTAGGTCCCGATAATGTTCCACAACAACGGGGCGCGTAAGTGAAATTGAACTCAATATTTTTATTATGTAATTGTTATTGTAATTAATTCAATAATTGACAGTGGTATTATATTGAAATTATTGCAGTGGTCACTGTGGTGCATTTACCCTTGTCTTTGCTGAATACATTATTGCACACAGACAGAAGTTTGATTTCACCTGGAAGCAAATGGATGCCCTCAGGAAGAAAATGTCCATCGAGATATTTGCAAACTCTGCAAGGCTAGAAGATTCAGATTCATAATGAACTTTGCAATTTGTTACATTTTCATTTATGTGAATATTATTGGTTTTTGGGAATGATTGTCAATTTTGGTTATTGAAATATTATTGGTTATTGGGAAATTATTGGTTGTAGGTATATCATTGGTTATTGGAAATTATTGGTTGTAGGTATATCATTGGTTATTGGAAATTATTGTACAATTTTTCTTTAAATTTTTAAACGTTAATTTGTACGCTTTGAAAAAATGATTGGAAAAGTCGCATCGAGCGGAAGGATGCGCAAATGATTGAACATCGTGCTATGAAGTGTATAGACGTTCAGGTTAATGCATTGATTTTGTAAATCAGGTTTTGGGTTGTTAAAAAAACAGAGGAAACTCTGGCAAAAATTTCATAAGTTATTTGATGACAAACTCTTCAAAAAACCAAAATAATGCTGGACATTGCATACAACAACACAGCTAACTAAAATTGAACAATAATAAAACTTTTCAAATGCATACATACAACAAAACATTGATTTCGAAATAGTACAATAATGTGTTCCAAATTGTACAATAATGTCAATTATATTGTTCATTTCCTGCAAGTCTCCGACTGAAAATGCAATTAAATACAACAATACATAATATCATAAATAAATCAACATCGTATTTTGCATATCCTCATCACCCGGATGGTTCCGCTACTTTAGGATTCTTGCATGTTTGGCTGTTGTGGCCGTGGCGCCAACAATTTCTACACCTTCTGCGTACAACCTCTTCTCCAATCGAAGGTATACGTTGTTTCTTTGGTCGACCTGGTGGCCGTCGGGCAACTGGTGGAAGAACAATTGTATTTGCAACGTCCGCTGGGACCAACCAGTCACCTTGATGGCCTACTGGATGAACCTCACCACTGTAGGCTGAAAGCAGATAAGCAGTCGAGTAGTAGGGTGAGGTGAATGTTGTGTAATGCAATCCTCTATATTTTATGGCAGCTAAAGCATGTGCACATGGAATCTGATCAAGATCGAATTCCCTACAACTGCATGTACGGTTTTCTAAATCAACAATGCCATTCTGTTTTCCATCGTGCACCTCAAACTGGTACACTGCAATTGGGGACACCTTCATATGTTGCGCAGATTCATCACTAACCCCAATAAGTGCCTCAACCCTTTCTGTCAACTGCGTATCGTAAGAAGCAGCCACTGTACGCCGATCATGAAACCAACGTTGCATCATATCTCGAATACGGTCAATCATAGCAACAATGGGTAACTCTCGAAAATCTTTCACTGCATTATTCATCGACTCAGCAATATTAGTAGTCATAATGTTGTACCTTTTCCTCGGACAAAATGCTCGGGACCACCTCTCTTCTCCAGCATCAACGACATACTGGTGAGCTCCAACACTAATGCTGGACAACTGTAGCATGTAAAATGAGTGATCATTAACTCTGTAGGCCTTGGCTGCCTTCCGAAATGGTATGGAAAGATCTTTGTTCTTATAAATGGAAATCATATTTCGTTCTAAATGCATGAAACAAGCACCGTGGTATGCATTTGGAAAAACCGTTGCAATAGCTTTGACAATACTGTTTTTCCTATTAGATACAAATACAAGATCTTCAACATCTCCAATGGTATCATGCAGACGAGATAGAAACCAACTCCATGAAGCATCATTCTCGGAATCCGCAACACCAAATGCCAAAGGAAATATTTGGTCGTTCCCGTCCTGACATACAGCGACAAACAAAATGCCCCCATATGAACCCTTCAGAAACGTGGCATCAATTGCAATAACCGGTCTAATGGCAGCATTGAAACCATCTATGCACGCTTTAATGGAGAAGAACAGATACATGAACCTATTTTCATCATCAGTCTTAATGTTCGTGATCGTCCCTGGGTTTGTTTCCTCTAACATGTGACAATAATAAGGTAACATACTGAAAGAAACTTCAAATGATCCGTGTACCTCCTCCATAGCAATATGTTTAGCCCGATATCCTTTGTGGTAATTTACTGTAATGCCCAATTCATTTTGGATATCTCTTATGATTTGCTTTGGTTTGTAGATACGACCATCACGAAATTTCTCCTTGATATGTTGGCCAATAAACTGTGCACTAGCCTTTCTATTCCATGAAAACCTTTTCTCCATTGAGCAACTGTGTTTGTCATCAAATCTGGTAATCCGAAAAAAATCAGTGTTTGTAACCTTGAATGCATGTAGCCGCCATTTGCATTCTCCAACAGCACAACGTACCTCAAAACGTGAAGTATCGGACTTCCACACTTTCAAATTGAAACGATTTGCAGCAGCGTACCTTCTTAGTTGGGAGTGCAACTCTTTCTTACTGTCAAAGACTTCCCCATTTGCAATCAGAATCGGCATAGCTCTCGAAGCTACTTCAACATCATTAATTGAACACATTACAGACGTGGCTCGAACCAACCCTTCATTACTGTTTCCAGCACCCTGAACATCTTCGGACTTCTCATTATCTCTGGCTTCGTTACTGAAATCATCAACAACTTGAAATTCTTCTTCAACCGTAGCATCATTTAAATTTGGTGTGTAGCCTTCCCGAATGTAGTTACTTCCCTTCGATGAAGGAAATTGAAGATTGATGGGATGGTGTTGTTGATTAGATGACTCTGGAAAACATTGCTGCTGCAATTGTCGGTCACTATGGCCAATCTCAGACACGGTTATACAAACTAAAGGGTCAACATTCTTTTGACGTAATAATATTACAACATCATCATCATCACTTATCTCAACAGGCATGCTTGGGCGGATGGTATGAGCAACCGTCTTTATAATGACTCGAAAGCACTTTCTGTCAATCCCAGTGACGGTATACACTTTATCTAATAGTTGAGCATAAGTTGCTTCTCTTGGAAATAACACCCATTTTGATCTCTTGCCATCATACCAATAAACCCCTTGTTCACATACCCAATGTCCATCCCAGTTGATTATCAACTGCACATCATCCATGCTCCTTCCTGCATTCAAATAAAAAATGTAAATAAAACATTGATTCAATTAAAGTATCAAACCATCGGGCCAAAAACAATGAAAAAACATGAAGAAAAACCATCGGGCCGACATGATGAAACCATCGGGCCGACATGATGAAACCATCGGGCCGACATGATAAAACCATCGAGCCAAAAACAATGAAAAAACATGAAGAAAAACCATCGGGCAGACATGATGAACCATCGGGCCAAGGCCAGCCATCGGGCAGACATGATAAAACCATCGGGCCAAAAACAATGAAAAAAACATGAAGAAAAACCATCGGGTGGACATGATAAAACCATCGGGCCGACATGATAAAACCATCGGGCCGACATGATAAAACCATCGGGCCAAAAATAATGAAAAAACATGAAGAAAAACCATCGGGCCGACATGATGAAACCATCGGGCTAAGGCCAGCCATCGGGCCGACATGATAAAACCATCGGGCCAAAAACAATGAAAAAACATGAAGAAAAACCATCGGGCCGACATGATGAAACCATCGGGCCAAAAACAATGAAAAAACATGAAGCAAAACCATCGGGCCGACATGATAAAACCATCGGGCCAAAAACAATGAAAAAACATAAAGAAAAACCATTGGGCCGACATGATGAAACCATCGGGCCAAGGCCAGCCATCGGGCCGACATGATAAAACCATCGGGCCAAAAACAATGAAAAAAACATGAAGAAAAACCATCGGGCCGACATGATAAAACCATCGGGCCAAAAACAATGAAAAAACATGAAGAAAAACCATCGGGCCGACATGATAAAACCATCGGGCCGACATGATCAAACCATCGGGCCAAGGCCAGCCATCGGGCCATGATAAAACCATCGGGCCAAAAACAATGAAAAAACATGAAGAAAAACCATCGGCCCGGCATGATGAAACCATCGGGCCAAAAACAATGAAAAAACATGAAGAAAAACCATCGGGCAGACATGATGAACCATCGGGCCAAGGCCAGCCATCGGGCAGACATGATAAAACCATCGGGCCAAAAACAATGAAAAAAACATGAAGAAAAACCATCGGGCCGACATGATAAAACCATCGGGCCGACATGATAAAACCATCGGGCCAAAAACAATGAAAAAACATGAAGAAAAACCATCGGGCCGACATGATCAAACCATCGGGCCAAGGCCAGCCATCGGGCCGACATGATAAAACCATCGGGCCAAAAACAATGAAAAAACATGAAGAAAAACCATCGGGCCGATATGATAAAACCATCGGGCCGACATGATAAAACCATCGGGCCGACATGATCAAACCATCGGGCCAAAAACAATGAAAAAACATGAAGAAAAACCATCGGGCCGACATGATCAAACCATCGGGCCGACATGATCAAACCATCGGGCCAAAAACAATGAAAAAACATGAAGAAAAACCATCGGGCCGACATGATCAAACCATCGGGCCAAGGCCAGCCATCGGGCAGACATGATAAAACCATCGGGCCAAAAACAATGAAAAAAACATGAAGAAAAACCATCGGGCCGACATGATAAAACCATCGGGCCGACATGATCAAACCATCGGGCCAAGGCCAGCCATCGGGCCGACATGATAAAACCATCGGGCCAAAAACAATGAAAAAACAACGCATCGGGCCAAAACCATCGGGTCGGCATGATGAAAATTTTTTTTTATAAAAATTCGTTCTTCATTTTTTTGATGGAGGATTAACAAATGTGAAATGTCTACAACTGATTCAAAACCCATAAAGGTCTGCATTGACTAAAAAAAAAAAGTTTAACACTAACCTTGGAATTTTTGATGGAGAAGAAGACTGTGTGAGATGGATCGATGGTTTATTTGCAAGAGATAACTTCAGAATTTCTTGGCTTAGGTTGGGTAAGAGATTTATGGAGAAGATAAGAGAGGAAAAATAAGAAAATGTGAAGAAGAGAAGAGAAGAAGAGACGAAGAGAGAACCGGGTGAGGTGAAGAAATTTGCGTAGATGATGAAGAAGAAGAAGACAGTGCGAAGAAGAAGAAGAAAGTGCAGTGGTCAAATGTAAAAGTAAGGGCAATTTTGTCCAAAAAATGGCTTTGGGTAGATGTTGCAAAAATTAGTGGAGCTTGGGTAGTGTTGCAACTGTTAGTGGAGCTTGGGCAATTTTGCTAAATTCCCTTAAAATTATTGGTTAGAGCTTTTGCGGTAAAGCAAAAGGTAGGGTGGCGATTATGGTCGTCTCTTACTTTCCAACATTAATGTTTCTTTTAAGTGTTGAAAAAATCTAATATGCGGTCATACATATATGTTAAAATGTGTATTGTTATCTTAAAGTTTATCCCATTTAAAGTGACAGGTTTAAAGTTTGAAAGAATTGGGTATTGGGTATTAAAATATTATGGATTCAATGTGTAGAGACCGGAGTGATATTTCCAATTTGATGAAGGCCAAATTATAAATATTAATATTTTTTTTATTAACTGATTACAAATCAAAGGTCAGGTCCAAAAATTCATACGACATTTTTCCCTTTCTCTGCCTACCCCATAAACAGTGAGAAAACAGGAACTTTAGGGGAATTTCGTATTGAATTGGAAGATCACAACCTGTCAAAGCAATTCTATCTATGAATCAAAGTACGCTTCCGTATCTTTTATTCTTTTAATTTAACATGGAGATTTATATACATGCTTAGGTCATAATTTAGGGTTCTTGACATTGTTTTGGCTGATTGTGTGATCAAGCATGTTAGAATTATGTTATGTTAAATCCTACAAGTGGTATCAAAGCCACTCCATATTTAAATCATTAAAAAATTGTGAAATTAGATTTTGAGAATAATCTAAAATTAGATTTTATACTTTTTGTAAATTGGGGTTTTTTTTTATCTTTTAATTAATGAAAATAAAAGGCAACCATACGCTCTAGCTTTCACAGTTGATACTCTTTTTTCGTGACTATATGTTTGCAATTTGTTTAAAATACTGGATTGAATTGCAATATTGAATGTATCTTCTGTTTTAAATGTCCAGTGATATTTTATCTTGTTAGGTGGCTTTAAAGTTATCTAATTATATTAAAGTTTTTGATTGGTATGATAAACATTGGTGTAACGTTTATCGAGGTAATCAAATGTGAATGAGACAACAAATCAAAAGTTTATTTATTTTTTTATTTTTTTCTTTCCAATTCTTGTTCTAAATAAGTTTCTGCTTTATTGGCTTCTACTTTATTAATCTATGTGCTTAGCAAGTTAAAGTAAGTTTTCGTGTAAGTAAAGAAGCTAGAAAAATCATTATGGTATGATCTGATTTTCATATTGGATCAAGTTTCTGGAAAGGATAAAAAAAAAAAAATTACTGCCTATCATTTTTGCTGCTCATGTAGCTGCGTAAGCAGCGCAGCAACAATGTTTGCTGTCCAAGTGGCACAGCAAGCATGTTCTGATCTGTAGCACCATATGCTGCTAACTATATAAAAAAAAAAAAAATTGTTAAGTATCAGTAATATATGATACTTTAATAACAATAGGTGATCGATACTTGGGCAGTATATAATAACTCATATATTATTTGATTAATTAGGATTTAATGTGTGATTATATTTGTGACAAGATATATCAGTAATATATTAGAAATTTAGGAATTGATCACAAACCATACTGCTGTCAATAAAATTTAAAGAATCTTTAAATTCAAATAATATGGTTTTATGATATTTTATTATAGTTATCTAATATTCTAAATAGATTAATTGAAACAATATATCATCAAAGTGATCTCTCTTGTGTAGATTAGTTTATTAGGAATGTTTAGATGGTTGTGTGCATGTTTATTCATGCGGATATTAGCCGGCCCAAAGGAAGGTTAATATTTAGCCGAATTGGATACACATATGTGGTGATAAACATGTTACAATTGTAAGGTTTCCATGTGAATAATAAATCAATCTAAAGATAAATTTACTATTTGACAGGAGTTATTGTCAATGTTTGATCACTACACCAAGAGTACCACTTTCAAGTTAATATTATTGTTCAAAGACTTAATATTAATGTTATGCTATGTATCTTGAGATGAGAATTACCATTATTTGAATTTATTGATTATTGTATATGGAATTTAATGTGAACATGTTTGTTTATTTGTTTTGTTCTTTGTTCAGCTAATATATCTGCTACTACCATATCTGTAAACTTAAGTTCCATTCCCATACTTAATGGAACAAACTTCAAGAATTAGAAAAAGAACGTATTAATTCTTCTTGGCTGTATGGATATAGACCTTGCATTAAGGATTGAGCAACTCACTCATCTTACGGATGAAATTTCCATTGAGAATAGAAGGAACTTTGAGAAGTGGGAACACTCAAATCGCATTAGTCTTATGATTATTAAGCACGGCATTTTGGAAGCCTTTAGGGGTCATGATTCTGAAGAGATCACTACTGCTAAGGAGTTCCTTACCAAAATTGAGAAATGTTTTACAAAAAACGATAAGGTTGAAACAAGTACGCTGCTAGTGAGCTTAATTTCAATGAAGTACAAAGGTAAAGGGAACATAAGGAAGTACATCATGAAGATGTCTCACATTGCTTTAAAACTAAAGATATTAAAGCTCAAGCTATCTGATGATTTGCTCATGCATTTAGTATTAATATCGCTTCCTGCACAATTCAGTCAATTTAAGGTCAGTTACAACAGCCAAAAGGACAAATGGACTCTAAATGAACTCATTTCATATTGTGTACAAGAGGAAGAAATGTTGAAGCAAGAAACGACTAAAAGTGTAACACCCCTTGACTCGACCCGCCTGGACCGAAACAAGGAGCGCTACCCGTTTTCAAAACTTTTCTGACTTAAGCTAAAATAATAAATTTGAAACTATATATTATATTTTGAAAAACGGTCAAATCGGATTTTATAAAAATTTTGCCAGAGTTTTCTCTGTTTTTCTGACTTTCAAAAAAACCTGTTTAATAAAATAATAATTTCCACAAACATACACTTCAAAAATCCATATTAAACATTTTGCGCACCCTTCCAATTTTTGGTGCGACTTTTCCAATCATTTAAACAAAACAAATAAATAAACGACAATTCAAAAATAATAAAATTACATATTTTTATACAACATAAACTTTTAGAAAAATATTTAAACAACTTAATATTTACAAACTTTTACATTCCTTTGTATATGTATGCTTAATATATATATATATATATATATATATATATATATATATATATAAGTATATAGTAAATAATAATTACCTAAAAACTTCTGGAGTGATGTGACTCTGGTTCTTTTCTCTGCAGGTGTCACTCTTCAATCTTTATCTTCTTTGGAATCCTTCTTACCTACGTGCGAAAAAACTCAACGCGTTAAGCAAATTTTGCTTAGTGGGTGTACACTAAATATATCTACAAAAATCCTATAATAACATTTATAAACATATTTTCACAAAATTAAATATCAAATGCATATCGAAACATAATATTTAATTAAAATCAAACAAAGTATGTTCCATAATCATATAAAATGAAATAAAACTCTTTTCTATAATTTCATAATTTTTTCCATGTACAATCAGTCCTTTTCAATCCAGGCCCTTGGTACACTTAACATAATTTACTGGATTGGAATATGGGCTGTTCGACGTTATGCACTCGGTGCCTGTCCGTCGAATGGTATCATATGCATCTATTTTTGACATTGATCACTCGGTGTCTTCTGTCAGAAATGTCTCATATCAACTCCCTACCATAGGGTGGTACATCATAATAATAATATCGGTGCAGTACTGCTGAAATAACCCAGCTGGTATGCCAACCTCCTATATCCGTTTTCTATGTTCAAGTATCCTAGGGTCTTTTTAGTTTCTAGTTCACAAAATACATATATTCAATTTCAATTTCAAATCATTTCTTTTCATTCGAAATCATCAAATATAATTTTTAAACGATAGTTTTCAAATCAATAATATATATATATATATATATATATATATATATATTTATGAATCATAAACTTTTATCAAAATAACTCACAAACATTATTTGAATATCATTTTTGGAATTAAATACTCAAAACATAAAAGTTTTCAGAAATTAGTGTACACCAACTTGAGCAATTTTCTCAAACATTTTTCCTTGAATTTTTTATTTGGAATTCTTCCTTTTCTTTCTTTTCCTTTTCTTTTTCCTTCTTCTTTTTTTTTTCTCTCTTTTCTTTCTCTCGGCCGAACCACTCTTCTTCTTTCTCTCTTCTCTCTTTTTTTTTTCTTCTCTTGTTTCGGTTTTGGCCGGCCATCACACTTTTATTTGTTTTAGTCTAGCTTTTTTTTTTTTGACTTGATTAATGAGTAAGATTTCTCCACTTGTCATGCCAATATAATTTCTTTATTTGCAACTTACCCCTTGACATTTTAACATCATAAAATGGCAACAATTTAAAAATTAATCACATGTAATTGACCAATCATCTATTAATTATCAAATTAATCCACCAATCACATTTCATCTCATTAATTATTCTAAAAATATTCAACACTTATCAAATTACCAAATTAACTTTACCAATGTTCAATTGGACCCATTATCATCTAAATGCACCATTAAAATAATATTTCTAATAGGATTTAAATCGATTGAAATCACTATTCGTTTATACACTATATATCGAATATATATACTTTCTACCAATTTAAATCACATACTTAACTTTTACATACTTAATAATAATTATTAATAATTCAAGAATATTTATCATATTTAAGAAAAATTAGGGGCGTTACAAAAAGTGTTCACTTGGCAAGCACCTCTAAGGATAAAGGCAAGAAAAGGAAGAAGGATAATGAAGTTGCTAAGGGTCCAGCACAAAAGAAACAACATAAGGACAAAGAATAACAAACATGTTTCTTTTGCAATAAACCTGGACACATGAAGAATGAGTGTACCAAGTATCACGCTTGGTGTGCAAGAAAGGTACAATTCTTACTTTGGTATGTTCTGAAACTAATTTAGCTTCAGTACCTAGAAACACCTGAATTCTTACTTTTTATATATATATATATATATATATATATGTGTGTGTGTGTGTGTGTGTGTGTGTGTGTGTGTGTTTAGGTTGTAAATTATAATTAGCATAAGTAATAAAGTAATTACAGAAGGAAACAAAGGCCAAATTCAAACCCTTTAGACCATTATGTAAAGATGAAATGATCTCTATGTGTTCTTAGTATAGAATGGCTATATTGTATCAGTGTTTAAGTTTATATTATTATTGTTATATCAGCAGCCAATCAAATATATTATTTGTTGCTCATTAGGATAGCTAAGTTGTAGGGCTATGATCTGCTCTTCTAGTTGACATCTACGGTTGTGCTGCAATTGTATATATACATATTTGTTTTCAGATTGTGAATAATGAGAAAACACATCTACAGTTGCTATGATTTCTCATTCCAGAATTCTCTTGATTTCATTTTCTTCATTGTAAAGCTTTCTGTGTATTCAGGTTATTTGTCTTGAGTTTCTCATTACCAAACCTAGGTATAGGTTTACATAGTATCAAAGCCATGGATCATTTGTTTAAGCATTAAAATTTCTTAATTTCTCTTTCCTCTTAAAAAACATATTAACTTCTCTCTCGTCTCTGAAAACCAATCTTCTTGTTTCTTACTTTTTCCTCAAAACAAAACTTTATTCTTTAATTTTTGTTCTTGAAATGACGACACAAATGCATGGTGATCGGCTTTTAGACTTCAACATCCATTCATTTATTTGTGTTTATTTGAAAGGTTGTTATTAACTATTCTCCTCCACCATTGAATTAAGAACAAATAGATTGATGAATGGTAAAGTCACACAATTGAACTTAAAAGTTTAGGTTGATTTTTTATTTTTATTATTACTATTATATATTATTATTATTTTTAAAACTATTATTATATATTATTATCAGTTATATATATGAGCATAATTTAAACTAATGGGTTGTTTATTTTTTTATCTGAAAACTTAACAGTCCTAAATTTTATTGAAGCTTGAATGGTAATTGAAATCTACAACCTGAATGATATATATATTTTTTAAAACCATTGAATATAGTGCCAACTTGTTTATTTTTTAAAAAAATATTTGAAAATAAATAATTTGACATTTATACCCATATTACTATTAATTGTTATATATTTTTATGTGCTATGAAATAAACAAGGGCAAAAATTATTTTGGTCCCTAACTTTTTTTGAATTATTACTTTTTTACCGATATTTTATTTTTTAGCTCACGTGGTCCCTAATTTTTTTAAAATCTATTAATTTAGTCTTTCTGTTACTCAACTATTAGTTAAATTTAATAGTGTTTGGGATATTTCAGTCTTTAGGCACAAAAATAAAAATTATGGATGTTGAAGTCACACATTAAATTTAAATAAATTATGTGGCTAAAGTTCTAAGAAGGGAGGGATAAATAATTTAAACATGCTAATATTATATTCGCTAATCCATACATTTTTTTTAAGGGTGTATAATTATATGATTAATAACTGTCGGGACCTGTAGAGATCAATCATTAAACGCACGGCCTGAATATCTACTCCCATAATGGGAGATATCTACTTCCACAATAAGAGGATAAAACTACTCACATATATTAGTAAATGTGTATGGTAGAAATTGAATCTTCACCATAAATTGCACTAACCAGAGTGGATGTACATAATTCGTATCTTTTTGTTTGTATCTTTATATAATGCTCTAAAAAAGTGGGTGTCATTAGAAGTGAGCAAGATGGTTTAAAATTAGGGATATAATCATTTTCCATCCTATGTTTTAACATATTCTCCATTTTCTACCCTCCTGTTTTTTTCTCTCTCTTTTACACCCTGCTATTTAATAAAATAGCCATAATACCCCCTCATGTTAGGTCAACGTTTAATTTAAATGGTTGACCGTCAATTATTAAGGATAAGATTGTAATTTTAGGTTATCATAATAATTCTTTTAAGGGTATTACAGTAATTTCAAAATTTTAAAATAAAATAAATAATTTAAAATTATTTTGATAGATTCAATGAATCCACTAACCATTCATAATTGGCCACATCACCTTTTTATGATGGCTGTGGACCACCAAATGGAAAGAAAAAAACTTTCCTTTTCTTCCTCCCATTCCTATAGTTACTTCATTTTTTCCATGTCTCTCTCAACCATTTTTCTTTGATTTCGCGCGTAAACACCAGAGCACTTCTGAAATCGAAGATCGAAGACAGTAAGGTGAAAGTTTTTTCTTTATTTCTTCACTTCTAATGCATGCAGAAGATGGTTGTTGTAGATTAAACGATTTAGGAGGATTTTTAGGGGATTTATTTTTGAAAAAATTGGGGCTTTTTTGAAATCAAAGCAAAAAACAGTCAATTGATTGTGTTTTGAATCACTGAATTTTGAAGATCTTACTCTTTTATTTCAGTTTCTTTGTTTTTTATTCTTTAAGCTTATAAGACGTTATTAGGCAGAGATTTCTCATCATCATGGTAGTAATACAACTTAGTTTGGTAACTTCAGATATACATAATAGTATAGTCCAATAACTAAGACGTAGAGGAGTAGAAAATTTTAAAAATGATATATTATTGTTTTAAAGAAATTCTAAACTAAATATTATTTTTTCTATATAGAATTTTATGGTTCTTGTCAGTTTTATTGTTTCCGTTTTTTAAAGCTATTTTATTATTGACATTTTGTTGTTTTATGATTATTTTTTTCCGGTATTTGGAAAACAAATTAATTTTCAAGTTGTTAGTAATGAACATTGTTATTATGATGAACTCTGTAATCTGTCAATTATTTTCCTTGTTTCGTTGATTTGTCACTTCATTTAATAAGAACAAAATCTGGGTTAGTCCAAATTTTCGAGCGATAGTGACAAAAAACATCTTGATAATGCATATCTATTTACTGCTTATCAGTGATTATTAACATGTTTGAAACATATGTGGCAAAAATGATTAAAAATTGTATAAAACATCCCACCACCTAATACTTATGAGAGACATGTTAGTTAACATAAGCCAATAGTTTTCCAAGACTATTTAAAATGTCAGTTTTGGTATAAACAATTGAAAAAATTTAACATATGGGATATATATATTTTGTAGTTCCCATTGGTGTATTGGCGAAGATAATTTATATTTTTCTTAGTGCTTTTATAATTATGTTTTGATTACATGGTTAATAGTTGTAGTAAAAATTAGTTTGTTAATTAGTATTTAGGTATATATTCTGATTTGCATTTTTTTTTATAGTGATGTACAGTTTCGAGATTATAGTCCATTTTGAGACTGATATAGTTGAGCTTGGATACTATGATGCTGATCACATTAGTATCATCACTTTATTGCACAGTATAAGTAAAAAATCCACGGGTAAGGAAGATGTTCCTAAAGAACAATTTTGTGTGTTTGTTATATTAACTTTATGTAATGACATAGTAGAAGTGAAGAATGATAATGAGCTGGTAAATGTCTTTAGTATGTTTAGGGAATATGGGTGTAGTAGAATAGTGTTTGAAATAGATTACCAACCCTATGTAACATTGCCACCTGAGGTTTCATCTTGTACCCCTAATGCGGTAGATCCTGATGTGTTAATTGATGAGTATGAAAGTTTTAGATGTAGATGATTTAGATGATAATTATTTTACATACCAAGGAGATGATGAAGATGGGGGTAGCGTAAATGGTGAAAATGGGGGTATTGCACATGATTGGAATGCAAACTCACAAGTCATTGTTGTGGGTTTCGATGATGATAATGATTAGGAAAACCACATTTTATGGAAGGGTTATCAATCTAGAGAAGATTATGAGTTTTTTAGTGACTCGGAAATGAAAAATGTTGAGGGTAAAATAGCTAAGCTAATGAATGGTAATCCATTCAATCAAATTGTAGGAGGAGAGATAAGATTTATGGTAGGTCAAATCCATGATAGTGTGTACACTTTGAGGGAATTATTGAGAGATTATGCTATATAAGAGGGAGTGAATTTACATAGATTGAAAAATGAGAAGAATAGGTTGACTTACAAGTGCAAAGGAGAGGGCTACAGTTGGAGGATCCATGCTTTGTGCACGATTGATAGAGTGACCATGAAGATAAAAACTTATAATAATCTCCATGAGTGTCATAGGGTTCATAAGAATGATGAGGCTAAGGTATCTTGGATTGTTAGAAAGTTTGAAACACTTGTGAAGTCAAATCCTGACATTAAAATTGGTGTTATAGCAGATTTGCTGAGGGATAAGTATAAGGTGAATGTTGATATTGGTAGATTGTATAAGGCAAAAAGAAGAGCATTAGATGGGTTAGGTAGAGATCATTCTGAGTGTTTTAAGTATTTGAAGGGCTATGCTTTTATGGTGTAATAAAGCAATTCAGAATTAGTTGCATACATTAAAACACAGCAGCTCGAGCCTACCTTTCAGAGGTTTTTTCTGAGTTTTCATGCTCAAAAGTATGGATTTCTTGAGGGATGCATGCCATTTATTGGTTTAGATGGCTGCCACTTAAAAGGGTCACTTGGAGGTGTGTTATTGGCTGCTGTTGCTTTAGATGCAAACAGTGGAGTATATCCACTTGCTGTTTGCATCTGTGAAGCAGAAAATCTGCTAAGCTGGAACTGGTTTTTAAAGCACCTACATGACTATTTGAAGTACCCAACAGAGAAGCCATTGTGTTTCATGAGTGACAGACAAAAGGGAGTGCTGAATGCATTGGAAGTGTAGTTTTCTTTTGCTACTACAAGGTAAAACACTGCTTTTATTTTATTACTAATAATTGTATAGCATATAATTGTACTACATATTGCTTTCAACTATGTTTTATGAACATATTCATTACTTTTGGGCAGGTTTTGTGCAAGGCATATATATGCCAACTTTAGACTCAAACACTCAGGCCAGAAGCTGAAAAATTTATTTTGGAAGTGTAGTATGAGTAGTAATTTATTTGAATTTAATGATGTCATGGCTGAAATAGGGAGGGTTGACATAGATGCAAAAACATGGTTAGATAAAATTGATCCCATACACTGGTCTAAGCATGCATTTGATCAATCAATTAAATGTGACCATGTCACTAATAATATGACTGAGTCATTCAATAGCATGCTAGGAGATTATAGGGCTAAAACATTTTTACAATTGCTGGAATTTATTATAAGAATGGTAATGAAAAGATTCCAAAAGAGGAAATAAGAGTGTCTTGGCTGGAAAACAGAAATACCACCATCTGTGTCAAAAAAAATTCAGATTGCAAGTAAAGATAGTAGGATCCTAAGAATGCTTAGTGCAGACAACAGTGAGTATGAGTTGTTGGATGAGACAAGGGCATATGTAGTGAAAATAAATGAGGCTATATGTGAGTGTGGTGGGTGGCAGGTCAGTAGGATTCCATATTGTCATACAATGGCTGCTATTGGCCATTATGCTGGTAGAGATGGAGTGACAAGGAGAATTGTTGAGTATGTTCACCCAAAACTGACCAAAACTGCATTTTTACACATATATAGTATCATGATTCATCAAATTCCAGACATATGTGTGTTGCCTAACCTTAATACAACACCTCTTATTCTACCACCATTTAGAACAAAACCCGGCAGACCTAAGCTTAGAAGGAGAAGGGAACCTGGTGAGAAACCCAAGGAAGGAAGATCTGGGAGTATTGTATGCAAGAAATGTGGACAGCCTGGGCATAATAGAAGAACATGCAGAAATGGATCAGTGTTTGAAAAAAAGAAGCAGGTATGAATGAGTTCTAAATTATTAAATATATATGTGTGTGTGTGTGTATAAAGAAACCTTTTTTTTTTTTTACTGACAGAGAATAAAAGAGACAAATGTTGCTGGTGCCTTAATTTCCCAACCTCAGTCAGAACCTCCAACTCAAACACAGCCCCAGTCACAAGTGACGCGGCATTAATTTGGCAGCAGGATGAATAGTTTTGTTGTTATTTTTACTTCTGATGTTTGTGTAATTTTTATTTTGTTTTTATTTAGCCCTATTATAGTGTTGTGTTTCTTTCATATATTTTTGTAATGAAAGTGTTGTAGTAATTCAGTTTTTTATTTGCCAAATAATTTTTTTTTAATATAATTGTCTTTTTAAATTTGTTAAATGTATGAGGGGTAAAATAGTCTTTTATGTATTTATATATGTCAGAATTTACTTTATTATATTTTTATTATATATTTTAACGATTTAGTAACAACATGGTGTAAAATAGATAAAAAAAATATAGGAGGGTAAAAAATAGAAAATATATTAAAATATAGAGTGAAAAATAATTATATCCCTTAAAAATTAATGTTTCATGGCCACATGCGCGAAACGGGTTGACAAATTTGCCATATAATGTTTGTTTTATTTGGGATCTAACTGTTACGTGGCAAAATTTATTGGTCCGGTGCAGGCATAAACTCATAAATGACAGCATTAAAAGGAACCAACTGAAAACGCGCGGGAACAAGCCGCCCTTCCCGCCAAAAAAACCACTGTTTACTACAATCCCAACAACAGAGTCTCATAAACAGACACTGCCAATCACAAGCTTCAGTTTCAATTGAAGTCGCCGATAGGCATGACAACCACTTTCTTCGAAAGGTATTTTGTTTATTTTTGACAATGGATTGGTTTTTATTTCCAGTATGGTTTTGTGTTGATTATAAATCTACAGATGATATTGGTTATATTCTTTTGAATTGGGTTTTATGTATTTCTTGCGTGTGTCTGCTCATTTGCTTCAATAAAAAGTCTCGTCTCTGAATTTGACAATTGCAAATGGGTCTTCTTTTTTGTTAGCGCGCAGGGGAGGCTCAATATGCATAACCCAAATGATGATGAAGAAGTCGATTCGATTAGGTGTCGTAGACAGGTACACTTCCACATCCGTGGTGGGTCCAGTAGATGATTTTCTATGAAATACGGTTGTATTCTGAGTTCTGACATTGAATTCAATTTAGAATGATAGGCTTTCAAGTTGTTAATTGCATGCTAATTAGAACTAATAAAGGTGAACTTGCAAGAATTTATGATGTATCTGCCTACATACTACTATGCCTTAGTTTTTGTTTAGAAGGCTTCTACTCAATCCAGTGATGTTCAAATTATATTATTATTGAGGAGCTGATTGAAGATTATGGGATGTATTGAACTGCTTAGTAAGCATGAATTATGATAATTTTATTTTCTTATGAAATATTTATATTGTGAAGATACAATTGAAAGTTGAGCATAAATTCAAAACATTTTGGATTAGTATGTTTATGATAGTTTGAACATACTGAATACAAGAGGAAAGTGCTTGTGTTTTTAATCAAATGACGAGTGTCACGAACAATGTTGGGTAGTGGGTACAGTCTTATTTTCACTAATAGATGGAATGAGATGCAATTCCTCAAATTCCAAACTAGTTTTCTACATGCTTTACCAGCCAACTACATATTGCTTTAAATTTTGAATGTGTGACCTTTTTCCAATATTTCTGAGATCATAAACCTTAAGCTTAGATTTGCTTCTATGTACTTATTTCACATCAGCATCTGTATATTGACAGGAAATCCATCAAATTAAAAACAAAAGTGTTGGATGTCAACCCCCTCTATATAATGACAATGAGGTGGTGAACGTAGATGTGGAGATCTCAGCACTTCCATGTACAAAGTGAAGAAAACTGATGTCAAATGTTTGGGAGGATTATCTGAAGGATAAAGTAGAATATAGAAAGGCATGTACCATATGCAAACATTCTAAGATGGTGATCGGTTCAAATAATAGCAGGAACACAAACCTCAAGAAACATTTGGAAAGATGTCAACATAGGAGAAATGGAGATAGATTTGAAGATAAATTATCTGAAACAGGTCCAACTTCAGCTGTTATCAAGGAAAACTGTGTGATGGATCAAGAAATGAAGCATTTCGATGTGGCACGAATGATTATCGAGAATGGAATTTTGTCACTAAACTCAATAAAGATTGACATACTCCGTGTTTATAGAGGAGAAGAAAAAACCTTAGTAGATTCTTCTCTAAGCTCCCATGTCGTTTTAGTTTAACAATTAATCGCTTCGAGAGATATTCTAGATATGATGCCTGTTATTGCTTGACAGTCCACTTTATAGATGATAATTGAGAACTGAAGAGGAAGATTATTAGTGTCAAATGTTTAGAAGGTGCTGGTGATATAGAAACACTTAAAAGTGTACTTTTGGATTGGAACATCCACAGATCTATAATTGCAGTATATGTGATTGCAGATGATAATGGCATAAGAGACTGGTTTTCGAAGTCAAGGTTCACTTCGTTTTGGTGGGAACTTGATAAGCATTAGTACCTTAGTACGTGCTCTGGAAGATATCGTTTCTGTCTGAGAAAACTTGCATTTGACATTTTTCAGAAGATACGGAAGTCTTTTGATTATGTCCATGAAACATCTAATAAGCAGAATTTTCAAATTGCAATATATAGCGCTAAATCAATGGGATTGAAGGTAACTTCTCAAGGTGTTCCTTCAACTTCAGCTTCTGACATGGAACTGCTTGAAAGTGCAGTCGGGTTTAAAGAAGCATTTCTTTGGCTAGCGAGAACAGATCCTATTTTCAAGTCAATAACATTGAAATACAAGGACTGGAATAAAGCATCAGCATTACATGAGTGTTTTCAAGTTTGAAGGATGCTGCTTGTATCTACTCTGGAAACAAATCTCTCACTGCAGATATGTATTTCCCTAAGCTTTGTGAGATATTTAGGAAATTGGATCAATTGGAAAAAAAAAAGCCTTTGGTTTGTTACTGAAAAGGCGTCGCCTATGAGGTATACTGTTCTAGATAGATATTCGGACAGCAGTACTTTGGTTCTGGCGTTCTTGATCCCCGGTTCAAAAAGGATATTGTAAAGCACTGGTGCAGGAAGTTATATGATACTGATGCTGACATATTTTATACAATGCTCAATCTCCAAATCGATAGAGCCATTAGGAAATATGAAAAAGGCTCACAGCAATCTTAAACCAATTTGTTCTATGTTTGGTGATGCTAATTCTTCAACATCACACAACATGCTAGACAACTTAGGGAGGCCGTGCTCATCTTTACACATTGTTGATGATAATGAATTTGGTCGGTATTTGCAAGAGCCTAAACTCCTTTAGTTGAAGACTTTGACATACTAGGTTTGTGGTGTTTCAACGCTTGGAGGTTCCCAGTACTCGCAATGATGGCTTGCGACTTCTTAGCAGTATCGATTTCAACTCCTCATAAATGCTCTTTTGTTGAAGTTAAGAAACTAGTTGACTCTGAGCACCTGGATTCTGATATCATGGAGGCTTTTATATGCACAGAAAGCTGGTTGGAAAAGCCATGAAGTTTGTTATTTTTGCTAGTTTCTTCAATTTCATCTGATCAGATTGTTGACAGATTCTTAAGATGCTCTGAATCTCCAGTTTAAGAGGTTGTATTGCTCATTTTCTCATTTATATGTTAATGAGGACTTACATTACCATCATTGTGGCTGCTCACAATGTTTGTTTTCAAGAATTGGATCTGTTCAATAGTTCCATTCACCAAAATTATATTATTAATCATCTTAGTCTGTAAAATCTAGACTTAGCAATGAAGCAAAGATATCTAAATAGTCTGAAATAGATATATAGTTTCTGGATTGCATACAAAAAGGAGGATTAGGAGAAGGGAAAAAAATCACTGTATTAAAACTCTTAGATGGCCGATTCAAAAATTTAAAAAAACTTTTGATAGTTTTAAATAGTAAAATAATGATAGTGTCCGTAACAACTAAAATGAGTTTTAATAGGACGAACATATCATATTATTTATATATCTGTCCATTATTTTATTACGTATGATATATAAACGACTTTAAATATTATCATAACTTGAGTATAAATACTATCATTATAGTAGTTTTTATATGTAAACAATATAGTTTTTCAAGAAAGTTACATACATTCTAATGTTTTATCAATGGTTATACCAACACAAATCCGTTTCAAGCATTTCAAGGGTGAAAGACAAATCCAACAAACACTGTATAACATGAAAATTTAAGAGGGTCCATAGTTTTCAAAGTACTATGTGTCTTATCAAAAGACATCTGTGATCTTTTTTTCTTCTTTTTTTTAACTAACATTTCAAAATTCAGAGGTGTTCAACCTAAATAAATAAATAAAAACTATGGAATGTCATTTTTAATCATATTCTATTTATTCAAATTGAAAAATGAATCATTTCCAATTATACTCTATATTGTTGTTCTAAAAAAATATCGAGATTGGTAAATGGATCTCCCAATTTCCAATCTCCATTACTTTTTCAACATTATATATTATACTATTACATTTTCAACAAATTTCATTCCTCCCATATCCTTTTTAAATTTTTAACTAAACTCAATTAATTTATTATAATTTTTTATTTATAAATATAATTAGCATAAAAATTATATCATTATAAATATTTTGTTGAGATCTTTCAAGTGAGTATAATATTGATTATAAAAAAATTAAATTAAAATTGTTACATATAAAATAGTTATGTGAGTAAATTATTATCTAAAATAATTAAGAAAAAGTTAAAAAAAAAAATTATAAAGTAAACAAAATATATTTTATTATTTGAAAATTATAAATTGGAGTATGATTAGAACTGTAAATTTATGGAGATAGAATATTCTTAAAATATTTTATTTTAAATCTTAATTTTGATGAAAAAAATATATTAGAATTGAAAATGGCCTAAGTATATAAAAAGGGAAGGGAAGTGAAGTGAACCGTACACTTATATGAGATTAATCTCTATATAAAATATAAATTTCTTATTAATCTCTATATATCAACGAATTTGAATTTAAATTTGGAGTATAATGTAGGTTATTACATCGAGTTGAGTTTCAGTTTGTACCTTATTAGTTTCCACGGACAATAGTATTTGGTTTGTTTCTCCTCTGATGACCCTCTTCTCTGCACGTAGCACTTTTTCCCTCCTAACCTCACGTAATTACACTTCTGCCACTCTCCTCCATTTTCTCCAACTCTCAACCACTCACCGATCTCTGCAACTCACCAAACAGTCCCACTCTCTAATCCTATCTCTTGCCCTGACACAAAACTCTTTTTTCGCTACAAAACTCGTCACAGCTTACGCATTGTGTGGCCACCTAACTCAGTCGCAACTCGTTTTTAACTCGGTTCAATACGAGAACGTCTATCTATACAACTCATTGATTAGTGGGTATGTCAAGAACAATGCATATGATGAAGCTCTTGATTTGTTTCGTGATATGTGTTATAGCAATGTGTCACCGGATGATTTTACTCTTGCAACCATAGCAAAAATGTGTGGTGACGTCAAGGACTTGAATTTAGGAAGGTTGATTCATGGGAAAAGTTTAAAAATTGGATTTAATGGGGATGTTGTTGTTGCCAATTCTCTTATGTCTATGTATAATAGATGTGGAAAATTTAGCGAAACTAAGAACTTGTTCGACGAAATGCCTCAAAGAAACACGGGTTCTTGGAACGTGCTAATTTCGGGGTATGCAAATTCAGGAGATTGTAGTTTGGAAATGAGATTATGGGAAATTGTTAAGTGTATGCAGATTGATGGAGTAAAATTGGATGGATTTACGGTTTCAAGTCTTTTGACGTTATGTGGTGTCAATTATGATATTGCTGACAAATGGGATTATGGCAGGGAGCTTCATTGTTATATCGTGAGGAATGAGTTAGATATTGGTTTGGATTCGGAGTTTCATTTGGCTTGTTGTTTGATTGATATGTATTCAAAGAGTAATAATCTTGATGTGGGTAGACGGGTATTTGATCAAATGAAGCGTAGAAATGTTTATGCTTGGACGGCAATGATCAATGGTTATGTGCAGAATGGAGCTGTAGAGGAAGCATTGGTTCTTTTTTGTGAAATGCAGGAGAGAGATAGAATAGAACCTAATAAAGTGTCACTTCTGAGTGTTCTTCCTGCATGTATCTCACTTGTTGGTTTAACGGGTGGGAAGCAAATTCATGGATTTGCAATAAGAAAATATTTGAATCATGATGTATCCTTGTGCAATGCTTTGATTGATATGTATTCTAAGTGTGGGAGCTTGGATTCTGCAAGGCGAGTTTTCGAGGATAGTTCTTTTCATAAAGATGCAATCTCCTGGAGTTCAATGATTTCAGGATATGGATTACACGGGAAGGGTGAGGAAGCTGTCTTATTGTATGACAAGATGCTTTTGCTAGGGGGCAAACCAGATATGATAACCATAGTAGGTGTTCTTTCTGCTTGTGGCAAGTCAGGATTAATAAATGAAGGCCTTAACATTTATGACTCGGTAATAAATGTATATGGAATCAAGCCCACAACTGAGATATGTGCTTGTGTCGTTGATCTGTTAGGTCGAGCAGGCAAGCTTGATAGGGCATTTGATTTCATCAAAACCATGCCTGTGGAACCTAGCCCAAGTATTTGGGGAGCTCTTGTTAGTGCTTCGGTACTGCATGGGAATTCTAAGATGCAGGATTTGGCTTACAGGTTCCTTATTCAGCTAGAACCAGAGAATCCCTCAAACTATATTTCAATTTCGAACGTATATGCTTCCTCTAAAAGATGGGATGTTGCCGCTGAAGTGAGGGCAACAATGAAAGATAGGGGTTTGAGGAAGGCACCTGGCTGCAGTTGGATTAGCATTAATGATAGGACCCATTGTTTTTATGTTGCTGATAAAGCACATCCTCGATCAAAGTCAATTTATGAGATGCTGGATAACCTTGTATTGATGATGAAAGGAGCTGGTTATTCTCTTGAAAAGCTTGACATAATTATCTAGGTATTGATGGTTGACAGATAATTTGCAGTGGTTTTTGCATGTGGGGGGATAAATTAAGGAACTCAATCGCTCCTTTATCCTTACGAGGACAGGTTGGTCTTACCAAACGATGAGAATATTTCATTTAAGGTTGTTCATTAGATTTTCTACCTATTCTTTCTTCTATGCTGTTTGTCTTTTTCTGCTTGTTGGAAATTGAATAAAGAGTTTGTTAGCCACAATTCTATATCCAGTCAGTCTTTCAAAAGGGTTCTATGGTTCTTGCAAAATATGTAATGAAACATGGACTGGAGACACATTTGGTGAATCAATACAAAGTTGATTTTGAGTCATTTCTATTCCTCGCAGAATAAAAATGATAATGTGCAGAATTTTCTCATGGTTAAGCTTCGGCCATGTGGAAGTTGATCTTGTGTTTATATGACGCCCAGAAAAATGAGGCCATCCTGCGGTGCAAGGTGCAACAGGTAAGTGGATTAGTTAACAGTGTACAGGCACCTGTTGAATCTCTCCAGATGCCATGTAAATACAAGTGAGCTGCATTGGCACATTGGACTCACTTTGCAGTCAGCTTCCACATTTAAGGAACAGTGGATAGTTTAGCCACCTCTCCTGCTCGATCAAAGTTCTTTGGTCCAGAAACCTTGCCACCAGGGTTACCAATTGATAAACTTGATAGGTTATACAAGAAACTTTGGTAATCAGAGCTCCGAATAGATTACATGAACATTGCAAAAACTAAAATATTCCTCGTGGTCGAAGACTGATTGCTTTTCTTAAGACCTTAAATGGTTGGAAGACAGCTCCAATACGAACTGTGGCTTAAACAAAAATCCTTGAATTGATACTGTCAAATCTGACCTCAATTCAAGATAGAATCATATGGTTCCTTTCTCATAATCCTTGTTCCCCAGACTTGTCGATGTACAATCAAAGTATCTTGTTTATGCCTCAGATTCTCTTTCACGACGATAAACAAAAGCTGAACTTAATACTACTCTTCCGACTCTTCTATTTTTTCTAGTTCTTTTGCTCATACCTCTCTTTTTTTCCTTGTCAACAACAGGTTGGGACATGGGAACATGATGGATCCATGCTAAAGGCAATAATGCTGCAAGGAACTGTATCAAGATCCCCACAGGCAAACTTGAGTAATCTCTGGATGTTATTCGGATTAAAGAAGCCAATCCAACACCCAAAAATCCACTAACAATTGATGAAAAACACAACGCGGAAGCTGAGAAAGATGTGAGTGAGCCTTCACAACCCTGTGGGCATAAACTTGCCAACAGCATTGAAAAGGGAAGCAGCTTAAATTGTGCAAGAGCTTCCGCTAAACCCGAAAAACAAAGGGCAAACACCTCGTTGGGAATTCCTAATTGAAGATTGATTTGTCTCACCAAGATGAAGTCAAGAAGAAGTGAAGAAGCATACAAACCTTGTACTACCCCAACCAAGTTTCTCAAGGGAACTTTCTTCCAGTGACAATCATAAGCCACAATCAATGACAGAAGCGTCAACTGGCCAATTACTCGTGACATCCCAATAATTGAAGCATCAAGATGCAGGCATTGAGTTTGATAGCAAAATATTGAACCGGACAAAAGAGGGACCATTGCAACAGATGCTACAAGCCAAGTAAGAGGCCTGGAGATGCTGTCCTCGCCAATAGCTATCCTAAGAGCAGATAGCTGTTTCTTAATGCTTTCCAAAATCGATTGTCCTGCAGCATTGTGATTTGAGGGTTGTGCTAAACCAAGAGATTCCTCTTTTGCTGATGACGAAATTGCAAGTTGAAGAGATAACAGAACAGCGAATATGAGGAACATGGTTTTGGATGGTGTTTTGAGTAAGAAATATCCACCCAGTAAGTTGCCTAGAATCCCACCAGCAGCCGCAGCCATGAATGCATAAGACTGAAGACCAGCCACTTTCTGTTTTTGGCCATACTCTGCTACAACAGCATCCTTTGCAACTTCCGCAATGGATGCTCCAAGATTACTGAGAAGGACACATGCCATGAGGGTTGGAAGAGCTCGACTGGCCACTGGAAAAAATGCCAACGGCCCCCAAGACAGAATCTGCAATAAGACTGAAAATTTTGATTCCTGTCAAATTCTTTCATTATTGTAATACTTTATGCAAATTATTCATGATAACAACTGCGATACGTTATAAAATATTCTATAAAGCTTATTTAAAGGTTGAGCTTATCGATCAGTTTAGTCAGTCAAATTCATTAAAGTCAAAGCAACAGCAAATTTCTACTATATATTGTGAGGAATCTGAAATATGAAGCCTCCTTTACTTTTTCATTTCCACAAGTAAAGGTTTGCACTTGGAACTAGACACACCGAATCAAAAGCTTAATTAAAATCAAAACCAAAACCAAAGAGAAGAATAGAAGAGCAGTACAATCCAAACAACTTCTGATTCTTTCCAAACTCACCAAAATAACTGAGGATACCACAACAAAACATATCAAAATCAATTAAAAACCTCAAAAATATACAATTATAACTAACCTCCAATGCAAATATAAGGTATTCTATGGGCACCACCAATATAAAGAGCATCAGAGAGAATCCCATAAAGAGGCTTGGCCACCATGGGAAGGTTAGCAGAGTTCTGCACAAGCTGCAATGTGGATGGGTGCAAGTGAAGGTTGTGAGCCATGTGAAAGTTGAGAGCCAGCCATGGAAAGCACCTGAAACCTTGCACCCAATACCCCAACCCACACAAGACCAACATCTGTTCAACACCCACTTGCCCATCATCATCTCCCCTGCAATTATTGACAGAAACTTGACCTGAGTTGGTGGTACTGGTCCTTGTTTTGGGGTCTAAGATATGGGTTTTACGAATAGACTTCAAGGGCTTGTTATTGTTAATGGTGTTGTTGGAGTTCCTGCTTTGAAATGAACAAAATATAGGGTTGATATAGTTTTGCTGAATTCTTGGGAGTTTTGGGGTGACTGTAATAAATGAATTTTCAAAGGAAATTAGTGGGAAAACCATGGTTTTGGGTTTTAAAAACACAAAAACAAAATGAGAGAAAAGGAGCTTGAAAACAGAGACTACGGAAATAGAATATCAAGAAGCAGAGAGAGACCAAACTCAAAAGGTAAGAGAATTGTAATTAGAAGAGTTAGAAGGGAGAGATAGATCTAGAAGAGTGTAGTGTAGTGCAGGGTTTTGTATTAACAAAGAAAGAAACAGAGACAGAGAGAGGGGTTTTTGGTGGTCCGTTCACTTGTTTGTTTCTGTCCTCCTCTTTATTGGAGATTTTGAGGACCCCATACTATAAACTTAAACACACGCGCTCACGTCCCTGGACATTGGTACAACTACAAGCTTTGGTTGGCGGGGTCCTTCTGAAACTATCGAGGAATTATAATGACAACACGTGTTACGTGTATTGTATTTGTACGGCTACCGTTTATAATCGTTTGACGGCAGAAACTAAGAAGTGCTGATCACGCGCTGGGTCAGATGTGACGTTTTAAGCTCTTTTGTCCTATTGAGTGATAGGGAATGGGTACGAGCAAAGGAAAGGATTGCTTGCTGCTCTGCTCAGCTCTTGAAAGTAAATTGACAAATTCTCTCTCTCATTTTTATCTAAGTATTCAAAATACCACCTCGCAAATCACAATCGACTCACTAATATGTCTTGAACACTTTGCACCATTGTAGAGAAAAATCAAGTTTTTGTGGGTTCAAAAGTTTTTTTTTTTTATTTTATAATAGTGGATCCAATCTTATAATGACATTAACTAAAAGCAAACTTAAATAGTGTCAAAATCTAGATCAATATGCTGTCATTTCTTACCATATAAAAAAATATAAATAGGAGTCGAGTCTTGGATTCTAAGAATTTTATCACTTTTTTTTCCAATATGCATCCAAATATAGTAGCATGATAATGGTAGGTGCTTGTTTTATGACTATTATCAATTAAGTTCCTCCTCATTCACATTACTGGATTTTAGACAAACATCACAGCTGGAAGTTTCAAGACTTGTCTAACCACATTCATATAAGATATCCCTTCGAATTTTTTGCTCATTGATCAAAGCTTTTATTAACTAATAAATGATAAAATTTAGGGATTTTCGGTATCATCTCCGTATAGTTCCGGTGGTATAATGGTAATTCAAACTGCACAATGAACGTTTACTCTGACTTATTTAGTGTTAGTTTTCAAAAAAAAAAATAGGGATTTTTTAATATTTCTTTATTAACTAATTTTTACTGGGTTATTAATATTTCTCAAGCGACACGAAGTTTATTGTATTAGAAAATTCCTATTTGACTTACCAGGTTTTGTTCTACCGTTGACCCCTACCCAGAAATACAATTATCAAATGAATTTCACCAAAATTTGGTCAAAATCTTATAATTATCAACTGAAACGTCTAATTAATGTTAAGATTTTCAATTCAAAAACTCAGGGTAATAAAGTCACAATTGAGAATAGAACCAGAAATGACAATCTAGTGTTGGTAGTCAAAATCCTTCATGAAAACAAATGAACACATTGCAAAAGGATGATGTTTTAAGGCAACAACGAGGGATCAAGTCAAAATACCAAAGCAAAATTGTAAAAGTTGACTCACTTAAATCTGTTTACTGAACCACCACTCTTATCTAACATCTTTGCCTGAGAATAAAATAGATTTTTGTAGCTAAATTTCATTCAACTTTTACAACACCACATTCTTCTTCTCTTTGATAAGTAGATAATATATCACCCCAAATGGGATATAAACTGAGATAAAGGCCCATCATACAAAATTTTAATCTTCCTTCCTTTCAACCATGAAAAATAACACTACTCAACAAGAATTCAACATATCTCTATGATCAAATAAAAAATAAAAAGATGGATTTCCACCGTCCATCTCCGTAGATGGATGGTGAAGATTATAAACACAAAAAAAAAATTATGAAATAAATAAAAAAATAAAAATAAAAGGATAGACATCTACAGTCCAGTTGATTATAAACAAAAAAAAATGTAAAAAAAATTAAAAATAAATAAAACATTTAAAGAAAAAAGGTAGAGATCATAAAATAAAATTTTAAAAAATTAAGAAAAATATTGTGAAGATTTATCTCCATCGCTGGAGACGATAGTCATTGCCATATCCATTGATGGTGATGGCCATCATTGGCCACGACGATGGATCTGATTAATTCACGACGACTAGATCCATTGATCTGGACCAGATTGATGGATCTAGTCGTGGTGATCGACAATGGTCTTCACCATTGATAGAGATGGTCATGCCCATAGTCTTCATCATTGGAGATCATTTCCTCCATAATTTATTTTATGATCTCTACCTTTTTATTTTTTTATTTTTTATTTTTTACAATTTTTTTATTTATGATCTTCACGGTCCATCTATGGAGATGGTATTGGAAAAATTCAATATGTGGACGTACATATGTGTTAAAATGTGTGTTGTTATTTTAAAGTATAGTCCATTTAAAGTGATCGGTATAAGGTTTAAATAATTAGATTGGGTATTAAATTATCATGGATTCAATGTGTAGAGACCAAAGTGATATTTCTAATTTGATAAAGGGCCAAATTATAAATATCAATAGTTTTTTATTAAATTATTACAAATCAGGGTCAGGTTCCCAATTCATACGAACGATATTTTTATCTCTCTCTGCTTACCCCATTAACAGCGAGAAATAGGAACCAAAGGAGAAATTCGTATTGAATTGGAAGATCGCAACCCAAATTTCAATTCTATTATGGATCAAAGTGTGTTTCCGCATCTATTTTTTCTTTTGATTTAACATAGAGACTTACATATATATGCATAAGTCACAATTTAAGGATTTTGACAATGTTTTGAGTGATTGTTATGATCAAGCATGTTAGAATCATATTAGATTAATTTCTAATAAGTGGTATCATAGCTACTCTATGTTTAAATTATTAAGAAATTGTGAAATTTAATTTTCAGAATAATCTAAAAGTAGGTTTTATACATTTTGAAAAATTGAGGTTTTTTGTTTGATCTTTTAATTCATGCAATTATTGCAATTATGTTGTTGTAATATGAAATTAAAAATCATAAGGCATGAATTTTAGAGAGGGAAATCACATGTTAGGTTCGGAATGCAATTTTTTCCCCAAAAAAAAAATATTTCAGCTTACCGCGTTGGGTGCCGCAACACCCTTCTTGCTGCGCAAGCGGCGCAACAACAATGGTTGCTGCCCAAGTGGCGCAGCAAGCATGTGCACTTGCACCATCATGTTGTTGTGCTTGCTGCCAACAAAAAAAAAAAAAAAATTCAAAGCAAATGGTAGCCAAGTACCAGAACCCTCTCTTGAGAGTTAAGATATTACTATTAAAATAATATGTTTATTTTTTAGGGTGGAGTATACGAGTAAGTGCTTTTGGATTCTTGTAATGAATGAGCAATGTTTCAACAATGTCTTGAAATACGAAAGTGCTCCCAGCAGCGAAAGGTAGTTTTAACTTTATAGGCTGACTTGATAAAATTGAGCTTTTCATTGTATATTTCATATGATTCCAAAAGCACCATACCTGCTGCCACATAAAAAAAAATTAAGAATTTTTAAAATTAAATAATATAGTTTTATGATATTTATTATGGTTATCTAACATTTTAAATAGATCAGTTAAAATAACGCATCACCAAAGTGACCTCTTTTGTGTAGATTAGTTTATCAAGAATGTTTAGATGGATATGTGTATATTTATTTATGCAGATGTTAGTCGACCCAAATGAAGGTTAATATTTGGCCGAATTGCATACACACCTGTAATAATAAACATGTGATAATTGTAAGGTTTTCATGTGAATAATAAATCGATCTAAATATAGATTTATTATTTGATAGGAGTTGTTATCAACGTTTGATCACCACACCAAGAGTACCACTTATAAGTGAATATTACTGTCAAAAGACTTGATATTAATGTTGTGCAAGGTATCTTAAGATGAGACCTACTATTATTTGAATTTGTTGATTATTTTATATGGAATTTAATGTGAACATATTTATTTGTTTTGTTCTCTGTTCATCTAATATATCTGCTGCTACCATATCTGTAAACTTAAGTTCAATTCCTATGATTAATGAGACAAACTTCAAGAATTGGAAAGAGAACGTGTTAATTGTTTTCGGCTCTATAGATATAGACCTTGCATTAAGGATTGAGCAACTCACTCCTCTTACATATGAAAGTTTCACTAAGGAAAGAAGGAACTTTGAGAAGTGGGATCGCTCAAATCGCGTGAGTCTTATGATCATTAAGCGCGGCATTCCGAAAGCCTTTAGGGGTCCTGATTCCGAAGGAATCACTACTGCCAAGGAGTTCCTTGCCGAAATTGAGAAACGTTTTACAAAAAATAATAAGGTTGAAATTACTACGCTTCTAGCGAGCTTGATTTCAATGAAGTATAAAAGCAAAGGGAACATAAGGGAGTACATCATGGAGATGTCTCACATTGTTTCAAAACTAAAGATACTGAAGCTCGAGCTATCTGATAATTTGCTCGTGCATTTGGTATTAATATCGTTTCCTGTACAATTCAGTCAATTTAAGGTCAGTTACAACTGCCAAAAAGAGAAATGGACTCTAAATGAGCTCATTTCATATTGTGTGCAAGAGGAAGAAAGGTTGAAGCAAGAAAAGGCAGAAAGTGCTCACTTGGCAAGCTCATCTAAGGATAAGGGGAAGAAAAGAAAGAAGGATAATGAAGCTGCTAAAGGTCCAGCGCAAAAGAAACAGCATAAGGACAAAGAACAACAAAGCTATTTCTTTTGCAACAAACCTGGACACATGAAGAATGAGTGTACCAAATATCACGCATGGCATGCAAAGAAAGGTGCAATTCTTATTTTGGTCTGTTCTGATGTTAATTTAGCTTCATTACCTAGAAACACTTGGTGGTTAGATTCTGGTACTACTACTCATATAAGTGTTTCTATGCAGGGTTGCCTGAACTGCCGAAAACCAAATGATGCTGAAAGATTCATCTTTGTGGGCGACAAAAAATCGATGGAAGTTAAAGCATTAGGCACATTTAGGTTATTATTAGGAACTGGTTATTATTTGGATTTGAAAGATACTTTTGTTATACCATCATTTAGTCGGAATTTAGTTTCTATTTCCTTGTTGGACAAATTTGGATATTATTGTTCTTATGAAAATAATCAATTTAGTCTTTCATTAACTTCGAATGTTATTGGCACTGGTTCATTGTATATTTATGATAATATTTATTTGCTAGATACTATTGCATCATACAATGGAACCTTGCATGTGGATTCACGTGGTACTAAATTAAATAATAAAAATTTAGGGACATTATGGCACAAGCGCTTAAATCATATCTCAAATACTAGAGTTGAGAGACTTGTGTCTGATAGCATTTTGGATTCCCTTGACTTTACAGAATTTGAAGTATGTATTGAATGCATCAAGGGAAAACAGACCAAAACTAAGAGATTAGGTGCCAACAGAACTTCAGACATCTTAGAATTGATACATAGATATTTATGGACCGCTTCCTACGGGTTTTTGGAATGGTCAACAATATTTCATATCATTCATAGACGATTACTCACATTATAGGTACCTATATCTCATTCATGAGAAATCTCAGTCACTGGACGTGTTCAAATCTTTCAAAGCTGAGGTTGAGAACCAACTCAATAAAAGAATTAAAAACATTAGATCTGACCGTGGTGGTGAGTACTACGGCAGATACGACGGTTCTTGTGAATAACGTCCAGGACCTTTTGCTAAATTCCTAGAAGAATGTGGAATCGTCCCACAGTACACCATGCCAGGATCACCTAGCATGAATGGTGTTGCTAAGAGACGAAACAACTCTTAAGTATATGGTAAGGGGTATGATTAGTCATTCTACCTTACCAGAATCACTATGGGGAGAAGCATTAAAGACTACAACTTATATCCTTAACAGGGTACCAACTAAAGCAGCTACTAAAACACCTTATGAGCTTTGGACAGGTAAGAAGTGTAGCACCCCCCGACCTGACCCGGCCGGACCGAACCGGGGTGCGCTACTCGGACTTTCAAAACTTTTCAAAATCAGTTTTATACGTTTCAAAAATCATTGTGAGCCCATAAAAATAATTAAACTTTTTACGAAAATCCGGCAGAGTACCGTTTGTTTTTCGGACTTTGCAACAACCTGCTTTTACACAAAACAATTCCAATACAATTTCCAACAACACTTCTATATAATTTCAAACAGTTGCGCACTCTGCCGTTTAGTGCGACTTATCAAAATAGTTTATAAAATAAAATAAATCGAACTTAAACATTTACAATCATTTTGATAATAAAATACAGAAGTCATAAACTAGTTAATTACAAAACATATTTACAAAACATATTTACAAATTCCCTGTATATGCATGCTTTCAGAATATATATACACATAACAAAAATATAGCTACCCAACTGTACAATCTCTGTGACTCGGTCTGCAACTTGCTCTTCCTTCAGTCTCTAGCCTCCTCTGGATTCCTGGTACCTACGCGTTAGACACAAAACTAACGCGCTAAGCATAAAGCTTAGTGGGTGTACTATAAACTCAATTAAATAAATCACAATATAAATATATAAAAATGACAATATATATTTCAAAACAATTCCATTTCTATTGCATTTCAAAACAATTAAATTTCGAAAATCAAAGCATTAAACAATTCCAATTACTTTAATTTCAATAATGAAGTCAATAATGAATGCTATCAATAAAATCATTCGGTTCACTTTTCAATTTCAATCAATTCTGGCCCACTAGAATACTAAACATTCTAGGACTGGAATATGGGTCAATGTGACGTCCGGGGTTGCCCCGCAACAACAGTCACTGATATCAACGTGATTGTCCGAGATTGCCCCGCAACAACAATCACTAGTATCATTGTGATCGTCCGAGATTGCCCCGCAACAACGATCACTAAAATCGGTGTGATTGTCCGAGATTGCCCCGCAACAACAATCACACAATAATAACGGCGCAGTACTGCTCAGTAAAACCCAGCTGGTATACCAACCTCCTATATCCATATCTATGTCTAAGTATCCTAGGGCCGTTTCGATAAACAATTTTTCACAATCCGTTACAAATCAATATTTACTCAGTCAAACTAAAATATTACACGATATTCTTCAAACGCATCAACAATAATCATATAAATATCGAAATCAACTATTTAATACGAAATCGAAATATTCGAACCACAAACAAATACAATCTAGTATAAAATCTTTCCGAAATCAACCATAAGTATATCAATCATCAATTTTTACACATCGGAAATCGAAATCAAAAATATTTAACGAAATCGAAATCGAAACGAAAACAAGAAACGAAAACGAAAATAATAACGTAAACGATAACGAAATGCTTTTCGTAAAGATTCCGAAAACAAAAGTACACCAACCTCGGTACCGTTTTTCGTTCGACAAACCGCGGTTCCACGATCTCTTTTTCCTTTCCTTTCCTTTCCTCTTCTTCTTCTTCTTCTTCTTTTCTCTTTCTTCTCTTCTCTCCTTCTTCTTTCTTTTTCTCTGCCTTTCTCTCTCTTTCTCTTGCTGTTTAGTTTTCTCGCTTCTGCGAGAAACTTCTTCTTTTTTTTAATATTTTTTCGCTACCGCGACCGCCGTCGTGACCTGTGGTCGCGCCACCAGGTCGCGATGCTCACTGGAGTGCGCGCACCGCCTTCGTCGCGAGCGCGCCTTGGTCGCGCGAGTGGTCGCGTTGCTCTCTGCCCGTTTTTGACAATTTCACCGCGAGCAGTCCATTGCGACCTGTGGTCACGGTGGCTGGTCGCGATGCTCACTGCCAGGTTTTGCCATTTTCACCGCGAGCGAGCCATCGCGACCTGTGGTCGTGGTGACCAAGTCACGATGCTCTCTGGTTCAGTTTTTCAATTTTCAATTTTTTTTTCATTTTTCACTATTCAATCCGGTCCGCTGAGTAAAATTACATTTTCATTATTCAATTACATTTACACCCCCTCAAATAGTAAAATTCATTTTCACATATTTCACATATATCAAAAATTCATTACCCGAAATCCGGGATGTTACAAGAAGCCTAGTCTAAAGCACTTCCATATTTGGTGATGTCCAGCTGAGGTAATGTAACACCCCCTGACCCGACCCGGCTGGACCGACCCAGGGAACGCTACTCGGACTTTCAAAACTTTCTAAACTCATTTATAAACCGAAAACTGTTGTGAGCCCATCGAATAATTTTAAAACCATTGAAAAACCAAATAGTTGATAGTTTTTCAAGTGAGCCCAATAAATAAACTTTTTATAAAAATTTCGGCAGAGTTCCGTTTGTTTTTCGGATTTTTCAAAACCTGTTTTTCCACAAAACACTTCAAATACAAATTCAATATCAACACTTCAATATCGTTTTCAAACAATTGCGTACCCTGCCGTTTAGTGCGACTTTCCAACAACAGTTTATAAAATAAAATCATTCAAGAGTCGATATTTACAAACATTCTAATAATAAAAGACAGAAATCATAAAATATTTAATTACAAAACATATTACGAAACATATTTACAAATCCTCTGTATATGCATGCTTTCAGAATATATACATATAACAACAATATAGCTACCCAACTGTGATAACTCTGGGACTCTGTCAGCAACTCTCTCTCTCTCTTCAATCTTTAGCCTCTTCCGGATCCCTGGTACCTACGCGTTAGAAACAAAACTAACGCGCTAAGCATATAGCTTAGTGGGTGTACACTAAACTCAAATATGAAAATCATAAAGAACTTTTAATAGGAAACAAATCACAATGTATATATATATATATATATATACACACTTCAAAATCAAACCATAAGCTCAACTAAAACAATATTCTCACTCAATTCGTTTTCGCAATTCATTTAATAATCATTTAATATAAACATTGAAATACACAATTCGTTTACAATCATTTAATATAAACATTGAAATACACAATTCGTTTACAATCATTTAATATAAACACTGAATCACACGTATTAAATCGATTTCAAAAAGCCCTTATAAACATATCATGTAATTCAATTCAATTCTGGCCCTCTAGAATACTCAACATACTAGGACTGGAATATGGGTCAAACTCCCACCCTAGGACGAATCCTAAGAGTGGTACGTATCTCCCTACTCTAGGACCGTGGGTACGGAACCTAGAGAGGTACATAACTCCCTATCCTAGGAACGAATCCTTAGGAAGGTACGTGGCTCCCAACCCTCAGGACGAATCTGTGGGGAGGTACGTGTCTCTCTGCCCCTGAACGAATCCATGAGGAGGTAGATAATAATCATCAATAGAAATCAGTATCGGCGCAGTAAACCCAGCTAGTATACCAACCTCCTATATCCATTTCTATGTTTAAGTACCCTAGGGTCGTTTCGATAAACTATTTTGCAAATATTCACTATATACACGATCAACGGAAACATTTGATGTCAATAACATAGATTTGTCATGGGAAAATCAACAATAGTAATCAATCATCGATTTTTCATATAAAATAAACAATTTTCATACGAAAATCGAAAACGAGAAATTTCAACGAAAACGAAAATGAAAACGAAAACGAAATACTTAATACTTTTCGTAAAGATTCCGAAAATAAAAGTACACCTACCTGGATACCGTTTCCTTTCGGCAAATCGCGGTTCCACGATTTTCTTTTCCTTTCCCTTTTTACCTTTCTCTTTCACCCACACTTTCTTTTCTCCCTTTCCTTCCTCTTCTTCTTCCTCTTCTTCTTCCTTCTCTTTCTTTTTCTTTCTTTCTTCTTCTTCTTCTTCTTCTTTCTCTCCTTTCTCTTTCTTTTCTTTCTTTCTTCTTCTTTCTTTTCTTTTTTCCTCGGTCTCTCCTCTCTCTTTTCTGCTCTGTGTGTTTTCTGGCTTCTGCGAGAAGCTACTTTTTTTTTATATTTTTCGGTTGTCGCGACCGTCGTCGTGACCTGTGGTCGCGGTACTCACTGGAGCATTTGCACCGCCTTCATCGCGAGCACACCTCGCGGTACCTTGGTCGCCCTGGTGGTCGCGTTGCTCACTGCCAGAATTTGACATTTTCATCGCGAGCAGTTCATCGCAATCTGTGGTCGCGGTGACCAGGTCGCGATACTCACTGCCTCAGTTTTTTTTAATTTTTCATGCATCATTTTCGACCATTCAATCTGGTTCACCTGGAAACCATAAAAATAAACATACTTTTAATTACACTTACACCCCCTCCAATCACAAAATTTATATTCATATATATAAAATTAATTATCCGAAATCCGGGATGTTACAGGTAAGGCCTTATAGGCCACATGAAAAGAAACTAGACTCCAAAACAGTAAGCAGCTACTTTATTGGGTACTCTGAGCGATCAAGGGGTTACAAATTTTATGATCCCACATTAAAGTCAATTTTTTGGGACGGAAACTGCTACATTTTTTGAAGATGTTGAATTTAGGGGGAGAAATAAAGTTAGAGATACTGCCTTTGAGGAAGAATCAGTTTCGATTCCTACTATTATTTTTGACAATGTACAGGTTTTCATTCATATCATTGATCAAGAAGTAAATCTGGAACCATAACGAGACAATGTTGAAAAAATTCCCGCACAAAATGAGGTAATTGTTCCTGAAGAACAAACTCAACAACCTCAAGAACAAATGCCGTTAAAGAGATCCACAAGAGAAAGGAGAAATACAATTCCAGATGATTATATAGTATTTCTCCAAGAACATAAGGAAGATAATGGAATGGTGGACAATGATCCAATCAACTTCCACCAAGATATACAGGGTTCTAAATCTCAAAGGTTGATTAATGCCATGAATGAAGAGTGCAAGTCTATGTAAAACAATGATGTTTGGGATCTTGTCCCATTGCCTAAAAGTGCGAAACTCATTGATTGTAAATGGATATTTAAAACCAAAAGGGATTCGAAAGGTAATGTGAAGAGATATAAAGCTTGTCTTGTTGCTAAAGGCTTTACTCAAAAGGAAGGCATCAACTTCAAAGAGACTTTCTGTAACATCCCTAATTTCGCATAAATATGAAAAGTATTGTTGAACTAATATTGAGTATGTGAATGTGATATTTATAATTTGACGGGGTGAAAAATATAATTAAATGTATGTATTTATTTTTGGTTTCCAAGTAGATCAATTGGACCGTGCCAAAACAATGCGTTCCAAAACAGTGCACGAAGAAAAGGGAGAAAAATTGGACAGTGAGCATCGTGACCAGAATCGCAACCAGAGATTGCGGTAGCTGCTCGCGATGAAAGTGGCCAAATTGGACCAGTGAATACTGTGATCAGAATTGCGACCAGAGCTCGCGGTAGCTGCTCGCGATGAAGGGGAAAAATTCCACCAGTGAGTATTGCAACCTGGCGACACGACCACCTCTCGCGATACGAGGTCGCGATGGCCCAAATTATATATAAAAAAAAAAAATAGAGCACCGAGTGAATTGAAGCAGTGCCAAAACAGAAATAAAAAGTGAGCAAAAGCTCACAAACAGAACAGAACAGAATTGAGAGCTCGAAGAAGAGAGAAAAGAGAAGAGAGAAAGGAAAGAAGAAGAAGAAGAAGAAGAAGAAGGAGAAAAGGAGGAAGGAAAGGGTATCCAGTTTCGGTGTATACTAGTTTTCGAATTTTCACTTTTCCAGAATATTTCGGATTGATTGAATTTTGAGTAATTTGAATTATATTGATTATAGTTTATAGTTTGAAATTGATTTTGGAATTATTTGAATTACAATATAGTTTATATCTTAAATATTGATTGTGAATAATATTATGAATTGATTTTAATACGTTTTGATTCTAATATTGTTATGAGAAATATAATTGAAAGTGATTTTGATTATATTATGTTTGTGAACTGTATCGAAAAATAATTTCAGGGCATTTTGATTTAATATTGGTTTGTGAAATATATTCGAATATGATTTTAAATTGATTTGATGTGAATATTGGTTTTAGAAATATATTTAAATATATTTTTAGATTGATTTGATGTGATTATGGATGTGAGAAATATACTCGTATATGATTTTGTATATTTCTTTTATATTATTATTAATGAAATTTGGATTTCAAAAATATGTTTATTGATTTAAAATATTTGAAAGTTAAATTTGAATATAAGAAAAGGATTTGCGAAATTGTATTTTCGGAATTGAAATTTCAATATTGAATTTGAATGATTTGAAATGGATTTGAGAAAACTTTTTGCGAAATAGCTCTGATGTGTATGAACATAGATATAGATATAAGAGGTTGACATGTCAATTAGGTTTTTCTGAACAGTACTGTGCCGATATACTCTGATGCACCACCCTATGGATAGTACAGGCCCCAAGTGCCAGTCCTAGGGTAGGGAGCTTTGATCTGTATATGCCACCCTTTGGATAATACATGCCCCAAGTGCTGGTCCTATGGTAGGGAACTTTGATCTGTATGTGCCACCCTTTGGATAGTACAAGCCCCAAGTGCCGGTCCTAGGATTGAAAATCTGATTGACTCTTTCAGGACAATTATGGCACTTGTTGTACATTTGACCTTAAGTTACATCAGATGGATGTTAAGACTGCGTTTCTCAATGGCGACATTGATGAAACGATTTATATGGTGCAACCGAAAAACTTTGTGTCTGGAGACCCAAAGAAGATGGTTTGCAAACTAAAGAAATTCATCTATCGACTCAAGCAAGCTTCCCGTCAATGGTACTACAAATTTATCAAGTAATTATCTCGTTTGGTTTTTAAATAAATGCTGCTAATGATTGTGTGTACCACAAGTTCAGTGGGAGTAAGCATATCTTCTTGGTTTTGTATGTTTATAACATACTGCTTGCCATTAATAATATAGGCTTATTGAACGAAACCAAAAGATTTCTATCAAAGAAATTTGAAATGAAAGATCTTGGTGACGCCTCTTTTGTATTAGGCATTAAGATACACTGAGATCGCTCTCGAGGTATCCTCGGGTTATCACAAAAGAGCTATATCGATAAGGTGCTTAAAAGGTTTGGCATGTCGCTAAGGGAGACAAATTCAGTCTCAAACAGTGCCCTAAAAGTAACCTTAAAGTTAAGGAAATGCAGAAAATTCTCTATGCGTCAGCTGTTGGGAGTCTAATATATGCTCAAGTTTGCACATGTATGGATATAACATTCATTGTTGAAATGTTAGGCAGATATTTAAGTAACCCCGGAATGGATCACTGGAAAGCAGCCAAGCGGGTTATGCGATATCTACAAAGAATCAAGGATTACATGCTCACATGCAGGAGATCAAATCAGCTGGAGATTATAGGGTATTCTGATTTCGATTTTGCTGGATGCCAAGATAGTAGGAGATCCACATCAGGCTACATCTATCTACTGGCTGAGAGAGCTATTTCCTGGAGGAGTGCCAAATAGACACTCATAGCTTCTTCCACCATGACAGCAGAGTTTGTAGCATGTTATGAGACGTTCAACCATGAAACATGGCTGGAGAATTTTGTCACTGGGCTGCGCATTCTAAATGGTATTGAAAATGTAACATCCCGGATTTCGGATAATTAAATTTATATATGTGAAAATAAATTTTGTGATTGGAAGGGGTGTAAATGTAATTAAAAGTATGTTTATTTTTATGATTTTCAGGTGGACCAGATTGAATGGTCGAAAATGATGTATGAAAAATTGAAAACTGAAGCAGAGAGCATCGCGACCTGGTCACCGCGACCACAGGTCGCGATGGCTTGCTCGCGGTGGAAAATGAGATTTTTGGCAGTGAGCATCGCGACCAGTCACCGCGACCACAGGTCGCGATGAACTGCTCGCAATGAAAATGGCAAAATCTGGCAGTGAGCAACGCGACCATCAGCGCGACCAAGGTACCGCAAGGTGTGCTCGCGATGAAGGCGGTGCGAACGCTCCAGTGAGTACCGCGACCTGGTGGCGCGACCACAGGTCGCGACAGCTGAAAAATATATAAAAAAAAGTGGCTTCTCGCAGAAGCCAGAAAACACACAGAGGCGAGAAAGAGAGAGGCAGAGAACGAGAAAGAAAGAAACAAAGAAAAGAAAGAAGAAGAGAGAAAGAAGAGAAAGAGAAAGAAGAAGAAGAAGAAGAAGAAGAAGAAACTGAAGAGGAAAGTGAAGAGGAAAGAGAAGAGAAGAGGAAAGGAAAAAAAAAGAAAAAAAAAGAAATCATAGAACCGCGATTTGTCGAACGAAAAACGGATTCCAGGTAGGTGTTTACTTTTGTTTTCGGAAGCTTTACGAAAAGTATTAAGTATTTCGTTTCGTTCTCGTTTTCGTTTTCGTTTTCGATTTCGTTGAAATTTCTCGTTTTCGATTTTTGTATGAAAATTGTTTATATTATATGAAAAATCGATGATTTATATACCTATTGTTGATTTTGGAGTGATTTTATGATTGATCGCATTTTGATCGTGTTTTCGAATATTTCGATTTCGTTAAAAATACTTGATTTAGATTTTCGTATAACTATTGATTATTTTTCTTGAAGAGTATTGTGTGAATTGTATGTTTATTGAGTAACTATTGTTTATTGAGTAATTATTGCGAAAGTTATTGTGAATCTAGTTTATCGGAAACGGCCCTAGGATACTTAGACATAGAAATAGATATAGGAGGTTGGTATACCAGCTGGGTTTTACTGAGCAGTACTGCGCCGATACTGATTGCTATTGATGATTATTATGTACCTCCTCATGGATTCGTCTAGAGGCAGGGAGACACGTACCTCCTCAGGATTCGTCCTGGGGGTTGGGAGCCACGTACCTTCCTAAGGATTCGTTCCTGGGATAGGGAGTTATGTACCTCTCTAGATTCCGTACCCACGGTCCTAGAGTAGGGAGATACGCACCACTCTTAGGATTCGTCCTAGGGTGGGAGTTTGACCCATATTCCAGTCCTAGTATGTTGAGTATTCTAGCGGGCCAGAATTGATTTGAATTGAAAAGTGAATTGAATATCATTTTATCTAGTGTTTTGAAATCGATTTAATACGTGTAATTCAATGTTTATATTAAATGATTATTAAATGAGTTGCAAAATTGAATTGAGTAAGAATATTATTTTAATTGTGGTTATGGTTTGATTTGGAAGGTAAATTGATTTATAAATGACTAGAATGTGATTCGTTACTTATTTAAAAGTTATTTATGATTTTTATGTACACCCACTAAGCTATATGCTTAGCGCGTTAGTTTTGTTTCTAACGCGTAGGTACCAAGGATCCCGAAGAAGCTAAAGACTGAAGAGGGAGAGATTTGCTGACAGAGTCCTAGAGTTATCACAGTTGGGTAGTTATACTGTTGTTATATGTATATATTCTGAAAGCATGCTTATATAGAGGATTTGTAACTATGTTTCGAAATATGTTTTATAATTAATTATTTTGTGATTTCTGTTTTTCGTTTCCAGAATGTTTGTAAATATTGACACCTTAATGAATTTATTGTATAAACTGTATTGGAAAGTCGCACTAAACGGCAGAGTGCGCAACTGTTTGAAAATGATATTGAAGTGTGGATATTGAATTTGTATTTGAATTGAATTGTGAAAAACAGGTTTTGGGAAAATCCGAAAAACAAACGGAACTCTGCCGAAATTTTTGTAAAAAGTGTGATTTGATGGGCTCACTCGAGATGGTTTTTACATTATAAAGTATGTGGTTTTCCAATGGTTTAAAAATTGATTCGATGGGCTCACGAGAAAAGTCTTTTTGGAATTTCAAATTGATTTGATTTTTAAATGGTTTGAGATTATAAAATGAATTTGGAAAGTTTTGAAAGTCCGAGTAGCGCACCCTGGGTCGGTTCAGCCGGGTCGGGTCAGGGGGTGTTACAGAAAAACCCCTCAAATTGTTTTGTAATAATAAGTCAGCAGTCTTATATTCCAACAACAACAAGAGCTCATCGAAGTCAAAGTATATTGACATCAAGTTCCTAGTTGTGAAGGAGAGAATTCAGAGTGGACAGATTTCTATAAAACATATTGGCACAAACACCATGATTGTAGATTCGCTTACTAAGGGACTACCACCTAAGGTCTTTCATGAACACACTGCTCATATGGGTGTAGTATTGTATGAGGATATTGTGGTTTAGTGGGAGTTTGTATTTTTTAATGTTTTATATTGTTTTGGACATTTTTTTGTGCATTTGGATATTTTCTGCAGAAATGAAGTATTCAGTTCAATTCACTTTGTTATGTTTTTGTTCTATTTTTTATCTCATTAAAGAATTAAGTAGGACCAGTTGGAAATAGGCATATTAGATCACATTGCATGTAATTTCCATGCTACACATCCATGATTGATCTATGTCATTTGGTTGTATTAGTATACGTGACCATTGATGGATTTAATTGCGATAATTGTAATGAAAATTACTTTAATCCTATATTAGTATGACCAGTGGACGAGATTGTTGAGAAATACCTTTATTTGTGATACTAAAATTTTGAGCTCATAAGGTTATACACATTTATAAGGTAACATATGTGGTCCAAGTGGGAGACTGTTGGAAAAATCCAATATGTGGACGTACATACGTGTTAAAATGTGTGTTGTTATCTTAAAGTATAGTCCATTTAAAGTGATCGGTATAATTTTTAAATAATTGGACATTAGGTATTAAATTGTTATGGATTCAATGTGTAGAGACCAGAGTGATATTTCTAATTTGATGAGGGGCCAAATTAGAAATATCAATAGTTTTTTATTAAATTATTACAAATCAGGGTCAGGTCCCCAATTCATACGAACGATATTTTTCTCTTCTCTCTGCCTACCCTATCAACAATGAGAAACATGAACTAAAGGAGAAATTTGTATTGAATTGGAAAATCACAACCCAAATTCCAATTCCATTATGGATCAAGGTATGTTTCTGATCTATTTCTTCTTTTGATTTTACATAGAGACTTACATATATATGCTTATGTCACAATTTAGGGTTCTTGATAATGTTTTGAGTGATTGTTGTGATCAAGCATGTTAGAATCATGTTAGATTAATTTCTAGCAGATGGACGGCGGAGTTTTATTTTTAATTTTTAATTTTTTTAATTTTTTATTTATTTCTTAAGTTTTTAAAAAAAATTTATGTACTTTTTTTATAAAAAAAAAAAATGGAGAAATTACGCCAAACCTACCTAAGGTTTGCAATTCTACAGGTAGAAACAACTTTATCAAAAATTGACAGCAAACCCCCCTCCAGTTATCTTTGACCGTTAAAAATTAACAGTTGACCAACTTAAACAGTGCAAAGACGAAAATACCCCTAGAAAAAGATAAGGTCAGGGGTATTTTTGTCTTTTCAGAATTTTTAAATTTAATTTTATTAAATAAAAATTAAAAAAATTAAGAAAAAATCTCTTCCCTCTATCTTTAAAATAACAGACGGTTAAGATTTATTTAAAAAATTAAAATAATAATAATTAAAAATAAAAAATTAATTATAATTATATAAATCCATTTTTCAGATTGAATCTCAATCGTCCATCAAGATTAGTGGACGGTGAAGATCCAATCTGAAAAATGAATCTCCAAAAAAAAAAATTATTTTTTTTGGGGACGAAGAACCCATCTCTCTAGGTTCTTCGTTGAAAAAGGAAGAACCCAAATTGGGTTCTTCGGGTTCTTCGGGGAAGAACCCATCTGGGTTCTGTGGCGAAGAACCCATCTGGGTTCTGTGGTGAAGAACCCAGACCCAATCTGGGTTCTTTAGAAAAAAAAAAAATTTTGAAGAACCCAGTTTCTAGTTCTTCGAAGAACCCAGAAACTAGGTTCTTCGAACGAACCCAGAAGGGTTCGATCGAATCGAACCCTTCTGGGTTCGTTGGGTTCGAATTAGAAAAAAAAAAATTGAAGAACCCAGTTTTTGGGTTCTTCCAAGAACCCCTCTGGGTTAGTTCGACGAACCCATAAGGGTTCGATTCGAATCAAACCTTTCTGGGTTCGTTTGACGAACCTAGAAGGGTTCAAATTAGAAAAAAAAAATTGAAGAACCCAGTTTCTGGGCTCTTCGAAGAACCCAGTTTCTAGGTTCTTCGAACGAACCCAGAAGGGTTCGATCGAATCTAACCCTTTTGGGTTCGTTCGACGAACCCAGAAGTGTTCGAATTAGAAAAAAAAAAATTGAAGAACCCAGAAACTGGGTTCTTCTAGGTTCGTTCGGGTTCGAATAAGAAAAAAAAAATTTTGAAGAACCCAGATGGGTTCTTCGAAGAACCCAGTGAGGGTTCTTCGAAGAACCCAGAAAATGGGTTCTTCGAAGAACCCTTCTGGGTTCGTCGAACGAACCCTTGGGTTCTTCGAAGAACCCTCACTGGGTTCTTCGATTCCTCCAAAAAAAATAATTTTTTTTTTTTTTTAGTGGAGATCCATTTTTCAGATTGGATCTCCATCGTCCACTAATCTTGATGGACGATTGAGATTCAACCTGAAAAATGGATTTACATAATTATAATTAATTTTTTATTTTTAATTAATTTTTTTATTATTATTATTTTAATTTTTTAAATAAATCTTAACCGTCCGTTATTTTAAAGATTGAGGGATGAGATTCTTTCTTAATTTTTTAATTTTTATTTAATAAAATTAAATTTAAAAAGTCCAAAAAGATAAAAATACCCCTGACCTTGTCTTTTTCTAGGGGTATTTTCGTCTTTTCACTGTTTGAGTTGGTCAACTTTTAGTTTTTAACGGTCAAAGATAACTGGAGGGGTGTTTACTGTCAATTTTTAATAAAGTTGTTTCCAGCTGTAGAATTGCAAACCTCAGGTAGTCTAGCTGTAATTTCTCCAAAAAAAATTGTATTTATGATCTCCACACTCCATCTATGGAGATAGACAGTGGAGATTCATTTTTTTATTTTTATTAATATTATAAATTAAAATATTTTAATTTAATATTTATAGGTATTTTCTTTTATATTTATAATATTTAATATTATAAATTAAAATATATACCTTTATACCCTTGATGTCCTAAAATTTTCAACATTAAAGTTAAGGGTCAAGAGTATTTTGGTAATTAAAACTGACGAGAGAGAGAAAATTTACTATAAAATGAAACTACCCGGAGAGATTTTGGTTATAAATAAATTTATGGAGGATTTCTAGTATAACAAACTAGAGGGAGATTTTAATAATCTTCTTAACAGAAAATTTAATGTTAAGGGTATTTTAATAATTAAAACTGACAGTAAGAAAAAAATTGATTATAAAATGAAATTTTGGGGGCTTTTGGGCATAAATGAAATTAGAAGGGAGATTTTGACTAATATACCAAAATATATAGGAGATTTTTAATAATATTCATTTATTCTCATGTTCAAAGTAGGGTTGGCAAAAATACCCAATCCGTCCCAAACCGGTGGGGTTCCGAATCATTTGGGGCTAATTTGGAGCAATTAAAATGGGGGCTCGGGTCGGGTTTGGGTCAAACTTTTATGATCCAATTTTTTAGCTGGTCCGGTTTAGATCAAATCAATATACCCCAACCCGCCCCGTTTAACCAGATATTTATTTAATTATTTTTAAAAATATAAAAAAAGAAACAAAACTCTAATCTCTTTTCCCTTTATCTAATATTTTATATTTAAAATTTACATATTAATTACTCAATTTAGTAACTTTTTTAAAATTGAATCTTCTCTGTTTTATATATATATTGTTAATATCATAAAAAGTTAATGAATTTTATATCATTCAGGTATTTTGGTGTTTGTACTCTCTATTTGAATTTAAAGTTGATTGAACTTATATATTATATGGTTTATTAAACTTAAATATTGTATGGTTTATTGAACTAAGTATTATATGATTTATTTCACTTAAATGTCGCAACGTGTATTAGTTATACTTGATAGTTAATTTTAATTTTATGTGAAAATTAATTTAATTAGTGAGTTAAAACATTTTTTTCCTAAATATATAAATTGAAACGGATCGGTTAGGGTCGGATATGGATAATCCTGCTCCGAATGGGTTTAGATTTGGAGCTTCAGTTAAAAAATTTTACAAGGCATGGATTGGGTTTAGAGCATCCTTTCCAAAGTGGGTTTTGGATTTGGAGCATGCGGATCCGAAAATCGATCCAATTCGTTGTCATCCCTAATTCGAAGGCTGATCTTGGTTCTTTTAAAATGGTTTCAATAGGTGAAGTATAAGAAGATGAAAAATCATGTCATCAGCCCGTCTAGCTCAGTTGGTAGAGCGCAAGGCTCTTAACCTTGTGGTCGTGGGTTCGAGCCCCACGGTGGGCGAATATTTTCTTTTTTTAACTGTAATTTTTAATTCTCATGCTTGTGGTGTACGTGTACTAAACATCTACCAGTTTAGGGTCAATTCGTTTTCTGCTTCTTTTACCTCAAAATTTAGTTTTGAAAGATGCAATCCAAACAAGAAAGTAAGAACTAAGCTTTTTTTGTTTTTCATTAACGTCAATGTAGCAATTCATACAAGAAGAAGATTGAGAAGGATTCATACACTTCCAACAATCATCTTTGTCTTACAAAAGTGTATAGACCAAAATCAACATTATTGACAAATTCATCTTTGGTAATTAAATGGAGTGTGTTTTTTTTTTTTTTTCAAGTAACACTTATAGGACCATTGTTTTAATAATTGATATCATATTATTATTTTTACTGAAAATAACACCTGAATATGAATTTGAATAAAATTACACTTAAATCAAAACCAGTCTCCTCCCTTCTCATCACGACTTATTTTACATTTCTTTCTTCAATCTCCACTTTGTTTTATGTAATAGACCTATCTTTCTCTGTTTCTCTCTCTTTAATTTTCATGATTGAAAAATTAAGATCCTGTACTAGTTGATAAATCTGATCAAATAAAAAAAAAATTGGTATACATCATCTGCGGTTGTATTAATTTAGATTGCGTATAAATCGATTTAACTGTGTTTTGATGCTTTGTGAAGTGAAGGGGGAGAGAGAGAGAAAGAGAGAGAAAAGAGAAGAAGAAAAAAAAAAATCAGATATTATTAATAAAATAAAAGTATTAGTTCAAATGGTGTCATTTCTCACCATTTTCTCTATAACAATGTTCTCACTTTTGCAGCCCATCAATTTTAACTACTTGGGGGCAGACAATAGAATGAGTGTTCTACCTAAAAACTAGATTCACCAATGCCCCATGATTTTTTTATTTTCGGGGGATTTTTCTTTTCTTTTCAAATTTGCTAAGAACAAGTAACAAACCAAGTTCTTGATTCTTGATTTACCCTAGGTCTTTCCTGGATAGAGCACAATTGACATGATTCCTATCAACAACAATGAATTTGGAAATCATGGGATCAGGTCAAAATTCGATTCCAACAGTGAATAAACCTCAGTCAGTGAAGACACTATGAAATCTGGTTTCAGATCCAACTTGTCAAAATCAGCAGGAGAATACCTCCCCGTTTCATCAAGCAAGCATGTGAATGCTCCAGCGCGCTTCCCACAATCTACCTACAAAAAACAAGGAAAAAATATACATCTTTGATTGTCAGAGTGTTTAATCGATCACAACTTCCAGAAATTGTCAGAAATATCATAAATTGATAATATAAAAAAACAAGAGAAACGCAATCTCTGAATTCAGAGGCTTGAAAGGTAATTGAGATCTAACTACCTAATTGCATAATAATGTAAGAAAATAAAAAGTAAAAAAATATATATATATTATTTTGATAAAGCAAGAAAAGTAGAAACATACATCATCCTTGAGGCTATCACCAACCATCATGACTTCATTGGGTTGAACTTGCCACATTGAGCAGATATGGAGTAGGGGAGCTGGGTCTGGTTTATAAGGACGAAACTCCCTGCTCAGTGCTGGAGAAAATATTATCTGCAGCAGTGACAAATGTTACATAAGATTTCAAAGTACACCTTCAAAGAGCAAAAATTTTTGCTACGGAAAATTCTACAATCATTGCTATCATACAAATTGCAAAGTGCACTATAGATAGGTGGGAGAGAGAGAAAGAATCAGAGGACAGCTCAAGGTCATTACATTATTAAGTTGATGAAGATCATAAACAGTTGCTACATAGAGAAGGCCACTCATAAGAAGCTCCATTGAGTGTAATTAATACAAAGTCAAAGGAGATTAGTCTTAAGCAAAAACATCCATAACACAGATACTGAAATGGGAAGGGCACACAAAATCTAACCAACTTTGGAATCTAAGAACATGGAGGAAGGCTAATATCGTCTTTTTGAACATCACAGAATAGTTTAAAACATGACATCAAGTTATACCCTACAGTTTCCTATGTGAAATGAATACGTCTCAAAAATTTGGCAAAGGTATTTGTTTCCTTTAGCAATGCAAAACAAAATCCCTGGTCTACCAGATTTAAGCAAACCTTCACAGGGAAGAAATATTCTGTTCGAACAAATTATAAGTGCTTTGTGCAGATTGCCCGACCACTGGCATAGACAATGAACTTTGAAACATAGGCATTAAAAAGCGAAACTCCTCTCTTGGTGTTCCCATCACAAAAACTCTTCATCAAATTATACAGAATAGCTATGGTCCTATAATTCAATAACTTAATGTGATACTAGAAAATCAGTTATAGACAACTCTACTTTGATGCTTCAAACAACTTACCCCAAATCGCTGGTGAAACAGATCAACTGCTTCCTTGACATTGCGAGTAATTAGTCCCCTTCTGGAAACAAAGAAATAAAATAAAAAAATGTCAACCTAGCTACAATAAAGGCTACCTAACAAATATCGTTATTTAAAAAGAGAATAGAATAAAATTCAGTAAACTGCAAAGCAACGCAAACTATACAAAATCTAACAAATATTACAACAATTCAAGCAGTCATGCACCCATTCATACGTGACACAACATTACTAGATATATACGGACTATGACAACATAAAAAAGAGGACCTCAAATGTGGTGGAACTTGACCTAATTTTCTTCGAATCAAGAAAACCATATAGTTGTGCTGCGCCTGCATATAATACAACCTAAATCAGTTACTATCTATAGAACGACGAAAAACTAATCAAATAGAAAATACCACAGGGACAGAACACTTGAATCGCAAAATGATCGAAGAATGAAATACAAGCTACAACTTTCTATTACATCAAAAATTTTGTAATACTGAAATCCCCAACTTTGAAGCAACATAACACTGGTGTCTTATAAACTCAATTACCCAGGTTCACAATTAATTAGAAAATCTTACATAATCATCACCAAACTAACAACTCTAACTCTACTTCAAAAAAAAAAAAAAAAATACATATACATACTTACAAGTGTCGATGTCAATTTCTCCTACAATGATTTTATTTTATTTTTTTTAATTCAGTACCGTAATTTGTAACGTCAGCACAAATAAATCAGCTAATTTGTTATGATACAAGTTATATCATGTTTTGTAACAATATAAATCAGCGGTAATGATATATATATATATATATATATATATATATGTATATGTATATATATATATATATGTATGTAACTCCAATGGCATTTCATGTAAAAAGGATGTAAAAAGGCTCGAACCTCTGTACACAGGGAAAAAAATAATTATAAAAAAATATGTATACACTATTTCACGGCTAAAATTAGACAATACCATCTGCTATTATCTTTTTCAATCTTCCTCAAAATTCCCAGCAACCAAAACAGATTAGGAAACAGAAACCACCACAGAAAAAAAATCAAGAAGGAATACAGATAACAAAAAGAAAAGAGGAGACCGGGCATGATTTGGAGGCGATCAAGGCCCTGGCGTTCGTAATCGGCGATAGTTTGATAGGCTTTGCGCTGCTTATCAGGGGTCCAGTTCTCGATATGGTGCAAAATGTCGATACCGGAGGGGTTGTTCGCTTTGAGTCGCTTGTACTCATCATCTCCGAGGACGGCCCTGTACATTGCGGCGAAGTCGATGGCAGGGACGATGAGGGTCCCGTCCATGTCGAAAACGACGCCTCGCAGGGGTCTTTTGGGGGGCGCCATCCTGGACATGGAGGCAAAGTTGGAGACGAAAGAGAAGGGTTTTTGAGGGAGTAAGAGAAATGATTTGGAGAGAAGTGATGGCATCAAGAGAAACGAAATAGATATTAAGGGCTGGGAATTCAGTGGAGTGAGTGTTTGTGAGTGCACTGAATATTCTCTGGAATTTAGTAAAGCAATTGATATTTGATGCCAGTGTTTTGTGATTGTGGATGAAATTGTTGGAAGGCTACCCGACAAACCAAAGACATAATTTATTCATTTTCTTTGAAAGATTAATTATTTAATTTAATTTTTATTATTTAACTTTTAAAGAAATTTTTTTTTTTTTTTAAGCATATCACTCGTGTCTGTAGATTAAGTGGCCATGGATAGAGATGGCAAAAATCCTCTCCAAATTGGTAGCGCTCTGATATGTTTAAAATGGTTCTAGGGTCGGGTTAAACGTTTTTAATTCTGTTTGTAACCGGAAATGGTAACCCTAATATCCCAACCCATTCCGTTGTGACCCGCTATTTACATTAATATTAAAAATATAAATAGAAAAATAAAATTTTAATATCTTATCTCCTTATCTAATTATTTATACTTAAAATTTTCATGTTAATTAGTCAATTTAGTAACTTAAATTTTTTTCTTTGCTACAAATAAACCATACTTAAGTAGTATCGAAAATATTGAATGGATTTTTAAATTGAATGTTCTATATTTTTTTATATATATATTGCTACTGTGGTAAGAAGTTAATGAATATATATCATTTAGGTTATTTTGGTGTTTGTATTTTATATTTGAATTAAGGTTTACTAGTATTGTATGGTTGATTGAATTACGTGTTGTAAGGTTTATTGAACTTAAATATCGTGTAACTTGTGTTCTATTAAATAGTGAAATTTTTTTAATTAGTGATTTAAACTTTTTTTTTCTAAAAAAATATAAAATGAAATGAGTTAGTTCAAGTCGGATATGGATCATTCCGTCCTAAATGATTTTGGGTTTACAGTAGAATTTGAAAACCCATATGGGGCATAGGTCAGGTATAAAGCATCCTACCTAAAATGGGTTTTGAGTTTGAAGCATATTGATCCGATACTGATTTAATCCGTTATCATCCTTAATCGTGGATAGTGCAATTTCCCTCCCAGCACCAGATGGGATACTCTCTCGTAAGTAATTTTTGGGGTCGCACTTCTAGTTGTTATTATAATACATTAATTTTAACTTATTGTTAACGAGAGGTTATTGGAAGAAATTAATGTTTTAAAACTTTTTAAACCTTTAATTTGTATGAACTGTTAGATTAGAATTTAATAACTAATTTTTATTTAGGGAATTTAGCAAAATTGCCCAAACAGTAATCAATAATTGCAAAACTACCCAGGGTTCACTAATTTTTGCAACCGCTACCCAAAGACTTTGTTTGGACAAATTTGCCCTTACTTTCACATTTTACCCAGACTCCACGTTTTCACTTTACAGTTTTTGACTTGCTTGTTTTTATTGCTGTTCATCTCAACTGCTGTTCATCGCCTGTTCGTCTTCTGCATTTGTGTTCTCTGCTGCTGTTTGTCTTCTTCGTTTGTCTTCTTCGTTTCGTTTGTGTTTGCAGGTTCAGCGAGTCGCGTTATTCTTCGAGCACAGCAAGGAAATCGTCTTCTTCTGTTCTTGTTCAAAGTAAGGAAAAATTTCTTCTTTTAATTATTTGTTTACAAATTTGTGTTTTGGGCATCGGGTCACGTCTGGGCGATGATTTTGTTTCATCGGGTCACTGTGTCTAAGTGGTCCGATGAAACAAAACCATCGGCCAGCTGAGACCCGATGATTTGTTCATCGGGTCACAGCAACGAAATCGTCTCCTTCTTCCGTGGTAACATTCGACACCGATTGAAATCGTCTCCTCCTTCTGATTTTTTGTCTAGAGGTTTGTGTTTTGGGCATCGGGCCACGGGTGGCCGATGGTTTTGCTTCGTCGGGCCAGTACCTCAGTGGCCCGACGAAAGTAAAACATCGGGTTGCGGTGGCCCGATGACATTTAATCATCGGGTCACGGCTGGACGATGGTTTTGTCTGATCGGCCTGATGAAACAAAACCGTCGGCCAGCCGTGGCCCGATGATTAAATGTCATCGGGCTACCGCGACCCGATGTTTTACTTTCGTCGGGCCACAGTGGCCCGATGAAACAAAACCGTCGGGTCGCAGTGGCCCGATGACATTTAATCATCGGGCCACGGCTGGCCGACGGTTTTCTTTCATCAGGCCGATCAGACTAAACCATCGGCCAGCCTGCAAGCATCACCATGAAACAAAACCAGATGAAATCAAAGTATCGGGCCACTGCGACCCGATGAAATTAAATCATCGGGCCGACATGATTTGATGAAATAAAATTTATATTTGTATTGTTTAGTATGTTGATGAATTCGAATTTTTTTTTTTATGCAGGCTAATATTCAATGGCAAGTGAGAAGTTAGTTGAGACGATGAAAATTAAGGAAAATTTTTTTTTCCATGCCAAGATGACAACATATTCTAAATGGGGTTGCATCGGGCTGCTGAAGAGTAAACTCACGGAACGTCAACAACAACAAATAAAAGCAACGTGATTTGGCCATTTCTTAGATGTTAATGAAATGTGCTTCACGGGTCAGTTTTGTCATCACATCTTGTTGCGGGAGTGCCATGTGGACAATACTGAAAATGAAATGTGGTTTTTGATTGGCCGGAATAGAATACGGTTCAGTGCAAACGAGTTTTGCCTCGTCAGCGGTCTACGTTTTGGGGATACAGTCGTCCCTACTGTACAGGAAGATGAGATGTGTAGAATTTGGCAGAAATATTTTAAGGGAGCCAAAAAGGTGACTGGAACAAAATTGCAAACTTTGTTCGAACGTATGGAGGAAGAACATGATGCTGATGATGACATGATTAAAGTAGCTTTGTTGCTGATCTTGGAGATAACATTGCTTGGAAAGGACCTGAGGACGAAGGTCGAATATTGGGCAATGAAGTTGGTTGATAACTTAGAAGAATTCAATCGGTTCCCATAGGGTTCATTTGTCTATTCCAGGACATTCAACTCTTTCTCGACCTGTTGCAAAGGTCGAGATAAGAAGTTTATGGAGAAGGCTAAAAAGGATCCGAGCCATACAGCAGAGAAGATCAACCTGTATGGATTTGTCTATGCTTTTCAGGTAATTTTAAGTGTTTAACTTTTTTTACCCTTAACCTCTTTAAAACTCTTATTGAAACATGGTTTTGTTTTATTTGGTAGGTGTGGGCAATTGAAGCGATTCCGCTGTACTCAATCAAGAAGTATGCTACCAGGGTGTCTCGTACAGCCCCTCGTATTCTGAACTGGGAAGTGAAAACGAGTCCTGGATATGAGGCTTTGAGAAATGAGATTTTCAGTAGGCGAAAGGTATGAACTACATTGAAAGACTTCTGTTAGGTATATAAATTGTTATTATAACACTACGTGGGCTGTTTTTTTTTTTTTTTTGGTTAGATTTCAACGTTTTAAACTTTGAAACCAACAGAGGAAGAACTGAAGTTGTCCTATTTTATGGGGTTGGATACGGGTGCCATCTCAAATGATCCGTCTGCCCCATATATAGAGATGGGTGATCAGGAAGATGACGAGTACCGTCATGACACTCATAGTGATGATGTTGCTGAAGAAGAGCAACCACAACCGAAATATAAGCAAGCTGAAATACAAGAAGAGCGGCCTATTGGACGGAGGCCATCGGTATGTTGCCAATATTGTCCCTTAATTGTATTGTTCATTAAATATTATGTAAATGTTAATTTAACTTTTTCTTGGACATTATGCTAGGACTTAGAAGATTTGAATAGAAAATTGGATGGCCTCCACACAGAAGTAGCCTGTCTGAAGACTTCTATGACCGCAATGAATGATAAAGTTGACAAATGGTTTGCAACCCTACAAACAGAACTTGATGAGATGCGGAAAGGAGTTGAGAAATTGATTGAAGTTTTCTGCAAGACAGGAGGGAGTGATGAAAAATTTGCAGCTGGAACTGAGGTGCCACAGGTAATTTATTTTTTATTTAATCACGTCGACATTTGTCATTTCCTTTTCGACATTGTATTAACCGTATACTGTTCTATTAACTGCATCAGAGTGACGACATCTTTGATACAACCTACAATGTGGACGAGGAAAAAAATCTCAGAAATGATGAAGCAAAGGAGGAGGGTCTTGAACCCGATCAATGCATGCAGCTTACTATTTACCATCCTCCCTCTCCCTTGGCGCATATCGCGAGTGCCACAGGTAGTCAGAGTGTCGAAGCTCTTGAAAAAAAAGTATTCGGCGTAAGATATGGTATGAGGAAAAAAAAAGCGTTCTGCATTCGTATGTAGCCCGTACATTGACCCGACTAGGCCAAAGAAGCAAAAGACACGGTCCTCCCATCCAATTAAGTTCGAGCCGTTAAAACCGGTTCATAAGGAAGTAAAGTCGGAGTACGAGGCTTTCAAAAAAAATAGCAAAGCTAGGTAAGCATACATAATTTAAGTGCATAACCTATTTTCAGACTTCTTTTTTTGGTGTGATGTTTTAATCTATATTCCTCTGAATATTATACCGTATATGCAGGTGCTACGTTGGGGCACCACTGGATGCGACCTCCGAATTTTTCAAGACGTTTGAGAGTGCGACCGACTGGTTGGATAGCTTGGTTAGTAAATAACAGAAATTTTTTTGTTACTTTCATGCTAATGTCATTAACTTGCATTGTTCCTTATGATGAGTTCTCAATGGCAATTTTTTTTCCATGAACTAACCACAAAACAGCACCTTGAGGCTTATTTGGCAGTACTACGGAGGCGCCAGCTTTCGCATCCGACCATTTTTTCCCAAAATTACAACTTGATTGACCCAACATTCTTTGTAAGTTGTAATTGAAATATAAATTATTTAATAAACTTTCCATGACTTAATTATAAAGAATATACTGATTTTTTAAATTTTTGCAGACAACCCTTCAACACATGTGGAAAAAACTTCCGAAGAACAAGGATGAAACCATACCAGAGGAGGCATACGATCCCCTTACATTTCCTTGGGAGGATTTTTACCTTGGTTATGTTCGCGGAGAACGACCCGAAGGGTCTCGTCCATGGTGGGAGATCGATAATGTAAGTGTAATCATGCATCTATTTTACAGTACAATATCTTTATAAGTTAAATGCTAATTATGTGTTCAATGTAGTTGTTGATGCCTGTGAATGTGGATGGTTATCATTGGATGTTGGCGGCTGTCAATCTTGTTGAAAGAAAAGTACGGATCTATGATTCTTTATGTAAGGAAACTGATCCGTCTTTTCGGGAGCAATATGTCGCCCCGCTAGCACTTCTTCTGCCGTCCCTTATGTATCAAGAAGGCTATTTTGAACACAAGGGGAGACAAGTACAGGTCACTCCATTTACATGCAAAATACTAGGTCCCGATACTGTTCCACAACAACGGGGGGCGTAAGTGAAATTGAACTCAATATTTTTAAATTGATTGTTATTATAATTGATTCAATAATTGACAGTGCTATTATATTGAAATTATTGCAATGGTCACTGTGGTGCATTTACCCTTGTGTTTGCTGAATACATTGTTGCACACAGACAGAAGTTTGATTTCAATGCAAAGCAAATCGAAGCCCTGAGGAAGAAAATGTCCATCGACATATTTGCAAACTCTGCAAGGCTAGAAGATTCAGATTCAGAATGAACTGTACATTTTTTTAAATTTTCATTTATGTGAATATTATTGGTTTTTGGGAATGATTGTAAATTTTGGTTATTGGAATATTATTGGTTATTGGGAAATTATTGGTTGTAGGTATATCATTGGTTATTGAAAATTATTGGTTGTAGGTATATCATTGGTTATTGGAAATTATTGTACAATTTTTCTTTGATTTTTTAAACGTTAATTTTTACGCTTTGATAAAATGATTGGAAAAGTCGCATCGAGCGGAAGGATGCGCAAATGATTGAACATTGTGCTATGAAGTGTATACACGTTGAGGTTAATGCATTGATTTCGTAAATCAGGTTTTGGGTTGTTAGAAAAACAGAGGAAACTCTGGCAAAAATTTCATAAGTTATTTGATTACAAACTCTTAAAAAAACCAAAATAAAACTCTTAATTGTATACAACAAAACAGCTAACTAAAATTGTACAATAATAAAACTTTTCAAATGCATACATACAACAAAACATTGATTTCAAAATAATACAATAATGTGTTCCAAGTTGTACAATAATGTGAATTATATTGTTTATTTCCTGCAATTCTCCGAATCAAAATGCAATTAAATACAACAAAACAGAATATCATAAATAAATCAACATCATATCTTGCATATCCTCATCACCCGGATGGTTCAGCTACTTTAGGATTCTTGCATGTTTGGCTGTTGTGGCCGTGGCGCCAACAATTTCTACACCTTCTGCGTACAACCTCTTCTCCAATCGAAGGTATACGTTGTTTCTTTGGTCGACCTGGTGGCCGTCGGGCAACTGGTGGAAGAACAATTGTATTTGCAACGTCCGCTGGGACCAACCAGTCACCTTGATGGCCTATTGGATGAATCTCACCACTGTATGCTGAAAGCAGATAAGCAGTCGAGTAGTAGGGTGAGGTGAATGTTGTGTAATGCAATCCTCTATATTTTATGGCAGCTAAAGCATGTGCACATGGAATCTGATCAAGATCGAATTCCCTACAACTGCATGTACGGTTTTCTAAATCAACAATGCCATTATGTTTTCCATCGTGCACCTCAAACTGGTACAATGCAATTGGGGACACCTTCATATGTTGCGCAGATTCATCACTAACCCCAATAAGTGCCTCAACCCTTTCTGTCAACTGCGTATCGTAAGAAGCAACCACTATACGCCGATCATGAAACCAACGTTGCATCATATCTCGAATACGGTCAATCATAGCAACAATGGGTAACACTCGAAAATCTTTCACTGCATTATTCATCGACTCAGCAATATTAGTAGTCATAATGTTGTACCTTTTTCTCGGACAAAATGCTCGGGACCACCTCTCTTCTCCAGCATCAACGACATACTGATGAGCTCCAACACTAATGCTGGACAACTGTAGCATGTAAAATGAGTGATCATTAACTCTGTAGGCCTTGGCTGCCTTCCGAAATGGTATGGAAAGATCTTTGTTCTTATAAATGGAAATCATATTTCGTTCTAAATGCATGAAACAAGCACCGTGGTATGCATTTGGAAAAACCGTTGCAATAGCTTTGACAATACTGTTTTTCCTATCAGATACAAAAACAAGATCTTCAACATCTCCAATGGTATCATGCAGACGAGATAGAAACCAACTCCATGAAGCATCATTCTCGGAATCCGCAACACCAAATGCCAAAGGAAATATTTGGTCGTTCCCGTCCTGACATACAGCGACAAACAAAATGCCCCCATATGAACCCTTCAGAAACGTGGCATCAATTGCAATAACCGGTCTAATGGCAGCATTGAAACCATCTATGTACGCTTTAATGGAGAAGAACAGATACATGAACCTATTTTCATCATCAGTCTTAATGTTCGTGATCGTCCCTGGGTTTGTTTCCTCTAACATGTGACAATAATAAGGTAACATACTGAAAGAAACTTCAAATGATCCGTGTACCTCCTCCATAGCAATATGTTTAGCCCGATATCCTTTGTGGTAATTTACTGTAATGCCCAATTCATTTTGGATATCTCTTATAATTTGCTTTGGTCTGTAGATACGACCATCACGAAATTTCTCCTTGATATGTTGGCCAATAAACTGTGCACTAGCCTTTCTATTCCATGAAAACCTTTTCTCCATTGAGCAACTGTGTTTGTCGTCAAATCTGGTAATCCGAAAAAAATCAGTGTTTGTAACCTTGAATGCATGTAGCCGCCATTTGCATTCTCCAACAGCACAACGTACCTCAAAACGTGAAGTATCAGACTTCCACACTTTCAAATTGAAACGATTTGCAGTAGCGTACCTTCTTAGTTGGGAGTGCAACTCTTTCTTACTGTCAAAGACTTCCCCATTTGCAATCAGAATCGGCATAGCTCTCGAAACTACTTCAACATCATTAATTGAACACATTACAGACGTGACTCGAACCAACCCTTCATTACTGTTTCCAGCACCCTGAACATCTTCGGACTTCTCATTATCTCTGGCTTCGTTACTGAAATCATCAACAACTTGAAATTCTTCTTCAACCGTAGCATCATTTAAATTTGGTGTGTAGCCTTCCCGAATGTAGTTACTTCCCTTCGATGAAGGAAATTGAAGATTGATGGGATGGTGTTGTTGATTAGATGACTCTGGAAAACATTGCTGCTGCAATTGTCGGTCACTATGGCCAATCTCAGACACGGTTATACAAACTAAAGGGTCAACATTCTTTTGACGTAATAATATTACAACATCATCATCATCACTTATCTCAACAGGCATGCTTGGGCGGATGGTATGAGCAACCGTCTTTATAATGACTCGAAAGCACTTTCTGTCAATCCCAGTGACGGCATACACTTTATCTAATACTTGAGCATAAGTTGCTTCTCTTGGAAATAACACCCATTTTGATCTCTGGCCATCATACCAATAAATCCCTTGTTCACATACCCAATGTCCATCCCAGTTGATTATCAACTGCACATCATCCATGCTCCTTCCTGCATTCAAATAAAAAATATAAATAAAACATTGATTCAATTAAAGTATCAAAACTCCCAGCCTGGCATGAACAAAAATCATCGGGCCAAGGCCATCGGGCCGACATGATAAAACCATCGGGCCAAGGCCATCGGGCCGACATTATGAAACAATTGGGCCAAGGCCATCGGGCCGACATGATAAAACCATCGGGCCAAGGCCATCGGGCCGACATGATAAAACCATCGGGCCAAGGCCATCGGGCCGACATGATAAAACCATCGGGCCAAAGCCATCAGGCCGACATGATAAAACCATCGGGCCAAGGCACATGATAAAACCATCGGGCCAAGGCCATCGGGCCGACATGATAAAACTATCGGGCCAAGGCCATCGGGCCGACATGTGAAAATACATGATGAAAGAAAACCATCGGGCCAAGGCCATCGGGCCGCTATATGAAAATACATTATGAAAGAAAACCATCGGGGTAAGGCCATCGGGCCACCATATGAAAATACATTATAAAAGAAAACCATCGGGGCAAGGCCATCGGGCCGACATGATAAAACCATCGGGCCAAAGCCATCGGGCCGACATGATAAAACCATCGGGCCAAGGCCATCGGGCCGACATGATAAAACCATCGGGCCGCCATGATAAAACCATCGGGCCAAGGCCATCGGGCCGACATGATAAAACCATCGGGCCAAGGCCATCGAGCCGCCATGTGAAAATACATGATGAAAAAAACCATCGGGTCAAGGCCATCGGGCCGCCATATGAAAATACATTATGAAAGAAAACCATCGGGCCAAGGCCATCGGGCCGCCATGTGAAAATACACGATGAAACAAAACCATCGGGCCAAGGCCATCGGGCCGCCATGTGAAAATACATGATGAAACAAAACCATCGGGCCAATGCCATCGGGTCGCCATGTCAAAATACATGATAAAAACCATCGGGCCAAGGCCATTGGGCCGACATGATAAAACCATCGGGCCAAAAACAATGAAAAAACATGAAGAAAAACCATCGGGCCAAACGCATCGGGCCAAAACCATCGGGTCGGCATGATGAAAAAATTTTTTTATAAAAATTCGTTCTTCATTTTTTTTTATGGAGGATTAACAAATGTGAAATGCCTACAACTGATTCAAAACCCATAAAGGTCTGCATTTACTAAAAAAAAAAAGTTTAACACTAACCTTGGAATTTTTGATGGAGAATAAGACTTTGTGAGATGGATCGATGGTTTATTTGCAAGAGATAACTTGAGAATTTCTTGGCTTAGGTTGGGTAAGAGATTTATGGAGAAGAGAAGAGAGGAAAAATAAGAAAATGTGAAGAAGAGAAGAGAAGAAGCGACGACGAGAGAACCGGCTGAGGTGAAGAAGTTGTCTAGATGAAGAAGAAGAAGAAGACAGTGCAGTGGTCAAATGTAAAAGTAAGGGCAATTTTGTCCAAAAAATGGCTTTGGGTAGATGTTGCAAAAATTAGTGGAGCTTGGGTAGTGTTGCAACTGTTAGTGGAGCTTGGGCAATTTTGCTAAATTCCCTTTTATTTATGTAACAACATAAATCATGTATAGTGGGAATGGTATGACTCCTTGTAATTATAATAAATAAAGATATTTATATTTTCTCCCCTGACGATTTAGTCAACAATACTTTACCCCCTCAAGTTTTAAAAATAGTTATTCCCCTCACCGGAATTAATTTTTCATCTAAAAAGTAATATGATAATAAAAAAAGGTAAAAAAACTTAATTACTTTTGAAGCATATTTACATATCATTTAATGCTTCAAGGGTAATTAAGTATTTTTACTTACTTTTTGGATGAAAAGTTAACTCCAAAGGGGAAAATAACTATTTCTAAAACGTGAAGGGGTAAAGTATCGTTAATCAAATCGTTAGGGAAGAAAATAGGAATGAATATCCCAAATAAATATATGCGACAATAAGTAGAAAGGAATTTTGTTGGTATTAACCAAGTTCGATTCTATAAATTATAAAATTAGTGTTAAATGAGATTATTAAAAATTTCTAAATTATGTTCTCGCATGCATAATTTGATGGTAACCATACATCTTTCCAAGTTTAAATCCCCCTTCCCCTAAATAAATTTTTTTTTCTAAATTCTAAATTCTATTCTTTTTAAAAGCAACTATTTAATCTTTTAATTTAATAAGTATGACCCTTACCATATTGCCCAAATATCCTTGACATGGGTGTTCTTTTTTTTTTAGTTAATTTGGAACTAGAAGATTGTATATTAAAAATGGGTCGATCTTTAGGATTTTTTTCTTTTTACAAAAAAATTCCTGTAATTTAATTTAATTTTTTTGACATGTCTGTAATTTAATTAGATTTAGTATTTTCTATTATTTTTTGTTTTCCACGAGGTGTTCAGACCAGTTTGCGCACACCACGATTAATTTTCGTACGGGCTTATGTCTCGGCCTGGTCATAAATATTTTTAGTGGGATTTGAACTCCAACTTTACCGGTAAAGCTTGCCCATGTGAAGTCCAGTTTACAAAATGAGCCACACCTTGTGGTTTTTATGTAGATTTTAGAAAGTTTGTATTATATTTTGAGTGTTTTATTATGTTTGATGCATCAATATATTGCATCATATGGACGCCCACACATAATCTGGCGGCATTTGGTGTATTTATTTTAATATATTAAAATATATATATATATATATATATATATATATATAAACAATTAATTTAATTGGTATTTTATTTTAAATTAAATAACGTCTAATTCTATTGAGGTTTACTCAATTGCAGACAAAGTCAACTTTTAGATTTATTTATAAAGACCTCTCCGTCAACTATAGTCAAACTTAATATGCATAAGAGTATTTTTATCTTTTCATACTTTTTAAATTTTATTTTATTAAATAAAAATGAAATTTTTTTTAAAAAAATCTAATTCCTTCCTCTATGGAATGATGAATAGTTAGGATTTATTTTAAAAAAATATATTTTTTAAAATAATAATAATTTTTTAATCATTTTCTCTTAATTTTTTTTAAAAAATAAAAAATTATTTTCTCCAAAATTTTTTGAAAAGATTTAAAAAATAATTTTTTTAATGGTTCTCCATCATTCGTTGAGGAACCAAGTTCCTTTTGGGTTCGTTGCACAAACCCAAATTTGGATTTGTCATACAAACCCAAATCTGGATTCGTCTGGTTCGTTCGATGAACCCAATTGGTTCAAACCAGGTGAATCCAGGGTGGATCATCCACCGTGGATTTCCACCTTTCTCCCTCCAACTCTTTTTTTTTTAAATAAAAAAAATTTATATCCCCACCATCCATTTAAATATGGACGATAGAGATCTGAAGTTTAATTTTTTATAATAATTTTATTTTTTAAAAAAACTAAAAAATCTCTACTATCCATCTCACCTAATCTAAACTTATTTTTTTTTATTTAATAAATATTAATAATTTTAAATATTATTTTAAAGGTATTTTGATCTTTTTAACAGTAAATCTGGTCAACCGTTAAATTTAACTAACGATAGGTGACGTCTTTATTAATAAATATAAAAGTAGATTCCGCTTGTAAATAAATAAATCTCAAAAGGTCCGAGTGTTATTTACTTTTTATTTTATTTTCGGATTTTTTTAGTGCAGAAAACATTATTAAGTAATTTTAAATAAAATTGATGGCTAGTATATTACCCTAATTCTTCTTTGTGACTTGAATTTTGTAACAATCTTGACCAGGCAGTTTCTGAAAGCATGGCTGCCAATTCACCACCACTCTTCTCTGAGCCGTCTAAGAAGAAAAAACCAAACAAGAGAAAGCGAAGCCACCGTGACCAACATCAACAACTCGAAAAGCTCGACTCACTCCGATGGAACGCCTCTCTCTCTGCTGACGACGACCACGACCCTTTCTCTCTCCTCGCCGGCTCCACCGAACTCGACGGAGGTTCCATTTTTTACTTTACTTCTTTCTCTTTCTTGTCGCATTGCTCTTCGGCTTATTGGAGTCAAGTTTTTATTTTTTCTGTGTTTCGTTGTTGGAGACAAGAGAACAGCTAAGCACATACTTGGAAGTTTGGGTTTTTTTTTTTTTTAGTATTAGTTAATTCTCATTGAGGCAAATTTTAACATTATAGTATATATGCTTGACAATTTGTTGTAGAAAAAAGATGTTTTTGGTGTTAAATAAAAGCATGTTGTTTTTATTATGTTTACTAGAAATCATGTGCTGGAAATTATGTTTTTCTTGGAAGTAAATGTAGTGCTGGGGGCTTTATAGGGTTTAAGCTTGATCTTAGTTCGTGTTTGTTAATTTTGGTGAATGCAGGTTTTCTTTCTCTTGAAGAGATCGATGAAGCTGATTATGGTTTACAAATTCCGAAACCTGAGAACGGAAAGCCAGAGAAGAAATCGAAATTGAAAAAACAGAAGCATGGTGATGATAATGAGGATGTTGGTGATGGAGTTGAAGATGAAAGTGGAGAGATAATGGAGGAAGAGAAGGATGCGAAGAATGAGAAGAAAAAAAAGAAGAAAAAAAAGAAGGCTATGAAGACTCAGAAAAAAGACGAACCTGTGGCTGGTTAGTGTTTTATGCTACTCATTTTGTACTCTGAGTATTAAGACCAGTACGATTCGCTTCCTATTGGGCATGTTAAGATTTCCCATCTTCTTCTTTTTTTTAATTATTTTTTGGGTTCAATCTAAAACCTAGTTTTACACAAGTTGATTTCTGCATATGCTACTGGGATGATAAGTTCACAAGATCCAGAAATTTGTCATAGTAACTTTTGATATATTTACATTATGATGTCAGAAAATTTATGGATATGTTTTTGAACTAAACTCAAAATATGGATTTTTATATATACTGTCATTTTACAATTAGGTTTCTGTCAGCTTTCTCAAGTGATTGGTCGTTCTACATGATTATGGTTTTAAGTAATTGGAGAGAGAGATGGATAACTAAAATTTGAAAGGGGTCTAGCTTGCCATTCATATATTGCTCTTTGGTTGGGTGAATCTCTGGTCTGCTTTTTCTTCGACTTCATTGTTGATATTTTTTGAAGTTCGGAATTTAGTATATTTGAACAAATGTGAGACTAAAAGATGTCCATTATTAATTGTGTGACTGTGATTGTAGTTAGCAATGGCCAGGATGATGTTGATGAAGCTGAAATTCCCCCTGAGTACATTGCATGGAATGAGTTGAGACTTCATCCTCTGCTTATGAGATCGATATGCAAGCTTGGGTTTAAGGAACCAACCCCAATTCAGAAAGCATGTATTCCCGCAGCAGCTCATCAAGGGAAGGTTCGTTTTTCTTTAACAAGCTGGGGCACGACTGATGTTGGCTTTGGTTTGATACGCTTGCTAACCTGTGTACATAACAGGATGTAATTGGTGCTGCGGAAACAGGGTCTGGGAAAACACTTGCTTTTGGTTTGCCCATTTTGCAACGTCTTCTGGAAGAAAGAGAAAAGGCTGTGAAGATGCTTGGAGAGAACGAAGAGGAAAAGCAAAAATATGCTCCAAATGGACTTTTAAGGGCTCTTATCATCACCCCTACGAGGGAATTGGCACTTCAGGTACACATAGTTCTTTTATTCGTTGTGTCTGTTAATTTGATCTTTAAAGTGCTTAAGTATTGGAATGTAAATATTGATTGTTTAGTTTTCTCTATTGCAACCTAAATATATACCGTTGCCAATTAGCTCTTATTAATATTTTTTATGGCAAGTACATTACTGAATGTGAGAACTTAAGTCTTATTGTAGCTAGTTCTGATCCAGAGATTTTTTAATACTTTTAACTAGTTGCTAACGGAATAGTCCTGATGACATGGCTGATTGATCTTGGACCAAGTTGGCATTTCATTTTTTGAATATCTGAACTGGCTTTCAATTGATCTGTTTATCTCTGTGGCAATCTTTTTTACCCAGGTCACTGATCATTTGAAGGTAGTAGCTAAGGATATCAACATTAGGGTGGTTCCTATTGTTGGTGGGATGTCAACAGAGAAGCAGGAGCGACTTTTAAAAGCAAGGCCTGAGATTATTGTTGGAACTCCTGGGAGGTTATGGGAACTTATGTCAGGAGGAGAACAACATCTTGTTGAGGTTAGTATTGACGCATATCATATCTTAAACGTATTCTGCACTTTTCTTGACTTATTGATCACAGGCATGATTTAACTATAATTTTTCTTTTGCAGTTACATACTCTGTCCTTCTTTGTGCTGGATGAGGCCGACCGAATGATTGAAAATGGACATTTTCGAGAGTTGCAGTCAATAATTGACATGCTTCCAATGACCAATGGTTCTATAGAAGGGCAATCTCAACAGACGCAGAATTGTGTGACAGTTTCTAGCTTGCAGCGAAAAAAAAGACAAACACTTGTTTTTTCTGCAACTTTAGCACTCTCCGCTGATTTTCGTAAGAAGTTAAAGCATGGTGCAATAAAATCAAAGCATTCAACAATTGATGGGTTAAATTCCATAGAAACTCTTTCAGAGCGGGCAGGAATGAGAGCTAATGTCGCCATTGTTGATTTGACGAATGCTTTAGTTCTTGCCAAAAAGATTGAAGAATCATTTATTGAGTACGTATTTTTCCAACTGTTGTTTAGCATCAGAACCTCTTCCTTACAATATGCTAATTCATCTTACAATTTTAATTTATCTTACGTCATGATGTTTGGATATGCATTTTCCTTCCCCTAAGCAAATGGAACATTTTGATATGGATGTATGGAACTCCAGTGCCCAATTGTTCATCATAACTTAGTAACATTCTGTACTTTTGCTTTACAATTTCTGTTGCCTCAAAATATGCTTGGTTATTTGAGTCATAATCTGTTTGCTTTGCATTTAAAATATTTTCCACTCTCCTTTTACCTTGAAATGCTTTATGCTTTGGTTGTACATCCATCTTCGGTTTCCTGCTTAGATATGTTCATTTAAATGACTGACAAAGCCCTTTTAAGAACAAGTAACAAAGTATAAGAAGAATTGAACAAATAAGAAAATAAGCTTTAAGATAGACAAAGAGGTGGATGCAGAAATAGAACATCTAGGGGAGTTGGGAGAAGCAAAAGCAGATCATGAAAAAATAGGGCAGATAGAGCGAGATAGAACCAGTTAATAAGAGCTATAACATATATGATACAAGTACTAGTGTCCTTAAAAGTTTATAGACCTCACAAAAGTAGATATATAGTACATTCAAAGTTATATAAAGAAACCTGCTAGTAGATGCAAACCAGTAGTTGCATCATCTTCTTGATACTGCATCAATCATTAGACTGTCTAACGATTCCCGAACTGTAATGTTGACCAAGGACTATATTCTGTACAATCTAACCAATACTAATGTCCCATTTATCATCACTAATTCCCATCCTGATAAACATGGCTGCCAAAATTATGCTCAGTTTCTACATTCCACCACACCCTGTTAAAAGTCAATTGCCTTTTAGGCTTCACATGAATATATAATCATTTTAGGTTTCTAGTATTCTTCATTTTTATAGGTAAGTTTTCCTTAGTTCTGAGTGCAATGACTCCTCCAATACCTCATACTTAAATCATGATTGGCTGCAGATGCAAGGAAGAAGACAAAGATGCCTACTTGTATTATATTTTGAGTGTTCATGGACAAGGCCGCACAATAGTTTTCTGTACATCAATTGCAGCTTTGCGCCATATTTCTTCGCTTTTGCGCATTCTTGGCATCAATGTTTGGACGCTTCATGCTCAGATGCAGCAGCGAGCTCGTTTGAAGGTTTTCTTTTTAATGTAGTAATGGTGTTGTTGTCTCTGAATGCTTTTGTATAACTGATGTTTACTATTGCATTCATATATTTTTTCTATTTATCAAAAGTTGTGTGTTTCCTCAAAAGATTATTTAGCTGTTATGGCGTCTCAGATTCTCTTGGGGAAATTTATTTCACATCTACGAGCCATGATAGTCCATAAATTTTATCTCTATTGTGATAGACGCAACTGCCAATCATAGAAAACAGGAAAGAAAAAACCAGACAAAATTTTAGAAGATCAATCTGATTCCTCAACTGTAAACATCTTGCTGTAGCTAATTCATTTGAATTGCCACTCTGTAAAGTTTAGCTACACAAAAGGCACCGTGCACATCCAAAGAAAATTACATCCTTTAGAAGTTACTAGGTGTTACTCTCAGAAAAGTTCCTACCATAACTCTATGGTTGCTTCTCATTCACCTAGCAATTAAGTTATTCAGTTGTGCAACTGTTAATAATGAGTAGAAATATATATTTTGTCCATATTATGTTTCAGGAAGGAAGCTTGACAGAAAAGTCGTTGTATCATTGACTGAATCATCTTGTGACCTTTAATTCTTTCTGTTGTTGTATACCAATATCTCTTTCTCTTTTAAATCTCACCTTCCCTATCCTGTTTAATGTAGGCAATTGATCGTTTTCGTGCAAACGAACATGGAATACTTGTTGCTACGGATGTTGCAGCAAGAGGTCTCGATATTCCTGATGTTCGAACTGTTGTTCACTATCAGCTTCCACATTCGGCTGAGGTAATTCAAATGTGGGATTCTTTTTACTGTGTTTTTGTTGAACAATTGCCTTTTTTAATCGCATTACATATCTCTTGTGTTAGGTTTATGTTCATAGGAGTGGAAGAACTGCTAGAGCATCTGCTGATGGGTGCAGTATTGCTATAATCTCACCAAATGATACATCAAAATTTGCCTCTTTGTGCAAATCATTTTCTAAGGTAGTTCCCCTGAAAGAAAATGTGATCGTCCTTTCAAGTTAAATGCATGATTGACATGTAGTATGCTTTTATGCTTTTCTTATATCATCAAATTAGAATGTGGAAAGGTCTTAGGACTTGAAAATACAATTTAATTGAATACAGTAAAGTAACATTTCCTATTTAATGCTTATATCTATTTAAGCCTTTAATTGTAAACTTGCGTGCATTGTTGTTGCCTCTGCTTTATATACAGGAAAGTTTTCAGCGATTTCCTCTAGATAACTCATACATGCCAGAGGTCATGAAACGATTGTCTCTTGCACGTCAAATAGATAAGATCTTGCGGAAGGACTCCCAGGTATACCTTTAAACTGCTTTGTTATGTTTTTTGTATTTTCTGATGTATGCTCTTAAGTTATTAGTCAGCAGTATAGATGGTGCCCATGGCCTGGCCTTGTGCAAGCTTTATGGCTTGAAAATTTTGAATTTTAGGATGGATTAGAACATATGATAAACCAGTCCATGTATTAGTGGCTGTGCATCAGTGATCTGGTGACCCGGGTTATACTGATTCCAGACAAAAGTATAGTCAATATAAGTGTTCATGTATATTTCTTCATGCTTTTCATAGCTTTCTTCTTTGTTTTAGGAAAAAAAAAAGGAAAGAAAGAAAACTTGAGTTTTTAAGTTTCATACAAATTTTACATGTTCTTTCCTTTACTTCTAAACTATTTCAGTTTGTGATTTGGCATTTGAATCTTAACCTGTCTGCTGACAAGTTCCTATTGTTAATCCGCAGAAGTTTTATTGTTCTCTACCCATTAATTTTCTTTATCATTAATTACTTTAATTACAGTTTGATTTCTTGCTTTGCTGCATTTCATTCATTCTTCAATTTGTAATTCTGTTTTCATTTTTTTCTTTTTTCCCTTCTTTCCAGGACAAGGCAAATAAAAGCTGGTTTGAACGAAATGCTGAAGCAGTGGAACTAATTATAGAGAATTATGACAGTGAGGAGGATAGAGTTAAAAAACATAAGCAAAAGAAAGCCAGCTCGACGCAATTAAAGAAATTGCAACAGGTCATCTCTCGCTATTTATTAATTGACTTCTTAAACCTTAATTACCTTTCATTAGTTGACATTTTCATACAATCTGATCAATGGAAGTATGGTTAGTTCATTTACTTACATAATGTTTTCTGACTTTCTCCTTGAATTTATTTCTGCAGGAGCTTAATATGAGTCTCTCACGTCCGTTGCAGCCAAAAACATTTTCACGTAATTATTTGGCAGGGGTAACTATTTTCAAACTTCTTTGGTTATTTAGATACCCTTTCCTTGCGAATGTAGTGATTCTGGCTAAGGATATTATTTTTATGAATTCGGTGCTTCAAAAATAGTGTAATTGGATATATGTTGTTCCTTTGAATGAAGATGAGAGTGGGATGATATAAATATTGGTTCCATCTCTATTTGTCCATGTTTAGGTTCCTATGCAACTGGGATGCATGTGCCTATTCATATAGAGTGCTGTAATTACAAATAAGTAATGAAAGCTATCATAAAATGAAAATGACAGTTAAATGTGGAATCTGAATCGTGTAACTTTGACCATCTTGCTAGTTACGCTTAAGATATTTTACCCTACATGAGCAACCTCCAATGGTGCATTAGTGAGATCAAAATTGCAGTTTCATCTTTGGTATTGATATTTTAATAAATGAAGCTGCTCTTCCTCTTTAAGTTTGCTTTCCAGAGCTCTTTAGCTTGAAAATCTGACTGTCAAGTGCCACCTGCTTGCAGCAGGCTCTTATCTGCTTCTTACGGCTTTGAATATAGGAGATTCATGATCACTTCAGTGTCTTAAATTACTTGGTCTTTCTTTTAGAAACATGTTCAAATTTTGATATTGCTTGTATCATTTTTCATTTTATTTGAGATCCTGAAAGTTTTGCACAAGCAGCCCCTTTCTTTGGAGGAACTTGTGTTTATATTAGACAACTTATTGTTTTTAGTAACTTAGTGATCCTACTGAGTTATATATCTTTGATCCTTTTTGTCCATCTATGCAAAAATGACCAAATATGGGTTCTTACTATGGTGTATGTAAAACTTTTCCCTTGAAAACTTGCAAATTCTTCAGTACAGTGATTGCAATGTTTTATAACAATTTTATCTTCCAGGCTGGTGTTTCACCTCTCCTGCAACATCAGTTGGAAGAATTAGCAAGACAAAAACTGCCTGACGGCGAGACTTGTGGAGATAACCAAAGAAGGAAGCTAGTGATTATTGGTCAAGATTGTGTGGAACCACTACAGGCACTCCGAAGTGCTGGCCATGAGGTATATCTTCTTTCTTTTCAGCTCGAACTCATGCCTAGGCGAAAAGAATATCTAAGTTTATAATCTTTCTTTTCGTCGCTCGAGTTTTGATCACAATCTTTGTTCCCTCTTCCTTACAGGTACACTTGGATGTAAAAGAGATGGCAGAAAAACGAAGAAATCTGGAAAATTTGAGAAGAAAGAGAAAAGAAGAGAAAAAACGTATTTCTTTGTTCTTTTTTTTTATTATTATTGTCTTGATACTGGAGCGTACTTTTCTTTTGAAAAATTTTCCCTCCTATTTTCATCTGGGCACGTGATAACAATTCTTATCTCATTTTCTCTTATTACAGGTTTCCGCGATCAGCGAAGAAATCAAAAAAAGAAACTAAAAGGACTTATTGAGTAAGAAGTCTCTTTAAAGATCCTTTTCTTTTTTCTTTTTTTTTTTACTATTATTTTTATATTTTTACATGTTGTATGTCAGCAGTAGAAGAGAAAAAATATATATAGAACTTGAAAGTAATGGTTCGTACTACACGAGTCTTCTTTTTTAATCAAGACTCATGTTTTAAATTTTTATTTGTTTATTAAATTATCAAATTTTTACTACTTGTGGAGGGATGTGCATGTCATTTTCCAATATGAGTATTGAGGTTTCTCTCATTCTCAGGTTTAATTTGTTTGGTAGACTGAATTCAATATCATGCCTTCAAAACAATTAATAACAGATTGATTTCACTAATTTTTTTAAAATATTACCTCAATGGTACAGGTACGAGTGTTATATCACTTGGTCAATTTCGTTTCGTCAAATTGGAATTATAACGATAATAGTTTGGTCGGAGTAATTGCAAATATAAGTATTAAAATATAATGTAGGGTATAATTTAACTTGACAAATTTTTTAAGCATTTGGAAACAGTTTTATACATAGATGTGACATAATATTTTAACATTAAACAGTGTTACAAAACGTTTGAATTTAGTTTTAATTGATATTTCAAAAAATTGATCGTAACACTGAAACTGAAAGAGTCGCTTAGATTACTACTTAATGCAATGATACGTGTGCACTTCATTATTTAATAATAAAAAAATTACAATTGAAATTATTGATTTGGCAGTTATTTATGTTGTGTAATTATTTAAATAAATAATTGATTCGATTGGTTTTCTTCATTGTCAACCAAATGATAAAGAGTAATTTTTATAAAGAAAAATTGTTTGTGCATTTTGAGATTCAAATTGGTGAAAGAAAATAATGAACTGAATAAAGAATATACATTTACATCATATACAGAATATTCTGAATAAAGAATATACATATATATCAGATACAGAATATTCATCAGGAATGTCAACAGTTGACTATTTGAATGGCTTTAAATTAATTACGTAATTAATATAAATTAAGTCTGATTTGTCTCTTCTAGGGTTCGGAAATATCAAAACACTTATTGTGACGAACGGATTTCGTCATAGCATATGTATATGGGAATCTAAGAGTTTATGATAATACCCAAAATTATTTTTTAAAAATAATTAAATATATTTAAATTAATTACTATATATATATATATACGATCCGAATGTATTATTTACATTATATATTATATTACATCATACATGTACGTGTGTTCAGATGGATCCCCGTTTCTAAGACACCTGCATCGTGCACTACGTTTATAGTTGACTTTATTAGCTATATTTATATATAATACAATCTTTCAAAACAGAATTTTGAATGACCACGATTCTTTTTATATTATAATTGAATTTTATAATATTTTTGTTTGTCTGACTTTGACCCAATCTAATCTAAACCTTATTTTGCGTCCAATGTACGGAATACCAGAAATTATCAATTAATTTAATATTAATTAATTAATTTGAACGTCATTACCTGTTTACCTACTCTCTTAATTAATTAGAAGAATTATTATTATTATTATTATTTATTTTATCTATAGATTATACAGTAACCTAGTTAGTTCAATGGTGAGTGATATTTTTTATTATTTAAGATTTGGGACAAAATTTGACATGTACAATATATGATGATGTGTGAACGCTTTTTTGACAACGAATGGATAAATTATAATGTAAGAATATTTATTCTTATAAATTATGAAGGGAAGAGAATTTCGGACACATAATTTCGAAGCTCAAAAAACTTTTCTTCTGCTTACCAAAAATAAAGACCACAGAAGTGCGTTTGCTTTTAAAACTCTTTATCTTTTTATATGTCTTTCCATGAACACTTTTTTCTAAAAGATAATGGGTGCATAACAATACAAAATGTTTTGTTTGGTGAGGACTCAATAATTAATGGGTCGAATTAGTAATAATAAAAGAAAAAGAAATAAAATTTTCTCGAGAGTTTTTTGGAAAACAAAAGGAAAATATACATAAATATGACAGGAATTGATTGTGTTTCACCCAAATACGTGGGTGGAGATGATATTGATAATAAGTGAAGAAGACTTTAATTATACATACACTAATTAAACCAATAATGTTTGAAGCTATGATTGATGTTTTATGTTGGTTGTATATGACAAAAGTCCAGGGCTGATATTTAATCAAATTGTAGATAAGAGATTTAACGTGAAAATAAACTATCACCACAGGATTTTCAAGAGATTTAACGTGAAAATATATATATATATATATATATATATATATATATATATATATATACTCTCTGCTTCACTCATATTTTTTTAATATTTATTTTATTATCTGTCAAAATTTAAATAGTTTGTTATACATACTAATTGGTGTACCGAATTTACTTAAGATTTTCTCGGTGGTATGATGACCAGCCAATGTAATCTACCTCCTCGTATATTTGATATAGGGATGATTCCATCCAATCTATTTACAGACGGAATTAACCTATTTAAAAACTAATAACTAACTATATTGCCGTTAGTATTGATTATTAAAAATGATCGATGACCGTTTTAAAAATATAAAAAGATTAAAATATTTATAATTAAAAAAATTAAAATAAAAAAATATCTAAGTAGATGGTGGAAATTTATTCAAATAAAATATAAATTAAAAATTAAAAAAACACTTGATATTCTATTTGGACGGTGGAGATTAAAATAATAAGGAAGAAAAAAAAAATCCATAGAGGACCTCCATGGGAGGTGAGGAAGGAGAGGCTTAGCCTTTCCTAGTTCGCTGATCTCCATGGATCTCCATTAATAGCCTTTTCCTAGCATTTACATTATTAATTTGACTATAGATAAATTGTGTTAACATCAAATATTAGTTTGATTATTGTCACTTTATATCATATATAATCAATTAATAATGCAAGATTTTTATGATGATAAAAATGTAAAATTTAAATTGTAGCAGTATATATATATATATATATATATATATATATATATAATACTGGTATACATGAATCATAAAAATTGATTAGTAGCAATTGTCAGTATTTTCTTCACGATTACTTTGTAATTACTTACGTATACAAATTCATTAGAGGGTTATGTTAATATGTGTCTTTAAAATATATGTAATAAATTTTAAATTTTAAATGAAAAATTATATCTATTCTTCTAAAATATTAATTCATAATTTCTTAAAGAATAAGTATAATACTTTTATTTACTTTTCCAATAGTAACACCGATCTTGAGATCACGTGTTAATATTATTTTCTTTATTAATTATTTTTAGTTTTTCTTTTTCTTTTTTTTGTTTAAATGAGGATGCCCATATTTTCATTTAATGTGGATCAAGTTGTGCAACTTTTAGTACACAACTAGATAAGAAAATATGTGAACGGTGGGTAGTTGATAATTTTTCCAAGTTTACCTATAAATTGTAAACACCTTTAATAGCTGTTGAATACCATGAAAATTTTTGGATACGAAATTCCATATATTCATTATGTTAGAAAAAGCACATCTCTAACTGTTTTTTTTCTTATTCTCTAATAATTTAGAACTACTTTTCGGTCTACAGTTAATTTTTTTTTAAAAAAAATATTACGGTCAAGTAAACGTTTCGAATCAATTTATGTATACCTCATACTAATATATCTCACCTATTTAATTAAATATAGACCATTCACACCGAAACTAAGAAATTCATAAAGAAATTTCTTATGAACTGAACGTATGGTTGGTGGGTCGAACTCGTATTAATTGTATTTTTGGCATGATGATAAAGTGATAATAAAAAAGTGGAGTAATTTAAAAAATAGATAAAATAAAATGGTCCAACTTTGACTAGTATGCAACCGCGGATTGCATATAACTTTTTCCGAGAAACCGGAAACCGGCTAATTTAATAATATTTTTAATTGTTTACTAAAATTTTCAAAAACACTGTACCAATTACATTTCCATTTTCTTCGTATCTTCTTTATTGTTTGCTCAATTGCTCCCCAATTTCTTTATATTCTCACTTCACTCATAACAATCTAATTTAATATTCAATTTTACATATAATCAATTAATCATTAATTTTACTATTGTATAGTTTCAAAAACATTATTATATAATAATATATACTATATTGTATTCATTGATTTAAAATAAATATATAATTTTTAAACATAAAAAATATAAATTTTTATTTTTTTAAAAAATATTTTTATATATACATTCGTAGTTCAAATGGTTAATACATATATTTTATATCTTAATAGTTAAGGTTTAAGTTCCATTATTTATATTTATCGACACGTGAAACTAGTTTTATACTCTTATTATGGGAGTAAACGTCTTCCGTTATGGTAGTAGATATTCGGATCACGTATTTAATACTTGATTTTGACAAGTCCCGACAGTTATTAATGTTGTAATTGTATACTCTTAAAAAAATAAAAAATTCTCATTTTATTATGAGATATTCCAATTACAACCCTCAATTTTTAATTAATTAAATACAAGAATCTATTGAATATACATAATTTTGGATACCTGCCAGGTTGGATACCCGTTGGAGAATCTATTGAATTTACCAAAACAAAAGGCTCTTAAAAGAGAAAAAAAAAATATTTGGTATCTTCCAATCTGACGTCATAAATAAGATTCCTCTGGCAAGTCAAATCCCGAAACTACCCCTAGCCCATAAACGAAAAATAGTCAATTTTGTTATTACAAAAAAGAGAAGACGAAAAGTCTGAAGGGTATTGCTGCTATTACTCTTGATATTCTATCTCCTATATATTAGGATCCAAATTACACAGTCTCCTGCAATAACACACACTATTTGTTTTCTGCTTTGTGTATTCGTTGAGTTTCAGTCATCATGTCTACGTGCTCGGCGGACCTGGCAAGCTTACTGGGGCCCAACACCACCAACGCCGCCGACTACATATGTAACAAGTTCACCGACGCTGCGTTCGCGGTGGACTCCACCTACCTCCTCTTCTCCGCCTACTTGGTGTTCTCCATGCAGCTCGGCTTCGCCATGCTTTGCGCCGGATCCGTCCGTGCCAAGAACACCATGAACATCATGCTCACCAACGTCCTCGACGCCGCTGCCGGCGGTCTCTTCTACTACCTCTTCGGCTTCGCCTTCGCTTTCGGCGGCCCCTCCAACGGCTTCATCGGCCGCCACAACTTTGCTCTCGATTCCATTCCCTCCTCGTCCTTCGACTACAGTAACTTCCTCTACCAGTGGGCTTTCGCCATCGCCGCAGCCGGCATCACCAGCGGCTCCATCGCCGAGAGAACCCAGTTCGTCGCTTACTTAATCTACTCCGCTTTCTTGACTGGCTTCGTTTATCCGGTCGTGTCTCACTGGTTCTGGTCCGCTGACGGCTGGGCCAGTGCTTTTAACAGCAACGATCTCTTGTTCGGATCCGGTGTCATCGACTTTGCCGGGTCGGGCGTAGTCCACATGGTGGGTGGCATCGCTGGTCTATGGGGTGCGTTTATTGAAGGACCAAGAATCGGCCGGTTCGACCATTCAGGCCGGCCTATAGCTCTTCGTGGACACAGCGCCTCTCTCGTCGTTCTCGGCACTTTCATGCTCTGGTTCGGATGGTACGGATTCAACCCTGGTTCGTTCAACAAAATCTCAGCCGCCTACGTTTCAGGAAACTACTACGGTCAGTGGAGTGCAATCGGTCGAACAGCGGTGACCACTACTCTAGCAGGCTGTACCGCCGCTCTAACTACCCTTTTCGGCAAGAGAATTCTTTCCGGTCACTGGAACGTGACCGACGTCTGCAACGGCCTGCTCGGTGGGTTCGCGGCAATCACAGCCGGCTGCTCGGTGGTGGAGCCCTGGGCCGCTATAATATGCGGGTTTGTGGCTGCGCTTGTCTTGATCGGGTGCAACAAGCTCGCCGAGAAGGTCAAGCTAGACGACCCGCTCGAAGCCGCGCAGCTGCATGGCGGGTGCGGCGCGTGGGGGATCATTTTCACTGCTCTGTTTGCAACCAAGAAGTATGTGAATGAAGTGTATGGTAGTGATAATCGGCCATACGGGTTGTTCATGGGTGGCGGTGGAAAGCTTTTGGCTGCTCATGTGATCCAGATTTTGGTCATTATCGGGTGGGTGAGTGTCACAATGGGTACTTTGTTTTATATCCTCCACAAGCTTAAGCTTTTGAGAATATCGGTCGAGGACGAGATGGCGGGTATGGATTTGACCCGGCACGGTGGGTTCGCCTATATTTACCATGACGATGATGACACACAAAAGAATGGAATTCAGCTGAGGAGAATTGAACCCTCTTCTCTGTCGGTTTAGAAATTATTATTGTAATTTTTTATATTATCTTTGAAAACTCTATGTATAGAGATGGTTGGTGGGTTGGTAGTTGGATGGTTCATGTAGGGAGAAAAATGAAGACTAGGACCTTAATTGTCTGTGTTTCTATTTTTAATTCACATGTTGAAGAATTAAAAATTTACTTGTTGAAACTTCTATTGGTTTTTTGATTATTTGAAAGGTATAGTGAGGTTTTTGTTCTTTTGGAAAATAGTTGAATCCAAGTTGGAATGTAATGGCAATGATTTTGCTTCCATTTGGGTTGTGGCTTCCAAAATGTTGTGGACTGTTTCGTTTGTTTTCGAAAATAAAAACCAAAGGAAAAGTTTGTTTTGACGGAAGTGTAAAAATCTTGGATTTATTCATTTATTGAATTCTGACTGCTAGTGTGGTGGCCACTACTGTTATGGCCCCAAAAAAGGGTGGAATTTTTTTGATGCTATTACGATGGAAATGGTAAACCCATTCAATTGTGGTGGATTCTGTATTTTATTTATAAATATACAATTTAAAAATGGGTCAATTATTGTTCATTTATGTGTTTTAAGTCCGCGGACCAAAACAGTTGTACTAATTGTTTATATTTTAGGAATACAATTCTAAAAGTCTTTGAAGTTTGATTGGAAAAATAATAATAATAATAAGAGCAAATTGCATGGACCCTCTAAAGTTTTATCAATTACAAATAAAGTCAATTTAATTATTTATTAATAAATACCTCCCTTACTCTTACTAAAATTTGGTCAAATATAACAGTTGATCAGAGGAGTTCTTTGTATAAAAACTGAAGAGTTGGCTAAAAGTTGACTCCCCTACTCTTAGTTTGGTTCTTGTTGTTTTAGACGTTCACAATGTTTTATCTTTGATTCTTGACACTAGCATTGTATTTGTGCCTTGATTAACTAATTAGGTTGTTCATATTTTATCTAAGTTTGTTAGAGAATTGCCATGTTGTTGGCTAGCTTCTCGTTTTTTTAGTTTGCTATTGATGTTCCTTTCCTCAAAAAATAAAAAATAAAGATCACATATTGTATCCCAATTTATGATTTATTAATTGATAAATGAAACACATTAATGATGATTTAATTCACTTATCACATATCTTGTCATGTAAGTCTAATTATTATGTTATAGGTTGGAATAAAGGTGAGATGATTTAATTCAACATATCGTATGAGTCCAATTGTCACATTATAGTTTTTAATCAAATGTTATTCAATTGCATCAAATAGTGGGATTAAGATGGGATGTCTAATACTGTTAAGAAAAAACATATGATTTAAGTAAAAAACTTATATCGTTGATGGGCTTTGGTATATAATAGTTGAATTTTGAACCATATGGAAAATTTCATAAAAATTTCATATAATTATACAAAAATGAGGTTTTTTTTAATAATATTATTATTTTTGTCAAATCTTAAAAGAATTTTGAATTCTCTCTTTAATTTATGATTTTTTTTTTAAAAAAAAAACATAACCATGAACATTTGTTTTAATTATTAAAACTTATTAAATATTAGAAGAAAAGAAAAACAATTATATGTGTAGATTAATAATATTAAGCTCCATTGTAAGCCTGCCATATGCCAAGTTTAAATATCACCTTTATTGAGAATTGTATTAGTTTATGTTATCTAGTTTTGCATATACATATTAAACTTGAAATCATTGTTTTGTTTAGACAGTCAATAAAATGTTGCAAGTTTTTTGTTTATTTCTTCCATTTGAGAGCCTTGATTGGTTTTTTTTTTTTTGTTCTTGTTCAATGTAATGATGTGGTAGCACATGATTAGGAAAGTAATTAATTAGGAGATTAATTTATTAGTGTAGGGAAAATCGGGTATATTTTCCCTATCCGAAGTAGTTACTATTCCCAAATACCAGTGAATAGAACTCCAAACAAACCCGACAAAATAATATTGAAAGAAACCGAAGCAGATAATAAACAAAAATATACAAAAGCAAAAAAAATAAAGAACACCAGAAATTTACGAGGTTCGGTACAAATGTTACCTACGTCCTCGGGCGCCGCTGACCACTTCCACTATCTTCAAAATTGAATGAACTCCAAATTACAACTTGGGCAAGATTGAGCTTAGCAATCACCCTTACAATAGAGAGGAAGAAATACAAATATTTTGGATGTTTTAAAGGTGAAAGGGGAAGGCTTATTTATAGCCTTACAAAGCCAACCCACCATGGTTTCTTAATCCATGTGGGATTCTCACAAAGACACTAAGGAGCCATATATATAACAAATCTCCACCTTGGCGACTTAGTGATTTTCAAACTATTTCTTCGATCTCCAGATCAGCGACGCCGGTGCCAACTCAAATATGCAAGATGTTAATCAAGCTCAAACAATGTTTGAACTTGATCGCTGTCACCACCTTGGTCATCATATCTGCGGGATTCTCTGCAGTGTGGATCTTCTGAATTTGCACTCCACCTTCTTCGATAATCTCTCGCACAAAATGATAACGAACGTCGATGTGCTTTGTACGTGCATGATAGACTTGGTTCTTTGCTAAGTGAATAGCACTTTGATTGTCACAATACACCTTGATGTGCTTCTGACCAATTCCCAAATCTTCAAGCAAACCTTGTAACCAAATAGCTTCCTTTACAGCCTCTGTGACTGCCATATACTCTGCCTCTGTAGTAGACAAAGCAACCGTAGACTGCAAGGTAGACTTCCAACTGACTGGCGCTCTAGCGAGAGTGAGTACATAACCAGTAGTTGACCGACGCTTGTCTAAATCTCCCGCGTAGTCAGAATCACAATATCCAATAGCACCTTGACCAACTATATCATCCCGCTCAAATACTAAACCAACATCTACAGTATTTTGAATGTACCGTAGAATCCATTTCACAGCTAGCCAATGTCCTTTACCAGGATCATGCATGTATCTGCTCACAGCTCCAACTGCATGTGAAATGTCAGGCCTCGTACACACCATTGCATACATCAAGCTACCAACCGCATTAGCATACGGAACTTTTGCCATGTATTCTCGTTCTTCATCATTCTTAGGAGATAATTGAGCACTAACCTTGAAATGAGGAGCAAGTGGAGTGCTTACAGGTTTTGTCTGTTTGTTCATACCAAAACGTTGTAGCACCTTCTTCAAATATTAACTCTGTGTCAAACAAAGTTTGCTTTTCTTCATGTCTCTGTTTATCTCCATGCCGAGAATCTTCTTGGCTTCTCCCAGATCTTTCATCTCGAACTCCTGATGCAATTGAGCCTTTAACCTCTCAATCTCTACTTGGCTCTTTGATGCAATCAACATATCATCAACATACAATAGGAGATAGATGAAAGAATCATCTTGTAGCTTACGAAAATACACACAATGATCATGTGTGCTTTTGGTGTACTTTTGCTGCAGCATAAACTGATCAAATCATTTGTACCACTGCCTCGGAGATTGCTTCAATCCATACAACGATTTGTTCAGCTTGCAAACCCAATTCTCTTTACCAGCAACCTCGAAACCTTCAGGTTGAGACATATAAATTTCCTCCTCCAAGTTACCGTGTAAAAACGCGGTCTTCACATCCAGTTGAACTAGTTCCAAATTCAATTGTGCTACCAAGGCCAACAAAATTCTAATGGAGGAATGTTTCACAATTGGAGAAAATACCTCATTATAGTCAATTCCCTCCTTCTGAGCGTAGCCCTTAGCTACCAACCTTGCCTTGTAGCGAACACCATCTTTGTTAGGAAATCCTTCTTTCTTTGCATAGACCCATTTGCATCCAATTGCCTTCTTGCCTTTAGGTAGTTTTGCCAATTGCCACGTACTATTCTTCTGAATAGATTTCATCTCTTCATCCATGGCTTTCTTCCATTTTTCAACTTCAAAACTTCTGATCGCTTCTTTATATGTGGAAGGAACATCATCATCTACAATCGAAAGTGCATAGGCCACCGTATTTTTGAACTGAGTAGGTAAGTTTTCCATATCCTGGTATCGAGCAGGGATCTTGACATTCTGTCGTCGTGGCCTATCAACTGCAATACTTTCTTGTTGCTGTAGAGGTTCTTGGGTTAAAACCTCTTCTTCTTCTGATTCGTCTTCTGCCAACGGAGAATCAACTTCTGTTTTACTTCCATCAACTGGTTCAATGATTCTACTTTCAAACTCCACCTGCTTCGGAGTTTGCTCCACATGCTGCGAAGTTCCATCGGTCTTCTCAGTTACCTTGCTCAATATGGCAGATTCATCAAAGGTAACATCCCTGCTGATGACTAACTTTCTTGTTTCAGGACACCACAAACGATATCCCTTAGAACCAGATGCGATCCCCATAAAAGTAGCTTTCTTGGCTCTTGGATCCAACTTCGATTCCGTAACATGGTAGTATGCAGCGGAACCAAACACATGTAAGGAATCATAGTCAGTTGCAGGTTTTCCAGACCATACCTCCGTAGGTGTTTTGCCTTCAAGTGCAGACGATGGTAGACGGTTGATGAGATGACACGCATACGTCACAGCCTCACCCCAAAACTGCTTGCCCAACCCAGCATTGGACAACATACACCGAACCTTCTCCAGCAAAGTTCGGTTCATACATTCTGCAACTCCGTTCTGTTGTGGTGTTTTTCTAACCGAAAAGTGTCGCACAATGCCTTCATCTTCACAAACTCTCATAAATGGGTCATTTGTGTACTCAGTCCCATTATCAGACCTCAGTCGCTTGATCTTTCTACCGGTTTGAGTCTCAATCATCTTTTTCCACTTGAGAAAAATTTCTAGCACTTCGTTCTTCTGCTTCATGAGATACACCCAAACTCTTCTTGAGAAGTCGTCGACAAATGTGACATAATAATGTTTGCCACTCATAGAAGGAGTCCTTGTTGGTCCCCATACATTAGTATGAACATAATCCAAGATACCTTTCGTATTATGGAGTGCGGTGCCAAAGCTCACTCTTTTCTGCTTCCCCAAAACACAATGCTCACAGAAATCCAACTTGCCGGTTCTTGCACCTTTCAATAAGCCTTGCTTCACCAGTATTTGCAAAGCCTTTTCACCAACATGTCCCAAACGCATATGCCACAGCTTGGTAATTTTTGAATCTTTCTCCTCTTCAGAGACTGCTGCTGCTGTTGTCCCAATAACTGTACTACCAAGGTAGTAGTACAAGCTATTCTTCCGAACGCCTTTCATTGCCACAAGTGCTCCAGAAGTAACTTTCAATATCCCATTCTGCATAGTCACGGTAAAGCCTTTAGATTCTAAGACTCCCAAAGAGATGAGATTCTTCTTCATATCTGGAACATAACGAACGTCCGTCAGAACTCTGGTTGAGCCATCTTGATTCCTCAGTCGAATTGTACCAATTCCCAAAATTTTTCATGGACTATCGTTGCCCATGAAAACATCTCCACCATTTAGTTCTTCAAGGGTAGAGAACCACTCCCTATTAGGAGTCATGTGGAAGGTACATGCTGAATCCAAAATTCAATCATCAGGATGGGATGCTGTTGATGATCCAACCAGTGCAAAATCTGAATCGTCACTGCTTTCGGCTACACATGCACCAGACGATACAACTTTTCCTTTCTTCTGCAGCTTCGGACAGTCCTTCTTCCAATGGCCTTTTTCGTGACAAAAGGCACATTCATCTTTACCAAGTCTTCCTTTTGAGTGAGATCTTCCTCTCCTTCCTTTTTGTTGTTTTTGTGAACGCCCTCTTACTGTCAGTGCCTCTGCTGCTTTATTCCTGCTTTCTTTTTTATCTTTCTTTCTAATTTCATGGCTATACAAGGCAGTGCAGACTTCATCAAAGGACACTTTATCCTTCCCAATGAGTAAGCTTGTAATAAGGTGATCGAACTCATCAGGAAGGGAGGCTAACAACATTGAAGCCAAATCTTCATCCTTGAAGGTTTCATCCAAATTTAACAAATCTGCTACTAACTGATTGAAAGCAGTAATGTGGTCGTTTATCGTGGTACCAGGAAGGTAATCAAATCGGAATAATTTCTTCTTCAAATAGAGGCGATTCTGGTCGCTCTTCTTCATGAACTTGTTCTCCAACGCCTTCCACAACTTACTTGCAGATGTCTCCTTTATGAACGTATACTTCTGTTCCCTTGAGAGACACGAACGAATTGTACCACATGCTAAGCGGTTGATATTTTTCCACTCAGTTTCATCTGCTCCTTCTGGTTTCTCTTCTTCAATGGCGATGTCTAGACCTTGCTGAAAGAGAGCATTTAGAACTTCGCCTTGCCACATACCGAAATGGCCGGTTCCATCAAACTTTTCTACCTCAAACTTCATTTTCATTACAGATGCCCTGCCCAGTATAGATGACGTGGATGGCTGGGAGGATGACTGACCTTTGAATGAGGTAGACTTTTCTTCCGCCATTTCTTTAAGCTGCTAAACTCAAAAAACTGCAACAGTACTATATTTATGAACAGTACCCGTATACTGAAATAGTGTATGTAGTCGTGAATAGTGCACCAGGTAACGTCCCAGGAAAGAGAGGTGGGTCACAACGGACACTCTTAAGTACCAAGTCTTTCCTTAGCCAGACCTTGCCTAGACATGCACTTTCCACACCACCACACTGACTTCCAGCAACCACCAAGTCAGCAAACTCAAGAACAATTCTTTTCTAATGTAGAAGATCAGACAATACTGCAACCACAGAGCATACTAAGAATTTTCTAGAGAATTTGACACTTTTAGCAGCTTAAAATACAACCGTGGCTCTGATACCAATTGTTGGGAAATCGGGTATATTTTCCATATCCGAAGTAGTTACTATTCATAAATACCAGTGAATAGAACTCCAAACAAACCCGACAAAATAATATTGAAAGAAACCGAAACAGATAATAAACAAAAATATACAAAAGCAAAAAAATAAAGAACACCAGAAATTTACGAGGTTTGGTACAAATGCTACCTACGTCCTCGAGCGCCGCTGACCACTTCCACTATCTTCAAAATTGGATGAACTCCAAATTACAACTTGGGCAAGATTGAGCTTAGCAATCACCCTTACAATAGAGAGGAAGAAATACAAATATTTTGGATGTTTTAAAGGTGAAAGGGGAAGGCTTATTTATAGCCTTACAAAGCCAACCCACCATGGTTTCTTAATCCATGTGGGATTCTCACAAAGACACTAAGGAGCCATATATATAACAATTAGTACTGTTAAAAGTGATTTTCTCAATTTTGGTGGATCAAGAAGAAACATCAGGTTGATGTTATTTTCAAGTGCAGAATTGCATCAGCCTGTCTACTCAAGCTCACTAGCTAGTGACTTAATTTTGCTATCAACAGCAACACCAGTATTCATCCAATCGCGATCTTCAGTTCAAAATGCCCTCCTTATAAGTTTTGAAGGTGTTTTTTTTTTAATATATTTATTTATTTATTATGCGTACTCACTTACTTTTTATTTCTATAATAAGCAATACACCATGAAAAATGTTAATTCCTTGAAGAAATTATTTGAAGACTTGAAGTGCATGAAGGACTGAAGAAGTAAGAAGCAAAATAGTTGCACCATCAAATGGACTAACTTCTTAGATTAAGATTTCGTTTTGTATGTAATTGACGTACAATATTTTCTTAGTGAACTCAGACCTTTGAACCCATTTGAATACCTTAGTTTGGTCATAAGTTCTGTTGTGATAGGATACTGTTTCTCTACAGTCTGCAGTTACAACAGTGGTGACACGGGTTTTCTTTGATGCGTGTCACTCATAGGTACTGTCCTCACTTGAGGGATTTTATTTCGCCTCCCTCACCTCTCGACCCATGACCTTAAATGTCTAAGGGTTATGAGGTGAGTACCAACTGAGTTACTAGATACTGTTTCTCTACAGTTTGCTGTCACAACAAGTTCTTTAGAATTTTTTTTAAGAGGGTACAATTATAACATTAATAATTGTCGGGACCTGTCGAGATTAATCACTAAATGCACTATCCGGATATCTATACCCATAACGGGAGACATCTACTCCCATAATAAGGAGAGAAAACTATCCATATATACTATAAATACACATTGTAAGAATTGAACACTTACCACTAACGTGAGAGAAATATATACTAACTATTTTATTATGAGTAAATGAGCAACTTCTCAAATATATATATATATATAGTAATGTGATTGAAACTCAAATTCACACATAGAGAGTTTATGATAACATTTTGAAATATTCGGATTCACTTCTTGAAATGTACACGAGGTCAAAGATATTGAGCCAATAACTTTAAAAACATCTAGAAAGTCATTGAATGCAAAAGAAGTCAAGAACCCAATTAAATCGTTCGATTTCAATACGTGTTAAGGGGGTAGTAGCATACAGAATACAGATTGCAACATGCTATTCCTCTTTTGTGATGAAATAAATCTTCTTTCCAATTCATTATTTTTGTGGTGGAAGAAAGAGCACATGTAATTAACTAGATTAATTTTTTTTAATCTAAAAAATTAATCTCTATTAAAATAAGAGAGAGAGAGAGAGAAAAAGTTAGGAGCATAAACAGAAAAAGTAAAGCAAAAGCACGCGACAGGACAGTGGTTTGGTTTACATCAATATCAAAGGAAGATTTAGAAAGTAAGACTTTGTAGACTTTTAAAAAAAACGAAACAAAAAAGTCTTCATTTCTATGCAGGCAGGCCGCCGTTCAAAGGTGGCCGTACATTAAGTATTGATTAAATTAGTCAAAGTCATGTGTTCACAACAGAGTGGCCCATCCAAAACCAGCTAGTAGTGTTCACATTTCACAATTAGAATGGCTATATTTTTCAGCCTTTATTAAAAGTAAATAATGACTATTTTTTCTTAATTTTTTTTTAAATTTATTAATAAAAATTTTTCTTTCCGTTAAAGTAGATTTTTTGATAATAACATTATGTTATATTTAATTAAATTTTATTAAAAATAAAAAATATATATATTAATAAATAATAAAATTAACTCTATTTATAATTAATAAAAATTTAAAAAAATCGATACAATTAGCTCTTTATTAAAAAAAAATAGAATTGTAAAAAAATAAAAATAAAAAAATAAAAAAAGTGTTTTTTAAAAGAATTATAATTACAAGATAAATAACTGTTAAAATTTGTCAATATCAATAATTAAAAGTGTAATTATGACATCTATTTTCATAATGAATAATATCTACTATTATAATAAAAAAATAAAATTATTTATAAATATTAATAAATATATAAAATAAAAATTAAATTTTTATTATTAAGATATATTAACTATTTAAATTATAAGGGAAAGTATAAATAGAGAATAAAAGATAAAAATTTCTCTGACACTATCATCATGAGTTTTGTGAATATCTTTTTGAATCAAAGTGGGTTTACTTTTAATTAATTCTTCACGTGTGTTATGATTAGTTTAAAAAGATTTTTTTTCACTTTAATTATTATTGAGTCCCAGAAACTATTTTTTTTTTCTTTTTCAAGTTTAATTTGGAATTAGAAACATACATACAACTTGAACTACCAATATTACTTCAATTAATGAAAAACTAATTGAAAGTGCTTTAACATCATAAAAGAACCTTTAACATAATTAATGTAAGACAGGATAATACCAATCTGAGTCATGACACATTAAATTTCTATCACAAGAGCCTGAAAAAAGGACGAATATTGTACGAAGAATAACCCCTAGCAAGTACCAAACTTTATCAAATTTTTTACTTCATTTTTTTGATCAAAGGCTGCCCAACCAGGCTTGGGGTCCGACCTAAATAGTATGATCGAACCCGACGGCTTGGGGCGCAGGTCGAGCTAAGAATTTGGGCCGTTCGGCCTGTTTTGCATGTTAATATAGTTGGGCTTGGGCCGAGGCCCAATTTGAGATCTCTAACACGAATCAAGCGTGCAAGCGCGACGACGATGATAAGAAGTGAAAATAACAAAGGAACCCCGAATTTGAGGGGCTCTCCATGGAGGTCCTTGCTACATCTCTTTCTGTCTCTTCTCATTTTACTATTTCTAATTTTAACAGAAGCCCCTACCTCTCTTTCAGGCCCGCCATTTCTCAGGTACTCTTTCTATTCTTCTTTTTTTCTTTTTTTTTTCTACTTTCTCATGTACACATATCAGCTACGAGTCTCTTGTAAACTTTTCCAATGATAGGGTCGTGTTAAAGTTAAGGTAATGATTTTATGTGTTTTGATCGATTGATTGTATTTGTTCTTCGGAATACGAATGCGTTTCTTATAAACAAGCATGTTTTAGTCGTCTCTATGTTTTACTGGCAATGCAGGTTGCTTCGTGCTTGGTTTAAACAAACGATTTTGATTGTCAACGCACTTAAATGTTTCATGTTCTCTCAATACCTTTGCATTTTTACAATCCGAATCCGAAATCGTTTGCATTACCATGTATCGGCTTATATTAGCTATATTCTTTACCAACTTCTCTTTCTGTGAAATAATGGTTCTTGTTTTATGATTGTTTTAATTACTTGTTGTATATCATGAATTCTCTACTGACTGTGACTTGCTCCTTGCTTGGGATATTTTTTCTTAAGAGCTCATTATTGCTGATGTTTTGATTGCGTAGTAAATGGCTGTATGTTAACTTCTCAGGCTTTTAAGTCAAGTTAGTTCAATTAGACGGTTGACTCTATCTAATTTGAACTAATTTTATTGTGAGGTAGATTGCTGTATGGATATGAAAATGTATACATTATTTTAGTGATAAAGAGGCCATATAAGTTTGTAAATGTGTCAAGACTTTGTGCTGGTGCAGGTGCAGCCATGGAAATCTCAGCATGCGAGGGTCTTAGGATCTCAGTTACAAGGTTTCTTGTTGTATATAAGGACAAGTGCCGTTAACAGGCATCGAAGTTGTAGTAATACCGATGGGGCTTATAAACACAAGCTCTTGCTTCGGCATGTACGCAGGTTGAGCAAGAGCTTTTTATCTCAGCGTGGATGGGTTTCTAAGAAACATACTAGCAGTCTTCATAAAGTGATTAATTTCTCGGAGAGACCCAAACAACTTGTCTCTGCCTTTTTTGTCCAGTTGGTTGTTGCTGTGTTGCTTGTTACATCAGCTTCTGTTGCTGTTAGCAAGTCTCCCTCTTGTAAGTGTAAATTTTATGTAATAGAGTACTCATGGAGAGCTGCAAGATAAGAAGCATTGGATCTTGTTTATTACTTTCCATCCTAATTCTTGATTTGATTGTTCAGGGGCCCTCAGCGAAAATAATCTCCTCTTCTTAGAGGCATGGAGAACAATTGACCGTGCATATGTTGACAAAGGTTTCAATGGACAAAGTTGGTTTCGGTACAGAGAAAATGCTCTACGGAATGAACCAATGAACACCCGAGAAGAGACATGTATGAATTCTCTTATTTGCAATCATTTATCTATGTTAGTATGCTGAGCCTTGTTTAAGTACTTGCGTTCACTTATCTTTGGTAGTTTTGCTGCACCTTCCTGAAGTAAAATAATGGCGTAACTGTAGTTGCAATGCGTTAATTTATTTTAAACTGATGACTTTCTCTGCTGATTTTTTTTTTCAATGGATGATTATAATGTTGTTACCTGATGATGCTTACTTCTTCCAACTATGACCTATGAGAGAAAATAACAGTACTATTTGCAATCATAACATAGGATGAATTTTTAGTTTTGAAAAATTACAAGTTTATGTTGAAGATAATAATATCTTCTTATCTTTCTGGTGACTGATTGTCTAAGTCCTAGTGGTTTACTTGCATGTAGACATGGCCATACGAAAGATGCTTGCGACATTGGATGATCCTTTCACTCGGTTTCTGGAGCCTGAAAAATTTAAGAGTTTGCGGGTATGAGGCTGTTTCATTTTACACCATAATCTGTTGCATTATAGATTGAATATCATGGAGGCCGCTATTATCAATCTATATTTACTGTAGTTTGCTTCAGAAGATTTAATGTTTATTTGGAACTTTATATCTCCCTTAAACGGTTAAACCTGTTAATATCTTCTTTGAAGGCAGTCTGGAACTCAAGGGGCTCTTACAGGTGTAGGCCTCTCAATAGGCTACCCTACAGGTTCTGATGGATCAGTTGCTGGACTTGTTGTTATCTCAGCCTCTCCAGGAGGTCCTGCAGATAGGGCTGGAATCTCATCTGGAGATATTATTCTGGCAATAGATGATACAACCACAGAAAGTATGGGAATATATGATGCTGCAGAAAAGTTGCAGTGAGTGTCTTACTTTATACGGCAAACTAGCCACCTCAGCCACATTTGTTAGATATAATGATTATGAAGAAATATTTATCTAGTAGCTCAGACAAATTACACTGAAGTGGAATTCCTTTGAGGCATTAGCCTTCATGCACTAGGAATTAAAAAACTTGGGGATGGTGATGCTTATATGTAGCATGGAACACTTCTGTATAATAGTTTGGCCACTTTGGATTTGATGGTCTCCTTTTCCTTTGATTCAGTTGCTATTTGCCTCTATTTTATTAGTGAGTTTTGAATAGTTAATCTAATGCGTTTTGTCTGGTGGTTCGCAAATCATTTGACTTCCCAATAGCTTCAGAGGAAGTAGTTTTTCATTTATTGTTTAGTGGCTGCACAGTTGGGAAGATCTTTGCTTTATGGGATGTCTTGAAATTCGGGTTATAGAGTCACTCTGCAATAGCAACTCCTGTGAGTCACACCCTGAAGAATACGTAAATCTAGAGCATAATAGTGTCCATGAATATATGTGTGGTCTGTATTAAAGGCATTGTTTGTGATGTTGGTAATTGACTGTTGAATACATAGAGTCATTTTATGATGATTACTATATGATTATCATAACAGTTACTGGAAATGTCTGGGTATTTAATTATTTTTGTAGTTTGTTTTTTTTGTAAACATCAATTTGAGAAGCTGTCAAGATCTTGATCCTTTTTGTATGTTTACATGTTTGTTTATTATGGCCAATTGTATCCCGTGCATTGTAGGGGACCTGAAGGAAGCTCAGTGGAATTGACTATCCGCAGTGGACCTGAAACAAAGCACCTAGCTTTGACGTAAGTTGACTGTTTTATTTTGCAATTTTGATAAGGGAAACATTGTTCCAATTTGTCAGGGTAAACAGTTTGCATATCTGTAAATAGGTCTCACAGTTTAAGTTTTGTACTTTGTTTATGTTTCATTTCAGGAACTCAAAAACCTTATGAGGGGATATTAATTTCACCATTATGTTTTTATTTGTGCTTTTGTTACCAGTTGTCATTTGATTGGCACAAAATCATCATTTTTCATTATATTCAAAAGATTTACGATTAACAACTTGCTGCTATCCAGGAGAGAGAAGGTGTCATTGAATCCAGTGAAGTCAAGACTATGTGAGGTTCCTGGTTCAGGGAAGGACTTGCCTAAGATTGGTTATATAAAACTAACATCGTTCAACCAAAATGCTTCTGGTAAGTCGAGATAGATGTTGTCATTAGTTTGGCACGATTTGTCAAGGTGTTATATCGCGGTGATAAATGAATCATTGAGTAATCTATTTTCCTTACAATGAAGTTGAGCTTTTCTGGTATATACATATGTTCAATAGTACATGGTCTGCATCCCCAGTCTGTGATGGGATATAATTTTTGATACAGTCAAGTTTCTTTGCAATTTTTATCACAAAAAATTAAGGGAATTTCTTTTGTTTATTGTTGAAGATGTTTTATTTATGGAATTTGATCCGTGAGAGGAAGCTTATCGTTATTTTTTTCTTTGAACTATTACAATTACTTTGGGTTTTCGGGGTGGAGACATGACTTAAATCCACAACCTCGGTGATGTAGCTATAAGGGACATACCATCAGGCAATCTCATCTCGTCTTATCATTATTTTTTTCTTAAGGATGTTTTGACCAATTAATTACTTGGCTAACCATTAATTGGAAGAATTTCATAGCGTGCTTTAAATGCAATCTCTTACAAGTTGTTTAAATCTTCATTACTTATACAATACTTCAATTCATGTCTCTCTTTCTGTGTGCTTCGCTGAGTGTGATTTTACATAGTTTATTCTATGATATTAACTTCTAGTTTACTGTATTTATTTTGATAATTTGTTCTTTCTGTAGGGGCTGTCAGGAAAGCAATTGATACTTTAAAGAGTAGTAGTGTTAATGCCTTTGTGTTGGACCTTCGAGATAATAGGTGATTAGCTTTTGACATGCTCTATTTTAAACTTGGCCCTTTGGCAGGCTTTCTGAAAGCTTAAATTTGCTGCAGTGGTGGCCTCTTCCCAGAAGGAATTGAGATTGCTAAAATTTGGTAAGTTAAACTGGATGATTAATGGTAAAAGATTTAAGATTAATTTACTTGCTTTTATTTTATATGGGTGCCTTATCATGTCAACTTGGCTGCATGGTGGTAATAAGATGAGTAGAATCATTTGCTGCAGGCTGCAGCATTAACTTGGTAAACTTTTAGTTATGGTGGAACTGTTTTTCATGTGTTTTCCAGTTAAATGCAACATTAATTTGGTAATTGCTATATTTTGATGCTTTTTTTCATAGTACACTGTGCACCAGATGTGAATATATATTGAGAATACCTTCAACATAAATTTTCTAAACTTTTATTGTGAGAACTATTGTTGATTTCTTGGTCTAACATCAAGGTTACTGCAACCTGAGAGATGCATATTTCCAATAATATCTCATTTAGCCCAACTATATATAACCCTATTTTCTTTTACAGATAACTCATCATATGAACTCACAAATTGGATGGATTTTTTCGTTAAAAAATTCCAAATCCATCCTTGTCCTCTTTTTGATGTAGTTTGATCAAAGATGAAATTGATGAGCATATTTTGGAAGTTTACCTGGGGTTTCAGCTAGGAAGGAATTCATTTCTCATGTCTTTCTAACTTCCGCAAAGAAAATATATCTGGGTCTTCCGAAAATGCACACCCGAAAAGGAAATTCTTTTTTTGAGACTAATGCTACTTTTAAAAATGAGAAACTAAATTGAATTTATTGTATTATATATCATATTAAGGGAAAAATTTGTGAAATAATAATATCCTTCAGCAACCAAAGTTACTAGGCTATGCAAGAGAAAGTCTGTTTCTGATATATAAACAATAAATGCTAGTTTTTTTCTCTGAATCCATTTTTCTAAACTAATGCTAGTTGTATAAACTCTTATTAAAATGTTTATTAGTATATTGCTAGAAATAGTGAAAGAAGTTTATGTTTCTGTCCTGTTTAGAGAGTGGGTTTTGATACTGATTAATAGTTTAATCCCTGATATGATCCGGTTTTTGTAGTCACTGAAGCAGGAAAATTTTAATCAAAAAGAGAAGAAGAGGTTAAATTCTTCTGTTTCTCCGGATTATTAAAACTCAGTTAGCAAATTTATTATTGGATATCTCATAGTAATCAGCACTGGATGTAGATAGCGGAAGATTGTCATTTAATAGTCTGTTGGATTGCATTTGGATCTTTGCGCTTCACTTTTTTGTCCTATACAATATTAATATTATTGTCTGAAGCACCAAAATTTCCAAATTTAAGCATTGGTCCTCCAAATTCCTTTATTTTGCATCCTATTATCTGCTTTAACTTGTGGCACAAATTGTAATATTTAGCTATTGACATTCAGGTTAGATAAAAGTGTGATCGTGTATATTTGTGATAGTCTTGGTGTTCGAGATATATATGACACAGATGGAAGCAGTGCAGTAGCAGCTTCAGAGCCCCTAGCTGTGTTGGTACGCTTTCCCATATATCATGGTTTTTAGAATTTGGTCTGAGATAATACTGGAGTTGAAGAGATTAATGTAGCAAATAGGGTCATTTGCTACAAATTTGGTTTTCAGAATTGTTGAAACTTTGGCATATTGTCTTTTTCATGTGAGGAAGAGCCTTCATGAAATGATAAATTAAACAACAAAGTCTCATTCTTTTGCATATTGCATAATCAATTGCTAATCTTCTTTCTGGTGTTGTCGGTCGCCATTGTTATCATCTCTTTTCCTCTCCCTCTTCCCTGTGTCTGTGGGAAACTTAACTCAGTGAATTTCATTGTCAAATGATGATGTAAAACCGCTGATACATCTCTTCTGAGGTTATGTCAGGTCAACAAGGGAACTGCAAGTGCCAGTGAGATATTAGCCGGCGCTTTAAAAGACAATAAACGTGCTGTGTTGTTTGGAGAACCAACTTATGGGAAAGGGTAATCATTTTTCCTTCTAACATGGTTTATTATGAATACCGTATGTTCCTAAATAGAGCCTTTTGCTCCTCTGCAGCAAAATTCAGTCAGTTTTTCAGCTATCTGATGGCTCTGGCTTGGCTGTTACAGTTGCTCGTTACGAGACACCTGCTCACACCAATATTGACAAGGTCTGTCACAGATTCTATAGCATCTCCATTCTCATTCTTTTTGGATTAAATCTTTGGCTTTGTTCCTATGTAGGTTGGTGTGATTCCCGACCATCCTCTGCCAGCGTCATTTCCAAAGGACGAAGATGGTTTCTGTGGCTGCCTCCAGGATTCAGCATCTGCTTGCCACATCAAAGGACTCCAGCTATTTTCGAGATAACAAGATTTTTTTTATATTGTTCTATATAGTTCAACATTCTTTTGAATGTCAAAATTGTTCTGTGTAGTTTTAACATTCTTTTGAAGGTTCAGTAATTGTTATCAAGTGTAAATTAAGAGACATTTGGCTGAAATGCCCAATGAATTTTCAGAATTCTGGTTGTACTTGCTATCTTTCTTCTAGTATCTATCGATATTCTAGTTTCCATCTGATTTGGGTCGGATTTTGTAGGATGTGATGGTAGGTAAATATTGTTTCAAGTGGGTATACTGTATTCTTCCAGAATATGTGATGAAACATTTAATGAACTTGTTTGATTTGCCTGAAGGTGGAAAATTTACATTGTTGGTCATTTCAAAATTGTTTATAATGGATGGTGACCATTGGACATAAATGGGAAGGATATTGCTGATACACAGAGCAGCCCTAGCAGGGCATCAAGGGACAACACACCATGGATGGATATCAATTTCAGATGGCTTTGTCCAAACAGGGGGTGGCAGACCTCAGACTTTGGTATCACACAAGTATTTTACTTCTCTAGAATCCAGTTTGTGAATTTTTCAAGGCAGAAAGCCCCATTTGTGTGCTCTGCCACGAGTCGACAAGCATCCTTGAAAGAATGCCTGCTCAAAGAGGAGGAAACAATGCATCAGAATATCAAGTTTGCAACCGATTCGATGGATGCTGCAGATATCTTGAATAATAATGTTGGTATGCCTTGGCAAGTATAGCTAGTTGTGAAAGAAACCATATAATTCGATTGAAGAATCTGCATTCAATTTCAGCAGGTATACAGACAGATGAATACGACAATAAGTTTTTGTACTTACATCATGTACTGAGACTAACAATTATAAACCCTATAGTAAATATATAATTGCACCTATTTTTTTCTCCGGTAAGGAAAAAGAAGAGAAACCCCAAGGTATATATCTTTACAAGTATAGATGAATCCAGATCTCATACATGTATGCAACTAAATTGTATCGCTGATAGGAAATTTTAGAAAAAAATACAAAAATCCTTCACAATACCCCACCGCCCCTGTGAGAATTGAGAGGGAAAAGAATGTGCTTCAAACATATGTACTCACAGATAACCATCATGAGGATGTTATACAAATGGGTTCACTGGAAGTACATGGTCTATTGATCATAACTCCAGTCTCCAACTATTAAACTCTTTGAATAATGTGTTCAAACAAGAATAGGAATGAACCCCTTTAAATTTGGTTACTCCAACTTAGCACTTGCAAGCAAAACCAATTCAAATAATGCTCCAACTTCAAGCTTGCTGCACGGAATTCACCAAAACATCTCGGCAAAAGAAGTTATAAATGGGAAAACAGAAACCAACAGTCTCAATAGCAAGGGCATTTCGCTGTTTCTCCCACTCCCACTCAACTTTTCCTTCCGTCTCCTTTGAGAACCACCTGTAACTCGACTTTTTCTCCGCATTGATCCTGCTCCATCCAGATCATCCCATCCACCAACACTTGGGGCATCCTCGCTTCCCTTCCTAACCGAGCCATTATCACTGCCCACCCAGAATTCACTCATCTTTTTATTCCCGGTCTCCTGGCTTTCTTCTTGTTCCTCTTCATTCATTTCAACACTAGTTGCATTACTGTAAGATGTTTTTCTCCTCATCCTCGTCTTACTTTTAGGCCTGCGTTGTGTCTTTTCCTGCAACTTACTAAATGCTAGAGAAAGTGCAGACAAGCCAAGTGAGAGTGCTAATGCCATGAAGAAAGCTTTGGGACCAGTAGCTAGCAGAAAAGATATGATGATGGTCGGAAGCAGCCAACCGTAGGATTTAAAAACCTAAACAGATCCACAAGCGAAATTACATAAACGTCAATCCCACAGACAAGACTCTAGAACTCCTCAAATGCTCATATTGCAGGGGATAAATCTGCGTGACAGTCCAACAGATAACTGAAAGCATTCAACATTTTGAAATTTATAACAGCAAAACATATGTTCCTCTTGGAGAAGAAACAACATTAATTTGATGCTACTAATTACACTAGAGAACAAGTACATATGTTGATGATTTTTCACTTGGCCATAAACTCCAAGGGTGGGTCAGTAGCAAAAACGTCTTAAAAGTCAAAAGGCCATGTCAGGTCCATATGTATTCCTTAATTTTCGAAGGGCGCCCGTTAATGGCACCAAATTGGAGATAAACTATTTTCCAATTGCTATTATGAATTCAACAATAATGAAATCAAGTAATCAATGTAGGAATAAATTCAATTTTGCATGCTCCACAAATATAGGAAGACTCAAAAACCATCAACATAGCACAGTCTTTTGTCTAAAAGAACAAAACTTTAGTCCAAATAATGGCAGAAAATACTAGATTAAAAATACCTTTAATATCCAGATACTTTCTATGGCTTCCTCCCACAAATTCCGAGACCTTTTCTTTCTCGTCCCATACTTGTTTGACCACCATCCTCTCATTTTCTTCTTCACATTCCCAGCAAAACGTCCCTCCTCCTCCTCCTCCTCCTCGTCTTCGTCGTCCATGGGGTCGAAGTTGAAGGTGAAGTTGCGGGCACGGACGATATCGGCATTGGAGACCCACTTGGGATACCGGGTGAGAGAGAACGAGAAACGGAGACGACGAGTAGTGTAACGGAAATGGGTGCTGTTGAGTTGAAGGAAGACGGAGGAGGAGGAAGAGGAGGTGATGATTGGTTGGGGTGTCTGCGTGAGTGTGAGAAGGACACCATTCTCCATTACTTCTTCTCCTTCGCTTCCATTTGCCACGTTGTTTTTATCCGCTCCATTCATATTCTGGATTTTATAGCTTTTCCAACACACAAATATTCGACCATGTTTAGTCTCTATACGGTGTCGTTCTCTTGAATTTCTTCCGGGTATATTATCAAAAACCACTTTCCTAATTTTATTTTATAACTAATCTCGTCTCATTAGTTTTTAAAGAAATGAAAAAAGGAATATTATCAAATTTTTTATGTAATTTTAGATTTTTGTACAATTATGCCTATATATACGGGGAGTTATTACAATTACCCCTTATTTTTATGAGATTGGATTAGATTGGATTTAATATGATTGTGTTGAACTAATTAGTACTGTCATCTGTTTGGTACAGTACGAATTGAACAAAAAATAGTATTGTCTCTTATTTGGTATAATATGGGATTGAATAAAAATAATTATTGTGTTTTATGCTTTATATAGTGTGAGATATGTTAGTTTAAAATTAATTTTAAATTAAAATAAAACTATTTTACATTAATAATAAAATTAAAATTATTTTAATTAATTTAGTTAAATTTTTTAAAAATAAAATATTTATACTATTTTTTCAAAAATAAATATAACTATTTATAATTAATTTTAAAAAATAATATTTTTATTTTTATTAATATTAAAAAAATAGAATTTTTTTGTACGTCCACTCATAGCTCAAGTGATTAGTGTATCTCTCTCCTACCCTTAGGGTTGAGGGTTCAATTCTCACCATGCATATTTACTAGCATGTGTGGATAGTTTTCTTCCCTTATTGTGGGAGTAGATATCTCCTGTAATGGGAGTAGATATCCAGACCGCACGTTTAATGATTGATCTCGACAAGTCCTGACAGTTCTTAATCTTGTAATTGTATCTCCTTTAAATTATATATATATATATAAATTTTTTAAATAATAATTTAATTATATTATATTAAAAAAGATTGAAACAGCTTCGGACAATTCGTCACAAGCTGTGAGGCGGAACAAATTGTCTTGCCTCAGTGGGATAATTTGTCCTATCTTATCCTACTGAGGCAGCTGCATGGGAATTGTGGAATTGGACTGAGAATAGTCAAACTCTAGTCCAATTCCACACATAAACAGGCCTTAATAGAAATTCTCATTATCCCATCAAAACCGTTCTAATTAATTTTTATTAATTTGAGTCGTCATGAATTCTTCAACAAAAATTGGATAAAAAACGATAATTTAATTAACTTTTTTTGTATAATATATATATAGGGGTGGAGACATGAATCAAATCGACCCTAATCAAACCGAATCGAACAGACTAGAGGGTGTTATTTTCGGTTATGGGTCATAGGTCTTGGGTGTTTGGTTATTCCCTTTGATAACCGAATAAAAATCGGTTATGAATCGATTATGGGTGACTAAAACCGTAACCGACCTATAACCGAATTATATAAACAAAAATAAAAAAACCCTACTTCTTTGGTATTGAGTGTCATGTATCAATTATTAAAAAAAATATAAATTCAAAAAATTATAATATAACTCAAAAGAGGCTCAAATTTGATATTGACCCAAAATATATGGACTCATTAACTTATAAAAATACAAACAATTGGTTAAAAAATAAGAAAAAATGATTTTTGACCCAAAAGGCCTATTTAAGCCCATATACATAATTCAAGCCCAATAAGGCCCAAATCGAAATAACCAAACCGAATTTTTAGGGTTCGATTATTTTCAGTTATTCACATAAAATCCACCATATTTAGTTGACCCAATTGATAACCGAAAAAAAAAAATGATTTGGTTCGGTTATAGATAAAACCGAATCAAACTGAATTTTCCCCACCCCTAAATATATAATTCATAATTATTAAGATAAAAATCCATTTAGTTGAATAATATCTCCTTTTTTTTCTTTTTTTTTTGGAAAAGATTGAATAATATCTCCTTCTATAAACTTTATAAATTTTTATGACACCCTTATAAATTAGTAATTAAATATCTACACTTTTATTTCGTTTTGCAAAAAAAAAAAAAAAAAAAAAAAAACGGTGGGGCTCGCAACGAGTGAGTAGAAAGTAGCAGAAAGATAAAAAATTGGTTTGGTTTATCGCTGAGTCGATTCGATTCTTTTGGTAGAGTGTAAAGAGAGAGAGAGGGGGAAGGATGAGGCCAATGCAGATGGAGTTCTTCGGAGAGATGGAGGAGCAGGGTTCGACGGTGGCGATGGACGTCGACGACGTGGACCCACTCGAGATCTTCGGTGAGGGCGTCATCTCCATCGACAACAAGCTCGCCGATGCCGATTTCTTCAACAAGTTCGATGACGACTTCGACGACGCCGACATCAACTAGCCCATCCCCACAAAACGACACCGTTCTTCATGAACTCTATAAGACTTTGTTTTATTTATATAATTGAGTATCATATTCTTAATTAGAATATCTGTGGCTGAATGTGCGTTTGTTTCGTTTTGTCTGATCAGTAACAAATTCACCATATGATTGTTAGTCTTAAATCTTAATTAGACTTGGTTGAATCAAATATATATATATATATTCTTTAATTCTTGAAGAATTTATCTAGGTTTCATAATCTATTTTCAGTTGGTAATACTGATGATCATGCATTAGTTTCTTATTTGAGTAGGAGTTTCTGGGCCTTATATGAAAATTACAGATACCAATTTTCGTCATTTTAGCTACACGTAAAAGGGTTTATTTAAGAAGCTGAATCAAATAGACTTTTGGGATCCATTGAAGCTTCTAATCAAAGGAATATAAGGAAAGGATGATGTGCATACAATCTAGCATGTGCCATAGGAATTTCAAGACCTTGTTTTTTGTTGTATCTTTTGATGAAGTGTTGATAAGATATGGTTATGCAGCCAGTTGTGTGCGATTATTCAAATTAAATTTCTTGGATTGTATTTATTGCAACTGCTGAGTTTTTTATTAGTTGTCACTTGTGATATGAGGGAATGTTTCTGGTTAACTTTTCTATTACTTATAGATAACTATAGGGCAGAATTGATGGTTCAACTCATACATCTATATAGAACTGTTCTCTGCTGAGGAGGTTTTTCCTTAGGTAACTTAAATAAAATTATTTTCGCGCAATTTCTTTCTGATCAACTTTGGGTTGTAATTTTAGTGAATCGTGTTTTCTGATGACTTGATTTAGGTGAACATCTCTTCTTTCTTTCTTTTTTTCTTTCTGCTAGCTGTCTTTAATAGAACTTGTAGTGATCTGACTGCAATATTCCATCAATTGTTTGGTGAACTCTAATGGTGTATCGAGTAGTGAAGGCGTCATTGTTGCTATTAGCGGTCATAACTTCAATTTGAGGGTGTTATTGAGTATTGACTGCCTTAAAGTGCTATGGAAGTGAAAAGATTGTAAACCAGGTTAGGCTAGGGTAAGGATTTTAATCTATGGAATCTATTGTGTCGTTGGTCTCTCCTTCAATATTCGTCGTATAAACTTGATGTCCTGCTATGCTTTTAATAAGAACACTTTCGTGCATTCTTAAAATTTACCTGGTGTCGTTAATAATGTTTTGTAATGACTCTGTTGGCAAAACCATTTGCCATCATTTATTTATGTATTTATGTATTTTCTTCAAGCTTAAACCTTTGTGGATTCTGCTTGCTATAAACATGAATAACAGTATCAACCTACTTTTGTCTGAATGGAATGACATGCTTCAGTCACAATCATGGTGTTGAATTGTTGGTTTGTATGAAGGCTAACATGTTACTGGGGCTTGTCCTCTGTGGAAAACTCTGTCAAGATGGTGTACCTCTAGACTTATATTTTATGGGAATCTGCAAAGTTAACTGATGCTTCTCTTTGCATTATAAATTTTAGTACATAAACCCATGCCTGGTACTGTGATACATATAGCATACTTTTAATTACAGAAAGTCATCGTAGTTCGATCACTGTATGGCATTTTCATCAGAACCTTTACAAGAATCAGTACCCAGAATGGGCATAGTCGTAATGGTTTCTTTTGTGTAAGAATTGTACAGATCTTGAGATTGAAACAACTTAAGGTAATAACAGAACTGATAATACATTACATCCTAGCAAAAATATTAAAAAGTTGAAGAAAATGAGTGACTGCAAAGACAAAACAGAACTCCCAACATGGGACTTAGCTGTGTCATGGCAATTGTGGCAGGTTTACACTAATGAAAGTAGCCGATGGCCTTGTGTGCCGTACCTTAGCTGACTTGTTGTGTGCCGCTTTGTCCATCATTTTGTGACATCACAACAGTTTGGTAATTCGATCTCACTTTCTGTACAAAGGAACACAACTCAAATCCTAAACCCCACCAAATCATATGACCTATTAACTGAATATCAGAGCATACTATAATAAACCACCACGAACAAAATTTAAAAAATTTCAACATGAACAAACTCCAAGTGAAACATTTTAGGACTTGCGTAGCCACTATTGGAAGAACTTGCAGGGTTTTAATCAATGAAATCAATAATCTGTACCTCCAGCAGTGAAATATAATAGAAATCCTCCATATGTTGCATAAGTGCACTCCCGTCTCGAATTGAAAGGAATATATTTATCTCAGTTTGCAATATATTCTCAATAAGTTCCTTCTCACCTTTCATCTGAAACATTGATCTCAATTACCATAAGTCGAAACCATAACGTTAACTCTGAAAAGAATGTGAGAATCACTAAGCAAGTGGACAGTAAATGAAAATAATTTGTAATGTAAACAATTTTACGACGACACAACTTCAATTCACTCTCAACAGAGGTTACACTTATATGTGTGTATGCAAGTCCACTGAGAATTTTGCTGCTCAGACAATATCAATTAGCAAACTAACATATTGGAAATGATGTTACATCTTTTAGTATTAGAGATCCATGGGTCCATCAGATAATATGTAGAAACTCAAAATTATTTGGACAGTTTTGCTTAAAACAACAATGATCAAATGACAGAAAACTTACAAATTCACTAACGAGAACATCTGGTGTGGACTCCCCAATCACATCAACTTGATAACCATCTTTTTGAAGCTCCATATTTTCCTGAAGACATTATTTTAAAGGTATAAGTAGGTGCATGTATTAGGTAAAAGTCATCATGTAGCTACAAGATTGAAAAAGAAAAATAATAAAAGTTTTGAGGATTTTGATTTAAATCTTTAGATAATGCAAATGAGCTAATTCGACATTCCTGCTATGTTACGGGGTATTATTGAGATAATCACAAAAAATGATTCCAACAACTTGAAGAAGTGGTTACAATTTTATTGGAGAAGACAAATGCAAATGAAAAGGAATTTCTTATGATACAAGGAGAATCTAGCCGCTAGATTGAGGCAGTTCGAACTTCGAAAGAAACCAACATGATGAAGCCACACATTATATCATTTGAAATTTGAGCTGGAAGAAGTAACCTACCAAGGTATCTTTCAGTTCTCCAGCTGCCAGGTACACAGGTTGAGCAACATGACAGTAGCCCATCAAGCGGGGGACAGTTGGTATTATGTCTCTGTGGTTCACAACTCTCCAGCTATCTCTAACTTTCTGCAAGATGTGAAGAGAGGGAAAATTGTTAAATATTGATGGATGCAGTGTCTAAAATGTGAAGTGAGATGACAAAGAGATTCATTTAGAGCCGGAGAGTAAAAGAATATCGATCACAACACTCTTGGTATGTCTTTTTCTAGTAATGCAGCACACATGAATTAAAGGTCCTAGATCTTGATAAAAGTGTTACAAACTTCAGACTAGATTGTTTACGCATAACCGAAACTCAAACAGGACATAAAGCTTGAGAAGTGTTCAAGCATGTTCAAGTAATTTTTCAAATGAACTTGATACTGTTTATTAGCTGTATGATTTTTTTGAAGCAGTGACAAAAAAATTTTTTAGTAAAATTTTATACAATAATAAATCATTAAATACACAATAATCTGCAAATTTAGAAGATACAAGCTGTTATGATTGAGAAATGCAAGGTAAATTTCTAGATACTACATCAGGAAAATTATACGAATAAGGGCATAACAGGAGTTTAGCCACTGAGGCTTCAAAATAGCATTTCCATGAAATCAACAATAAAGATTTTACATTCCGTCAAGAGATGAATTTAACAGTATGGTAAATGGAAGCTGACCCACAGTTTCAGCATAAAACAAATTTGTATAAACTGATAGAAACAAGAAAATATGAAGTATTTTATCACCTCATTATACACTTCTGCAAATCTTCTGTTACCAACTCTAGGAGATCCAAAGTTGTACATAGTCACAGAAATTGCCCCACGCCTGATTCACAGAAAGAATAGGAAATGTAAGGTTTATTGACAAAATATGTAGTAAATAAACACTATAACTGGAACACACAAGATTTTAGGCCCAGCATATTATAACAATTTTCGATAACTTTGGTTAAAGCTTTCAAGAACTCAGGTCAAAGCATGATAATGTGCAGGCTTTCACACATACAAGCACCCCGTCTCACGGGAAGAGAAGAAAAAATTTCATTGAGTGAAAATAAATAACTCACTTTGCTAATTGACTTGATGAAAGTTCAAGAGCAAGGAGGGTAGCTAATGCACCACCTAAACTATGACCCGTCACATAAACAATCCATTTCTGCAATGGCTCAGCACCATCATCTCTGCAACAAAAAATACATTTGAAGACACAAGTTTTGTATTCTGAATTTTGATCCAATGAAATAAATTTATTAGGCCCTTAAATGAACACTATTTTCTCATTACATGTTCAAATCAAATTCGAAGACACAAGTTTTCTATACTAAATATTGATCAAAGAAATAAAATTTAAAATTACCCGGCACTAAAATGAACAAATTTTTCACATTACATGTTCACTTGATTTTTCCAATATCTCTTCTCAGTCAACATTAACACAGCCTCATGAATGAAGATAAGAAAACAAGATTAGAGCAAATGCAAAACTTACATGTAACCTATTGAAAGTTTAATGAGAGAGATGATCCTTATCCTGACTGAATCATATGCCCTTAAAAAACCACTATGAACCTGCAAAAATTATAGCATCATTCACTTAATAATTGAAGTAGCCATCAATCATCAATGCATTATCAATTATTTTCAAAAAGAACTCAAATCTATGAATTATAGACATACTTGAACTTCTTGCTTGAAGTCTCCGCCAATCCTTTCAGGGTTTAGCCTATAGATTCAGAAGATTAGTATCATGAAGCAAGAAAGAAATGTACTTCTATATGGTCATACAGTGAAAAATATATAAATTAACTAACAGGGATACATTTTTCGTAAAACTAACTTCAAAGCATTTGTTGCAATAGTGATATTCTTTAGAAGCAAACTACTTAAAATAAAATAGCATCATAGAAAGTGATAACAGGAAAATAATAACGAAGAACAGTTGGCTTGGATGTTTGTTTATTGCTGTGGAAGTTCATTCGTATAATCATTTTTCTTTTTTTAAATTAGTAGCGAATTGTAATTTATATTGTAGATGGACAACATGGTAACCCACATCCTACAAATTAATAGGAGTGACATTTTCATCATTGCACTCAACCTATTAATTTAGACACATTGGCTGAAAAGATAACCGCTCAAATTATGCATAGATATATTTAGCATTACCCGGCTGGAACTAGCATTAAATCAGTTAGTAAGTCCTTCCATTTTGCCTGGAAAAAACAACAAATCAGCAATTTAAACTGAAAGCTAAATTACATAATCCACATAGGCAAACAACAAAAAATTTCCTACTTGTTCTGTCCCCCTAAAAGCAACAACTAATCTTCTCTGTGCAGTATCACGCCAAATTGCCACCTGCAGATTTTTCCCATGACTTTAGTGATTGGCAAAATATAATCCTCACAAGAAAACATAGGCATTTTGAAACATATATTGTTCAAGAAAAAAAAACCTATTTACTTCCTCAGAAGTCAAACAATTACAATAAGAAGAACGACAGCTTAGTGATGAGATAAAAGCTGACCTGAGTATCTGTTGATTCATTATCTAAAAAACAGATTTTTTCAAATTCAGACTTGATAAAACTTGGATGGCCCAGTGAAGTGGCAAGCATTGCCCAAGCCTCCATGGCAGTTTCTGCAGTTGCAAAGAGTTCTTTCATCTCCTTCGCTTTTTTTGCATCCATTACTGAGCCCTCCACCGAACTAGGAAGACTCTTCAAATATTGTGAGGCACCATCTTCAACTTTGGTAGAAGATTCTTCTTTGATTTCCGAACTTTCTAAAACATGTTTTTCCTTGTTTAACTGAGAAACAGCTGCAGTCAAAACCATAAATGCTCCTAAAACAGAATCAGTTTGCCTTAATAAATCCTTTGTTGCCTTCTTTATGTCTGGAAGTGAAGACTGAATCGTGCTAATGTTAAGTGAGCCACTTGCTTTATCATTATTGAGATCCTGACCTTCTGGAGTTGCCAATCCTGATTCAATATAACCTGCTTCTGCGATCTTCCGTGACTGCAACCCAACTTTGTTTAATAAGTCAAATGCATCCCACCTTAATTTTTCTGGAATAGATAGACCAAGTTTCTGAACAACATTTTGATTCATAACATCAGCAAAGTTCTTCCAGAAATGTTTATAAGACTGCACGGGTTCATTATCTTCTGTCACCAGTTCCATTATGTCATTACCACTATAAATCTCCGCTAGATCATTCTCTTCCTTGCAGCTTGTGTCATTCAAAGAGAGTTGTGAACTATTCTCAATTGGCGAAGGCACATCCAATGCAACAGCAGCATTCTCAGATTTTTTAATGCCTTCTGAGTCATTACTATTTTTGCTTGAAAACTGATCCTTCCAAAGATAGGAATCATTAAACGACTTTAACTGGCCAAAAGCATATTCTACAAACTGGCGTGCTGGCACGGGCTCAGAGCCAAGAGCTGATTTAAGAGCAGAATCGAAACCATTTTTCCTAAGAAACTCGGCCAAAAAAGGAAGCTTCCACCACTTCTTTTCTTCTTCAATTTCATCAAAACTTTTATACTTGACCTGAAACCTCACCAATTGGAAGTATAAGTGTTATGAATAGACAAACAATTTGAAATAAAAATTTCTGGGTTAACATAGGTTTAACAATTCTACTTGTAAAGCCAAGTAAAATAGTTGAAATATTTCTTGATTCCTCAAAACAATATGAAGACAGAGAACCACAAGGGAACAACTCTTGTGAAAATCTCTTTCAATTCTTAAAAAACTTGAAGAGAAAGACAATGCTAGAAGTGAACCGAGATAAAGATACAGTTCTGCAGGCTTGAGGTTCCAGCTCATTCTTCAAAAAGAAAATACTAGATTCTTCTTTGAAAGATCATGCATAGTGGTACCAATTTCTGGAGATATAAAATATTTGTCTGAAAGTGTTTTTGTTTGTATGTGACAATATATCACCAGAAAGAAATTTAAATGGATTAATGATCAAACCGGCGTAAGGCAGATCATTTTGAGAGCTGCATTGTGGTAACAAGGCACGATTTTCTATTTCATGACATTACAAGAAATTTAAATGGATTAATATGTTTTACCAAAGACTCCTATAGTTGGAGAGCTGGCAGATCATTTCATGACATTACAAGCATGACCTTCTGAAAGCATAAAAGGCACACGAGGGCACATATTTTGTGGACAAATGCCAAGGGGTAACACTGTATTCAGAAAACCATCCCACTACTACATTTTGTTTGGACCTTTTGTTGGTGATTAGTCTTTTCATGAGCGATCAGAATTGATACCTAATCACTGTTACGTGTACTGAAAAATCCCAAGAGAGAGCAAGATCTAGATAACGTAACAGTGAACCATCAAGTCCAAGACAAAAAGTATGATCAAGCTTCAGCAGGTTTTAAGACATATCCCCTTTGTTTTTTTAACCCAAATATATAATATTAAATTTTATACCAATAACCTAGCTAGTTCTTCCAGATCAGCAGTTAAGACAATACTTAACAAAAGTAGTGAATTATCAATACTTGACAACGACGGGGTAAGATAAAAGAAAAAGGAAAATATACTTGAACTTACACTTGAACCATATGGAGTTCTATAGTCAGTACAACTTACTAAGGAGAATCAAAATTGATATCACAACATGAATGTCTGCTCGTTTAAGAGTTGTTAGATAATGCCATCGATTGACATGTTTGAGGAATAATTAAAGTTAACACTTTTATCATGCTAAAAGATCTCCCTCCAGGGTGACAAATATGTTGACTTATAAATTTTCAGAAATGGAGTGGAAAAAGACCTAAAATAAGACATTCCCATGAGTTCCTTTCAATAGGGTTCTACAAGTCTACAACTTATGAATGATACAACAAGTTGTGAAGTTTTATGGAACTAGTCCATTCCCATCATATCAGCCAACAATGATGATGTGACTTGTGGTGGTGAAAAAATCATAAGTCGTCAGTTAAAAATTATCATGGATAATTGATTTCTGATATTTAGAATACAATAAAACTGCCGTGCCATCCATGTGAACATAGTGGTTTCGTGTAGAACTTCATTGATATTCTTTTCTTGTGCACAATCTGGAAAAATAAGCACTCTCGACAATAAGGAAAGGTAAAGGAAATTCTTTCTGATAAACTGTAAATTTTTCTTACCTCTAGCTGTAACTTACCACCTCCTCCCGTTCCTTCCAACTCCACTAATACCTCATGCAAGTTTCCTAGCAAAATACATGCTTCATTTGGTCATTTTGAAGCAGAATTTGTATAACTTACAACCAAAATTAATCTGCTCTTTTTTTTTTTTAATAGGAAAACTAGAATGATTTTAATAAGATTAATCTGCTCTTATTAGCAAGTTAATGAATAAAGTTTCTATAAAATTCCCGAGTCAAGAATAAATACAAATATAATACCCTTGCTCAATGGATGCATAAACTTGAGCTGCATAAAGACAAGATAATTCATCAATTTCAAAGCATTCACGCTCTGCATGTAATTCATTTAATTCTCACCATCACAGAGGCCTTCCAGACTAAATCCTGCTTTTCCCATGCGCTTATGTGGGGCCACAAGGTTTGCATCCCAAGCTGCAATCTAAGGTTAACACAACATTTTAGAAATTAAGAACAATAATACAGTTCAAATTCATCAATAAGAATTCAAAAATAAACCAATGACTTTGATCAATAGAAAACCCCACACTAAGAACCAAACCACTCCACAGTGTAAATATCAACAAACTATCAGTTACAGTAGTAAACAAAAACACGTATGTTGTACAATTTGCATACAATAAGTAGTGCAGGAAATATAATGATGATGATGATAACTAACTGAACAACAGCCTGGTATTGGATCAAGAGACCTGGTAATGATTGAGCAATCCACTAATCTCCTTCCAAGCACAAATGCTCTACTTGACCAGTCCAAATATTTTCAGAATGATCAGTGATCTTAATGGAAAAATGTATGAATATGTACAACATGCACGGCAAAGAGCATAGCAGACTATATAATGGATGAAATAGAAGAAAGTGGAAAACTTGGTTTAGTGTCCCTCAGTTCTACCATGACTTAATCAATTAATACAAATTGATATGATCTACAAGGCACATGGATGAATCTGGATTCCAGAAAATGATGTATTATTTCTCATCACAATTTGGACAAGTTGATTATTTTGATGCTTTTGTACTGAAAAAGTCTAAACCAGTACAACTCGCATTATGAAAAATCATCAAAAAAAAAAAAATCACATGTCCCTCATTATAGTATTTCTCTCTTCATTTTCAACATAACAGCTGAAGACTTAGATATTCAATAATTGTGCACGAGAACTTCCTACATGAGCAAAAATACTTAGATATTCAGAGAGAGCATATTGACCTGAAGACTTCTTGTCGTGGGCTGCTTAATGTTAAAATATAGGTCTTCATTCCATGTTGGCTCTTTTGTTCTGTCATCATCCAATTATTCGTATATGTAATTGATCTTCAGATGCAAATAGATCCAAGACTACTTCCATGACTTTTCTTCATATGCTAAAATATTTTTACTGTCTTTTGAAAAGAATACATAAAACTTGGATAGGCTCACAGTTCTCAAGCAGTAACTCATTGGTCCCATAATGAGAATTAAAAACAAAGTGATTGTGTTGAACCCGAGTATTTTCTAAACAATTCAGAAAATTTCAAATTTACAAGCTAATTCTGCAACAAGACAAGAGTGTCCTGGCACAATACTATGAAATCAAACTTTTACATGTTTCTTGAACATCGATTAAAGAAAAAAAGCATCAGCTCATGCATGATAGCTTTTTCAAAGTGAAAATCAGGCACATTTAAATATGACTTAAAAGTTCGAATTATCAAGTAAAATTCAAAGGAAAGGTAGCTAATAGAGAATGAAAATAACTTACCCCCATTTAACCTTGCTTTTGACTAACTGACCATCCAATTCCATGACCACATACGGATCACTTGTTCCCTAAAAGCAATTTAGAAGTCGTATGAATACTGTTTAACAGAAATGAAAACAGAGCTAGTGACTTTCAAATTTTGAAAGAAAGGAAAATGATAGTAAACTAACAGCCAATAACTTTTGATAAATTCAAAAATATGTTTCAACAACACAATCATATACCTAGTCATGAATGCAGAAAGAAATAGAAAAGAATAAATAACCTACCCATGGATCCATGGCAGGTAACTTAATACCCTTCTTCAACTTTATAAATAATTGACCATCATATATCTCACGTACAAAAGACCTGCACACATATCATTCAAGAATTATGTTATCAGTGCCCTAAAAGAAAGCTTTCAAGCATTAGAAAGTAAGAATTAACTGCTTTTAATATATCAAAAAAAAATTAATATCAACTTTCTATTGGTAAAAAATGATTTCTTAATGTGTGCCCAACTCATTAAAGGACCCATTTGATCAAAAATAGATTTACATAGCAATCTCAATTCATATTCAAATTTACATACGTATGAGCACACACAAATTACTTCATTATATTTAAACTGACCACAATTCATCAACAATTACCAACAAATGGAATCAACTGTACTAGAATCGAAACAACAACTAATAATTTAGCAAAAATGGAGTCACGTACTCTGATAGAAACACTGTCTTGCAACCTGCAGCATCAACCTCATATCTTCCAACATTTTCCTAATCCAATGGAGAATACAAATCTCAATTCTTTCAAATTTTAGTTCCATTCTCAGTGAAGATGCAAAAACATAATCAATTATTTATCATAATAATAAAGTAACCAAAAACCAATTGCATTGGCATATAAAGATAAAAGAGTTTGGAAAGCGAAGTATTTACAGGGGGGCTTGTATAGGCTTCGAATGCAAACCCAGCAAGAATGACAGCAAGATTGATATCAAACGGAGGCCTTTCGTTTTGCTCCTCAGTCTCAGCATCTTTCGTTTTAGAAAAGCAACAAATTGAGTAGATTCTACTGTCTTTGCTTCTATAATTTTCGGGGCAAGTTAAGACCAACCTTAGTTTCCCAGAAAACAACAGTCGCCGAGAAAGGTTGAGAAGCTGAGGGTGGTGAGATTTGAGTGAGAAAGATTTGGAAGTTGGACGGACTTGAAAATTGAAGCTGCGAATTTCAAGAGAAGCCATTGTTTGTTTGTTTTAATTCAAAGAAAAAAGAGTGTGGCGCTGTGTACTTGTGTTTGTGAGTAGAAAAGTGATAGTGGCAGTTGAATCGCGCACGCGCACGCGCACATAATTGGAAATGGAGGAATGAAGAAGCTTTGAGAAAGTGGCGGGTGCCACGTGGCCGAATCATCGTCGTGGAAAATCTTATATCGTCGGACGGTGACAGTTTACAGTTATATGCTCGTTCAATTAATTCTAACCGTTACAATGGCGTATCAGGACAGCACTTGTTAACTTCTTCATTGTGAGATTTTCTTCACTCTTCTCAACTGTAATTGTATGATTAAATGAATTGCTTTTTTGTTTTTATAAAATGGTATGGATATATAAAATAAAAAATAAAAAAAATGTCTGATCAAAGCAGAAGCATAAATTATTACAATTAAAAGAAAAGGGAAGGCTTTATTACATGTGATATGAGTTCTGGAATTAGAAATCTCAAACCAACAGGTAGGCTCAGTACTTAATTATCCTGAAATTAGCCAAAAACCTAAATCCAACAACCATAAGCTGCGGGCAGCACCACCTCAGAATCACATCCCATATGGGAGGTGGAGGAGGAGGAGGAGTGATAGTTTTTTTTACTTGTTGCTCTCACCGATTCCAAGTGTGTTCTTTACACCATCAACAGCACCCTGTGCCATGTGCACCACTTTCTCTCCTGTCTGTTGAAGGAAGCCTGCACTTTGCTCCTTGGCATCTTGGGCAGACTCCTCGGCTGATTGAGCTGCATTTGATGCCTTTTCTCTAGTTGCATTTGTTGTGTTCTGTGCAGACTGAATCCACTCTTCTGTCTTGGCCTGCACATAAGAACACAGTTTCATAATTTTGAATTACTAATAAAAGGCATGTACGTTAGCAAATACACATAAATACCCTCCTGTGCAGATTAGTTGATATATTTTCCTACCTGTGCATGGCCTTGGGTTTGGCTTGCATTGGATTGTTGTTGCATTTTGACCCCTTTTTTTTCCTTAGAAATATATAGTGAAAATGCAAATTGAACTTCTTTCTTCCTGGACTTGAGATGTCTGTTTCTAGTGTTTGATTTTGGTTTGAAAAGGCTAACATATATATAGTAGATTGGGGATCCATATAGAAAACGAAAGTTTTGTTATGCTATCATGTGTCGAACGACTGAGGTGCAGAGAGCGAGTAATACTGCTATTTACATGGGAACTTTGAAAACTGATTTGGCCAGTTGATTTGGTCATCTTCGAAGAGAAGAATATGCATCTCCATAAGCTTTTGGCATGCTAGTAAATACCTCTCTCTCTCTTGTTAAATATCAATATCTTTTTCGTTTGAGAAATGATTTGGAGAAAATCTGAATTATTCTTATAAAAAAGTAGTCGAGCTAATTGGATTTGAAATGAAACAATGACATTGCAAACTTTCTATGTTTTTCTATAATTTGATTTGTTCATGTCATAAGCTTGTTTGTGGATGCTCATTTGAGCTGCAAAATTTGCTGACTTCAGACCTCAAGCATTAATTCATACATATATTCATAAATAAATAGATGCATATATATATGTGATTTTGAGTTCAATAAAATTGAATAAGCATCTGACTCAGCCAAGCAGCATTTTTCCAAGTACAGTAACACATAACTTTAGATGCATGCAGCTTTTAACTGCCCCTCTATATATCTCATATATGATGTTTCGCTTACAAGTGTATGGTGTTTGATCAACGAAAATCTTGATCTAGATGGGGTTGAGGTCCTGGGTCAATTTATGATTTATACTTCCTTTTCCCCCCTTGGCTTTTTTAAATTTGCAATTTATGTGATTGCACACGAGATTTTTGCCACAAACATAGATATCCCGTGATTGTCGGGCGTGACACCAACATAGTTTGTAAAGTCGTTGAAAGGGGGCCTCCATACTAATGTCTGACTCTTGGTTATTAAAATGCCAAGTGTATATCCACAAAACTCTTGCCAGATGTTTTATCGGTGCATTACTATACTGTCATTTGTATATGGTCAGCCACCAGGAATACTACTAGTTTCATGACAAAGCGAGAAAGATAAATCTGGAAACAACGCTTATAATTTCCTATAGATGGAAGATGATAGAAGATTGTTACCAACAGCGGTGTCAGCTCCAGCTTCCATGGAGTCTTTCTTCAAGGATAGAAGTAGATACATTATTTGACAATGACAATTCCAGATATATAAGAGATCTGCTATCAGAACCATATATACCTTGGTCCATGGCCAACAAGATCCTCAGTACTACTCTCCATTAGATATATTTACTAGTTCTTCACCTTATAATTAATATCTCCATATTACATATAAATTGATATCTTCATAACTAAAATAGTATATTTCTATTATTACATTTTTCACTATTGAAATAACTTACACACAGTTTGCACATATATATATATATATATATATATATAGCCACAGCATATAAAAAGAGCTATAGCAAAACAGGGATTTTTAATACTGTTATCGCCATGTTGCAACAAGGCATGCATAGACATGGAAATTTGAGAACTAAATCAAGCTAAATTCTTAGTGCATAAGAGCTACGGCAGCCTCCTGCACTAAAGGCTGAGTGACATGCACAAAATGCTGTGCTTCCCACTCGACCTGTTCCCTACACCGTTGAGCACCCTTCCCTTCCTTCATCTTCTTCACAAACGACACAAACTGTCTCCAATTATCAGGTTGGAATAATGTGGGGTTCATCCTCAAGTATGTGAATGCACACATCTCTCTATCTTCCGAGTTACCATCTACATTCAACGATGATGCTTGCAGGATCTGCTCGTGAGCACATTCATCATATCGTGGCAATGCATTTTCCCCAGCAAGTGGGACCTGTGCTGCCTGGGTTGCTAAGGCCACTTGCCTAACAAGTTTCTCAGGTGCACAGAGGGCATCCTGTGGTTGCTCGTGATCACGCATCTCTATACAAGTGAAGTTGAATATGGCACCATGGCGGGCTAGCATCTGGGCAATAGGGAGGTAACCATCCCGGAATCGTGTGTTGTAATATCCTGCTGTCAGCTCAGGGGCATGGGACCTGGTCCCGTAATGCCAGTGAATTCCTGCAACTTTCACTGAGATTTTCACACCTGCACCTTCGAAGATGGACTTGGCGGACATGAGGATTCTTTCCCCATGTGCTAACAGCATCTGAGAGTACCAAGACAGGAAGAATTCGCCATAAGTGCTATTCCAACCACCACCTTCTTTCCGGAAAAATGTTGTATCTTCCGGCCAGTTGTTGTAATGGCCAGCATCAGTAGGGCCCGTGCTACCCCATTCTGGCTTACCAGCAGCTTCTGCAGCTGCTTTTAAGCTACCGATCATATACTGCAAAAAGTTACCAACACCATATAAGAACTAGAAAGCCGCAAATCACTGAATTAATTTAGAAAAAAACAATGATCAAAGTACCTTATCATAACATTGGAAGGCTCCAATTCCAGGGAATTTCCATGTTCCATTCAGCTCTGGGTACGATGGGTAACGAAGTTCGCCTGCTGGACCCATTCCCACTTGAATTTCCTGTAAGAAACAAATTGTTTATCTTAGAATTTAAGCTAAGCCCTTATTGCATAGCATACAGTGAAAAGCATTAAAGAGACAAGTAATTACCACAATGGTGTCACCAAGAAGGTGTTTGAAATTGTCTCGGAAGGCACGCATGAAGTCAGCATAACACTGGACAGGTGTTCGGCCCTTGAGGACAGGGATGGTGTCACAGCCAAGTGAGATATATTCATTATTCCTCCTCCCCCATTGATCAGTGTAAGCAAGATCTGGATCATTATCAATCTCCTCCCCAACCCACTTGGGCAAAGGAATACTGCACAAAGAGGGAAAAAAAAAATTAATCAGAACTTGCAATAACAAGAGCTTAAAACCCAACGCTCTACCTATGCTAATAATGGGCTTCCAATCCCGTACGTTAATGTAACAAAAAATAGTAACCATATCATGAATATCAAAAACCACTAATACTAGCATCAAGTAAAAAATATGGATTTTACAAAACGCGACACCATAAATCTCACCATCTACGGCAATATGACCCAAAAAAAAAATTGATAAATAAGGAAGAAAACTTTGGATAAGGAGTATTTTTATTTTCGTCACGCTACGGGTTTATTGAGATCCACAAATCTCCAAAAATAAAGAAAAGCCACTCCACTTTCAACGAGAGCCTTACAACCGCGAATAAAAAGCTCACGCTCCTAACTCGCGCGTCGTAGAACAGAAAAAAAATATTTTTTAAAAAAAACAATACCGGAAACAAAGGCGAAAAAATAAATAAATAAAAAAAAGAGAGAAGTATTAAAATACGCACGTGACGGAGTCGCCGACGTTGCCGCCGCATTGGTGAAACGACATGACGGCCTGAACCTTGAGGCCGTGACGTTTCGCCATCTCCAGTAACTCGTTGTAGCCGCCCCAGTTGTAGTGGCCAGGCTGGTCTCGCTCGACCAGGCCCCACCACACGTCCACCATGATCCCCTCCACTCCGGCGCTCTTAAGAGCCCGCAAACTGGCGTCCATCGCCTTCTTTCTGTTCATCGTGTTCGACATGCTCACGCTGTCCAGCGGCATCATCACAAACACCGGCACCCCGCTTCCCTTATCCTGAGCAACCCCTTGCTTGTACAACTCCCCGTATTCCTTCTCGGTTTCGGTTATCATCGCCGCCTCCGTCGCGAATGCGCGGCAAGCCACTGATAGATCTGCCCGCATGTTGTTTAGAACCGGCGACCGGCACGGGCTTATCGGTGGAGATATCGCGTCCGTCATGTCTGGTTTTTGAATTTGGCAACGCAAGTTTGCCGTTGGTGATTTCCAAACTGCCGACGCGTTAACCGTTGCCGTTGAATCGCCGGACGCGGCGCCTGTTTCCATTGTAATGGGAGTTCCAGCGAGTGAACCGATCTGGTGCGTCATACTCAGAGCCATTTACTTTGCAGAGTGGATTTTTTTTTTTTTTGGAGGAAATGAAAGAAAAAGTGATAAAAGTAAAATGTAGTTTTCCGTTTGAAATGCAAAATAGTTGCTTCTTGTGTTGAAAGAGGTCTGAAATTTTGAATTTGAGGTCGGTCTCACGAGTGCATATATATATATATAAGGCTCAGATTCAGATAAGATTAAAATAATGTTTACCGTTAACTTCGCGACGCGTGGCGTGGGTGATACGTGGCGGTAGAAGGTCGGTTGAGGAGGCAACGGCTACGATTGCTCGATGCACGTGATGACAAACGGTGAGATGGGTGATACGCGTGAAGATTCCAGCAAATGGCGCTTTTGAGGTTTGAGTTAAAAGATTTTCCTGACACGAATGATGTGGCGACACGTTAGAGAGAGTGAGTGGATAACGTGTCGTGTTCTTTCGGCAGAAGACATGTAATTGTAATCCACATTAAGTAATCGCAGGTCGCGTTGTATTTTAATTTTCTAAGGCTGCTGCTTTGACGTCCACCGAAGGACCGTAAAAGAAGTGTTATACTTAATGTGGATATATGGGACACGTGGTGGATGTGAACAATGTAGTATTTGTAAATAGTGCTATTACATATCGGCCTTGACACGTGCGGCCTAGTCTTGGGTGAGCATTTTTTTGATTGAGATCTGGAGGATTCTGGGATCTTGACTTTGGATTTTTGGTTTGTGATCTGTGGCTTGATTGATTATCATGATGGCCCACAGCTGAGTCAAGGATGACCATAGTGGATAATGTCTTGACGTAGAACGTGCACGTCTACTTATACTTGAGTTGTGTATATCTTCTGCTATACTTGTGATGGGCGATGGGCGGTGGGCGATGGGAGTCTTAGTTATGGCATGTGTAATTATTGCTCATGTTTTGTCTCCGTAATTATTAGTGTGAGTAGTAGGTTTTTTTTTTTTTTTTTTTAATATTTATGAGAGCAATTATCCATATGTTTTATAAATTTTTCACTCATTTAGTGTTAGATTTAAAATAAATAACAACACCGACTTGACCTATTTAAAATAAAAAGTTAAAGAAGTTAAATATTGTAATTAGATTATTCAATTATCATATGTTATGCGATTTTCATAGGCTAGATGATTTAATTATCATGTGTTATGCGATTTTCATAAGCTAGCGTAGAGTTTAGACCAAGAAAGATGCTACTAAGTCCAAACATCATAATGTCGTTCAAGCAGAGACTCATTTGCGAATTGTTTGGGCAGGCAGACCAAGTGGGCAAGTGGTAATTATATATTATATTTTTGAAAAAAGGGTTAAACAGTCATTGTCTACGCTAATCAGCTGATCCATTTTTGTGATTTGATTTTGGCCAAAGATTGATCTGTTGTGATTTTTGATGATGTGTAATTGTGTATGCTTTTTTAGGGTCACAAGTTCACCACGGCTCTTTGTCAAGAAGATTAGTGTCTGATTGATTGAATATAGTTCTTTGTCACCAAACGTCCCAAACTCACCTCCAAGGGTTGGTTTAGTTTAAGTGGGAATGAGCATTTCATTCAGTTTGAAGGTTCTGGGTTCAAATCTTGGAAGCTCCAAGTTCAAAGCACCTTGCTGCTAGTCCTTGGTAAGGTGAAATATCTACATCTTTAAGCTCCACTCGCCAGTAAAAATTTCTAAATTTCGACCCCGACATAGGTGCGGTAATGGTGAGCCAGATGTGTGTAGGTGCATGGGACGTAATGTTTCCTGTCGGTAAAGCAGTCAGCCTATCCGCCAATTATTTTCGAAACCAAAACGTCCCAAACTCACACCATTATATTATATGCACGAAATCTGGTGCTAATGTACCCTAATCAGTTCCAAACTTGAATATCACAAATAGAGGAATGAAGCAACAACTCATAAAGTCACCAAACCCATATCACATAAGATTGAGTAATTAGAACGAATAAGCTTCACTATGTTAGGAGTCAGATTTCATAATAATGGGATCCAGATCAATTAATAAATTAAAGTGGCTCAGTAGTAAGTTCCTCGTGACTAAATATTAAGATTGTGAATTTAAGTAATTTTTTTTTTTTCCACAGTCAAAATTTATACTTAAAAAACATTCATAAAGACAAAAGGACTCGAGAAAAAATAAATTAATTAATTTCCGCACCAGTTTAATCTACAAATATATTATTGTGAAGCTTGATTATGTTGAAAAAGTTATGGGGTCTGAAAGAAAGAATTGTTAAAAAAAAAAAAAAACACTAATCACGCGAAATTAATTACAAGATTTCAAGGCTCAAGATTTGATTCTTTTAAACAATAATTCTCCAATTTTTTATTTTTTTTTATTGAACAGCGAGTACACAATGGGTATGAAAATTTTACCGCCAGGAATAATCAAATTGTTGATTTTAAATTAGGTAAGTCTTGAATTGAATCAACCACTTAAAACACTCCAATTAATAAACTTGATGATGCCTTAAAAGAAGAGAATAATAGAAGAATAGAAGGAGACTTAAAAAATTTTGAAATCCGTATTATCTGTATCATGTCAAGAAAAAACATAAACTGAATTCTACCAGTCTATTTATAAGTAAAGTTGATTGTTGTGTCTCTTCATAATAAGTTGGTGTTTTTTATAAGCACTCTGTTAATTGTAAATGGTTTTCGCAAACCAAACTAATATAACGAGTGTTGCACTTCATCAAAGCACAATTGTTTGTAAAATTTATTTTTTTTTAATTTTAGTTGGTCCTGATAGTCCTCTCATCCTTTCAGATGTTAATTTTTTTTTTTTAAAAAAAATTATTATTTTATCCTCTATAGTTTAGTATATAATTTGTTTTTCCCTTCTAATTTTATTTTTTTTTCTTTTACACTATTTATTAATTTATGTTAGAATTTTAGTCACAAAGCCTATTTTACCCTCAATTTTTTAAAAAATAATAATAATATTTTCAAATATATAAAAATAAAGAAAAGATGGTTCCCACCGTATCCATTTTTTTTCGAGTTAATTACACTCAACCTCCCTGAGGTTTGGCTAATTACACTCGAAATCAAAATTTACATTAATTGACACTAACCTCCCCTCATGTTAACGTTGACCGTCAAAATTACAGTTGACTTTTTTCAAATTTTTTAAATGACCAAAATACCCCTGTCAATTTATATTATCAATTTTTTACTATTCATTAAAAAAAATTAATGTGGAGATCCACTTGGATCTCCACCAAGAAAAAAATAATAATAAGTTTGAATGTGTTCATCAAACCCTTCTAGGTTCGATGAATCTCGAACCCTTTGAGTTCGTGGAACCCAGACGGTTCGAAGATCGAACCCTTCTGGGTTCGATGAATCTCGAACCTAGAAGGGTTCGAATCGAACCCTCTGGATTCGAATCGAACTCTCTGGGTTCGATGAATCTCCAACCCTCTGGATTCGAATTGAACCCTCTGGGTTAGATTCGAACCCTTCTGGAATCGATCTCGAACCCTCTGGGTTCCACAAACCCAGAGGGTTCGATTCGAACCCTTCTGGGTTTGAGATTCATCGAACCCAGAAGGGTTCGATGAACACATTCAAATATATATTTTTTTTTTGTGGAGATCCAAATTGGATCTCCACCGTCCATCACCAATGATGGACGGTGGAAATCCAATATGGATCTCACAATTAATTTTTTTTAATGAATTGTAAAAAATTGATAATATAAATTGACAGGGGTATTTTGGTCATTTAAAAAATTTAAAAAAAGTCAACGGTAATTTTGACGGTCAATGTTAACGTGAGGGGAGGTTAGTGTCAATTAATGCAAACTTTGATTCCAAGTGTAATTAGCTAAACCTCAGGGAGGTTGAGTGTAATTAACTCATTTTTTTTCTAACAAAAGTTATTATTTTTTTCATATCTAGAAATTTTTTTAAAAAAATAAAAAAAGTGGTGGACATCCAAATTGGATCTCCACCAGTTCAAAAAATAAAAAAAATAGTGGGGATTCAGATTGGATATACACCATCCATTTTCAAAGATAGACAGTGGAGATCAAATCTGTCAGTCCATAAAATAAAAAAATAAAAAAAATGGTGCGTCTAGATTGGGTTCTTCACCGTCTATCTTTGAAGATTGACGGTGAAGATCTAATATAGATCCCCACCAGCCAAAAATTTAAAAATGCCAGTTCAAAAAATTAAGAAAAAAAAAAGTGGTGGTAGACGATGGATATCAAATTTGGATCTCCACCAGTCCAGAAATCCAATCCACACCAAGGTCCATGCCTGGATCTCCATTGAGGGTGCTCTAAAAGGGCGGCGAGTCCCATTTTTACTCTCATATTGTCGTTGCCTTGCTTAAAAAACCTACACCCACGCTGCCATTGCCTCCCCGAAAGAACCACACTCAACGCTGTTGTGTAAGTGGTGTGTGATTTGTGTGTGTGGTGTCTGATTTATGTGTGTGTGTGTGAGTAAGAGTGAGAAAGAAAGAGAGAAATAAGTAAGGCACTGAGGAGGGGGAATTTTTTTTTAAATAATTTTTTTAATTTAAAAATTATTTATTAATGTAATTACTCTTTTACCCTTCAATTTTTAATTGTGAAATTTAGAACGGAAACCTAACTGAGAGGAGAAATTTTAGGAATTTTTATAAACTAGAGGGAAGAAACAAGATAAAAAAAAACTACAGGGTGAATACAAGGAGAGAATGATAATATTTCTAAAATTTATTATATATATATATATATATATATATATAATTATTTAAATTTATTGAAAATTCTAACAGATTAAGCCTAATCCTCAATTTCTAGAACTAAATTCAAGGATTGTTTGTTTTTCCACTTATAACTTAATCGGTTTGAATTAGACTCATTAAGTTTTTTTTTTAAAAAAAGTGATCAAACAACTTAAAAATATTTAAAAAAACAACTTTTAAAAAAAAGGTAAAAAATCCACTTTTTACTTAATTGTAAATCACTTAAATATATTTAAAATATTTTATTCCAAAAGTTTCCTCCTAAATATAACATTAGTACAGTTTTATTTAATTTTACATTACATAATTTTGTTTCTTTTAACATACGGTTTTATAAAAAAAACAAAATTCAAATCACTTTTCATCCTCAAAGTTTTTTAGAATCGAAAGATTAAATTATCTTCGAACAAAATTTTGGTAAAAATTATTTATTTATTTTTATCAAAGTATTTATACTCTATATAAGTTTATTGCTTGTAATGAAAAATTATAACTTTATTTATGATGTATACATTAATTCTGGTATTGCAGTAGTAGCAAGGTAGATACATATATATTATTATTTATAATTGTGATTGAATAAAATAGCTATGCTACAATTTGAGGCTTTATATATATCTCGGTCTCGACTCCGAAGATAAAAATTATTTTTTAATATAATTATTAATTATATTTTCATCCTGCATAAAATCTTATTAATATATACATAAAAATACTTTATGATTTATTTAATTTTTTAGTTTTAGTTGTTTGTATAACAAATAAAAATATATAACAATTAATAGTAATAAGGGTATAAATGTCAAGTTATTTGTTTTTAAACATTTTTATTTTTAAAAAATAAACAAGTTGATAGTATATTCAATGGTTTGAAAAAAAAAAAACGTGTTATTCAGATTTTATATTTCAGTCACTATTTAGTTTTCAGTAAAATTCAAGACTATCCAATCTTCAAACAAAAAAACAAACGACTTCTAACTCATAATCGTCAGGCCCGGCGTTGGCCCAGGGCGAACATGGCAGTCGTCCTGGGCCCAACATTCAGGTAGGGCACAATTCAGACCCAACGAACAATTGTTTTTTTAAGCCCAACATTCAGCCGGGGCACCATTCAGCAATGCCTTTCAATACAAAATAGGCCCAACGAACAGTTTTTTAAGCCCTATTTATTTTTTAAGCCCAATATTCAGCTGTGGCACCATTCAACAATGCCTTCAAAAGAACAAAAAAAAAAATTTTTTGTCTAGGACCACAAAAGTTATGAGCCGGCCCTGATAATCGTACAAGTTAAAAAGTCAATAGAAATGGTGTCGAAGTAAAACTTATTGCAAAAAAAACCTCAATATAAACAGATAATAGTTTTAATAGCTTTTTTTTTAAAAAAAAATATATGACATTAATGAGTTTTTTTTTTTTTTAAAGGGGGTACAATTACAATATCAATAACGGTCGGAACCTACCGAGATTAATTAATAAACGCGCGGTTCGGATATCTACTCCCATAACGGGAGAATACTACTCCCACAATAAGGGAAGAAAACTACCCACACATGTAAATTGTGAGAATTGAACCCCTCACTACTAAGGTGGGAGGGAGGTGCACTAACAATTTTACTACAAGTGGATGTGCTGTGACATTAATGAGTTAGAGGGATATATAAGACATATTTCGAATAATTTTATAGGGTGCTTAAAGTAAATTTTATATTTTTAAATTAATTAGCATTTTCTAAACTGATCAATTAAATTTTTTTTTTTTTTCTAAACTGATAATCCTATATGCATGTCAAGTAAACCTGCCATGTAAAGCCAATAAAAACTCAACAATCAAATAAACTAATTTGGTACCTCATTGAAAAGGAAGAATTTATTGTGAAGTTAATTAAATGAATATTTGGTTTATTGCATCCTTAAAACTATGGTGAATTAGCTGATAATATAAATTATCAATTTTAAGTAAAATATTTAAATTAGGACTTAGTAATACATATTGTATACTTATTTTTTTTAAGATATAAATTATATATTTATTAAATTTAATAAAAAATAATTATATAATATACTTCTACATTTAATAAACTCAAAATAATTAAAATAATGAAAACTAAAAATTAAATTTGGTGATCTGGATCTGGATGAGGCTTTAGATTAACAAAAATATTTTTTGTTAAATATCATTTTAATATTAAAATTATAAAATTCAACTTAAGAATTACGATTTATATTAAAAATTTTAATTTGTCAACATGACTCAAAAGTTAGTGGTTCAGATTTAGATTAGTTTATAGATCAGCTTTATTGACTTTTTAGAACAAATTATAACCCCATGTTTCGTATGTGTCACGCCCAAACCCAAAGTCATGCGAGTCTCGCTAATTTGGCAAATATCATGTGTGCAATCACATGAATTCTTAATTTTGAAGAAGCAATCAAATTCAATGCTAATCAAGTTGCATAAATTACAACCTGGCATAGACACCCAATTTTTAATTTTATCTTCAACTAATGAATATGGTACAAAACTTTATTTATTTATATATATATATATATATGATGTCTATTTATAAGGTACGTCTGGTAGCATTTTTCATTTGTTATTTAAAAAAAAAAAAAATTAAAATAGTGTTTTTAGTTTTCATTTTTTAAATATAAAAAAATGTTTGGTAGAATGTATTGAAAACAATATTATGAAAATTAAAATAGTAAAAACGCGTATGGCAGCGATAAATGAAAATATCAAAATTGAAAATATAAATTTTTGTAGCTATTTCTAAAAAAAATTATATATAATTTAACGTTTCTGAAGAATCAAGACCATGGCTTTTAGAAAACAAAATCAAAATTTTAGAAAACAGCTCTGAGATGTTTTTTGTATTTTTCATTCTTAACACATATTTTGTTTCCCTTGTTATTATTATTATTTTTTTTATAAATGATTTGAAAAATAGTTACCAACATAAATTCATTTTTGTTTTTTAAATACAAAAACACCTGTTGTTGGTGTTACCAGACAGCCGTTTGGCTCATGGGATTGGACTATTCCCATGATTGGCTCTTGATATGATTGGATAAATCCAATTCCATCACAAATTTTATTGTTGTTGATTGTCTCGCCTCAAAGTTTACGACAAAAACTGTCCCAAGCTTGTTTTTTATTTTATAATTTAATATATTATATTAAAATATTATTAATAAAATATATTTTTTAATATTAATAAAAATATAAATATAACAATATGAGGTTGAGCCAGTGATATATCCCTTCCACTTACACCTCGAGATTGTAAGTACGAGTACGGTCCCTCCCCCTCAAATCCCAAATGAATTGTAGCTTAAAAGATGAAGAATATAAACGTTATTTTTTGTAAAATTAATTATTAATAGTAGTACTTATATTTTTTTTAAAAATAATATGAATATTTTATTTTAAAAAATTAACCAAATTTAATTTAATTAATTTATTTTTATTATTGATTTAAAGTAATTTTAATTTACTTTAAAATTAATTTAATCTAATTTTAAATTAACCAATTTGACACTGTATAAAATATAAAATACAATATATTTTTTTGTCCAATCTCATACTACACCAAACAAGAGACAATACTATTTTTAGTCCAATCAATACTGCACCAAACACATGACAGTACTATTTAGTCCAATCCTATCCAATCCAATCCCATAAAAATAGTTAAATCCAATCATGCGCACCAAACGCACTTTTAGTGTTTCCTTTAAGACATAAAATTTATTCCTATGTGTTGAGGCAGAAATTGGTTCCTCCGCTGTTAAGTCAGTGAATTTTAGGGATTTGGTGGATGTGTTACCCTCTTTTCCCTGTGACCTGGATACAAGCACGAGCGTAGTTAGAAAGTTTTCATTAGGTGGACTAATCTAAATTTTATTTTTCTATTTAAAGTTTTACTATTTTATAAAAAATAATTTTTTTTATAATAGTCAAATTTCGTCTATACGATGGAATTTTCATTAATAATAATAAATTATATATAAATTTCAACATATTATAATTTACAATACATTTAATATTTTAATCAATAAGACCAAAAAAAAAAAAAAACTAAACTTCTAGATAGTAGAGTGAACCACTATGAGACCACACAATAATATTTTTCAATATGTATAAAATAAAAATTTAAGTTTCAATCACAAAATAGAAAACCTAAAATTAAATACATTATAGATAATTAAATAAATTTAAAAGTAATTATACTTGAAGTTTTAAATAGAGAGAAAAGTAATATTTAAAGTTTTAAGAGATAATGTGAGTAAAAAATTAGGGTTTTGAATTTAGAAATGTAAAAATAAAAATAAAAAATAAAAACAATGAAAAGAGTGTGTTTGTCATGTGTTGAGAATTTTTTTTTTTTTAGGAAAGTAAGATGTTGAAAGAGAGAAAAGATAATGTAAGGGAGAGATAAATAAATTGTTTGTTTTAATTGATTTTATTTATATTTGAACTTATTGGGCTCTTGAACTAGTTTAGAAAAACATCCTCTTATTAAAATTTTTAATTTAATGGACTGAACTTACTTATTTGTACTAATATGATCTTATTAAAAATAATAAAAAAAATAACGTCTATCTCCCCTGAGGTTTGCTCAATTACAAGCGGAGTTAACTTTTGGGTTTATTGATAAAGACCTCCCCTCCCGTTAGTCAACTTTTGGGTTTATTGACAAAGACATTCCTTCCCATTAGTCAACTTTTAAATTTTTTTATAAAGACCTCTTATGGTCAACTGTTACATTTGACCAAATTTTATTAAAGGCTGGAAAGGTATTTGTCAATAAATAATAAAGTTGACTCCATTTGTAGTTAACAAAACCTCAACGGAGGTCGATACAATTAGCTCTTAATTTTTTTAAAAAAAATTATATAATAAATAAAATATTATTTTTTTAAAAAAGTTGGTTGGACTTCAGCCAAGGGCTTCCTCTGCCCTTGGACACAAATTCTTGTTATGGTGAATCAGGGGATTGACTGGCAAACATCATTTAATACTTTTCTTGTTGTAATCAGGGATCGACTGGTGAATCAGGGGGTCCCTGTATGAATTTATCTTCTTGTAAAAAAATACAGGTTTGTAGATGACATTTATCTCCTTTGCTTCGACAAGTGACGTTATGCATGGTGTTGATTTGACGTATATTCTGTGACTCTTCTAATACTAGATTCATAAATAGTGTTTGAGAATCCTTCAAGGATCCGTTTGGTACGCAGGATTGGATTGGATTATTTTATAGGATTGGATTGGACTGGGATTGGATTGGATTAAATATAATACCATTTATTATTTGGTGTAATATAGGATAAGACTAAAATAGTCCAATCTATTATTTGGTGTAATATGGGATAGGACTAAAATAGTACAATCTTATGTTTGAAATGATTAGGGATTAGATAAAAAAAATAATGTGATGAAATATTTATTATATAATTATAATTTAATAATTTTAAATATACTTGTATTAAAATAAAAAATATAAATTTAATTTTTTAAAATAAAATAATTAAAAAATTAATTTAAATCATATTAATCTATTGTAAATTGAGACTGTAAACAAACAAAAAAATCACTTGAGCAGAAGAAAATGGAGATTATGTAAAAATAAAAGAAAGTGATTATATAAAAAAAAAAAAAAGAAGAAGAAGAAGAATACATACCTGAATTGAGACTCAGAAGAAAATGGAAATGGAGAAAATGGACATGAAGAAAATTTGGGGAAAATGACGAGAGTGGAGAGAGGAATGGGGGTAGGTGATAAAAAAGTAAGTAATTAATATGTGGGCCATGTCTTTTTATTGAAAGAAAACAGAGTTCAGCTTTTAATTAGTCCAGGGACTACTAAGGGTGGGGGGTGCATTGGGTTTGTATAATCCGGTTGTGGGAGGATTATATTTTAACTCAGTATTATTAGTCCCCATTAAATTGTGTCACCAAACACAGGATTAGGATAAAAATAGTCCAATCCGGTCCTAATCCTGTCTGCCAAACATGGCCCAAAGGTATGCCTCGGAGGACTAACATAATTCGAAGCTTTTGGTCTTCCGAACGACATGAAGGTTGTTCGGTTGTGTTGTTGTCACGTGGCGTCATCTCGATAGTTTATTCTCCATTCTTTTAATACAACATTTATTTTTATATTTTACATTATTATTTATGTTTGATGAAGATAATACTTTCATATATTTTTAGAGAGATGTTGAAATAGATATAGGTAACCCATAGGTAGAGGCAAGAGAGATGTTATAATTTTCTTGCAATTATGTAGGTAAAAAAAATATATATATATTCATGGAGATGCATATTCCTCTCTAACGAGAAGAGGACCATATCAACTCAACAAATAGTCTTTAAAATTCCCATGTGAATAGCACAATTACTCGCTCTCCACTCTCCAATCAACCGACACATAAGCATAGCAAATGTAACCATTTTTCCATGCGTGTAGATCCAAAATTACTATAAATGTTACCCTCCCCAAATCCAAAAATCAAACACTGGCAACACACATCTCTCTCTCCCTACTCCAACAAAAACAAGTTCAATTTAATTAGCACTTATATTTTTTCAGAGAAAAATATGTCTAACACTCAACAACAATTCAGTGCAGGCCAAACCCATGGCCACGCCCAGGTAGAAAAATTTTATCAACTAGCTAGTGGTCTGCAACAGATGGGCCTTTATTTGTTTTAGCACAAGTACAAGCTCTTGTATTTATGTAGTAATTAAAAGTCATGAAACTGTGTATGTGAAATTGGTGTGGTGTTTTTTATTTGCAGGCCAAGACAGAAGAGTGGATTCAGTCTGCACAGAACACAACAAATGCAGCCAGAGACGAGGTATCAAATGCATCTCAATCAGGCCAGGAGCAAAGTGGAGGCTTCCTTCAACAGACAGGAGAGAAAATGGTGAACCTAGCACAGGGTGCTGTTGATGGTGTAAAGAACACACTTGGAATGGGTGACAACAACAACAACAACAACAACAAGTAAAATATATTATCACTCTCCAGTCTCCTCCCCACAAGGGATGTGAAGTGCTTGCAGCTCATGCATGGATGGATGATTTCTAGGTTTTATTATATATATATATATATATATATATATATATATATATATATATATATATATTGATTATGGTTTTTGGCTATTTCAGGATAATTAAGTACTGAACCTTACCTGTTGGTTTGAGATTTCTAATTCTAGAACTCATATCACATGTAATAAAGCCTTCCCTTTTCTTTTCTTTTCTTTTTTAATTGTTCTTGAAATAGTATGTAATAAGAGTTTAATATATAATAATCCAAAAGTGAAATTCAGAAATTAGTCCGTTTTGTTATCTCTGTTGATTCCATGCAATTTAATGGTCTATGTAGTTCAATTTATTTATTATCCATCGACATTAATTTAATAATTTTAACGTTTTCCTAATCGATATAATATTGTGTAACAGTCATGTGTTCATGATATAACAAGCCTGCCATTTAATGGTGGAGGGTGGAGGCCATAGTCTCCTCTGCATCGGATACAGAAGGGCAAGCCTAGCCTCCTCCTCCATATTTATATATATTTTTCACACTAAACTTGGAAACTTCATTAAAGAAGAGAAAACATACAATTAGGTTTTAAATCGAACGAAAAACGTTTCTCTCTCAAGGAACAAGTTAGAGAAGCTAGAGTATGAGTCAATCCATTCCTTTTTCAGGAAAGACTTGAAATTTAATAATTCCAACATCCTTACAAAGAGCTTTTAACATCATTGAAAACATGACCTGCCAAACAAAAACCCAAATCCACGTTGTGGACTTCTTTAACTACATTGACAGCATCACCTTCCACCCAATTCACAAAAAGTCCCAAATCTTTAGCTAGGACAGAGCAGGCGGCCTTCTCTAAGAGCAATAGCCTCTCCAACATCTGCAGAAAAAATCCCAGGAATACATTTGGAAATATCAGCAACCACTTTGCCTGAACTGTCACACACAGCAGCCCCTGCACCGGCAAAAGGAAGGTCCTTCCTTATAGCTATTTTTATATATAAAAAAATGGTCTCTATCAAATTTTAATGTTAATCGATATAGAAAAAATTATATGAAAAAGTATTATTGATTAAGTGGGACAACTGGTTGGGTCATTACATTTTATTGGGATACTGTATCAACATGTAATCGGGTAAAGACCAGTCACATAATGAGGCATTTTAATTTGGGGATGAGTGGTGTTTATAAATACACCTCACTTATTTTTTAAAGACCCCATCCCTATTCAAATTTCTTGAAATTCATGCAAATTCTAATTTAGATATATGTTTAAAATAATTATTTTATTTTTTTCACGTCTTTATAATTATTGAATAAAATATGAGGTGAAATTTTTCTGATGAGCAAAAAAAATATATGTATGAGGTGAAATTTTTCTGATGAGCAAAAAAAATATATGTATATATGTTTGTTTGGTTGCTTGTTTGGTTGCCTGTTTGGTTGCCACAATACTGATTATTAATTCTCACGTAGGACCGTCCAATGTGACTTAACATAAATGATATTTATTCAGTCATCGCATCGCATGCATGTGGTATATTAAAGAATTTAGAAAAAATTCTCATGTAAGAGACTTTTGCTTGAAGGAAGAACATAGTTTTGGATTTTTTTTTTTCATATTATATTCATCAATTGAAAGCCTTGACATGCAAGAGTTGTTGGGGGATCTGATTTGAAGATTTGCAAGGTCCAAAATCTAACAATTGAAATTGCTTGACCTTTTAAGTAATTCACATTACAGTAAATGGACTCATAAAATGGGGATTGATGGTCAAATAAATGGGGAATGATGATCAAATAAATGGGGATTATCCTTATCAAGATTCACCACTAACTTTTTTTTTTTTTTAGGGGGGTACAATTACAACATTAATAACTGTCGGGACCTGTCGAGATTAACCACTAAATGTACAGTCCGAAAATCTACTCCCGTTACGGGAGGTATTTACTTCCATAATAAAGGAAAAAAACTATCCACACATACTGGTAAATATGCATGGTTGGAATTGAACTCTCACCACTGAGATGGAAGGGAGGTACACTAATTACTTTAGTATAAGTGGATGTGTAAATTCACCACTATTTAATAATGTAGCAAAATTGGTCTTTAGTATCATATAGAAGTGCCCTACCCACAACCCAATTCTTCCCAATTTTTTTTTTTCCTTTTCAAACTACTAAATTGGGTTAAAGTTTGCTGAGATATTAACAAAAATCAAATTTATATTTAAATACAAAATAAATTTGAGATGCAAATTAAGACTAAAATTCGTTATAGTGATGTAGATAAAATAAAAGGATTTGAACTTAAAATCACACAATGAGTTAAAAGGGAAAATGTTAACAAGTATTTTTTTTTTTTTTTTTGATTTCAACAAAACTTCTATTACAGAAGACCAACAAGAAAGCTAGGTTCAGGATTGAACCAACAAAAATCCTCCTTAGAGGAAAAGGCGAGGGAAGTAAGAGAATGTGCCATTCCATTCCTTGAACGAGGAATGGCATGACAGTTGGAAACTCCCACAACCCTAAAAAGAGCCTTGATATCAGAAACAATAGGGTCCATAAAAGAACTAGGACACGAGTTAGAAATCCTAGCCACAGCATTAGCAGCATCTAACTCAACCCACTCAATAATAAGGCTCAACTCCTTAGCCACCAGTAACCCCTCTCGCAACGCCAGCAGCTCGCCAAGCTCAGCAGGAAAGAACCCCAATAGGGGCTTAGCAGAAGCTGCAACAACCTTGCCCTGAGAATCGCGCACCACAGCACCAGAACCCATCACAGAAGAGCCAGACTTCACTGCTGCATCGGTGTTCAACTTCAGGGAGCCTGCAGGAGAAGGCGACCACGAAGCAGAACAAGGCTGCCTGGGAGGCTGAGAGGGAGAGCCAAAGACCTTCTGGGTGCCCTGAAATTCACGAAGCAAAGAAAGAGACCAAGAAACCAAATCAGCACTAACCCTGGGGGATTTAGAATGAAACACGGCATTCCGATCAGACCAAACCCCCCACAGGATCATACAGAACTCCTCGAACTCTGCTCTCTTGGCCCTAACAAAAACCCACAAAATCAAATCAAAACAAGAGATATGGCGCTGCAAATTGAGGACATCCCAGAAAACAGTGGACTCCCAAATAGGGCGCACGGAGCTGCACCAAAAAAGGGCATGGGCTGAGCTCTCGGGAGCATCGCCACATCTAGAACAACACGGGTCAACCACAATCTTCCTAGAACAAAGATTACAAAGGGATGGGATGGCATTGTGACAAACTCTCCAAATGAAGATTTTGATTTTAGGGGGAATGTTGAGATTCCAAAGCGCAAGCCACCATTTCGAATCCGGACTCGAGGAGGAACCTGAAAGGGAGAGTTTTTCCTGCGCTGCAACTCTATAACCGCTCTTTACAGAATACTCCCCAGTCTTATCAAAATGCCAGATTAAGGAATCAGCACAATCACCTAAACTCAGAGGGATTTCCAGAATAGAATCCCTATCCGCTGCCACAAAGACCTGATCAAGCTTAGCCAAGTCCCAAGAATGGGAAGAAAGGGAAATAAGAGATGCAACCTTAAAATCCTCCACCGGAGCAATCGAGAAGGGTCTGAAAGTGGACGCCTTAGGTATCCAAGGGTCCTGAAAAGCCCTGATATCCTTACCATTACCAACCCTCCAACGGAGACCCTTTAAAAGAAGACTCCTACTCCAAACCAAACTCCTCCAGAGATGAGAGCTCCCCTGCTTTAGTGAGACAGATAAGAAATCCTCCTGCCTGAAGTACTTTGCCTTAAGAACTCTAGATACCAACGAGTCTTTATTCATAACAATTCTCCAAGCCTGCTTGCCAAGAAGAGCTTGGTTAAAAAGAGATAAATCTTTAAAACCAAGCCCCCCGTGGATTTTCGGAGAGCACAACTTGTCCCTAGCGACCCAGGAAATTTTCTTATGACCATTAGAAGCACCCCACCAAAAGCCCATAATCATGGAGCACAACTCATTACACAGAACAGAAGGCAACTGGAAGATACTCATAGTGAAGGTAGGAATAGCTTGCGCCACTGCTTTGATAAGAACTTCTTTCCCGCCCATCGAGAAGAGATTGCCTTTCCACCCTCTGATCTTGCGCCAGACCCTTTCCTTAATATCACTAAAGGTTTTCCGTTTATTTTTCCCCACCATGGTTGGGAGGCCAAGATATTTATCATGAGCTTGGGCATTAGCTAGACCCAGGCAGTTCAAGATACTAGCGCTGCGGTCATCTTCCACATTAGGGCTAAAAGTGATGTTAGACTTTTGCAGATTAATCCGCTGGCCAGAGGCTTTCTCATAGACATTAAGGATCTGTTTCAACTTCTCACAATTCTGAACTGAAGCCCTACAAAAAACGATACTATCATCTGCAAAAAACAAATGACTCACTAGGGGGCTCCCGCGACAACATCTCATACCCAAAGATTGTCCATTAGATTCGTTGCCTTTGATAAGAGTAGATAAAACTTCTGCACATAGAAGGAATAGATAAGGAGACAAAGGGCACCCCTGCCTTAACCCTCTTTGCGGAGAAACTTCCCCCATAGACTTCCCATTTACCAGGAAGGAAAGCTTGGAGGTTGACACACAGTTCATAACAAGGGCTCTAAAGTGATTAGGAAAACCTAACTTCTCCATAATGAACTCCAGGAAACCCCACTCTACTCGGTCGTAAGCCTTACTCATATCCAGTTTAATTGCTGCATACCCTCTTTTACCCTTTTTCTGTTTCTTGATAGAATGGAGAAGCTCAAAAGCAACCATAATATTGTCAAAAATTAACCGCCCTGGTACAAAAGCACTCTGCTCCGAAGATATAATGAAGGGCAGAATTTCTTTCAACCTATTTGCCATAACCTTTGAGACAGTCTTATAAATAACACTGCAAAGACTAATGGGTCTGAAATCGGTCATACGCTCCGGGTTTTTAACCTTTGGAATCAGGACAACATTAGTGGTATTGAACTCCTCAATTGAGCAACCACCATTAAGAACTTTAAGGCACACGCTAGAGACATCCTCGCCAACCACATTCCAAAATTTCTGAAAGAAGAGAGCATGGAAGCCATCGGGACCAGGGGCCTTATTTGGACCCATTTCAAAAACCGCAGAACGTACCTGAGCTAGAGTGAAGGCCTCACCAAGTCTGCCTGCCATTTGGGCATTAACTTTACTTTCAAGAAAAGAGGAGGCAGCAGAGAGATCGGAGGATGATGGCTGGATAGACCTAAACAAGTCTGAGAAATAATCCAAAACCACACTGGACATGCCCTGCTCTGACTCCCTACGGACCCCTCTACTATCTAGCAAAGAGCTAATCTGATTCTTCTTCTTTCTGGCCGTCGCTCTTCTGTGAAAAAATTTAGAGTTCTTATCCCCTGCGAGTAGCCAATCGACCCTCGACCGCTGTTTCCAGTATAATTCCTCCTTCGAGAGGAGGCTTTCTAACTCTCGTTCCCTAGACTTGATAGCATCAAGCACCTGTTCAGATTGCTTCCGATCGTAGAGAAGATTAATCTCACATCTTTTTCTATCAATGGCTTTCTTCAGCGATCCAAACTTAACTTTACTCCAGTTCTCCAGCCGATCAGCACACAAAACCAGCTTATCTCTTAGACCTCTACCAGAAGTTTCACTGTCAAACCCTCCCCAGGCCGTGCATATCACAGAGTAGCACTCTTCATCTTTAAGCCAAAACGGCTCAAATCTGAACTTCCGATCTCCACCACCACTACCACTAGGGCCATCTCGCACAAACTTGGCCGAAATCGGTCTATGATCAGAAAACATAAACCCTAAATGCTCAACTTTAATTCCCGAAAACAAATTAACCCATTGACTGGTAGCAAAAAAACGGTCTAATCTTTCTTGAACATTTCTAGAACCCCCCCTTTTATTCTTCCAGGTAAACAAAGGCCCTGAAAAACCCAAATCAACAAAATCACACAACTCAACAATACTACGAAAATTAAACATACCCGGACCAATTCGTTCATTCCCGCCCAGCTTCTCTTCTCCTCTATATGAAGAAGTTCGTTGAAGTCTCCGCCGCACAACCAAGGAAGTCGGTTGACTGCCTTCAGCCGTCGAAGAAGCTCCCACGAATCGGTTTTATGGCTAGGGGCAGGACAACCATAGAACCCTGTGAACCTCCATTTGAGGTTGTTCTCCATTTTAATCACCACATCAATATGGCCCCTGGAGAAGGACAATACTGAGACATCCCACACATCATTCCACAATAACATCAGACCTCCACTTTTTCCCACACAATCCACATGCAGACCCCCCGAAAAACCCAACTGCACCTTAACTCTCGCCGCCCAGTCACCTTTTAATCTAGTTTCAGAAAGAAAAACTAGATTAGGGGATTGCTTCCGGATAACCTTCCGGAGAGCTAAGAATGCTCGGGGACTCCCCAATCCTCGAACATTCCAACATAAGATACTCATGGCTCCCGGCGGGCCTGCTCAGCAGACTCCGCCGACAAATCAGATTCCAGGAACCTCTGTTTCTTCCCAGACAGATGATCCCCTACAGTTTCCACAACTTTTCGTTTCCCACCCGGATCTATGGCAAACACTTCAGAAAAGGATGTTCCAGCTTTAGTACCTGAAAATTTGTGACTCAGAGATCTCTTCACTGGTTTTCGATCCCTCCTGGCATAATGCCTGGCTAGCAGCATTTTCTGGATTGGGTTTGGACAACCTGGGATAAGCCTCTGTAAGGGGCTCCCCCTGATTAATCTTTTCCACTTCTTGGAGTTAGGCTTACCACAAGAAGACCCTACCATAACAACATCACCTTCATCACATAGGTTTGACCCCACTATTTCCTCATCCATCCGAGCCAACGCCTCTGAGTGACCATCTTCTGTCGATACTACTGTACAAACCTCCCTAGAAGGGGGAATCACCGGTTGGATAATCTGAGTCGAGATACCATCCTCAACTATCAATGCTCTATTGGGTTCAGAAACCCCCAAATCCCTACTAGACTTTCCACCACGCTTGTCAGAAGATGTTGGGATAGTGGACAATGATCTGCTGGCACCCTCTGCCCCTACTCCAGCAACATGCTCAATGTCTTCCTGGGCTTTCGGAATAGCTTCTGAAGTATCCTCCCCTTTTTGCCGAAACTTTGACCGTTCCAAAGGTGATGCTCTAAGCCACCCCCCAAATTTTGGTTCGACCCCTTCCATAATATTTTTCCTCACCTCGCTGTTATAACATTCCCTGAAAGAATGTCCGATAAACCCGCACCCATAGCAAAAGTCTGGAAGCCTCTCGTATTTAATAAGGGCCGTAATCATAGTATCAAAATTCGCCAATCTCAACCTGATACCCCTTTTCAGAGGTTTGGTAATATCAATGCTAACTTTGATTCTCAGAAATTTGCCCCACAAATCTTTCGAATCAATCGGAAAATCAACAATGGTACCAACTTCCTCTGCTATTAGTCTCGCCACTTTGCAGTTCATACACGCCAGAGGGATATTGTAAATATGAATCCAGAATTCAGAGTATTTGAATTTAAGTTGAGAAATAGCACCAGGTCCCTCTGGTTTCTCAAGAACAATGAGATTTTTATCGAAGTGCCAGGGACCCCTGGACTAGACCATTGCTTTATCCTTAAGGGATTGGAAATGGAAGACAAACACATTATCTCCTACCATTTCAATATCTATTCGGCCCACAGTACCCCAAATTTGTTCAATTGTTCCACGGAAGGCCTCCCGGTTCACCTTTCTATGAGAAAGGATCTTCCCTACCAGGCAATGTTCAACACTTCTAATGCCATCAGCTTGAACATCTTCTGCTATGTCTAGGACTGGGCCATCTTCCTCTGATAAGGACAGAGCCTCACAGAGCTTTAAAATTTCCTCTGTAGCCATAAGAACTGGCACCGCAGCTACAACACCCTGGCCACCACACACAGATCCACACCTAAAAAACACAGATCAACCCTGTGATTGCGAAAACAACTGAATCCAAGCAAATAAAGCACCCAACCTACTAAACCACACACTGCCAAAAAAAACAAAACCAGGCACAAATCAACCATCAACCATCAACAGCCGCCTAAACCACACACATCAACTAAACAAGAACCAACCCCACACGGCCCAAATCGAGTATTGTTAACAAGTATTGTTAGGGCACATGTTATGAATTAAAATAATAAATAAAAAAGTAATATTGAACGCATGAATTTGTGTATTGATGTATTAAAAGGAAAAATATGAATTATTTAATGAAATTTTGGGTTGTTATCATGTGCCCATATTAACCTGATAATTAATTAAAAAAATTGATTATTTTTAAAAGAGTGTAAGCCAATGTTTGATTAATTTATATATTATTATTATTAGGGATATAATTTTTTTTCCTGTTGTTTGAGGTATTCTCCATTTTTCCCCTTTCGTTTTATTTTTATCTCTTTTTCCCACTCTTGTTAAATTTCTATTTGACTTTTAAGTTTGACCATTAAATTTGAAGGATATAAAGTTAATTGTAATATAATAATACCCAAAATATTTTTAAATTAAATTAAATTTTATTTAAGATAAAAATAAAAAATATTTTTCTCTCTTCTCTCTCCTTTATCACTTCATCTTCTTCTCTTTTTTTCTTCCTCTCTCTTTCCTCTTTTCTCTCTCTCCTCATCTTCTTCTTCTACTCACATAATTTCTCTCTCTCTCTCTCTCTCTCTTCCACACCACATTTTTTTTCTCTTTTTTTTTTATTGTTTATGGTATGATGTGAGATAATTTTTTTTATTTTGTTTATTCATTTTTTTTTAAAAAGTTTTTGGTTGGAGACTTGGTGGAGACCAATTTCCACCCTCCATTTTTTGAAGATGGACAGTTGGATCTTCACCAAATATAGAAATATTTTTTTTTAAAAAAAATTATTTTTAATTTAATTTAATTTTTTTATGTGTTTTTAATTTTTAATAATTTTTATTAAATTTATTAAATTATTTTTATATTTTTTTAATTTTTTATATATGAAAATATTTAAGCATTATTTTATTTAAAAATTTAAGGGTAAAATAGTTTTTTCTACTAAAAAATTAGAAAATCTTAACAGAAGGGGTAAAAGAGAGAAAAATGAAACTAGTGAGTGGAAAATGGAAAATACCCCAAACTACAAGAGGAGAATGAGTATATCCCTTAATATTAAGAGCTAGATGTTAATGGCAGACAGTAAAAGATTTTTATTATTGTATTCTATAAGGACATCACGATAACTTATCAAAGCCCACCAGTACTCTAGCGGTTATTTATTTATTTACATACCACCTACGATGGTAACGACTTAAAAGCGCACTTAATCACGTTGGACGGTAATATTTATTTATTTTTCTTAATTATAATTAGTTGCAACCATTAGGAGCAAACCCTATTCTTTTTCCAGCAACATCGTACACAATTTCCATTATCCTTTGCACCTGATTGCCAATGATTGTCTCATCATCGGCTGGTTCATAACTCGCAAACCCTAGACAAACCTACGTTTTAGTATATGTGATAAGACTTGATTTTCTAGGCATACCCACTACGGTGCCATCTTAAAAAAAAAAAAAACCTGATCTCAGGCACTGTCACGATACTACTTTTACTAAAATCACAGCAAGTGTTTAGGTCATTGTCAGAACGTGAAGCAGCCATTGGATATGCTGACATTGCTTGACGAAATGCTGATCGGAAAGTAGGGTAAGCTTGCGGTGGCAAGTAGGTGAAGATAGTTCCTGAGTCAATGATTGTTCCGAGTGTTGTAAAAACTGATTCTGCGATATTTAATTTTTTGCTTGCAAGACCAATTCCGATGAGATCAAGACCGTAGTATGGTAATTTACCGGCGACTAGTTTAGTGTATTTTGTATTTGACGAGAGGCTTTGGCTGTCGAAAGTGAGGTGGCCGGTTGAGCTGGCTAAATTGAAACAATGAATAAAAACGTAATATTGAACACATAAATTTGTGTATTGATGCATTAAAAGGAAAAATATGAATTATTTAACGAAATTTCGGGTTATTATCATGTGCCCATGTTAACATGATGCTTAACTAAAAAAAAATTGATTATTTAGGGTGAAACCAATGTTTGATTAATTTATATTATTATTATTAGGGATATAATTATTTTTCCCTATAATTTGGGTATTCTTCATTTTTCACCCTCTAATTTTATTTTTCTCTTTTTTACCCCATTTAGTTTATAAAAATATTAAAAATCTTCCCTCTTGTTAAATTTCTGTTTGACTTTTAAGTTTGATCATTGAATTTTGAAGGATGTAAATTTAATTGTAACGTAATAATACCCAAAATATTTTTAAATTAAATAAAATTTTATTTAAGATAAAAATAAAAAATATTTTTCTCTCTTCTCTCTCTCTCGTTTATCTCTTCGTCTTCTTCTTCTCTTTTTTTTTCTCCCCCTTTCTTTCCTCTTTTCTCTCTCTCTCCTCATCTTCTTCTACTACTCTCACATCTTTTTACTCTCTCTCTCTCTCTCTCTCTCTCTCTCTCTCTCTCTCTCTTTTCCACACCACATTTTTTTTTTATTGTTTGTGGTATGGTGTGAGATATTTTTTTTATTTTGTTTGTTCATATTTTTTTAAAAATTTTTGTTTGGAGATTTGGGGAGACCAACTTCCACCGTCTATTTTTTGAAGATGGACAGTTGGATCTCTACCAAATTTAGAAATATTTTTTTAAAAAAATTTATTTTTAATTTAATTTAATTTTTTATGTGTTTTTAATTTTTAATAATTTTTATTAAATTTATTAAATTATTTTTATATATGAAAATATTTAAGTATTATTTTATTTAAAAATTTGAGGGTAAAATAGTCTTTTCAACTAAAAAAATTAGAAAATCTTAACGTAAGGGGTAAAAGAAAAAAAATTAAAACTAGAAGTTGGAAAATGAAAAATATCCCAAATTATAGGGGGAGAATAATTATACCCTTAGTATTAAGAGCCGCATGTTAATGGCAAACAGTAGAAGATTTTTATTATTGTATTCTATAAGGACATCACGATAACTTATAAAAGTCCACCAGTACTCTAGTGGTTATTTATTTATTTATTTGTTTACATACCACTTGCGATGGTAACAACTCAAAAACATACCTAATCACATTAGACGGTAATATTTATTTATTTTTCTTAATTATTATTAGTTACAACCATTAGGAGCAAACCCTATTCTTTTTCCAGCAACATCGTACACAATTTCCATTGTCCTTTGCACCTGATTACCAATGATTGTCTCATCGTCGTCTGGTTCATAACTCGCAAACCCTAGACAAACCTGCGTTTTAGCATATGTGACGAGACTTGATTTCCCAGGCATACCCACTATGGTGCCATCTTTGAAAAAAAAGTTGATCTCAGGCACTGTCACGGTACTACTTTTACTAAAATCATAGCAAGTGTCTAGGTCATCGTCAGAACGTGAAGCAGCCATTGGATATGCTGACATTGCTTGACGAAATACTGATCGGAAAGTAGGGTAAGCTTGCGGTGGCAAGTAGGTGAAGACAGTTCCCGAGTCAATGATTGTTCCGGGTGTTGTAAAAACTGATTCTGCGATATTTAATTTTTTGCCCGCAAGACCAATTCCGATGAGATCAAGACCGTAGTATGGTAATTTACCGGCGACTAGTTTAGTGTATTTTGTATTTGACGGGAGGCTTTGGCTGCCGAAGGTGAGGTGGCCGGTTACGCTGGCTGATGATGGAAGGCAGTAGGAGAAGATTTTGTTGTATTTTTGGGCAGTTTGGAATACTATAGATGCATTCTCTTGGCTAAGGCCCATTATACCGGCTTCAAGATCAAATGCTCCTTTTTGGGTTGTGCCACAGCCAAAGAGGAAGCCATTGATGTTGTCTGAAGAAGATAAGGTTAGGGTTTCTTTGGAGAAGAACCCAGTAGAAATTGAGTCGTCTCCGTATTGGATGCCATAGAAGCATAGTGAGGCAGCACTTGGCGGTACCTTACCTGCATATATATAAAAGAAGATTTTCTCATTAATATATAACATTGATAGCATTTTTTATTATTCAGAAATTTTCATTGTGAAATCAATTTATTAAATTAAAAAAATTGGTTTTTAATGTTGGTCTCTTACAAAATTTATAAAATTTACCTGGACGGTGTACATATTTACAGAACTGATGATCCTTGGGAATAGTGACATATGTACTAGACTTTGTACGATCAAACATTGGTTCCTTTTGTGCATAGCATGTTGTGCAAGGCTGACACTGTGTCCATGTCATGTCACTACCTGTATCAAGTACCAATGATAAATCTTTCTTTGGTGTGCCAAATCCCACCACAACAACAAAATTAGATGTTTTAAACGGGAGACCGTCCTTGACCGGAATACTGGCGGATTTAATCTCTATCATGTCACCGCGGCGGCGGCCAGAGTCTTTGGACAGTCTGGCTTGAATTGACTTGATTCGAGCCAAATCAAAACGACGAATGTTTGTGTAAAACGAAGACGCAGCTCTATGTCGATTAGGTTGAAAACATGGGCCGTACTTATCCACTATTTTGAATGTTGACCTCCTTTCATTAGCTGAAAAATACATGTAAACATAAGTTAATTAGGATACACATAGATATAAGTTCATGCATGCATGCAACATTAGAAATTAAATAACAAAGAAGACTAGCATGCAGTAGAAGAGAGATCAAAATAATAGTTTGAAAGTGCATGATTGATAATAAACCTTTGGTGGAATTGTTGCAAACATACGAAGCGAAAAGAGAGCTGAGTTGAAAAGTGTGGGTAAGACTCTCTCTTTCTTCAAAAGCATACCCTTTCTTCACTGAATAAACAAGAAAACAAGAGACAAGAAACCCAACCAAAACCAAAGAAATATTTGAAGTGGCCATGAAACAATCACATTAATTAGCTAGAGCTCTTCACAACTTACAACCACATCTACTATATCCTACTTCATTAGCTATTTATAAGCTATTGGATAATTCATATAGATACTTAGAAATAAAGCATATAAAATCATTTTTAATGCAACAACTTCCAGTGGCCATATAAAATTATTGATCTTAATGCAACAACTTCCAGTGGGCAGTGATGGCATGGAACCTTAATTTTTTTTTTAGTGGAAAGTGATTTATTAATTTATATCCTCAGGGTGAATGTTATAAAAAAAAAATATTAAAAAAAAAAACTGAAATATAAATTCTGTTATTACATGTACATAAAAAAATTGTTATTGATAAAAGAATAATATATAAAGCAGATTAGGTGTTGTTATTTCAAAAATATATAGTTTTCAAAAGTTTGAAAACTATTTTAATGTTTAAAATTTATAAATCTTTGTTTGATAGTAGATTAAAAGTATGGTAAGGCCGTAAGGTTCAGAGGTTTTGAATGTTTTAGGAAGATAAGAGAAGAGAAATGAGATATAAGATACCCACAGTAGTAGTTATTGTAGAAATGAGTAAAATGTTGTTTTAGAAGAGAAAAGAAGAAATTTAGTTGGTTTAGTAAACTTGGGAGAAATATTACCAATTTTAGTTGAAACCTCATTTTATCATTCATTAAACCCGTTATGAGTGATGAAGAGAGATGTGACGGAGAGAGAGAGAGAGAGAGAAAGAGAAAGAAATAGAAAGAATGTGCGCATGACGTGTGAGAGAGAGGTGATGGAGAGAGAGCAAGAGGAAGAAATTGAAAGACCGTGTGTGTGTGAAACTTGTGGGAGAAAGAGTGATCGCGTGAAAAAAGTTACAGATGGTCTTTCCTTTGTCTGTCAGGGGCAATTTTGTTCAATTAACCAGATATCTGTTATTTCTACTTGTTAGAGAACTCACATGTAAAGTTAATAGAAGATAAGATGAATCATATATTGAAAAGATATAAAGCAATAGAAGGGTGTATATATATATATATAATCAAGCACTAAGTGTGCAAACTTACAACTACTCAAACTGATAAAGTAATATTTTTCTAAAATACTCTCTCATTAGTGCCACTTAAAAACAAAACTATATATATAGAAAATTTTTCAAGCCAGCACCCAATTTAGTGTATTATAATGAGCATTTTTCAATCTAAAAGTTGTTAAAAGAATTTTCTTTTTTTTTTCAATCTAATTGATACAAGAGCTTTGCATTGGTCAAAGAGGTTGGATTGAAAAGTGTTCATTATTATATACTAAGGGGTGCTCACTCGAAGTGATTTGTATATGTGTGTTATGTGTGTAAAATGACTTGTATTGTGTTTTAGTTTTGATTTTTATTTACGGAAAATTACATTGAATTCTCTAACGTTTGGTTTTGATATACCTAGATGAAGAAGTTTGTGTATTCTACACAAACACTCCCAAGACTTAACAAACTTTTGTTACTGTTTAACAATTGAATGCTATTTTTCATGTAGATTTTGTTAGAATTTTGGATAGAGTTTGTTGGATATTTTTACATATTTACATGGAATTGAATAGATTTTTAATGATTTTTCTTAAAAAATATATATATTTAATTGAATAAATATAGACTTTAAAATCTTTTAATTCCACCCAACTCTACCTTGAATACACGCTCATTAATCTTTTCATATTTCATTTAAGAAATAAAAAATTCATTAATTTAAAACACATAATGAAGATTTTTTTTTTTTTTTACAAGTCCTAACATCTCAACAAACACCCCATAACAAAGCTTTCCATCTCTCTATCTACCAAGGCCGCCGTTGCCGCCGTTGTCACCGTTGCTCCACCGACATCAACCTATATATGCTTAAACAAAAAAAAAAAAAAACAAAGCATTCTCCTCTTTGATATAATGGTTTGAAATATACATGCATTTTCCCTGTTAATTAAGGCAAATTTTCTATTGGAAGAATTCATGAAATCTTTCATATATCTTGATTAACAATTGAGACATTATTTTCTCTTTGCCTCTAAACTAAAGGCATCAAGTTTAATTAATAAAATCCCCACTAGTTATTATATACAAGAATTGGTTTTCTTATGTTATTTAGTCGTCATATGATCAACTAACATGTTTATAGGATAAATTCGGGTTTGGAGCAAGAGCAACTGTGTCTATATATAGAGGAAAGCATTATAGTTTGAAAAATATATAATTTTTTTTTTTAACATACCACTTGCGGTGCTGGTGACTGGAAACTAGGACATATGTTCTTACACATGAGATTTTAAATAAATTTTATGAAACTTAAAACGGATATTTTCAACTGTTATGAGAAGGTTATCGAAATTTATCTAAATTAAAATTTTCTATTTTTCACACCTATTTGGTTTGTTTTATCTTGACATGTTATACTCTCAAATTATTATTGTGTTCTTGATGTACTTTCAAAGTTATCTGTATTATATTGTCCACTCATTGATTTTGAGTAGTGTTGGAATTTAGATAATATCATCATTGTTTTCATTATCAAGTTGACTCTAAAAGTAAAATACCATTGTTATCGTTATAATATATAAGAATAAATTTCAATTATTCAAATTAGTGCTACAATCATGTTATATAAGAATCAATTTCCAAAAGAATAATTCGATTTTTTTTTTTTCGATTTTCACAACATCCAAATCCTTATAGTATTATATGTCAGGAATTCAACCCGAATCCCTCTTACAACGGAAAAGATAAACTGTATATGTAAACACACATCAAAGACAAAGTACAAAATAAAAAAAGAAAAAAAAAAGAATAATCAAGACATCAATTTTACGTGGTTTGAAAACTTTTCTACATTTACGGAGCACATCTACACTCAATTAACTATGAAAGAACTAATTATAAAGACACCTAAAAAACTCTCACACTATTTTTCTCTCTGTTTATACCATTTGCTAATCTTTTTATTCTCTTATTTTTACCCTTCTAAAACCCTAACATTATATGAGTATTTAAAAGACAAACTAAGACAAAAACGACATAGGAAAACTTTCCCAATCTGGTCAGGTTTTAGACTTAAAACAGGAGTCTGAATACTGTCATTTTCTTCTCTGGCTAGCGCAACCAATACGCACGACCTGGGGGTCGTGACGCTCTTTTTTGCAAACTTCTCCTTGTTGTCGTAACGCTTTCTGCCACGAAATTCTACTAAATTGCGAAACAAATCCACTCTTGATTCAAGTTTCACAAAACTAATAATCTCTCACTTGAAGATTGAAACATGAGGAAACATTCTCCTCTAATGATCAACGGAAACAACACGTTCAATCAGCCTATCCTCAATCTTGAAGACCCATTGAAGCTGCCTCTTAGCTTTAGTTCCTCTGTCTTGGTTAAATAGCGTTCCCGAGTAACAACCGTGAGCCTCTTGATCTACCTTATCATAGTATTCATGCTCTTTACCTGATCTCGTGGCCCTCTGCTCACGTCGATCTCTGGTGGTTGATCTGTGACCTCTAGCACAACCTGAGCTTATAGCCCCTTGTTTATGTCGATCTCTAGTGGCTGACTCGCGACCGCTGGCTCGTCCTAATCTCTCAGCCCCTACTTATGAGATACCATAGACTTTGTCTTCCGACTTGTATTGCCAACCCCACTGGTTGAACCTTCTTTCAGAGTTCTACCAATTTGCTGAAAACTTACTGCTTTTTATTTGTCCAAATTGCTACTTTTGCATAGTCCGTCGTCACCTGATTTCGAACCTGTCTGCTTCCCATCTGAAAGCATAATCTCTGGCCTCTTGACACTCATGTGCCCAAGCCTCTGGTGCCGCGGATCCGAATCTTCTATTCCTATTGAATCTTACAACCGTACCTCTGTCCAACAATACTCTAAAGGTGCGTTTGGTGCGCAGGATTGAATTAGACTATTTTTATAGGATTGAATTTGATTGGATTGGATATGACTAAATTAGTATTATGATGTGTTTGACATAGTATGGATTGGATTAAAAATAATACTATTTCTTGTTTGGTGTATAGTGGAATTAAATAGAAAATAGTTATATATTATAATATTATTTTTGAATAAAAGTAAACTTATTTTATTTTATTTAATAAAATAAAATAAAATGCTTAAAAAATAATTTTAATATTTTATAAATGTATTAAAATTATTTTTAAATAAAGACATGTTAAAAATATTAAATTACATCAAATAAAAATAAATTATAATTGATATTAAGAATGATTATAAATTTAAAATAAAGAATATAGTAAATAAAGAAAAAAAAAGAAACAAATTATAGTCTCGTAACTAACAAACCCATGAGTATATATGGGTTTATTTAGTCCCATGTTGATGGGATTAGTGGGCACTATTAGGATATAAAATTCCAATCCTTTGTGATTTCTAAAGGTGCGATTATGATTAAAATAATCCAATCCAAACCTAATCTTTGTAACAAACACACTCTAAGAAACATATAAGGGCATCACCATAATCTTCTGAAAACACGTTGACCTATGACTGATCATCACCGTTTTTCTTAGCACTATTGCACTAATTTTGATGGTGTCTTTTCTTACCACAATTTTAGCACTCAATGTCTTTCTTACCTTGATTGGAATTTTTGGTATCCTAGCGATCTCTCGACCTTCCAAACCTCTGTTTGGATTTGCCATTTTGGCTGCCCCTATCTTTGTTCCTACCTCTGCTCTTCATATTTAGGGCTGGGACTCACTGCCACCCCCTCCCCATTCCTTTTGATTTTCTCAATCATAATCATGTTTATGATCTCCTGAAACTTTAGTTTTGCCTTCCCAAACGACCCATTGATTAACTGGATTGTTCATTTCCAACTTTCTGGCATCTATCCCAAAATAGATAGAGCTTGAATTTCATCTTTAAACTTCAAGTCAACAGAGTTTAACTGGTCGATGATCTCATTGAAGGCGTTCAGGTGTTTTTTAAAATTACTGCTCTTTTGCATCTTCAAAGCAAATAACTTTTGAATAAGGTCTACCTTATTTTTGTTGCGGAGGGCTGTTTGTACATATTTGATAGGGTTATAATAAGGGTTGTTGTCTCTCTTGATTCTTGATATTAAAGGCCATTGACTTCGACAAACTTAATCGAACCGCTCTAATGCCTTGTGATCTAACACCATCCATTCTTCTTCTTTTATGTCTTCTGGCTTTACACCTGTCACGGTAAATACAGATCTTTGTGGTATAGATAGTCCTTCATCTGCATCGACTATAAACTAAAATTCCATTGAATTTTTCGATCCTGTACTGTTCCCTTTCTGATCCCATAACTCCTACTAAAATTGAGAAGAGCTGAATTGTCTCCTGTGTAACATCTCAAATTTTGAATAATTACTTTTGAAAATGAGGATGTAAAAAGTTATGATTAGAGGGGTATAAAACATAATTAAAAGTATGTTTATTTTTATGGTTTCCAGGTGGACCAGATGGAATGGTCCAGAAATGATGCATGAAGAAAAATGAGTAAAAAACTGGGGCAGTGTGTACCGCGACCCCTCACCGCGACCACAGATCGCGATGAGCTGCTCGCGGTGAAAAATGACATTTTCGGGCAGTGAGCAACGCGACCTGGTCACCGCGACCACAGATCGCACTGACTGGCTCGCGATGAAAAAGTAAAATTCTGGCAGTGAGCAACATGACCACCAACGCGACCAGGGTACCGCGATATGTGATCGCGATGAAGGCGGTGGAGTTGCTCCAGTGAGCAACGCGACCATAGGTCGCGACGACCGAAAGATTATAAAAAAAATAAGCTCGTCAAGGAAGCTTCACGAAAAAGTCAGACAGAAGAATAGAGAGGGAGAGACCGAGAGAAAAAGAAAGAGAAGAAAGAAAAAAGAGAAAGAAGAAGAAGAAGAAGAAGAAGAAGAAGAAAAAGAGGAAGAGAAGAAAGGAAAGAGAGAAGGAAAGAAAAGAAAAAGGTGAAAGAGAAAGAGAAAGGGAAAGGAAAAAGAAAACCTAGAAACGCGATTGTCGAGAGGAAAACGGTATCCAGGTTGGTGTATACCTGTTTTCGAAACTCTTACAAAAGTATGAAGTATTTTTAGTCTGAATCTGCAATTTATTTAAATAACCTAGTGATTATATGTCTATATTGTCTTTCTTGGAATGATTGTATTTTAGATCGTATTTCGAGCGTATTTCGATTATTACGATTTTGTTGAAATTACTTGTTTTAGACTTTTGTATGAATATTGTTTGAATTGTATATTTATTGTGTGAACGTTGATTTGTCAATTACAGTGAATATTTGAAAATGTTTTATTGAAACGGCCCTAGGATACTTAGACATAGAAATGGATATAGGAGGTTGGTATACCAGCTGGGTTAGTTTAGCAGTACTGCGCCGTTATTATCAGTGATTGTTGTTGCGGGGCAATGTCGGACAATCACAATGATTCTAGTGATTGTTGTTGCGGGACAATCTCGGACAATCACATAGATATCAGTGACTGTTGTTGCGGGGCAACCCCGGACGTCACATTGAAACTACAGTGATTAGACTCATATTCCAGTCCTGAAAAATTATGTTGGGTATTCTAGAGGGCCAGAATTGAAGTGAATTGAATAATATGTTTATAAGTGAATTTCGAAATCGATTTTATATGTTTATGATTATAACCTAATTTATGATTTGGTTTTGTATGAATTATAAATTGTAATGAGTTGTTTCTAAAGAATTGATTTCGTCAGTTTTATTTCTGTAAATGATTTGCATCGTAACATGTTTATATACGATTATATTGTGATATTTTTATTATGAAAAGTTATTTATGATTTTAATACTTGAGTTTAGTGTACACCCACTAAGCTATATGCTTAGCGCGTCGGTTTTTATCGCGCGTAGGTCACAGGGATACTGAGGCAGAGAAAGAGTAGAGAAGAGGTACCTGCAGCTAGAAGAATTCAGAGTCACCACATTGATTGGGTAGCTATATAATTTTGTATGTTATATTCAGTAAGCATGCATATACAGAAGTCTGTACAGTCGATAAAATATATATATATATATATATATATATATATATGTTTTGTAAATAATTTATAATTTCTGTTTGTTTTTATTTTAAAAAGGTTTGTACCTATTGAATTCTGAATTATTTTATTTTAAAACTGTTTGGAAGTCGCACTAAACGGCAGAGTGCGCATTTGAATGAAATGAGATTTGAAGTGTTGTTGTGGAATTTATTGGAATTGAGTGTGATTTGAAACAGGTTTTGGAAAATCAGAAAAATAGAGGAAACTCTGCCGAAATTAAAAAAAAAAAAAAACTGAATGTTTGATGGGCTCACTAGAAAAACATTTTTAAATTACAAAGTGATATGATTTTAAATGGTTTGAAATGAGAAACGAGAATTTAGAAAGTTTTGAAAACCCGGTAACGCTCCCTGGGTCGATCCAGTCGAGTCGGGTCAGGGGGTGTTACATCTTGTGTTTGGAAACTTTGGGCTTGACTTGAGCTCTGATACCAGTTATTAGGAATTCAACTTGAATCTCTCTTGTAGCGAAAACGATAACTGTATATGCAAACACACACCAAAAATAAAGTACACACAGACCAAAGATAAAGCACACACAAAAGAAAGCAAGAATAATCAAGACAACAAATTTACGTGGTTCAAAAACTTTCCTACATCTACGGAGAGCCCCTACACTCACTCTTCTATGAAAGAACTTATTACAAAGACACCTAAAAAACTCACATATTATTTTTCTCTCTATGTATACTCTTTGCTAATCTCTTTCTTCTCTTACTTTTGCCCTTCTAAAACCTTAACATTATATAGATATTTATAGGAAAAACTAAGATAAAAACGACCTAAAAAAGTTTTCTCAATTTGGTCTGGTGTCAGACTCAAAATAGGAGTTTGAATCAAAACAGAAAACTTGGATTCACGCGCACGACCTATGTGTCGGGCACCAAGTCGTGGTGCCCACTGCCCACTGCCATTTTCTTCTCTGGCCTAGGTTGCGCCCCAAGTCACGGTGCTTTCTAATGCAAAACTCTACTGAATTGCGAAACGAATCCACTCTTGATTCAAGTTTCACAAAACCCAACATTATATGCCATGTAAATAATAGTTCGTGAGTACAATCTTTTACAAACTATTAATTAATTTGTAAATTTAATAATAAAAATTTAGTTAAATTAAATCTCAAATCATGAAAGTAACAAGATACCTTAAAAGTGTTTGACAATAGACAACCCATATCCTCCCAATTGAAATTGAATGCCATGCTTAGACTATAATGACTAATTAAAATCCAACTACTAATTGAGGAGTCCACGTAAACCCACACAAACCTTAAAAGTATTACCTTTGAAATCGAAAAACCAATTAAGAATTTGAACATTGGTAAGAGACCTTGTATTCACACTGGAGTGATCAAGAAAGAGGGAACAAATATATTTAGCTTTAATTAGGTACCAATTCATGTCATCTGCAGTTACATTTTTGCAAGCTGTGTCTCCAAAGCAAATCCAATAATGGTATTTTAGACAAATTAGCTAACTAAAAGTCTATCTTGTAATTTGTATCCTTCAAAAAAAAAAAAAAAAAAAAACTAGAAGTCTAGAACCACCGACTGTAGCTATATATATAACTTTTTTATTGCGGAAGAAATATATTGTAATCTACCGTTAATGAGTGTTAAATATACTATCGTAATAAAAAGTTATATTATGAATAATAACTATTAAAAAAATATTTTTATCACGGAACATTAGTAGCAAAGACTTAAAATCCATAATAAAAAAAATAATTTTTTTTAATATTTGTTATGGACTAACATCTCAATAAAAAAAAACTGCAGTAAATAATAATTTTTTTTATAATGCATGGCACCTATATAAATAACAAAGTTGAATTCATGTTCTAATTTATTTATTTTTTTGAAAAGTGACAAGACGTTGTATTCTAATTCATTGGGTTTTTCATTTAACTTTATTTGGAAAAGCTAATATGAATTTGAATCTCAACATTAATTGAAAGATTAGTTTTCAAGAGAATATATGGTGACAACACGCTTTACTTGCCCAAATCAACAAAAGAAAGTTAGTGGCTAGAGTGGTTCTACTTAGAAATGCCATGGAACCAGAAACAAATGATTGGTTGTTGAGTTGAGACTTTAATCCAAAAAGGGTCCATTTTTCTAGTGATAGAGCATACATTTTACAAGCTTCAATAATGGAAGATAGCAATTATTAATTTCTAGTGACAAACACACACACACACATATATGTATGTGTGTGTGGAATTCTTGAATTGAAAGCCCACAAACTTTTTTATGTATATTTTTTACATTTACATAATCCTGTATCATATTATATTAGAATTAGTCATTATTGGTGTCACCACTTAATAATTAAGAGATTTAATGTCAACTACTTAAATTATTTCTCTAAAATTATACCCAAATAATTTGATAAATAAATTTTAACTACAACATAATTTCATAATTTATATAAATTGTAGGAAAATTTACAAAAATCCCCTTGAAACCTAAAAATCAACCGTTTAATTTCGAACCTAGATGAATATTTCTTTATAGGAGGTTTTTAGTATACAATCAGAGAATATTGTAACTAATTTTAAACTATAAGATATTTTAAGTATATAATAAAAATATTTTTTTTACCTAAATCAAAAACTAGAACATTAATTTTAAAAAATGATCAAATCTCATTTGATTTTGCAAATCTTCCTGAATTTTATACATAGTTTCGTTTCATAGATTCAACAGTTCTTTAGTGCCCAAGACAAATATCAAGTAATGGATTCATTTTCCTCTATTTGAATTTCTCACCCATTTGAATGCCTTGGACACTTTAGATAAATTAATGGAAACAACAAATTTAACCTCACAAAATTGATTGGGAAATACACTGAACTCCCTGAAGTTTGGTTTTCATACACCTAGATGGTAAAATTTGTGCAATCTACACCTAGATGGAATAGTAATTTATTATCGTATATTCTTAGGGTGTATGTTCAAAAAAATATTAAAAAACTGAAATATGAAATGGGTACTGTTGCATTAAAAAAATAGCTTTTTATTTATATAAATTCTATTATTATATGTACTTAGGAAAGTTTTTATTGATAAAAGAAAAATATATAAAACAAATTATTCCAAAAATATATAGTTTTCAAATGTTTGAAAACTATTTCAACGTTTAAATTTTATAAATATTTGTTTAATAAAATATTTTAACCCGTTAGTTATTATGGTTATATGTTTAAACTTTTAAAAGTTTCTATAAAGAAATGTATTTGATTGATTGTGCTTACTTTTTCTAAAAAAAACTGTAAATGTGCTTTGAAGAAAAATTATTGAATGTTTGATAAACTGTATTTTTAAAGGTGTTATGAGTTGAAAAAACTGAATTAAGGTGTTTAGTAAATTATATAGCTGAGATACTATGAAAATATAAAATGACCAAAATAGATATCACAATAAAATTAATTTATTTAATTTGTTAATGAAATTCTATTTATATATTAAGTACATTTAAATGGTTTTACTTTAATTTCTAATATAAAAATAGACTTAGTAAATTTATTAATTATCTTTTAATATTAATTATCTTTTATTATCTATTTATATATTAATTATTATTTTTAAATATTGAAGATAAAAAAAATTGGCCTGGTTCAATTAATTACATTTTTATTATTTTGTCTTAAAATATTAAATATAAAAAATATTACTTATTTTTTCCCAATATTTAATGTTTATGGTTATATATATTATAATTTTAATATAAGATGATTGATAATTTGATATTAGAGATTATTACTAGCTTCCTGTTTAAATTAGAAGTTGAAGTTGAGTTGTACTAGCTTGCCTTTTAGCTATAGTTGATGGTCAAATTCTCCATAAGCCACTTTCAAAAGGTTTACCAGCACCACAACTTATTGAAAAGGGTAAAAACGCTTATGAATTAGTTTTTCCAAACGGCCCATAAAGTATCTAGATGTTTTAGTTTAGTTATTGTAAAAATGAGTTGGTTTTGTAAAAACAAATTTTCAATGATCGTGTGAAGGTACAACTTAATATATATATATATATATATATATATATAACTTGTGTTATATTTTAGGACGAATTGCAATGGAGTATTCTAACGTTTAGCCATATTGCAATGAAATCGTAATCGTGAGTTTAGCCATCATTACACATTAGTACCCTTCTTTAGTTGATTTTGTCAAAAATAAAAGATTGACCAAAATTTTTATTTAAAATGATAAAAATATCCCTGGTTAAAAATAAAAACCAATATTAATTAGTAAAATTTTAAAAATAAAATAATTAAATGGATTCATCCATTTTAAAAATTTTAATTTTTTTTAATTTTAATAATTAATATTATTTATTTTAACTAGGGGTATTTTTATCATTTTAAAATAAAATTTTGATCAAATTTTTATTTTTGATCAAGTTAACTAAATGAGAGTACTAACTTATAATTAAAGTTAAACTCACGATTGTATTGTAATATGACTAAACTTTAGGGTACTCTATTGCAATTCGCCCTATATGGATAAGTCCAAAACAGACTTCAACCAACATGGCCACTTTAATATTGTAAATGAACCCACTATAGTCTCAAAAAGTGTATTGTACGTTAAAACAAGGCTGTTCAAGTTACACCCCTCTTCCATGTTTTTTATTTTCTCAATACTTTTGCTTGATCTTCCAATTTAGATCGCATCCACAAACTTTCTGTTATCTTCTGTCTTGTTTTTGTGTAAAACAATGGTTGGTTAATTTAGCTTCATTAAATACAAACTCTTGTATACTAAAGTGGCTCATAATGTAAGTGAACTAGTATTGTTTATCTAGTAGTGAGGGTTCAAATCACACCATAAATATTTATCAGTATATATAGAGAGCGAATAAAGTTACCAACATTTGTAGAGACCAAATGAATTTACCAATATTTATAGAAACCTCTAACTTGTTTTATGTCGGGTAATAAAAAAAATAAGTAATTATGAACGTGCCACTAAAAACATTTGTGCCACTCAATATATAATCTTGGGACATTCATATACCATTTTTTTTTTTTGATACATTCATATACCATTTATGTGGCATTCATGTGACAATTACATGACAGAAAATGCCCAACCTAGGACTGATTTCGATTGATAGAAATATAATCTTCAATTTAAATTATAAATTATAAATGATAGAAAATTGTTAAATTTAATCTTAATTCTTATAAGTTAGTGAAATTTTTATTTTTAATCACATGCAATAGTTTAATTATTACTAATTAAGTGAGAAAAAGATTTTCACCCTATAATAAGAAAATTATAAGAACACCCATCATCTTCTACCTTTTTTTCTCTCTCTTCTATTACTCTTCAATCACATTTCTCTTACAAATTTCTCACTTTTTTTTTTTAGATATGGGTCAAACACAAACATAATTAGATTTAAGACAAAAAAATATATATCCAAAAGTAGGTTTGTAGTGCAGTATTACTTGAGTGGTAGAGATTTTTGCTTTTTGACAAAAATCAATAAATCTCGTCATTTTTATTCAACGTGTGTAAAAACACTTTAATTGCACAAATTTCTTTATAACATCATTTATTTGATGGTTTTTGGTTGCATGTTACAATAGTTGAAAATTTAGTGCAAAAAAAGATAGAGATACTTGAACGGCTCGTCAATGTGTAGTAATTGTAGTGTAAAATAAAATTGATTTGCAATGTTGAAATAATATTGTTCTTTTTCTCATGCGATGTCACTCTCTTTATCGGCGTTTACTTGTCGTCTTCTCTATTTTCTCTTTCTCATGTCTCTCTCTCTTCTAATAATGGAGTGTTGCATTTTTCTTCTTCTTCTTTGGCTACGTCTCTTTATGGGCATGGCTAGCCAAGTCTTCTCTCTTTAATGGTACTTAACAAATAACAATTAAAAACTATTAGATGTGGTTAAAATAAGGGCATTTTTGTACTCTTACCCTCCAAATGGCTAATAACAAATAATAATTAAAAACTATTGATGTAGTTAAAAATAATCTTTTATGCATATTTTATATTTCAAATAGTTAGTGTAAATTTCGTTTACCAATACAATAGAAATTTAAAATTGTAAATAAATAAAGGACAAAATTTATTTTGATCCCTAACTTTTCTTAAATTATTACTTTGAACTAATATTTTTTCTTAATTCGCATTGTCCCTAACTTTTTAAAAATCTATCATTTTAGTCATTCTGACCAAATTTTTGATAGTCAAACATGACGGAATATGCATATTGACCATTTTGTCCTTAATTTTAAATGATTATGTTGAAAATATGATTTTATCCTTTATTTTTTTAAATTTAACAAATTAACCTTAACTTGTATATCCAATAAAAATTTAATACGTGTCAATAAAAAAAATTAAAATTATAAAATTTATAAGAAAAACCCTTAAATATTAAAAAATAAATTTTAATTTAAAAATAAATTAACACTAAAATTAACATCAAAACTAAAAACCTTTAAAAATAAAAAAAATCATTACAATAAATAAATAATTTATAAAATTCAATAATTCAAAATAACACTTCAAATTAATATTAAAATATAAAAAATAATTTATATATTAAAATAAAATAAAAATAAATTATTATAGTAATAATAAATTCTAAAAATAATTTTTTAAAATGTCAGGAGTAGGGGTAGGCACAGTTTGAATTGGCACGTTTTTAGACAAACTCGAACTGACTCAAAATTTATACGGTTTTTAAAAAATTGAAACCGAACCGAACATAATTGAAGGTGTAAACCGAACCGAACCAAAATAATATAATTTGGTTCATACGATTTTGGGCTTATTGGACCTAATGGGCATTTTTCATATTTTTAAATTTTAATATACTAATGTGCATTTATTGTTGTGCAGCCTATGCATATATTGTGATATCTCCAAAGAGACCGCGCTCATGCAATAAACTTTAAAAACACTAGGAATCGGGCTGTTTTCACCACATCCTGAAGCTAAAGTTTAAGAGTTTATCAGATAAAAATGACATATCACCAATCATGAATATTGGAAACCACAATATTATTAGGGAATTTAGCAAAATTACCCAAAAAATAACTTAAAATTGCAAATATACCCATCCTCCACTAACTTTTGCATCATATACCCAAAATATTTTTTTGGACAAAAATACCCTCACAATATATTTTTTTCACTATCTTCTTCTTCTTCACACGGGTTCTTCTTCTTCACTTGTTCTTTTTTTTGCTTTTTCATTTTTTTTTTCTCTCTTCTCTTTTCCATAGATCTCTTATAAACTAAGCCAAGAATATTTCTATTTCTCATCTCCCTAAACTCTCACATTTGCAAAATCATTCAAATCATCTCACAAACTCCCACCATTAGAAAATTTCAAGGTTAGTGGAGAAGAAGAAGAAGAGTGAAATAGAAAAGAGGAGAAGAAGAAGAAGACATCGGGCCGCAGTGGCCCGATGAAATTAAACCGTCGGGCCACTGCGGCCCGATAAAATTTCATCGGGCCACTGCGACCCGATGAAATGAAATCATCGGGCCACAGTGGCCCGATAAAATTAAATCATCCACAGTAACATGATGAAATTGAAATTACTTACATAATTGATCTGCTTCAGTTTCTATAACTACTTGGATGGATTTTAGAGGAGATTATTGATGTGTAACTATTAATGTTTATGTTATGTAGTTCTATATATGAGCTATTGAAGCAATTGATGGTGGTGTTATATTGATTTTATTGCAGTGGTCACTGTGGTGCATTTGTGCTTATATTGCTGAATACATCAATGCACACAAACAGAAGTTCGATTTCAAAGCAAAGCAAATGAAAGTTCTTAGGAGGAAAATATCTATTGAAATATTTGCAAACTCTACACTATTAGACAACAATGAAACATAACACTGACATGTACTTTTTCCCAAATTATTCTTTATGTGAATAAATTTTTTCTGTAATATCGAGTCTAAATATCATTGTACATAATATTGATGAAACATAACATTGACATTAAGTTCAAATCTGAGAAATTGTATAGGTTATTGTTAAACGATATAAAATTGATAAAATTGCAAAACATTATCCGCTGAAAAGTGAATCGAAGAACTACATAAATGTCAACAATGTATCAAAGAGACTGAATTCTGTCTCCAGCAATGATTAAAAGAAATATATAATTAGATACAACAAAACGAAAAATGAAAGAATATTCGGGCCAGCACGATGAAAAAAAGTATCAACCCGATAGTATCAAAATCTCGCTCGTTTGTAATCAAAATTAGTATAGGTCTCGAAGCTACTTCAACATCATCAATTGAACACATTACAGACGTGGCTCGAACTAACTCTTCATTACTGTTTCGGCCTGATACTATCAATTATCGGGTATAGCCAACCCCATGAAAAAATTCATCGGGTAGTGCCGGCCCGATGAAAAAAATCATGGGGCAGGGCCGGCCCGATGAAAAACAATCATCGGGCAGGGCCAGCCCGATGAAAAACAATCATCGGGCAGGGCTGACCCGATGAAAAAAATCATCGGGCAGGGTTGGCTCGATGAAAAATTTCATCAGGCAAGGCCGGCACGATGAAATTTTTCATCGGGCCGGCCTTGCCCAATGAAAGATTTTTTTCATCGGGTCGGCCCTGCTAGATGATTTTTTCATCGGGCCGCCCTTGCCTGATGAAAAATTTCATCGGGCAGAGCCGACCCGATGAAAAAAATCTTTCATCGGGCAAGGCCAGCCCGATGAAAATTTCATCGGGCCGGCCCTGCCCGATGATTTTTTTTTTTTTTCATCTTCTTCCTCCACGCTTCTTCTTCCTCCTTGCGCCGGTCTTCTTCTTCCGCCGTAAACTGTTCTTCTTCTTCTTCTTCTTCTCCTCTTTTCTATTTCACTCTTCTTCTTCTCCACTAACCTTGAAATTTTCTAATGGTGGGAGTTTGTGAGATGATTTTGCAAATGTGAGAGTTTAGGAAGATGAGAAATAGAAATTTTCTTGGCTTAGTTTATAAGAGATCTATGGAAAAGAGAAGAGAGAAAAAAAAATGTGAAGAAGCAAAAAAAAAGAACAAGTGAAGAAGAAGAACCCGTGTGAAGAAGAAGAAGATAGTGAAAAAATATATTGTGAGGGTATTTTTGTCTAAAAATATATTTTGGGTATATGATGCAAAAGTTAATGGAGGATGGGTATATTTGCAATTTCAAATTATTTTTTGGGTAATTTTGCTAAATTCCCTCAGTAAAAGAAATAAAAAATAAAAAGAATAAAGAAAAAGCAAGAAAGATAGAATCCATGCCGTCTGCAAATCATGTGAAATAACGTTACTTCATGCTAGCAGCAAACTAGCAATTACTAGAATAAACACAATCTGTAAGTATATTGATTGGTATTCATTAGATTTCAATCCAACAGTTCAAATAAGTGAGAAGTTTTGAACATAAAAATTGAAAATAGATATCGATTCTATATTAACTACTCTATAAGTACATAATTCTTGTATAATAGCAAAACCTTTAGAAAAAAATTTTAGGGTTTTTTTTTTCTTTATATAGGATGGGTCAACGGGTCAAACCGGTTTTGGACCCCCCAAAACTGAACCGAATCGTTTTTTAATAGTTTTTTTTTTAAATTGAAACTTAACCGAATCAAATTCAAACCTAAAATAGACTCAAACTATAAAATACGATTCAAATACGGCTCGAATCAGTTTTTGTGCCCACTCTTAGTCAGGAGGAGGCATTATTATTTTTTAAAATTATTAAAAATTATTTTTAAAAATAAAATTAATTATTAAAATTAATTTTTAATCATGTTTAAATTTTTTTTTATTTTTTATTTTTTCAGTTGTTATTATTTTATTTTTATAATTAAATTTTTATTTAATAATTTTTTATTTATTTTTTAATCTTAATTTTTATTTTTAAAGACTGAAATACTTCTGACACCTTTAAATTTGGCAACTTGTTGACTAACATAAGTATTAAATTGATTTATTTTTTAAAAGTTAGGAACCACAAGAACTAAAAAAGGAAATATAAATAAAAAAGTAATAATTCGAAAAAAGTTAGAGACCAAAATAAGTTTTGCCCGTAAATAAACAATGTGTATGTGGGGGAGACCTCCTACAGTAGTGTCTAGTGTGAGAGTTACTTTCCAGGAGTGCTTTGTAGTGGTTGACCTCTCAGGTTCCAGTAGACGCTAACTCAACCGGTGTTAGTCCCTAAATAAAAAAAATAAAATAAATTGAGGGGTTATTTATAAAAATTCCCTAAAAATTACATTTTTCATGGGCAAATTACAATGGAATACGCTGATATTTGGTCATATTGTAATGAAATCGCACTTTTTCTTAAACTATAACTAAGTACCTCGAATAAGTATCACTTTGGTCCCTAGTGTATTTAAAAATATCACTTTTTGATTTTTTTTTAACTCATATGGTCCCTATCTTTTTCAAAATATATTAATTGAGTCCCTATGACCAAAATTTTGATGGTTAAACTTGACATAAAGTACAAATTAACCATCTTACTCTTTTTTATTAAATTATTAAATTAAAATAATAATTTTACCTTTTAATTTTTTAATAATTTTACCTATTTTTTTAAAATATTCAAATTAAGTTAATTTTTTTAGGAAAAATTAACATTTAAAAAATTTAAAAAATAAATTAAAAATGGAGAATTAAATTTTTTTCAAATTAAATTATTTTATTACAAAAATTAATATTTAAAAAAAATTAAAGAATAAACTTTAATTCTCAATTTTATTTATTTTATTTTATTTTTTGACATTTTTTAACCTTTTTTATTCTTTATCTTTTAAATGTTAATTTTTCTAATAACATAATTTCATTTGATTATTTTTTAATAGGTTTTATATTTTTTAAATTTTTATAATTTAGTTTAATAATATATTATTATTTTTTATATTTATTTATTTTTATTATATTTTAATTGGAATGTCAAATTGTAATTCTATTAATTAATCAAGGGAAAAAATGTCAAATGGTGATGGTTGACCGTCAAATAATTGGTCAAAGGACTAATTTGATCTATTTATGAAGTATTAGGGACCACACGAACAAAAAAAGTAAACGTAAGTAAAAACGTTATATTTTATCAAAAAGTAGGAACCATATTGAAGTTTTTTCATAAAAAATTGATATATATTATAAAAATTAATTTTTTTTAAATACTGAAAAAAGATTAAATAACAAAATAAATATAATAAAATTTATTAAAAATAAAAAATAAATAAAAAAATATTATAAAAATTTAAAAAATATTAAAAGTAATATCATTTATTAAAAATAAAATAAAATTCAAGATTGAACACTTATGAAACTCAAAATTTAGTAATTTAATACATATATATAATTTATATATATTACAATTTTATTATTATATCTGTATTTTTATAATATAATAATAATAATAATAATAATAATAAATGTATATATATAATGTATATATGCTATAAAATATGTATATATATAATATTTTAATATTTTATTTTTTGAACTAAATTTCGAGTTTTATAAGTATTCAATCTTAAATTTTATTTTTATCTTAAATAAATGATATTATTGTTAAATTTTCTAAATTTTTATAATTATTTTTGATTTTTTTATTTAAGTTTTCTTTTAAAATTTAAGTTTCTATAACACGTATCAATTTTTTATTGGATTATCTGAATAGATAAAATTGTTAAAATGTAAAAAGTTGGATGATAAAACCGTCTTGCTAATTTAATAAAAAATGGTAATATGATCAATTTATACTTTATTTCAAGTTTGATCATAAAAATTTTGGTCAGAGGAACTAAATAGATATATATTGAAAATGGTAGTATGAGTTAAAAAAGTAAAAATAGATCAAAAAATAATATTTTTAAATACATTAGGGACAAAATTGATAATTATTCGAGCTATTTAGTTATAGTTTAAGAAAAAAGTGTGATTTTATTGCAATATAATTAAATATCAGAGCATTCCGTTATAATTTATCTTTTTATCATAAATTTCAAGAGCCACTAGCTCATTTGTTCTTAACAGAAAGGGATAATTACACAAACAATCCTAATGTTTGGTATAATTACACGCATAAAAAAAGTTTGAACATATCAACACAAACCTCACCTAATTTTTGAGAAATGTTGCACGGACATCCCCTGCCGTCAACTAGAGACCATTAATGTCTAACGGTCAACGGTCAAATGTGTGAAACGTGTAAAATGTCCTTATATTTTATTTTTAAAAATTAAATAATTACTTTTTATTATATTAAATAATTAAAAAAATATAAAAAGTTAATGGAGATAGAGGCTGTGCCGACGGTTATTAAAACGATCTGGTCCTTCGTTTAGAGATGAAGCTTTAGGCTCCATTTCTTTCAGATGTGGAAGATGGAGCCTAAAGCTCCATCTCTGAAGGCGACCGCCGGCACGCGTTGGAGGTCCATTACAGATTCATCAGAATCTTGACTTTTTTTTCCCTTTCTTTTTGGTATTGTAAAGATGATGAAGTTTTTTTTTTTTTTTTTCTGGTGATGTGCAGATGATAAAGATTTTTTTTTCTTTCTTTATGGTGATGTTGTAGAGGATGGTGATGGCGTCCATTTTTCTTTCGATCCATTACAGATTCATCATTAGAATCTTCCCTATTTCTTTCTTTTCTTTCTTGCTTATGCTGATGAAGATTTCTTTCGATGTTGGTCTCCATTTTTCTGGAGGTGGGTATGAGAAGATGAGAAAATATGGCCTTCTACTGTTGAAGATGAAAAAGAGGAATAAAAGGGTGATTTTTTTATTTTTTGTTTTTTGTTTTGGTAATGCTCTGCTGACGAAGATAATGATGAGAAGATTGTGGTTTCTTTATGGATTGGATTTCGTGGATTTATAAAGATAGTTGAATGAGTGGATATTTGAAGATGGTTAGGTGATATTTGATGATTTGGAGATGGTGATGAGAGTTGATTGAGGAAGATGAAGAATTTTTTAATTAATATATTAGTTAATTATTTAATATATTAAAATTTAATTTTTTAATTTTTAAAAATAAAAACAGTGGTATTTTAGGCATTTTCGTGCATTGACCATTGACTATTAGACACTAACGGTCTCCAGTTGACCGTGACACACTTAAATGCGTGAGAAAAAATTCCAAGTGTAGGATGTGTCGAAGTAATAAATTTTCGTGCGTACGGAGTCGAATCCACAAAGAAGTGGTGGTATTAAATCCTAAAAACTAGAGATATAAACTAAGCCAATAAAAGTAAATCAATTGCTTTGGAATTTTTCTAATAAACTAAATTAATTAACTAAAGTAATAAAATAAAACGAGACGAAATATATGGAGGAAAAATTAGGTGGTCACACGGTCCCAATCCCGGATAAAGAAATATTGACTATTATGAAGCACGTTAATGACACGACAAGACTTTGTAACTTAGGTCACACCACATTGTATGGGTCACGCTATGACGTGTAAATCCAATTAAACACACTATGGGTCATAGAATGCATTTAATCGAAAACCTTTGTTAATCAAATACATACATTGATTAAATAATTTCTTATCTAACAACCTATTATTGATTTTTAGAGTCAATTAAGTCCTATTGCAATTTCACGATGTCTCGCACAATCACAATACATATCTAATTAGTTTTTCATCAAGTAATCTCGCAATCTACTTTCGCAATCGCAACATATAAGAATCAAACATCAAAAGATACGATCAAATAGTACTCATGAATATTAAAAATATGGATACCAAATTGGTTTTAATCAAAGAACTTGCAATCGCTTTCGCGATCGCATTGAAAAAGAATAAATTCACAATAATATAATATAAACGTAATCTCAAAGTCCATGTCATACAATAACATATAAAAAATATTATATAGTCAATTATCTCAATCCGTTCATGGTTCCTGTAACATCCCGGATTTCGGGTAATGAATTTTATATATGTGAAAATAAATTTTACTATTTGAGGGGTGTAAATGTAATTAAATGTATGTTTATTTTATGATTTCCAGCGGACCAGATTGAATAGTGAAAAAAAATTGGAAAACTGGACCAGAGAGCATCGCGACCTGGTCACCGCGACCACAGGTCGCGATAGCTCGCTCGCGGTGAAAAACGCAATTTTGGGCAGTGAGCATCGCGACCAGTCACCGCGACCACAGGTCGCGATGGCTTGCTCGCGATGAAAATGGCAAAGTTTGGCAGTGAGCAACGCGATCTTTCGCGCGACCAAGGCGCGCTCGCGACGAAGGCGGTGCGCGCACTCCAGTGAGCATCGCGACCTGGTGGCCCGACCACAGGTCGCGACGGCGGTCGCGGTAGCGAAAAAAATATAAAAAAAAGAAGAAGCTTCTCGCAGAAGCGAGAAAACACACACAGAAACCAGGACAGCGAGAAAGAGAGAGAAAAGGCTGAGAAAAAGAAAGAAAAGAGAAGAAAAAGAAAGAAGAAGAAAGAAAAGAAAGAAGAAGAAGAAGAAGAAGGAGAGAGAAGAGAAAAGGAAGTGTAGGTGAAAAGGAAAGACGAAACCGTAGAACCACGATTTACCGAAAAGAAAAGGATTCCAGGTTGGTGTACTTTTGTTTTCGGAATCTTTACGAAAAGCATTTCGTTATCGTTTACGTTATTGTTTTCGTTTTCGTTTCTTGTTTTCGTTTCGATTTCGATTTCGTTAAATGTTTTCGATTTCGATTTCGTTAAATGTTTTCGATTTCGATTTTCGATGTGTAAAAATTGATGATTGATAGACTTATGGTTGATTTCAGAAAGATTTTATACTAGATCGTATTTGTTTGTGGTTCGAATATTTCGATTTCGTATTAAATAGTTGATTTCGATATTTATATGATTATTGTTGATGCGTTTGAAGAATATCATGTAAAATTTTAGATTGACTGAGTAAATATTGATTTGTAACTGATTGTGAAAATCGTTTATCGAAACGGCCCTAGGATACGTAGACATAGATATGGATATAGGAGGTTGGTATACCAGCTGGGTTTTACTGAGCAGTACTGCGCCGATACTGATTGATTGATATTGATGATTCTGATGTACCTCCTCTTGGATTCGTCCAGAGGTTGGGAGATACGTACCTCCTCAGGATTCGTCTTGGGGTTTGGGAGTTAATGTACCTTCCCAAGGATTCGTTCCTGGGATAGGGAGCTATGTACCTCTCTAGGTTCCGTACTCACGGTCCTAGAGTTGGGAGACACGTACCTCCTCAGGATTCGTTCTGGGGGTTGGGAGCTTGACCCATATTCCAGTCCTAATATGTTTAGTATTCTAGCGGGCCAGAATTGATTGGAAATTGAAAAGTGAACCGAATGATTTTATTGATAGTATTCATTGTTGACCTCATTAGTGAAATTAAAGTGATTGAAATTGTTTATTGCTTTGATTTTGAAATCTAATCGTTTTGAAATGGAATGGAATATATATTGTGGTTTATTTCTTCTTAACAGATATTTATTTTGTGGTTTATTTAATTGAGTTTATAGTACACCCACTAAGCTTTATGCTTAGCGCGTTAGTTTTGTTTCTAACGCGTAGGTACCAGGAATCCGGACGAAGTTAAAGACTGAAGAATTGGAAGAATTGCAGACCGAGTCACAGGATTACTACAGTTGGGTAGCTACATTTGATGTTGTACATATATATGTTTATTTTGCAAGCATGCATATACAGTGAGTCTGTAAATACGTTCTGTAATTAATTATTATGTTTGTAAATAGTAAAGTCTGATTTGTTTTCTTTTATAAATTGTGATAAACTGTTTTGATAAGTCGCACTAAACGGCAGAGTGCGCAACTGATTGAAATTGTTATAGAAGTGTTTGCGAAAAATGTGAATTTTGGATTGATTTGTGGAAAACAGGTTTTGGGAAGTCCGAAAAACAAACGGTACTCTGCCGAATTTTCGTGAAAAGTTTATTTATTGATATGGGCTCACTTGAAAATGATTTCTATCTGTCTTATGGATTTCTATCTGTTTTATGGGCTCACAATGATTTTGACATGTCAAATGAAGTTTTGAAAAGTTTAGAAAGTCCGAGTAGCGCTTCCCGGGTCGGTCCGGCCGGATCGGGTCGGGGGGTGTTACAGTTCCTATGACCACTCAACAATAAAACTAGCCACTCATGCTATCAAATAAATGAAAAGAAAATAATAGGGATGCGAAACAACCCATTCGGAGATGTTGAGAATCGAACTCTGCCCGTTTCCAATTTAGACTTCTCTTCCGTTGATCTTCGTCTTCCTTGATGAATATTCGAAACAATTCATGAAACTAATTTGTGTTGATGATTTGTGATGTTGGTTGGTGTTTTGGAGAGTGAAGAATGGTGAAAATTGGCCCTAGACCGTAACTAAGAGCTGCTGGAACGAACCCAGCTGAACTCTCTCTTTGGATCTTCTTCCTCTTTTTTTCCCTTTTAATACACAAGTGGGGGCTATTTATAGGAGATGTCTGGTAACTGTTCATGGTTACGGTACTATTTGATTAATGTGTGCGGTACTATTCATATATACGGTACTATTCACGTGTACACCCACATCTTCAATTTAATCCACCAAGGCTTACTCGGTAAGCTTCTGCGCCTCATACCAAGAATACATGTCCCGAATTGCTCGATTTTACCTCGACTTATCGTGTATTCACATTAATTCACGGGGCTCATCTAATATCTACACACACTCACAAAATATATCAAATGTACCAAAAATACTCAAAAATACAATTAAAAGAAACGATCCAAGGGTCGTAAATATATAACAATAAATGACCGATCATACGGCAAAGGATGTCCGTGTAATATTTCTCAAACGTTATGTGAGATTTATATTGATATTTCCAAACCTTATTTATGTGTGTAATTATTGTCAAACCTCAGGATGTTTGTGTAATTCCCCCTAACAGAAAAAATAAAAGAACAAAGAGTTTATGTGGGCATTTCCGACAAATGACAAGACATTCAACAGAATTCCAGAGACACAGAAGAGTAACGAAATAATAAGAAGAAGGAACCCAAAATAATAATAAGAATAAGAATAAGAATCGCGTCTCTTTAGAAGTTTCTTGGAAACTTGCCCTTTTCTCGCATCGTTTTTTCGAGAAAATGATGAATTTTTTTGGAGGAATTGTTTAGTTTCGAACATGAGGGGGTCGATATGGGCAGGCAACGCTGCGAACGCACCGTCAACGTCGAGCTCACAGTCACGTCCCCCTCCTCCAGCTGCGCCTACTTCTGTCTATTCCATGCGCAGGTGCTCATTTGATCCCCAATTATATGCCTATTCATTTTATTGGTTAAATTCATTATTTGCGTTAATCTTATTACCGGTTACAATTTTGTTGTTGTTATAGTAGCTAAATGTTTCTGGAACTTAATTTCTTTTTTTAATTTTTTTTTCTGGGTTTTTTTTTTTGGGCTTGTAAATTTTAATGTTTTAAAGTTATGTATTTGCTGTACATATCTCTCTATTGAAAACCAAAGTTTTTAATTATTGTGCTTAATTATTAGATCAATATGTGCTTTAGACAGTGCCGTTAATTTTCTTTTTTGGCAATTCAGCAGTTGGTCAAATTTGTATAGCAAAAACATGTAGTTAATTTTATTCGTTTTTACAATTAGACAGTTTATTTATTTGTTCGATTTTGTTAGTTAATTAAGAGCAATTTTAACTGGGTGGATCTTCTTCTTGGCATAAAGTGTTAAATGGCATGTGCAATAAGCTTTTTGTAGACAAATCAAACTGTTTGCTAATGTAGTTTTGTTTTATGAATGTGCTAGTCGTAGCAATGTGTTTAGACTATTGGTGGGAAGAGAAGTTTCTCCTTGGACAAAACATTCGTCCAAAATACTATGGGGAGAAGCACCGAAACAGCATGTTGATTCCTGTGGGCTGAGGTTTGAAGCAGAGCAAGATCCGAGGCGAGGTCTTATCTCATGGTAATTTCTGGGTTTGTTGTTTTGCTTTTGTTATCTTAAATTCTTAATGCATGATAGGAACTGTCACCAATCTTCTGCTTTGGATGGTTAAATAAAATTCACTGCAGTGTTTAGGTTTATACCTTGTGTTCTGAATTTGAACTCCTGGCTTTTGTTCAGGGTAGAGACAGAATCATTGCGGTATTTATCAGCCAAATATTGCCCATTGCTGCCTCCTCCAAGGTCAACTATTGCAGCAGCATTCAGCTTTGATGGGAAGACACTTGCTTCCACACAGTGAGTATTGTTCTCTTTGGATGTCAGGTGTAAGGATGATGAGTAGTTGAATTATATTTATGCCATGAGGTGCTTCTTTCTTTCTTTTTTTCAAACTGCATTTGTTTCTGTTCATGCAGTGGGGACCATACGGTAAAGATTATTGATTGCCAAACAGGGAGCTGCTTAAAGGTGTTGCGTGGTCACCGTAGGACACCTTGGGTGGTAAATCCTATTAAATTCACCTTTGACATGATTTATTTTTTCTCAATCTTTTCACCTGATGCAACATGATTCAAGAATATCTGCTGGCTTGTCCTTGGCAAATAGAGTTTAAATTTCATGGATGTGCATCAGGTTTCTGTTTTATCTTCTCAATGCAAAACTTGATATGGAGAAAACTTATGATCATGTACTTGAAATTTCTGGAGTGAATCTACAAACATCTGGACTTGTAGTCTAGCTTTCTGTCGTATATTAGTTGCCTTTCATGCAACCTGGTATTGTATCCCTTAGATCTTTTAGAGGGAGTTTTGACTTTATCTTTTTTATATATTGCTTGAACTATACTGTTTAATGCATGGAAACCTATGCTTATATGAAATGTACATGCTTGTGAAATTCTTGCAGGTTAGGTTCCACCCCTTGAATCCTAAAGTACTTGCTAGTGGAAGTTTGGATCATGAGGTTCGGTTGTGGGACGCAAACACCGCAGAGTGTATAGGATCACGCGATTTTTGTAATTTTATATCATAATTTCTTTATGTGGCATTCAGATGATAATATCATGCTGAGTTTAATTCATGTTGGGATATGATTTCCTTTTTTTTCCCCTTCTATGCAGACCGTCCAATTGCTTCTATAGCTTTTCATGCCCATGGTGATCTTCTTGCAGTAGCTTCTGGTCACAAGGTAATGATATTTAATTTTCAAATTATACTTGAAGTTTTGTCATGGTATGCTCTTTGATGGTTTTTTGTTTTAACTTCTGTGTTAGCTATATATATGGCACTATAACAGGAGAGGGGAGACATCTCAACCGAGAATTGTATTGAGGACACGCCGTTCACTACGTGCTGTGCATTTTCACCCTCATGGAGCTCCATTTATACTAACGGCCGAGGTCTTTTGCTTGTCACAATAAATTTCTATTTGCTTTTTAATCTTTCTTCTTGTGGATCCTTACATTCTGCTTATTTGCAGGTCAATGACCTTGACTTGTCAGATTCCTCAATGACACTTGCAACTTGTCCAGGTTATTTGCACTATTCTCCACCTGCTGTATATATGGCTGATGCTCATTCTAGTGGTCATCCTATCTTGGCAGATGAACCGCCTCTCATGAATTTACCGTCCTTGGTGTGGCCTTCATTTGCTAGAGATGATGAGAGAATATCTTTGCAGCATTCTAATGTAGATGGTGGAGCAAGTCGTGTACAACAGAGGGTGGATTCTTCTGCTTCAGTGCGTCTTTTGACATTTGCAACTGCATCAGGGCAGTATGAACTTCTGTTGTCTCCTATTGAACCTAATACCTCATCTCCTCTGCCAGTAGAAGAAAGGACAGATTCTCTTATGAGCGAAATGGATAGCACAATTCCTGAATCCGCTATGGATAATGTTGAAACTATGGAAGTGCAGCCTGGGGAGAGAAGCAATCATTTGTTTCCTTTAGGAGATCCAACCTATTGGGAGCTTCCTTTCTTGCAAGGCTGGTTGGTTGGCCAAAGCCAAGCTGGACAACACACAACTGGGTTGCTTAATGGTTCTGCTCCTGAGAACTTTGTATCATCTGGTGAACCAGAAAATTCACTGACCTCCTCAGTAATGCCAACCATTCTTGGTCAATCTAGGGTCAGCGGAAGATCTGGTTCAGGGCATCGATCTTCACGATCCCACGTGATGTCTGCAACTGGATCTGGTGAAGGAAGTGCTTTTGTTAACATCCCACATAATGAAAGTGGTACAGAGCCTGCTGTTAGAAGATTCCAATCAGAACTTGCCACCTCCCTAGCCGCAGCTGCTGCAGCTGAATTACCATGCACTGTGAAGCTAAGAATCTGGCCACATGATATGAAAGATCCATGTGTCCCCCTTGAAGGAGAACAGTGTCGCCTGACCATACCACATGCTGTACTTTGTAGGTATAACCTTTTTATTATGTTATCATTTTTGCAGAATGCTATTATGTCGATTATTATTATTTTCCTTTTCTTTTTTTTGACTTGAAAGTCAGTGATAGAATGAATGATCACTGGGCTTCTAGTTTTTCTGGATGCACTCTGCAGACTACAGATATTAAATTAATATGCAATTTCTTTTTATATTGATGAACTACTTTGACCGTGCTGTCATTTCTCATTGTTATGAGTGTAGTATCAAAAGCTGCATCATTCTGAATGATTACTTGTTAGAACATGTTTGCAGTGAAATGGGTGCCCATTTTTCACCTTGTGGAAGATTTTTAGCAGCCTGTGTTGCATGTGTGCTGCCTCAACTGGAAGCTGATCCTGGACCACAAAATCAAGTGCATCATGATGTCCCAGGAGCTGGAACATCCCCAACACGACACCCAATTTCAGCTCACCACGTTATGTATGAGCTTCGGATATATTCTCTCGAGGAGGCAACGTAAAGTTCAAACTCTTACATATCTGAGTTGTGTGCTTTGTTATGACCAGATATTGCTTTATATTTTACAGTTTTTATTTGCTCTAATCAGATGTTATATTTTTCCCTCTAGATTTGGTTTGGTTCTTGCATCTCGGGCAATAAGGGCTGCTCATTGTTTAACTTCAATTCAGGTTAGTTTGATTGTTGCATTATATTATTAATTAAAATCTTCTAAAATAAAAATATCTAGTTCTCTTATGGGATTAAGTTGTACTAAGCGTAATCCATTATAAAGTTTTTCTTCTCATTTCCATGTCAATTTCGAATATGGAAGGTGCAATGTTATTAGAAATGGGTTCTTTATTCACAAACAACTGAATACCTGCTACCTGTGCTTCAAGAAGGCTTGGTACTTTTTTGTGTAGAAGGAAGGAGGTCTGGCCAGCTTTGTGCTTGCTAGGAAGAGTTTGTGGGATAAATATAGTGATAGTGGCATGATGCTCATTTGATTTATCTTTACATTTCTTATAAGTTTAAATGGGCTTAAATCTTAAGCTTCATTAATTTTTCGCTTGTGTTTGATAAAGAACCACTGATTCTCCTCCTGTTTGAATATTTGTGCAAGAGTGCTTGTATTTAAGCGGTACTTCTCGGTGCTCCTCGAAACTTTTCTTTGTACACAGTATTTCCTAAATATAATCCTTAATCCTGAATTAAATATTTGATAATCTTTACTGCTTTGGAAGCATTTTCCTGGATACTCCTAAATGCCCATCAAAATCAAATTCAAATTCAGACACATGCTTCTTAATATAGATTCAATACCTAGATGTAACCGAAGCTTGAAGTTCATAATAAAAGTTTCAACTCAAGTAATTAAGTTAAATTACAATCAGAAACAACTGTAAAATACTCACTTGGTTAAATGAAAGAGAAAACTGAAAGAGAAGCATTGGGAAAGCATGTGAGCCTTGGGACTTGAATCTTGATGTATCAGAACTAGCTGATCAGTTGGTCAGAGAGTTAGTTGTTAGCTTCTGAAATTTTATTCCATTCTTATATATCAACTAATGTATCTGAAGAACTTGTTCAATCCTCATGTCTTGGTGTATTTTTTGTGAGAGAGGGAAAGTTCACCATTGAAATGTATTATGGGAGCATGAATCGTGGAAAGTATAACAGTCTTTGGCTGGTTATGACTAATGAAATAAAACATTGCTGATACTAATCCCCTGCACATTTCATGAACTAACATATTCGTTTTCATGTTTTCAGTTCTCACCCACATCAGAGCACTTACTACTTGCCTATGGCCGTCGCCATAGTTCACTTCTTAAAAGTGTTATCATTGATGGAGAGATGACAGTACCCATATACACGATTCTGGAGGTATATACTGTTCTACTCTTGGCCATTTACTTTGTGGAAACTTGCCTCTTAGTGATTCTGATTTGTATATCTTAGGAGTTAAGATTGTGATTATGTTTAAATGGATATTGTCAGTGCAGTTGACAGTTTCTTTTTTCTGCTTTTTGTGTATATTTATCAATTGATTTTATATTTAGGAGGGTGGCAATGAGGGTTGGTGCTCTATTATGGTTTTCAGTTGAACCAAAAGTGAAGATATAACTTGATCTTAATCACATGGGTTGGCTTTTGTATATTTTTGTATTCCTTCATGCTTACAATTTGACATTTCAGTGGCATACAAATTTTTATAGTAATTAAATAATATTATTGAAAGTGTGCTAAGAGATGCTGCCCAAGTGCAAAGTAATTGATACAAGTATTAACCCTACTGCACTTGATTGTTTGGCAAATTCTGGAAAAAATCATTTGTTAATGAATCTACCTTTTGTTCCTTACTTCTGCATGTATGTTCTTGATTAAAAATTTGTTTTTGACACTCAGGTCTATAGAGTTTCTGATATGAAACTTGTGCAAGTTCTTCCTAGTGCAGAGGATGAGGTCAATGTAGCATGCTTTCATCCTTCAATTGGAGGTGGCCTTGTTTATGGAACCAAGGTAAACAGAATCTGAGATAAGATTTTTGCTTTTGGGATCCTACATATTTATCTTCAAACATTGATCTGCTGTAAAATGCAGGAAGGGAAGCTTAGGATCCTACAATATGATAGTTCTCATGGCATTGATCACACAACACCTTGTTTTGTTGATGAGAACATGCTTGAGGTAGTAGTAGGCATAGTATAGTAGATACTTTCCTCTGTTCTTCTGATCTAGTTATGTCTCTCATGATTTAATTTCTTAAAAACTTAAGCAGCAAAAGTCATCATTGTTGTTCTTTTCATGTGTCTTGAAATCAATCTTTTCATTTATGTCATTGTCCTTTACCTTTTCTGCATTGTGATTAAATCTGTGATTTGGGATTTTCTTTGTTGTATTGTCGGTTGCTTATGTTACTGTTTTGTATTCTATTGCAGGTCCCCTCGTATGCTTTAGAATGTTAATAACAAGTGATCAGTTACCACGTATGAGATGTAGACTCTTGATTTAAGGTTTGTTTCCTTTTGGATTTATCTGTTGACTAATACTGGTTTCTTTTTATATCTGTTCTTCAACTGGCCTTTGCTTATTTAAAAAGGCATAAGATGCAAGGGAAATTAGTGTTTGTATTATGATAATTACGTCAATATGGTATGATAGCCAATCATAAGCTTGATTTAAGGTGAATGAGAAATCATCACCATCCTTATTGTTTGTCTCTAAATTGGAGTTTGCATCAAAATTAATAAAGATTTTGATATATTAGCCTTTCTCTAAATCTCTCATTTCCTTTTGGCGTGACACGCTAATCTATCCTTGGCCAGACTAATTATTGATTAGGTTCTTATGCTTGCAGGTGAGATGACCGCATGGCGAGAGTTTTTCAGGCTGGAAGACATTCTCAGTCTTAGTTTCCCTGAAGCAGTTTATTTTAACTAAACATTTTTCTTCCTATAGTAGTACTGAATAATCAATTTGTATTACTGATTTTTGTTTCTACACGTGTTACCATTAGGAATTGATCTGACCTAGATATAGATTGAGTACCTAGTCAGACAAATCAAAGATGTCATTATATTTGCCTGTTTATTATTTAACTAAAAAAAGATTAGTTTTTTAGTTGCTCACTTCAGGTCTTCAGCAGCAATACTGCCTGGTGTAGAGAATTAAAATGTACAAGAACTTTTTTTTTTCCCCCTCTAAATATTGTGAATTAATGAGAGTATTATCATATTCTGTTTCCCATAAATGTGCCCTCGCTTTATGGAATTTTCGTTGATTTTACGGCTTGTGCTATATTGAGTGTTTTTTTTTTTTTTTTTTTTTCATTTTTGTTTGTTTAGGTAATTTTTGGATACATCTTGGAGCCTGAAGTAGACATAAATTAGGAGTTAATGAAACCCTTTCACAGGAATCTTTCACAAAATTTTCTATTATCAACTAATCAGAACGACTCCTTCTTTTTTTTAGTAGACCATGGTATTTGTATTTGATTCACCAAATACATCATTATTGTATACTCTTTCATATGTATGGCGCAACCCAATCCTTGTTTTTCCAGTTTTTAATCCCTTACTTTTTTTTTCAATCAAAATATCTAAATAATAATAACTTGACTCTTGGCAGTAATATACGTTGTATGTGTAAATCCTAGATGTGAAAAGAAAATATGCGGAATTCATCCATAAAAGAAAAAAAAATAAGGGGGGGGGGGAGTATAAAAAAAGAATAGGCTAGAAAAAGAATAGACTCGGCATAAATTGATATGCTAAAATAAGAATAAGAAATAAGGGCTAAGAAATAATGAATTGAAAAATAGAGTTCATATTCAAATGCCATAGATAATAGATAATATGACCGGTATTGTCTATAATGACAGATAAATGAAATACTTTCTCAAGATTTTTATTAATCCACATGCATTCTTAGAATAAAGATGTTGACTAATTAAAGTCATTAAAGTTTTCATCATAAACTCATGAGGTGTTGCCTAATTTAGATGATTTCATGATGGGTTTAGTTATTACTAATAAGTCGTTAATATAAGTATGTAGATCTTGTACAGTAGTAGTATTGAACTTTTCTTGATTGAGTAAAACACATGCTGTTGAAGTACCTGGTATATATATAGATATCAAGCCTGTGGGTGTGGGACTAATCATTTGAAATTTAATTTGTGAGTTTTCTTTATGGCCGTGGGAGATGTATTGCACCCGATTACTTCAAACATAAACGTACTGTGTGGTAAGGAAAACTGTGATTGGTTCTCTGTCACATGTTATTTCCATCGCATCTGTTTGTATGCAAGGCAAAATCTGAAAGTGTAAACAAAGAGGAAATGAGGTTTTGTTTTGGCCACGTTTATATTGTGATTTGTGAGTGGGCAGGTGCATCATTGATATGTTATATTTGACCCACAATTTGTGAGGTAATTATAAAATTAGTTGATCTAGCTTAGTTTAACCTGCAATCACGACTTTTATTAACTATTGTAATTTAAGATTTTGGAAGAATATGATTATTATAAACGTGGATTTTTAGCATTATATTATAAGGTCAATCTCATTATGTCAACCATGAATCTTTTTAGCTACTACGATAATCATATGTTAGTTTTCGTTTTTTTACTTACCAAATTTAAATTAAAATTTTTAGAACTATTACAATTAATTTGAAATTTATGTTAGGGAAATATGACTTAAACTTACAACTTTAAGGTATAAGTATGAGGGTATACTAGTAGATATAGTGATGGCCCCGGTTCAATTCGAACTGGGCGGTTCGAACCAACCAGCGGTTTTAAACCGGGGTACTGGATTCAAGACCCTCGGTCCCGTTTTCGATTGCCCATAAAAAAAAAATTGAAACCGCCGGTTAATAGTTGGCGGTTCCGGTTCCCCCCCCCCCCCCCCCCCCCCCCCCCCCCCTTTTTTTTTTCCATTTTTGTTTTAAAAAATACTTAAATTTAAAATTTTGAAAGGCCAACGGCCAAACACGGGCAGTGGCTGTCTGTTTGCCACTGTCCGGTCAACGGCTACATCTTTAAAAATTACATAAAGATCCCCTGAAAAATTATGTTTTGACCCTCTAAATTTTAAAAAATATTTTTTTTCTCCCCAACCCAAAAAACTATATGAACCCCATTCATCTTTAAATCAATTCACACCAATTTCTCTCATTCTCTCAATATTTCTCTCGTTCTCTCACTATTTCTCTAATTCTTTCATTCTCTCAATCTTTCTCTAGTTTTTCAATGCTTCAATTATTTTCATTATTTATTTAAATTGTATACTTTATTTTTATAAATTTATAATGGCATCATCCTTAAGACCATCTTTTTCCGGAAGTCGAAAGTCCGTATCCAAAAGGTCTGTTTCTAGAGAGAATGATCTGGTACCAGATTTGAATCAGCAAGAAGTGCAAAGTCGCCCTCGCCCTGCCCCAGAATTCAATTTCAACGATGAAAATTTTGCTCAATACGTACAATAGAGAGAATATGAGGAAGTAATATTTGGTAATGAAACTCCTCTTCATTATTCTCATCCCTCCGCTCCCCTTCATCAAATTCCCCCAAGTGAAACCTTACAAATAGAGCCACCAGATTTGGTAAAGTACAAATCGGAACTTTTTAAAGTTCATATGAAGAGGGTAGAGATAGAACCGGGGGTAGTTATGGTGACTTGCAACTATTGTTCCAAAGAATTTAAGTGGAATAAATCTGGAGGATATGTGACGTATTGGAAGCACATCAACATCAAGCATCCAGTCGAAGCTCAGCATGAGCGTAACCGCGGACAATACCAAATTTCCAGTACATATCTCCTAATCATCCATTATTTAAATATAGTGATGCAAATAATAGGGAAGAATTAGTAAGAATGGTAGCGACCGAACATCTTATTTTTAGTTTTGGTGAAAAAAAACTAGTTTTTTAAAATATTGTCATAAGGCTTTAAATCCCGTTGCATGTAGGGTATCTAGGACCACATTGAAACGTATTACGTGTGACATATATAAAAAAGAAAAAAAAATCATTAGTTAAATATTTTCAAAATTGTATGAGTCGTGTGTCTGTTTGTACTGATATCTGGAGTGATCATTGGTAAAAACATTCATACTTAGGACTCACTTGCTATTACGTTGATTAATTATGAGAGTTGCAAAAATGAATTCTTGCATTTAGAGTTTTTGACGACACTCATAATGCTGATAATATTTATAAATTAATGAAAATTATTTTTGAAGAATACTGTATTGAAAATAAAATTTTTGCAATTGGTTTTGATAATGCTGTAAACAATACTGCCGTCATTTCACAATTAATTCGATTGTGTCAACCCTACTTTGGCGGCAGATTTTTTTCATCAAAGATGTGTTTGCCATATTTTAAATATATATGTATAACATGGTTTGCAAACACTACAAGAATATATTACACCAATTAGGGATATTCTATATTATTTGTGGAAACATCCTAGCACCATGAAACAATGGGCTAGGTATTGCAAATCTCACGGGAAACATCCAATTAGATTTTCCCGTGATGTTCCAACTCGTTGGAACTCCATATATAAATTGCTTTGTGAAAGCTATGAATATAGAGAATTATTAGTTAGATTTATGCAACATAATGTTAATAGCGTTAATTATATGCTCATCATTGGGATGTTTATACAACAATTTGTATGCTTTTAAAAGTTTTTCATGATGCAACTAACACTTTATCCGGTATATATTATTCAACATCACATTTATTTTTATGTGAAGCCATTAATATTGTAGGTGCACGTAATGAATGTGCACAACTACTGGATTTAACTGCATATGCTAGTGCAATGAGATAAAAATGGTTAATTTATTATAGGGATATTCCTATAATTTATACAATTGCATCAATTTTTGACCATAGGTATAAATTGAATAGTTTATATGAATATTTTACTTTTTATTATCAATCTGTAGGGCTAGCTAACATAAATATTAATGCTTTATACCATAATGTTAGGGATTTATTTTATTCCATATATGACGAATACCGTTCTGTATACGGTCCATCGCTGAACATCGTTGTTTCGCAACCGGATACAAGCGGAAGCGGTAGTACTAGTAGTTATTCTCATTTTCGCTTTTCCTCCATATTAAGGAAGTTAGGGTCAAGCGTGTTGACCAAAAAATCAAGGGCGTACGAGAGCTCGTCGTCTTCATCAACTTATATTTCAGAGGTTGATGTTTACATAAACACCTCTTTTGAGTTTTTGGACAACGAATACTTTAACATCCTACATTGGTGGAGGGAGCGCGAAACTAACTTTCCAGTTTTGGCTCTCATTGCCAAACAAATTTTTGGAACCCCTTTCTCGACCGTGGCAGTCGAACAGGAATTTAGTGCAGGTGGCAATGTTCTCGACGAGAGACGAGCATTGCTCAGTCCTGACTCAATCCAGATCCAGGTCTGTGTTGATGACTAGACCAAGGCTTCATACCGGTAGCAGGAAATGAATTTGGTATCCGACGACAATGACTTCTTCGACACCAATGGCGATACAACGACCATCGAAGGAACAAGCGACGATTGATCATCTCCGGAAGATAATATGTAAAAGAACTATGTAGGCTTTGATTCCTCTTAGAGAATACGTATGCAGTTTAATTGAAGTAAAATTAAGTGCAAGCCCTAATTTTTAATTTATTTATTTAAATATTTTTTAAAATTTATAGTTTTATGATATTATCGTAATTTTATTTTAACCTAGTACTCACTTTTAATTTTTTTCAAATTTTTATTAATTTATTTAAATTTAATTTTTTTTTTAAAATAAGGGGTCGGTTGCCTAAAACCGAAGGAGGAACCGTAACCACGGTTCCTCCACCGGTTCTAACCGAAACCGAGACCGGGACCTCCACGGTCTCAGTTCCGGTTCCCTTAAATATGTAACCGGAATTGGCAGTGCTAAAATCGGAACCGCCGGTTTCGGAACCAGGGCCAAGCCTAAGTGGACATCATCTTGTCAGTTAAGGAGCATATTGGTTGCATATGTTTACCCTTAAATCGTAATAGATAAAATATGATTCTAATTAATTTAAAAAGGTAATATGAATTGTGAGTTGTTACAGTATAATAGCTTAATTTGATCATGATATAGGATTGTACATTATATCTTTCTTTTTATGTCACGGCACATTAATTTATTAGTAGACACCAGTTTTGTAAAGGGTTAGGTTTCATCGATATACAAATTGCCAACATAAATCATTAACACAGTCAGCTTTATTCAATAAATAAATGATAGGTAAATCAATAATAAAAAAGCTTCTATCAACAAGAAAATTAAATTAAAATATCAAATATATAACTTGTTGCAAAGACTGCAGCTAACAACCGACTGTCCCTTTTGTTTCTTGATTAAAGCTAACAATATGGTGGAAATATATGTCATCGTTTTACTTTGCTTATTATTAATGGGTGTTTTTCACAAATGCAATCTTGTGGTGAACCTCTTGGCAACACGAGACGGCTTTTTCTTGTTGCAGCTCATGATTTTCAAACTCTGCCTCACTATATCAATATCTCGTTCCCTTCTGTATACTTCTTGTTCCGTTGAAGCCAGTTGTGCTTTTAGAGCTTCGATGCTTTGCTCCTTGTCTTTCACTTCCATTCTTAGCTCTTTGATCATCTCTTCTTCCTCTGCTGATCTCCAGTACACTCCATCTCCTGTAAATCATTTCTTGTCGTCATCAATATATATATTATAAAGGCTCACTGTTAACGTATCTTTTTAGACCATACATATTAATTAGAAGGCCTTTTTGAACATGACAGATGGGAATTTCCCAGAAGCCAGAATGTTTGGAAGATTGTAGGAGGTCAATGAAATGATCCAAGTAGAACCCAGTTTTAATTTACCTAGAAAATATATATAAAAAAAGTAACAAATAGATTTGCCTCATACTACTCAACTCAAGCTTTATAGTCAATAAGAAAATTTAAAAAGTGAAGCAAGAGAGGAAGGGCATGCAGACCATTATGAGTTGTTTGAATGAGATTATCAAGCTCGGTTTTGATGGCAAGATAGAGGTGTTTCCACTTCTCAACAGCTTCATCTCTTCTAGCTCTCTCCTCCCTCATTTGGTCCACCAAGAAACTAGTCCCCAACAACTCCCACTCCTTCTGGTGGCAGCTGCTCTTCTTCTTCTTCTGATGATGATGATGAAGAAGAAGACCATGATGAACATGACTCTCATCTTCTTCCTCCATCACTCTCATCTTCTCTTCCAGATTCTTCCTCAGCCTCTTCACTTCCTCTCTCAGCTTCTTCCTCTCTTGTTTCCACTCTGCTTCTTTGAATGCAAAGACCATCAGTTCCCTCTCATAACCTTTCCTCTCCTTCTCTCTCTCATGCATCATCTCATTGATTTCCTCCCTCAGAAGCCTTATCTTCTCTGTCAAACTCCTTACATTATCAACATCTGATCTCTTCTCATCATCACTTCTTGCTTTTCTTGCCTCCTTCTTCTTGCTATGGAAGCCACCCATTATTGGAATTTCCTTTTCCCCTTTTTGGCTCTCACTAGTGAGTAATACAATAATGGTGGGTGTTTGCGTTTGGTTTTGGACTTTGGATTAATAGAGAATTAAAGATGTGAAGGACATAATTGCAGTTGCAGTTTGTAGAGGCTCTCATTCATCAATGAGATAGCTTACCATATTTATTTAGTACAACGTGACTTATTCTTGGCCATCTCTCTCTCTCTCTCTCTCTCTCTCTCTCTCTTCCATTAATTATTGTGTCAAAGATTCCCGTGAAGGCCTCTGTCTTGCACTGCAAATGATTTTACATAAAGGGATAGATACACAAGACGTTGCTCTATGCGAATGTATCAAAGGGGTCCAGTTACAAATTTACAATCAACTTTTTTCACATAAACTTATAACATTATTTTTTGGAGAATTTGGACCAATGTTTTTAAATTGTTGTTTACATTGTAAACCTTGCATGTACTATATATTTCGAAAAAAGTGTGTTAATAATTTATGCATGTGTTAAATTAATCTCGCATGTTGAAATTGCTATAATTTAATGGTAAAAAAAAATTAGATATTAGAATTGAGAGTATGGCTAACTAATGTAAAAAAATGGAGAGTGCACAAGGAATAGGCATGGCAATTGGCAAGTTTTCTATTAAAAGGAAGAGAGTGAGATGATAAAAAATGGTAGGATCACATGCAATACATACTGTTGAAGCATGGATTTTAGAATCCAATAATTAGGCAAATGTAATAATGTCAGTTTGGTGGTCCTACATAGTTTGGGAGGATATTAAGCATTTTTCAGCAGCATATGTGTGTCTCAATTAGTGTACTACTACAAGTTTATAATTGCTCATTTGAAAGACAGGCACTCATCATCATTTTGGTCCACCACAGGCAGCCTCAGTTTTTGGGCCAAATCATCATCATCATGTGTGTGTGCATTTACTTACTGCTCTCATCAAAATGACCATGCAATCAACAATTCTACTTTCTGGAACTAAATACAAATAAAAGGAATTGGTTTCCAATTGTCAGAACTCAGAACTAAAATAATTTAGATTCATTCACCTTTAGAATTACAACCTTTAAATAATAAAATATTATTATTTTTAATTTACTTATTTTGTTGTTTTTCTTTCTTAATTGTAATATTTTAATTTAAATATGTTAATAAAACTGTTTTTATTTTATTAAATTATTTGAGTTAATTATTATATTAAATATATATATATATATTAAAACTTTAAAATAATATATTTTTAAATAAAATACTTATTAAATAATTAACTAATAAATGAATGTGTTAAATAAAAATTTTAAAAATAATTAAAATATAGTAAACATTATACTCACTTAAATCAATAAAATATTTTTAATAGTATAATTTTTATAGTACTTATATTTATAAATAAAATATTATAATAAATTAATTGAGTTTTATTAAAAAATTAAAAATGATATGAGAGTAATAGAATTTATTTAAAGAATGGTTATGAAGTTAATATTAGAATATAAAACTTTGAAAAAATAATAAAGATTGAAATAGTAAATCTTCAAATTTGACTGATTATTTATTTACTAATCTCTATATTTATTTTAAAAAAAAACTAAATTTATCAATCTCTATTTTGATAAAATGGTTGAACCTAATAGTTGTTAATAATTTGATTAAAAATAAAATAAAAGAGACAACTCTCACCCACATTCACATATCTGAATATTTATATGATTGGATGGGATACTGTTTTTCCCTTTACATCTTTCCGATGCATGAGCCAGCTACGAATTGTTCTCCGTCCACTCTACAACAGTGACAGGCTGGCAGAGTGCGTGTTTGTACATATATATATTATATGCGAAGTTTAAAGAACCCAAGTTTTGGGAAATCCTTTTAATGGGGATTTTACAGGCTTTCAGCTACCTGACAATTTCTCCATGCAGAGGAATTTAATACCCTTTTAGCTATCCATATAATTACCTTTCTCTTCTTTGGATTCCCTGCCCTGAAAACGACTTGGACCCTGCTATCATCACTGCATTTCTGAGACGATGGATTAAAATTTTTCTCCATTTCCATATATGGTTGCAGCTTGTAGGGTCCATTTTTTTCATTCATTTTTTTACCTGTTACCAGACCTTGCATATAACTCTCCTCCACCCAATATAATGTTGCTTTGAATGTGGTTGGGGGTGTTTCTGTAGAACGCGTTAATTTTGACGGATGGCATAGTATAAGAAAGGTTTCACACTTCCACCGATGGTTGCTGTCAGTCAATGTGTACATAAATAAATATAGCAACTCCCTATATGTATACATACACACGTAAGAAGATAGTCATGCACTAAAAGTCTATCCCACTTTTGTAACTTTCCCCAAAGTGATAAGGATGTTCCGTCGTATTTCAATAATACATATATCCATTCAAAAAAACATTTATTATTGTAAAGAAAAATACCATGAATCATGATACTAGTAGTACATTCTTATTAGATAGAGTACAAATGAGAATATGAGATTGTCGACTTACAACTGTAATCGTCCCATTTAAAGAATGAGTAATGTTAAATTGTCTAGATTTATATCTAAATAATGTAGCATTTGAGTTGTGAACCTCATATAAATCTAAATGGTCATGAAGTAAAATATTGGATATTTTGCACACAGCTACTTGTTCTTTTGGTCAAAACGGGTTATTAGTTCTTTTTTTACTTGATTTTGAGTTAAGTTCTTAATTGTCTATTTAGTTAGGTAGTAATGGTGTTTGTTTCAAATGTTACCTCATTTTGAGTTCAACAAGTACAGAATCTCAGCAGTGTTGCAGAGATGATGATACAAAAACTTCAATGGTATTCCTGTGGATAATTAGAAACAGAAACAGTACGGCACCGTGTCTCTCCTTCATAAATTAGTGTTGTTCATATTCATATTTTCTTTAATGTGCAATAATATGTAATAAGTTATTGTCTCAGTAACACCATGCTCAGGACTAGTAGATGAAACTAGTATATTGGGCAACATGCTTCTTTCCTAATATGTAGTGTCATTTGTAGTCGATCAGTACTGTCTTATACCCCTCTGCGATCCGTTTAAGAATTTGATATTCACATTCTCAGCGCATAGGGGAAAATATCTGTTTCGTTCCGGAGTTTTATTATTATTATTATTATTTTAAATTGAGCCCCAAAGTCATGGAACTGCTGTAACTGCAGTTGAGTGGAAAGTGCCTTTATCTTAGTTAGTGCCTCTATTTTTTTAGCCTCCTGAAAAGCATTTTTTGTCAGTGATGAGGAAGAACAGCTTGTTATATTTTGAATTCACTAGTGTGCAAATATTGCAGTGTTTGAAGGAGGTAGCAATACGTTACCATCTTAACTTTATACCTAGACCAATTTATCACTCAACTGCATGAATATATATATATATATATATATATATATATATATATATATATATATATATATATATTGTTATGGGTACAAGTCCTGCCACATAAGATTATAAATCCAAGCGGCGACGTTTTGATAACAAACTACTTCCTTTCCTTCCGCTGAGAAGACCCATGATTCGGCGAGAACTCCTTCGTGCCAACACATTCTCACCGTACAATTTCAAATGTCCGTTGAGAAGCTGACCCCAAGGTAAGTGTGAAAAACCTAGGAAGACTCGACAATAGTGCGACAGTCTGACACCTACGACTGACTCAGTAGAAATCATCAGCATGGTGAAGGGAGTTTTAGAAAAGATTTTGATTATCGTATAACATGTGGAATTGAGTTTCAAAAATTTTTCTTATATTGAAAACCTTTTTCAATCAGGAACGAGTTCCTGTATATACGCAGAAAAAGATTTTAGAAACTACATACTTTTTTCTTGATTTTCTTTTTTCTGATTCTTCGATTACCCACCAGATCTTCCGAGCTATGACCCGCGATCTGACAACGTGTGTGTGGGCACGTCACGGCAAGAGATGGAGGTCACGTGAAAAGAACGCCGGCTGAATCTTGTAAAAGAGGAGAGAGTCAGAAAAAACTTATTTTTTTCTCTTTTCTTCTCTCTTTGGTGGCCGAATTCTCTTTACTTTTTACTTGTGTGTTAGGTTGATTTTTCCTAACTATATAACACTTATATAGTAGTCATTTAGGGTTTTAGTTTTGACCAAGTCAAAATAGAATTCTAAATCGTATTTATTTTTAATCTCCCTAAAGACTTGAACCTGTGACCTTCTGGACTATTAAAATAATCTAATTATTTTAATTCTTTTGTCCTAGTCATCATTTAATTACATGACCTCATATTTAATAAATAGAATTAATAATTATTAATTTATATTATTTTATTAAATATTTAATTAATTAAATAATCACATTATTTAATTATTCTCTTTTATTTAAATCGCATTACTTTCGTAACACTATTAATTGGACCCTCCAATTAATCTACCGTTACCCTCGTTACCAACAATTATAAAGGCTAGCAAGGGGACCTAATGAACCCACAATTTTGAGCTTCAATAATATTTAGTAATATTAATTAAAAATCTTTAATTAATATTTCATAATTATTAACATCAGAGTTATTCCACTAAAAACCTAAGGCTGCACTCTCATAACTGTAAACGTGTTTATACAATCTAAAGTCTCAGCGTCCATTGATATAGCTAATTGCATATAGTGTGATCCTCCACAAATAGTTCATAACTAGAGTTGGGTCATAAAGCCCATTATACCCCTCTAGAAATATATTTTCCTTTAAGTACTATTGATTCTCTAATGAACAATTAAATCATGTCTTCCTCACGGAAGAAGGAGAGCGCTCATAATCGTTCAAGCCCTGAATCAACCCTTAAGGGAACTACTTATCTACTTCAATCAAGAAGGAGTGGATTCCACTATTGTGTTCAAACCTTCTCAGCCACAAGCCAAACCGCAACTCCAAGATACGGAGGTATTGGCCGAGATTCTCATCAACCTCACTCATGGTAAATCAAAAGCCACGATCCAACCTGAAGGAGTCGATAAGACACTCAGGATTAAGATTACCTATAAATAGTCATCGTTTATCGATTATATATGAATCTCATCTACTAACGGATATTGGTGAGAGATTCATATAAATCGTGGCTCAGTCCTATATGATCTCATCATATAAGGTGCCTCCATTCACATGTCAACTACAGAATGAACCGCAGCAATAGATCAATCACAAACAAAGTACCCAGCTTTGTTCGCTCTCTATGGACTCTTTACATTGCACGTCTCAAAATGAATCCCCTCTGTATATGACCATCATATACTCATTATGAGATTACATCTTGCAATCTAGGATGTTCTTGCACAATACAAATATAAAACATTTATAAACTTGAATGATAATCTGAATAATTCTTATTATTGTCTTTAACCATTTACAATTACAAGCTTTAGGGCATAAATCCCAACACATGGATATCAAATAAATTAAATACATAACAACGCGGATCACTGTTCACCTGCTACGTCCTATCCCATCTTGGGCGATCGCCCCAAGAAATCAGGGATTTACATGTTTAAGGAAATAATCCTCTAATGTCTCTTAAAAAGGGCCTAAACATCCCAAAAAGGTCGGAAACGAGGCAGATATAAGTATCATTGATAAGAAAGAAGTAAGGTAAGAAATTTGAATACATTCACCAACTCTAAAAAGCATTTAACTTATTCTTTTCTCCTCAAAAACACAGAAACATTGACTTGATCGTTGGAGGTGAATCGCCGGCTAAAGTCCGACAACCCTCACCGATCTTTCTTTACTTTAACAGGTAGCATATCTTCAAAGCTCTCTATGAGAAGCCTTTAAGTTCTACGAGAACTTTCTCTATGGGAATATCATCACCATTCTCATATAATTGACTCAACAATCCACTAAGCAGTCTTACGTGGCATCGTTGACTTCAGTTGACCGTTGAATCCATTTTTAACAGTCAACAATTTGGCGCTAGAAGAAGGGTTGTATTACATTCCTCTAAGGAAACCTTGACATGGACCCCACTAACCCAGGAAAAAGATGCGGTCCCCAGCTAACAACTCCTTCGGAGGATCCTTTATATCTAGCAAGGCAAACCCCCCTCAAGTCCACTATCCCTTGGAAAAACAGGAAAGAAGAAAGAGAGGAAGGCAGGAAGACACGACAATCAAAGCTAGCAGAAGAAAAAGAACGTATAGAAGTACCCAAGGAGTTCGCCCTAGACCCATGAGAACTCACAACACGAGAAAGTGACCGGGAGGTCGAGCCAACCAAAGATGTAATCCTTGACGAGAACTTCCCCGAAAAGGTTGTCAAAATAAGGGCGAAACTGAACCCAAAAGTGAGGAAAGACCTCACGGAGTTACTCCAGGAATTCAAGGACATTTTCGCATGGAGTCACGCCGATATGCCAGGAATCAATCCGTCCACTATTTCCCATGGGCAAGCAGTACATCGCAATGCCAAGCTAGTGATCCAAAAGAGACGCCATTTCAATCCCGAAAGGAACGCTGCCATAAAGGAAGAAGTCAACAAACTTCTCGCAGCAAGGTCCATCCGAGAATCACATTACCCCTCTTAGATCGCTAATGTCATACTGGTTAAAAAGAAAAACGGGAAATGGAGGATGTACGTAGATTTTACCAACCTAAACAAGACATGTCCAAAAGATAGCTTTCCACTCCCAAAGATCAATCAGCTAGTGGATGCCATGGCAAGCCATGAACTTTTCAGTTTCATGGACGCCTACTCATGCTATAACCAAATCAAGATGCACGCCCGCAACAAGGAAAAGACAACGTTCACTACTAACCAGGGACTCTACTGTTATACAGTAATACCTTTCGGTTTAAACCAAATGTTCGCCAGACAGATAGGAAGCACAATAGAGATCTACGGCGACGATATGCTCATGAAAAGCCTTACGGCCGAAGAACAAGCCCACAACCTGCGAGAGACGTTCGAAATCCTCCGACAATATAAGATGAAATTGAACCCTGAAAAGTGTGTTTTTGGAGTACCTTCGGGCAAATTTCTGGGTTTTCTCATCCACCAGAGAGACATCGAGACTAACCCTAAAAAGATAGACGCTATCGTCAAGATGAAGCCACCCAGAATGCTCAAAGAGTTTCAACGCCTCACGGGATGCTTGGTAGCTTTGAACAGGTTCATCACAAGGTCCACCGATAAATGCCTTCCATTTTTCAAAGCGATCAAGAAAGGAAAAGAAGTAGAATGGACTGAAGAATGTGACCACGCCTTCCATCAACTGAAGACTTATTTGGGATCGGCACCAGTGCTATCGAACCTGCTGACCAATGAGACGTTATATTTATACCTCTCAGTAACCACCGCCGCGACAAGCTCCGTCCTCATCTGAGAGGAAGACAGAGTGCAAAAACCTGTATATTACGTCAGTAAGACCTTGATTACCACAGATACAAGGTACTCAGACGCAGAAAAAATGGTATCAGCCCTAATCACGACTGCGCAAAAATTACGGCCATACTTCTAAGCTCACAGCATCGAAGTACTCACAAACCATCCCCTGAAACAAATACTGCAAAATCGGGTGGATTGACCAAGTTGGCAATTGAACTCAGCGAATTTAATTAAAGCTTCAAACCACGAATTGCAATCAAAGGACAAGCTATCGCAGATTTCATCGCCGAATTCACTGAATCGCGAATTGACACCCACCTCTTCGCCAATGACGAAGAAGAGGGCAACACCTACCCTTGGAAACTACACGTAGACGGGTCCTCAAACTCACACGGAAGCGGAGCGGGGGTAGTACGTACAACCCCCGAACAAGACGAGGTGGAGTGTGCACTAAGATTCGATTTTAAGGCCACCAACAATGTCGCGGAATATGAAGCCCTTCTTGTGGGGCTCCGAGTAGCAACCGCCCTGGGCACGGACAAAATAGATATTTAGAGCGACTCACAATTAGTGGTCAATCAAATATGCAATGAATATCAAGCAAATGAGGAAGGGATGATCGCTTACTTGGAAAAAGCCCAGAAAGCTCTCAACAGATTCACCAAATATAGGATCACACAGATACCAAGAGCTGAGAATCTAAAAGCCGACGCTCTGTCCAAACTAGCATCCGCCACCAACATTTTATTGTCTAAAACAACATCGGTGGCACATCTCTCACAACCAAGCATAGAAGAGGAAGATGATCCTACAATTGCGGAAATGGACCTCGCTGAAGCAACATGGATCACACCTATCCGAGTATACCTGGAACAGGAAATCCTCCCTGATGATAAGAACAAAGCAAAAACGTTGAGATACCGATCCGCACGATACACAATGATAGATGGCGAGATGTATCGGAGGGGTTTCTCTAGATTCCTGCAAAAGTGTGTTAACCCCCTAAGAAGCCGCGAGGATTCTACAATCCATTCACGGAGGAGTATGTGGGACCCACGCTGGGGGTAATAGCCTAGCGCACAAGGCTCTGCGACAAGGCTTTTATTGGATAACCATATTTCAAGATGCCAAGGAAGTAGCTTCCAGCTGCGACAAATGTCAAAGGATCGCTGACAACATCAGACAACCCCCCGAGAAGTTGAGGAGTCTTACATCCCCCTAGCCTTTAGCACAATGAGGGATAGACCTCATCGGTCCCATGCCTACAGCGGCAGGACAAGCGAAATACGCTATTGTGGCAGTTGATTATTTCACCAAATGGGCGGAAGCGGAACCTTTAGTGCGAATCACCGAGCAAAATACTACTGATTTCATAAAGAAATTCATTATCTACAGAGTTGGGGTTTCAGATACAATCATCTCCGACAACGGCACGCAATTCGACAATCTCAATTTCCCAGATTTTTGCCAAAGATGGGGGATCAGAAACTACTATGCTTCAATGACTCATCCACAAACAAATGGGTAAGTAGAAGCCGTAAACAAGATAATCAAGCATACGATAAAAGCTAAATTGGATTCTAAGAAAGGTAAATGGGCTAAGAAACTCCCCAAAGTTCTCTGGGCGTACCAGACCACCTCGAGAACCTCTACGGGTGAGACGCCTTTCGCTATGGCATTCGGAATAGAAGCGTTGATTCCCATTAAAATGCATATCCAATCCCTTAGAGTAGCCATGTATGACCCAGTCCACAACATTTCCGCTTTGGAAACTAATCTCGACGAGCTAGAAAGTGTGCGGGACAGAGCCCAGATAAGAAATGCGATGTACCAGCAGAGGGTCGCCCGATTCTACAATTCTAAAGTGAGAGAAAGGAGATTTCAACTTAATGATTTAGTGTTCAGGAGGGTATCCCTCAATACTAAGGACAAATCCGCGGGCTCCCTAGCAGACAAATAGGAAGGCCCATATCAAATCGTTGGACAGACGGGCCATGGGTGCTACAAGATCACACGACTAGAGGGGGAAGTCATCAACCATCCATGTAACGCACAATATCTCAAAAATGTATTTCCCGTAAGAGGAAGCAAATTTGTATAATGCGATTGTAACACCCCCTGACCCGATCGGACTGGATCGACATTGGGAGCGCCACCGGGTTTTCAAAACTTTCTAAATTAATATTTTTTCCATTTCAAACCATTGAAAACTCGTATCAAGTTATAATTTAAAAATATTTTTCTAGTGAGCCCATCAAACTTATTTTCAAAAATTTCGGCAGAGTTTCCTCTATTTTTCTGATTTCCCAAAACCTGTTTTCAATAAAACAATATAATACAATATAATTCCAACATTTATATATCCAAATTTTCAAATCAATGCGCACTCTACCGTTTAGTGCGACTTCCAAACAGTTTCAAATAAAACATCTATAATTAATATTTACAAACATTTGAACATAATATAAATCATAAAACACTTATTACAAAACATATCTATACATGTCAAATTACAGTTTTCTGTATATGCATGCTTTATGAAATACAATATACAATTAAAATTCAATTGTAACTACTCAAAAGAATTGTGACTCTGGACCTTCCATCTGCTGCTACTTATTCTCTATTCTTTGTTTCCCCCTGTGTCTCTGATACTTACGCGTGATAAAATCAACGCGCTAAGCATATAGCTTAGTGGGTGTACACTAAACTCAATTGTCAAAATCATAAATAATTTTTGCATAATAAAATATCACCATATTATCAAATATAAATTATTTACATAAATAAAACTGATGAAATCAATTCGATATAAACCACTCAATACAATTAATAATTCATACAAAACCAAATTATCAATTCTTTTATAATCATTTCTTTGCAAGTCATTCTCAATTCAGGCCCTTTAGAATACTCAACATATTTTCTGGACTGGAATATGGGTCTGATCTCTGTAATATCAGTGTGACGTCCGGGGATGCCCCGCAACAATAGTCACTAGTATCGGTGTGATTGTCCGAGATTGTGTAGCACCCCCCGACCCGACCCGGCCGGACCGAACCGGGGTGCGCTACTCGGACATTCAAAACTTTCTAAATTCATTTTGTAAACAGAAAACCATATAAATTATAGTTTAAAAATCGTTTTCGAGTGAGCCCATTCAGTACAAACTTTTTACGAAAATTCGGCAGAGTACCGTTTGTTTTTCGGACTTTCCAAAACCCTGCTTTTACACAAAACAATTCCAAAACAATTCCAATACAATTCTCAACAACACTTCTATACAGTTTCAAACAGTTGCGCACTCTGCCGTTTAGTGCGACTTATCAAAACAGTTTATAAAATAAAACAAAACAGACTTTAATAGTTACACACATTTTTAATAATAAAAGACATAAATCATAAACTAATTAATTACAAAATATTTTACAAAACGTATTTACAAATTCCCTGTATATGCATGCTTTCAGAATATATATACACATAACAAAAATATAGCTACCCAACTGTACAATCTCTGTGACTCGGTCTGCAACTCGTTCTTCCTTCAGTCCTTAGGCTCTTCTGGATTCCTGGTACCTACGCGTTAGACACAAAACTAACGCGCTAAGCATAAAGCTTAGTGGGTGTACTAAAAACTCAATTAAATAAATCACAATATAATTGTTCTTTAAAGAAGCAACAAACCACAATATGAATTTCATTTCTAAATCACTTTCAAAACAATTAAATTATTAATGAAATCAACATATGAATTCGATCCATCAAATCATTCAGTTCAGTTTCAATTCAAATCATTTATGGCCCACTAGAATACTAAACATTCTAGGACTGGAATGTGGGTCAATGTGACGTCCGGGGTTGCCCCGCAACAACAGTCACTGATATCAACGTGATTGTCCGAGATTGCCCCGCAACAACAATCACTAGTATCATTGTGATCGTCCGAGATTGCCCCGCAACAACGATCACTAAAATCGGTGTGATTGTCCGAGATTGCCCCGCAACAACAATCACACAATAATAACGGCGCAGTACTGCTCAGAAAACCCAGCTGGTATACCAACCTCCTATATCCATTTCTATGTCTAAGTATCCTAGGGCCGTCACAATAAATAATTTTTCAAGTAATCACAATATAGTACAAATCATAAAACAATAATCCTGCAAGCAGTATTTTTCACAAATCATAACAGTCGAAATATTCGAAAACGAAATCGAAATATTCGAAAACGAAATCGAAATACAATTTATCACAAAATCAGTCCAAAATCAACAATAAAGACATCAAACATCGATTTTTCATATACAATAAACAATTTCCATACTAATAATCGAAAACGAAATCGAAAACGAAATCGAAAACGAAAACGGAAACGAAAACGAAAACGAAAACAAAACAATAACGAAAGACTTTTCGTAACGATTTTGGAAACAAACGTACACCAACCTGGAATCCGTTTTCGTTTCGAGAAATCGCGGTTCCACGATCTCTTTTTCCTTTTCCTTTCTTTCTCTTTCTCCTTTTTCCTCTTCTTCTTCTTTCTTCTTCTCTCTTTCTTCTCCTCTCTTTCTTCTTTTTCTTCTCTTTTCTCTCTTTTCTCGGCTCTTTTCTCGCTGTTCTGTTTGCTGTGTGTTTTCTCGCTTTCGCGAGAAGCTTCTCTTTTTTTTTTTTTTATATTTTTTTTTCGCTACCGCTACCGCCGTCGTGACCTGTGGTCGCGCCACCAGGTCGCGATGCTCACTGGAGTGCGCGCACCGCCTTCCTCGCGAGCGCGCCTTGGTCGCGCGAGAGATCGCGTTGCTCTCTGCCAAATTTTGACAATTTCATCGCGAGCAAGCCATCGCGACCTGTGGTCGCGGTGACTGGTCGCGATGCTCACTGCCCAAAATTGCGTTTTTCACCGCGAGCGAGCTATCGTGACCTGTGGTCGCGGTGACCAGGTCGCGATGCTCTCTGGTCCAGTTTTCAATTTTTTTTTTTTACATTTAATTACATTTACACCCCCTCAAATAGTAAAATTTATTTTCACATATATAAAATTAATTACCCGAAATCCGGGATGTTACAGATTGCCCCACTGCAACAATCACTGGTATTTGGTGTGATTGTCTGAGATTGCCCCGCAACAACAATCACTGGTATCAATGTGACGTCCGGGATTGCCCCGCTACAACAGTCACTAATCTCAATGTGACGTCCGAGATTGCCCTGCTACAACAGTCACTAATCTCAATGTGACGTTCGGGATTGCCCCGCTACAACAGTCACAAGTAATAACGGTGCAGTATGACAGTAATAACCCAGCTGATATACCAACTTCCTATATCCATTTCCTATGTCCAAGTATCCTAGGGTCGTTTTCATCCTATCCTCTATTCAATTTGTTTTCTTTTCATTTCATACTAATTCGGTATCATTTTCAAAACATTGTTCATACAATAATTAATTCAAAAACTCACTTTATAAACGAAATTCGATTCTATTATAATGTTCTGAAAATTAAAATCATATCAACACATATATAATATCGTTATTCACTGTTATTGTTACCAAAATCATTTTCAACTCAATACAAATCAATTTCCATCAAGTAACAATCTCAACAAATCCAAATCATAATTGCATATATTTTATCAAATAAAAATCCTCTCAATTATTCCACAATCAATACTTATCAATATTTGTAAAACAAAATATTCAAAAACATCTCAATATCAGAAAACAGAACGTAATAATACTATATGTCATAAATCAAAATCATCAAAATCATTAAAATTAATATAATCGAATTCCTGAAATTTAAATTCAATCAAATTCATTTGAATCTGAAAACTAAATTCAAAATAGCAGTGTACACCAACTTGGTTTCCGTTTTTCGCACAGTTTTTCTTCTGGATTTCCTTTTTCCTTTCTCTCTCCTTTTTCTCTTTTCTTTTCCTTTCTTCTTTTCTTCCTCTTTCTCTTCTCTTCTTCTCTTTCTCTTCTTCTTCTTCTCTTCCTCTTCTTCTTCTTCTTTTTCTTTTCTTTCTTTTCTCTCTCTCGGTCTCTTTTTCTCTCTGTTTTCTCCCTTTTCTGTTTTCTAGAGATTTCTGCAATAACTTATTTTTTTTATAATCTTTCGGTCATCGCGACCGTCATCGCGACCTGTGGTCGCGCCACCAGGTCGCGTTGCTCACTGGAGCAACTCCACCGCCTTCATCGCGATCACCCATCGTGGTACCCTGGTCGCGATGGTGGTCGCGATGCTCACTGCTAGAATTTTCACTTTTTCGTCGCGAGCCAGTCAGCGCGATCTGTGGTCGCGGTGACTAGGTCGCGTTGCTCACTGCCTGAAAATGCCATTTTCTCGCCGCGAGCAGCTCATCGCGACCTGTGGTCGCGGTGAGAGGTCGCGGTACACACTGCCCCAGTTTTTCACTCCTTTTTCTTCATTCATCATTTCTGGACCATTCCATCTGGTTTACCTGGAAACCATAAAAATAAACATACATTTAATTACGTTTACACCCCTCAACTCCCAAATATTAATTATTTAAAATTTGGGATGTTACAGCGATGTTGTCACCAGAATATATGACAATGAATTTTGGCATTTTCCCCTCCAGACAATAAAATCAAGTCCGAGAAAAGTTAGTTAAAAAACTCTCTCGCAAAGACTTGGTCATGGCGAGAATGCCAGAACTAAAATCGAATCCGAAGAAAAGTTAGTTAAGAAACTCTCTCGCAAGGACCTAATTACGAAGAGAACGCCGGAATTAATAACAAGTCTAAAAGGACAATGAAAGCGATGTAGAAAATCCAACAAATGACTTCCTCAGCGCGCTTGAAGCGTGTTAAGAGAATACTGAAGTTGCCTGCACAGGCCAACGTTCACAATTTGGGGGCAAGAAAACCGATAAAAGGCGAACATTTATTTGTCAAAAAATAAGGAAGAAATTAACAAGTCATCATGATTATCGTATTACAGAATATCGACAAATTGTTATTATGTGAAACTGCAAAGAGAGACAAAAACAGAAAATTGTATTTCATAAATTAAAACTGCCAAAAAGGCAAATGGTATAGTTACATCAAAAATTAGCAAAAATACAAGCAGGCAGTTAAAGTTTTGAAGGGCCAGCATCCTCAGTACCCTTCCCCTTCCTACCGTCCTCACCGACGTGGACTCTAGGAGTCCTATCCCTCCTAGGACTCAATTCGGGATCATCAGGATCCCCGATCAACCTGGCCCTCTTAGAAGGGACTTCAGGTGCAAAATCGGGAACCTCGCCACCCGCAACTGGAGGAACCCCAGAATCACCTATCCGATGCTTTACGGGGACGGATACCTTCACCTCCATGTTTGCGATTTTCTTAACAGAAGAGCGTTTTTCTTTCTCACGAGCTTTCCCTTTTCAACGAGAAGAGTCCTGAAGGTTTTTGAGATCCTTCACCTCTCGGCTAGAAACGAGATCCTCTTCTTGAACTGAAAAGAAAAAGAAACAAAAAAGTGTCAGTAGAGCAATCACTCTGAGAACATTTAAGAAGGTAGTTCTCAACCAGAAAAAGCTCTACCTCGAGAGCGGTTTAGGGGGTAGTTTACGGTAGCGCAACGGAAAGGGCCGAAGGCGCGCCCTACCAACGCCTTATCACAACAAAGCATATCAGCCCCTCTTTCCTCTGCACGAGCGGTAACTGCCAGCAAAACATAGCGAGCCTCGTAATCAAACAGCCTGGAGCTTTCACTCCAAGTATCTGTGAAAAGAGAACGGAGCAATAAGTTAAATTCAACAAAAAGAAGAGAAACCTCGAACAAAGATACCCCGAGACCCACCTGGCTTGACAAACGAGCGGGAAAGATACATCTTGCGGAGGGACTGATCCCTGTCTGCAGGAACTCTGTGCCCCCAATCTCCTCGGACGAAGAACCAAGCCTATTTCCAGAATTTGTTGGAAGAGGGTAATTCCGAGACAATTCCTTATTTCCCTTCACCCAAAATATCAAGTTTACCAGGGAGCCTCTTGTCATCCTCACCGACGTGGACTCTAGGAGTCCCATCCCCCCTAGGCCTCAATCCGGGATCATCAGGACCCCCGATCAACCTGGCCTTCTTAGAAGGGACTACAGGTGCAGAATAGGGAACCTCGCCACCCGCAGTTGGAGGAACCCCAGAATCACCTATCCAACTCTTCACGGGGACGGATACCCTCACCTATACGTCTGCGGTTTTCTTTGCAGGAGAGCGTTTTTCTTTCTCATGAGCTTTCCTTTCTCAACGAGAAGAGTCCTGAAGGTTTTTGAGATCCCTCACCTCTCGGCTAGAAACGGATCCTCTTCTTGAACTGAAAAGAAAAAGAAACAAAAAAGTGTTAGTAGAGCAATCATTCTGAGAACATTTAAGAAGGTAGTTCTTAACCAGAAAAAGCTCTACCTCGAGAACGGTTTAGGGGGTAGTTCTCGGCAGCATAACGGAAAGAGCCGAAGGTGTGCCTTACCAACTCCTTGTCACAACAAAGCATATCAACCCATCTTTCCTCTGCATGAGCGGTAACTGCCAGCAAAACACGGCGAGCCTCGTAATCAGACAGCCTGGGGCTTTCACTCCAAGTATCTGTGAAAAGAGAACGGAGCAATAAGTTAAATTCAACAAAAAGAAGAGAAACCTCGAACAAAGATACCCCGAGACCCACCTGGCTTGACAAACGAGCGGGGAAGATACATCTCGCGGAGGGACTGATCCCTGTCTGCAGGAACTCTGCGCCTCCAATCTCTTCGGACGAAGAACCAAGCCCATTTCTAGAATTTGTTGGAAGAGGGTAATTCCCAGACAATTCCTCATTTCCCTTTACCCGAAACATCAAGTTTACTGGGGAGCCTCCTGTCGTCCTCACAGACGGGAAGCCACTGGCTCAAATTGAAAGAAACAAGGTAATACGACCCTCCCCCTTGCGGTGAAGATCGCAGCCGGTAACAATGACGAATCTCGCGGGGCGTGGGGTCCGAGAAGCCCAGGCGATGCCATAAAGCATACAGAGCCAACAAGGTCAGGTACCCATTCGGCGCCAGCTGCGCCGAAGCCAGATTGATATCGTCAAGGAAGCGTGTGACAAAAGGCTGAAAGGGAAGAGTAACCCCATAGTTTAGCATGTAACCGTAAACAGCAACAAATCCCTTAGAAGGATTCCACGCGCTCCTCCCTTAGGGTAAGACGAGCTCCACAGTCCCAGGAATCTCGTAATATTCCCTGTAGAGTCGCAGATGTTTCGCAATGACAACATTCGGTTTGGTATCCAGGAAGCTCGGTTCCGAAGACGAGAAAATAATAAGCCTGGATTTCTTAGCATTGTTGTTAGAGGGTTCCATCCTTTGGTCTCCGTAAAGGGACAATTGTTTTGCCATAACATCCGATAAAGTTGATGCTCTCACCAGGGGATTTTCAAGGGAAATCTCAACTTAACTGTTTGACGAAGAAGAAGACGGGCTGATTGGTGGAACATCAAAAGAAGTAATAGGAACCTGCATATGCGAAGAATCAATACGCAAAGGAATGGGATGTCGACGAGCAACATAATGAAGGAAACCATCTTTTTCGATTTCCTCGAATATTCACTTAACCCTCAACAACGAATCCATAAATAAAAACGAGGAAAATGTGGGAAAGAAGAGGAAAGCTTACCCGAGAAGTCAAGCAAAGCAAAACGCCTAAGAAAACAAATTCGTAGCAATATGTTTCTAGGAGTAGCAATTTACTCGGGGAAAGCTTAAGTTTTTCTTAGCACGAAAGTAAGAAAGTGGAAACAAAACCACAAATGGCCGAATGAAGGGCATATATAGCCCCTAGCCAAGAAGAAACCCCCAACCATCGATCACCAAGGGAATCAAACGATCCTAGAGACGCCTCGGGAAAACAAGAAGAAATGATTGGCGCCTCATACAAGGAGCATTTATTAGATGGTAAGGCAATGAGACATGAGACATGAACGTTACAGAAGAACTGCCGTCTTCCATCTTTTCAAAACGATTGGACTTTTGAAAAACATCAATACAGGCGAGAGAACTGAAGCCATGTGACTTCCCTCGAGAGGGCCTGAAAAACTAAAGCCACGTGTCTTTTCTCAAAAAAGTCTATAGAATGAAGTCACATCAGCAAAAATCATGTCTTATGGAAAGTAAATCTCTTTCAAAAACACTACCTTTCTCAGAGATTTAGGGGGTATTGTTATGGGTAAAAACTCACCAAGTCTTGCCACGTAAGATTATTAATCAAAGCGGTGATGTTTTGATAACAAACTACTTTCTTTCCTTCCGCCGAGAAGACCCATGATTCGGCGAGAAATCCTTCGTGCCAACACATTCTCACCATACAATTTCAAATGTCCATTGATAATGTAACACCCCCTGACCCGACCCGACTGAATCGACTTAGGGAGTGTTACCGGATTTCCAAAACTTTTCATAACTCTATTTCAAATATGAAAACCAAATAATTTATAATTTAAAATCCTTTCTAGTGAGCCCATCAAAACTATTTGAAAAATTTTGCTAGAGTTTCCTCTGTTTTTCTGACTATCCAAAACTCTCATTTTCCACAAAATTCAAATATGTTAATAACAAACACTTCAAAATTTTATTTCTCAATCACATGCGCACTCTTCCCAATAGTGCGACTTTCCCAAGCATTTTCAACAAAACAATACATATTGTATATTTACAAACTTTATTAAACATAAACTATTATACAAATATTTATAAAACTCATATATTATCACTTTACAAACTTCTATATATGCATGCTTAAGTAATTAATTTACAAACAAAGTTTAAATAAAACTACTCAAGTAATGTGACTTTGAATCTTCTTCTGCAGCTATCAACTCTTCAGTTCTTTATTTATTGGAACCTCTTCTACCTACGCGTGATAAAATCAACGCGCTAAGCATTTCGCTTAGTGGGTGTACACAAATCAAATTTGCAAATTTAACATAATCTCATTTATAACGTATATAAAACAAATACAATTCATAGTAGACCAAATACACCTTTCAAAGCAAATCAGATAATCATATTAACAAAATGTTTAATTAAACAAAATCTTTCTCTTATAAAGTCAGTAATACTCTGTCCAAATTGTTTTATATATATATCAACTAGTAGAAAAGACAAAGAAATAAAATATCACAATGATAGCTTATCAATCAAGTAATAAGTTATAAATATCAAATAAGAAACAATAAATAAACTGTTCAAATTTAATTATCAACAGAAATCAATATATATTTTTATAAGTAAACTTTCAGATTAACTATATATTAAAATCCAATGATATTCAACTAAATTCAGTAAATCTTATTCATCAATCTTATAAAAGTTTTTAAAATTCTTTTCTATAAACTTCATCTATTTCTTTTCAATCCTAACCCTTTAGTATACTTAACATAATTTTCTGGACTGGAATATGGGCCGCTCGACATCGACCACTCAGTGGGTGTCCGTCGAACATAACTCCCAACCTAGGACGAATCCTTAGGGTGGTACGTATCTCCCTACCCTAGGACCGAATGTTCGGAACCTAGAGAGGTACATATCTCCCTATCCCAGGAATGAATCCTTAGGAAGGTACATGTCTCCCTACCCTAGGACGAATCCTTGAGGAGGTACGTGTCTCCCTACCCCTGGATGAATCCATGGAGAGGTACATAATATCAGGATCAATATCCATATCGGTGCAGTACTGCTGAAATAACCCAGCTGGTATACCAACCTCCTATATCCATTTCTATGTCCAAGTATCCTAGGGTCATTTCACAATATCATTTCTTTATGGTCAAATTAAATTTTATTAAATTCAAATCAATAAACACATTTACAAAATTCAAATATCAAATTTATAGTCAACCTTATTTCACAAATTAATATCGAATTGAATTTTCCCAAAATCGCTTAATCAATTTATCACAAACAATATATATATATATATATATATATATATATATAATTCAAAATTAGTTTAACACTATATATATATAAAAAAAATATTCCAAATCATCACATATATATATATATATTCAAAATCAATTTCTCATAAACAATATATATATCACTATATATATATATATATAAACAATTTCTCATAAACAATATATAATTTCTCATAAAATTAATTTAGCACTATATATATATAATATATATTCAAAATCAATTTCTCATAAACAATATATATATCTCTATCTATCTATCTATCTATATATATATATATATATATATATATATATTCAAAATCAATTTATTACAATCTCTATATATACCAAATCATTCTCAAAATCAATGTCAAACAACAAATCATAAATAATATATATCACAAATAAGTAAAAACAATATAATATAAAGATTCCGAAAATTTTTAAAAAATCTGAAAAATACAAAAATTAGTGTACACCGAATCTGGACAATTTCTGGACAATATTCTTTTCTACTCTTCTTCTCCTTCTTCTCTTTCCTTTCTCTCTCTTCTTTCTCTCTCCTCTTCTCTCTTCTCTCCCGCTTCACTCTCCCTCTCTTCTTCTTTTCTTTTTTCTTTTCTCACGCCTCAGCTCTGTTTGTTTTGTTTTTTTTTGTTTGCTTTCATTTTGCGATTACTGTGCCCATTTCTCTTGATTTTGATATCGCTTTGCTTTTAATTTTGTTTTTAAGATTGCTTGCGTGTTGTGCCAATTGTTTTTGAGTTTTGACTTTTCAAACTTTTTTTTTTTTAATTCTTATCCACTACTTATATTCTATATATATATTATAAATATCTGTTTAATTACAAAATTTACCCTCGAGCTTTTTAAAATTTCACAATGGCACAAATTTACTCTTAATCACATGTGATTTACCAATCTTCCTTTAATTATCAAAGTAACCCACCAATCACATTTCATCTCAATAATATTCGAAAAATATTCCACACTTATCCAAATAACAAATTGACTTCACCAATATTCAATTGGACCTATTATTCTCCAAATGCACCATGAAAATAATATTTCTAAGTCGGTTAAAATCACTATTTGTTTATACACTATATATCTCATATATATAATTTCACCAATTTTAATCACATACTTAACTTTTCACCAATATAAATCAGATACCTGACTTTTGCATGATCAATAATAATTAATAATCATACTATTCATAATTATGGAACTTTGGGGCGTTACAGATAAGCTAACCCCAGGGTAAGTATGAAAAACCTAGGAAGACTCGACAGCAGCGCGACAATCTGACACCTACCACTGACTCAGTAGAAATCAGAAACCTGTCAGCATGGATATCAGATGAATTAAATACATAACAATGCGGATCACTGTTCACCTGCTACTTCCTATCCCATCTTGAGTGATCGCCCCAAGAAATCAGGGATTTACATATTTAAGGAAACAATCATCTAACGTCTCTTAAAAAGGGCCTAGACATCCCAAAAAGGTCGGAAACGAGGCAAGCATAAGTATCATTGATAAGAAAGAAGTAAGGTAAGAAATTTGAATACATTCACCAACTCTAACACTGACTTAATCGTCGGAGGTGAATCGCCGGCTAAAGTCTAGCAACCCTCACCGATCTTTCTTTACTTTGACAGGTAGCAGATCTTCAAAGCTCTCTCCGAAAAACCTTTAAGTTATGCGAGAACTTTCTCTACGGGAATATCATCACCATTCTTATATAATTGACTCAACAATCCACTAAGCAGTCTTACGTGGCATCGTTGACTTCGGTTGACCGTTGAATCCATTTTTAACTATCAACATATGTATATATATATATATATATATATATATATATGAGATCTCATATCTTGCGAGTCAGAGGTCTACCGGGACCAACCGATACTAAACAAAGTGACATTTGGCGGGGTACAATTACAACATTAATAAAGGTGGAAGGAAGTTGCACTAACCACTTTACTATAAGTGAATGTGCACATATTTATTAGTTAATAATGTTATAGTTTGTTTATTTCTATTATACATAGTTGTTAATTATCCTTAAATCTATAGCTTATGCCTAAGTTAGTGGATGTGGTTTGTTTACCAATTTTTAGTTGGTAGTTGCCGTAATCTTTGCGTATTTATTTATTTACTGTACCTTCAATAAGATCATCATCAACATATTCTTGCTTTGTTTGAGTTATTGATTTTCTTAAGAAAGTAAACACTTTCTCATCATTATTATTTTCAAAATATTCGAAATTTTAGTTTCAGAATTTGGTGATCGTATCACCATACCCTTTGCTCTTTTTTTTTTATTTTTATTTATTTTATATATATACAACTTGAAAGAGAAAATTTCACCCCTTACACTCCCAATAGATACTAGTACTTCTTTTGCCATTGAAAAGTTAAAACCTTTATATTCATTTGAGTGAGTTGAGTTGCATATAAATTTAAAAGATGATGACAAAAACAAACAAGATTGAAGAGTTTATATCACATCCCTGCTAGTTCTATATACAAATTTGCAGACCCAGGTAACATACACATTGACAAAATTTTACATTTACGGTTGTTTTACTCTATGTTATACTTCAGTTTTAGCTTTTGACGAAAAAAGTAACTATTATACAAGATGTAAAAAGATAACAACGGACAAGATGAGGTTTGGTCCAGTATTATGATTTTACATTTAAATCTTAAAGTTATAAGTTCAAATCGTGTCTCATTCCTTAAATTCTAAATTAATTATAATAGCTCATAAAAATAAAATAAAATAAAATAAGAACGAAAGTTATATTTAACAACAATAGGAGGCGCACAAATGGCAAAATATAGCTAGTCAAAAAGTCAACACAGGTTGTATAAAAAAAAAAAAAAAACAAGTCAACACAGGTTACGTTGGCTCCAAGAAAAACCATCTATTTCTCTCTTCCTCGCATAAACGTTTCATTTTTAAGAAAACAAGAAATTCTTGCTCTACTTTATCTTCTGTTTCGCCAGTACAAGCAGCCTAACTTTACTCGACAAAAGCGGATTTGATTGTACGATCGTCTTGTCACAGGTTTGTTCATTACTTTAACTCTCTTTTCTTTATCTGTCTACACTTGTTTTTGTACATCACATATCCAATTCTAATTTCTAATTTCATTTTCTGGGTTGTCAAATTTAATTTTGATGAGTGATCGACTGAGGAGGCAGCTTCTCAAACTTGCTACAATTCGTTAATAAATTTAATGATCTCTAACTCCATACTTCTTTCCTTGTTGAATTATGATAGTGATGTTAGTGAAAATAATGTGTTTTCTTTTCTTCAAATTGACTTTATTAATTGGAATATTTTGCCTGATTAATGTTTTACCTTTTTTGTACCATTTTATTGACATTAGTTGAGATTATTTGATTACTTTTATTATAGGACCACAGGAAATTTTTTATACAAGAAACAGAAATTGCAAAGTAAACAAGCAGTCCACTTGCACTTAAAAAAAATGAGACTCTAGTGAAAAAAAAAAAAGAAAGAAAGCCTATGCATAAGAATCCCAAAACACAAAACTCAAAACTAGAGACGGGCATTTTCCCCACGGATCCCCAAATCCACAAATCTCCATCACCATTTGAGGAAAAAAATCCTCCATACTCGCAGCCATTTTCCTATTTTTTCCAAATAAATTTTAAAAATATTTTTTTATATTATAAATATTTCTATGTATATTCCTAATTTTAAATATTTATAAGACTATAACTCTCTAACTCTTGGTCAACACTCAATTCAAAAGAAAAAAAGAAAAAGAAAAAGTAGCTTGCTAAAATACAACCGCTCCCGCACAAGTCACAACACAACCTCATCCCCATTTGAATTGGTGAATTATTTTTATATTATAATTGAATGTTTTTATTTTAAGTCAAATGTTTTTATTTTAACTTAAAAATGGAAAACACGAGAAATGGGGATGGGATACCTCCCCCCAAAATGGGGATGAGTGGGAGTGGGGAAGGGGTCATGATCCCCATCCCCATTTCCCCACTACCCATCCCTTACTTAAAACATCCTGCTAATTATGTTGAATGAAGAAAAAAGGATTCTCCTAGAGATATTTCTAGCTAATAAAACCCCATAAGGATGCTAAATAATGAATTTTGTCCTATAAGCAATCTAAATTATTCTTCAAAAATTTTCTCTTGGCTAAGATATAATTGCCAATAATTTTTTTGAATTGGAGGAGATTAACCCTGATGATATATATATATCTGCAGGGAGCTAGGAAGCATTTTCAGAAACCATGGCCAAACATAATCCTGACCTGATTATGTGTCGGAAGCAGCCGGGCATTGCCATTGGAAGACTTTGTGAGAAACATGATGGTAAGTGTGTAATATGTGACTCCCTTGTGCGTCCTTGTACGCTAGTCAGAGTTTGTGATGAATGCAACTATGGATCCTTTCAGGGCCGATGTGTTGTCTGCGGAGCAGTGGGAATCTCTGATGCCTATTACTGCAAGGAGTGTACACAACTGGAGAAAGACAGGGACGGTTGTCCCAAAATTGTCAATTTGGGGAGTGCCAAAACAGACCTGTTTTATGAGCGCAAGAAATATGGTTTCAAGAAACGATGATGCTTACAGCGGATAATTGTTATTATAGTGAATTCCTTCTTTGACTTTAAAACTGTCTTTGGGTGTTGAGATTGTGTTTGCTTTTCAAAAGTTTCTTGTTTATGAGTTTTACTATTTGCAAGATGACAGCAGACGAGCTTTGGTTAATTATGAGATATTCTCTGTTTAATTATCGCCAATATGTATCATTTTATCAGCTGTTCTCTTGATAATTAATAACAAACATGTTGGTGTGTGTTTTCGCAAATGTATTAAATAAATTATTCCGTTAGTCATACTTTGAGAAGTATTTAAGTCTTTAAATTAGGTATATCCACCCATCAATACCTAAAAAAAATATAATAAAATAATATATAATTAATTTAATAAATTAAAAAAAATGAAAAGAAAAATAAAGACCCATTTGGGTCTCAATTGCAAAACTTGATGGAGACCCAGTTAGGTCTCCATTGCAAAAATATTTTGCAGTTGGGTGTCTCATCCAAGCACCTGATAATCAGATCCAAATTGAGGATATGGACCATACAAGACCTCGGTTCCTCCAACGGCACCATTCTCAACTCCACCGATCTCCATCCCAACACCCCTGTCTACCTCCACGACCACGACTCCGTCAAACTTGGTGCAAAAATTGTTATCTTAGTCAAATTTATGGTGGCCGTCCAGGAAGAGTCACGGCTGTGGAGGAATTCGAGGCGTTAAGTGAAAGCGAGAGTAACCAAGAGCTATAAGAAGAATGACGAGGGAGAACTGATAGCTGGGTCTCCATTGCGGATCAACGAAGGTGGAGACCCAGCTGGGTCTCCATCGCCTCCATCGATGGACTCAATGGAGAACCAGTTGGGTCCTTATCACAGATTGACGGTTGTTTGATGCTTGATGCTTGAGTTGTTTTATGTTTGATGGGTTGTTTGACGTTTGATGTCAAACTGATGCTTGGGTTGGGTTGCGACTGATGCTTGAATCCAGACGATGGCAAACAACTGGGTTGGTTATTCGAGTTATAATGTTATTGTTTGGTGCGGAGATCCAATCTCCATTCCACTAAGAACATAAAATATTATTTTTTTAATTATTTTAAAAAGAATTATTTTTTAAATATTTTTAATATTATTTCTATTGTTTATTAAAATTGATGAACGTTGAAGATTTATTTAATTTTTAAAATTTTATTTTTAAAAAATTAATAAAAAATAAACATATTACTATTTTAATTAATAAAAAATAAAAAAATTTAAGGATAAAATTATAATTTTAACTTATTTAAATAGAGTCAATGGCAAAACTATCTTTTTAATATTTTTTATGAATTTAACTGTTAAAAAATTAGTCAGACGGACCAAATTAATACATTTACGAAATTTTAGGGTCCATATATACTAAAAAGTAAACTGCATTAAAAAATTCATAATTCATCAAAATTTAAGGACTAAATTAATAATTATTCTTATTTTTAAATATTGCTGTTAACACTACTCTATTGACTAAAAATGTATTTTTTTAGTAGTATTCTCACCAATTCTTTTTAGGAGAGATTACAGATGAAACCCCCGTACTGCACAAATAATTTTTTTTTTCTTTTCAAAAACTCTTTTATTATCACAAACCACAAAATATATTCAATTCTGATTTACAAATAAAATATGGTGTAATATAAAATTTAAAAAATGGGAAACGGACTGGGGTGTGTTAATTTTGGAGAAATTTGGACAATAATTAAGAAACTCGACAAATTTTGTGTAATTTAAACAAACGAACAAATAACACTGGACCTATTTGAGATCTGTTAAATTATATTTGGAATCAAAGTTTATAGAACCTCATTCTGAATCCTTTGTCATTAAGTTTGGCTGTTAAAAAATAGGGTTGATTGTTAAAAAAAAAATAGAAAAAGAAGAGAGATATCGATGGTGGATCCGTCATGGATCATAAATCAGGACAAACTTGAGCCTATTTTTTAACGGTTAAACTTAACACAAGGGGAGTTCAGTGTGAATTTCTACAAACTTTAATTGTAAGTGTAATTTAATAAACATCATATAAGTTAAGTGTTATTTGTTCTTAAACAAATAAATTACCAAAAATATGGTGGCTTTTGAGAAGTGTGTAACACCCCCTGACCCGACCCGGCTGGATCGACCCAGGGAACGCTACTCGTGTTTTCAAAACTTTCTCAATTCATTTTATAATTTCTAAAATCACTGTGAGCCCATCAAATCAATTTTTTTTAAACCATTGGAAAACCATCTAGTTTATAATTTTTAAAACCATTTCCTAGTGAGCCCATCGCAATAAACTTTTTACAAAAATTCGGCAGAGTTCCGTTTGTTTTTCGAATTTCCCAAAACCTGTTTTTCCACAACTCAAATCAAATACAAATTCAATAACACTTCAAATATCATTTTCAATCAATTGCGCACTCTGCCGTTTAGTGCGACTTTCCAACAACAGTTTATAAAATAAAACGATTCAGAAGTCAATATTTACAAACATTCTAAAAATGAAAAACAGAAATCATAAACCAATTTAATTACAAAACAGAATTTTACAAAACGTTTACAAATCTCTGTATATACATGCATATCAATCACAATACACGTCAACATAAATATCTACCCCTGCAATGCGACTCTACTCCTCTGTCTGCAGGAACCTCCTCTTCAGTCTTTTGCCTCTTCAGTATCCCTGGTACCTATACGTTAGAAATAAAACTAACGCGCTAAGCATATAGCTTAGTGGGTGTACACTAAACTCAATTATGAAAAATCATAAATAACCTTTAATAAGAAACAAATCACAATATATATATATATATATATATATATATATATATATATATTTCAATTCTAATCATTTACAAATCAATTTAACTTCAAAATCAAACCATAAAGCAGTTATAATCACTTTAACCTCAAGAATAAAATCAACATGTAAAATCAATGAATAAAGTTACTCAATTCACTTTTCAATTCACTTCAAATCTGGCCCGCTAGAATACTCAACATACTAGGACTGAAATATGGGTCGAACTCCCACCCTAGGACGAATCCTAAGAGTGGTACGTATCTCCCTACTCTAGGACCGAGGGTACGGAACCTAGAGAGGTACATAACTCCCTATCCCAGGAACGAATCCTTAGGAAGGTACGTGTCTCCCAACCTCAGGACGAATCCGTGAGGAGGTACGTGTCTCCCTGCCCCTGGACGAATCCATGATGAGGTACATAATAATCATCAATAGCATATCAATTTTCTTTTCCTTTTCCTTTCCCTTTCTCTTTCACCTTTTCTTTCCTTCTTCCTCTCTTCTTCTTCTTCTTCCTCTTCTTCTTCTTTCTTCTTCTTTCTTCTTTCTCTCGGTCTCTCCTCTCTTTTCTCTTCCCTGTCTGTTTTGTGGCTTCTCCCGTAAGCTAAATTTTTTTTATATTTTTCGGTCGTCGCGACCTGTGGTCGCGCCACCAGGTCGCGGTACTCACTGGAGCGTTTCCACCGCCTTCATCGCGAGCACACCTTGCGGTACCATGGTCGCGCTGGTGGTCGCGTTGCTCAATGCCAGAATTTGACATTTTCATCGCGAGCAGATCATCGCGATCTGTGGTTGCGGTGATTGGTCGCGATGCTCACTGCCAAAAATCACATTTTTTTCACCGCGAGCAGGTCATCGCGATCTGTGGTCGCGGTGACCAGGTCGCGATGCTCACTGCCTCGGTTTTCAATTTTTTCATACATCATTTCTGGACCGTTCCATCTGGTCCACCTGGAAATTATAAAAATAAACATATTTTTAATTACATTTACACCCCTTCCAATCACAAAATTTATATTCACATATATAAAATTAATTATCCAAAATCCGGGATGTTACAAAGTGGGTCAATTTTTAGACCACCATATTTTTACCCAAAGCGTGACCATTTAACAAATGAATTATAGACAATATAAGGTTAGGTCATTTGTATGCCTGTCATATTTATATTTTGAGGTTTTTTGTGAGTTCGAATCGTATCTTCATTCCCTAAATCTCGAATTAATTATAATAACTATAAAAAAAATAAATGAATCCATTCTCATTCTCTGTCTTGAGTTTCTATTACAATCCAATTCAACCGAAGCCGAACTTAGGTTCTGTTACTTGGGTTAATTGGGCTGTAACTGAAACCCAACTTTGACTGTAAAACGCCCATCTTCCAAACGTCACCGTATCTGTAAACCACTCTTTATCTTGTATTCTATTCCCACATGAAAAATATTGGACTTTTATGTTTTGAGAAAGTTGTGATATTACCAAAGGATCTATATTCTGTCATGGTCACTTACTACAATTGATTTCCCAAATACTTAGCAAATTCCTTTAGGAAAATGGTACAGTATATTCTTAGTTCCAAATAGATTAATAATTCCTCCAAAATGTAGAACGACATGAAACATTTTTTTTCTTTCTCCAACAAAATGCAAAACGAAGCAAAAATTCAACTAACAAAAAGTAAAGAATGAAGAAACTTACTAGGCTGAAATGCACGAAGCCAGAAATTGAAGCAAAATCCACTAAAAAATGGCTCGCAGACAAACTATTGCAAGAACCCACTTACTTTTCTTTTTTGCTCTGTCTCTCTCTTTCAAAAAAGAATAACTTTTGCAGAAATGGTTGTGTAGAAAGAAAATGAAGAGTTGAAGAGAGAAGATAAAGAAAAAAGGAGGCGGGAAAAATCAAGCAACATAAGAGATGGGGTGACGTGTCACCCACTCATTGGGCACACCTCCCTATAACCATCAGAACGAAAATCAAAGCGTCTTCACCGCCTTTTGATATGCGTTTATAACATGACCACGTGTCAGGCAATCACATTGCCCTACACAAAGCTGTCACCTACTTACTGTTTAACATGAGGCAATAGTCGACAGACCACAATCTACTATTACCTTAGTAGCAACAAGAGTTAGTCGACCGTTACGTTGGTCGATCATTGTTGCTTCCATGTGAGTAACATCTAGGATCAATCGACAAATGCTCGTCGACCATTACATTGGTCGACCATCGTCACTTCTACGAGGTTGATATCAAGGGTTAGTTGACTGACACTTGTTGACTATTACATAGCAACATTAAGATCGGTCAACAGTTGCTTGTCGACGATTACATTGGTTGATTATCGTCACTTATAGGAAGGTGATGTCAAGGATCAGTCGACTAATACTAGTCAACCGTTACATTGGTCGACCCTTATCGCTTCTATGAAGGAGATATCAAAGATCAGTGGACAAATACAAGTCGACTATCATTGTTCGACCATTGATAAAACTGTCGAACCATCCACCACCTTTGTTTGATTTGCTCGATTATAACAGAATAGTCGATTCTCCCATTATCACTCAACACAGTTGACTAACACAGCAAATTCTTTGACATAGGCTCAAGCCTTAAAAATCAAGTACTTTTGGGGCAAACTGTAGAAGCAAAAATAAGCACTAGGCCCAATTATCAGGCCCAAACGCATATGAGGTATAAAGCCGACTTTACAAGCTCGTGAATCCAAGATATATCAAATAAAACTAAAGCCCAGTTTCTGATAAGATCCCATCTCTCAAAGTCTTTATACAAAGTTCCAAAAACAAATAGGTCTAGTCCAAAGAGAGCAATGTAATCTCAAGCTCAAACCCGAGTTCAAGAGACCATCGGTTCAAATTAAAACTAAGTCAAATGATCAATTGAAGATCCCGAGATTTGGGCCTACAATCAAGGATATTATCTCCCACCCACTGGAATAATGTGAAGAGGATAAAAAGGCAACCCTGATTTTGAGAGAGGGTAGAGGCATTTTTATAGTCTATACACAAAGCTTCTAAAGCGATATCTGACATTTCTGACAATTGTCATATTTCATCATATTCCGTCCAACTCCAATCGCCATTTTTTCGTCTTTTTGGTCATTATTAATACGATAATCACAATCAGGAAGTATACTCATACATTACTCTACTGTTTTAATTATCATTATCAGTCTAATAACTTGACTGTCGGAGTCTACTTGGCCGGCATCACTCCTGTATCCCAAGCGATCTACCGATCATTCTTTTCCTCTAGTTTTGTAGGTTGTAGTACCCCGATCATCACTCTACTATTTTCGTGGTCTACATCCATCAGTTTTGATGGAGATGGATGTCCAATTTGGAGACGAATCTCCACCCATAAGATTTTCTTTTTCTTTTTTTTAATTTTTTTAAGGGCGAATTGCAATAAAGTTGTAACACCCTCTGACCCAAATCGCTCGGACCGAATCAGAGAGCGCTACTATATACTAAAATCTAACTTTTACTTTTATATAACCATAATTTAAAACTACATTAAAAGCATTTGAAAATGGGCCAGATAAATTTCCGAAAACTTTATCAGAGTTTTCTCTGTTTTTCTGACTTTCCAAAACCTGTTACAATTAAAATTCATAAAATCAACTTCGAAATTTCCAAATCACTTTTGCGCACCCTTCCAAATTTAGTGCAACTTGTCAAATTAATTTATCACAATATAATTTAGAAATATTCAAATAACATAAATATATAATAAAATATTTACACAGTGGAAGTTCTTTAAATATGTACAAATATTTTCTGTATATACATGCTATATCAAAACATATATAATTATTACAAAAGGACTACCAAATATATAGGAGCGATGTGACTCCGAACTCTGTTTCTGCAGTCTCTACTCTTCTTTGTCTTTGTGTAGCACCCCCCGACCCGATCCGGGCGGACCGATCCGGGGCGCGCTACTCGGACTTTCTGAACTTTTACAAATTCATTTTAGCTTTTAAAATCATTGTGAGCCCATAAAAATAAATAAACTTTTTACAAAAATTCGGCAGAGTGCCGTTTGTTTTTCGGACTTTCCAAAACCTGTTTTCCACAAATCAATTCAATTCCAATTTCAATAATACTTCAATATCAATTTCAAACAATTGCGCACTCTGCCGTTTAGTGCGACTTATTAATCACAATTTATAAAATAAAACAGTTCGAACTTTTTATATATATATATACAGACATTCAGAATTCGTAAGGTAATTAATTAAAAACATATTACAAAACATATTACAAAACATATTTACAATTCCCCTGTATATGCATGCTTTCAGAATATATATACATAACAAAAATGTAGCTACCCAACTGTACAATTCTGTGACTCGGTCTGCAATTCTTCCAGTTCTTCCTTCAGTCTCTAGCCTCCTCTGGATTCCTGGTACCTACGCGTTAGAAACAAACTAACGCGCTAAGCATAAAGCTTAGTGGGTGTACTAAAAACTCAATTAAATAAATCATAATATAAATGTATATAAATCACAATATATATTTCAAAACAATTTCATTTCTATTGCATTTCAAAACAATTAAATTTCGAAAATCAAAGCATTAAACAATTCCAATTACTTTAATTTCAATAATGAAGTCAATAATGTTCGTTTCACTTTTGAATTTCAATCAATTCTGGCCCACTAGAATACTAAACATTCTAGGACTGGAATATGGGTCAATGTGACGTCCGGGGTTGCCCCGCAACAACAGTCACTGATATCACGTGATTGTCCGAGATTGCCCCGCAACAACAATCACTAATATCATCGCGATTGTCCGAGATTGCCCCGCAACAACAATCGCTAGTATCATTGTGATCGTCCGAGATTGCCCCGCAACAACGATCACTAAAATCGGTGTGATTGTCCGAGATTGCCCCGCAACAACAATCACACAATAATAACGGCGCAGTACTGCTAGGTAAAACCCAGCTGGTATACCAACCTCCTATATCCATATCTATGTCTAGGTATCCTAGCGCCGTCACAATAAACAATTTGTCACAATCAGTACTCAATGAATGTATATTTTGCACAATAGTTTTTTTTTTTTTTTTAATATCAACAATAAGCAGACAAAAGTATAAATCATGTATTTTTAACAAAATCGAAATGTTCGAAAATACATTCGAAATATGATCTATCATAAAAGCGGTTCGAAATTAACCATAAATCTACCAATCATCAATTTTTACACAGAAAATAAACATTTTTCATACGAATAATCGAAAACGAAGAATCGAAAACGTAAACGAAAACAAAACGAAACGAAATCGAAAACGAAAACACAAACGAAAACGGAATGAAAACGATAACTAAATACTTTTCATAACGATTACGAAAACAAACGTACACCTACTTGGAATCCGTGTTTTCGTTCGACAAACCGCGGTTCCACGATTTCTTTCCCTTTTCCTTTCCTCCTACACTTCCTTTTCTCTTCTCTCTCTTTCTTCTTCTTCTTCTTCTTTCTTTTCTTCCCTTTTCTTTCTCTTCTCCTTCTCTTCTTCCTCTTCTTTTCTTTTCTTTTTCTCTCTCTCGGTCTGTCTCTTTCTTTCTATTTTTCTATGGCTTCCGCGAGAAGCCAAAATTTTTTTTATATTTTTGTCGCTACCGCGACCGCCGTCGCGACCTGTGGTCGCGGCACCAGGTCGCGATGCTCACTGGAGTGCGCGCACCGCCTTCCTCGTGAGCGCGCCTTGGTCGCGCGAGTGGTCGCGTTGCTCTCTGCCCGTTTTTTGACAATTTCATCGCGAGCAGTCCATCGCGACCTGTGGTCGCGGTGGCTGGTCGCATTGCTCACTGCCAGGTTTTGCCATTTTCATCGCGAGCAAGCCATCGCGACCTGTGGTCGCGGTGACTGGTCGCGGTACTCACTGCCATATTTTGCGTTTTTCACCGCGAGCGAGCCATCGCGACCTGTGGTCGCGGTGACCAGGTCGCGATGCTCTCTGGTCCAGTTTTTCAATTTTTCATTTTTCACTATTCAATCCGGTCCGCTGGAAATCATAAAATAGTAAAAATTTATTTAATTACATTTACACCCCTCAAATAGTAAAAATTTATTTAATTACATTTACACCCCCTCAAATAGTAAAAATTTATTTTTTTTACATATTTCATATATATCAAAAATTCATCACCCGAAATCCGGGATGTTACACTTTGTCTCCCTTAGAACCTCTGTTACATACGTGTGAGAAAACTCAACACGCTAAGCAGATTGCTTAGTGGGTATACCCAAAATTGTATATCCAAATATACAATATCAAATAATTCTATCTATTTATCAAAAATATCAATAACATATATATATAAACAATATACGGGGCTCATGTCAAATCAAATCATAAACTCAACAAATACAGTATTCAAAATCAATAAACAAACAAAATCTTCATAATTTCTTAAATGCATTCATATACCAAATCAGTTTTTATACTGGGCTCCTGACATACATAACATACGTTATCGGACTGGATTACGGGTTGTTCGGCATCGGACACACAAACGAGGCTACCCGCCGAACATCAGATCAGAATGGAACACCAACGGAATCACCCGCTGTAAATGTCACATAATAGAATTCAGAACCCTAGGACCGGCACTTAGGGCCTGTACTATCCAAAGGGTGGCACAAACATATCAAAACTCCCTACCCTAGGACTGACACTTGGGGCCTGCACTATCCATTGGGAGGTGCATCAGAGTATATCGGTATAGTACTGTTCAGACAGAAACCCAATTGACATGTCAACCTCCTATATCCATATCTATATTCATATACATTAAAGTCATTTCACAAAACGTTTTCTCAAGTCCAATGTCAACATATTTCATTTCTTTCAGAATCATCAAATTCAATTTTCAACTTATTCAATTTCAATTCATATCGATATATATATATATATATATATATATATATATATATATATATATATATATATATATATTTATTTATTTATTTTTGAAATCCACATTTCATCAAATATCATATAAAGGAAATATACGGAAATATTTCTAAAGCAATAATCACATCAAATCAATCCAAAATTATATTCAAACGTATTTTATAATCTCATATCGAATCAAAATGCCCCAAAATCATTTTCCGAGACATTTCACAAATATTATATAGTTAAAATCACTTTCAACAATATATTTCCATAGCAATATTAGCATCAAAACATAATAAAATCTATTCATAATATTATTTACAATCAAAATTTGAATTCGCAATTCAAATCATTCCAGAATCAATTTCAAACTATAAACTATAATTAATATAATTCAAATAACTTAAAATTAATCAAATTTAATCAATTCGAAATATTCTGGAAAACGAAAAATTTTGAAAACGAATGTACACCGAACCTGGATACCCTTTTCTTCCTCCTTTCCTTCTTCTCCTTCTCTTTTCTTCTTCTTCTTCTTCTTCTTCTTCTTCTTCTTCTTCTTCTTCTTCTTCTTTCCTTTCTCTCTCTTCTTTCTCTCCCCTCTTTTCTCTTTTCTTTTCCTTCTTCTCCTTCTCTTTTCTTCATCCTTTTCTTCTTCTTCTTCTTCTTTCCTTTCTCTCTCTTCTTTCTTTCCCCTCTTTTCTCTTTTCTTTCTCTCTCGTTTGCTCTGTTATCTGTTCTATTTTCTTTGGTTCTTCTGTGCTGTTGGATTTTATGAAGCTCTACCGCTTCAATCCACTCGGTACTTATTTTTTTTAATTATTTTGAGCCATCGCGACAGCGTATCGCGAGCATGGGTCGCGACGCTCGGTCGCGATACTCACTGGTGAAAATTTTGCCCCTTCATCGAGAGCTCTGGTCGCGATTCTGGTCGCGATGCTCACTGGTGGAATTTGCCACCTTCATTGCAAGCAGCTATCGCGAATGCTGGTCGCGAGTCTAGTCGCGATGCACACTGTCCAGTTTTTCACCATTTTCTTCACGCATTGTTTTCGACCGTTCCAATTGGTCAACTTGGAAACCTTAAAAATATTTAATTACATTTTCCACCCCTTCAAATCATAATTATTACATTCACATACTCAATATTAATTCAACAATACTTTTCATATTTATGCGAAATTAGGGATGTTACAAAAGTACCCTGACGTTTGGTCATATTACAATGAAATTGTGAGTTTAGCCTTAATTACATTTTAATACCTTACCGTTAATTGAGCTAAGCAAAACTAACGGTTTGACCATGATTTATGTGTAAAAGGATATAGCTACCCTTACTTAAAAATTAAATTAAATAAAAAATAAAAAAATTGAGGATCTCCACCATGGACGGTGGAAATCCATTTTCCAAAAAATTTTTAAAAAGGAACTTTTTTTGAAAATCAAACAATTGAAAAAAAAAAAAAAATTGTGTTCTTGGATGAACGATGGATATCCAATTTACACCACCAAGAACACAAAAACACAAAAAAAAAAAATCAGAACAAATCTGCTCCCATGTCCATCTGCAATGGCTTCATCACAATGGAATCCATCTGCGACGAAGTAGTAGATGGAGTCTCCATCTGCGATGAAGCATTGTAGACCCTTTACTCTCTTCTTTTCAGCGAACACTCACAGACTTTGAAGAATGAAAAGACAGAAGTTTAACATCTGATGATGATTAGGTGAATACCCCCCTTTTTTTTGTCAATCAACACTCAAGTTTTGCATTTTCGCACGTACAATCAAATATTCTCATTTGGGTATGCTCGGTTTTCTTTAGTTTGTAGTTTGGTGAAATTTTGTGTGTCAATCTTAGTTCTCGTAAATAAGAGTTGGTGTTTTTCAAAAAAAAAAAAAAGAGAAAAAGATCATTTTTTTTGTATGCATGGAAGATCTTTGATAGAATGACCATGTGAAAAATGGTTAATTATTAAATATAACATGCAGTTGCGGGAGAATCATGGCATCTAGAAAGCTTAAAAATAAGAGCAGAGGAGAAGACATCACCAGCAAATAGCCTGCTTTGTTCTTATTGACATCCTTAATCCTTTCGCGCCTCGAAACGAAAGATTCTATTAGAACTTGTATTCTGTAATCAAGGTGGAAGAATATCTGGACTTTTATCAACAATTTTTATTTTGATGATGGTGAGGATGATATAAAACCGTCTTAGATGCTTTATCGTAGGAGATGAGATCTGTTCTAAATTTTTTTATTTTTTTATTTTTTTTGCGTTTTTAGTGGTACCAGATTGGATCTCCACCATCAAAAGACACAATTTTTTTTAAATTGATTATTTTTATGAAAAAAATTAAAATTTTTTTTAATATGATCTCCAATATACATTTAGATTGATGCACGATGGAAATTTATTTTTTTTTAATTTTATTACTTTCTTAAAATTTTTAAAAAAAATGACCTATTACCCTTTTGTCTATTTGACTATTAGTTCTAACGGTCAACCTTTAGTTAAGGGTACTAAAATATAATTAAAGCTAAACTCATAATTTTATTATAATATGATCAAAGATCAGGGTACTTTATTATAATTTACCGTTTTATTAAAATAATGGCAGTGAAGATCATTTAAATTTTTAATTTTTTTTCTTTTTTATTTTAATATTTTTTTGATATTATTTTTTATTTTTTAATTGGGATTAATTATATCATTTCTCACAAAAGTTAAAGTCAAATTATTAATTTTGACTGAGTCAACTAACGATATGTTATTAATATATAATTAAAACTAAATTAATAATTTCGTTGTTATATAACTAAATATTATAATATTTTATTAAAATTCACCATTAAAACATAACTCAATTAAAATATAGTTTTAGTGATTTGGCATCCATTCAAAATAAAGTTTAATATTAAGAAAGCTCTTTTACCTTTACAGGAAAAGGTAAATTTCTTTTTTATTTTTTTTTATAGGATTCTTTTTGAGTTTTTAAATAAAAAAAACTATATTTTACTACATTATTTTTTTATTGAAAGACTTTATTTGTTTTTAATTAATCTCTATCGGTATAGCTTTTTATTAAAGACCTCATAAGATATAAAAACTCTATTAGGAAAAATTACATCTTCATAAATTCTAATTAAAAAGTGGCTCCAAATATATCCGTAATTTTGTAAAGAGCAAAACTAGACATTTAACTCTAAATTCTAACTCTTGAGTTTCAATATATATAGCATCTGAGATATTAATTAATAAGTACACGTTGCAAGATGTGAGTGGCTGCATCAGGATTCGTAGTAGAACGCAAAGGCAGGAGATAATGGACTAAAGTTGTCCATTCTAATTAATGGTCACGTGGGACCCTTAGCTGACTGTGTTATGAACGGCATTCAAACGCATACGGCATACCCACTTCCCTTCGTCAAATCGAACAGCCAACTTAATCGGAACCATTGATCTGCATGCCTAGGAACGGAACGCGAGACACGTAAGCGGAAAGGGGGACAAGAGGAAGTGATCAAAAAGCGCGGGAAGAACGTGACCTTAAACTAATTCCGAACTCTGACAACTAACAAGCAAAAAGGCCTCCGTATCTGTATTATTATATTATATTCATAAAATTGATGGGGCGTTGTACCAGGAGAGAGGAGATTTCCTCTGTTGATTGATTGATTCGAAATTTGTAGTCTCTCCAACGGTCACGAGTTCGGCCTCGAATTGTTTTGTTGCAAACTAATAGATAATTCAATTCCGGTTTTGCCCTCCACGTTTCAACGAATAACGAATACGCTATCCAAGCTATAATATATATATTTATTTGAGCAAAGTTTATTTTAGTCCCTATATTTTTTTTAATTATTATTTTTAACTGATATTTTTCTTTTAAATTCATATAGTCCCCAATATTTTTAAAAAATTATGAACTAATTACAATAACACCCCTATAGTTTGGTATAATATTATAGATATTCCAAGTATAATATTTTTTACAGTTAATTACCTTAACATTTTAATATTATTACATAAACATCCCCTGCCGTTAGTGTCAGAGCGTTACCATCAATGTGTCAGACCACTTTTAGGGGTAAAATGGTAAAGTTGCCTGATATTTTCAAACGCAATAAATGCATGTCAGTAAAGAAAATAATAAAAAAAATAAGAAATTAATTTTAAAATAAAAAAGTTGCATGACATGACAATTGAGTGTGGAACACTCAATAATCATTATAAAGAGTGAAGATTTCACCGCAATTTCTCCTCTTTAGCGCCAATAACACCTGTCCATCACAACAACACACACTTATCTCTTAGTTTTTTTAATTGTTGAACATACACTCACAACAACACCGCCATTGTTGAACCCCCATTTGCAATCGTTTACTAAGTGAAGTCGCGTTGGGAAGACCGTTTTCACGTTCACGAAAGTTTGTAGGTATGTGTTCGTCCATTTTAATGCTTGTCATTTGGAAAGAAAACATTTTTATTGATTTTTTTAAACACAGTATATGGGTGTTACACAATCTATGGTTTACTGCACATACATGTTACTATTTTAAGAGTTTGATAATTGAAATTAGTGATAGGTTAAGTGGACATCAACATAAACAATTTATTTGATTTATTTAATTTATTTAATTTTTTATTTCCATTTTGATTGGAAACCATTTTTGTTTCCTTTTCAAGCTGACTAGTTTCCATTTTTTGTTTTCTAGGTATGTAATATTTTAGTGAGAAGTATTTTTGTTTTTTAAAGTAGATTGTGATTTTATAGACACATCTTGTATGGTATTTTTTTTGTAATTGGAATTTCGATGCGAGTGCTGCAAACTTATGTAATTCAACCTGTACATTAGCATCATCATGCTTCAAATATATGATAATGTTTACTTATGCACATTAATAATGGATACATTGCACTATATGAAATTTTTACTTTTATTTCTTACAAACTATGCATATAACATATATTAACATTATAACAGACAAACATATGAGTAGCATTTAATATTGTTTGATCATAGCAATACTTGTTTCTTGCCTTTGATACATTTTTCTCATTCTGTTAATCATGACAATCACATACTTGATATCTTGTTGTACGTTTTCGAAAATATCTGTATTTTTATCAACACTATCTTTACATTTACTTACTTTATACTCATCTCCGTCTGGATGCCAAAATGAGTAATACTTGCATGTTCCTCTCTCACAGTAGAAATACAATTTATATGGATTTGCCTTCGATTTTGATATTCGCACAGCAGCTCTTCAACTGCATCCGCATTTTCTATTTTTGAATTTAATTACCCCTCCATTGATTGTACTGCTCATAGCATCTGAGGCTTCATTTCACAAAAGAAATTGATGACTGAAAAAGGCAGGATAATATTTTAGCAAAGTAAAGCTGTTTTGGATGAAAAAAACACAACCAAATGGGTAGGGGAGGATGCCACCACCACTGCCTTTTAAATAGGCAAATTTTTTGTGACCGTTGGATCCAATATGCATGCAAGCCTACATGCAACGGTCTCATTTTTTAATTTGTCATTTGTAACATTGTTCAGGGGCAAAATGAGAAAAAAATTATTATTTTGAGGCAAAAAGGTGGCATGGGTGTCAGCAGGATGTCTGGCAACTGTTAAGGGGCAATTTAGTCTTTTACCCCTGAAAGTAGTCTAACACACTGAAGGTAACGGTCTGACACTAACGGCAGGGGATGTTTATGTAACAACATTAAAACGTCAGGATAATTAACTGTAAAAAATGTCATACTTGGAATATCTATAATATTATGCCAAACCTCAGGGGATGTCATTGTAGTCTTTCTAATTAAATTTTTAACAGTCAGACATAATAAAATATACACATTGACCATTTTACTCATAACTTTAAATGATTAAGTTAAAAATATAATTTTACCCTTTTTTTTTAAATTTAATAAATTAACTTTAACTTGTACATCTAATAATAATCTAATATGTATCAATAAAAAAATTAAAATTATAAAATATACAAAATTTATAAAAAAATTCTTAAATATTAAAAATTAATTAATTAACACCAAAATTAATAATCTTTAAAAAATAAAAAGAATCAATAAAATAATAATTAATTTATGAAAATTTAATAATTCAAAATAACACTTTAAATTGATAATTAAAATATAAAAAATAAATTTTCTATATAAAATCAAATTATAAAAAATAAAAAATAAAATAAATTATTAAAGTAATAAAAATTTTAAGATATATTTTTTAAAAAAAATATCAGGAGAGGATGCATTACTATTTTTTAAAAATTATAAAATTTTAATTATTATTTTTAAAATTAAAATAAATTATTAAAAGTAATTTTTAATTTTTTTTAAAATTTTTTTTTAATTTTTTATTTTTTCAGTTGTTATTATTTTATTTAATAATTTTTTATTTATTTTTTACCTTAATTTTTATTTTTGTATCTGAAGACTAAAATACCCCTAACACCATTAAATTTGACTAACTGTTGACTAACAATAAATTGATAGATTTTTGAAAATTGAGGGACCACGCGAGCTAAAAAAGATAACATTAGTCAAAATGTAATAATTTAAAAAAAGTTAAGGACCAAAATATTTTTTGCCCAATTTATTATTCTAAATTAAAGCATATCTTAAAGTAGCTAATTTCCCACATTTGTCTATAAAAACGTAATTGTATGGGTAAACCTCTCCTCCGTGTTGGAAGTAGACCCCTCCCGTTGTTGGTAGTAGTTGTCCGGACCGTTGATCCCGGTAGTTATCGTCTCCTGTTATTAGAAGTAGTTATCTCTTATCCGTAAATGTGTCAGATTTTGTTTTTTTTAAAAAAATAATGAAAACTAAACTAAATAATCATGTCATATTCTTATTATAGACTATGATTGGATTGCCTTTTGTTAGTAAATAATATATTTCAGTCATTTTTAAATAAAATAAAATAATAATTTACACATTAATTTATGTTGGACCAGTTTCTTTTACATCTCCTACAAAAAAAAAAAAAAAAAACAATGAAACTAAACTAAATAATCATGCCATATTCTTATTATAGACTATGATTGGATTGCCTTTTGTTATTAAAAAATATATTTCAGTCATTTTTAAATAAAATAAAATAATAATTTACACATTAATTTATGTTGGACCAGTTTCTTTTACATCTCCTACAAGGTTCGAATCATATCTTTAACTCGTCTTTATAAAATTATAAAGTGTGGGGAGATTCATCTCATATTATAATAGTAATTGGATCCTGATAGATCTCCGACCAAACTATTATTTAATTTTTAAAAATGATAATAATTTAAATAACCTTTTTAATAAAATGACTACTTTAAAACAAAATATCTTCATAATAAAATAAACTAACTTTAAAATTATTTCGAAATAAAATGAAGTTACAATAAATTATTGTGAAATGAAAAAAAAAATTTTAACTTCAAATAATAAGTTACTCGCATAATTACCGCATGTAAAGTGTTTATTGGATAATTGTTTATTAAATTATTTATTACATACCACGTAAAAAAAAAAAATCAACTATTCAAATATTTTTTTAAAAAAAAAATTAAAGGGGAATTAGTTAGGGTCTGATATAACATGACGATATCAAATACCATATGAATACTTTTATTTTTCTTTTTGGAATATGATATTGAACGAGTCAAGAGTTTACCAAGACTTGTCGATACCAAACACTATATGCGTAGACCGATATTTACACTTATAATTGATTATTTTATAACATCGGACCGATATGTACTCACATAACCATTACATGTGCAGACCGATATGTACTCACATAACTGGGAGATACCCACTTCAATAACATCAGGGACACAACCGAGATCAAATATTATATGTGTGCCAATATTTACTCTCATAACCGAGATATATATACTCCAACAACATCGGGGACACGCCGGAGAAAATTCATCACACATGCTTATAAAATGTGTTTGGTGAGACTCGAATCCTCCTATCACAAATGTGGAAGGGGAGGTGTACACTACTTGAATTAATAGAGAGTTTACATTGTATTTTTATTAACAAGTAAAAATATTGACAATATGAGGTTGGTCCAGTGGTATGCCCTTCATATTTACACCTTGAGAGTGTTAGTTCGAGTCATGTCTTCACCTTATTATAGTGACCAAAATTGGTCAGGCCTAAGATATCAAAGCCCAATCAAAAAGTGTAGCCTAAGTTGGCTAAATATTTCTCATAAAGGTCCAGAGCCCTTGAACTTTGACCCTCTCCAAAAGCCCAAGGCTTAGTAGACTCTCTACTTGGACCAACACATGATCTAAGCCCAAATGATCAACACTTTGAAAGGCTAGTGAAAGCCCAAAGAACCGAAGCCCAAAAATGTCGACCCATGACTTGCAATGTCGACCTACATGCCGACTTACACGTCGACCCATGTGTTGACCCCTATGTGTCGACCCCCATGTGTCGACCTACAAGTCATCCGACATGTCGACCCGATCTCGATACCAAGATCCGTGCGTCGACTCGAAGCCTAGGAGTCGAACCTTGACTAGTGTACCAACCTATGGTTGATGATCCAAGCCCATAACCATCAGACTTTAAATTTGAAGTCTAATAGACTAAGTCAATGAGGCAATCAAGCCTTACTTGATCTTGGCCGAGAAACTAGGGGAGTGATCCACCCTCCAATTGGTAGATCACACACCTATAAATAACAAACACCCTCACTCAGAGTGGGGGTTCGCATTTTTAAACATTTCTTAATCGTCGAAGCTGATAACAACCGACATTGTTCATCGTCTACCTGAGACAATCAACTAAGAGCCATCGCAATCGCCTTCAACTCGAGACTACGGCCACCGTGCCTCTTCATTTTCGACCATCGCCGATTATACATTTAATTCCAGGGAGTACAATTTATTCATTTATTCTTTATTCTCGCAATATTCTTACTTATTATTGACTTGAGCGTAGGAGTGTACTTGGCCGGCACCACCCCAGTGACGAAGCATTCTATTGACCTCGTGCTTATAGTTTTGCAGCTTTTAGTGCCCCGATCATCATTCTACCGATTTCTGTGGTCTACATTCATATCCCAAATTAATTATAATACCTCAATATACATACATACACACACATACATATTATTTACTTCTATTATTGCAACAATTTTTTTTCCTTAATGCATACTTGATAAAATGTACATTTTTGCTTGAACAAGTAGTATTATCAATCACTTGGCGAGCTGATTTAGTATTAGGGATACTTTATTACATAAATTTATTATTTCATATACATAGTTGTCAACCAATTATAATTGTATAAAGGGTAAATTACAATAAAGCACCCTGACGTTTAGTCATATTACAATAAAATCGTGAGTTTATCTTTAATTATAAGTTAGTACCCTATCATCAGTTGACTCAATCAAACATAATGGTTTGACCTTGATTTATGTACAAAATAACATAACTACCCTTAATTAAAAAAATTAAATTAAACAAAAACTGAAAAAAAAATAATTTTTTTAAAAATGGATCTCCACCATCCATCAATCTTGATGGACGGTGGAAATATATTTAAAAAAATAATTTTTTTTTGAAAAATCAAACAATTAAAAAAAGCTAAAAAAAATTATTTTATATTAAAATTCTTTTTGGTATTCTTGGTGGTGGAGATCCAATATGGATCTCCATCAAGAACTTCAAGAACACAACCCTTAAAAAAAAAAATGTGGTCTCTGCATATCTACTCCATCGGCGATGGAGCAGCTCCATTGCAGATGGAGCTTCGGCTTGATCTGCAATGGAGTCCACCGCAGAACAGTTCTGCGATGGAGTAGATCCGTAGAAACCACATTTTTTTTTTGGGGGTTGTATTCTTGGTGGAGATCCAGATGGATCTCCACCACAAAAAACACTAAGAACATAATTTTTAAAAAAAATATTTTTATCAATATAATCTCCACCGTCCATCAATCTTGATGGACAATGGAGATTTATTTAATCTTTTTATAATTTTTTTTAAAAATAAATTAAGGTGAAAATAACTAAATTACCCTTTGATTATTGGTTGACCGTCAACTCTAATGGTCAACCAGTTAGTCAATAGTACTAACGTGTAATTAAGGCTAAACTCACGATTTCATTGCAAAATAACCAAACGTTAGGGTATTTCATTGCAATTTGTCCTTGTATATAAATACGTAGTTCTACATTAATTAGTTAAATAGAATGTAATTTATATGACGACTCAGTAATAAGTTCCTTACACTCACATTGAGTTTGTGGATTCAAATCGTATTTCTCTCAAATTGGTTTAAGTTTAGAAACCACAAAAAACGTAGAAAAGTGTAATTCAGTTTTATTTTCTTTTTAAATAATAAAAATAACAATTTCTTATTTAATCACAAAAATGAGTTCAACTATAAAATTATTAAGAAATCATTTTAATTATTTTAGATGAGATCATATATAAATTACAGCATAAAACAATAAACTATACATATTTTTAAAAATCTAATTTTAACTCATAGTTCGCGTGGTTATTAGTGTACCACTATACGTATTTATCTGTATGTGCAGATAGTTTTCTCCCCTTATTGTGGGGTAGATGTTGATCTGGGCATGTCCTTATATATTTATAGTTAATCTTGTAATTATATAATTTTTTTTAAAAAAAGGAAAAGTTTTTACAGATTTATAATTGATCTTGTAATTGCATAAATTTTTTTAAAAAAATTGCAAATTAAATGCCCTTTAGATTTTAGAACTTTAATGCGGATATATCCTCACCCATGAATTTTATTGATATATACTTTATCACAGATATTTTTTTTAAGCTATTATAATTAATTTGAAATTTAGGTAGGGGGACACGACTCGAACTCACAATCTCGAAGTATAAGTGTGCGGAGCATACCACTAGACCAACCTTATCTTGTCACCTTATCACGAATACTTAGAACATTTAATGGCGATTCAAAAATAATTTGTAAAATTAAAAATACAATAAAATAATTGAATCACAATTTTAATTTTCCATTAACATATCACTCGCACCTATATTTTAAAGTTGTGGATTCGAGCCATATTTTTATCTTCAAATTCTGAATTAATTATAAAATTAAAAAAAAAAAATCTTTTTTTTGACATATTAAAAAAATATCTTATATTCCGTCAAAAATCTAAGTTTCTTGCAGTTTTAGTAAATTAATTGTTTAATTATAACAATTCTCATTTGAATTCCTTTTCCTTTCCATCTTGGAATTTAAATACAGCAATATTTTACTATAAAATGGGGGCTATAAGATGTTTAGACTTTAGGTTTGTTCGATCATTAAAATATCATCAGTAAATACTTTTTGCCTTCTTAAAATTAATAATATTTATACACAACCACTCTCATAGTAAGTAGTTAGTATACCTTGCTCACACTATATGTAATTACCAGCATGTGTAAGTAATTTTCTTTCTTCATTGTAGAAGTAGATGTCTCCTATTATGAAAGTAGATATTCGAACAACGCGTTTAATAATTAATCTCAACAGATTCCAACAGTTATTAAACTTGTAATTGTATCTTTAAAAAAAAAATTTATAATATTTATTGACATTTTTATTAAACTGTCATTAATTTAATAATTTGAGTTATTATTTTATTTGATGCTATTTTATATTTGTCGAAGCAAGGAATGCACGAGATATTAACAAAACGATGGACAATAAAAACCAGTTGATGAGTGCAATTATAGTATCATATATTTATTTCATAAAGTTACGATAATAATGGGTGGACACTAAGGCACCAAATAGATTCAATGTGACTTCATAATAAGAACAGAAAAAAAAGAGTGAAATAATTAGGATGCATTTCTTTTATTTATAATTTAGAACAGATGTTATCAATATTAAATTTTAACTTAATCTAATTGAGTAGTCATTACTATTTAATCTTAGAGAGAAAAACATGAAAGATTCGAGAAGGAAAATACGACCTTATTAATGTAGGTGTTATTATTTAATATATTTATATCAATTTTAAGAAATTAAGAAACTAATTAAAATTCTTGATGACAATATTTGATTTTCCGTAACTCTTACAGATATAAATATGATTTTTCTCAGGTGTAAATGTTCATATTTTCCTGTTATCATATAACAACGGCTGTTTTTTGCATTTAACAAAGAATCTGAATGATTTTGACATATGGATGTCAAACAACTGCATATAATTATATATAAATTTATAATAAAAAAAATAACAAAATACATGAATTTGTGAAAGATCTATTAAAAAAAAACGAAAACAGAGAAACATGCACGGCCGAGGTGTTATGTGCAAAATATGCGCAAGAACAAGGGCAATTACGTAAAAAGAGAAATAGAAATGGAGTTGACGCGTTCATGTTATTGAATGTTTGCGGCCTCGGCAGGGAAAACACCGAACAACGGAGGGACGGAGAGGGAGAGGGAGAGAGAGAGAGAGAGAGAGAAAGCGAAGAAAAGAGAGAGACAATGAGGGGGGGAAAATAGCTTCAGAGTTTTGGTTTGGTTCGATTATTTTCTCTTTTATAAGCTCCCGCCATTGTTGCCTTTTGCCTCAGCAACACCACTTTCCCATGTAACAGGGATTTCTAGTCCCTCGCAGTTGATAAACCGATGTATATATACGAACATTGACACATTGTGATAGAGAAAGAGAGAGAGAGGGGGACGGAGACAATAAGTCTGCACAAGTTACCGATTCCTGCATGTTTTGACGATCTTATTCTGTATGACTTTTCTTGAATTTCGATATTTCTTGCAAATGGTTTCTTATGCATTGTGTAACGGAATCTAGGGTTTAGGTTTATCGGACGCAGTCGTTGCCTCTCGTAGATTTTCGTGATCAATGGTACACATTTCCAATCTTTATTTGCGTTTCTTGCTGTTCAAGTAAAATGAAAATTCGTGTTTTTTTTTTTTTAATTTATTTATATTCTTGGATTTTGTATCAGCTTGTGTTACTTTTTTTTTTGTTGCTAAATCTACCAATTTGTGCATTAATTTTGAATATTTCTGGCGATTAGTTTATGAAATGTAGAAAATGATTGTGAAGAATTAATGTTGAATCTTTTGGGATACACTGAATTGATCCGCCTGTTGTTTTCTGAGCTGTTATGTTGTAGTATAGCATTATATTGGAAAGTTATAGTTTGGTGTTAGGCATGTCAGGTGGTTAGTAGTTAATTGTTGGTTTGTTACTAGGTACTTTGCCTTCAAGTGGGTGCTTTACATATCTGTTGAAATAACTAAGAACCCGTTTTCTGATTGCATATGTAGTGCTGTGCAAATAATTCTTGGTTTTTCCTGGCCATTCATGTTTTGTTTGATGATATGCTTTATTTATCTCATCTGCCTAGTTTATTGTGGTTGTATGGCTCATGTCGAATCAAGTCTTATGAACATGTGGCATTGTCATTCTTGTGATAGTACAGCTAGAGTGTATTCAATCTTTCTGTCAAATTATTGATAACTTATTAGTAGAATTACTACTGAATTTTGTTGCCTTTGGAGGGGTAGATATATCAAGCTATCGTTGCAAACCTCAAGATACTAATACAGCAAAGGATGACCAAAAATCTAGAGCTCTGATCCAAATTATCTTGATTCATCCCACAGTGAGGAATTGCCAAAACACTTGATTCTTTACGCATTCCAATATAAAGGATTAGTCAATCAAATAATAGATAGCTATTATGACAATTTATTGGGCTGTTGAGAAATGGAAAGATTTTTGAATACTCCAAAGAGGAGGATTTAGGATCTCTATGATATTTCTTTATTTTTTATTCTACATGATTGGAATCAGCTCTAATGTAAAGTGTGCAAGCTTTTTTTCAGTGTTTTGTGAGGGGTGGGGGTATATTTTTGTTTCTGTTTTTGTTCACACAGCTATAGGTTTTTGTTTTTATTTTTCCCTTTTGTTGACTCTTGGTTCTTGTATAGTTTTCTATCAAATATTTCTTTAATTTATGTTTCCTTCGGGAAAAAAAAAAAATAGCCTTGCTACTAGAGGAAACCAACAGTAAATTAACAATTCATCAATATTTGATATATTTAGTAGTAAAAAGATGATGTAAAAGAGCTGGTTTCCTTCATAGGAGGAGGTGTGAATATCTTGGAAACTTTTATAGTTTTGTTGTCAGAGGTGTAGAAAAGTCAGCTTCATAATTCTCTTTTGTAATTATTTACTTAATTTGTAATGATGTCTTTCTTTAGGCAGATAGCATTTACCATGTTTTTGATATGTTGAGCGGCTACAACTTCTTTCTGCTAGATTCATCTATCCTTTTTGCATGTTTGCAACTTGTATCTGATTGCTCTTATCTTACATTTAGCAATGAGACTGCTATTTTAGGCTGATGAGTGCTTAACTACATTGCCACTCAGGCTGCTTCTTCCAATTTTGTGGTTGGGTCTCTTGTTTGGACAGAGGATCCAGAAGAAGCTTGGGTAGATGGGATAGTCGAAGAAGTTAACGGTGAAGAGATCAAAATAAATTGTACTTCAGGGAAAACAGTAAGTGCTGCTTTCAAAGTAATTTATGTAAAGGTTTACCATACTAGAACTGAGGAATCTCTTTTTAGTGTTTTTTCATAATTTTTTCCCACTATCCTGGTACTTTTTTATTTTTAAAATTGCGTTGTTATTATAATAATATATATAATGCTTACGTTTTAATTACTTATTGTAGTTTTTAGCTACTATTGGTCGGTTGTGGATTAAATTCTTTTCTTCTTCTATGAAGGTTTTGGAGTTGAAGAATCAATAAATGTGGCAACAATATTCCACTAAAACTCATTAATTTAGGGGAAAATGTAATGGCTGTCAAGACGACTCTTAGACATTGCAATAATTTTCTAGTTGCTAAGTTATCGTTGGGAACATCATGAGAAAATTATATTCTTTTTACTTTTTTAGAGAGGATATTCTTATTAGGAATATGTAGCAAGTAAAAGTGGAAGTGGTTGGTCTTGCAGGAAACGTGGTTGCTGATTTCAGTATGGGTGACTTAAAAATGGTTTAAATACGTAGATAGTTGTTCCTGAGGTCTGGTTTAAAATGTGCATGACCATGTCAAACAGAGTTAGTTAATGCGTAACTTATTTTAAAGGATTACAAGAAAGTTCAAATAGGAGATTCTGGTTTTTGGATGTCAAGTGAACTTAATTTGACAATGTAAATAGGAGTTCATGCCATCTAGATGGGACTCTTATGCAACAAGGGAGCCTACATTAGAAGATCCTAAGTCTAAATGACTTGGCACAGTAACCAGGGGTTTGTCAAAGCTGCCTGCTATTTGTTACAAGGTGCAAACCTTCCAATACTTACCTTGAACTGCTGATATGTTGTGCATGTGACAACTAATATCAGTGGGCAGTCTTATTGTAAGGAAGAATAATAGGTAGTAATAATAAAACGCTGTTGTTAGATGATTTAATTCCTTGTATTTTTTATTGTTGTTTTGGTGGAGTTCACTTGGGTACTTTCTTCATCTTTGAATAAAGTTTTCTGCTTATACTATAAATAATGACAATAATAATAAAATGCTGCACAAATGTAGTTGGCCCTTTCATTGCTTTAAAAAATTTTGTTGTTGAGTATAATAGGACTCAAATATGGCCACAGAAGGAAGGAGCACGGTCCAAACCCAAAGTTATTGATGTCAAAATATTTATGGTTTGTCGTCAATTATTGTGTCACACTAAGTGTAGAAATTCTGTAATGCATCGTGATTTCAACATCTTGTCAAACAAATGGACAATCTTTTGGGGTGAAATATCATAAGCAAATATGAAAATGTCATTGCATAATTAAAGTGGCTTTCACCTTCTCTTTGTGGTTTTCTTCACTTTATTGATTGATTTTATAATGTGCAAGTAACCCAGTAATGAAGCATTTTTTTGTTGTTAGAAGATCATGACACATTTCGGTCACCTAACAGAGCTATAATCATGTTTAGGTATTCATTTTGCTTAAATGTTAACATAGACTTCATGTTGATTGTATCTTTATGTAATCTAAGGCAGGTTCCTTTATTGTTTAATTACGTGAAATTTGTCGTTCTAATGAAATCTTCTTGATTTGAGCTCTAGGTGGTTGCCAAAACCTCCGGTGTCTATCCAAAGGATGCTGAATTCCCTTCATCTGGTGTGGACGATATGACAAAGTTGGCTTATCTTCATGAACCGGGGGTTCTGCAGAATTTAAGATGTCGATATGATATGAATGAAATATATGTGAGTACTAATAAATGATTTTCCATAGCCTCCTTTTTCTTGGTTTACAGTATGGCAAGTGCATTATAGAATGTGAAGCTGTTGAGGACCTAGGTCTAGATCCAACATCAAACCCTAACTTGCGCAGCAAGTAACGCACACACACGATAGATTTTGAATTAGGGATCATCAACTCTCTAGAACTCAGGGTATTAGCTTTTGTCCTAGCCCAAGCGATTTTCAAATACGAATTCCAAGAAAAGCCGATTTGTTGTCTTTAGTAATGAGCCAAAAGACAGAGAGAAAACTGATATTCAATTGATAAAAGATAATAGCTTATAACTAGAATCCTACCAATAAAAAAACTAGGAAAAGAATATTAGGTCCTAAAAATAAAAGGAAATAAACACAATTAAAATAGTTAAATAACATTAAGTAAAACTCCTATTAAAATTGTCCAAATTTGGGCAAGGAGCTGCCCGCTTTTGGGTGCCGTATCGCGGCACTCACTCCTAACTTTTGAAATTTTTATTCCACCCAGGGTCGCGCGCTCCAGTGAATGTCGCGACTTATCGTCGAGATGGTGAGTTGCGGTATTCATTGGTCTGATCTTCATTTTCTTCCTCCAGTAGTTGAGTGTTTTCTTCTCTCACCCTATGTCTTGTGGACCTCCTAACAAGGTTCTCATCATTCCCCCTTTCTTCAAGAATGCCTTTAACCTCAAGAGGAAAATCTGGAAACCTCATTACTATGTCTTCATAATCTTCCCAAGTCGCTTCATCCCTAGGAAGACCCCTCCAATGCACAAGTACCTGCCAAACGTTTTCCTTCGGATGATTACGTTGCCAACTTCTATATTGCAGCGTTTCTTTCAGTTTTAACAACATTCTTCCCTCTTCATCAAACGATGGCAATTTGTCCGCAATCAGATTTGGACTGCCAACCCTTTGCTTCAATACCGATACATGGAATACCGGATGCAATCGTGATGTCGGTGGTAAGTCCAACCGGTAGGCGACCTCTCTTATGCGTTCTAGCACCTTGAAAGGACCATAGTACTTCTGCGACAACTTCACATTAAATCTTCTCTTCAATGATTTCTGTCGATATGGTTGAAGTTTGAGGTAAACAAAATTCCCCGGCTCAAAATATACGTCTCGCCTACTTTGATCATAGTACTTCTTCATTATCCCTTGAGCCTCCTCGAGTTCTTTCTTCACTTTTGCCACAATCTCATCTTGAGTCATCAACTCATTCTCCACCTCATCATTGGCAGCTGTACCCATATCATAAGTGCTCAAACTCAGTGGTGACCTGCCATACATCACTTCAAAAGGGACTCATATTGATGGCAGCATGATGAGTCGTATTGTACCAATATTCCACCCATGGAATGTACTTCTTCCACCTTGCTTGCTCGTTGTGGTAGTAGCACCTCAAATACTGCTCCAGAGTTCGATTCACTACCTCAGTCTGTTCGTCCGTCTGAGGATGATAGGATGAACTTGCCTTAAGTTTGCTGTCCTTCAAGGTAAACAATTCCTGCCAAAAAGAACTCATGAATAATTTTTCCCTGTCAGTCACAATACTACTGGGGAACCCATGTAATTTGACGACGTTGTCGACGAAGGCCTTGGCCACACTACTGGCGGTGAAAGGATGTCTCAATAGAATGAAATGAGCACCCTTACTCAACCGGTCCACCACTAATATTGCCTCAATTCCTTTACTACTTGGCAACCATTCAACCAAGTTCATGGTCAAATCTTCCTAAATTCGCTCCGGAATGGGTAGAGATTGCAATAGTCCCATCAGTCGACTTGAGTCGTACTTGACTTTTTGACACGTATCACACTCTGCTACTTTCTTCTTTACTTCACCTTTAAGCCCTTCCTAGTAGAAGAAGTGTTTCACCTTCATTTACGTTCTCAACCACCTTGAATGACTGCATTCCTTGCTTTCATGGAAGTGAGCAAGAATCTCCTTCCTTAATCTCGATACATTAGGCACATATACATACGATTTGTAGTATACAAGCCCATTCTTCACTTCATACTTCTTGACCCTATCTCAATTCTCTAACTTCTTGCAAATCTCCTAGGTCTTGGTATTTACCTTCACGGCCTTTCGGAGTTTATCTCATACCATCCACTCTGCACCACTCAAAGCCAATAGCCCTGAATCTTTCTCTTCATATACGGTCCACATCATCGGACTACCCTCCTTTCTGGATAGCGTATCAGTTACCTTGTTTTCCTTCCCTGGTTGGTAGACGATGTCATATTCAAACCCAAGCAATTTCACCATAAATTTCTGTTGCTCTGGGGTCACTATCTTCTGCTGCAGTAAGTGTCTTAAGGCCTGTTGGTCAGTAACAATGGTGAATTTTCTTCCCAACAGGTACGGTCTCCATACCTTTACTGCATGTATCACGACCAACATCTCTCTTGCATATATACTTCAAGCCTTCTTTATAGGACCCAAGACTTTGGATATGAACTCCAATGACCTCTTCTCTTGGACCAAAACTGCCCCTATATCTTTGCCACTGGCATCTGTGTAAACTTTAAAGGTTTTGTTAAAATCTGGCACTGCTAAGACTGGGGTCTGAGTCATTGCCCTTTTCAAAAGCTAGTTTGGCCTCCTCCTTCCACTCAAAGTTGCCCTTCTACTGACTTCTAAAAGATGGTGATTTTTCCTATTAGAAACACCATTTTGTTGTGGTATTTGAGGACATGTAGATTGATGTTGGATTCCTTTTTTAGTCAAAAAGATTACAATATATTGGTTAAAAAATTCTTTACCATTGTCAGTACGCAGAATACTAATTTTGGTTTGAAATTGATTTTCAATCAAAGTATAAAAATCCTTAAATAATTTTTCAATATCAGGTTTTTTATTCATTAAGTAAGTCCAACACAATCTAGTGTGGTCATCAATAAATGTCATAAACCATCTTTTATCAGTTAGGTTAGACACTTTAAAAGGTCCCCAAACATCACTATGAATCAAGTAAAAAGGTTTTGAAAACCGATAAGTTTTTGAATGATATGGACTGCAATGACTCTTTGAAAAACAACACATCACATTGAAAACTCTCATGAGATATTTTGTTAAACAATTTAGGAAGCAAATGTTTTAAATAAGCAAAACTAGGGTGTCCTAATCTATAATGCCAAATCATAATCTGTTCTCTAATAGGGAGAGCACTAACATTGCAGTTTAACCCCGAAGCAGGTGTATTGACCGAACAAGAGTCCTCCAAGTAGTAAAGTCCATCCTTCATTCTAGCATTGTCAATCATTGTTCTCAAAGTCTTGTCCTGAAATTCATAGATTGTAGGAGAAAATATAACAGAAAAATTAGAGTCTTGGAATAATTTACTGACAGATAACATTACAATTTAACCCCGTAGCAGGTGTATTGACCGAACAAGAGTCCTCCAAGTATAAAGTCCATCCTTCATTTTAGTATTGCCAATCGTCGTTTCTAAAGTCTTGTCCTGAAATTTACAGATTGTAGGAGAAAATATAACAGAACAATTAGAGTCTTGGGATAAATTACTGACAGATAAGAGATTACATGATAGGTGAGGAACATGTAAAACAGATTTCAAAACAATTTTTGAAGAAACTTGAATAGAACCTTTTCCAGCAACTGGGGACAAGTTGCCATCTGTTATTCTCACCTTCTTATTAACAGGACAAGAAGAATAGATTTTGAACAAGGAAGTGTTGCTTGTCATATGATCAGATCAGATGCATCAAAATCAATGATCCATGGTGTAGAGACAAGTTTGCTTGATAAACCAGTGAAAAAAATACTTGATTAGGCAAGAGACCCACTGGGTGTAAGGCTGCTGGTTCCTGGACCACATTTGATGAGTTTCAGAAGTTGATCCAACTGTCCTTGCTGAAAAAATTCTGCTCGGCTACATAAGCAGTAGGGGCTGTTGTCTGCCTCTTGTCCTTGGGCTTCCAATTAGTCGGCTTATCATGAAGTTTCCAGCAGGTTTCTCGGGTGTGGTGAGGTCTGTTATGGTGACAACACCACAGTTTTAGTTTATTTTCATGTTTTGGGAAGGAAACTTTATTGGCTGAGGCATCCTATATTGTCAAAGCTGATGTTTCCATAGAAGACCCTACGGTCTTTCTTCCCAACATCACCATCCGCCTGTGTGGTCTTTCTTCGCAAAGCTAATTGGCTTACCATGAAGTTTCCAGCAGGTTTCTCGGGTGTGGTGAGGTCTGTTATAATGACAACACCACAGTTTCAGTTTATTTTCATGTTTTGGGAAGGAAACTTTATTGGCTGAGGCATCCTGTATTGTCAAAGCTGATGTTTCCACAGAAGACCCTACGGGTTTTCTTCCCAACATCACCATCCGCCTGCTTTCTTCCCTTTGTACCTCTCTAAACACTTCATTAATGGAGGGAAGAGACTGCCAACCAATTATTCTTCCCCTAACCTCATCAAACTCAACATTCAAACTTGTAAGAAACCGAAACACTCGGTTATTGTCGAGTACCTTTTGATAGTGAGCACCATTCTCTGGATCTTTCCACTTGTACTCATTAAACATACCAAGGTCCTGCCATAAGCGTTTCAAATTAGTAAAGTATTTGGTAACGGTGTCCGTACCTTGTATAATCTCTTCGAGTTTGCATTGCAATTCATAGACTTGAGATTGATTGCCCAGATCAGAGTACATCTGATTTAATTTGTCCCACATGTCTTTGGCTTTTGAATAGCCAAGATAATTTGCACTGATATCCCCCTCCATAGAGTTGATGAGCCAGGCCATAACCATAGAAATTTCCGCATCCCAAGTTGCATGTGTGCTGTCCGATTCATCTGGTTTAGCCTTCTCGCCTGTCAAGTACCCTATTTTGCCGCGTCCACGTATATACATATTCACAGACAACGACTAGCGGATAAAGTTGTCGCCATTCAGTTTTATGGTCGTAATTCGAACTGAATGCTGATCGGATGAGGTTTGTAAGGGTGGTTAGTTGTTTGTAGACACTGGTGCAAAGTCGGAAGTAGAAGAGTTGTCGGACATGATTTAGGAAGCACGAACACTTCAAAACCCTCGCGTATCGTACCCGTATCGGTATCGGACACTCCGATACGCGAGGACACGCGTGTCCAATATAGGACACGTGTGTCCGTTGACTTTTGAAGACCTTTGACCAAGGGACACGGCAGGGACACGTGAAGGACACGGATGGGGCCGTTTTGTAATTATTTTTTTAAAAAAGGGGTCAATTTATAAAATTTAAAAAATGTAGGGTCAAAAATGAAATTTGAAAGTTCAATTAGGTTTTTCTTCTTTTTCTTTCATTTGTTGGTCTAAAATTTCAAAGCCGTAAGAAAAATACAAGAGAACTAGAGAAGAAAGGGAAGAAGAGAAAAGAAAGAAGAAGAAAGAGAAGGAAGAGGATGTTTTATTGCAATGATGTTTTATGAATTATATTTTATGAATTGACTAGTTTTGGATGATGTTTTATAAATTATGTTTTATGAATTGACTAGTTTAATTATGAATGAATGGAGTTATTTATGTTTTAAATATAAATATAAAATATATATTATTTTAATTGCCGTATCCTGCCGTGTCCGTGTCTTAATTTTTTGAGATTTGCCGTGTCCCCGTATCATTCCATATCGTATCACCGTGTCCGTATCTGTACTTCTTAGGACATGATGACCCAAAAAAGAAGAAGAGAAAAAAAAACTTTATGAGTGAGCGGCGGTGTTATTCGACTGCTACGATGCTTCGAGAGAGGTGAAGAGAAGAAATTGCAGCCGCTTTGAAAAAAGAGTCTCAGAGTTGGACTTAGGGCTCTGATACCATGAAGCTTTGTATTTTATTGATATAATTAAAATAATACAGCACTAGGACCTATTTATATACTTATTACACTAGCTAACTTAGGAATAAAATATACAACACTAATCTAGGGATTAACAATAAAGAATAAAATATACATAATAGGAAAATATAAATTATTCCCTAAAAACACTATTGACCACTACTGATTCGGTCCCCTTTCCAACATAATGTGCAGGTGTTGTTAGCTTCTAGGTTTTATTATATCAATGTTGCATGCATATTTCTATTTCTGTTGTGGCTCTAGAGTTAGAACATATTGTCATTGCTAATGTCTTTGGTATTTGTCTGCTTGGTTTTTGTATGAAGCTAAACTCACTAATGGTGATTCCAGACTTATACAGGAAATATATTGATTGCTGTGAACCCTTTCCAAAGACTTCCTCATTTATTTGATAGTCAAACGATGGAAAAATATAAAGGGACAGCTTTTGGTGAGCTGAGTCCTCATCCTTTTGCAATTGCAGATTCTGCATACAGGTAATTTAGCTTAAGCCTCTGTCTGTGTCAATTGTTGTTGCTTTCGGATTTCTGATGTGCCTTACACTCATAGAAATTTATAAATTCAGACTGATGATCAATGAAGGCATAAGTCAGTCAATTTTGGTGAGTGGGGAAAGTGGAGCTGGTAAAACAGAGAGTACAAAGATGCTAATGTGTTATCTTGCCTATATGGGTGGAAGAACAGGAACTGAGGGACGTTCCGTAGAGCAGAAAGTTCTAGAGGTAGTAAATTTTATTATGTTTTTACTTGTCCAGCTTGGTGGCATGTGAATTAGATGTTTTTCTTTTTGATGCTATATTTTCTGGTAGGATTGTGAGACTGAACAATTAAAATATCATATTCTTTTCACTTTTTTTAAAATAATTTTTTGTGCCTGCCCTCATTGTTTCTTAGTCCAACCCCGTTCTGGAAGCATTTGGAAATGCAAAGACTGTCAGAAACAATAATTCAAGGTTCGAAAACTTATGGTTATAGGATTTTTATTTCATACTTTGTTTCACTTGCAAATTCTGCGTACAATTGATTGGTTATGTAATTGCAGTCGTTTTGGTAAATTCGTGGAGCTTCAGTTTGATGAAAGGGGAAGGATTTCAGGGGCTGCAGTTAGAACTTATTTACTGGAACGATCTCGTGTCTGTCAGGTGTCTGATCCTGAGAGAAATTATCATTGCTTTTACATGCTTTGTGCTGCACCAGAAGAGGTAAATTAACTGCATCTTGTTTAAAAACCCGTCTTGTTTGATGAAGCTTCTTATATGTGTTCTTCAAATACAAGTATTGACGTGACTTCATCTGATTTTTTCTACTTATTCCTCTGAAAAGTCGTGAATGCTCACTGTACAATGTGATGCCTAGATAATATGATTTGAACCTTCCTTTCTCTTCTAATTCATGGAGACAGTTTATGATAACTATTGATTTACATGTATGTTGTGGGGCACTCTAGTTAAAAAGTGCCGTACACTTGACAGCATGATGCTTGTATAGTTATAAGAATTTATGGTTATTTGTGAAAATATATAGCACATTTTAAGGGTGCTATATAGAACTTTCACAAACATACAAATACACTTTCTGTGGGTCTTTTATTAGTAGATACAAATATGCCATGTGTAGCCATGTCCTTGTAAGCCTGGATTTTTTGGAATTGTTGTGCCAAAATCCCATTCTGTCTACTGTCCATGGGATTAAGTTCTTGGATGGTGTCGCAGAACAAATTTGTTTGATACTCTATGCCTTAGACAAAGAGGGGTTGTAATTAGATTTGCAGCTTGATAATAATCCAGCAGTTATATGCAGTTAATGTTAGTTTCGTGTCAAATTAGTTCACTGACCAGTTTTACTAGGTACTTTGATTGCCCTATAATCACATATTATGTTATGCCCACTATCAGGACATTGAAAAGTATAAATTGGGAAATGCAAGAACATTTCATTATCTTAATCAATCAAATTGCTATGAACTGGCTGGAGTGGATGAATCTAAGGAGTACCTTGCTACTAGAAGAGCTATGGAAGTTGTTGGAATTAGTTCTGAAGAGCAGGTAATTTGGCTGGAGATTTTGTGACATCAATTATTAATATAAAAATTCTACTAAGATTTTCCTTTTCTTAGGATGCAATATTTCGTGTTGTTGCTGCAATACTCCATTTGGGCAACATCGAGTTTGCCAAGGGTGAGGAAACAGATTCTTCAGAACCGAAGGATGATAAATCTCGGTTTCATCTCAAAACAGCAGCTGAACTTTTCATGTAGTTGATCACACTCAATGCGTTTATTAGATATTTACATAATTATTTCCATGTCTAGGGTTTTGAAAGGCAAATCCTTGATCTGCTACTCTTGTTCAGGTGTGATGAGAGATCTCTTGAAGACTCCTTATGTAAACGTGTGATTGTGACGCGTGATGAAAGCATAACAAAATGGCTTGATCCAGATTCTGCTGCTCTCAATAGAGATGCTTTGGCCAAAATTGTTTATTCGATATTATTTGATTGGTAGGTTTAACTTTCTAAGTTCATTCTATAAGAAAAATGTTAACCTTTCATTGCTTTATCTGGTAGCTGATGTCGTTAATGTCTTCAATACTCATTGCCCCAGGATTGTGAACAGAATTAATAATTCTATTGGTCAAGATCCTGATTCGAAGTTCATAATTGGGGTTCTGGATATTTATGGATTTGAGAGTTTCAAGACAAACAGGTGCTTAACCGGTACGCTTACGCTTTTGCTTTCATCATTTAAGAAATTAATTTCTTGTGGTGAACATGCATTAAATCCCTGTGTTTTCTTGAGATGGGGATGCTTAATCGAGGACTTGGAAACCTTAGTGGCGGAGGTGCAATTTTTAAGTTGATATGAGGATTCCTCATCTTTATATTAATGATTTTCCTGATGCATTTGATTGTTTGACTCATACAAACATGAAACATCTACCAATAGAGTAAACCTTTGGAGGGTAGCTGTCTGCTTATTTCTGTGCTAGCTTAGTAGTTTTTGTTTGGATGATGACCAGTGGTGTAAATATTTTCAATCTGAGCATATTTTTCTACATGTTTGTATGTAAATACGTGTGTTCATTCTTTTTATGTGAGTTGTAATCAATATTCTCATGTTGAACTTCTGTTGTTCACATTTTTTTCTGAGATGTTAATTGCTCTTTTACAGTTTTGAGCAATTTTGTATCAATTTGACGAATGAAAAGCTGCAGCAACATTTTAACCAGGTTTACCACGACATATATGCTTATGTCTTTAGCACATATCGGAACTCAAAAACTGCTTCTATTTAAACATTTAGTCTCTGTTTACAGCATGTTTTCAAGATGGAGCAAGAAGAATATACAAAGGAAGAAATTGACTGGAGCTATATTGAGTTCGTTGATAATCAGGACATTCTTGATCTCCTTGAAAAGGTGTGCCAAACTTTCTGCTGCCAAATGTTTTGATTAGATGCATTTGTTAACTTTCATTTCAGTACCAGCATTAAGTGGTTTTATGCGAATTGATGTACCTTAGGTTGCATTTGTTTTAAAAAAAATACATGTTAAAGATTGAGTAGTGCTGAATTGACTGAAAACCGAATAGTTCTTGAAAACTGAAAACTGAATAACAATTTTTTTCTTTTGTATTGAAAACTAGATATAAGTATTAAACTGTTTGTTTTTTTAATATAGAACTTTTGAAAAAACAAATAGTTTTACATTTATATCTTTTTAACTTTTCATTGTTATATCGACATGTTTACTCAAGATGCAAACACTTTATTTAGTCTTGCATTTTAGAACACAAGTAATTCTGGTAGATCTAATTGAACAGTCACATTTGGCAGTATCTGAGGTCCATTAATTAGAATGTCAAGCACATCCCCTGAAGACATACATGCTTTTGAACAGATCTTCTATCTTGTGACACTGTAATTTAGAATTATCATAACAATAAACTCATATACACATGATCTCTATTAGTAACCAACAGACTCGAGAGGTTAAGCTGATAAACACTCTAGTGCACTCACTCACGCATAAGACCGACTGGCTTGCCATGTTGCTCGAGCCCAAATCCAAACCCAAACACATAGCAAATTCAAATAACAAATAATAAAATCAAATATATTCATTTGGGGGGGGGGGGGGGGGGAAAGACTCGAACCCAAGACTTCCTAGTATAACAAGGCTCTAACACCATATTAATAATCAACAGACTCGAAAGCTTAAACTGATAGGAAAGGGCCCAACAATAGTATTTAAATACTCACCCGCTCACGTGCAAGACCAACACGCTTTCCATGTTGCTCGAGCCTAAACCCAAACCCAAACACATAGCAAATTCAAATAACGAATAACAAATTCAGATATATTCATTGGGGGGACTCGAAACTAGGACTTCCTGGTATAACAAGGCTCTAGTACCATATTAATAACCATCAAACTCGAAAGCTTAAACTGATAGGAAAGTGGCCAACAATAGTATTTAGGTACTTTAACAATCTCTTCTTAGAATTACAATAACAGTTTCATGTTTAATTTAAGAACTCTTTTAATCTAAAAATATTTGTCAATATCTCTAAATGCTAAATTATGGTGTTGGCATGGACCTTAAGTTTATGTAATGCAATATAGAGAAAATAAAATTCCAAGCATGGCATATATAAGTAGAGAGGGATTTGTTACACAAGGACTATTTGTATTTTCGACATTGATGCCATAAAATTTATCATTTTTTTTTGTTGTTGCTCTATGTACATATTAGTTGTAAAAATAAGCTTTGGTATGCAACAATCTAGTGGTGTAGAAAGCCTTTTTCTTTGTACTAACTGTTTCTGGTACATCTGAAATGTATAAAAGAGAAATGATTTGGTACGCAACTGTTTGTTGACAGTCATGAAAGGTTAATTTTGCTTCTTTCTAATCCATGTATATATATATATTTTACTGATAAATTATTATTTTATGTAAAGAATGCTTTATTATTTTCATCTAATCTCTCAAGTTGAGAGATTAAAGAATATAAATATTGAAGGAAGATATTTTCTTCCTTAATACACGGCACAGTAAAAACAGTAAAAGTAAAAGTACAAACAGCCCCAAAGGATTGAGTAACAAACCTACTCAAATCCCTTTATTATAGCTAGCTAACTAATACACAACTAACAACACTAACACTACTTTCAACACCCCCCCCTCAAACTGGAAGGAAAATGTTTTTCATTCCTAGCTTGTTACATAAATTTTCAAAAATATTCCTAGGAAGTGCTTTTGTAAGTATGTTAGCAGTTTGAATAGCTGTAGGAGTGTATATGAGTTGCACACTCACTTCTTCTAGTTTCTCCTTGATAAAGTGCTTGTCAATTTCCACATGTTTTGTCCTGTCATGATGAACAAGATTTTTAGCAATACTGATAGCAGCTTGATTATCACACAAAAACTTCATAGCTTTATCCATAAGTGTCCTGAGTTCTGTTAACTACCACTTCAACCATATTCCTTCACAAATCCCATATGCTATAGCCCTAAACTCTGCCTTAGCACTACTCCTATACACCACTGATTGTTTCTTACTTTGCCAAGTAACCAAGCTACCCTATACAAATGTGCACTAACCTGAAGTGGACCTGCGGCCTGTGAGAGACCTTGCCCAATCTGCATCTGTAAAAATATTGATATTTCTGTCCACACACTTCTTGAAAAATAAATCCTTTCCTGGTGTCATTTTTAAATACTTTAGAATCCTGAACACAGCATCAATATGTTCTTCTGAAGGGTTATTCATGAATTGACTGACCAAACTAACTGAGAACCCAATGTCCGGTCTTGTATGGGAAAGATAGATCGGTTTTCCCACAAGGCGTTGATACCTGCCTTTATCCATCGGAACATTTCCTTCAATGATACCCAACTTCATAGTATAATCCATTGGCGTCTTTGCAGGTTTACACTAAAGCATCCCAGTTTCTCTTAGCAAGTCTAACACATACTTGCATTGAGAAACCACAATGCCTTTTTTAGAATGGGCTATCTCCATGCCAAGGAAATACTTGAGACTTCCCAAGTCCTTGATTTCGAACTCTTAGCAAGAAACCCTTTTAACCTCTGATATGAATTTCTTCATCATAATTGCTTGTAAGAATTATATCGTTAACATAAACAATGAGTAGTGTGATTTTACCTTCTAAAGTGTGCTTCACAAACATGGTGTGGTCGGACTGACATTGAAGGTAACCGAATTGTTTTACAGCTCTTGTGAACCTTTCAAACCAAGCTCGTGGGGATTGCTTGAGACCATAGAGGGATTTTCTGAGCCTGCACATATTTCCAGTCTTCGAGTATGCTTCTAAACCCGGTGGTACCTCCATATAAACCTCCTCCTCTAAATCTCCATTTAAAAACACATTTGTCATGTCTAATTGGTGTAAGGGCCAATACAAGTTTGTTGCCAATGAAAGCAACACTCGAATTGTGTTGAGTTTTGCTACCGGTGTAATGTTTCTTCATAGTCAATGCCATAGGATTGAGTGAAGCCCTTTACAACCAATCTCGTCTTAAAATATTCAATGCTACTATCAACTTCACATTTGATAGTAAAAATCCACTTGCAGTCAACTGGATTTTTACCTTTTGGCAGTTTGGACATCTCCCATATTTTATTTTTTTTCTAGGGCAGCAACTTCCTCATGCACAGCAGACAGCAGTTCGCCATTCTGGTATTTTAAGTGCCTCATATATGCTTTTAGGTATTGCAACTTCTTTTGATATGTTAACAGTAAAAGCATGATAATTTGGAGATAGAAAATTGTAGGAGATGTACTTACACATAGGATAAAGGGGTCTGTCCCTACATTCTCTTACATCCTTCCTCAAAGCAATTGGCTAATCAAGGTCATCAACAGTATTCTTTTTTGGAGAAGGGACCGTGTCACTGTCATCTGAACCTTCAACTTCTGAATTAATTTCTTGGACTTGTTGTTCCGGTTGAGAGTCATAGTGGTGTTGTGATTCAACAAGATTCTCTACCTCCACATCTTTTTGTTTTCTAGTGTAAACATTTAATTCTTTTACAGCCGGTTGTCTGGACTGATTTTGCTGACTAGGAATTTTATTTTTATTGATTGGAGACAGTGTTTGAATAGGTGTGGAAGATTGTTTAAGGTTGGTAGGTTGATGATGAGTTTTGGTGGAGATAGGATGATGAGAATGGGTAAGGCTGATAGGATTAAATGGGTAACTCCTGTTTTGAATTTCATTAATTGTGATAGGTGGAGAGATAAGTGGAGAGATAACAGGAGATGTTGTAGGAGTGGAATGCTGATTTTTAATATTTGAATATGCAGATTTTGAAGGAATAGGAGAATAACCTTGAGAAGGAGTAGAAGATTGAATTTCTACAGATTTTGAAGGAGTAGGAGACTGACTTTGAGAAGGAGTAGGAGACCGAATTTTAGTAGGAAACTGATACTGATTTTGAATTTCAAAATCAGTAGATTGAACTTGTTTTGGATTGACATTAGCAGATTTAATTTGAATATTTAAATCAGCAGATTGAAACTGATTTTCTGATTGATTTTGAATATTCAAATCAGCAGATTTAATGGGAAGATTAGGCTGATTTTGAATTTGAATGGGCATAGAATCATAATCAATTGAGAGAATTTCAAAAAATCGAAATTCATCACTTAAATTCCCCCCCTGAATTTGCGGTTTGGAATAGAAGGGCTGATGTTAAAAAAAGGTTACATCCATGGAGATATAAAATTTTGTAGACTCAGGACAATAGCACTTATAACCCTTTTGAAGACATATGAGAGAAGTGTTGTTTTCTATTTCTTACTTGGAAAAGAGATTTACAAATAGTATATATAGGTTGGAGAATTAACATCACAACCACTTATCTAGTTTTACAGAGTAATCTACTCTTAGACAAATGAACTATACAAAGAAACTAATCAATCCTAAAAAACAGTAAAGGATCCTAAATTATAGCATAATAGTTGACAAATCAAACTAAATAATGATTGAATCCCGAGAGCATAATCTTAGGAATTCTACACTCACCCTCAAGTTGGGTGATAGATGTTGATCATCCTAAGTTTGGTACTCAGTTCTTCAAAGTTTGTTTGAGGTAGAGTCTTAGTAAGAATATTAGCAATCTTAAGGTGAGTTGGAGTATACAACAGGTCCGAGGTCTTATCATCAAGCTTTTCTTTAATAATGTGCCGGTCAATCTCCATATGCTTGGTTCTATCATGGTGGACTGGAATTTTGGCAATCCTAATTGCAGCTTGGTTGTCACAAAACGTGCTAATAGAATCAGCAGCAAATCACAATTCCTTGAGAAGTCTTCTTAACCACATTCCTTCACAAACGCCATGAGCCATTGCTCTAAACTCGGCTTCAGCACTACTTCGGGAAACCATAGACTGTTTCTTGCTACGCCAAGTTACAAGGTTTCCCCATATGTAGGTGCAATACCCTGTTGTAGATCTTCGGTCTATGGGGAAGTCTGCCCAATCTGCATCTACAAACACTTCAATCTTCATGTCAGTGTTCTTCTTGAAATATAGCCCTTTCCCAGGTATCTTTTTAAGGTACCTAAGAATTTGATAGACTGCTTCCATGTGCTCTTCATTTGGACTGTTCATAAATTGACTTACAAAGCTGACGGCAAAGCCAATATCAGGCCTGGTGTGAGATAGGCAGATGAGCTTTCCCATCAATCTTTGATAACGGCATTTGTCTATAAGTTTACTATCTCCTTTAGCTCCCAATTTTGCTGTTGCATCCATAGGAGTGTTTACAGGTTTGCATCCTAGCATTCCTGTTTCTTTGAGGAGATTTAAAACATATTTTCTTTGTGAGACAGCAATCCTTGCCTTTGATCTTGCCACCTCCATGCCTAGGAAGTATTTAAGAGTTCCTAGATCTTTGATCTCAAACTCTTTAGCTAGGAGCCCTTTGAGAGTTGTCATTTCTTCTACAAAATCTCCTATCACGACAATATCATCAACCTACACTATTATAGAAAGTTTTCCAGTAGGTGACCTTTTGATGAAGAGAGTGTGGTCGGCTTGGCCTTGAGTATATCCACATTTTTTAAGCACCCTAGAAAATCTGTCAAACCAGGCTCTTGGGGATTGTTTAAGTCCATACAATGACTTTTTGAGTTTGCATACTTTGTTGGCAGTAGTTGTTGACTCGAAACCAGGAGGGATATCCATGTAAACTTCTTCCTCGAGGTCTCCATTAAGGAAGGCATTTTTGACATCTAATTGGTGGAGGAGTCAATTCAAATTAGATGCTAGAGATAGGCGAACACTTATGGTGTTTAGTTTTGCCACTGGAGCAAAAGTCTCCTGGTTGTCAATTCCATAGGCTTGAGTGAATCCCTTTGCTACAAGTCGAGCTTTGAATCGGTTCTCACTCCCATCTGATTTGTGCTTGACTGTGAATATCCATTTGCAGCCAACAGCTCGCTTTTTAGGTGGAAGTCTTGTGAGATCCCAAGTCTTGTTCTTTTCTAATGCCTGGATTTCTTCAAATGTTGCTCCCTTTCATTCAGGTGCCTTAAGTGCTTCATAAATGGAGTTTGGAATCTGAAATTGTTGAAGATTGCTAACAAAGGCCCTGTAAGTAGGAGACAGTCCCTTGTATAACTAGAAATTGTTAATGAGATGTTGAGTGCATAATCTTACACCTTTCCTTAAAGCAATAGGTACATCAAGGTCATTTTAAGGTTATTAAAAAATGATGGGTTCAGAGGGAACATTACCTTGAGAATTTTCTGGATGACTTGTATTTGAGTTAGAATCTTGATGGTGCTCAATATGTGTTCGAGTCTCCATGTCCTCTTGATGTTTCTTCCTTCTAAAGCAGACCTGAAATTCACTGTTTGGGGATGGTATTCTGTGAGGGAGATTTGTAAGAGGAGAATTTGGAGGACTTTGAGGTTCATGAGTGACAGGAACGGTAGATTTATGTATGATAGGTATGACAAGTTTTTGAGATGGGTTTTGGGAGCTATTGGTACCTGCAAGAGTGGGAACTATTTGGATTTGAAGAATGACAGATTCTTCAGTAACTAAGTTGTCCCAAAATTGAGATTCTTGGACTGATTTTTCCCCTTGAATGTTAGTTTTGGGATAGTATGGAAGCTGTTCAAAAAATGTGATATCCATTGAATTGTAGAATTTTTTGTAGGTGGGAGAATAACATTTATACCCTTTTTGGTTAGAGGAGTATCCTAGGTGAATGCACTTAGTAGAACTAGGATCAAGTTTTTCTCTATTTTGTTGGTACACATGGACATAGGCAGAACACCCAAAAACTTTTAAAGGAATGATGAAAACAATTTTTGTGTTAGGATGTGATTCAAGGAGTATACTCATAGGCGTTTTAAAGCTTAGCACTCGAGAAGGCATCCTATTTATGAGATATGTAGTAATTAGAACTGTTTTTCCCCAAAAATGTTTAAGGACGTTAGATGTGAACATTAGAGACCTAGCTACTTCAAGAAGATGCCTATTCTTTCTTTCAGCCACCCCGTTTTGCTGAGGGGTGTCAATACATGAGCTTAAATGTATAATTCCTTGATTTAACAGATATTTACTAAGAATGGAAGCAAAGTATTTTTTTGCATTATCTGTTTTTAGTATTTGGATTTTTGTTTGGAATTGTGTTTGGATCATAGAGTTGAAGTTTTGGAAAATATGACATGTCTTTGACTTTTCTTTCATTAGGAAAATACAAGAAATTCTAGTGTGATCATCCACAAATGAAATAAACCAGCGTGTCCCAGTGATGTTTTTAATTCTAGATGGACCCCAAATGTCCGAGTGAATCATAGAGAATGGATAAGAAGTTTTATATGTAGTGTTGGGATATGAGGTTCTACCATGTTTAGAAAATTGTCAAACTTCACATTAAAAGTACTTTGGATTTTTATTCTTAAATAGTGAAGGAAACAACTTTTCTAGATGCAGGAAATTTGCATGGCCTAAACGATAGTGATGTAACATGATTTCACTCTCATTGGTTGTACTAGGACTAGAACTAGAATTAGATATGGCTGAATTTAGGTTTTTAGGCACAACTTGTAAGGCTGGCTTAGTGTGAGTACCTTCAACCTTGAGGAGATAAGAGCCCCGAACACACTTCAGCACTGCCAATCATCCTCCTCGAATCCAAATCTTAAAATTCACAAAGATTATGAGTAAATTTGGCCATACAATTTCCGTCTTTTGTGATTTTAGTGATTGACAGTAAATTGCAATTAAGATTAGGAATAAGAAGCACTGAATGTAAAGCGATTGAGGGGGAAATCTTGGTTGAACCAATTCCAGCCACTTTGGATACTGATCCATATGCAATCTTGACCGTAAATCCATCACTGCATGACTTAAAGTCTGTAAAGAGAGATGCATCACTTGTCATGTGGTCTGATGCACCTGAGTCTACAATCCAGGGACTCTGTTTTTCCCATTTTACACTAAGAGCAGTAAGTGTGATAACTGATTGTGCCAATGTGTCAGAACCAATTACAGTAAAGGTACGGACTGCTGAAGAATTTTTTTTTTTTTTTTTTTTCAGCTGCTAAAAAAATTAAAGGTTTGTGAGGATTTGGTGCTGCTGGAAAGAGCAGGAGGGTTTGTGGCTGCCGGAAAGTGTTAGAAGCTGCCGGAAAGAGCGTAGGGCTGCCAGAAAGTGTAGTAGAACTGCCAGAAAGAGCAGTAGGATTACTAGAAATAGGCTGGAAATGGTCTAGGTCTTGCGGGCGGAGATGTGTGGCCGAAAATAGGTATGTTCGGCTTGAAAGCACTGGGTTTTGCCGCCGGAGATGTTCGGCCGGAGATGTTGGACCTGGGTTTTGCGATTAGGGTTTTTGCAATTAGGGTTGAACAACTGAAAGGGTTAAGGAGATTAGTGGTTCGGCCGGAGAAGGCTTAGTTTTGATCGGAAAAAGTTGAGTTTTGGCTAGAAAAGGCAGACTTAGGGTTTCGGCCGGTTGGAAAAAAGGCTGGGTGACTGGAGACAGGGTCAGAAAAAAAATGAGATTAGATAGGGTTTCGAACTGGTGGAAGCTGCTGGAATGAGCACCAGCTAGGGTTAGGTTGACAATCGGCTGCCGGAATAAGCAACAGCAGTGGACGAGGGGCGGTGGCTAGAGCTTGCTCTGATACTATGAAGAAATATGAGAAGAGTGTTGTTTTCTATTTCTTACTTGGAAAAGAGATTTACAAACAGTGTATATAGGCTGGAGAATTAACATTACAACCACTTATATAGGTGTACAAAGTAATCTACTCCTAGACAAATGAACTATATAAAGAAACTAATCAATCCTAAAAAACAGTAAAGGAACCTAAATTATAGCATAAAAGTGGACAAATCAAACTAAATAATGATAGAATCCCGAGAGCATAATCTTAGGAATTCTACACCTTTTGAGTAGAAGAATACCCAACAAACATGCACTTAATAGATCGTGGGTCCAACTTACTCCTATTAATTGAACTAGTATGAAGAAAGACACTACAACCGAATATCCTAGTAGTCAAATGAGACATAAGATGATTATGAGGGAATTGTGAAAGAAAACTTGTGAAGGAGTTTGAAACTTAGAGGACTTTAGATGGTAATCTGTTAATCAGATATGTAGCAGTAAGTACTACTTCACCCCAAAAATGTTTGGGAACAATAGAAAAAAACATGATTGACTGAGTCGCCTCTAGAAGATGCCTATTTTTCCTTTTAGAGAATCCATTTTGTTAAAGAGTTTTAACACAGGAGCTCTGATGAATTATCCCTTCGTTGATCAAATAATTTTTTAATAAAGAATTAAAATACTCCTTTCCATTATCAGTGCTCAAAATTTTAATTTTGGTTTGAAATTGTGTATGAATCATTTTATTAAAATTTTTGAAAACCTAACTTCAGGTTTTTCTTTCATAAGAAATATCCAAGTAAGTCGAGTATGATCATCTATGAAGGATATAAATCATTTAGCTCCTGTAACATTAGCTACTCTAGAGGGACCCCATACATCACTATGTATCATTGAGAAATGAAATGAGTGCTGATATGATTTTTGAGGATATAATTGACGGGTATTTTTGGAAAATTGACATATCTCACATGAAAATAAACTAGAATTTTTATTTCAAAACGATTGAGGAAACAGTTTCTCGAGGTACACAAAATTAGGATGACCTAAGCGATAACGCCATAACATAATAACATTATCATTATTTGACCTAGAAGACAATTGAAACTGACTTTTGAAGGAAACAAACTCAGGTGGATGAATGTGTTGCCCAGAACCACTATCAGGTGTTATGAGGTAAAGTCCAACAATCATCTCAGCACTGCCAATCGTCCTCCTTGAAATTAAGCCCTGAAATTCAGTGTTTTGGAAAGAATTTAGTAACACAGTTCAATTCTTTTGTGAGTTTACTTATTGATAACAAATTACAATCCAAACTAGGCACTAAGAGTACTGAATGTAATGTCAGATTTTTAGAAATAACAACTGAACCTGTGCCTGTCACATTTGATAAGAACCCGTCAGCAATCTTAACAGACATATTACCATGAGAAGGAGTAAAACTCCGAAAATTCTTAGCATCTCCAGTCATATAGTCTGAGGCACCAGAATCTACAATCCAAGGTTTGTTGTTCTCTGTCTTCACACTTAAAGCATTAGAAAACATACCCTTTTGAGCTAGACTATCGGTACTAGAACTCTCGGTATTGAGGCTTTGTGGATTTTGATGATTACAAAATTTCAGCATTGCTTCAATCTGTTCTTTATTGAAAAAATTGGAGTCGGGTAGAAATGGCTTGTCATAGCTAGTTGCAACATTACCACGGTTGCTTCTGTTGAAGTTCCGATTTTGGCTGAGTTTCCAATTTGCTGGTTTTCCATGAAGCTTCCAGCATGTATCCGTTGAAAACTTAGTTAGAAGGAGCACAAGGCATTGGGTGAGAAGAGAAGAAGAAGTGAAGCTGCTTGAGGAAGAAGTGGAAAATCGCTCCAGTGAGTACTGTGACTCACCGTTGCGACCACGAGTCATAACACTCGCTGGACTGGGGGCGCTGTGGAGTAAAATATATTATGCTGAGGCAGTAAGTGTCGCGACTTGGGCCGCAACTCGACTCCGTCGCAACCCAATTCGTGACACAAAAATGGTGATTTGAGGCAGAGAGTATCGCGATCGAGGCCGCGACTCTCAGACGCCACTCGTGGTCGCGATATCATGGCGGCAGACACCAAACCCTAATTTCTGCACTTTTTTTATTTAAAGCGATTCCGTTTTTAGGCTTGTCTAGTGTTGTTAGTTAAGTTTGTTTCAGCAGTAGTTGAATTATTACTGCTGTATTTTTCTGATTTATTAGCCATATTTATCTTGTTAGTTATTTAGTAGATAATAAAGAGATAATAGTAGTGTTTATCTCCGTGTTAGATTAGGACTCCTAGTTGTTTAATTAAACAATGTAACTAGAGTTATATATATCTCTAATTCTTCATTCAGAAGGTTAGAGTGATCATAATAATAACTCTTTCCTATCAAGGTTTCAATTATCTTCATGGTATCAGAGCATTCTTTCTCTGAAACCTAGAAACTTGATATGACAAAATACGGTGTGGCTTATCCAAGTACCACAACCGAGGAGACCTCCTCCTCAAGTCAACCTGCTGCAAACAGCAGCAATGGGGGTGGAGGGTCAGATCACATACAATTCCCTAACCTTCCCATCACTAGTCATAAACTAAATGGGCACAACTACTTACAATGGTCACAATCCGTGATGATGTTTGTGAGTGGTAAAGGAAGAGATGATTACCTTACCGGAAAAGCAACAGTTCCTGGAGAGACCGATCCAAACTACAGAAAGTGGAAGACCGAGAACAACATGGTGATGTCGTGGCTCATCAATTCGATGAACAACGACATAGGGGAGATTTTTCTTCTCTATGAAACCGTAGAACAGATTTGGGAAGCTGCAAAAGTAACCTATTCCAGCCATGACAACACGGTGGAATTGTTTGGGGTAGAAAGCACTCTTCACGAGTTGAAACAAGGGGAGATGTCTGCTACCCAGTACTACAATACCTTGACAAAATATTGGCAGCAGCTGGACTTGTTTGAGAAGCATCACTGGAAGTGCGCAGAAGATGGAATCAGATACAAGAAGATAATAGAGAAAAAAAGGGTATTCAAATTTTTAATCGGTCTCAATCAGAACCTAGATGGAGTTAGGGGTCGAATTCTAGGCACAAAACCACTCCCTCTACTCAGAGAAGCCTTCTCTGAAGTACGCAGGGAAGAAAGCCAAAAGAAAGTGGTTTTAGAAGCCACTGTCAAATCAGAAACCACTGCCACAGATGGATCAGCCCTTGCAGCAAGAGGAGGTCAAACCCAGTTTAATGACAACAGATTTTGAAAAGGCAACAGACCCTAGTGTGATCACTGCAAGAAACCGGGTCACAAAAAGGAAGGGTGCTGGGTTTTACATGGAAAACCTGCAGATTGGAAACCTAACAGGTTTACCAACCGAGAGAGTCGTGGAAATGCAGTGACACAAGAACAACAGGGAACTGCAGATGACTTACCCTTCAGCAAGGAACAGATGGCGGTCCTGCAAAGGTTTTTTACTCAGTCTACACAGAGCAGCCAAAATCCAGTAGTTGGAACAGGGTCTTTAGCACACAAAGGTAATTTTCTTACTGCTTTTAAGGTTGGTAAAGAGAAGAACCAGTCATGGATAGTGGATTCTGGTGCCTCGGATCACATGACAGGTGATGCAACTAGGTTTCATACTTTCCAAAAATACACTGGTAATTTTTCGGTTAGAATTGCTGATGGTTCATTGTCAAAGGTCACAGGTGTTGGGACAGTTGTAATCTCACCAGACCTGTGTTTAAAATCTGTGCTTTTAGTACCTTCTTTGGATTGCAACCTACTGTCAGTTAGTAAAATCACTAAGGATCAAAACTGTTTTGTTGTTTTTTCACACACTCAATGTATTTTTCAGGACTTGGTCTCGGGGAAGACGATTGGCAATGCTAGGATGCGTGAAGGGCTGTACATTCTACAAGAGGACAATTCTGCTAGAAAAGGAAGTCAACCTAGAGAGTATGTGTCGTTTAAGAGTCAAGTCACTGAGTCTGTTACCTTGAATAAGAATAATGCCATAATGTTATGGCACTTTCGTTTAGGTCACCCTAATTTCATGTATCTTGAGAAGTTATTTCCAAATTTATTTATCAATAAAAATGCGAGTCAGTTTCAATGTGAAGTTTGTCATTTATCTAAACACACTCGTAGTTCCTATCCAACTCAATCCTACAAAATTTCATCGCCATTCTCTTTAGTACACAGTGATGTATGGGGGCCATCTAGAGTTGATAACTTTACAGGGGCTAAATGGTTTGTATCATTTGTTGATGATCATACAAGGCTCACTTGGGTTTTCTTGATGAAGGAAAAATCTGAGGTATTCCAGGTTTTCAAAAACTTCAATAGTATGATAAAAACACAATTTCAAACCAGGATATGTGTTCTTAGGACTGATAATGGGAAGGAGTATTTCAATTCCAATATGTTTGCATACCTATTAGGAGAAGGAATAGTTCATCAAAGCTCTTGTGTAGATACTCCACAACAAAATGGAGTGTCTGAGAGGAAAAATAGACATTTGCTAGAGGTAGCTAGATCTCTAATGATAGCCATGAATGTTCCAAAGAATTTCTGGGGAGAAGCTGTTTTAACAGCTGCTTATTTGATAAATCGCCTACCTTCTAGAGTTCTCAATTTCCAAACCTCTTGTCAAGTTTTTTCTATGAAATTTCCCAATAATAGGCTCCTATCTCACATTCCACAAAAAGTGTTTGGGTGTACTGTGTATGTTCATAACCATAGTTCTACTCGTAGTAAACTTGACCCAAAAGCCATCAATGCATGTTCATTGGTTACTCACCTACACAAAAAGGTTACAAATGCTATTCAACTAGTACTAGGAAACTTTATGTGTCAATGGATGTAGCATTCATGGAAGACCAACCCTATTTCCACAAAACTCAAATTCAGGGGGGGAATAAAAATCAAGAATTTCAGTTTTGGGATTCTATTTCGGCTGCCCAGATTACACCCAGTGACCAAACTGGTCTGCCTGCACCCCAATCTGGCCTGCCTACACCCCAACTTGACCTGCCTACCCTTGAAACTGAAACTGCTCCTTCTCAAAACAGTCACAGTCCTGGTCAAAACAGTCCTGGTGGTCACAGCCCTAATTTGAGTCATCACAGTCCCGTTTTGAGTCTTACTCCTCTTGATCACGAGTCTGATTCCCAAAAACAGTCTGAGTTGATTATATATTCTAGGAAAAAATGTTCTCAAGAAGATGTACAGCCCCACACACAACTTCAGCAGGTCCAAGAAGAAGAACTGAGACTCCAAGTTCTGAATCAAGAGGAAGAAGAGGTTGATACAGGACCGGATCATGAGGAAGTAATTGAAAATACAGAAGGTGAGTTTCCTATTGCTATTAGAAAAGGCTACCGAGAGTGTAGAAATCGACCCAGGTATCCTATGAACAATTTTATTTTCTATGATAAACTGTCTCCTGGGTACCGCGCCTTTGCTATGAATTTGTCCAAGATACAGGTTCCAAACAATATACAAGAAGCACTTGGCAGTCCAAGATGGAAGGAAGCTGTTATGGCAGAAGTACATGCACTAGAGAAAAACAAAACTTGGCAGATTGTGGATCTTCCACAAGGAAAAAAACCAGTTGGTTGCAGATGGGTGTTCACAGTAAAACACAAATCAGATGGCAGTGTTGAGAGGTTTAAGGCTAGGTTGGTGGCTAAGGGATACTCTCAATCATATGGGGTAGACTATCAAAAGACTTTCGCCCCTGCAAAATTGAATACCATCAGAGTGTTGCTCTCTTTGGCAGCAAACTTGGATTGGAATCTACATCAACTCGACATCAAGAATGCGTTCTTGAATGGAGACCTAGAAGAGGAGGTATATATGGCCATACCTCCTGGGTTAGAAACAAAGAACAATGCAAACAAAGTCTGCAAGCTCCAAAAATCACTCTATGGACTGAAACAGTCCCCACGAGCTTGGTTTGGCAGGTTCACCAGGGCTGTGAAGCAAAATGGGTATAGACAATGTCAATCAGACCATACTCTGTTTGTTAAGCACTCAAATGGAGGAAGAATGACTGCTCTAATTGTGTACGTCGACGACATCATTCTCACAGGGAATTGTGAGGAAGAAATCAGAACACTGAAGAAGTACTTGGCAACAGAATTCGAAACTAAAGACTTAGCAGACCTTACATACTTTCTTGGCATGGAAGTAGCAAGGTTAAGAAAAGGTATTTCGGTCTCTCAAAGAAAGTATACTTTGGATTTACTTAAAGAAACAAAGATGCTCGACTCTAGACCTGCAGAAACGCCTATGGAGTATACAATGAAACTGGGAATGGCTGAGAAAAGCACACCTGTGGACAAGGGAAGATATCAGCGACTGGTAGGGAAATTAATTTACCTATCACATACAAGGCCGGACATAAGCTATTCGGTGAGTGTTGTTAGTAGATTCATGAATGATCCAAGGGAAGAGCATATGCAAGCTGTATATAGAATCCTCAGATACCTTAAAATGACTCCAGGAAAGGGCTTATTATTTGAAAAGCACAGTGACAGGGACCTAAAAATCTATACAGATGCTGACTGGGCTAGTTCCATGGTTGATAGAAGATCAACGTCTGGTTATTGTTCTTATGTATGGGGCAATCTAGTTACATGGCGCAGCAAGAAGCAAGCCGTTGTTTCGAAAAGCAGTGCAGAATCCGAGTTTAGATCCATGGCTACAGGTATTTGTGAGGGTATTTGGTTGAAGAGAGTAATAGCAGAACTTGGAATGGATGATCAAGGCTCGGTTAAGATCATGTGTGATAATCAAGCAGCCATAAGTATGGCGAAGGATCCTGTATTTCATGACAAAACCAAACATGTTGAGATCGACCGTCACTTTATTAAAGAGAAATTGGAAGGCGGGATCATCAAGCTAATCTACACTCCAACATCATCTCAAACAGCAGACATTTTGACTAAACCACTCCCTAGGAGCAGCTTCGAAAACTTAACTCTCAAGCTGGGCATGGTTAACATATATGACCCAGCTTGAGGGGGGGGTGTTGTTAGTTAAGTTTGTTTCAGCAGTAGTTGAATTATTACTGCTGTATTTTTCTGATTTATTAGCCATATTTATCTTGTTAGTTATTTAGTAGATAATAAAGAGATAATAGTAGTGTTTATCTCCTTGTTAGATTAGGACTCCTAGTTGTTTAATTAAACAATGTAACTAGAGTTATATATATCTCTAATTCTTCATTCAGAAGGTTAGAGTGATCATAATAATAACTCTTTCCTATCAAGGTTTCAATTATCTTCATCTAGACCTATTTTCCAATGATATTTTAGTCTTTTCTTAGTCTTTTTCTATTAAGTATATTGATAATGCTACTACTAGGGTTGTATTCATCTTTTATCATATTAATCAAATCAAGTTCTCTGTCTTTTGGTTATTCACCAAAGACACAAAATTGGCTCTTCTTAAGATTCTTGCTTGAGATTAGCTTGGGTTAGGGCTAAGGCTAATACCCTAAGTTCTAAAGAGTTAGGAATCCCTAATAAGGTGACCTAATTCAAACACCTATCTTGTGTGAGCGTTTATTGTTGGCCAAATTAAAGTTTGTTATTGGATTTAGACCGGTCTTCAACAATATCCTTAAAGTGTCCCGGCCTCCTACAATGATCACACTAAGGTCTCCCATGTCTAGACTTGTCATAGGAAGTTGTGCAGCCAGGGCAGAACTGTCAAGCACAGAACTATGAGATTGGGAATCTGATTTAGATACTCCCATTATCACTCGTTTTCAGCTTTCCTCTCTTCGGACCTCCGAAAAAACTTTGCGGATGTTTGGCAAAGGTTAAATAGAGAGAATTATGCCTCTAACAACATCCAGGTTCTGGTTGAGGCCAAGAAAGAATTTTAAAATCCTCTTTTGTTCCACTATCTCTTTATACAATGCGCTATCATCGGACACTTCCATTGGTACTTCTCAAACACATCTAGCTGGTGCCAAAGTTTGGCCAAGGAGTTAAAAAAATTGAGTAACCGACAGCTCTCCTTTTTTCAAATCATTTAGAGTACTTTCGACACTAAACAATTCAGCTATATTGTCATTGTTAGAGTATGTTTGCTTTGCTGCATTCCATATCTCCTGGGCAGTTTCATACTAGAGAAAATTCTCCCCGATGTCATTCGTCATGGAATTGATCAACCATGACATGACCATACTGTTTTCGGATCGCCATTTCTTGAAAGATGGATCTTCTTTAGCAGGAGGTGAAGGACAGTCAATTATGTAATCATCTCTTCCTTTTCCACAAATGAACATGAAAACTAATTGAGACCATTGAAGGTAATTATGCCAATTAAGTTTATGACCAGTAATGGGCATATGACCAGTAATGGGCATATGATGAGTATGGGAAGACTCAGAACCACCATTATTATTGTTAGTGGTTTCGGAGTTTGAAGAAGAAGAAGGTGTAGTTGAGGATGGACTAGAAGTATCAACTTCCTTAGTCATCTTGAATGAGATTTTTGATTCTGAATCTGCTTTGATACCATAAAGAATGCTTTATTATTTTCATCTAATCTCTCAAGTTGAGAGAGTAAAGAATATAAATACTGAAGGAAGATATTTTCTTCCTTAATACATGGCACAGTAAAAACAGTAAAAGTAAAAGTACAAACAACCCTAAAGGTTTGAGTAACAAACCTACTCAAATCTCTTTATTATAGCTAGCTAACTAATACACAGCTAACAGTACTAACACTACTTTCAACATTATGTTTAAATTTTATCTTGCAATTGTATTTTGTGTTTCTTCCTAAATTGGTTTTATTGCTATGAGAAAGGGCTTCGTATGATGAACAAGAGAATTTTCTGTGGTTCATGTGTGTCTCTGTTACATTGGTGCTGTATAATTTATCATTTTCCCTTCTTATGTATGTGTTACTGGAAAAGAAAAGCTTCGGTACACAACAATCCAGTGATGAATGAATGCTTTTTTCTTGTTTTTATTTTTCTTTAAACTATTGACTGTCTCTGGTGCTTCTGGAATGTGCATAAGAGAAAGTAATTCTGCATGCAACTGTTCGTTCACATATTCGTAAGATGTTCATTTAGCTTTTATTTCTTCATATGTTAGGTTCTTTTTCTTTTTATGTTCAGTTCCTACTTCTATCTTGCTGTTGTATTCTGCATCTCTTCCAAAGAAGGTTATTTTGTATGATGAATAAAAGAAATTTTTGTGGTTCATTTGTGTTTATCTTTCTAATTTATGCTTTATAATTTCAGAAACCTGGTGGCATCATTGCTCTTCTGGATGAAGCATGGTATGTATTAGAATTATAAATACTGGTATAGTTGTCACTCTTTTTCTGTTTTTCTTTGTTTCTTTTACTCCAAAAGTTTCTAATTACCATTTTAGTGTATTTTCTCTTCTTGCATAGTTCAATATGAGAATCTGAGATCTTGACATGGCTTATGTTAATTACTGTAGTATGTTTCCCCGATCAACATATGAGACATTTTCTCATAAGCTTTACCAAACATTCAAAGATCATAAACGTTTTAGCAAGCCAAAGTTGTCACTTACTGACTTCACTATTTGCCATTATGCTGGGGATGTAAGTATCTTCATTGTTTTGGCTGCAATATAATATGCCAGATTCATCAAATATGTATAGGAAGAGAATAATGATTTCAGGTCACTTCTGATCCATGGGAACTTTAATTTCAGGTCACATACCAGACTGAGCAGTTCCTTGATAAGAACAAAGATTATGTTGTTCCTGAGCATCGAGCTCTCCTGAGCGCTTCAGAATGCCCCTTTGTTTCGGGGTTATTCCCCCCTTTACCTGAGGAATCTTCCAAATCAACGAAGTTTTCGTCGATAGGTTCTCGGTTTAAGGTCTGTCTTAACAACCCTAAGTTAGTAGTGGATCATTTCCTTAGAAGTTTTTCAGTTTACTCCTTATCATGCTCTTAATTACAACTCTGAGTTAGAAATGGATCATTCCCTTGAAAGTTTTTTCAGTTTCATCCTTATCATGCTTTTAAATACAGCAACAATTGCAAGCATTGCTTGAAACATTGAGTGCCACTGAGCCACACTACATACGTTGTGTTAAGCCAAATAATGTTCTTAAGCCAGCAATCTTTGAGAACAGCAATGTTTTGCAGCAACTACGCTGTGGGGTAAGTTATGTCTATTTTCTTGTAATTGTGTTGATGTTGCTAATGAGTATGTCTTCAATATCACTAGCTCAATGGATATAATATACATGTCTGTTTCCAGGGTGTCTTGGAGGCAATTAGGATCAGTTGTGCTGGATTTCCCACTAGAAAGACATTTAATGAGTTTCTAATTCGTTTTCGCATTCTGGCACCTAATATCTTGGATGCCAGGTATTTTCTTTAAATTTTTGTTAACAATATTCAAGTTTACTTTAATTTTCGAGTTCTTTGGTATCGTTAGATTTTAAATGTTGTGCTCTTGAAGTTGCATTAACATTCTTTGGCTGTCACTTGTTTCATGACAGCTATGATGAGGTTGCTGCTTGCAAGAAGCTTTTAGAGAAGGTGAACCTCAAAGGTTATCAGGTCTGTTTCACGATTAAATGGCTATTTCAGAGATATTTCGGTTAAAGTTCTTGCAATCATTAATAGCTGTTGGGTGCTATGTTTAGAACTATTTATCATGATGTCTCCTGTTCTGTGTATGTTGAATGTGTGCATCCAGTGTAAATGTACCAGTCAGTTGTAAGTTTTGGGTTCTAATTGCATCACGATATTGTTGCCAAGAATGCAGTCCATCAATATTTAATATTTTAGCAATTTTTTGACTGCCTGGACATTGTCTTAATGTATGTTTTACACAGACAAGATTATAGATTCAATTTTATTGCAGGTGGGAAAAACCAAAGTGTTTTTGAGAGCGGGTCAGATGGCAGAACTTGATGCTCTTCGAACTGAGGTATTGGGAAGATCAGCAAGCATCATCCAGAGGAAGGTTCGCATGTATTTTTGTCGTAAGAGCTTCATCTTGTTGCGGTTCTCTGCCATATGTATACAAACCTTGTGTAGAGGTATTTACATTAACATTTTGGTGAATTCATTGCTTTGTAATGCATGGGATCTTTTGATTGCAATTTTGGTTTGTAACAAATGAGATTTTTGTATGACTTAATGTTATACTATCTCTGAGCTGATTGTAGGACAAAATGCTCACCATCAGTATGAGAGAATGAAAAGAGAAGCTGCTTGTGTGAAAATTCAGAAATATTCACGCTCGTACCTAGCAAGAAAAGCTTACGGTAAGTTGAGATCTTCAGCCATTTCTTTGCAAACAGGCATGCGTGGCATGACTGCTCGTAATGAACTTCAATTCAGGAAGCAGACAAGAGCTGCAATTGTTATCCAGGTAAGATGAATGTTTCATTGATTAAAGAGGAAACAAGAAAAATGATATTTTGCTTGTCCTTTTTTTTTGTTTTGATGCTCTATATTTTGCATTTCACCTTTTTTCCCTCTCGTTTGGTGAGGCTAATATGTGGAAAATTGTTAGCTAAATGCTTATCAGTGTGTCGATGCTGCTTAGTCAGGCCTTGTTAATAATGTATGGATGGGTGATGGTTGTGGTTTGTCGCATTGGTGTGCTTTGGTAATGGCCAGATCCTTAAGCAAGAACAAAATTGTTGTTGTTGTTGTTGTTTTCTTTTTTTGACTTGAGGGAGGGGGGATTTAAATTTGGGACCTTAACTTCGTTGAGAGGTGTGATTACCACCAAGTTATACCTGCGACCACAAAACAAATTGTTGTTGAATGAAGGAAAAGAACATAATTTTTTTCAGTTATTTTTCCCCTTTCTCTAGCAAAGTTTTGATCCGTTTGGGTATTATTTAAGTTTAGCTCATTTGTTCTTTATTTTTTTTTGTCTAAAAAAAATATCTCATTTTTTCTTAGATCTAAAATTATATACACAATCGTTCTACTGAGATTGATAGATACATACTGTCATATCGGGACTATGGAAGAAATTGTAGAAAGTGTAAACACAACAACAGATTGAAGATCTTGGGGTTCGGTGAATAGAAAGGTCCTTTCATGTCATCATTTTGCTGTGTGGCATAAGGATCATCGTATGCACTCTTTAGCTTTTATTTTATGTAATTACTACACCTTCGGCCCTGTTTTCTTTCAGTCGTTGCACGTGATACAATATGGGGATTCTCAATTGATAGTCCTAAGATTCAATGAATGCACAGTGCAATCTGGTACACCCACCAAATTGAGATACACTAACTGGTTCTTAATATCTTCTATTTGGTATTGTTGACAGTAATAATCTCTTCTACATAAACATTTTTAAGGAGTCGGTGTGGCAATATTAAAAGTATATTTTATTACAATAGCTGTCTCAACACTTTCATAAATTCTATATTTGCCTTCAGCTGGTTTCCTGTATTGCACAAGCAAATATTGGTGTTCTTTATAATAGCATCCACCGATTGGAATATGTCATTTTTATATGGTTTTTGCGCTCTGATTGTGGTGTTTATATGTATTGCAGAGTCTATGTAGACGATATTTAGCCCGTCTTCACTATTTAAAGATAAAGAAAGCAGCAGTAGTCACACAATGTGCCTGGAGAGTTAAAGTTGCACGCCGAGAATTACGGAAGCTTAAGATGGTGATATGTTCTTTCTATCTGTTGTTCATATTGAATCTCCTTTAAGGTTGCAATTGTGTAGAAGGAGAATGTTTATTGTTGATCCAATAATTTCGAGACAATAAATTTTTAGAGCAATTATATATCTATGCCGACAGTTGAACCAATCTTTTGCATCAAACACTAATCATTGTTTTTTCTAGTTTTAAAAATAGTTTCCATGCTTCACATTTTCTCACAGATTCAAGTGCTATATGAATATTTTGTTATTGACAACTAGGAGATTCAATCCAATAGCTCAAGTTATTAGGTGGAGAGGGCAAACTAGTTTTAGACTTTTAGTAGCCTTATCAATTACTACTGTTTAACTAATGTGGGAGACGCTGACACTCTTTTATGGGGAAGTCTTTCCAGAAGACTAAAAAAATTTCGCTTTATACCATGTTGTGAAAATTGATAAAATAGTGTAAGTTAGAAATGTAAGTGTCACATCTAAGGGGTTGGACCTATTGTAATATATATACTAGCATTACAAGATGGATATACTGTAATCTATGTTGACTGAAAATAACTCTTAATATTTCTGTCAAATTTGAAAAGTTCGGGTCTTTTTGTTGGTCAGCATTTGCCACTTTAGAATACATGTATCTGCAATATACCTGCTTCAGCCTGACTTTAACTTATTAATTTCTTGACCATTATATTCTCCCTTTCCCCCTCTGACTTGCATGGACATCTGCTCGAGGAAATGTACTTTTTGGTGAAATGTTTACTCTTTCTTGATATCAAGTGTGTGAAATACTTTTTGGTGCTTCCTGCTGTCTGTAGGCTGCTAAGGAAACTGGTGCTCTCCAAGCTGCCAAAAGTAAGCTGGAAAAGGAAGTTGAAGAACTTACCTGGCAATTGCAGCAGGAAAAACAAATGAGGGTAGATTTTTATATTTGTCAAATTTTAATGCATATATCTATCAAGACACAGGGTTTCAATATTGTTGTCGTCATGCTGATGATATCAATATGTACATACTAATTATGAAGTTAGGCTTTTCTAGTGAAGCTTTGGTGTTCTTTTTCATTATGATGACAAGCTTTTCTAGTGAAGCTTTGGTGTTCCATTTCATTATGATGACAAGATTTGCATGTACCTGTAAAAATAATAATGTGCTATATTTATCTTTTGTCTGCTTAATGGGCTACGTTGGATTGATGGTCCAGTTAACTTTGTTTCAAGTGGTTCTTTTCTACATTTCGTTTGGCATCTCAAGCAAGAAGCGGATGAAGTATTGTTATATGTTATGTTTCTTATGCTTAATGGTTCCACAAAGCAATAAATCTCTGGATTAGAAGAGGAAAGAAAGTAAATAGCTATCTATATTGCTTGTTTCTTATGCATGAATCGATCAATGCAGGCTGACCTTGAGGAAGCCAATACACAAGAAAATGCAAAGTTGCAGTGTGCTTTGGAAGAAATGCAACAACAGTTCCAGGAAACCGAAGCACTGCTTATCAAGGAACGTGAGGCTGCGAAGGGAGCAGCAAAGTTCCAGTGTGCTTTGGAAGAAATGCAACAACAGTTCCAGGAAACCGAAGCACTGCTTATCAAGGAACGTGAGGCTGCGAAGGGAGCAGCAAAGTTGCAGTCTGCTTTGGAAGAAATGCAACAACAGTTCCAGGAAACCGAAGCACTGCTTATCAAGGAACGTGAGGCTGCGAAGGGAGCAGCAAAGTTGCAGTCTGCTTTGGAAGAAATGCAACAACAGTTCCAGGAAACCGAAGCACTGCTTATCAAGGAACGTGAGGCTGCGAAGGGAGAAGCAAAGTTGCAGTCTGCTTTGGAAGAAATGCAACAACAGTTCCAGGAAACCGAAGCACTGCTGATCAAGGAACGTGAGGCTGCGAAGAGAGCAGCTGAACAAGTTCTAGTCATTCAGGAGGTTCCAGTTGTTCAGGAGGTTCCAGTCGTTCAGGAGGTTTCAGTCGATCAGGAGGTTCCAGTTGTTCAGGACGTTTCAGTTATTGATCAGGACATGATGAATAAGCTTACTGCTGAAAATCAACAGCTGAAGGTGAGCTTTCGTAAATTCTGCTTCCAAATGAAACCTTGGGTTTGAATTATATGTTTACTGCTACTAGTGGAATTTGGTATCTTTTTGGATATATGTTTATTGACATTCTGCTGGCTGTGACACTTCCTAGGCTTTGGTAAGTTCACTAGAAAAGAAAATTGATGAAACGGAGAGGAAATTTGAAGAAACGAATAAACTAAGCGAAGAACGGTTGCAGCAGGCTATGGAGGCAGAGTCAAAAATAATTGAGTTAAAGACTGCAATGCAAAGGTTAATACAATTACTTATTTATTTTTGCCAAAATGTGTCAATATCCTTATCTGCTTCCATTTCCATTTTCCTCGATCAACTCTGGTATTTTGGTTTTATTGCCTATTTCTTTTCTCAGGCTTGAAGAAAAGGTTTCTGACATGGAAACTGAGGACCAAATTTTAAGGCATCAATTGAATTCAGCTTCTAGAAAATTGTCAGGACATTTATCAATGAAAGCAACTCAGGTACCATGCCAGTTCCCTCCTCCTCCTTCTACCTTCTTTTACTTCTTTTACACTGGGCAATTGAGATATTTGCTGATCCTTGCCCTTGCAATTTTGCAGCCTCTGGAAAATGGAAATCACGTGAGTGAAGAACTTAAAGCCACTGTAGATACTTTTAATTGTGTACAAGTGTATTAGTTAGATATTTGGTATTGTCATTTCTAAGAGAGAGCTTATTCCTACAGGAACCTCAAAGTTCTGCACCTGTAAAGAAATTTGGTATATCTGATAGCATATTGAGGAGATCCCAGATTGAACGACAACAAGTATGTGCTTACAATAGAATTTCACTTAAATGTCTGTCTATTTTCTTTCATTTTCAGTTGTTCATTTTTTTTATAAGACACTGAAATATTATATTAAAAGAAATTAAGTGAACAAGCAGTCCACTGAGGGGACCTTACTACCCAAAAGGGAGGAAACTTACATTTTCAGTTGAAGTTCATTTTGACTTAATTTTTACTTTGGTGCGTCATTTGTGGTGCAGGAGAGTGTAGATGCTTTAATTAAATGTGTCACACAGAATGTTGGATTCAGTCAAGAAAAACCAGTTGCAGCATTTACCATGTACAAATGTCTTCTCCACTGGAGATCATTCGAAGCTGAAAAGACTAGTGTATTTGATCGTCTCATTCAGATGATTGGTTCTGCAATAGAGGTGATTGGAGTTTATTGTGGCCTCATTTTATATTTCATTTTATAACACAGATACTTAAAAAAGTTTGTTGTTCATGGTACATTTAGGGGATACGAGAAGCTTTTACATAGTAATCTCTGATTCAGATCATAAGATTCATCATGTTTTACAGTTTAGTACTAAAGAAAACTGGACTTTGCCGTCACCTCTTACATTTTTTTTTCTTTCCTTTTCATGGCATTTGATGAGAAGTATTGAAAAGAATTAATAAAATTACAATCAATGATTTTGGGAATGAGTTATTGAAAAAATATAAAAATGAAAGCCCTTGAGGAAACGGACTTCTTTCATTTTTTTCTTGCTTTTGATAAGAGTTGGATGCTTTGAAGACTAAAGTTAATATTATAATTACTGTTTTTTAAAATTTTGGTTATTTTGTTCTCACAGATGGAACTACATCCATTATGTTTTTGGCATGCTTAAAGTATTTCTAACCAGTAAAGCAGGTTGCACTTGGGAATTTAATCATGCCTAAGTGCACAAACACATGCTCACACTTAACATTAAATGAAGAAAAAGAAAAAGAAGAATGGAAGAAGAATTATAAAGTGAAGGGAAAAGAAATTATTTTTGATTCAGTGAACTGAAGTCTAACATGCTTGTTATGTGCAATATATTGCAGAACCAGGATAACAATAGTCATATGGTTTATTGGCTATCCAATACATCTACGTTGTTGTTCTTGCTTCAAAGGACTTTAAAGGCCGCTCCAAGTTTACAAAAGCCTCCCCAACCAACATCATTTTTTGGGAGGATGACCCAAGTAGATATCTATCTATTTATTCATTTGCATTTTCTATAAACCAGTTTGTGCATGAATGTGATTGCATCTAATACATTTGTCAGATACTTTTTTATCATGTAACATTATATAATGTTTCTCAGGGTTTCCGTGCATCCCCTTCTTCTTCCAATCTTCAAGTTGGCCAGGTTGAGGCCAAGTATCCAGCTTTGCTTTTTAAGCAGCAGCTTACAGCATATGTGGAGACATTTTATGGAATCATACGAGACAATTTGAAGAGGGATGTATCACCACTTCTTACTTCTTGTATCCAGGTAAAACTATCATGAGCTTTCCACATTTTTGTTTTTCTTCCCTTTTTATTAACGACCTAGTTTCTTTTTCAATCCGATTTTTTCTTGTATCCAGGTAAAGTGACTTGTAGCTTATCACTGTTTTGATTCCTATGAATTATTAGCTTTTCATCTTGTTCTCTGTGTTATATATTGTTGTGCTTTCGCATTTGTAGGACACATTTCTCATATAATGTATGATATATTTTGGTTTAAAGCTTTCCCAAAAAAGAAAAGAGAGAAAATAAAAGATTTGATATGTGATCAACTGATGGTTGATTTATTGGTTATGACATTGATCTTGATTAGTTTCAACTCTAAAATTGAAGTTCTTTCTTTGCTATTCCGTTATCATTCTTGATGTAGGTTTCTGTTCATACTTTAAAAATGTAAAGGCAAAAATCAATTTGATCTCTAACTTTTTTTCGAATTATTATTTTTTAACTGATGTTTCTTTTTTTAGCTTGCGTGGTCCCTAACTTTTCAAAAATCCATTAATTTAGTCATTTTGTTAATCAACAGTTAGTCAAATTAAATTATGTCAGAGGGATTTCATTTTTTACTCACAAAAATAAAAATTAAGGTTACAAAATAAACAAAAATTTAATTCTGAAAATAAAATAATCACAACTGAAAAAATAAAAATAGAAAAAAATAATTTTAAAAAATGATTAAAAATTACTTTAATAATTGATTTTATTTTTAAAAATAATTATTAAAATTTTATAATTTTAAAAATAATAATACCCCCTCTTGACATTTTAAAAAATTATCTTTAATTTTTTTATTACTGTGATAATTTATTTTGTTTTTAATTTATTGTAATTTATTTTAATATATAAAATTTATTTTTTATATTTTAATATTAATTTGAAGTGTTATTTCAAATTATTGAAATTTTTATAAATTAGTTATTTATTGTAATAATTTTTTTTTTAATTTTTTAAAAGGTTTTTAGTTTTAATGTTAATTTTAGTGTTAATTTATTTCTTAAATATTTTTATTTTTTTTAATATTTAAGGGCTTTTCTTATAAATTTTGTGTATTTTATAATTTTAATTCTTTTTTGTTGACATATTAAATTCTTATTGGATGTACAAGTTAAGGTAATTTGTTAAATTTTAAAAATTGAAGGGTGAAATCGTAATTTTAACATAATCATTTAAAGTTAAGGGCAAAATGGTCAATGTACATATGCTGTCATGTTTGACTATCAAAAATTTGGTCAGAATGACTAAAATGATGGATTTTTAGAAAGTTAGGGACGTGAGCCCAGAAAATGATAATTGGAGAAAAGATAGAGACTAAAATGAATTTCGCTCAAAATGTAATATCGTTTATGGGGAGTGTAAATTTCTGTGACAATGTTTAGTTGCTGACCAAATGATGACGCCAGTTTGGTTAGCGAGCTGCTGGATTGGTGTACAATCAAAGATTTGTCTGTCTTGCCACATTTGTATGCTTTTATGGTCATGAAAATATTGAAGTTGATAATATAGTAATGGGCTTTGAGATTGTTTAGTGACATGATGTCATTCTAGTGCTTTTGTCAGTTACTTATTCCCTACAATTGAAATTGTTTAACTCCCTTAAATGTGTCATCCCAATGATCAGGCACCAAGGACATCTCAAGAAACTGATCTACAATCATCTAATCCACCATCTAGTCTGCCATGTAGTCCATGGAACGACATCATTAAGATCCTTAATGGACTGTTCTCTACATTGAAAGAAAATTTTGTATGGGATTTCCACTTTTGTTGATATCAAAGTCAATGATGATTTTGTTTTTGATGGGTGTTAAACTAATGGATATCAATGTTCTAGGTTCCTCGAGTTCTCGCACAGAAGATCATCACGGAAATTTTCTCATATATTAATGTACAGCTCTTTAATAGGTAAAAGTTTTGCCCAATCTTTGTTAAGTGTCATTGTTTGAAGTTATATGCCTCCATTCACTTGTTAGTGTCGCATTATTATTGCTAATACAGCCTCCTTCTTCATCGAGAGTACTGCACATTCAGCAATGGAGAATATGTGAAGTCGGGGTTAGATGAATTAGAACTTTGGTGTGCCCAAGCAGAAGATGAGGTACTATTTTGAGTTTCTGATAGGTGCCCATGAAATGCCACATTTTTATTTTGTTTGAGTAATGTGACAATGTTGATTGTATGAGTTTCTTTTTTACCAATCTTGGTTGTTTCTTAGTTGTGTATAAGCCTATCTGAAATGTCAAGTATTGCTTGCCTGAAAATTCTTGTTGCAGTACTCAGGTTCAGGTTGGAATGAACTCAAGCACACAAGACAAGCTGTTGGATTCTTGGTATGTTTCTTTATTTCAGTGTTTGAGAAAGCATAAACATGGTTGCTTACCTTTTATGCTTTCTTTATATTTTGATATATGATTCTTTTTGGAATGCTTGCTTTCATTTTGTATGCCTTGTCATCTATAGTCTCTGTAGACGCTTCATGTCTGATGCATTATTATTCGTGTCACTATATGTTGGGAAGGTTATGCTGCTGTGACACTCCATAAAAGTTTAATTGCTTTGAGGTTTCCAGAGACTAGGTAATGCAGGAATGAAGTGGTGCCCTCCTTTATTTCACCAAAATTGGGGGTTTCAAGGCCCAGATATATAGCAAAAGGGTTTGGCATTGACATGTTGAACTGGCTTAAGAGCGTATCAGCTTTTTAGGATGCTGCCAGTCTCTGTTGTTGAAGTACAACCCATTCATTATTGATCTGGGTTTTGAGATGGCTTTAAGATAGCTGCCTAGGGCCAACGTGTAATAAGCAATGAACTTTTTGACCTTCGTTGATGAGTTCTTTTGATTAGATCTATTAGGATTGATGGAATTAATGGAGTGGGTAGTGGAGACATTTCTTATGAAGCCTCTTTGTGATCAAGATAAAAATTTTCTTATGAATAGGAAGACTCTGATAGGATCATAAGGGTAAAGTCAATAGCTTTGAGGAGAAGCAGAAGTAATAAATGCCTGTTAATTTTAGTTAACCAACTGAGCTGCAAGACCGAGCCTTGAGTTAGTGAATACCTGAATATCAAAAGATGTTTGAGTTCCTAGTAAATTTTACTTAGGTTTTGCAAGTTGTGGAATTATGGCTCCAAGTTTTTGGACCTTAATCATAAAGGGTAGAACTTCAGGACAAAATGATAATACAAGGACCTAGCAAATAGAACTATACAATGTTTTTTCCATGTTCTTTTTCAGCTCTGTTTTAGAGGGATATTGTCACCGAAGCTGTTCAATTGCTTTGATTATGCTTGGAGTAAAAATGTCCCGTGAACTGCTGAGATGTATTAACAAGTTCTGTAGCCAATGTGTTGGTCAGTTAATCATTGATGTATTATTCAGGCAGCGATGTAGCTGTGTCTTGGGCATGTATGCAGATATTTGTCGTATTGGTGTCTTCATATGTCTTCCTCTTATGGTTAAAGTCTTTATACGTCTTTTGTTGAATTGACAGGAAATCCCACTAAGTAGGGAGAGGTGTTTGGAGAATTCTTCATGCTGAAATTCATGTGTGAGACAAATCCCACATTGAAAAAGTAAAAAATTAAAAAAATGTTTGAGATACTAATTGGCTTACAATCTATAAAGCTAGTAATTTTAGTTTTATATTCATCCAATATAAATTAACCCGTTTCAAGTACTAATTTCTAACATTGTAGCATACGTTCTAGCCTATGTTTGTCTATTTATATTCAGTATGTACATCAATATAACTGGGATTTGACATTCCTGAAATTGTTGTAATCATTAGTTATTAAGAAGAATAAGCTTTTTTTACAATAGGGACGGAGAGGTTAACATTTATGGGTTGGAGTTGAAATTTGAACATCTTTGTTGTTCCCTGTCTCAGAACTTAAACATTCCTTCTTTTTCTTCCACTTAATTTGGGAGTCATGAATTACTCTTTTGTGTTGTAGGATTTTTGTTAATATAACATAATGGCGCAAAGAGGTAAGTTGTACTTTTTATAGTTTTGAAGGGACTCAACTTTGTACAGGTTTTGAATTTCCTTTTGGAGATTCTAGGTTTATTGGAAAGCGAAATGAAAAAAAAAATTAAAAAGGAGAATTCTGACTTTGTGTTGGACTGCTTCCAAGAAACTAGTTATAGATTGTTTGTTTCCATAATTTATATACATCTTGATATATTTTAGGCATTTGGAGATATGTTATATATGAACATTATGTAGTGATTATCATCATTGGTTCAAATAGCAATGGTTTTAAGTCTTTATAATTATTACATCTCTATTAATTAAACATTCTAAATTGGTTTTAAACATATTTGTTGTTCGGTTGCAGGTAATACATGAGAAGACTACAGTATCCTACGATGAAATTACAAATGACCTTTGCCCAGTAAGTCTCTGTGTGTGTGACGGTATCTTTTCCATCATGGGAATTATTTATTCTTCAATTATTGTAAATTATCATGTGCAATTAATAGAGAGCCAGTGGCAACAACAATTGCATGATTTGCTAACAATTGAATTGTGGATTCTTGCAACAAGATATTCGATCTGGTGAAATGCTGATGTAAACCTGGAATTTTTCACAAGCAATTTTGCATATGCTAGATATTTTGTGAATAGTTATGGCATTATTATATCTAATACGATAAATCAGGGTTAAATATATAAAAAATATTTGAAGATTCTGTTGTTCATCGGTGCTTGCTTTCTTCAGGTCTTGAGTGTTCAGCAGCTTTATAGAATATGTACACTGTATGGCGATGAGAACGACAACATCCCAAGTGTATCCCCAGATGTAAGGCAATTTAATTTGTTTTCCTATATATGTAGAACAAACTAGTCTATTAGAATATCTTTCCAAATTTGCTTGAGAAATTTACTTCCATTTTAATTTGGTTTTTCACTTTTTCTTTTGGCAGGTTATTTCTAGCATGAAAGTTATGATGACAGACGACTCCACTGATAGTGATAGCAACTCCTTTTTATTGGACGACAATTCTAGGTAATGCACTGGAGAAAAGAAAAAGAAAAGAATAATGTTGTGTCTTTTCAATGGATAACTAATGTTTCAAACTCCTATTGATTTTGCCTTATGAATGCAGCATTCCTTTCTCAGTGGATGAAATTTCTGGTTCCCTTGATTTGAAAGAATTTTCAGATGTAAAACCTGCTGCAGAACTTCTTGAGAATCCAGACTTCCAATTTTTACAGGAATAAGGTCGTGATTCTATCAATTTCTATCTCTCCATGTTCCTCGTCTGCTTAAGATCCCAGTAAATGCCGCACTGTAAATCCCACCCCAGTTTTCTTTTCTTCCTTTAGGTATGTTTTACTTGATCTCATCCATTGCCCTGGATGTTATATTATTCTTTAAATTACAGTTGTATAATTTCATTAGGCCGGTCCTGTTAGTTGAAGGGGCAAGGATGGTTGTTACAACTCAAGTGGCCCTTTTCGTTTTCCGATCTCTTTCTTTGTTTCTAAAGTTGGTCACTTGGGTTGGGGCTAGCATTCATTGTAGGGATGGTAGGAAGGAAAATGTAGTATGATGGGAGAGAGGAGAGCTGTTGTTACGACACTGCTTCTCCGGCCTCAGTTTCTTATTGATTGTACAAAAAGTAAAAGAATACGCCTCTAGATATCTATAGTTTAACTTTCTGCTTTTGTAAAAAACCCCTTTTTGTCATTCATTAATTGAAATATCAATAATAATTTCATTCAATTTTGCTATATGCACAGAAAGCATTCAATGTAACTGCTCATTGTATTATGTATTACAACCTTTTGATGGCTTGAGAAGATGTAATGAGCCTTTGCTCCTTGTTTGTGGATGTACAAGAAAGGAAATGTAATTCTGATATTATTTTTTAACATTCTTCTTTTCATGTCCTCTATATAATATAACCAATAGGGTTACTATATCCTCCAATTCATCGATTATATTTTTTTCATTTTATCCAGTTGGGGGGGAAGAGAGGGGGGGTGGGGAAGAGGGATTTGGTTGCATTTTTATCTAGAGGCCTTTATAATGTGATCAAATTTTGTGTAGAAAAAGTTGTCAAGCGATTTTACATGATGCCAATCCATTCATTATTTGTCTAAAAGAACTTCAACTTTAAGGGCTCGTTTGTTTCATGGGATTGGATTGGATTGGATTGAATTAATTAGTACTGTCATGTGTTTGGTGTAGGATAGGATTGGATAAATTTTTTTATTATGTTTTATATGTTAAATATAGTTTGAGATTGGTTAATTATTAGATTAAATTAATTTTAAAGTAAAAAATTATTTTAAACCAATAATAGAAATTAAATATGGTTAATTTTTTTAAATAAAATATTTATACTACTTTTTAAAAAATAAATATAACTATTTATAATGAATTTTTAAAAAAACTAACTTTTATATATATATATATATATATATATATATTAAACTATTATGATTCATTCATAATTTAGGGGAGAGGGACATTACTCGAATGGATTGAACATAATTAAATTAATACTGTAATGTTTTTAGTGCAATATGTATTGAAATAAATTATTACTGTGATGTATTTGATAGTATGAGATTGGATAAAATCAGGTTGAATTAAATTAATTTTTACATATAATAAAATTATTTAAAATTAAATAAAAAATAAAATTACTTAAATTAAATTGAGTTAAAAATTATTTTATTAATAAAATGAATTTAATAAAAATAATAAAATTATTTAAAAATAATTTTAAATAAAATAAATTATTTAAATTAATTTTTAAAAATACATAGAACTATTAAAAATTAATTTTTATTAATATTAAAGATATTTTATATATAAATATAATATTTTATATTAAAAAAAAAAAGTGTGGGACAATTTGTCCCACCTCTTGAGACGGGATAAATTTATCCCGCCTCAAGAGGTTAAAAATTACTGTTGGGATTGGCTGTTGCCAATCCCAACATGTACCAAACATGGGTTTGGATAAAAAATAATCCAAATCCAATCCTAACCTAGGTAACAAACAAGGCCTAAGGTTAGTAGCTGCTGGATAACTAAATAAATGCATGATGTCCCGTAGTGGTAGTTAAATAAATAATTTAATAGTTAAAAACTGAATATATAAGTGAATAATTAGCATACCATTAGTTGTAATGGTGCTAGGATCTAAATGAGCTCAATTTTTAATTTTAATTATTTTTTATGTTGCAGCTTATTATCTTTAAAAAAAAAAGTTTCTTTTATAATTTTGACATAAAATAAATATTTGGTAAAATTTCTAAAAATAAATAATCAATAATCTAATATGTTCTGAAAGACTCTGCTATTTGCACACTTTTTAAATTTATTAATATTATATTTATATCCTTTATTATAATTAGGGATAATTACAATAACTCTCGTGTATATAGACATAATTGTACAAAAATTCGAGAAAAAATTATAATAATAATAACTCCCTTTTGACTGGTTGACTAATTGTGGTCAACAGTTAGTCACTAACGGTCAAAAGGGTAAAATCGTATTTTTAGAAAAAAAAATGTGGAAGAAGAAGATAAGGAGGAAGAAGAAAGAAGAGGGAGAACAAAAAGAAAAAAAAAATCTGGAAAAAAAAAGAAAAGAAGAAGAAGAAGAAGAATAAAGAAATTTGAAAAAAAAAAACAAAGAAGAAGAAGAAGAAAGAAGAGAAACAACAAAAAAAATAAAAGAAGAAGAAGAATCCGAAAAAAAAATTTAAAAGAAGAAGAATAAAAAGAAGAAGAAGAAGAAGAAGAAGAAGAAGAAGGAAAAGGGAAAAAAATAATGAAGAAAGAAATTGAAAAAAGAAAAAAAAATGGAAGAAGAAAAAGTAGATCCGGTGATGGATAAAAAAATTTGAAAAAAAAATTAATTTTTTTTTTTTTTTGGTAATGGACTAGATCTCATCTAATGGACCAATCTCATCTGGTCCATTTTTAAAAAAAAAATTAAAATTTTTTTTTTCTAAAAAAACGATTTTATCTCTTAACTGTTAGTGACTAACTGTGGTCAACGGTTAGTCAACCGGTCAAAGGGGAGTTATTGTTATTATCAATTATTCTCAAATTTTTGTGCAATTATGCTTATATACACGGATTGTTATTGCAATTACCCCTTACAATTATTTAAAGAGAAACAATTTAATAACAACTCTGCTATAATGTGAATTTTAATAAAAAGATAAAATCATAAGTGACCAAAAAATTATGAAAAGAATTGATTTTAGCTTGAAAAAACGAAACTATCATTTTTAGCCATATTGAAATTGATAAATTATTTTTTAGTTCTAATATATATAGATTGGTAAAATTTAACTTGAACTCAAAATTTTATTTTCAGATTTAATTTCATTAATTCAAAAACCTAAAGTCAAACACATATTTTTCTCCCTTTCTCTCCTTCGCCGCACATTACCCTCACCCTCACCCTCTCACCGCCATTTCATTTCCCTTGCCTCTCGTCGTTCCATTTACCTTGCCACCACCAGCGTCTCCCTCTCTCCTTTACTGTCATGATTTGCCCTTCATTATATGCTCAATTTCTCTTGTTGGCTCATTTCCTAAGTTTTATAATATGGTAATATACGAATCTATTTTTTTGATAACTGGTTTTAAGTACTTGAAGAACCTTATCTATATTTTCCACTTATGAGGAATCATATATTCTTACTCTGAATAAATACAAAGGATTTCTATATTTTTTGTTTTTCTATCCATTTCTTTTTATTTTTTATTTTTTCTTTTATAGTTGATATTTTCTACTGTGACATTCATTGCCACTCAATGTGGGATTTCTCAACGTTTAAGATAATTGTTTGAGGAAATGCTACAATAAAAAATTAGATTTCACCAATGTGTTGTGGAATTGAATGATTTTTGAATTCTGACACAGTTTTAAGAATGTGTTTTCTAATTCTATTTATTGTGAAATAGTTGTTGATGCATACTTCAAAAGATCTTTTTTTTATTTCCATTGAATAATTAAACTGTATTAATTTAACCAGGCAATACTGGACATGATTACAAGTATTCTGTATATTGTGAAGTTACTTTTGTTAACCCTTTGAAGCATTGAAAGATTACATCAAGGCACCAATATTGAATGTGAAAGTTACTTGTAACAAGAAGATGTGTTTTTTTTATTAATAGCCCTATTAAAGAGTAAAATGAACATATTGCTCATGTACCAAAATTCGAGGAGTCGGCCTCTGTCACCAGAAGCTTTCTTTTAGCTGATTAATTGTTATTTTTTCATCTCTTTCCCCCCTTCAGAATGCATAACTATGCCTTTTTTTATGAGGAGTTGTGTGGCGTTCAGGTGTTCAATTCGCACGTCATATTATATGAACATGTCAGGGCCATCTTGCTTAATTTTAACCATCTTTCTTGTTTATTGATAAGTTGAATTTCTTCTCGCTTGTATTGTAATGTGTATTATGGTACTAATGCATTTTATATTCTTCAGGACTGCTTTAAGACATTTGAAGTTAGATCACGTCAAGAAATATGAATACTACCTCCCTTGTAAGTTTTAAAGCTATATTTTAACGTTCACATTGATGCATTGGGATATACACATTGACTTTCTTCTTTGATTCTTGCAGGTTGTTTGTGAGTTTGATTGGGAAATGGACAAACTTGAGGTACATAATTAAATTTTAAGTTTTGCATTAACCTGGACTTACTCAGTTGTGAAGTTAATGTCGTGTACTAGTAACATTATGCACGGGTTCCATAAGCCTATATTTGCATTTTAATCTCTTCCATCATCGATAAATCTCACGTCCAACCGTAGTTGACCCTTTTCATCTTGGAGGGATTTCTATTTAAATTACTTTGTTGCAGATATTGCTACTTATTGTTTTCTACATCTCTTAAGTACCTTTTGTTTATTGATTGTCTTGGTACTTATTATATTAAGTTCAACATTAAATGTTGAGTTAATTGTATTATCAGGCTAGATTATTCTGTTTGTGTCGGAATGAAATTCACAACCTGATGTTCCTTATCACTTTTTCTGTCCAAATTCAAGTGATCATTAATTTGCCATTGTTTAAACAGAATTCCGGTTTTATTTAGATACGAGTCTTCTGAAGAAATGCATAACACTCTTCATGTTGAAATTGGCCTTTGCAATATTTAACTGGAAAAATTATTTTTTTCTTGATGCATTGCAATTTGTTTATGCAGAGTCCATTCTTAAACCGGTACTACAGGAAGGCTCACGAGGTTCTATGATCGAGCTTATTGACGAATTGTACTAGTGAGATGTTCCAAGTTTTTGCTTTGGCTGCCAAAATAATACAACTACTCGACGATTTTGATCATTATATTATGAAAAAGGTTAGGGGCAATGCCCTTTTTGCCCCAGTCACATCATTTTTTTATCAGTCAATAGCCGTCTTATGAGAAATCTGTAAACTTGTAGTTTTCAAAGTTTAGATATTGAATTCAGTTGTTATCGATGTATGGATCCGAGATTGAAAGTTTTTAAACATCATGAATGACAACTTGTTGAATAATTTGATATGTTTTTGTGTGGTTGTTTATGGCTATGTCATTTGAATAATTTACGATAAAAAACGTTGTAGTTTGTTGTTTTGAATTCCATACATTTACATTGGTTGTCGCATATGCACTAATCAGATATAGATCATATATACACATTTGGGTAGAGCTTGGGACTCTTGATATTCTTATGTTGCATACGAGTTGAATTAGAAGTCTGAAAGATTCATAGTAGATTAGAAGTCTTAGGCATATGATCAGTAACATTGTTGTCGACTTTTTCCACAAGATCTACATATACTTCTAGAATATTTAGTGTTCTCTCTCGCAACAAAAATGCAACATCATCGTCGTTGAGAATTTGTAAATTTTTTGGGTTATGAGTATAAGCGATTGTACTTATGCCTATGTCATAAGGTGTGCTGTCAATGTTAAACTTCCGATATATCAACTCAACAAACCCTGTAAGTTTCAACCTTTTAGAAACTGAAACCCCAAGAGGAGAACCATCAACATAATCTAGACCATCCCATTGTCCGTTTTAGTTGAGTAGAAGTCTACGGGTATTCATTTCCTGAAATAAGAGAGAAATATTTAGAAGATGCAATATTTCACAAAAAACATTAATAAAAGTGAATTTCACTTATAATGTTTCACTCCAAACATTTCATTAACAACATTTCACTAACTTACATTTCACTAAAATATATTTCACTAACCTACAGTTAACTAACCAATATTTCACTAACATACATTTCACTAACCTACATTTCGTTAACTAACATTTCACTAACCTACAATTTATTAACATACATCTCACTAATCTATATTTCACTAACTAGTATTTCACTAACAAATATTATTACCAAACATTTCACTAACCTACATTTCACTAACAAACATTTCATTAACTAACTTTTTACTAATACATTCTATAACTATTAAAATTTTACAAAACTAAACCCCAATATCACCTAAATTCTTTCAACCACAAAACAAACACAATATGTAAATAAAATAAAAAAAATAAAAAAATAAAAAACTTAAAAAATCTATAAAATACATTCTAAATAAAATACAAACAATTCCATATTAAAATTACCTTCAATTTTTAAGTTGGTGAAGACAAATAAAAGTGATAAAAAAAGACAAATAGGTTTTGATTTTAATGAAAAAGATAAAACAAGAAAAAATATAATAAGAGAGAGGGAAAGCTTTAATAGAAGGTAAAACCAAAATGAGTTGTACGGCCGGGCACCAATTAAACCAAAATGAGTTTTTGTTCTTTTAGGTTAAAATGTAAATGAGTTTTTTTTGTAATTTTTAATTTCATGGGGTCATTTTATAATTATTCAATAAGTGGATGGTTGAGGGATGTTTATGTTTTTTTTTCTTCAATTGGCTAAAAACGATTATTTTTATATCTGCGGTTAAAAATAATTTTACCAATAATTTTTAGATCATTTTTAATAATTTTTACTTTATATTTAATTAATAATAAAACCCCAACCTACAATTTGTTTCTAGAAAAAGTTTTTTTTACCCTAAAATATATTTGTTTCTTACCCACATCCAAAATATTATGGAAGAAAATAAGAATGACAACATACATCTCCAACCAATTCGTTCTCCAGAATTAAATTTGAAGTTATTTTCTGTATTCTTTCTTTTCATTATTAGTAAACCTTTCTGTGACCATTTCAGTGCACACAATATCATTTTTTCATATTTGGTTGTTGAAAAAATTTTATATTCTTCTTAATTTGATATAATAAATAAATAAAGTGAAAATTGTTAAAAATGACCGAAAAATTATTGATAAAATTGTTTTTAATCACATATGAAAAAATAATCGTTTATAGCCAATTTGAAAAGAAAATAACATAAATACCCTCAACCACTCATTTACTGGATAATTACAAAAATTCATTAAAATAGTGAAAATTACAAAAAAAAAACCATTAAAAATTACTGAAAACCCTATTTTATACATTAAAACAAAAACACTTTTTTCTTTCTTCCTTGCGCCGACTTTAACCCCTTTTTTATATATTTTTTTCCTTCTATGGTAGCAGCTCTTTCTTTTTGTTTTGTCACTTTTTTTTTTTTGTATTTTTCATTAAAGCTAGTTACACATCTTTATTTTTTAGACAACAGTCATATTGTCTTTACCAACTCTATTATATCCACAAAATCAAAACTTAGAGGTAATTTTGTCGAATTTTTTGTATTTTATTTAGAATGTATTTTATGGATTTTTTAAGTTTTTTTTTAATTTTATTTGTATATTGTATTTGATTTGTGGTTGAAAGAATTTAAGTGATACTAGAGTTTATTTTTGTGAAATTTTAATTATTATGGAATATGTTAGTGAAAAGTTAGTTAGTGAAACGTTAGTTAGTGAAATGTATGTTAGTGAAACGTTTGGTAATAATATTGGTCAGTGAAATGCTAGTTAGTGAAATGTTTGTTAGTGAAATGTTAGTTAGTAAAATGTTAGTTAGTGAAATGTAGATTAATGAAATGTATGTTAGTGAAATGTAGATTAGTGAAATATTGGTTAATAAAATGTTGTTTAGTGAAATGTTGGTTAATGAAATGTAGGTTAGTGAAATGTTGGTTAGTGAAATATATATTCGTGAAATATTTAAGGTGTAATTGTTAATGTGTTTTTTTTTTATAATTTTTAATTTTTTGGGATCTTTTTATAATTATCCAGTTAGCGGGTAGTTGAAGGGTATTTATGTTATTATTTTTTAAAATGACTAAAAACGATTATTTTTTCATTTGAGGCTAAAAATAATTATTTCTATAATTTTTTGGCCACTTTTGATTTTGTCCCTTTGATAAAATTAAAGTTAGTTCTATTCATTTACTAATTTTATATGTGATAATTCAACATTTAATTTAAACAATATGGATACCTAAATAAATATATGACACTACAGTAACTCAAATTCAGGTTGAAGCAAATAAGGAGAAATGGACAAAGACTGTTTGATATATATTATTTTAATTGATAATATATAATCGAAATCAAAAGGAAAAATAGAAGAAGAAAAAGCCATGAAGGAGTGCACTGGATATATATATATATATATATATATATATATATATATATATATATATATATATATAGCAACATATATGGGATGCATAAAGTTTGACTCGGGCTTCTCGTCTCTCTTAGTGGAATTAGATGCTTTGGGTGATCAACATTCTGAAGGAGGGAGAGATCCCGTACTCAAATCGTTTTTGGTTTGATGTTTCTCCTCCTTTTGTGGAGTTGTTGATCCAAGAGGATTCTTTTGGTTAACTTTTGTTTTTGGTTTGGTGACTACATATTCATGAGTTCTTCTCGAAAAAAAAAAAAAGAAGTAAGAAAGGTAATTTTAAAAATAAATCAATAAAATTTCATAAAATTAAATCAGAAATCTTGAAAATGAGGTATTATAGATCAAATAGAGGGGTGACATTAGCACCACTCATTCTGAAAACTATTTTGAGGCATTCGTAAGGTGTTAATTTTTTTTTTTTAAAAGTGATTATGAAATAATGCTTGAGCATATACAATAAGAGAATATTCTATACAACCCTAAAACGTAATCTAAAAATCAATCTAAATGATGTATCAAATTATTTATATTTTTCATATAAATTATAATATGATGCGGTGAATAATATAATAAAGTAAATTATTTATCACATTATTTGAGTTAATTTTTAGGTTGTGTAGTATTACAATTAAAATAAATCTTTTAAAGTTTGCATATTGTCCACATAAAATAAATATAAAATAATTATACCCCGTTTCTTCTGTTATTTATCTTAAATATATAAAAAGAAAAATGAATTATTAGAAAGAGAAAAATAATTTTTATAAAAAAATAAAAGAAGTCGAAGGAGGAGTGCCTCCTCCACCAAACTTAATTTTTAATTTTTATTTATTTAACTATTTTCTATTTTTGTCAAAAAAAACTTTTTATTTTAATAAAGTTAGAGATATATGTCATAAAATTAATTATTTTTTATTAAATTTAACAAGTATACAAGATAAGTTACCTATTTTTTTTTTCCTAATGTAAATATTTTACTTACACTTAATTTGATTTGATTTGTGTTATAAGGAAAAGATAAAAAAGTGTATATTATTTTTAAATATCATGTTTATTTTAATCATTGTAATGAAAAAGATACGTACAATTTTTTAAGTCTCATAATAGGTTTATGAGAGCATTTAATCCAATTAAATAGTATTGGCCTGATTAATTTTATAATTAATTATTCTTAATTTAGCATATATTTATGCCATTATTATTTTAAAAGTTATAACAATACCGAACTTAACCCTAAATTTTGTGTCCATCTAATTTGCCTACATTTTTTTTTTTTGAGACTGAATATGTCAGGTGTGTATTACGGTTTCAATTCCAACCGCACTCATGTTTTAGCTGTTGATTATGAATCACAGGACTTGACTGTCAATTTGAAGAATTAATGGTATGTAATTAACCATACATCACTTTTATCTTCAGCAGCATGACGTAAATTCATATATGTTTATTAATTGCGTATATGTATGGCGTTTGATCTTATCATAACATTAAAGTGAAGCAGGATCCTGAATAAATACTAAGAAGAGTAAGTAACCTGATCTCTTAAGTGTTAAATACATTCCTTTTGAAGAAAGCATTAAACATGAAAATGAAAGTTGGAAGGTATGGCATGGTATGGCTTCAAAGCACCAATGGATAATAGTACAGTATCAGTATATATATAATATATATTATATAGTAGGGGAAAGGGAAGCACATGGTGGTCTGGTCTTCTTGTTGTTGGTGTTGTTGCAGAATTTCATTTGTCATCAAATAAGAGAGGGCTCTGTTGACTGTTCCTTTGCTGCTATATGATATATACACCATAGGTCTGATCTCTCTCACCAAACTGTTGCAATATTCATGTGATCACATGTGTAGCCATGTTTCACATCTGAGTCTTCCACGCACACAGAGACAGACAGAGAGAGAATATTTGACTGAATATCTCAGTTATTACCGTTGTGGAGTTAGTTGCTTGCATTCGTATTAAATAATATCATGTGCCTCGTGTTTCTTAGGATGCTTTTTTTGTGTGGCTATATATATAATAATAATAATAATATATGAAGAGTTGGGTTCTGGTAGCAATGCAGAGCTGATGCTTTGATGGTGGAATGGACCATCATGACCGACTTAGGAAGAATACGTACCCCATTCATTGAATCAATTATTGGGTTTGGGAGATGCATGCAACACTACTACTACTACTGCCTTTAAATCTCTGTTAAGATCATGTCAGAGATAAAATGATTTATCTTTACTTGAAGAATCAAACATGAATCTATACTTTTGTTCAAATTTTAGTCAACTACTTTTACAATTTGAAATTTTGCTATTTAATTAGTCTCTTGTATTTTCAACATAATGTTAAGTTTATTATTATCATGTATATATCACAATAACAATTTAAGTTCGGGGAAGCCTCTAAGGGTTCAAAAAACCTATGCCATGAGCCCTAGAAACATATTAGAACTATATTAGAACCATAATTCTCATATTTTCTGCAACCTAGCTAATTCACTACTCGAGATTGACTGCTGTTCAGAAGATAATTACTTGTAGTACAAAATAATATATGATTGGTTGAAGATAATCTTTTGAATGATAATATTACAATTAGACCGTCCCACTTAAAATTTTCTCTTGCTTCAGTGATTTTTATATCATAAACTCTTAAAATTTTTTATATAATTTGTGGGAATACTTGGTACACCCGTTGAGATACCAACGGTTACATACAAGTGGACATGAGTCCACTTGGATGCCAATTTCTCAATTAATTGAGCAAATTAAGATGACTCTTTATTTACCAAATAAAATGATAATTTGTGTAAATAAATTAAAACTATTGGACAGTACTTGTCAAAACAGACACTTGCTAGTGTCCTTAACATTTTCTTGATTAAGCATAGCTCATGCATTCACTGTAAAATCTCAAATACACTCAAAAGTTCATTTCAATTAAGAAAACGAAAACACCCCGTTCGATACTCGAGTGTTACAATTAAATAGTAATCATCACATGACCAGAATCTACGAGGTAAAAAGTTTTATAGTCACCAGATGTAGGGAAAGTGGGAGGAACAATTTGATGAAAATAAAACAAAGTAGATATAAGAAAGATTTTGGTTAATTGAGACAAGTGCAATATATCTACATGGTATTTGGATGATTTTGCGAGCGACTTTATTAACATAATCTTGTCATTGGGAACTCTGACTTTAATTAATATTTATATTAATTAATCAAAATGTGGGAATTTTTATTTATTATAAAAAGAGTCTGCCTCTCACCCCACATCA